>CM034146.1:775209497-777609497 GCA_019776745.2 Taxus chinensis
CACACATTCCCATCAATTTTCAAGAAGGTACAAAAGGATTCAAATACTTCACCAAGGCTTCTTTCGCTTTTTCAATTTCTTTTCATTCATCCATCTTAATATGAGTGTGGAGGTTGGAATATTAGTCTATCATTGATATATATTTATCATAAAAAAACCAATAGACTCATTCTTTGATCCAAAAAATTTAGAAACCCCCCATTGTTATAAATCCTGGCTGATACTAAAGGTGACTAAAATATGAAATTGAATTTGAATAGAATAAGTGGCACCAATACTGATAAGACTATAATTTGACAATGTCAATAATTGCCTATTTTGTTTGATAAAGTCTGTATAGGTGTGAAAGTTTGTAAATTTTTGGGTTCTTTCATCTACACCATATTGAAAAACACCTCCTTGTGAGCGGAGAATATATGTGCGTAACTTTCATAATGTCTTATCCTTCAATATAAATCTAATTTGATTTCAAAATCTAAAAAATACATTCAAAATAAAATGGAAAAAAATAACAATTATTAACTAGGGGCACCCTTCAGTTTCTCTATATAGGAAACTTGCAATCGATTCTCATGTATTTTTATTCATGCATATGAGTAACCCATTCCAATGAGTGAGATACACATTAAATCTCTCTCTCTCTCTCTCCTCTCTCTCTCTCTCATATTAGGACCTATCTACACATAATTCAACCTAAGAAATAGAAAAATCCCATTAAAGAGGCCTAATGATTATAAAATTGAAACAAATGTTAAATGAGAAAAATAAAATGGCCATTAATGGTGGGTATGAAAATGGTGAGATTATTATCAAACAATCCAATAAAAATAAAATAATATAAATAGAAAAAGGGGAAAATACCCTAAGATCTCAAATAAAATTAGATGAAATATTAAAAATAGAAGAAAAAGGAACAAATATTACAAGAAAAAAAACTAATAAGATCCTAATCTAAATCAATGGTCCATATGCATAATCATAACACTAATAATATTGTAATTACAAGGATTGTACAAAACATATTTATCTATAGTAGGGATGTCCTTTTTAAATCTAGTATGATCATAATAGGTTTTGATAATCAACTTAGACGGAATATTGGAGAAATTACACTAAATATATCAATTATATAAGAAAGGATTGGAAAATAATGTCAAGTTATATACGAGGATATGCAATACAAGATGAAAGAAGTTTGATATAATGATGTACTGCATAGATTTTGTATAATGATTGAGATTAATATATGGCAGCACTTCAATTGAACCAAATTCAACCAAATCTACTATAACCTAAATAAGTAATTCCAATACACCAAATTCATCAACATTTCAATTTGATGAAAATAGTAATTGCTTAAGAAGGACATTGAAGACAAAGATTGTACCACATGGATGAAAATTTGGCTAGAATAAGTTTTATACCAAAATCCCTGGGGAATATACAGATTATGTGGAGTATAATAAACTTTTTTTATCCTCTACATCACACCTCAAGAGTAATTCATGTCACATTATACATCAAAAATTAAAAGGGATATCACGAGGGAAGGCCATGAGGAAATAATAAATGGAGTGATGATTTTTGTTTCATATATAAAGTACGGATATAAATTTTTCGTATCATTCAAAAAAACACTAAACACAGTATGGATTTGGACTCAATTGTGTAAAAAAAATGGGTATAAAAGTAAACAGACTTGGAAAAATGAAACTAGGTAAAATCAAATCGAATTATTTATAATAAAAAATACATACGAAATTTTTGGATGAGAAGAAGAGTTTCTTTTTTCGATATACTAGGGTTTTCTACTTTTTTCTTGCATGTCATTCTACGACCACCTTGGGCTCTGCAGGATAGTAAACTTCTTGCTAGGTTCTATGGTTTTCCACCTTCTAGAATAACCTATATAATTCCTCCTCCACTTCAATATTGAATTTTGATGTCAAGGATGGAGATGGTGGACCTTTTAATAATGGCACCACCACATAAACACCCTTCAAAGTTTGTCCTCAAAGTGTTCCATGAGGTAAACATTTATCCCCCTGATGTTATACTTCCTATTTCTCAATCCAATGTCGTATGTCAATGACTTGAATAATTTTGTTTTCTCAGTTACTTTGTGAGACTAATACCTTCTGAAAGCATGCTCAAATATTTTCTTAACTCAGGATGGGATGTGGAAAACATCACGCTTGAAAGTGTTCAAAACATGACCAAAGGTTTATTTATTTTTCAATTCTCTGACCCTTCACATGTCCTAGTCATTTCAAACCATTCAGAAACTTAGTATGTTCTAAACTCTTTGCTAGTTCTTCCCTTGGAAGCAATACTTTGTTGTATCTAAATTCACAACCCTCAAAATTCCCATATGGATTGAATTTCCTTTCATGATACTCCCTTGTGTCCACTTCTTGCACTAAATTGGCATATTCCATTGGGCAAGTAGTATGTATGGAAATGAATTTTTTGATAGTTCATTACACCATAAACGTGTACGTGTGTGTGTGTTGTGTGTGTGTGTGTGTGTGTGTGTGTGTGTGTGTGTGTGTGTGTGTGTGTGTGTGTGTGTGTGGTGTGTGTGTGGAGGTTGACCTCTCACATGAGCTAAAATATTTTGTGGACATTCAAATAGGAAATAATCACTATTCATAGCAAATTTTGAATAAAAATATCCTAATACTTACTTTCACTATCATGACACCAATAACAAGATAAAAAACTTCCCTTTGTGTGTCCCACACAATATCCTTACCACTAAATCGACTACTGATACCTCCAAACCCTAGCAACAGGAAAGGTGGAAAATTGTTGGGGTGGAAAAACAAACACAAATCTGGGAAGGCCAAATTGATGCCTAAACATGGTAAAAAGGAGAAAACCGTTAAAGAATATATTCAATCTCACATAATACCCTAGAGAATACTTCTACAAATACCCCAACAATGTTGCATAAATTATGCATCATTCTAGGAGTGGATAACATCCTTATATATTCTTTGAACTCCTTCTGAATTCTCTCAACACTTCCTACATCCTAGTCACTCTTGATATCCAACTAACAGGGTCCTTCTTAAAGGGCCCTTAGCCTTGAAAGTCACCCCATGTCAAGTCGTAAGCATATCCCCATGAAAATTGTGGATTCAATGAAGTATCAATACAATATAAAATTTACCAGAAGAAGGAAAGTGGAATTACAATATTTCTTGAAGAACAATAATGCTTAGTTCTTAAAAAACAATTTTGTTGACTTGAAAGGTTTAGATTCTGATGGTATGGACCTTGACTCATGTCTCCTAGGAATTTTATTTCATGGAATGTGAGGGGTCTTAATAACTCCAATCATAAATATATCATTTATAGAGATGCTCAACAATAATTTGTGAACTTAGATATTTTGTGCTTGCAGGAAGTAAAGGTGATAGGTTTTCAACTATCCATGATTTGTAAAATCATTTGGCCTGACAACCTAGCAATTACTAGTAATCATGATGTGGGGCGTGTGGGATTAATTTATTTAATTTCCATAATACAGTGGCCCTTCTTAGTTTATCATGGTACAAAACCCACCAAAATATCCATTTGGGCAATTTTTACTATTGAAAGTTTCCCTTCCATGGTCATCAACATTTATGATTCAAATGATGTAGCGAAAAGATTAGTTTTATGACAGTGGATTTCCAATGAGATCACTAATGTGTATTTGATCATCTACAACGACTTCAATATGCTTGATTTACCCATGGATAAATGCAGGAAACTACCCATGTGATGTAAATATGGAGAAAGATATGGTTTATTATTTATGCGTAATAAATTTGGTTTTTATGAACTAAAAACTTTATGTTGGGCTAGCTCTAAGGATTGGTTCACCTGGTCCAATATTTGATGTGGATCGGATTGGGTTCTTAAATGAATTGACAGGGATATGTTTTTCACTAAATACTTTTTTGGTTTTGATAACATTTATTTCCTGATGGTGAAATTGATGCCATATTTTTTTCCTATGTGACCACTTCCCCATCAAATTTCGGATCACTTGGAAATCAAGGCACAATTTTTGTCATAAGTCTTAATTTTATCTCAACACAACCTTGATGGAGCATGGGCCCACAATCAATCATATCAAGCAAGTGTGGAACTTGAAACCCAGACCATATCACATACATAATTAACACCCTATTTTACAGTCTAGTTAGACGCAATGGTGATCCAATGTGATGACTAGGACAAGTTGTTTTCTAAGAATTGTGGGTGACAACTAGCCAATATCAGGTTTCATTCAAATTATTCCACTATACACACCCAAAAATTACATGGTGTAACATGAAAAAACATGAGAGGTCTCCAATGATGAGGTAAACCTTTTCCAAGGTAATATTGAAGTCCAAATTCCTCTCTTGCTCCTTTCCATACTTTTTATGACTTAGTTTGTCTTCTTTTATAAGTAAAGAATTTAATCTTTTATCTACAAGCTACTTTCTACCCCTTTTAGGCTTCTTTGTCTACGAATTTTGCATGACCATCGTTGTGGTTATGCAATCACAACGGGGATTACAAAACTAACATTATAGATAGAGCGGTGATTGTGGAACTGTAACGATAGTTGCGCAAGCACCATGATAGTTGCATAACTTCCACTCTGTCTACATCAGCAATCTTGTCACCTTAAATCTAAGAGTTAAAACACATGTTTTTTTACATGTGTTTAGATTTCAGGAGTGTTTTTATCTCTAGTTTCTCAATTTTTTAATCTAATTTTAGGATCATTGGATTCATATAGATTTTTTATTCTTATTTGGTTAAATTTATAAGGTTGATTGCCCCTCATTTGGATGATCTATCATTTCTTGATCGATAGTTTTTTATAGAATTTTCTTCCCCAATATTTTATAAAAGTAAATTTTTAACTTATATGATGGGTTGGATATCTTACATTTTTGGTGAAGTGTTATGCTACTAAAATTTTGAGAGGGACCACACAGAGAACCAGTTAGTTTCTTTGTTCTTTCCTATCATATGCTTTCAGTAATTTCTTACACCAAGCAGCCACAACAAATATTTTTCTTTTGTTTATTACTAACCAACATGTACATATCCCAAGATCAATTAGATATCAAATTTGGAGGAGGATTAAAATCTGATGAGAAAATAAGTGCATTTCACATCTGGGAAGTTAGCACATAATAGTAGTAACCAGGTTAGGAATGTACTTAAATTATTCAAATTTTTAGATAGTTTTATTTATTGTCATTAGAAAAAGTTCTGTTTTTAGATTATTAGAAGCAGAAGATTCCATCACTTCCCACATGCATTATTTATTTAGTATTTATTTCAAAGCATTTCTTACATTAATATTTCCTTGATAACTTTTTCCCGACTCATCCCTTTGGATCTTCTAACGAAATTAGCTGGAGGAAGAAGTGAAGAAATCCCTGCAGTTCTTTTATTTCTTTTAATTAGTTTAGATATACTTCTTCTTGGGAAATTTCATAAGAAAAAGAGGAAATTACTTTAGAGAAGCTTTTCCCCTTCCAGATAAATTGAGACAGAAGATTTTCCAAAAGAAGTTTAATTTTATATTTTTAGATTAATAACTTTCGAATACATTATTTTAGAATAACATTATTAGAAAACTTGTAACAGAGGAATAGCCACATCTGGCTTCTTCTTCTTTTAGTTTTATTTTAATTAGAAGTAATTGTTCAGTTTTAATTCTTTCTATGTGCATGCGTCTATAAAAGTTATTTTCTTCATTTATTTTATTTAATCTTGAAAAATATAGTAAATAATTATTTAATTAGTTTCTTTCAATTTCATTTCTTTTAAGAGCTTGTCAGAATACACACAAATAGAGTAGATAGTTTATTTAATTTTATTTAATTAATTGGGAAGGAATTTAATTAATTAAAATATTAAAATCACTTGAATTTTATTTGAATTAGACATCTTTCCATTATTTATTTAAAACTAAGATTTAACATAGTTTAGAAACCAAATTGAAACAACAAATCTAGCCTTAGGGAATTCACACTACCCAATCATAGCCACTATTTATCCCTTTGATCTACTTAGCTATTAGTATTTCACACTACTAGTTCATAGTGTCCAAACCTCCTTTAGCTTCCTATCAATAATCCACCCAATCTTGAAAAATTTGGTTGTCTCGGCACAACATCCTAAAGTCAAGTACATCAAGAATCACATGTAATTTTTTCTGGTGTACAAATACCTCATCAAGGATTATCCAAGTGGTGGTGGAAATTAAAGGAAACCATTTCTCTAAAGCCCTACAGCTGCAAGTTACTAAACTCAGGTAGAAAATTCAAATTTCCGATAATTAAAATGCTCGGGGTGCACAAATCCATACCCCACTTCATTGGCCTAAAGTAGGGAATCATGTCTCGAATGAATTCTTTCAAATGCTCAAATCCAAGAATTCTTCCCAAAAAATTAAGGCCATCCACGATGTAAAACAAGGCTCATAGATTCCAAGCTTATGCTCTAGGTGTTTCTTAATCACTACATACAAGTCTTCCAAATCCAAAACCCCCTTTCTTGAGTGTAGCGCCACCAAGGAATAGTTCTTTGAAGTCATGTCATGCATAGTCTCTCTAGCATAAATAATTATCTATGATCATCTACTCTCCATTGAGGATTTGTAGGAAGAGGCCATGTAAATGGCCAATGTTAAGGTGCCTAGATGCAAAGGATTCCAATGTGAATTCTACAAGACTCTAGGATATAGTCAGGCTAAATCATCATTAGGTTTACATGGAAGGACTCTAGGCCCAGATGTTTGGTCCCCAAATCAACAAAGGAAATATAAATTTTATCTCTAAACCAGATGATCCCAAATTAATTTGTAATTTTTGGCCCATCACTCTACTAAATATTCCTTATAGGATTATAGCAAAAGCACTTGCCTTTCATCTTAGACATCTCCTTCCTTTCATAATCAGACCTAAGCAGACTTATTTCATCAAAGCGAATTATATCCTCAACAATATAATTTTTTTATAGGAAGGCATAGAGTGGGATCATAGGTATAATCAAC
This sequence comes from Taxus chinensis, assembly GCA_019776745.2. Taxonomy (NCBI): domain Eukaryota; kingdom Viridiplantae; phylum Streptophyta; class Pinopsida; order Cupressales; family Taxaceae; genus Taxus; species Taxus chinensis. Next base: position 775,216,555 of record CM034146.1, read on the forward strand.
AATCTCTCTTCATTAAAAATATTTTTTATAAGGCTTATGACCGAATTGAATAGCCATTCATCTTATCCATGCTTAGAGCTTTGTGTTTTAGTTTAATCTTCCTTCAAGGTGTTAATATTCTATTTTATAATGTTTATGCCCATATTACTATCAATGGAAAAATATCAGATCCTTTTGCTTTTTTTATATCTATTCAACAAGGCTACCCATTGTTTCTACCCTCTATGTTTTGATGGATAAAGGATGTGGCTACTTGCTTTCCCAAGCCTAATCTCAAGGGCTCTCCAACAGTATTTTACTGACCTCTTGTGTTGGCACTCAATTTCTCGATGATCATATCACTTATGACTCCTTTATCACTCTCAATAAAGAATATCACAACATTACTCATGTCATACACTTCCTGTAAGTTTTTTGTTTGGCCTATGGCTCTTCCATTCAATGATGTAAAATTTAATGTTATAGGCAATTGTTTCTTCCTACACCTATATGGCTGAGATCCTATGATTAGAAGTAGCTTAATCATGAATAATTTTTTGAATTTCTGGCATTACTTTCACTTTCCAAGCCTATCCCTTTGTGTTATGGTAATATGTCATTCAACACATGGCCCGAAAACAATATTACTAGATCACCAAGCTGCTTTCTTTGGATGGAAAATTCAATATTTTCTCTAAATTTCTTGAAGCCACGTATGTGTACTACTCCTCTTATTGGGTCCCCTCTAAGAATTCAATACATAAGCTTGAAAAATTGTTTAAATACTTCATTTAGGTCAATTTTACTTCAGGAAAAGGGTTTCATAGAGTTGCCTAGGAATATTGTTGTTTTCCTAAGGAATTTTGTGGCTTAGGCATTATAGAAATTTTGTTTCAAGGTCAAGAACTTAGTTCTAAAATTATCATTCAGGCCATTAATGACAAGAAATCTTATAAATTACTCTTGCGATATGACATAGAAGAAGGTGTTCCCTATGTCCAATCTACATGGCAACGCATTGGTTTTGCTAAATTTCTCATTTCCCTTATCCCATTCAAAGTGGTGGGTACCCTCATCCTTAAAAGCATATAGACATCCCAGGAAGAGGTTAAATAATAGCTTATGTGGAATTAAAATGGTTTCCATGAAGTAATTTCTTATAAACATTGCTCTCTATGGTGGCCCCCCCTGCTCTAATGTCAAGACCGTTGTTTAGCTAAGGTGTCATGGATTCCTTCTCTCCACATTTTTAAATGTGGAATTCTCACTATATAATATTTTTCTACAAGCACACTCAATCCTAGATTCATTGGAAAACACTGAAGGCTAAGTTTAAGTTGTACCTAAGAGATATAGCTTTCATTGAAGATATCATTTCCTTTATCTCAGATCACATGATTTATAAGATTAATGTCCTCCTAGATCACCCATGGTGGATATACTGAAAATGGTATTTGGACACCTCTTTCTTGAATTACTTAGCCATCCAAGGCTATGCATGGCTTTCACCACATCTTCCTATGATGGATAAGCTTAATCCTCAGTGAATAATTTGGTCCTTAAATTGAAGTTGGTGAAGGATATTTCTCACAACTTGGTCCGCCTGTATAAAACCCAAAATTGCACACTTTTTTTGGTGTGTGTTTCATCAATTCTTCTTACTAGGAACACATTTGGTTCAAATGGTAGTGGTTGAGAAAAAATTCCCCTTCCGTGAGCACCTAGAAACCCTTCCACACCTCTTATGGTATTATCGCAAAGCCCAGAAGGCTTGGGGTTGAATTCATTCCTTCTTTCAACCCTGAATGTTTCACTTGGCATCATGTTTTACTAGAATAAAATATTAGAATTCTGGATAATTTTACCTATATTTGACATACTTTCAGAGGGTAAATTCTATTTTGGTTATGGAAAGAAAGGAATGTTTGTTTATTCTCTAGTGCTAATGTTGATCATCATTTCTCTATTTATAAAAAATATATAGGTGTCGTCAATGTCTTGCTACAGATTCAATTCTAAGACAATAAGCAGGCATTGGAGGTGGGGCATTTGTAGACACTCTTGTGCCACTAGGGAAATGCCCCTTTTAATATTGAACATATTTCGTCATCCCCTTCTTCCTTCTCCCTACCACATGGAAGTGTCATCAACCAAAAAAGAGGTGGTGCCCACTGAAGCCATTCCTAGTGCTACTCATTTGACCATGCTCGTTAATCCTCTCGTAGCTAACCTCCCTAAATGATCTCCTATCCTCAACTCTCAGCTCTCCACCAGGGTTGGGACACACCCTTCCTACCATTCAATAAGGTTGGGGCTCACCGCTTCTACCTAACCCTCACACACATGATGGGTGGAATCTTCCTTTGCCATAGGACAAGCTTCTGAGGCTGATGCTTGACATCCCACCTTCTCGGGACCCTATGGAAGATACTAAAGAATAAATCCATCACAACTCAAGATGGGATGTTCTAGACTTTGAAAAACATCTTTCTATCTCTGTATTTCCTGATCAAGACCTATCCCCTATAGGATAAAATTTTTTAGTGGTATCTTAATATCTATGATCTTTGTGTTTATATGCTTACTACTACCTCGTATTCCTATGATTTTTGGCCTAGTTTTTTTTGTGGTTTTAGGGCATGCTGCCATACCACCAACTTTATTTTATTCATCAAAAAAAGTGTATTTTATACATGATCGTTTAGATAAAAAAGAATCGGGTATAAATTTGATGATATGTCATATATATATATATATATATATATATATATGTATGTATATATATGTGTGTGTGTGTGTGTGTATATATATATATATATATATACATATATATACATATATACATATATATATATATATATGTATATATATATAATACATATATACATATATGTATACATATATATATACATATATATATATATATATATATGTATATATGTATATATATGTATATATATATATATATACACACCCACACACACACACATATATATACATACATATATATATAGATATATATATATAATATATATATATATATACAGATATATATATACATACATACATACATACATACATAGATATATATATGTTGTATATATATGTATATATATATATATATATACACACACACACACACACACATATATATACATACATATAGTATAATATATATATAGATATATCATATATAGATATATATATATATATATATATATATATCTATATATATATATGTACTATATATATATATGTATGTGTAAGATATATATGTGTGTGTGTGTGTGTGTGTGTGTGTGTGTATTTCAAGTATGGGCACATGATTGATAAAACATATGAAAATAATTTTAGTACACCTCATCTTATCAATATTACACAATTTCATGTACATTACCATTATCATAATAAAAATGGTAGAAATTTAAAATTAAGTCACTTTATGTTCACTTCTTGAATTATACAATGAGTCATCCTCGAGAAATGATATATATATTGCATTTATCATTATATCTCACTTTTAATCCTAATTAAAATTTATTTAACTATGCATATGACCAATTTTTTTAATGGAGCTATTGAGTGATGAAAAAAATTGAATTTATGATTGGGTGGAAATATTTTGAAAATTTTTTGAATCTCCGATTAGGTAAAAATCTTCTACTGGCTCCAAGGGAGTCACTAATAAAGAAATACCATGTTCAAATATTAAACTTATGAATAATCCACTATCTACGTTGGTCAAAATCCCTAATCATGTGGGGTATGTATTTGAGGAGCGATTAGAAAACTCACTAGTTGTTCAATTTCATGGACCTAGACACCCTATATAGTTTCTTAGACAATGGGATAAGAAAATGAAACATATTAGGTTATGTACAAGTTATAGCCATGTTTAATGGGTTTTTTTAATCATATTTTGATAACTATGAGGATATAGTAAAAAAAATTCCTAAAGGCCCACGGTTTATATGAAAAACATGATTTATTCTTAAAAAATGGAAGTTAGGGCTTAACCTTGAAGAGTTAGGTAATGATGAGTTCCCACTCTAGGTCAGGCTACAAAGGTTACCAATGGAATTATACGAAGAAGATATAATGAAAATAATTTCTAAGGTTATTGGTCAAATTATAGTATGTGAAAATGTTAAAAAAATAAAAAACATTTGGTTGAAACACGATCCAATTTACAAGTCCATGAAATTATAAGTTACCTTCTTTCATAAGTTTAACCTCTATGCATGAAAAGTAGCGATATTTGATTGAATATGATAGGAATCCTCAAAATTTAAATATTAACTAGTCCAAGCTAGAGAAATAGGAGACTAAAGGGAAAATAGTGTAAGAAATATCTAGTTAAAGTAACCCCCTTATAAGCCCTTAGAAAAAGGATGATAAAAAGGTTAAAAGGATTAGCTAGGAAATAGTCCCCATGGAGAATCTCCCAAAAGTATCCTAAAAATCCTCTAATATATTCAAATACCACTTCCAAAGGATATGATGTGGTGGCTCTAAATGATCCAAATATCAATAATTTTCCTCTAAGCTAGAGCGACAATTCTTGTAAGAGAAACTCATTCGATATTTTAGAATGCATGAACCCATTAGATGGAACATCTTTTCCCTGATCCTTCAGTAATAGTAACACATTTATTACTAGAGGTATAGGGGGGTCCTAAAATAGGGAATAAATAATTTTAAGGAATCAAGAAGAAGGGAATCTACTAAGGAAATTAACAATGAGCTAAGGAATCAAGAAGCGGTGAATCAAATAAGGAAATTGATATGTAAAATCATCTTATTTTGGATTTTTTACATAAAGATGATGTATAATACTAAAATGAAAATGATATCATGGAATATAACGGTTTTACAAAACCCTAAAAAACATATAATCCTTATAAACATGATTAAGAGGAAGAAACCAACCATAATTCTAATTTAGGAAACAAAAATATAGGGTTTTTCTCTAGAAAACATAAAGAAATTTGTTTAGCAAAAATGTAAGCTTGAGGGTGTTGATGCCAATGGTGATTTAGGAGGATTTTCTTTATGATGGTATTAAAGAGTGGTTAATGGTACATCAATCCTAAAAATTGATAACCATGAAGCCATAGTCTTTACTAACCTTAAAATTATGGATGTTTGGATTATTTTGAATGTTTTTGCTCGAATATGAGAAATGGAAGGAAAACATTATGGGACAATTTAAATATCTTCAAAAATTATATAATGGCCTATTATGGATTATAGTGGTTTATTTTAACACTCTTCTCTCCTTCTAGGAAAATAAAAGAGGCCCCCCATATCTTTAGAAAAAATGGGGGAGTTTTATGAATTTATTGTAAATAATTGACTCATAAATTCAGAGTTAAGGAACTCTAAGTTTACCTAGACAAATATAAATTTAGGTAGCAACCTCATCTAGATTAGAATTGAGAGAGTAGCCTCGTCTTGTTTGATGGGATTTTCTCCTATAATTTGGCATGGGGGTGAGACCCTTTTTATTTTTACTTTTTTCTTTTAATTTTTTTTAATTTTGAAAAAAACAAAAAAGGTCTCATTTATCTTTAAACACTTAATTTAAGGAAGTCCCCCGTGGTGGGGGAAATTTTGTAGTGTAGTTTCCTTATCTATCCATTAAAAGTTTCATGTAATTTATTTTCATGAAAGAAAATATTAAATTATTGTATCCCTTCCTAGGATAGAGTCCGATCACAATCCTCTTGTTCTATGTAGACTTGAGAATATGAAAAAAGAACCAACCTTTTAGATTGAAAATTATGTTTTTGCAACATCCAAATTTAATAAATAGAATCAAATACTGGTGGAATACAAGAGTGGAAGTCTCAACAATGTTCTACCTAGGAAAAAAACACATGAAGCTAAAATTAAATCTAAAAAAGTGGAACAAATATGTTTTTGGATACAAATTTAAGAAAAAACAAGAGATTTGGGAGAATATCATGTCAATGGAGGAATTAATTAACAAATAATGAATGAATAAAGATACTTTACTCAAGTAAAAATACCTTCATTAAGAGATAACACTTGATTGAGGATAAAGAAGAGTCTTACTAGAGGAAAAAATCAAGAAACACTTGTCCAAGGAACGAGACCAAACTAATTGTTTTCATGTATACAATATCAAAAGAAGAAACAATAAATAGTATAATTTATTTAGATGGATGGATAATCAAATGGTGGATGATGAGAAGGAAATTAGGAACATGATTATGTCCTTTTATAAAAATGAAATAGGAAGAGAGACAAAACCCTAGTGGGTGTGAGTCTTTCCTTTATTGATTTCATATAACCATATCTGAGGAGCAAAACACTAGAGTAATGGTTATTTAGTCTATGGAATAGATAAAAGTGATGTTATTTAGCATTGATAATGAAAAATCCCTAGGACCTGATGGTTACCTTGCTTCTTTATCCAAATATTTTGGGGAAATATAGTAGACACCAAAATTGGGTCACACTCCCCTTGGTCCCTAGTCAAATAACCAGCTCAAACATATTCATTTAACCAAGGCCCCTTCCACCCCACATCACTATTAATTTAATTAATTAAATTAAATTAATATATATCCTCACAATATTTATTATCCAATTATCTTAATTTATTCCCCACCACCTCACCTAGACACCTCATCCAACCACCTCACCCTAGACCTATTATTGGCATGTTTCCATAACTAACGATAACTAAGTCTTACTTGCCTTAATGAGCTACGATTTGGTCTAACCTTAAAATCAATACCGAAGATTTCTCTAACCACATTCCCACTGATTATAAGGGATTTTTCCATTCTAATCCATGAGAATAAACTAACTTGGCCCAAGAAAAAGGAGAGATCTACCCATTTTAGTAAACCTAGGCAATCCCACCTTAACCGACACTGGTCACCCCTAAACCGACACTGGTCAACCCAGAACTATCGTCAGTTAACATTTATTCACCCAAGCAACCTTTTTTGGGTTGGCGTATTTTGAGAGCAATAAAATGAGAAGATATCTGAATGCAAGTAGAACTAGAGTCTTTTCACCCACCCAGACGTCCATAGTAAGTACCAGGACAAATCTAGAAGTATTATCACTCACGGTAACATTTCGGGAAGTGTCACTATTGCACCAAGCTCCATTGCGTCAAATTATCATCACCACCACCCAACCATTGGACCTGCAACATTGGTAAGTTTTTTATCATTAATCATTTCCATTCTTATTCTATTCATAGAGTTGTTATCATTTCTGTTATCATTGTCCTATTAACATTCCCATTCCTCCATAGCCTTCTTTCTAACAAACTCAAAAACCTCACTTACCCATTTATCATATTACCTATCCTGGCCCTTCCACCTCCCTAAGTGTTCTCAGTATTCCCATAGACCTCGTCATATCCTTCTTTAGCCCCATCTAACCTCACCTAAACTCTACAATAAGGTTTTCATTGAATTATTGTCACCCTACTGTACCGACACTGGTTACCCATAACCGTCGTTGGTCTCCCTTAACCGTCATTGGTAACACCCAACCAACATTGGTCTTTGTCTTTCATACCCTATGCCAATAACAAAATCAAACAACCTTTTACCAAATAACCTAAATAACCCAGAACCTGACCCTGACCAGTCCAGTACTCTAACACCTACCAACCCTTCAGATCTGACTATAACCTAGCTTTCTATATTAGATTTTCTTATTGTACTTGAATGAGATACCTAAATCATATCAACTATAGTAGGAATTTATTTATTTCTCACATTAGTTTGTTTTAAATAGTGGATTGACAACCATCTAGGAAGTATCGCACTTCCTGGAATTAGCATATGCTAGGTAGTCCACTATCATATATCATTTAACTTATCTTTTATGGTCTTGTTTTCTATTACAGGTAGTTCCTCCTAGCCAAAAGGAATCTCTCACAATCGGCATTGGGTCAAGAAGTTAGAACACACGTAACAACCATCAACCTACCAACAATAAAAGGTATTCCTCCTAGCACATTACCCTTATTTGTCTCATCATTCATAACGTAAAGAAAATGATGAAACATTTTGGTACGCTCAATGGGACCCATCAGGGGTTCTATTGAATTTTCTTCATTCCTAGGTGAATTTTGTGACTGTTTCCCTTTAAAAAGCTCACACATTAATATTTTTCTCTGGTAATCTTCTCTTCTTTCTAATTTCTATAAAAGAAACATTTCTATTGGTGCCTTTAAAAAGGAATCATTCTTCTTTCTTGATTTCTGCATTTAGTGAAAGAGCATACCCTTTCATATTCCTCATTTGTTTCATCGAATGTAATCTTTACGATTTGGACATAAAATTGGTTGCATTACATTCTGATTTGCTGAATTTAGCTCACATTAAAATGAGGGAAACCTATATGCTAGAAGTCATGCCCAGCTGATGGTTGACACAAAGAATCATAGAAAGCACATTCTCTCTCTCTCTCTATGTCTTACCAAACTTGCACAAAATTGAAATAAACACATCTTTCTTAAACAACATCTTACCTGGGAACACCTATCTACGATCACACGATCATATTGGTAGGTACTCACCAACTCGTTACCTCTGTCGAGTCATTATCTTAGAGGACGGCCCACCCCCGCCATAACATACATGAAACCTCTCCTTTTAGTTCTCGTTCTTTATAGGAAGCCTTCCTCACCAAAAATTTTATTCTAGGATTCATAAGTCAGTATTCTAAATAGTATAAGCTCAATACATTAAATAATCACTTGTTAGGAGCATGTTTTTAGTGTTTGATTGATTTGCTTTTTGAGGTGTGAGGATACGCTTCTCAATTTTTCCATTATGTTGCCTTATACACTCCACAATCAAAGATGGAGTATTCTGACTTCTTCTGAGCATGTTAGGACTTCATTTAATCATCTCCAAACCCCTGTGTTGGTTTTTTATCTCATTAAAATTAATAACAATCCATTTTTCTACATCTTTCAAATTTTCATAGTAGCCGACATCGGTTACCCCTGACCGGCATCAGTTTTTTCTTAATCGACATCGGTTTGCTTTTTATTGGGTTAATTACCTAAAAGAACCCTTATTTGATTTTCTTTGCTATCAGAGTTCTTGTGAGTCTATGTACTCTCTCTGCTTTGATAAACAGTCATCATCTAAATTTTTCATTTAACTATCAACAATCTTTACTTCATTTGGTAAAATTTTTCATGTTTCACAGTAACCGGTGTTAGTTACCCCTGAACCAGTATCAGTCACCCTTAACCATTTTTGGTTACCCTGTGTTGAATCTCAGATGATACATTACCAAAATTACACCTATAAACACTTGTTTTCTTCATTCCTATTTCCTTCTGTGTCATCAACAGGATACAACATCACTTGATACACATTCATTCACATGGTGTTGACTCGCAATCAAGCTAACAATCTTACATTTCACACAATTTTTCAACCACTCCCACATAGTCTATCACCACCCTCTGTTCTGTCACCCATGGATCCAACCCTACTTACCACCATAGTCACAAGTGAAAAATAATTTGCATGACTCCTTGATCAGAATCCTGTAGCCTTGCAATTCTACCCTTCCCAGTCTTCCACCCGGGACTCCTCAAGATAGTTGATATATGACATGCCTGTATTTATTTGTCCTACCCTTATTCCCACTTTTGCATCATCCCCTAATAACATGGTGTTACCTTCACCTGATTCACCCCTAGTGGTTTCATAAGTGGGACCCATACCCACTATTACCAATGCATCTGTAGTATCAGTTGCACCCATAGTATCTATTGTCCTCTCAGCAATCACCCAGAACATAACCTCATCTACACCCATTATCTCACAAACACCCATTGTAACACAATAGCCCATGGTGTCAGTGACCCCTAATCCATTCCAAAATCTTGTCCTCTCCATCCTACAAACACTATCCCCAATTGCTACTAGAGTCACTACGACCGTCCCACCTACATACACATACTATCAACAACCCCCCATCTCGTCCGTCACCTATTTGGGATACATGCCCTCTATGTCGGTCCCCTATATTCAACCTCCCTATTCAGCATCACCTTACAATGGAATGCCACCCATATCACATTTTAGTACCAACCCTCCTATGCCACATGAGGAGCCCTTCCATCAAAACCTACCAATGACCTCATCAAATTAATGATGGAAAAGATGCATATGCTAGAAGTATCGGTTTCCAGCTCACACAATTCTCTCACCTACGATGAAATCTATAATGATCCCATTCATCCATCCATCCCTATTTTCCCGTACACTGTACATTATAAAATGCCAAAAATTAACCATTTCAATAGTAAAGAAGACCCATAACAACATTTGTGGTATTTCAAACATGGGTGTTACCTGCTCACTCATGATGACACTTTACTCCTATGAACCTTCTTGATGTCCCTGACAGGACTTGGATTGGACTAGTACATTGGGCTACAAAGACACTCCATCTACTCATTTAATCAAGTAGCCCAATCCTTCTTAGACCACTTCTCAATCAACATTGTTAATAAGGTTACCGTGACTGATCTTTATTCCACACGACAATATGATGATGAGTCTTTCGCTGAATTTTTCACTCACTGGCACAACCTTGATTAACCAAATCACATTTCAATTACCTCAAATTGAACTTATAGAGTTGTTTACTCAAGCTTGCGTAAGGCACATCTCACCAACCCTGTAGGTGCATACCTTTCACACTTTTGACAAGGCATTCACCATGGCACAAAAATTGGAAATTCGTGCTATTGAAGAGAAGAAAATTCAACTTCCTAACAAGAACATCATGTTCAAATCAAATGATGCTTCTTCATCTTCAAAACCCCAAAACAACTATTCAAAACCCAAAGGATTGGACAACACTATAGTTCTCAAGGCTGGTCCCCCTCATCAAGAAAATCCAGCCAAACCTCCTTCTAATCTCTCTCCCATCTAAGCTTTCCAGTTTAGACGAGAACAACATGAAAGTACACTTTGATAGGAGAATCCTTATTTTTCTGTTTTGGAAAAACTTGTTAAGGTTGGTGTCATTACCCTTCCCCCTATAAAACCACATACTATTTTTGACCCTGAGTGACCCATGCTCATATGGTATAAGGAACATGAATTTTGTAACTATCATCATGTCAAAGGTCATAGTGACAATAATTGCATCACCTTCAAGAATATCATCCAAAAAATGATATAAAATGGAGATCTAGTCCTTGGATAGCCTGAATATGCACCTGCCAACCAAAACCTACATATCTTCAAGAAACCATTTCCCAATCATGCTCCTTCTACCAACCAAGCTAGTGACACTTCAAGCAATGATACCAATATCTACGAGGTCCACGCTATCTTTGATGACATACCAGTTGCCTCCCAATTTCCTCATGTTCCTTCCATAGATGAAATCTTAGCCCAAGCTCCCCTACCTGCACAAGAACCTATTTCATCTACTCTTCCACCCACAGAGGAGACCTCTTCATTTTCTCCTTCACCCATGGAAGATACTTATAATTAACATGCCACCTTTGACCCCTCAAATTGCTAAGCAGTTATCAGTGGCACCTCTCCTACTCATAGGAGATGCATGTCCACCTCCTACACCATCACAAGGAGATTCCATCTTGTCTGGTCCATCCTCTCCTCTACCCATTGAGGATCTTATAGAAATACCATTTCCTTTAGATGACCATTCACCAATGGACCTTCAAGATCTAACTAATTTGCTTTTATCTCTCTTACCTACAGATTCTGAAGCTATCCATTTCCCTGTATCTCAAACAAATTTCATAGGGATTTCCACTCGATCCACATCATGGCACCACTTTTGATAGTACCATTTTCATGCTTGGCCAATCACTTGGACTAAATTGATAGAGCCTTACTTTGGGGACACCTTTTACTGCCTATGTTTCAACCTAAATACAGTTGTCACTCATTCACACCTCCACTATCCATCCAAAAGTGTTTCGAGCGAACCAAACCAAACACAACCATGACTATTGCAACACATCCCATATCATTGATTGTATCCCAACACTGCACCTCTTCCCACATCCCAAAATACATCTACACCCAAACAACTGGCCATGCCTATATCATCTCCCTTACTTAAACCCATCTCTACCTTAGGGGTCATGTTAACATCAAGCCTTAATCACCCACCCATCAAATTAGATTTAGCCACATCTTCCTAAACCAACACTAAACCTATTCCGATCCCCTAAAAAGAATCCCCAACCTTCTAGACCCCATACACCAACCTCTGGCTACCACACCATTGTCATCATTTTCCCCTTCTGTTCATCCTAAGGACCTCACTCCTCGACCCTGGCCAAGCAACCTCCTTCCACTGATAATCCAAGAACGTAACACCCCACCTCCTCATCATGGACCTCTAATATACCCAAGCAACCCACACAACCTTTGTCATCACTTGTAACCTTATTACCACCCATACCACCACTACCAGTCCATAAAATTATTCACTACTCATGACACTTTCTTCTCTTCCACTCACACCTTCTACCCAACCTCTACTCGACCACCTCCACAAAAACTCAGATTACCCCCATGGGAAATCTGTCCTCTTCCACCATCCGCTTTTCCCCTTTATATCACATACACCCATGTCACCTTTGTCCAAAAGGGTGTAACCTAAAGCTAAGAATCCACTACCCTCAAATAAGGTAGTTAAACCAACCAAACCTTTCATCACAAACTCTTAAACCATGCCAATACCCAAGCAGATGCAATCAAGACCAAAGACTACCCCACACACAAAACTAGTGGACCAACCCACTCCCCCTCTTGTAAAGCCTCTTCCTCCACAATAAACCATACTTGCACCCAAATCCTACATTCACCACCCATTCTGATCCACTAGCCGGGTCCTACACTAAAATCTTAACCAATCTCCTCGAAAATTTTGCCATCACACTACCACCTCTTCAGACCTTACGACCCACTTAGACCAAAACCAAAAGGGTTTGACGAAAGTAAAATTTGTGCACGTACCATCGTGTGCTAGGACACGAAGTAGAGAATTGTACTAGGCTTTAAAGACCACTCTTGTCTAATTATGTCCTTCCTGAATAAAATTTTGACGATGACGATCTTCTTGATGAGTACCCCATTTCATCCTTCACCAATTTCCACTAATCTTCTTCCATTATCTACTCAGTGACCAAAATCTTCACCCCCACAACTCTTTGATCCACCCATGAGATTTGAGATCAACATGGTCCATATAAGAGAGTTGGCCAAACCACCACCCAAATGCCAATGCGCCCTACTCATTTCATAAGGATCATATCCCCCACTAGAGGTTTTTCCCCTCATGCCACTATACCTTCCATGACACACCCTGTTCATCCACCTCCCCTCAAATTAACATGGTTCAAGTTACCAACCTATTCTCAGAAAGAAAAGGGTAAAGAAAAGACAACTGGCCCATCAACCAACCCTATACCCAACATACCATCCACATCCATACCCAAAGTCATCATTCGAGGTCCTGCATATCCTATTTCTGATGGGGTCACACATTACACAATGCTTAAACAACTACACCAATCCCCCCCTCAAAATGTCTTTATATGACCTCATCCAAACCTCTGAGTCACATTGTCAAGCCCTCATGGGGGTCCTAAAATCTATTAAGCTTTTACTAAATGATCCCACACCCCATAGCCTCCATCATTACCTCTCACCATGTTGCCTCTCTCATTAGGTCATCGCCTTCCTCTATGCCTCCACCTACTTGCCAAGTAGTCACACTCAAATTTTCAGATGAAGAGATCACTCCCTTCTAGTCTAACGATGACCCCGACCCTGACTATTTCCATCTCCATCTTTATCGATAATATACACATATGACGATGTTATGATCTAAGGTGGTTCTACTATTAACATCATCTCCTCCCATGCATATGACCAAATACAAATGTTTGCTCAATTGTATGCATGGTAACCCTATTATGATGCATTCCTTCAATGACATCATGACCTCTACCCTATGTACCATTGTTCTCAATGTTCGTGTAGGTCCCTGCACCATCTCAAAACTTTTCTATGTCCTAGAAGGGGAGTTCCAGTATAATTTTTTTCTCAGCTGACATTGGATCCATGCCATGGGTTGTGTTCCTTATGACTTTACACCACTGCCTCAAATTTGAACACAAAGGACATAATTACACCATCCTTGCTAACCCATCACCTTTCAAGACCTATAACATGTTATATTAGCCCAATGATGTGTTTGTAATGGTCAAAGAATCTACCACTATCACTAATTCATCTCTCACCCATAAGCCCATCCTACCTAAAACTACCACTACCTCTTGCTGCATCAAACCTTGTCTATCCCCTCATCTGCTTTTACAGCCTCCACCACTGACCCTCCTATTTCCCCCTTCATCTAGTGATCCTGTCTATCCCCACTACCCATATATAAACTATTGATCCCTTAAAAGGTGTTTTTTTAATGCCTCACTCTAGGCGAGTATCTACCTATACAATATCAACACCTACCTCACCCTGAGAAGAGTATGGAAATCTGTTTCAACACCCCAGTTATGACATTCACATCGGCTGACATTTTTCCTTATGGTCCTCCCCACCTTTGCACTTATCTAACATATAAGGGAATTGACATTCCCACCTATAAACCCAAACCTCCATCCCAAGCCCAACCATTTTCCATCCATTCTATACTCCCTCACTAATCCACCGCTTCACTCACACTTTTCTCCACCAGTGCACGTGGAAAGGATTTGGCTTCAGATTTTATGAACAAGGCCTCCATTATATCATTTCCTGTACCTCTCGTAAACACAATGACCGTAGTGGCACTAGTTTTGATGCTCCACCCTCCAAGAAGGTTTGCAGGTCAACCTTATCTAGGATGAGAAATCTTCCCCATCTCATTCACCCACATTACCATCTTCACCCACGAGAGTCCATAGATCCTGAATCTATTCATCCTAACTTTTTTTTTCATAAACACCATTTCCTTGGGACTGCTAACCTATCAACGTGATGGAAAGGCTCCCTCTTCTCTCCCTTTCTTGTATCCTGACATGATGGATGACGATATGCCTTCTATTAACATCATTCAATGTCAGGATGATGAATCCATCCTCACTTACCTTAGTGCAAAAGATTCTTATATTCATTAGTTGTTACCTTCTGAAATGAAAAACCATGTTGAATGAATCAACCATTGAAATCAACATTAACACTCATGACAAACTGCACATTCTAAAGATCATACCAATCCTTAGATGCTAACTAAACAAGAAGCCTTCACCTCTTTCCTTCAGGACCATAGCAATGCGTGGTTTCCTGATCCTATGACAATATGCCCAGTATTGACCTAAAAATCATGGTTCACAATATCATAACCATACCTGATGCCAAAACCCATCAAACAAAAGCTACGCAAAATGCACCCTTGTATTGATCTTCATGGTCAAAGAAGAGCTTCAACACCTTCTCTTGGTTTCTTTTATCTTACCCATGTGACTATCCCCAATGGATTTATAACATCTTTCCTGTCACAAAGGTGATAGGGGAACTCTACATTTGCACAGACTTCCATGACCTCAACCTCTCCTGTCCCAAAGATGATTTCCCCCTACCAGACAATTGACCAACTGGTTGATCTCACTCGCTGGCCATGAAATGCTATCACTCATGGATGGATTCTTGGGCTATAATCAAATATTACTAGCTCCCAAGGATCAAGACAAGATTTCCTTCATCACCCCTTGGGGGACCTTCTGCTATCGAGCCATGCCTTTTGGTCTCAAAAATGTTGGTGCTAACATATAAAAAAGCCATGACTTACATCTTTCATGAAATCATGCATCGCATATTGGAAGATTATTTAGATGATCTACTTGCCAAATCCAAACATCAAACTGAACACCTGCCCATCCTGAAAGTCATACTTTGATCGTACCTCATCAAGTATTATGTTTGTCTTCAACCAAAGAAGTGCATCTTTGGGGTACTTTCTAGAAAACTCTTTGGTTTCATCATTTCTTTTTCGTGGCATAGAAGTCAATCCTACTAAATTCAAGGCTATTCTATAAATTCATCTGCCCACTAATCTCCATCAACTTCGAAGCCTACAAGGTAAGCTGTAATCCATTCATCATTTTATCTTGACAATTTTCTGACCATTGTCAACCATTTTATCATCTTCTCAAGAAAGACATATTCACTCAAATGGTATGATGAATTCCATAAAGCATTTGAGGCCTTAAAAAAATAACTTCTTCAACCTCTAGTACTCATTCCTCATAAAGATGACCAACCCTTTTACCTATATATTTATATTACTGACCATTATTCAGGTGCCATGCTTGTTCATCGTGATGACCAACACTAAGAGAAAGTTGTTTATTACATAAGTCATACCCTTCTAGACTATGAAACTAGATATACCCACATCTAAAAAACTCTGCTTAGCCTTAGTTTTCATCACCACCAAACTCCGTCCATTACCTACTCAACCACAAAACCATCTGTCATTACTAATACTGACCCATTACACTATATGTCTGCCAAACCCTATCAACATCAACATGCTGGCACATGTTGGCTTATGCTTCTAGCCGAACTCAACCTTGACTTCATTCATCAAAATTCTATTAAGTGTTAGGCTATTGCTGATCAACCTATTGGCCAATGCACCTATATATGGGAATCAATCATCTAAATTTGATTTCCCAGACGAGTCTATAGCTACCCTTTCCTTGGACGATACCCTGCTTACCAAATGACACTCTTCTTCTGATGGATCCAAGTGTCATCATGGGGGAGGGGCTGGTCTTATCCTCATCCCCCTTGATGGTGAACCTATGCCTTTGTCTTTCAAACTCAATTTTGTTTATACAAACAATATTGTTGAATACGAAGCACTCATACTGGGTCTCCAGGATTGCTTATGCCTTAGATGTTAAGTTAATCAATATCTTTGGTGATTCTCAGTTGGTCATAAACCAAGTCAATGGTATATACCAATGTATTGTAATTGAGATACTTCAAAAGTATAAACATCACGTAGAAATACTTTTGACCACCTTTTACCGTTACGCACTTCAAACCACCCCACGTTCTACTAATAATTTTTTGGATGCCATGGCCTGCTTGGCTTCTCAAATACCTGTATTCGCTCCACTGACTCTAAAATATTTTTCATAATACAAAGGATATAATCACCCTATTATTTACCTCATGAGGTATACTCTATCAGAACCCTGTACCCCCTGACCCATGTGACCTTTGGTATAAGTAATATGCAGACTATCTTTCACTTTCCATTCTACCCACCGATCTCACTCGTAATGGACAACATGCATTTCTTAAAAGTGTCTCCCGTTATGTCATCATGGGTGGTCTTCTTTACAAATGCGTGGTTTTGACAACATTCTCTTATGCAATGCCTTAGAATTTGTGAAATTCCTTACACCATTAAGGAATTCCACGATGGAATTTATGGAGGTCACTTTAGTGGTCTTAGCTATTGTCACAAACACATTCTTTTCCTAGGATATTATTGGCCAACTCTAAACCATGAATCTTGTGCTTATGTCAAATGTTGTGTAAAATGCCAACAACATGCTAATCTTCATCGCACACCTAGTCACACCTTATAGGTCACATGTGACCTTTGGAATTTCTCTTAATGGGGTTTGGATATTTGTCAGTGAGATCAACCCTCATTCTTCCTAACTCCACTAATGGATTATAACCGCTACTAAATATTACAATAAATAGGTAGAGGTCCATTCCCCTCCTTTCTACACAAATCCTAGAAAATATGTGAATTCATCAACCATCATATCATTTTTTGCTTTGGTGTTCCTCACCGCCTCATCACTGATAATGGAAAACAATTAAAAAACAAAAACCTACACAAACTATGTGATGCTTTGGACAGCCAACTTAGTTTCTTATCACCATATTACCCACAAACCAATGGTCAAGCTGAATCAACCAATAAAACCTTGAACAAAATTCTTTTTAAGGTAGTCAACAATACTGGGAAAGATTGGCATACACACATTCCTTTTGACTTGTGGGCTTATTGTACTAGTATTCACACCTTCGACTGCTGCCACACCCTTTTCTATAGTCTACGGTACCGAGGTTGTCTTACCTCTTGAAGTCTAGATTTCATATCTCTGCATCCCACTACAAGACATGCTCAATGATGATGACTTTCACCAGGATCGTTTGGCACAACTTGAGCTATTAGATGAGCATCGTATCAATGCTCTTGACCATCTCCAAATATATCAAAAATGTATCAAACGTGCCTATGATAAAAATATGTTGCACGAACGAACCTTTTAGGTCTGCTGACCTCTTCCTAAAAGAAAATCAACATGTAACCAAAGAGGAGAAAATTAAACGGGGAAAATTTTCTCCTAATTGGCTTGGACCCTATATCGTTACCCATGCCTATGGATCAGGTGCTTATCATTTGTCTTCACTCGAAGGTAAACCTGAACCTGAGCTCCTTAATTCCTTACATCTTCGACCATTCTATTACTGATACCAAAGTCCTATATCACTTTTTGTCAATTGATCGCTTTCCCCCTTGAGTGTTGTTCACATTCCATATTACCCATTTTTGAGGATATGTGACTTAAAAATAATCTTGTGATACCCATCACCTTTCAGCCCTATCTTAAATATGAGTACCATGGCTCTACTCATAGCATGATTTTCATGGATAATTTTTATCTTCTTCAAGATGGAATCCCATGGTTGTTCATACACTCGAAACCATATCTCTCATAGTTAATTTTTGTGTGATAAGGTCTTGTCTTCTAAACAAGAACCCAATCTTCCTTTATAGTCTTGTCCATGACTTAAACGTCCAAAAACAAAAAAAGATATAACTCCTTGAGTCAAACTTCCAACAAAAGATGACTCCCTCAGAAGGGACATCTCTTCACTCTAATTCCACCACTATTAATAAACTGATCCCTTAAAGGATAGCTATATAAAGTCATTACAAAAATATAATAAATATTCAAAAGCTTTCCCACATCAATCAAATTCATGAAGACCTCAAGGAGATAATATATTCATCTCATATAGACTTCCCCCATCGATTAGTTTATTAAAAAACAAAACAAATGAAGAAAAAGATGAAATTTTCATCATGGAATTGCCTATTCTTGATCCTCAGGTTTCTTGTTCCGATAGACACACTATCATACACTAAGTTATGCTCAACCTGCCCATTCTCACCTCCTTTCCTTTTTAGCCTAATTTCCTCGTTACTCAAGGAAATTTCCACAAACGTGACATTTCGTGATTATGTGACTTTCTTCACCCTTAGAACGGTCCATTATGCAATGCATTTAGGGTCTTTTGTTCATGATCCCCTCTTAGATATGATCAACTCATTAGGGTTCTTATCAATTAAGTGGCTATTTTTACCACCTTTTACCATTCACCTTCCTCATTACTTGTTGACTATCCTATATAGGGCTAGATCAGTCAACACCTATATTTAAAAACCACTCAACCATGCCTGTGACCTAAACTCAAATCATGCCTATGACCTATATTCACCCATGCCTAGGCACCCATCAACCCATTTCACTACTTCGTCCTAATCTTCCCTAGCTTAAGGGATAACTACATCAGGCATGAGGTCCCTTTTTGTCCGAGACTATGTAGGCAGCACTTCGAGGGCATGGGGCCCTTAGAGGTTAGCTCAACCACTCTCTACCCTAAAAAAAATTCCCTCTTTCCCTTTCCTATTAATATTCTACCCTAGTTAATTTCCTTTCTATAACAATAATTGGAAATTACACCAAACAAGACAACAATTGTTACACATCTTTACCATCATAACTCATAAATTCATTTCATCATGTCTACAATTTCTTTACCATAATCATAAATTTTCCTATAAATCATATTAATACATGATCCATACCATCATTAATTACACAAATTAATGAATTAGAAACTCAAGCATACCTAACCAAATTGACTCAACCATGACTAAAAAACTTGACTCAATCATACCTAAACCAACTTGAATCCACCATGCCTAAATCAACCTACCTCAATCATGCCTAAATCAACCTGACTCGACCATGCATACACCAACCTAACTCGATCCATGCCTATTACCTGAGTCCATCTATGCCTAAATAGACCTGAATCTGCCATGCCTACACAACCTTGACTCTATTAGGCCTAATCCACTTGATTTCCACCTATCTATATATAACAATGCAAATTGAAACATGTACACAATCCATACTATAAATACCATCATCTATAAATCAGAAAAGTTTGTGTAAAAATACATGTGAACATAGATACAAATAATAATCACAATCTCTCAAAAGCTTTCATATACAACGTCACCATCTTCGCCACACAGATCGGTATATGATCGAAAATAACTAAAAATATCATATACAGCCTCACCATCTTCGGCACGTATCCTGATATACATATCATAAAATATGTCAAAAAAATGGACACACTAATCATCAATGATGACTAATTGTCACCCCACCTGATATCCATCACTGTCTCATTAGTCTCCTCTTTCTCCCCTCCAGTGGGGTTCCTAAAACAACCTGTCTCCACCCTTGCTCTGATCTGTCATCTGATGGTCCCTCACCTTGAGACTGGCCTCTCATGCATTGGTAGTCTCACCCCTGAGCCCTATCCCAGGTCTCGCCGGCCCCTTATACTCTCTACACTATGGGTACGTGACCTAGACCTCTCACTTGAGGCCTATTGTCCTCTATACTCCTCATAAGATAGAACATATATCCCTACAGCCATCAAAATATTCTTGATAATACATGACCCCCACCTAAGAAATCCCTCAACCTACCTATAGGTACTATTTGTGGTGGTGCCATCATCCTCAACCCCTGTACCTATCTCTTGCAGGACCCTATCCCACTGGTACCTATAAAGAGGGACCCTGTCCCTATGCCTATGACAATCTTGAGGGATCCTATCCTACTCCTAACTATATCTTGGCCCTGAAGGGCCGTAACTTGTACACTTGTGTAATGGAAAAATGGCCTTGTAAACTTATAATTTGCTGCATGTAGGGCATGGACACCTGTACCCCATCCCCATCTCCACCCTATGCGGGTACCTATCCCTACGCTACCTGGGCCTATAGAGTGGCCACTTGTGCCTACAACATAGTACAACCTATGCCTCTGAACCTATTAGCTACCCTTGTACTATCCCCAACTGTGTAATCAAGGTAACCACCTATCCCTTATAGGGAATCCCTCTGAACATAGTGATGGTGGATAAATCTGGCTTGCCCTGGCCTCAGTGGTACTTCTCACGTAAATGTGTGGCCCACCACTACTTGTATTTCTATTAGTCACCCTTGACATCATCAATCCTTTAGTCTCTCACCTACTCCTCCTACATTGTTATCACTATCGACTGTGGTAGAGGTAGAGGCCTCTCCATGTCATCCCTCCTATATTGTGGGAAGGGTGGAGGTATATCTTGCAATAGCCCAAACTACCATCTCACCCTATTAACCGATATCATCTCATGCTCTCCTACACGTCACCCCTCTATAAATCAAAGAAGTTGTAGCTCTTGTAGCTCTTCTTCCATCCACCCATATTATGGAAAACCCACACATAGCCTCCAAATAATTTCCTCGCCGGATAACCCCTCTAACTATCACCTATAATAGGCTACATCGTGTGTAGTTCTAACATCTCGGTGCTCCCCAATAGTAGGCACCCATCGCCTGAAGCTCACCCGCACAAAACCTGGCTCAAATGCATCTTCCCAGGGCATACCAACATGATGCAGACACACAATGTGCTCATATGCCCAACAATGAAGTAGGAAAGTACAACATAGGATAAATCTTTGTAGTCACCCATAAGCCCATAAATCTCTGTATAACTAAACCAGGAATGCGAGCACCCATGCAAAATGAGTCATGTCCTCCACCATATCATGCAGAATCCCCATCAATGATCATGGGAATCTCCCACCCTTTTCATCTGGTAGTGGAAAGCAACATGCTACCTCCATCAGCAACACTACTAGCCTCATCTCCTTCGAATGGGCTTGGTACATATCTCTATAGCTCATACTGGCGCTATGGAACCTCATCTCTACCAGCTCCTCACCAAACAAGGTCAGTATCAACTCCTTAGAGGCATTTGAGGAGATAAAATACACATGCTTCCCCACTATCAGTTGCCGCAAGATCTTATACACATCCTCCAGGGTGACAGTGATCTCACCCATCGGCAGATGGAAGGTATTGGTCATTGATTCCCATCTGTCGATGAGAGTGACCTGCAAACTCGGCTCCCCGACTATGTGTTGGTAGCCTCTTACCCCAATTAGGCCAACCTCTGCAACATGGCACCAGTCATCGGCTGTCACACTCCCTCGTACCTCCATGAGCAAGGGAGGTACCCTATCTCTCATCGGTAGATGGTCCATAGCCTACATTCAACCAATCACACACATTATTAAAACTTGCTTTTACCCAACATTGACCTTTAACCCCTCCCATTTTCCCTTCCCCCCACCCACTATCTATTTTACTAACTTTACCTAAGCTTTCCCCTTACCCTTCCTAAACCTCTAGCCTTTTTACCCTAACCAGCACTAGTTCCCCTCATCCCTGACCAATGTTGGTGTAACAAGATCTATTTTAGCCATACCTTGACCGGCACCGGTCACTATTACTACACCCAGACCTGAAACCCCCATTTTCTTTACCTAGTTTCTTTCCCATTTTCTCTATAAACCTACCCACACCTCACTTAAGACCCTCCCCGACCCTCTTCCCCCTACCTCTGACCTTTCCCACCCCCTCTTTCATTTATTTAACCACAAATTTCACTTATTTTCACCTCCCTACCTCTACCCCTATACATTTTCTTCTTCCTATATCAAATAAAAATGAATGGATTAGATCTTACCTTGTCTCGATGTCACCTCTGTGATGGCACATCTGGAAACTATGTTGGTGGTCCACCTGAACCTTCTCCTACCTCTGCCATGTCCAAATCAACCTCCAACCTATCTACCAATAACCTCACTCTGCCTGATTTCATGGACCCATCTACTTGGCTCCTCTAACCAACTAGATCTCTCCACCTCAGTAGGATATCATCCCACATCATTTCCTCTCGATAAACCACAACTCGATCAGTGCTCTGTCATTTTTCCAAAACCCAAAACCTTTAAATGAATCCGTATTATATGTATTTTTTGTTTTTATATACCCACGTGAGACCTAACAGGCATCAATTATACCTAGAATGACATCGATTCTGTGCCCTAGCATACTGTGGTTGGTTGTACCTAAACCAACATCAGTCGTGTGCCCTAGCAAACCATGGTCGGTTTACCTAGACCATCACCAGTTCAGTATGATCGGCATCGGTTACCTATCATCCTCCTATCAAATACCCTTTCCCCATTTCTGACCCTACTTAACCAACCCAGCCACCGTTTGACCTTACCCACCCTTATCGTAACCTACCTCCATGCCTACCTTACTACCTAGACTCGAAACATTGTTAATGACCTATCAACTCATGTGCTCGCTATACCTTGTGACACTATTACCCATGTTGTTTGACCTAATGACCTTACCTTGTCTATTGTCACGTCATTTATCCTGACCCAACCTTTGGAGTACCAGAACATACCTACACGTTCCTGCACTTGACCTATGATGTGCTTCCACACCATATCCTATACCTTGGATACCAGAATCACCTCAACCTTGTTTGGATAAACCTATCAACCTTAGACGATGTAGAGTTTGCATGCTCTTCAATGTGGTACCGTGCCATAGTTTATACGTGTGCATGCATTCAAATATTACTACCTTTTACACTGACCCATTACCTTGATTATTAATTAGATCTTTATCCCATTACCCCTGCTATGCACCTTCCTCTTCATCACATCTGATTTTTATCAAACCACTCACCAATTATGTCTTCTACCTCATCAATTCCTAGTTTGAGGGGGATCACCTTCACCCACACATGAGGCAACCACATCTTATTTTTTTCAGCGTCTCTTACCAATAAAAGCTATGTAACAAAAAGGAGAAAAATGTAGACACCAAAATTGGGTCACACTCCCCTTGGTCCCTAGTCAAATAACCAACTTAAACATGCTCACCTAACCAAGGTCCCTTCCACCCCACATCACTATTAATTTAATTAATCTAATTAAATTAATATATATCCTCACAATATTTATTATCTAATTATCTTAATTTCTACTTGACCACTTCATCTAGACATCTCATCCAACCACCTCACCATAGACCTATTCTTGGCATGTTTCCATAACTAACAATAACTAAGACTTACTTTCCTTAATGAGATAAGATTTGGTCTAACCCTAAAATCAATACCTAATATTTCTCTAACCACATTCCCGTTGATTAGAAGGGAAGTTTCCATTCTAATCCGTGACAATAAACCAACTCGGCCCAGGAAATAAGAGATATTTTCCCATTTTAGTAAACCTAGGGAATCCCACCTTAACTGACGCCGGTCACCCCTAAACTGATGCTAGTCAACCCAGAACCATCATTGGTTACCATTTATTCACCTAAGCAACCTTGTTTTTGGGTTGTCATATTCTGATAGCAAGAAGAAGAGAAGAGAGTTGCATGCAAGCAGAAATAAAGTCTTTTTATGCACCTAGATGTCCATAGCCAGTACTAGGGTAGATCAAGAAGCATTGGCACTCATGGTAACATTCTGGGAAACTTCACTATTGGACCAAGCTCCATTCCATCAACCGATCGTCACCACCACCCAACCAATGGACCTGCAACATTGGTAAGTGTTTTATCATTAATCATTTACATTCCTATTCTGTTCATAGAGTTGCTATCATTTATGTTATCATTCTCCTATTAACATTCCCATTCCTCCATTGCCTTCTTTCTGAAAAACCCAAAAACCTCACCCACCCGTTTATTAGATCAATGATCCTGGCCCTTCTACCTCTCGGAGTGTTCTCTGTATTCCCACAGACCTTTCCGTCTCCTTCTTTAGCCCCATTTAACCTCACCTATCTACAATAAGGCTTTCATTGGATTATTGTCACCCTACTGTACTGACACTTATTACCCATAACCGTCATCGGTATCCCTTAACTGTCGTCGGTTATACCCAACCAACATCGGTCTCTATGTTTCATACTCTGTGCCAATAACAAAACCAAATAAACTTTTACCAAATAACCTAAACAACCCAGAACTTGACCCTGATGAGTCTAGTACCCTGACACCTACCAACACTTCAAATCCGACTATATCCTAGCCTGCTATATTAGATTTGATTATTGTACTTGAATGAGATACCTAAATCATATCAACTATAGTAGGAATTTATTTATTTCTTGCATTATTTTGTTTTAAACAGTGGATTGACAGCCATTTAGGAAGTATCACACTTCCTGGAACTAGCATACGCTAGGAGGTCCACTGTCATATATCATTTTACTTCTCTTTTGTGGTATTGTTTTCTATTATAGGTAGTTCCTCCTAGCCAAAAGGAAGCTCTCACAATCGGCATTGGGTTAAGAAGTCAGAATGTATGCAACAACCATCAACTGACCACACACTAACAGGTATTCCTCCTAACCCATTACCCTTATATGTTTCGTCATTCAAAATGTACAGAAAACAGTGAAACAAATATTAAAAAATATGTTGTTACAATTGTTGGCATGTAATTTTACACATATGCAAAATATGAAAATAGTGTAAAGGGGACAAAGTCTCTCCTCAATGATAGGTGAGGTGTTCCTTATTGAAAAAAAAAACATTATATACAATTATACATCCAAAATTGTATTTTTAGGGTTTTTAGAAGAAATTAAATGAATAGTTTAGGAGGAATAAAGGATAAGTGATAGGTAGTGGATGAATAAGTGAAAAAGGGGAGCACGCAAGATTAAAATAACGCAAATAATAAAATTGAATGCACTTTAGAAACTAACATTAAATGTGATAATTAAATCAAATATGTAGAATTCATAGAGAGAAAGAGATTTCACACTTAATAAACACAAGAATATTAAATACTAAAGAAATAAAAATACACCAAACACAAATTTCTTCATAAATGCTTCTTTATTTCTCTTCACACAAGATCATAAATTTTCTCACTACCTCTCTATAAACAATATTTTCTCCTTTCTCCAAAATTCCCTTACAAATGATCTCAAAATTCCTTTTATAACCTAAAATTTGGTTACAAAGTAGTTAGGGTTTTTATGGCATCATATCAAGACTTACTAACTCACTTTAATTAATTAGATTTATTTTACTAAAGTAAAGTATCTTTATTGAAATAAGTTTTTGATTTGGGTGAATTAATACAAATTAATACAAATATTTCAAATAAAGGGGTACATGTGGACCCCATTGGAAAGTGACATGGAAAACACAAACTATAAAATTGACACATGTATTCTAACAACACTTATTATTAGTGCCTTCTGAATTAGGCCAAGAGTGTAGCTATCTCGATTGCACGATAAATGTACTTATTGATCACTAAGGGAAACCTCATCAAAACAATTAAACATTATTTTATAAATATTGGGTTCAGACATCTTGCCATTTTGAATTTCATAAATTTATCTAGTGATTTTTTCATTCTTGACTCATTAGGGAAAAAACGTAGTTAAAGAAAAGTTTCGCAGATGATTTTCATTTCCAAAATCCTACCAAGAACCATATCAAATTTGATCATTTTCTCTTCCATATTGGTGAACAGATTTCGGAGTTTGATGATTTTTTCAAGAGAATCAAGATCAAAATTTTCCAAGGAATATTATTGATTCTTGACTAGATGAGCCAATTTCTCTTTCAGAGATTGAATAAAGCTCCTTTGTTTATGCCCATTAATGAAATTTCAAGGATCTCATCAATTAGTTCGTGGCTTACATACTTTATTGATTCTCCTTTTTCTTTTACATCATCAAATTGTACTTTAACATCACCAAGCACTATTTTATTGAACTTCACAAAATTTAACCATTCAAAGTGAAGCCTGCTATGTTTAAAATATAGGATTTATTTACTAACAAGATATGAGAAGCCCGTTTTTGCAAGTTCTCATATATAAGGATAAATCTTATAAACAATTAATCTAGATATTTTTTAATCAGAAACAATCATTTCCCTCATATCCTTATCAAAAATTTGTGTTGTTATGTCAACATAATGAACTTCATACTCATTACCTATAACTTTGGAGATGATCTTGGGCTTCTTGGGAGTGAAATAATTTATAATGGATGCAATAGCTTTAAGGCATAATATGATGAGTTTTATGTCTCCTTTCCTATTCTTGATTTATCAATGTAGCCAAGAGGGTACTTCCTCAATCATCTCACCACATAGAATTATTGCATTGGGTGGGACTTGTTCCTATATTGGTGGTAGATATTCAAATTAAGGTGGGGCTTACATAGAGTATTCATTTTGAGGATGAGGATTTGTCACAATGTCTTCATGATGTATGTGAGAAGGTTGTGAAATATCTATGGGATGTGAAGGATCAAGTGAATTGGATATTTTAATCACTAGAACTTGTACCTTATCCGATACCACGAACTGTAGAGTAGTATTCTTAATCATCCCTTGAAAATATAAATAGTTACAAGTTCATGAATGTTGGCTAGATTGTGATATTTCAGAAACATGTTCCTTCCCCTCATTGGCATATTTCCTCTGTTCAGGTTCACTAGTCACAAAAAGGTATATCGTGACTTAACTTCAGTTTTCATTTCCTTTTGCTTATTTGAGTATGGGATGAAAATTGTGTGCCAGGATGAGAGGATGATTGAGTGAATTTTGTAATTCTCTTCTCACCTTTATTGGTCATCCTATGATCTTCAAGTGTGTTTTTTTTTCATTCGCATTACATTTAGTAAAATATGTCTTATACCAAAAAAGACTCCTCTTCATCACTTATTGAATTCTATCTTCAAGTGACATATCATATCTCCTAGATCAAATGATTTTAGGAAGAGGGGATGAAGCAATCAAACAATATGCATGATCAATCATGTCTTTTCCACTATCAGTAAATCCTCTTGGGACATATTTCATTTTGAAATCCATTATTTAATTAGATTCATTTGATAGTAGTCACAAAGAAAAAACCTCACATTCATCTACAAAACTGGCCTAGAATAATATTCCACCTCTAGATAGTGTCTATAGTTCAGGCCAAGAATGATCTCTAAGAATATAAACTTTTTAAATTACCACCTTCTCATGAATGGATATTCAGTTAAAATTTTCATCTCTTTATCCATTATCTCTACACTACAGAATGATGACCATTTATACACATAAATGGAGATAGGTAGACATACACTAGATCTATTGTTATTCACCCATTAAGAGGTTTACCAATTCTAGTTTCCCAAAAATTTATATGAGGGCCCACCTATAACTAATATATTTTTACAATATGTATGCCAATTCATTATGTCCATAGAAAAAAATGTATGAAAATATGGGAAATTGAATAAACGCCATGCCCCATCTCAAAATCACCTCTTTGGCTTACTGTGAAAACCTTTCTTTTAGATTATCCTCAAACACTCTGATGATGTAGAAGAGGAAAGAATCATTGACATGTTAGAAGTGATGTACAATTTATTTGAATTCTAGTTTTGGATAGTAGTGAAAAAACATTGTTTTGGCTCAGTGCCATTGTGCCTCTAGTTTGTAGACAAGTGAAGATTCTTCTCCTTGGTATACAATAGATGAGATGATAATTCATGTAGAAATGGGCCGTCATATTTGCATCAATCAACTACTTATGAAATGTGTAACTCATGATTGTATCCTAGTCAATGTGAAGTTTATGATCTAGGATGACACAAATGAAGTTATAAATACATGGCTAGAAATAACATGAAGAAGGAATTCTGAACACTCTACTTAGTAAGGTGATCGTGTCTCTAATTTCAAATCAGAACTCAATATGAGCAAATTATATTGGGAAGAAAATTGGAATGAATCATCTTGGTGACCAACCGGTAATTGTTCATGACCTTGGAACATGATAGGGGATCTTCATCTGATAATTTTGTATAAATTCTTATGTAATATCAGCACTCTTCTCATATTCAAGAATTATGGAGTAGCTCTTTAATGTGTTAGGGAGTGACTGAAAATATAAGTTCATTGATGTTGTTAAAAAAACCTCCTTTTTTAGGGTCATAACATTCTTCACATGTGATGACAAGCTTGGGGCATTGAAATGACACTTGAAAGGCTACTACTTGTGGCAAACTGCTATAGTACATGTGTTGAGAAAACATCATATGACCCTCAAATTGAGTTCTATCAAAAAATTGAGCTATATTGACATGATCGAGGTTCATGTCAAATATGTGGTCATAGTCTAAAATAAGTACAGATGTGTGGATTAGATCTTGGAATTCATATTTTATTGTTGAATTCTTAGGTGTTGAAATTTTGAAGCAAAAATGAGGAAACAAATAAATAATGAAAAAAAGACTCATTGTGATGTGTCACCATCTTTGGGTCCACCATAAAATAGGAAAAATTATATATATTTTTTTATTTTATACTTTTACAATATGAATTTTATCCCATCATTGATATTCCACCTCAATCAATTTTTTCTCCTCTTTCTCACTCATGGAACACTTTTACTTAATTTACATTTTTCACTCAACAGCTTGTTTACTTGCTCATCTTATCCTCTACGTATCCACTTACTTGTTTTAAAGGTTAGTTCTTATTGTTTTTAATGCAATACATGTTTAAACTACACAATATTTGTGATATACATACATGAACATCATAATATATATATTATTATTTTTATTCTCCACATATGTATGTTAGCACTACCACCTACATGACATTCATGTATTTTGTACACATAGATGTTTAATATTGGAACTTCACTTTATATTAATTAAAAATAAAGAGAGTTACATAGTAAGGGGCAACTGAAAAACTCGAATTCCCACAAAACGCCACGAGGGCACCAAAAAAATGGAAAATGTCATGAGGGCTACATCAAAACACCCAAAGGGAAATAAGAGAGCACAAGAGAAATATCACATTGGCTAAAATCAAGCACATGTTGTAGCACCAGGAGGAGGGGGAGGATCATCTCGAGGGATAAATGCCCTGCTATTCAGCTCAACTAAGGGAGGATCAAATTTCCAACCATCCTGATCTAGAAACTACATTTGTAAAGGAACCATAATTACCCATCTAGGGCGTGTAAACACAAAATCATGTACTTTGAGTCATTATTTATTCCCGGTCTCATACTAATATTCATATGGTTCTTAAGTGAAAAGAGTAATAATTAACCCATTTCTTTGGCCATTTTTACATTACTTTTTGTCTTATTTTTGATCTTACACCTACACTTACGCAATCTATATTGTCATTATAAATTTTTTATGTTTTTGATTGGGGTGCTTAGATAGGAATGGAGCACCCTAGGAACCCTAGTACCCTTTGGGGCATCATGATCCTCTTTGCACTTTACTCTCACCTTTTGGGAACTTTCTAGCTATTTTATTTTTCTATATTTTGGTGGTCAGCCTTTTCGGGGCTAATTACTAAATTAGAACAAGAGAAACATAAAAATATAAAGTTATGTGACTATAATGACGGACTAAACACTAAAAATATACTATCACCATCTATAGTTCCATCTATCAAAGGCATATAAAGCTACATTTACATCCATCTAGCTCCATCACAAGACACACAAGGCTGGTTCATCTACATCACACTTCATATGATGTGATTCTTTCATCTCCTATTCATAATGATATTTGGTATAGTTTAGTGACATTATTGTGATAGGAAGTAAACTTAGGGGAAATCCAGCGGTACTCTAGAGGTGGTTTTCTAGCCATTTCCGTAGACCAAGGCACCCACAGGTGCCCCTATCACTTTCTAGATGCCCCAATCCGGTTAGACAACTCATATATGTGATTTCTTAGGATTTCTTGTAGTTGTTTCCTCCTCTTGTTCACCTAGTCTAAATTGTGACATAGTCCTACAACGTCTATGAATCAGATAAGTACTTCTTAACCCTCTCTTGAACATTAGGGTTTCACATTTTCTAGCTTAGTTTTCTTGTGTATATTTGTTGTATTTTATTGGTACTTTATTCATTTATTTTAGTAATCCTATAACATTATATTACACTAAAAAAATTATATTTAGTTAATCATTTTGGTGAACTCGTACTCGATCTTTGCACTTTTAGAATCCTCATTATTTTTTTATAATCCTATCATCTTGTCTTCATGAATATCTCTATCCATGCTTATTTATAGAATCATCTTGTTGGTATTAATATGCTCAAATCATATTTGGCTACTACATATATTCCTCCTCACATATCACCCAAATATGTATACAATAAGTTTACTTCAGCCTTATCTCTTAATGAAGATCAAATCAATTTCACATAAAATGAACTACGTTCTTAAGCAATACTAGAGCATGACCCCCCATTAAATATTCAAGTTTGTATTAAAAATATTCGATTCAAATGCACCTAAGTTGATAATAGATCTGGTCTTAAAATTTGTAATGTCACCTTTTAAAATCACTTAGGTCTTTTAGAAATTTCCTTAGTCCTTCATCAGTTTCCATCATGGGTTTGACAAAATTCCCAAGTGTGCCTTAGGAACTATTAGTCTTCCTGTCACTATTAGTCCATGTAAAATCACTATTCCATTTCATGTCATGCCCAATAACCTTAATTATAACATTCTTCTTAGGAGGCCATGGATCTGTTCCATGCTTACAGTCCCTTCTACCTTGCATACATGACTTACATTGCACTGAGGTTGTAACTCCATTAGAACTCGAAATACCTTCCTTGCAGATTTTTCTCAAAGGCATTTTGAAATATAATGAATATCGTAAAAACTACTTACATGAGTTAGAAATGTTCAAATCACATCATTTCCAAGCGCTCAAACATCTCCACGCATATTAATCTTACATCAAACACATAAAATCTTAAAATTATTTTTAGTGAGTTCAACATCGGTGACCTTGTCTTAAAACCAAATCAAAAATATATAAATTTCAAAGCCCCTATTAAAGGTAAATTCAATCTCAATTGGCTTTGTCCATATATTATCATGGAAAAAATTGGTGCTAGAGTTTACCACCTCACCGCCCTTTTGGGTAAGCCATTGAAAAACCCACTCAATGTAATGCATCTAAACAAAACTATACCTAAAGCAACGCTCACTACCCAATGATGCACTCTAGTCTCATGGTCCATATTGGACTATTGAGGGTATACATCACAAATGAACCACATCATACTCACACATTCATCATTTAATCTTATTTTTGTCATGTGACATTCCTAGGATTAGTGATATATGCTTAAAGCTATAGGGTCACTTCTTCTAGCATCATCTCTTGATCAGCTACATCATTACATTCTCTTACATTGTCTAGTGGTATACGCTTTAGACTAAATCACCACTATTTTCTACTTATCTGGTCATCATATATGCTTGGGTTATAAATTCATGCATACTCACATGTCTATGTCATATATCATCACCGCACCTTAACCAAAACACATTACATACACTATATGATTCGACCATTTCCCGATGACACACTCTCATTTATGGTTCATTCTTGACTGTTAAGGGGGCATACTAAATTAACCTCATTACATACAACTCCATTCACTTGGGGAGCATGTGGCTTCTATCATCCACATTTCATTCCATTACATCCATCAACAACATACTACATTTTATAGTTGTATTTACTCTTGTTGTCACTTGCTCTTACATGTTCACTTTACTACACATGTTATATAAATCTCTTATATGTCATTATCTTTACCACACACACACACACATTCACATCCTTTTCTAGTTTTGATCGTAAGTATAGAGCTTCTATAAGAAGCACCGATGGTTGAAACACTACCTTCTAGGGGCATCCACATTTATACGCTACAGGTGCTATTATTTCATTTTGTACTTAACACTTTCCATAATCAGGTTACACATGATTTTACATACTTTATATTTTTCTAACATGCTAATGGGTGCTTAATGTGTAACATTTGTTATACAGGGACAACTGGTTTCATACTTGTTTGTTGCATTGTCTGTTATTACTTGTTATTGTTTACGAGATTTTCCCTTTGTCTTTTGTGCACACTTATTTGTTTGTGGCCACTCCAGTCTTGAGTGTCTTGTGATACCGTGAGTGGTGTACCATGTATGCAACCCAATATTTACGGCATACATTATCTATTTGTGTGTTTACATTGTCTCCTTATGTTATAGCTTATGCATTTTTTGTTTGAATTACACTCGTTTTCTACATGTATGTTCATACTAACACTTTTTTTCTAGATATATTATTTGTTTGTTCCTTGGTTTCTACCAATCACATCCCCTCCCCCCTTGTATGGCACAATTTCAGTTACTTTGTTTCTCCTCTTTTGGGCCTGCAATCTCCTATCCCTGATGTCACATGTGCCCCCAACAAGGGGGTCATCATTTGGGTTTACACACTACACAACACAATACTAGTAAAATACATTTTTCAGTATTTTTCCATGACATAGTGGGTTATATAGCAAGTGGGTTCAGACCAATCTACAAAATCCATACACAACAACTTTTATAGGGTATATTTTCCTTAACATTTTGGGGAGTAGTTATAGGTTGGAGAAATATCAGAATTTCCTCCCTAAACTTCTTTGACCAGCGGTGTCCAATTGCCTAAAAAAATAGATAGTACAGGGATCTCTTTATTCACTCTCAGGGAAGTAGTTATAGGTTGGAGAATAACACAAATTTCTCCCTACACTTCATCAACCAAAGTGGCATGAGATCACCCAAAAAACTCACACTTCATCAACACTTACAATATATCCTTTCTACACCCTTTTATCTCATCACAGATCAGGTGCACATGTTCCTTTTTAATTTTCATTTTTGTACTATTTTAACATGTTTATTTACATAAATACATTTATTTTCACACATATACATACATATTTGACTACTTGATCGTCTTATCTTTTGCAATCTTGACATATGTGAAGAAAAATATATTAAAAAAAACAACATGCACATGACGGGTACATCACACAAATGGTGCTAACCATGTAGGTACACTACACATATCGACATCCACAAATGCACTTCTGCCCTAGGTTCACTTTTTACAGTTTTGCATCTTTAGTCTCTGCACTCTATCTTTTTGTCACTCCAGGATTTGTCTAGTCCTTTGGCATGTTTGCTACATCACTCTACATGGATTATTAGGTACACATGTATATGTAATTTATGTTACTAAGATTTCCACTCACCAATATAAAGTGGGGGAAATTGAAGACACAAAATCATGCACTTTGAGTCATTATTTAGTCTCGGTCTAATACTACTATTCATATGGTTCTTAAGTGAAAAGAGTAATAATTAACCCATGTCTTTGGCTATTTTGACATTGCTTACTTTCATATTTTTGATCTTACACATGCACTTGCCCAGTCTGTATTGCCATTCTAAATTTTTCCTATTTCTGATTGGGGTGCCCAGTAAGGATTGAGGCACCCTAAGTGCTCTGGTCTCCTATGGGTGCCTGAATCCTTTTAGCAATTTACTCTCACATTTTTGGCACTTTCTAGCCATTTGAGCTTTCTATCTTTTTGGTGGTCAACCTTTTCAAGGTTAATTACGAAATTAGAAAAAGAGAACCATATAAATATACAGTTATGTGACCATAATGGGGTACCAAGAATTAAGCATCTACTATCACCATTTATAGTTACATCCATCAAAGGCATCTAAAGATAAATTTGCATCCATCTAACTCCATCACAAGATACACAAGGCTGGTTCATCTGCATCACACTACATATGAGGTGATTCTTTAACCTCCTATTCACAACAAAATCTAGTGTAGTTCAGTACCATCAGTGTGACAGGAAGTGAACTCATGTGAACATCCAGTGGTACCCTAGAGGAGGTTTTCTAGGTATTCTCACATACTAGGGAAACTAGATCTCAAACTAGGATGCCCCTATCCCTTTCGAGGTGCCTTAGCCTAGTCAAAAAACTCATATATGTACTTTTGTAGGATTATGTGTAGTTGTTTCCTCTTCCTATTTACCTAGTCTACATTGCGACATAGTCCCACAACATCTATGAATAAGCTAGGGACTTCTTAACCCTCTCATAAATATTAGGGTTTAAAATTTTCTAGCTTAGTTTTCTTGGATATATTTTCTATATTTTATTGGTTATTTGCTTATTTAGTTTACTGCTCCTATAACATTATAATACATTAGGATATTTCTATTTTAGTTAATCAGGAGGAGGCAATCCGATAATAGTCAATAAGCTTGGCGGTGGAGAGCCCTATAGTGGAGAACTAGAAATGACCTTCCCCCTTTGATATGGGCTCCAACCATGTCTTGAAGAGGACAGGGATGAAGGGCAGCACCAAGAGGAGGTAGAACGATGCCTACATGAGTGAATTATATGATGAGGTCTTGCAGGTGGCAACCGTCAGAGTGGCAATGGTTGAGGTGGTGGAAGTAGAGGATTTGGTAGGACTTGACTCGTAGTGCAGGGAACAATCCCCCAATGATCTAAAAGTTCTTACAGATGAGAAAATTTCAGGGAAATCTTAACATCTTGAGCTTGAATTTATATATGCACCATAGCTAAAAATGACCACTTAGTCATTAGTGGAAAAAAGTAACAGAATTATCTTGCTTAAAAATTAAGCCATTGCAAGCTTTCAAAATATGAAACAAATTACATGCACGAAACAAGTTCCAAATCATGTCGATGTAATGAGGCCCATGGGGTAAAATCACTAAATAAGGTCAAACTTCATTGAAAGAATTCAGGGTGGTAAGCATGAAATAAAGAATGGATCCACGTCTAGATCATTTGAGCATGGGGAAAATACCAAAATAGGTGTTTAAATGACTCAGAGTGAGATCAAAAAGGACATTTAAGAATAGGGATGCTAATATGACTAAGTCGTTCTCCAATAAGCAAACCTTGATAAACACGAAACCAAAGAAAATGATAAACTTTGGGCTCAAGAAGATAATTTCACGCATAGGAAAGTTGACAAAGCTAGGCGGAATGTACGGATTGCAACCCCAACCGAGCATTGAGCTTATCAATGGTGGGCGAGATCAGGATCAACAACTGATAGATGGTTCTAGTGTTGTAATGAAGGAAAATTATTTCCTGATTCCAACACCAATTGCACCACCAAGATACAAGAGGTTTAATCCAAAAATTTGGGGAGCATAACATCCGATAGGAGCTATTGAATTTTACAGATAGATGTGAGGTCCAAATTAGCAAGATTGAACTTCATCTTGAGCTAGGGCCAAGAAATCTAGTCTCTGCATTTAATCAACTCCTGGATCATATGAATGCACTTATGATAAAGATGGAGATAATTTTATGCCTAGAGTTTTAACAAGTGGAATATTTCCATTAGTGATGATAAGAGACCCACCAAATATTCTAAGAATTTAAAGAGATCCCTATGTGAAAACTACCGCCAACCCAGTGCATCAAAGGCTTATCTAGCTCAAAGACTGTCCAGATACTTTTAGCATCAAAGGTACCTATAATTTTGATAGGAGTCGAGGTGATAATAAGAGTATGTAGCCCTATATTATTTCAACACTTCTTACCATATAGGGCTCCGAACTCAATGAAATTCCAAATCAATATTATCTAGGCCTGATTGCCCAATAAGCACCAAATCAAACATTTAGAACATAATGCCACACTTTT
Organism: Taxus chinensis; assembly: GCA_019776745.2. Taxonomy (NCBI): domain Eukaryota; kingdom Viridiplantae; phylum Streptophyta; class Pinopsida; order Cupressales; family Taxaceae; genus Taxus; species Taxus chinensis. Next base: position 775,253,451 of record CM034146.1, read on the forward strand.
CCGATAGACATCAATTATCCCCATACCACCTTTATCACGAGGAAGAAAAAAAATTCCTAGACGAATCTATGAAAACCAGCTGAACAAGAACTTTTACCATATAAAATTTCCTAGAGCATCTTGAATGTTATGGCGAAGTAATTACAAAAAGGGGCCCAACATTTAGAGTACTAAACATGAGTGGTAGAAAGAATCATAGTGAAGAATTGGAATTTACCAGCCAAAGATTAGAGTTTGGAAGACCACCTAGTAACTTTCTTATCCACATTGTTAATAATAGACTACCATAGTGTCACCGAATCACTATCAAAGGAAAAGGTAATGCCTAAAAATTTAAATTTCTCACCATAGATAATCCATTTCCAAGGGTAGGCCTTCAACCATTACGGGAGATGCGAATAATTCTTGCATAGCCCAAAGTTTTCACCAATTGAATGCTGGAGCCAGAAGCCAAAAAAAATGTGTCGAGGCACTCAAAGACCTTGGAAACATTGTGATCATATTCATTACTAGTAAGAAAGGAATCATCAACAAAGTGACCATTTATAAGTTACATCACATGATCGGGAAGGACAATCCCCTGAATGCAACCTTGAGAAAACTGATGGGAAATTAAATATCCCAACGAATCAACAACAAGAACAAAAAGTGCAGGAAGGAGAGAGCACCACTATCTGATAGAACAAAAAAGGATGAAGGAAGTGGACTGGTGACCATTCATGTTGATTCAGGATGAAGTGTTAGAAAACAAAGTGCTGACAACCGATCTAAAGAATTCACCATAGCTAAGGGATTTGAGTATGGAAAGGATGAAAGGTCATTCTAAACGATCATAATCCTTCTCAAATTTAATTTTTAGGAATATAGGCAATTTTGAGGAAACACGAGCCCAATACATGCCTTCCAAAATAGTAATACGATTATAAAAAATTTACTAGATTTTCAAAAAACTAGTTTAAGGATAAATAATTAAGGGTAGAATATTATCAACGGGAAGAGCCAAGGCCTTGGATAGAATTTTATAAGAAACATTTAGCATGGTGATGGACTGCAAATTATGGCATCTGCTTAAGGTCACTAGTTTTGGAGATGAACTTGAGGCTACATTGATTGAAGAAACTTCCTAGAAATTGATTTTGGAGAGCTTCATTGTAGACACAAAGTAGATCTGCTCCCAAGAAGGACCAATTCATTTTATAGAAGCCACATGGGAAACCATCCGAACTTGGTGACTTGTCATGCACAAGACAGAGAAAGGCTTCATGGAGCTCCTCCAAGGCTGAGAGTGGTTGTTCACAAATATTTTTTACCTTTCTACATGAATTAACAAAGTGATATAATAAAAACAAGGACTGACCTCAGAAAATGTGGGATTTAACGATACCCTTAGAGATGGATGTTGAAGTTGGTGGATGAAAGATACATCGTTCTTTCACTGACGATGGAACTTGTAGATCATAAAAAATAAGAAGAAGATGGGATTACATAGATATATGGTATATTACTTGGAAAAGGCTAGTCCCTATAAGTTGATAGACTTCCTTATAAGGATATCAATCCGTCTTTAAGAAATTGATATGATAATGATAAGATAAAATGATAAAATAAACAATATAACCAACAATGCAAAGGCAAGGGACTGGTGTGTTCCATGGATATATGATGGTCTGATGGTGATACTTGATCCAAAGGGAGTCTTGGTATCACAAAATGGATCAAAGTAGAAAATATGTAGATAGTTTTGCACTCATGAAGGTGAGCAAGATGATAAATTTGATTTAGATAACTAATAAATTACTAAAGGTGGCTCAAAGGATATTGACAGGATTGGAAAGAGTCATAAAGGGCCTTATGGTAATAGATTATGTGGTCTTGATGTCTAAAAATCAAGCTTAGGGGCCACAATACCTTTTCGATAGGAATTATCAACGATTGGGGCAATCGTTAATGATTATGTCAGCAATCCTGGGGGAATCATCAATGATTCAGGGAATCACTAACAATTCTTGAAATCATCAGTGATTGCTGTGAAAATGTATAGGTTTATAATGGATGAATGTGGGACTTGAAAGGATTGCTAAAAAAATTTGATTTAAGATTGAATATGATGCATAGTAATGTAATGAAGTATGGGAAACTAATTACCTTCTAAATATTGATAAATGGAGCTGAAGAGAAAATGTTACGGGAGATAAGAAGATGGGTAGATACAAAAAGACTGTTGATTTGATTCCTAGGTATGATGGATGACCTTCGTAGGTGGAAGAAGAGATTGTTGGTGCCTTGAAAATTGTTGATATGATCTTTGACTCTATAATTGGACTATTGTACAAGGAAAATTTAATATGATGTCCTAAGGTCACGTCCACCTGCGATCTAACCTCAAATGGAGGCTTGGAGCTCATTTATATAGATTTTCTAACAACCACAAAGAATCACTAGTGATTCTAGGAAAAGATTGCAACCACCTCCCAAATCAATAATTTTTTTGTTCTATTGAAGGGTATGTTGGAAAATGGTTATACGGGTTACGAATGTTGCTAAATGGTTGGGAGGATATTGATTATATTTTGTTTTATTTAATTTTTGTTAGAATGTGGTTTTAATTATTTTTGGGTGGTTTTAAGGGTAAAAAAAGATTTTACAGCCATGGAATGATATTTACAGGGATTAAATATAAAGGGGAGGAATTAATACTTAGGATAAGGATTTAATGGATAAAATGGTAGTGATATGATAATGTATTTATTGTATAATATGATGGTGATGTGATAATGAAGGGGAGTTAGTGGATTGTGGACATGAGGATTATCGGTGCTAATTTTAGGTGTCTACATTTTTCCCTTTTTTTGAGTGGTTTTGAGACAAACCACAAGACAAAAACATGTTATGATGGATAAGGATGTGAAAGATGAAAATTTATATGATGTGGTGCTCCCCCTCAAACTAGGGATTGATGAACTAAAAGGTTGATCATGATTTTGAAAAAGATAGAGGGAAAGGTGTAAGGATGGGATGATGAGAAATGATGCCCTAGGATGAGATATAGAAACAATATGGGTTTCATCAAAAAATCAAGTGTTAGGGGAACCAAAGGGTTCATGTCCTATAGACATATGATTTAACGATGGCTTTAAGGATGTTTTGACAAGGTTGAAGGACCAAAGATTGATGTTTCCACAAAGGGTGGGCTTACAAGTTCAAGAATTCAAGTGATAAGGGAATCAATGGGTTTGTGTCCTATAGACATATGACTTAACAGTGGCAAGATGATGGCTTGACAAGGTCAAAGGACCAAAAATTTATGTTGCCACAAATGTGGGATTTCAAGGACTAGATCGGGGTTCTTACGGTGGTCACAACTGAAAACAATTTTGATTTTAATGAGTGATGTGACATTTATGATGCAAACTATTTAATGTTGAGATTTACTCATGATTGTGTTGATATTGAGAGATGTTTGATATAATGACATAGATATTGATAGATATGGATGTGGCAAGGTTGATGGTTGTTAAATTTTTTTTTTTAGGTATGATGTGTTATTTGATATTGATGTTAAAGTGACTTTGATGTTTTTCAAAACCATGGTCAAGAATGAAACGTGGATTGATTACTTTGTAATGGATTTGATATATATGTGACGGGAAACAAAAAATTAAATGCTCTTTCACTTTTGGCCTTTATAACCAATGTTAACGGATGACTAACAATGGGTAGTCACACGTAGGATCTTAGACACACACACACACATATATATATATATATATAGGATAAATGTATACCTTCTAAGAGCATGAGAAGGGTATACATATGTAGTTTGTGTGGGAAAAGAGGGTTCTGCTTTTCAATAGTTTTGTAGATAAATGCCCTAGCTATAAATTTTATTTTTGATGCAAATGGATCGATGTGGGAAGTTTTATTTGATGGGAAAGATGATCAATGTAGGAAATATTTCCTAGGATGATTTTGATATTTGATTTTTTTAAGGTTGATTGATGTGGGGAATAATTTTTACATGGGTACCCATCTTTTAAGGCACTGGTCTACAATTTTGACTTTTAACTTTTTATTGTTGATTTTTACAAATAGTTGTCCTTCGAGGGATCGGTCTATGATTTTGATGGGTAGCTATAATTTGAGGGATCAATCTACTTTTATTTTTTTATAATATGATTTTGATTTTGGAATAGCTTTCCTTTGCGGGATTAGTATATTATTTTCAATTTTGATTTTTAATAAGAGCATGCATAGATATTTTGACTTTATTTTGAGCTGAGGGAAAAAACCTAATAGACCATTTAAAGGAGGGGAAAAATGTGTACCAAAACTACACATGTGTGCCTGAAAAAATGTCTTTGGTTGGAAAACAAGGTGAATAGAGTGTAATGATTGTGGGGTTCCTGTTAAGGAGGAAATTTTCCCTGTGAAATATGTGATGAAAAAAGCCACAGTGCTCATCTTTAAGGTTGTGAGGATAGTGACAGAAAACCACATACCTTCAAACCATTATGATGATAAGGTGACTAGTTTGTGGTGGAGTAATATATTTGTTGTGACTACTATCATGAAGGTCGATTCGGTAACAGTATAAAGGTTATAAGCACAAGGAATTCAGAGGTTGGCCCATGTTATATGGACCAATTGAGTTAAGGGAAAACTTTCAACGTTTACTCCTTTTCAGAGTAGTGATATTTTTATTGGATTGATAGGATAGGTTTGACAAAGATGTGCTAGGGTAATGTGCAAGGTAATACTTCATAAGTCTCAGTAGAGAGGATTCCCTCTAGCATGAAACTATGGATAAAGATGAAATGCACTAAAAATAATGATGTCTTTCAACTTAGGATGATGAAATTTTTTATGTTGATTGATTGAGTACATTGTAAATAAGGGAGGATGTAGAAACTTCAAAAAAGGAGCCTTTGCAAATTTAGATGTTATATGAGAGGGTGATTTATGAAGAGGGGTAGATGATGATGATTTTGTTTTATCTTTTCTTCATGTGTGATGATTTTGGGTTCATATAGGTGGGTGAACTGTACTGATTTGAGATGAGGGACCTTCACTTAGAGGTGATGAGTAGACACATGAGAAAGGTTTGTCAAGATCTGATTGAGGATGAACCCCTTGTCTTGTAAATGTCAATGAGGACATTGTCAATAACTTAGGTGTAGATGTTGATGAGACTGAAAGGCCTTTAAGGGAAGATATGGACACCAATGAGATTGATGAACCTTCAATGGAAGGTAATGATGTTGATGAGATTGAGAGAACTACAATGGAAGGTGTTAAAGTCATGTTTGATAAAGGTTTGATAGTATGAGATAACAGATGTCTCCCTTGTCCCACATATATTGGGGTGGAGGTGTAGATGATATCGATGATGGCTTGGGATGATATTATTCTAGGAGAATATCATTAGCGAGGAATATTCATTGGATTATGGCTTTAATCATTTTACAACTCTTTGTCCTATGTCCTAGGTTCTATGATAGGCACATGTTTTTGAGTATTTGGACTGAGTGTTTTGATGGGTGGTAATGTGATAAGAGAAGCCTACATGAGAATTTTGAGGATGTCGATGTAAGCCCCTTTTAAGGGATTTCGATTAATGAATTTTTATTTTGAATTTGATTTACAAAGAATGCCTAGTAGGATGTATCTTATATTTGGATGAGGATAGATTACTAGATGTTGTATGGTGTTGAAACATCATAGGGATATTATGAGGTCAATCAGAGAGAGGATACAATTCAAGGATGGGATACGATGTGAGATTGATAAAATTTGATGATGGATGAGGTTCCAAAATAGCCAAGCAGGGATGAATTATGGATGAGAAGGCGTAGGGATGTATGATATGATATTGCGATAAAGGATGGTGTCCTAAAATTGATGGTAAAGTTGAGACCTTAGATGATGTGTGTTTTGATTTTGTAATGTTGATTTTAGGTAAAGGATGTGGTTTTACAATAGATGATGAGGATGAGGTCATGGATATGATAGGTTATAATTTTATAACACGTGCTTTAGATATATGAGAGGGTCATATATGTGATGGTATTTTATTGTATAGTGTTTGATTCAGGACAATGATCTAGATTAGATGGTAAGTATGTATCTAGGGATAGGATTGGGTATGATTCAGATGAAGGAGATGTTTTTTTTTATACATGATTGAGGTGGGTTATATTTATGTGAGTTGTCTAATTCTTCTATTAGTTTGAAAAATAGGTTGATGTAGATATATTTGATGATGAATGCTTCCTTAGTAACGATATCCAACGTAGATTCTAAGGGTTATAAGGAGATAATATATGATTCAACAAGAGATACAGGTGATATCAATGTTTGGGGATCATTGAAAAGAGGATCCAGGGTTTTGAGTTTTCAAGAGGAAGCATTGGTGATGAACGAGTCTCCTCATGGGGAAGATCATGTGTGATAGCATTGATGATGTGACATGAAGGATGTACAATATATTATATGTGGAATAAATATATTGAGGGTGTCAAGTCAGGAAGACAAGTAAATGCATCATGTGTGTTAACTTCATCTCAATAGTAAAAAGATCTAGGGGAATCAGATGAAACATGTGTAGATTGAGGATCAAGATGACCTTCTTTGACGGCTTGGATTTCAAATTTTCTAGCCATGGTGAAGGCTTTGTCAAAAGTATGAAATGTGTGGATCTGTAGAGTGGATGATATGTGATGGGAACATGATCGAGTAAACAAATCAATTAGTTTTGATTGAGGTAGTGAGAATGTCAATTGATAGCTAATGCTTTCCCACCTAGTGAAAAAATTCGATAAGGTATTCATTTTTAGATGGTTTGATGGTAGAAAGGTTAGAAATAGTGATTTTGTGAGTAACATTTTTAGCAAATTGATCAAGAAATAATATGGCTAGCTGAGTAAAAGAGAGAAAATAGTGTTGAGGGATGGAGTTGTACTAATCCAAGGAAATTCTTTCCAGTGACATAGGAAAGTTTCTAAGCATGAGATTTATATCATGGATGATGAGATAACAAGAATTTCTAAAGGATAGTATGTGCTATCGAGGATCCTCATTTCTATGGACCATGGGAAATTAAGGAAATTCCCAATATGGAGGATATGATTTATACAATACTGACAGATGGATCAGGTTTATGGATAGTATGTGCTATCGAGGATCCTCATTTCTATGGACCATGGGAAATTAAGGAAATTCCCAATATGGAGGATATGATTTATACAATACTGACAGATGGATGGGTTTATTACAAACCTGATCATAAGTGAGGAATTTTTTAGATCCCTTAGTAGTGGCCTTCCAAATTTTCTAATAATTTTAACATAGCTTTTATAAGATTGTTTGTAGGATTAGTTGTGGAGGAATTGAAATTTGAGTGTAGATAAGAATGTGGTTGAGCTGATTGATTATAGTGGAGAGTATGATAGTTCTATTGTGGATTGGCTTGATGTGAGGATTATTGAGGTGTATCTTGAGAGGATAATGATTGTAAAGTAGGTTGCGATAAAGGGATGTGGGGAGATGTGGAAAAATGTTCAATATGTTGTTGTTATTGGATCAAATAGGTTTATTGGGCCTAAGTATGAATGTGTAAACAAGTTTGGGATGTCTTAGGTAGCGAGAGAGGTATTGAAACTGAGACAGGTTGGTTAGATGAAAGATGGGGGATATTAAGATTATGATGAGATTGTGATGAAGGGATGGATGTTGAAAATATTGATTGATGGGATACACTTGACATGGGATTAGGAGTGATAGTTTAGAAGTATTCTAGATGTAAAGAATATTCATATGATTATTGGATGGGTTGTTATACGGTTGTATGATTGGTTAAAAGTTAGAGGTTCTATAGGGAACAAAAGGTGAAATAGATGACTCTGAAAAAAATTCAGAGCTAAGTGAGGTTGAGTGGGATGTGGTAAGTTGATGATATTGATAAGGATTATATCCAATATAGGGGATGTTTTTTAAATTGATTGGGATAAAAATATGTAGAGGTAGTGGATGAAGATGGTTGTAAAAATGACACGTAGTGATTAGAGGGATATGAAAATGTAGAGATTTGATCCATATTAATTGAAAATTAATTGATGATGATACCAAAAAATCCCTAAGATAGATACAAATGTAAGAGGAAAGTCAAGAAGAAGAAATTTTAATTATCTTGATTAAAATTTAGATGTGGAGGAAGAGGTTAAGAGGGAACCTAATGATATGGTTGTTATAAGGTTGGTTTCAGGTTTGTTTAAGGTTGGAATCCTAGATATACCCAAAGGTATGTGAAGGACAAATATGTGTTGGTGATAGTACATGGCCTGGTATTGGGGCCGACCCCCTCACTTCATGGTCCCGCAGTGGTAAGGGATTTGGGTTCTTATCCAATATACCAACAACCAATTATTTATAATCAGCCAGAACATTGATTCAGTTTTCCTATTAGGTGATGAAATCCCAATAATTATCACCTGGGTAGAAGTGTCTGATGAAAATTTGATATTTGATGTGATTTGGTTGTGTGAGGGAAGAATTAAGTGAATGCAACAAATTAATCCGTATAACTAATATATGTGATTAGGCAGGATTCAAGGTTTTTTTTAAGTCCACAAGAAAAAGCTTTGGTTCGACGAGGACAAACAACAAAATGCAATACAAAAAACAAAAAGAAACAGAAAGGAATCACCTAAAAAATTCTTCCTTTTTATTTTTTATAATTATGGATTTTTTTAGCAAGCAATAACCAACAAACAAAAATCTCCAAAAGCAGAAACCTACAAAAAATGTTAGAAAAGGAAAAAAATAGAAAGAAACTAATGTTAGAGGCTGACTGATTGAGTAATCAGAAGCAGTCATAAAGATTTGCGGTGATTCACCCAATCATTGGTGATTTTACTAGATTGTTGGCGAATACAAAGAAAAAGGCTTGAAGTGAATAAAATTAATTTAAATGAATGAAAAGAGGGACTAAGGATCCCATTGGGTGTGCCAAAATTTTCAGAGATGTTTTTACCTTTCTACATGAATTAACAAAGTGAAATAATAAAAACAAGACTGACCTCGGAAGATATGGGGTTTAACAATACCCTTAGAGATGGATGTTGAAGCTGATGATGAAAGATCCTTCCTTCTTTCACTGATAGAAGAACTTGTAGATCATAGAAACTAAGAAGAAGATGTGATTAGAGAGATATATGGTAGATTACCTAGTAAAGACCAGTCCCCAGAAGTCGATAGACTTCCTTGTAAGGATGTCAATCTGCATTCAAGAAATTCATCTGATAATGATAATATAAAATTCTAAAATAGATGATATAACCAACATGTAAAGGAAAAGGGACTGATGTGGTCCACGGATATATGATGGTCTAATTGTGATACCTGATCGAAAGGGAATCTTGAGATCACAAAATGGCTCAAAGGAGAAAATATGTAGATAGTTGTGCACTCATGAAGGTGAGCGAGATGATAAATTTGATTTGGATAACTTATTAAAGGTGGCTCAAAGGAGCTTTATATGATTGAGTAGACACTTGAAGGGCCTTTTAGTAATAAAATTATGTGGTCTAGATGTCTAAAAATAAAGCTTAGGGGTAAAAATACCTTTTTGAATGGAATCACTAGAGATTAGCAAAATCGTCAACGATTATGTCAGAAATTTTAGGGGAATCATCAATGATTCAGGGAATCACCAGTGATTCTGGAAATTGTTAGCAATTTTTGTGAAAATGTACATGTGGATAATGGACGAATGTGGGACTCGAAAGGAATGATAAAAAGGTTTATTTAATCTTGGATATGATGCATAATAATTTAATGAAGCAAGGGAAACCACTTACCTTGTAAATATTGATAAATGAAACTGAAGATAAAATGTTACTAGAGAGAAGAAGATGGTAGATGCAAGAAGAGTGTTGATTTGATTCCTGGGCATATGGACGACCTTCATAGGTGGAATAAGAGATTGTTGGTGCCTTGAACATTGTTGAGATGATATTTGACTCTATATGAGGGTTATGGAAGAAGGAAAATTCAATATTATGTCCTAATTTCACGTCCATCTGCAAGATATCCTCAAATAGAGGCTTCGAGCTCATTTATATAGAGTTGATAACAACTAGGGATAATTGCTATAAATTTTGGGAAAAGGTTGCTACCACATCCTAAATCAATATTTTTTTTGTTTTATTCAATAATATATGTTGAAAAATGGTTATACAGATTAGGAATATTGTTAAATTGTTAGGAGGATATTGATTTTGTTTTGTTTTATTTTGATTTTAGTTAGAATGTGGTTTTATTTTGTTTTGGGTGGTTTTAGGAGGGGTAAAATAAGATTTTACAACCATGAAATGATATTTACAAGGAGTAAATATAAAGGGGAGGAATTAAGGCTTAGGATAAGGATTTAATGGATAAAATGGTAATGATGTGACAATGTATTTATTGTATAATATGATGGTGATGTTATAATGAAGGGGAGTTATCGGACATGAAAATGAGGACTAGTAATTCTAATTTTAGGTGTCTACAGGGACATCGTAGAGAGCACAATATCTAGGTGAAATTTTATTAGGCACCACATCAATACATCTTTACAAGGAAACAACTCGCTCAATTGAATCCTCCCAAACTTGAAAAACTAGATGGTAGTGCTTGAAAAAATCATGAGTGATCTCTAGGAGCTAAGTGAGTCATTAATGTGAATCATAGATAGCTTTGATATATTGACGAGCATGCTTAGCCCATAGGGATTTGTTGGTCATCAAAAAGGAACTTCAAGAAGAGAAACAGTCAGGGGACAAGAAGTCCCTCCTCTTTAATGGGAGAGGTTCCCTTATTCAGAAATGAACCTATTTACACATATACAAAGCATGGTTTCACTATGGAACTTGGATATCATAAAAGTGTTTCCTAAATAGGTTACTAATTACAAAAGGACAGAGGAATGAAAATGTGGAAATAAGAAGAAATGCACCATCCAGAATTATAGATGACAGAATAATTCCTTATACATGCAGGATTACAGTGGATTGGAATAAGATCATTTGTACTTACGTTAATAAGATGAAATTTGAATAGACACACAGTTCTATAAATAACATCTACAAGAATACAAAGCTTCTCAGCATAATGTAAATAAATGATCTAACAATATTTAACGGACAGCGTATGAATAAAAGGAATCGGATAGACAAAGAATGGAAATCCTTCTGTATTGATTTCTTAGTGATTTCATTACACTTTTATAAATAATCCAAGTTCTCCCCCCAAAAATGGTGAGGAGAGGCCATTATATAGTTTACAAATTAGTTACTCTTTGGTAACTACTTATTTTAACTAATGATTAGTTAAAGGGCTACTAATCGCAATACCCCAACTAATTACAATAAATCCGGGATGAAGAAGGGAAGAGAAGAGAAGAAACAGGAGAAGAAGACAAGCGTTCATGACTGGGAGGGACCCACTGCCTTTAGGATCTGTTGTCTGAATCTTTTCAATGCCTCTGCTATGTCTCTGCCTCATGGGACCTGATGTGTTGGTAGTGGATTGAGTCCAAAAACTAAGGCACTTCTCCATTTCTTTGTCGAATTTGACATGAGTATGATAATATTTATTCACTTCCTCTATAGCAGATTGAAGAGAGCAGATCTCTTTCATCTTTACCTTGGAAATGGAAATTTCCTTGAACAGATCACCTTTGACAAAAGCTCTGAATTGAGCTTTGATTTCTTGTAAAGAGAGAGGCACACCAGAAGTCTCATCATGAAGATGGCAATGTGTATCCTTGAAAGTAGATACAACTAGTGTCTTGAAGGCCTCACCCTTCTGCCAGCGATTTCTTAACTCTCCAAAAGCCTCCTCCAGCACCTTGATTTTCCATTCCACGCTGTAGAACCAGGACTTTGACAAATTATCCTTTGCATCCTTGAAGACATTGCTTGCCATCAAAATATTTTCATCTGTTTGTCCCATGAGGCGAAGGTCTACTATGCAACTGCTCCAAAGTTTGAGTTCTTTATCTATGCTCCCAATAGTGGAGGAGAGCTTCTGTTGCAAATTGCTCACCTTCCCGTGGAGTTTGAAGGCTTCATCAAAGAAATTCAATATTGCAACAAGCACATCATCCACCATGGCCTCCATAGCTCTTCCATAGATGGAATATTTGTGCATATCCTTGATACTCTGCACTTCATCTTGGCTTAGAATTACAGGTGGTGGAAGAGTAGTCAATGGGGTAGGATCTAGAACTTTATCTTTAGATAGCAGTGACTTAATAAAACCTGTGAGAATTTGGGCCTACTACTCCAACTGCTCTATGGTTTGTTTCCCTTTCTCTACCCTCCTAATGACTTGATTATTTCCACAAGATTGTGGATCTCACCATTAGGGGTAGACTCTCCCATGGGAATTCTTGAGAGTTCAAGGTCGGATGCTTGCAAATCTTGCTCAGGTTTGTCTACCTTAGGCTTGGCTATCTCCAGGAATTGTTGGCCCTAAGCATCAGACACTATCCTAGAGGTAGTTCTGGATTTTTTGGCATGAGTAGAAGGAGTAGTGCCTAACAAGGCCGCCAAAACATCAAAATTTGGTCCTGAGATCTGAGAGGAAGACTTTCTCTTCCTACTGTCAACAAGAGGTTGTACCCATGCAAAAGAGGAGGAGGAAGAAGAAGGTGGGGCAAGAGGGCCAAGATACAAAGAACTCATGGCACCAAAGGTTTGTACTATTGTTGCCTCTAATTGAGATATAAGTGGAGTGCTTGAGGCTTCTGGTACAGAGGGGTCACTGGCACCTGGAAGCTCAGTGCTTTGGAATTCCTTTTCTTTATCCACAGGGGCTTCTGGAGCGCTTGTGGATACTGGCACTTCACTCTCCTCACTTTCACTGAGAACAATGATGTTCTCTAGACCTAAGGGCAACTCAGAATGCTTCTTTAGGGGATCTTCCTCCACAGGTTCTTTCTTGACTTCTCTGACTTCCTTTTGATATACCTGGGTGGATGAGGAAGGAGTGGAGATTGTAGGTCCTTGAGTTGACGAGGCAGGAGGGGTTTGCACAGGTGCTTCCGATCCGGGTGTCCAATGCTTCCTTCCTTAGTGTTGAAGCATCCTTGGAGGAGGATTCCCCTGAGTGCCTCATAAGCTCACGGACTTTCTTATCAAACCAGATCTTGGACCTTACTAAGACCAGGGCTAGGATTTCAGCCAAATCATCTTTTTCCTTTTTGAACCAATCCAAGTCCTCCAAGGGGGTGTGTTTGACCACATTGTCATATTCATATGAGTACAGGTCAAAATTATCATCCTGGAGCCCTTCAGGAACTTGGTATAGGATAAGCTCTTGAATGAATTGAAGAGAAAATCTGCCATAATGCCTCCTTCTTGCTTCAAAATCATCAACACAGTCAGCCCAATAATATTTTGTGTCTTCCCTATGATGATAAGAGATCTTGATGTTCTGCTCAATAAACTTTTTTAAGTCAAAGAAAGTTCTTGGCCTGAAGAAGTGAACAGTAATGGGAGCTAGGGCTCTTTCTATATTTTGAGCATCTAGGGCTATTTTGCAGGTGTAGTTTCCCAAGGTGATGGGGAAGTGCAAGCCAGTAATTTTCTTATCCCTGTAAGTTCTGTGAAATTTATCCAATTACCTGCACACTTCTATCAAGCCCATTTTATCATTGCAGAACATGGGGAGCTTGAGAGGAGTGCTATCATAGCCTGCAAGCCTTATATAGGAAAATTTTCTGAATTAGATGAAGTAAGCACCGTAGTGCGATATCAGAATCATGGCTTCATCAGAAAATCTCCTCGCTGTGTCTCTCTCAAGAATCTTGACAATGTACATGGTGAAAGCATCATCCACTCTTCTGAAATTGCGGTTGCTAGTTTCCAAGGTGAACTGAGGGTAGTAGGCATATACGGGATCACCCTTATGAGTGTCAATGTATGAGAAGCCAAACCATTTCCTTGATGCTGCCAGAGTATACATCAAGTATGAAGTCATGTAAAATTTCTTGGTTTGTTGTACATTGGACAGTTGCTCCGCTAGATTCATACTGATGATCTCTGCCCAATTGATATTTTGAGTTCCTTCGCACACCATATTAATGAGTGGGCACATCCAGAAGTGAAATTCATTGGTAGAGGGTAACCCCATGACCAGAGCTAGTTAGATTATAAAATCTAACAATTCCTCATTGAAATCGGCACAGAAAAGGACCTTGGATAGACGAGACACCCCCTTTCTTAGGGTTTTTTGACCAGGACTTCGCCACCCCGCGTTTTATATTTTTCACTGTCCTGATCAAAAAGGGCCTGTGCTTGGTTCTGAGAAATAACTATAGCATTGTCCATTTCTGGAATTCTTAGGGCAGCGCCAATGGTGGTAGCGTCAAGTTTAGCGATGAGTCCCCCATGCACGTTTGTCAATTCACTCGAGTCAGGATTGAAATGGGCACCGCAGGAGAGCACTGTATCAGACATTACACCGAGATAGGGAAACCACAGGAAAATGCCAAACCACTGTCAATGAATCATCTAAGCCATAGGAGAAGGATTTTCATCTGTCATCCTTGTCCAAAATCCCCAAGAGTCGAGGTGGCAAACCTCACTGTTCCCGATATCAGGAACGACAGACTCGAGCGGTGAGACCTTGCTCCTGGCCCTTCCGGAATTTAATCTTCATGTTCTTAGCAATTTGGGGAGACAAGGTTACAATCTGAATTTTGGATAAAATTGTAGGGGAAATAAGTATGTGCACAGAAATCTTGATCGCAAAGGATAGCAAGAAAGTAGTGCGTAAAACACATAAGGGGGTAGTTCATTATATAGCCATTTGGGAGAGAGAAAGGTATTTAATGCGCATTAAATACACACCTACCAACTTGGAAAACAAGATATTTGTGAAGAGCGGGAAAAATGAACTCGAATAGCCTTTGGTTCATTTGGGACACGCGGGACGCGAAAGCGCAATTCGGCCGATCCGGGCGATGCGGGAAAATTATGCACAAATGCCTCTAGGACATGAGGGACGAAAGATAGCTCCATGACCACCAATGCCCTTTTCTCTAGATCTTACAAATCATCAGCCTATCATTGCTCCTATTCCAGTAGACTCCATACAACCATCTCAATCTTCATCTACCTCTTCAAATGACCTATTTGAAGTCAAATCACTATTGCAAAATTTTGGAAATGAGCTCGTTGCACTCAAAAGGCAACAATTTCAATACAATCATCCGTATCAGCCACAAAATCAGTAGTATCACAGCTAACCCGTTCTCCTTTTCAAGGGAACAATCAGCCTCGAAATCAAACTACAAGTCAAGTTACAAATGTCAGGCCCTTGAACTTTCAGAACCCTCTTGCAGCTGGCTCATCTAGAGCTATAGTACCTGTTCAAAATAATCTAGTTCAAGACTACGAATGGTGTTATCCTTGCTCTCAACCTCACAATCAAAATCTTTGTCCCGAAGGAGTTCTTAGCCATGCCCTTATGGTTCAAAGTGTATTTGCCCCTTCAGAGTTAACAAACAATTCATCTACGCAAGAAGCAGCAGATTAACCGCAGGCACCTAAAGAATCCACGTTGCTAAACTGGCAAGAAGAAGATTTTTACGGATTGAATATATATTCTTCATCAGTGGCAGCAAACACTCGTTCCAAAAAGAGAGAAATGGAGCCTCAACCTCTCGAAGCTGATCTAGCATCCACTTCTCAACCTGGGTTTCAAATGGCAGTTGATAAAAATGTGGGAAAGAAATCACTAGAAACACCGACTAGCCACACCGCAGGGAAAGATGGTTCTCCAGGCATCACGGTGCCCAACAAACATTTTCCAAAGGAGGACCCCAACGCCCAAAAAAGTGTCATCAAAGTTGGAGCAATTCCCTTCAGCATAGTAGAACAAATGAAGAAAACCAATCTGAGCGTTACCCATGTGGGATGCACTCTCGATCCCTTCCCAAAGAAACCTGTTGCGAGAAGCTCTGAACAGTTTTAGTACAACCAGCGGATCACCAAGCCATGGAGTGACAAATGCTACAAATTTGTGTCAACCGGAAGGGAAAATCATTCCTACAGCAAACAAACCACTGCCATTCTACATTTCCCTGATCATTGGTGACCACCTGGTACATAATTGCATGATCGATTCTGGTGCCAGTAGCTCTGTCATGCCGAAACAAATTGCAGATGTACTAGGCATACAATATGCGCCAGTTACAAGAGGGGTTGTTCAGCTGGATGGCACAACTGTTAAGACTGTTGGGGTTATCAAAGGACTTCAACTTACCATTCATGCATGCCCAAGTTTTTCATTCACCCAAGACATATTAGTCATTGATCTCCCTCCTCTCTTTTCCATATGCCTATCACGGGATTTCACTGCCAAGATGGGCGGTTACCTATTAGCCGATTGGTCACATATGATTCTCAAGACTTGATACGGAACCAAAGTAACTATAAGGGCAGAACCAATCTACCATAATCATGTAGAAACCCTACACTACTAGTCCCATAAATGGAAATTACACCATTGGCGATCCTGAAGAGGAAGATGCCGATCATGAACCAACCACCCTTGTTGAGGAAGTCCTTGATACTTTACTAGATGAAGTATGTAGAGATCATTAGTACAATCCCTACGCTGATGTATTGGCAGAAGAAGAAGTTGGTTTGCTGGTCTTGGAAGAAATAGGATTAGGTCCTTACTGTATCCATGAAGAAGATACGATCATACCACAACTTGTCAAAACACCAAGTGATTCTAAAGGACTGTGGCAATTGTTCTTCGATGGCTCAAGAAGTAAGAATGGATCCGGTGCTGGTGTTATGTTAATTTCTCCAGAGGGAGATAAGTACTTCTCATCTTTCTGGTTGTAGTTCAGTTGCACTAACAATGTTGCTGAATACGAGGTTCTTGTGCAAGGAATTCAGCTAGCCCAAAGGAAGGGAATCAAGGTCCTGACTATTTTTGGAGATAGTGAGTTAGTTTTTCATCAAGTTTCGGCACGTAGTGCATCCAAAAATAATCTTTTAAGATCATATAAGAATCAAGTCTGGGACCTGATTGAAGATTTTGAAGCTTTTGGAATCCATGCAGTTCCTAGAAATCAAAATCAAGATGCAGATAGGCTTGCTACAATTGGTTCACAATACAACATACCAGTTGATATCATGAAAGAAGGGCAGCAATTTTTTAAAATGGTGGTTCAACCAGCAGTCCCCGATAATGTGAGTAGTTGGAAAGTGTTTGATAGTGACAAACAAATTGTCCTCTTCCTACAAGAAGAGGCGGAGTTTGCTACAAAGAATCAAGATAAGTTGCAGGAGTCATATGGTGAGAAAATTACCCAATTGAAAAGCAACAAGTTACCGAAAGGTTTAGTCAATTTGGAATCCATTTTCAATTCAGATGACCAAGCCACAAGACAAAGCCCTAACATGGTGGTCAAAGAAGAATATTTTGAGGAAGTTGAAAGTATCAAATGAAAATTTTCTTAAGATCAGAAAAGTGTGTACTTCTGAGGAGAAGGAAGCTTTCATCAAACTTTGTCAAGAGTATCATGACATCTTTTCATGGAGCTATAAAGATCTACGTGGTTTTGATCCAGGTCTAGCACAACATACCATCAAACTGGATCCTAATGCTAAGCCAGTTCGTTAGAAATAGAGACCAATTAATCCCAAAATTGAGCCACTAATGAGAAAGGAGCTAACCAAGCTCATCGAGGCCTGTATAATTTTTCCCATCAAGCATTCCTCATGGGTAGCCAATTTGGTGCCCGTGAGGAAGAATAACGAAGAGATCCAGTTATGCGTAGATTTCAGGGATTTGAATCGTGCATCATTAAAAGACCATTATCCTCTTCCATCGATGGAACAGATCCTTCAAATAGTGGTAGGAGCTCAAAGATTTTCTTTGCTCGATGGATATTCAGGTTACAATCAAATCCTAGTCCAAGAATCCAACCAATTCAAAACGGATTTCACTACCAAGTGGGGCACGTATGCCTACAATAAAATGCCATTCGGATTGTCCAATGCCGGGGCTACTTTCCAAAGAGCCATGGACATGGCATTTAAGGGACTAATCAACGACATTATTTTAGTTTACCTTGATGATATAACTATATACTCTAAGCATGCAGAAGATCACATCACGCATCTAAGGAAAGTTTTTCCAAAGGTGTAGGGAATTTGGGGTTTCACTTAACCCCAAGAAATGTATTTTCGCAGTGCACGAGGGAAAATTGTTAGGGCATGTGGTTTCAGTAGAAGGATTATCAATCGATCCAGCTAGGATTCATTCAATTATGTCCTTATCTCTCCCAAGTCACAAGAAGGGCCTCTAGAGTTTTCTGGGAACCATAAATTTCATGCGGAGATTCATCCCTCAATTCGCGACATTGGCTAAACCACTGAAAGCCATGCTAAAGAAAAACATGCCATTCTCATGGACAAAGGAAGGACGAGAAAGCTTTGAAGCCATCAAAGCAGCCATTTCTCGAGCTCCCATGCTTGTGAACCCCAGGTTTGACAAATATTTTATCCTTTATGCTTTTTCAGGTCAAGAGAGCATTTCAGGGATCCTCACCCAACAAAACAACAACCTGATGGAGCAACCAATCACTTTCTTCAGTCAATCCCTCAAAGACTACGAGTTCAAATACTCATTCATTGAAAAGCAAGTCTTTGCGGTTATTCAAGCTTTGAAGAAATTCAAGCACATGTTGTCCAACAACAAGATTCATCTGATGGTGTCTCATCCAGGTGTCAAGGAGTTTTTGCTGAACAAAGAAATGAACGAAAAGCGTGCTGGATGGATCATGAAGGTAATGGAGTATGACGTGCACATCAAAGTCACTAAACTTGTCAGAGGTAAGGGTTTATGTCAGCAACTTGCAACAGACATGTAATAAAAAAGTAATGAGGACGTGACACTCCTAAATACTGATGAGGATGTTGATCAAGCTGACTGGTTATCCAAAATGAAGAATTTCATCTTCTTGGGAGCATATCTGGTAGACATGGATAAAAACCAAAGGTGAACTTTTTGTCTTCAATCTATCCCATATGTTTTGGTAGATAGCGTTCTCTTTCGAAAAGATTTGAACGGTGTCCTCCTTCGGTGCATAGGACCAGAACAGGTCAGTAAGATACTAGAAGAATTTCATAATGGCCTATCTGGAGGACATTATTCCGCACGAACAACAGCTACCAAGATCATGCGAGCCGGCTACTATTGGCTAGATTTATTCAAGGATGCCCATCTTTGGGTAAGGAAATGTAAGGAATGTGCCTTTTTCACAGGTAAGCAGAAGCTGACAGCTCTTCCATTGTATCCAATTCAAGTGGATCAAACCTTTGTTCAATGGGGGTTGGACTTTATCGGAATGATTAATCCTCTATCCAGTGACGGACATAAGTGGGTCCTTACCACAACAGACTATTTTACTTGATGGATAGAGGTGGTAGCATTAAAAGAGAGCAATGAAAAGGTAGTTCTATATTTTTTGGAGGGTATAATGACGAGGTTCGGTGTTCCGTTTACAGTCATTTCAGACAATGCGCTTGCTTTTCTTGGTATGAAACTGAGTGAATGGGCTGTTAAAAATGGGGTATACCTCAAAAATTCATCCAATTACTATCCGCAAGGAAATTGATTGGCTGATTCTAGCAACAAAAACCTCATAAGGATTATTAAGCGCACAATGGAGACTAACAAGAGGACTTGGCATACACAACTTAAGACCGCCTTATGGGCAGATCGAATCACACCTAAAAGGGCCATCGGAAATTCTCCTTTCGTTCTTGTATATGGAAGAGAGGAAAAAATCCCACTCTCATTGGAGTTACCTTCTTTGGAGTTAGCTCATCAACTTGAAGTTATAGAGAGTGATCCTCTGACAGTAAGGTTTGCTGAACTCATGGAGTTAGAGGAAGTACAAGACAAGGTTATGAAAACTTTGGAGCAGCATCAGGCTCAAGTTAAGAAATCTTTTGACAAGAAGGCGTCCGACAGGCATTTTCAAGAGGGAGATTTAGTTCTCAAATGGGATGAAGACAGGGCCAAACCAGGAAAGCATGCCAAGTTTGATGCTCTCTGGAGTGGGCCATACATCATCACAAGTTGCAAAGAGGCAAATTCATTCTGTCTATCTAGGCTCAATGGAGAAGAACTACCCATTCATGTGAATGGGATACATCTCAAAGCTTGTTTTTGAGAAGCGTTCCACCCCTTGTACAGTTAAATTAGGTGTTTTCCTCTAAGTGCTTATGCACATTGTTGTGTGTTGTTGCTTTGCTTTCCTTGTTGTTGTGTTTTGTGTTGTTCTACACATTGTTTCATCATTGGAAGGTGTCAAGGAGAAGAAGGTTCAAGGTTTCCATAACAGTTCAAAATCTGATTCATTCAAAATTTTGCAGTGTTCCATGGATGTCAAGCATTCAACAGATTTAGTATACTTCATGCTTGGCATTCCAGGGAGGCCCAGGATATCGGCAATGCTCAAGGAGATTCCGGGATGTGTCAAAGAAAATCATACTACTTTCAGGATTCCAACATAGACTCCATGCCCAATGGATGACTTAAGGCTACTGGAATCATGCTTAGCAGGCAATCATCCCCGAGAGGTCACCAAAAATGTTATCCAATTTTACGCACATGGAAAAACTGGAAAACAGGGTATTATTACTATCAAATCACGACATTGGTCCCAGGGACCCACTTCTAGTCATCAGGTGAGATCGCTCATTTTTTCCAAGAATGCGAGCCATCAAGGAGTTCGATAAGCTTATCTCACTCAGTCGAGCTAAAACAGTGTCAAATCAGGAATAAAGAGACGAGTCATCAGAGGAGTTCATGCCTTATCCTAACTCAGTCATAACTCAGATCACAAGCCTTAGACGAGTTCATGAGTAGGAAATGTAAGTTCGGTTGTCCAACTTTGGCTTGTCATAAAAGAGTCTCGATAGGAGCGGAGGATGTTTCGATGGTTTTCTCATTGAGGCAGAGAAATGATGAGCTCGAATCGGTTTAATTCAACATGGAGAGATTGATGCTTCCTTGTTGGAATATGAATTCAGTTTTAATGACTCGACGGAGACAATAGCTGCCTCAAGATTTGGTCGAGCTTCTTCCATGGAAGAGAATTTCCAAAATGAAAAGGTGAGACAACTTAACTAAAACTTTATCTCATTCTTCTACTACAGCGGCAAGTTTTTACAAAAACTGATCACGACTGTGGTCGCATGCAACCAGAACATCAGGATCAACACCAACGGTTCCTTGGGATCACCCTGCGGCAGCTGTCGCAATCGACTCTCTCTGGAGGCCACTCATTTTCTGAGATAAGTTTACTTCTCTACCCTGTAGATGCTGCGTATAGCCAATTACCTCCTCATGGCACTTTCCTAGGAGAACTTCAGTTCTACGCTCAAAGAGGCCGAGCATTCGATGCACAGGCGTGTTGCAGTATAGAAGAGCTCTTTTGAACGCTTCCAACAAGTAGGTTGTCCAACTATGTTTTTATTTGTTCAGCATCGTATGCATCCTCAAATTTGGGATTTTCCTTCAAGATATTTATATGAAAATCGATTAAGTGACAGTGAGAGTGTTACCAGCAGACCTGAGGAAATTTATTACAAAGACTCTCTATCGAGATCTTACTTGTTTTACGATGTAACTCATGGAAGCGAATCTCATAGAGGTGGGACTGTTTCATATCAGAATATTCATGAGGCACAATTTTCTTTGCAATTATATGAGCATATTCAACGAGTCACTAGATTGGCAAGCATAAAGGATTCTGTTGGAATTATCACACCTTACAAGCTACAGCTGAAATGTTTGCACTGAGAGTTTAATGTTATCCTCAAATCTGTTGAAGGAAAACTCGGCAGGAGGAAAATCGTGGGAATCCGAGAAGCCTAATGCCAAGTGGGTTTTCATGGATGGCAAGACAAGGAAGAAATTCCACACGAGGGAGATTCAGAGTAGCACCACCAAGTGGAAATTTTGGGATGGAAAGCCATGGTCAGTCTTCCGTGAATTGGAGAAATCAGGTCAAATTGCCAAGTGAAGACAATATGATGGCTATCCGTCATGAAAATCCCGCGCATGGGAAACATTTTGCTATCTTGCCAAGGATGTGGAAAATAAGGCAAACATTGCCAAGCATGGAAATATTGTTTTGGCAAACCATGACCAAACTTTTGTGAAGGGGAGATTCAGGAAAACACTGCCAAATGGGAAATATTAAGATGGCAATCCATCATGAGATTTCCACACGGGCCGTGTAAACAGAAATCCGCGCAGCTTGGAGTGGTCCGAGTCTTTGTGCGAGTCACCGGGAGGATTAATAGGACAGTTGTGAATTAGAGTGGCTCATGTGTGAAGTGTTTGATAGGAAAGCAATGCTGAAAACTCATCCAGATCGGTGGTCATGAGACAAACTCCCACGCACAGTAGAAGCCTTTTGAATGCTTCCAGCAAGCATCTGTGCAGCATAGTAGAATCCTTTTGAACGCTTCCAGCAAGTAGGTTGTCCAACAGTGTTGATACTGTTTCACCAAATGCATCAAATGGATGTCCAACCTGATCAGTTCACTGCAATGACCTTCTCCTCGTCCTCTGTACAGCTCAGAGCATTCGGTGGTCGCGAGACAAGCTCCCACGCACAGCTGCTGGAAACAAATATTCACTGTTGTATACGATGGATTGGAGTCACGTCATTCAAGGCTTCATAAAATTTTCCCGAGTCAGGAGATGAAGGTTTATTATGGTGCAGAATGAAACGATTCGTATTGCTCAGCATTTCTTTTCCTAGAAACGAATTAAATGTGAAGGTCAGCTCTGAAAATACCCAGTCGGTCGTTTTGCTTCATCTTTGTTACTTGTAAATGGTCTCTTTGAGAAACTCTGAGGGTAGAAGCAATATTTATACCCTTCCATTATGTACGTCCAATCAGACAATAAAAATATTCTTTTACTAGGTTTAGAGAAGCTTGTTTTTAAACAATGGACGATTATACTGTAGTTTCAAGCTGATTTTATCTAGCTTATTTCTATTAGCTTTTGTCCATGACTATGGAAGAATTCATATGGTTGTTACCTGTACATTTTTTCCAAGGTCCTCTTGGCTGCCCTAGTTGTTCAATGTATTTTTTTGAAGGGCTTATTTTATGTGTTGCAGATTGTAACATAAAGGATCTTTTTAGTTTCTGGAAAAATGAGTATATTGTGTAGCTCACAGCTACCCATTCCATACTAAGACCCCAATAGTGGCATAATTGTTGGTTGGAGCCTAGATTGCCGAGTGCACTGCTAAAATACCGAAGGGCTCTTTGGCCAAAAATCAGTCTCAAGGGTGTCTATCGACATGTTACGGGCATAAGCCTAGGTCATCATCATGGAAGCATTAGGTCTTTGTTGATAATGGCATTTTCTCATCATTTGGAAGGTACAAATTGTGCTTATTATGGAAAATCCAAAACATTCTTACTACAAGTGTTATATGATGAGGAAGAATCCTGAGCATTGTGGTAAAACCATTCTTTTTAGAAATATTGGGTTAAGCACGACATTCAAGTGAGTTTGAGCCTAGGAAAGGTAAGATCGTTTGCTAGTTGAAGAGCTCGGTGACTTTGCAGGGAGCTCGTGGTGATGTTTCATGAAGTTTGAACATGGAATGCATAAATGGCTTCGAGTTAACAGAGTAAAATGATAAGAAACGAGTTTGATAGCTCACCATTCGAAGGACTCAATGCAAAAGAGCCCGATTGCCAAGACGAGGAAAGAGTTGGTGTGGGGTTCAAAATCAATTGCAACACCGAGTTAGAGGATTCGAAGCTCACCGAGTTGAGATTTGTGTAGACTCTATCCACATGGACCCCCTTCCTCTTCAAGTCAAACGGGTCAACGGGGTGGGGGGGGGGGTCCCGACATTATGTTAATTAAATTAATATTTTTATTTAAATATTTTAATAATAATATTTATTATTATTATTATTTAAATATTTTATTTAAATATTATTTTAATTAATTGAGAAGACTAGGTCATCAGGCAATTAATGACCCATGATGGAACCTTCTCAGGTGGTTCAACTAATTGTAATACATACATCATGGGCCTTCATTTTAGGAATGTAATTATGACCATTTCCTCTTCTTTCTCGCATATTTTTCTATAAATGTAAGTTGGAAGCTCATTTCAAAGGGTTCCAACAGTTCAGACAAGTTGGACAGTTAGATATCTCAGGCGAGTGTATACTTTTCAAGAATCCTCTCTCTTCTGCAAGTTGTTCTTGTGTGTTGAGAGAACTTTCAAGCCTCCTCTTCAAGACTGTAATGGAAACTATTGCCTCTTCTGAATGTATGATGCATTGTGCATGTTATTGAAGCAATAAAAGTGTGTGTTTTGTGACTAATCTTGGTCCTTTCATCCTTCTGTGCTTCTTTGTGCCTTTCTCATACTTGCAGGTACACTGTGCAAGTTTAAGTTCTATTGCAGGTTCTTAGAGTTCTATGCTTATCGAGTGGTGAAGTATTGCATGCAGTTGAGTTGTGGTGTCTGTTCACCCTTCTTGAGTTCATCCTTCTTCACTGGGAAACTGGTATATTTCTCGGTCTAATAAAGTTTAACAAAGGGAACGCGTGTCTCTTAGTTTGTGGTATCCTTTATCCTCTCTAAGTTGCAGTAGGTGAAGTTGACCTGTGGTGCACACACCCTCTTCAAATTAACCCTTCCTGAATCTGAAGACACCCTTTATTTGGTGCATCACCATCCCTAGTATAGTTTCATTTCTGTAAATCTCTTTCCCTAAAACCCCATGAAAATGTTAGCATAGGACTAGATAATCATTTTTGTTACACTAGGAGTAGTACAACACTTAGTTTAGGAAGAGGAAGCCGGCCTTCTCCGAAGGTTCACCTCGAGCCCAAGTCCCACAGCTTGAGAGGTGATCCCATGTGTCCCAATCACACCGAACGTCCTATTCACATCCTGACCATTCGGAGGTTGCAATGATTTGGTGACAACATGCTGTTCTTTGATGCCCATGAAACTATACCTATTGCAAAGTGAAAATCATAGCTGAATGTGATTTTTCTATCATCCATACTTCTAGCACTATCACTGTCTATATAACCTATGAGTTTATACTCATCTAATGTTGAATACAAGATTTCATGATTCTTAGTTCCACATACATACCTCATAATCCTTTTCATATTTTTCCAAAGTGAATCTTTTGGAGATTCCATGAACCATGAGATGAGGTTCACACCATACATGATATTAGACCTTATGGCTGTCAAATATATGTGACTTACAACTAGCCTTTTCAATAATGTTGGATCTAAAAATGATCCATTTTCATCTTTGCTTAACTTCAAACCTACTGCAACATGTGTTGGATTTGGCTTGCAATTCAACATGTTAAATATTTTCAAAACATCATTGGTATACCTTGCTTTTGAAGTAAAAACTCCAGCTTTTGATTATTGAACTTCAATGCCCAAAAAATAGTGCACGAGTCCTAGATTTGTCATCTCAAATTCTTTCTTCATGGATGATTTGAATGAATCTGTAGATAGATTTCCAGTAATGATTAAATTATCCACATATAAACAAAACATAAATATTTTACCTTACTCATTTATATTGATGTATAAGGTAGGCTCACTTTTACTCCTACTGAAACCATTCTGTATCAAATAAGAATCAGTCTTGTTGTACCAAGCTCTATGTGATTGCTTGAGACCATAGAGATTTTTCCTCAACCTATATAACTTTCCTTCATGAACTTCAATATCATAACCTTATGGATGATTTACATAAAATTATTCTTCAAGAAAACCATTCAATAATATCGATTTTACATCCACTTAAAAAATAGGCCATTTTTTTTGAGCTACAATTTCTAAAACCATTCTTACCGTGTCAAAATGTGCTATAGGTGCAAATGTATCTTTGTAATCTACTCCATATTGTTATGAAAAAACTCTTGCAACCAACCTTGCTTTATGTTACTATACTTTACCATCAACAATATATTTCATTTTGTATAACCACTTCACTCCTATCACGTCCTTTCCTTCTAGAAGATATATCAATTCCCATGTTTGATTCTTCTCTTTGGCATTTATCTGATCATCCATGGCTTGAAACCAAGATTTATTATTTATATCCTCTTCAAAATATACTAGATCTGCAGCTCGAGAAAATAATGCAAAAACTAAAAAAAAATAGTTTTATCAACATTATAAATCTCATTAAGACTCCTTATTTTCCATCGCAAAGGGCTATCAGATGATGGATATTTTTTTACTGAAGGAGTCGATTCTTGTGTTCTTTTTGGTTTTTTTTGCATGGTTGAAGATGATTGAAATCTTCAAGACCTCCTAGATGTAGATGGAGGTGTAGCTTGTGGTACAACTTGTGTTGTATGTCCAAGATTCGAAGAAGATACAGTACCTTGTTGCTCTATACTTTCATCTCCCATATCCTCATGAGGAATAGTTGCTGCTATACTGACTGTTTTCTCAATACTTCCATTCAATGCCTCGTTTTTGTCAAACTGTACATCTTTGTTGATTATAAATTTTCTGGTAACTAGATTAAATAACTTGTAAGATTTTGTATTTTTTAATATCCAACAAATATGAAATTTTCTCCTTTGTTGTATAACTTCATCTTTAGCTCATCAGGAACATGTGCATATGCCACACAACAAAAAATATAAAATGAGAAAAAAAAAAATTCCTATTAGTCCAATATTTTTAAAGAACCATATTTCGAAAAAAATTCATTGGACACCTATTTATGATGTAATTAGCTACTACTTCTACCCAATACTCATTTGAAATATGTTTTGCCTTCATCATACTTCTCACCATCTCCATGATGGTTCTATTCTTTCTCTCTGCTACATCGTTCTGTTGTGGTGTATAATTGGTAGTGAACTACTTATGTATACCATGATATTTGTTAAAATTCATAAAATCAATGGAAACATACTCACCTCCTCTGTCTTTCCTTGTAACTTTGATGTAGTACCCACTTTATTTTTCCACTAAGGCCTTGAACTGCTGAAATGTATCAAAAGAATATGATTTGCATCTAAAAAATTACACACATCTCTTCCTTGTATAGTCAATAATGAATGTCATAAAATGTGATTAACCTCCAATAGAACTTGTTTACATTGGTCCACATAAATATGAGTTAAAAATTTCAAGTGGTGTACTTGTTCTTGTTGTTTTACCAACTGGGAAGGATTCTCTATGTTGCTTCCCCAAAACACAACCTATTGTAAATTTTTGCCCTTTTGGACAAAATTGGACAACGAAGAGTCTTTTAGGACCTAAGGCTAAAAAAATCCTTCATGAGGTATTTCGGGACATTCCAGTAAAAATTTACGTTTAAGAAACCTTTCTGCTATCATAGGTGGTCTCAGAGTCATCTCAAACTATTCTTCTTCATTTTGGGTCTCAAAGGTTTCAAGTTTTCTCAGAGCAAAGAATTAGCCCTTAGCGGGCCCGCATTCATTGAACACAAACAAGTAATCATAAAAGTTCATAATTTATTTTCAAAAGGTTTTTTTACATTTCCATAACTCTCTGATTTTAAGAAAAAGACCTAGAATATCAAAAATTGGGATAGGGTAATATTTAAACAGTAACATGACATTGAGCTAGAAATAGCTCACCGAGTAGCTCGACAAGATAAGGAGGAGTTATGAGTTGATAGGTTAGCTCGGGGATTCAATGATCAACGCCTAGCAATTGCACCTATAATAGGGGCATAACTCTTACATGAGCTAGGTGAACCAAATGAATTCAACTCGACAGAATGGTGATTGAATTGATTTCAAGCCAAGGGAATCAATGCCAGGATAATGTAGAGGACGAGATTAGTAGGGTTTTGTAATGGAGAGGTCTACACAGTGGCATTTAGGATGAGCTCATGACAACCTAGTGATGAGCTCGATATGGAGCTGGTGGAGAACGAGTCATGGCGATAGAGAATTTTGAGCTCGAACACAAGGAAGTTCACAGAAGACAAAAAGAAATGTGAAACCAAGTCACATGGAAAATCATCATTTGAATGCTCGGTGACATGAAGGAGGAGATTGTGAAGATTTCTTTGAGAAAGCTCATGAAGGCCAACATGGAACACATGACTCAAAATAACTCATCACAACAAGTTACAGGGTGGATATGAAGAAACATCGAGCTCGTGGAGCTAAACATGCACACCAAAAATCATAGATATAAAATCCGTGTCAGACTAAGGTGGAGATTCGAGACAGTAACTCCAAGGTGTCATGTATGGGAGAATTCAAGACAATGCATTTACACAGCTTGGGTGAGAGCTCTTAAGAGAGCTCAATTGAATGTAACTCGGTTAAGTCATGTTTCGAGGGAATGGATCGCTAATAGAACCTAGGTATTTGAATGCAATGTGTCGAGGCATGAGTATATTATCAGGTGACTTGGGTTTGCGAGTGTGGCTCATAGGCATGACACTTGTGACTGGATGCAAGGAAAGTAGTACCCGGTATGGGTCGAGTTAATTATGGTTGGATTGAGCTATGAAATCTCTTGAGAGTTAAGATAATAAATCACAAGGACTCCTTGTGAATACGAGCACGAAGGACTAGCTTACTAGTGTGGAACGAATGGAATGACTTGGATAGGGAAAACTTGGTGAACATGTAGAGCTCGGGTCAGGTCAAAAAGTTCGACGATTTTGTAGATGGAAGATGAATCAAAAGGACTTAATCGTGAGAAATAATGGCTTTAAGAGAGCTGAGATCGAGTTACTCAAAGCTAGCTCAACACGACAGAGTTGGTGGAAAAATCAGTGCTAAGGTGAGTCATGTTGAAGAGCACTCTCAGTTGAGAATGAGGAAAGGGGAGATTCGAAGGGTCACACCATGGGATAATGAAAATTTCACTCAGAGGAACTCGGATGAGATAAGTTAAAAATACGAGAATCTTGGTTAATACAAGGTGTCAAATTACATTACTAGGTTGAAGGGAGTTCAGAAATTTCCTGCTCCATTGCTGACCATGTATGATCTCAGTTCGAAATAGGCTAACATTTCAAACATTTTTATTTTAACCATCTACAAAGGAATACACAGAATGAATTCATGGGTGTAAGCTCATGGAGCTCAATGGTCAAATCATTTTGGTCTCATAGAGCTGAGTCACGAGTTGGAAATGATGACACAAAAGTTGGGCCATTCACCATTCATTAAGAAGATATCGGGGAAAGCTTACATGGAGGATGGGATGAAAGAATTGTGATGAATAATCAAGTTGATGAAGTAGCTTGAACAAATCTCGTTAGGTATTGTGTGACTCAATCAAAAAGTTTACAGGAAAGGGAGCTATTTGGATAACTTGCCATGTCGAGCTCGTGAATGACTTGACATCGAGCTGAAGGACCACCATGACTAAGTTGTTTTTTGGTATAAAATTAAGATGTGG
Organism: Taxus chinensis; assembly: GCA_019776745.2. Lineage (NCBI taxonomy): Eukaryota > Viridiplantae > Streptophyta > Pinopsida > Cupressales > Taxaceae > Taxus > Taxus chinensis. Next base: position 775,282,971 of record CM034146.1, read on the forward strand.
TCCATAACAAGGAGATAGATACCTGAACTCAACTTGGTTGCAGTGAATACTAGGAGCTCGACACCAACTCGGTGAGTTGGCTCGGTGAGCTGATCATCGAGTTGGGTTATTTTTTGACTCATTCACATGGACCCTCCCTCTTCAATTCAAACCGATCAATGGGGACCCACTTGTATTTTAATTAATTTAATATTTTTATTTAAAAATTTTAATAATAATATTAATTATTATTATTTAAATATTTTATTTAAATATTCTTTTAATTAATTGAGAAGACTGGGTCAACTAGACATTAATGACACATGATGGAACCTTCTAAAGTGGTTCAACCAACTATAATAAATACATCGCGCGCCTTCAATTTAGGAATGTAATTATGACCTTTATTTTTCTCTCTCACATATTCTTCTATAAATGTAAGTTTGAAGCTCATTCCAAAGGGTTCTAACAAGTCAAATAGGCTGGAAAGTTATACATGTTACGAAAGTGTGATTATTCAATAGTCCTCTCTCTTCTGCATGTTGTTCTTGCATGTTAAGAGAACTTTCAAGCCTCCTCTCCAAGAGTGTAATGGAAATCATTACCTCTTCTGAATTTATGATGCATTGTGCACGTTATTGAAGCAATAAAAGTGTGGTTTTTGTGACTAATCTTGTTCCTTTCATCCTTCTATACTTATTTGTGCCTTTTCTCATGCTTGCAGGTATACTGTGCAAGGTCACATTTCTATTGCAGGTTGTTAGAGTTTTGTGCTTATGGATTAGTGGAGAATTGCATGCAGTTGAGTTTTGGTGCTTTTTCACCCTTCTTAAGTTCATCCTTCTTCACTGGAAGACTGATAACTTGTTTTTCTGATCAAGTTTAACAAAGGGAACACGTGCTTCTTAGTCTGTGGTATTATGTATCCTCTCAAATTTGAAGTAGGTGAAGTTGACATGTGGTGCACACACCCTCTTTAAATTAACCCTTCCTGATTCTAGCAACACCCTTTATTTGGTGCATCACCTTCTCTAGTATAGTTTGATTTCTGTAAATATCTTTCCCTAAAACCCATGAAAACGTTAACATAGGACTAGATAGACATTTTATTTCACTAGGAGTAGTATAACACTTTTTTTAGGAAGAGGAAGCCAGCCTTCTCTGGATGTTCACCTTGAGTCCAAGTCCCACAGCATGAGAGGTGATCCCTTAGTGTCCTAATCACACTGAATGTCATGTTCACATTCTTGCCATTCGGAGGGTGTAGTGATTTGGCGACAACAATTTTTGGAACGCTCAGTGGGACAGAGTTGGTACTTCTCTTCTCACTTACACAAGGCAAAGTACTTGGCTACTCTATATCTTTGGATTCCAAATATTAGTGCATTGACTTATGCGAAGAATTTAGACAAGAGCTTCTTCAAAGAAAGGAAATTATGAGCATATCAAACTTTCCTTGTCTCCTCCAAAGAAAAGAAAAAGAGGTGTTTCAACATCACCAGTTGCAGCTCTACCTCATAGGGGTCATTCAAATCCTCCATATGGAATGTTCCCTCCACCAAGGAACAATTAAACTCTTGCTGATATGGCACGAAACCAAGGTTTTTCCCCTTTTAATGCAAGCAGTCCTCTTTCATTGGCTCAATGTGACCCTATATTTGTTGCGACACTCAAAAGTTTATCCTTTTACATAGGAGAAACTCATGTTACTCCAGTGGAACATATTCTTGATGTATCCAACATTTGTGTTGTACATAAAATCATGGAGGATAACATTGCAGTCAGAATTATTGCTACCTCTTTCAAGGGAAACCATTTCAATGGTTTCGATAGTTAAGTGTTGGAAGTATAACCACTTGGGACGAGTTAGGAGAAAATATTTGTAAATAATTTGAAGACAAGAGTTATCTCCTATCACTTTTGGAACATCTCACTACCATGAAGAGAGATCCCCAGGAATACATGAGTGATTTCAACTTCCAATTCCACAAGACTTGGAATAGGATTACGATACTTATAAAGCCTTCTCCATAAAATGCATTCTTATACTATTTATGAGCCTTGAATAGTGATGTAGTAATTATGATCCAGTCCATGGGAGGGGATAGATTACCTAATGCCTACAATTTTGCAATAAGAGTGGAAAATTCCTTGATTCAGGCTGGAAAGATAGCTCCACAACTGCCAATGCCGTTGTCTCCATATCTTACAAAAAATCAGCCTATTATCACTCCTATTCGAGTAGCCTCTAATCAACTAGCTCAGTTTTCCCTTTCCTCTTCAAATGATCTATTTGAATTCAAGTCATTTCTGCAAACTTTTGGAAATGAGCTTGTTGCACTCAAGAGCCAACATTTTCAATACAATCATTCATATCAGCCACAAAATCAGCAGTTTTAGGCTAACCGTTCTCCTTTTCAAGGGATCAACCAACCGCAAAATCAAGATACAAATCAAGCTGTAAATGTCTAGCCTTTGAACTTTCAGAACCCTCTTGTTGTTAGCTCATCTAGAGCCATTTTACCTATTTAGAATAATCTAGTTCAAGACTATGAATGGTGTTATCCTTGTTCTCAACCCCACAATCAAAATATTTGTCCCAATGGAGTTCTTGGCTAGGATCTTATGGTTCAAAGCGTATCTAACCTTTCTGAGCTAACAGAAAACAAAAAATACACAAGAAACAGTAGATCAAATATCGGCACCTAAAGATACCACTTTGCTAAACTGGCAAGCAAAATATTTTTACGGATTGAATACAGATTCCTCTTAAGTGGCGGAAAACACTTGTTCTAAGAAGAGAGAAATGGAACCTCAAACTTTCAAATCTGATAAAACATCCACTTCACATCCTCAGACACAAGTGGAAGTTGATAAATATGTGGGAAAACAACCACCAAAAATTCCTGTTAGCCAAGTTGCAAGGAAAGAATATTCTTCAGGCATCACGATACCCAACAAGCACTTTATAAAGGAGGATCCCAATGCCCAAAGAATTTTCAGAAAATTCAGAGCTATTCCCTTCAACATAGTAGTAAAAATGAAGAAAACTAACCTCAGTGTTACTATGTGGGATGCACTCTAAATTCCTTCTCAAATAAACTTGTTGCGAGAGGCTTTGAACAATTTTGGTATAACTAGCGGATCATCAGGTCATGGAGAAACAACTACTACAATTTTGTGTCAACCGGAAGGGATATGTACTCCTAAGGTAAACAAACCACCACCATTCTATATTTCCTTGATCATTGGAAACCACCTGGTTCATAATTGCATGATTGATTTTGGTGCCAATAACTCAGTCATCCCCAAACAAATTACAGATGTACTAGGAATATAATATGTGTTAATTGTAAAAGGAGGTGTTTATCTAGATGGCACAACTATTAAGACTATTGGAGTTATCAAAATAGTTCAACTTACCATCCATGCATGCCCAATTTTTTCATTCACCTAAGCCATATTATTCATATTTCTTCCTCCTCTATTCACCATCTGCCTATCATGAGATTTCACTTCCAAGATGGGTAGTTATCTATCAACCGAATGGTCACATATGATTATCAGAACTCGATATGGAACCAAAGTGACTATAAGAGTGGAACCAATCTTCCATAATCATGTAGAAACCTACACTACTAGTCCTATAAATGGGAATTACACCATCGGAGATCCGAAAGAAGAAGATATTGATCATGAATTGACCACTCTCGTTGAAGAAGTCCCCGATACTATGTTGGATGAAGTAAGTAGAGATCATTAGTAAAATCCCTATGCTGATGTATTGGAAAAAGAAGAAGATGGTTTGCTAATTATTGAAGAAACATGATTGGGTACATACTGCATTCATGAAGAAGATAAAATCATACCGTAACTTGTCAAAACACCTAGCGATATGGAAGGACTATGGAAATTATTCTTTAATGGATCAAGAAGTAAGAATGGATCTGGTGTTGGTGTTATGTTAATTTGTCCGGAGGGAGATAAGTATTTCTCATCTTTATGGTTTCAATTCAGTTAAACTAGCAATGTTGCTGAATACGAGGCCCTTGTAGAAAGAATTCAACTAGCCCAAAAAAGGGAATCAAAACCCTGAATTTTTTTAGAGATAGTGAGTTAGTTTTTCATCAAGTGATGTCACACAGTACATCCAAAAATTATCTTTTAAGATCACAGAAGAACCAAGTTTGGGACTTGATTGAAGATTTCAAAGCTTTTGAAATCCATGCAGTTCCTATAAATTGAAATCAAGATGTTGTTACGCTTTCTATAATTGGCTTGCAATATCACATACCTGTTGATGTCATGAAAGAAGGGAAATAATTTTTCAAAATGGTGGTTCGACCTTTAGTCCCTGATAATGTGAGTAGCTTGAAAGTGTTCAACAATGACAAAAAAGTTGTCCTTTTCCTACAAGAAGAGGTAGATTTTGCTGCAAGAAATCAGCATAAGTTATAAGAGTCATATGGTGATCAAATTATACAATTGAAAAGCAAAAAACTACCAAAAGGATTAGTCTTTATGGAATCCATTTTTAATTCAGATGATCAACCCAAAAGACAAAGCTCTAATATGGTGGTCAAAGAATATTTTGAGGAAGTCGAGGTAGTGCAACAGAAGTTTCTGAAGATTGGAAAACTATGTACTTCCAAAGTGAAATAATATTTCATCAAAAAAATTCAAGAGTATCACGACATTTTTGTGTGGAGCTATAAAAAATTATGTGGTTTTGATCCAGTTCTAGAACAACATACCATCGAACTAGACCCTAATGCCAAGCCAGTACACCAGAAACAGAGGCCAATTAATCCCAAAATTGATCCACTAATGAGAAAGGAGCTCACCAAACTAATTGAATCCTATATTATTTTTCCCATCAGGCACTCCTCTTGGGTAGCCAATCTTATGCCTATAAGAAAGAAGAATGGAGAAATTTGGTTGTGCATAGATTTTAGAGATTTGAATCATGCATCATTGAAAAACCATTATCCTCTTCCATTAATGGAGAAGATCCTTAAAACAGTGGTAGGAGCTCAAATATTTTCTTTGATTGATGGATATTCGGGTTACAATAAAGTTCTAGTCCAAGAATTTGACCAATTAAAAATGACTTTCACTACCACGTGGGGCACATATGCCTACAACAAAATGCCATTTGGATTGTCCAATGTCGGGGCTACTTTCCAAAGAGCCATGGATATGGCGTTAAAAGGACTAATCAATGATATCATCTTGGTTTACTTAGATGACATAATTATGTATTCTAAGCATGTAAATGATCACATCACGCATCTAAGGAAGGTTTTCCAAAGATGTAGAGAATTTGGGGTTTCACTTAATCCCAAAAAGTGTATTTTTGTAGTTCATGAAGGGAATTTTTAGGGCCATGTTGTTTCAGTGAAAGGAATATGAATCAATACATCCAGGATTCATTCAATTATGTCCTTATCTATACCAAGTCATAAGAAGGGCCTCCAGATTTTTTTGTGAACCATACATTTTGTGTGGAGATTCGTCCCTCAATTTGTGACATTGGCTAAACCACTGACAGCCATGCTCAAGAAAAACATGCCATTCTCAACGACAAAGGAAGGATGAGAAATCTTCGAAGCCATAAAAATGGAAATTTCTCAAGCTCCCATGAAAGTGAACCCTAGGTTAGATAAAGAATTTACCCCTTATGCTTTTCTAGGTTAAGAGAGCATTTCAGGGATCCTCACCCAACAAAATGTTGATCTAATGGAGCAGACACTTGCTTTCTTCATTCAATCCCTCAAAGAATATGAGCTCAACTACTCATTTGTTGAAAAAAAAGTCTTTGCGGTTATTCAAGATTTGAAGAAATTCAAGAATATGTTGTCCAACAACATAATTCATTTGATGGTGTGTCATCTAGGCATCAAAGAAGTTTTGATAAACAAAGAGATGAACAAAAATCATGTTGGATGGATCACGAAGGTGATGGAGTATGATGTGTATATCAAAGTTACCAAAATTTTCAGAGGTAAAGGTTTGTGTCAAAAACTTGTTGCAGACATTGGATCAATAGGTGATGAGGATACGATGCTCCTAAACAATGATTAGAGTGATGAGAAAGTTGACTAGTTATCCAAAATGAAGAATTTCCTCTTTTTAGAGGTTTATCTGAAGGACATGGATAAAAACCAAAGATGGAATTTCTATCTTCAATCTATTCCATATGTTTTAGTAGATAACATTATCTTTTAAAAGGATTTGAACAGTGTCCTCCTTCAGTGCGTAGGACCATAACAGGTAAGTAAGATAATAGAAGAGTTCCATAATGGTCTATCTTGAGGAAATTACTCTGCATGGAAAATTGCTACCAAGATCAGGCAAGTTAGTGACTATTGACCGGATTTTTTCAAATATGCCCTTCTCTGGGTAAGGAAATGTAAAGAATGTGCCTTTTTCACAGGCAAGTAGAAGTTGGCAGCTTTTCCGTTGCATCCAATTCAAGTGGATCAACCCTTTTCTCAATGGGGGTTAAACTTCATCAGAATGATTAATCCTCCATCAAGTGATGCACATAAATGGGTCCTTACTGCAATAGACTATTTTACTTGATGGAAAGAGGTAGTAGCATTGAAGGAGATAAATGATAAGGCTGTTCTAGATTTATTGGAAGGTATAATGACAAGGTTCGTTGTTCCATTTATAGTCATTTTAGACAATTCAATGGATCTTCTAGCTATGAAGCTAAGTGAATGGGCTATTAAGAATGGGGTATACCTCAATAATTCATCCAATTACTATCTGCAAGGAAACAAATTGGCTGAGTCTAGCAACAAAAACCTCATAAGGATTATTAAGCGTACAATGGAGACTAACAATAGGACTTGGAATATGCAGCTTAAGACTACTTTGTGGGCAGATTGAATCACACCTAAAAGGGCCATCGAAAATTATCCTTTCGTGCTTGTATATGGAAGGAAAGAAAAACTTCCTCTCTCCTTGGAGTTACCTTCTTTGGAGTTATCTCATCAACTTGAAGTTATGGAGAGTGATCATTGGACAGTATGGTTTGCTGAACTCATGGAGTTAGAGGAAGTATGAAACAAGGCTATGAAGACTTTGGAGCAACATCAAGCTTACATTAAAAAATCTTTTGACAAGAAGGCTTCTGACAAGAATTTTCAAGAGGGATATTTAGTCCTCAAATGGGATGAAGATAAGGCCAAACTAGGTAGGCATGCTAAGTTTGACGCTCTCTAGATCAGACCATACATTATCGCAAGTTGTAAAGAGGAAATTTTATTTTGTGTATCCAGGCTCAATGGAGAATAACTTCCCATTCATGTGAATGGGATACATCTCAAAGCTTGCTTTTAAGAATCTTTTACCCCTATACAGTTAGTTAAGTGTTTTCCTCCAAGTTCTTATACACATTGTTGTTTTTTGTTCTTTTATTTTCCTCGTTGTTGTGTTTTGTGTTGTTTTGCACACAATTTCATCATAGGAAGGTGTCAAGGAGAAGGAATGTTTAAGGTTTCCATAATATTTTCATGATCTTCCTCATTCACAATTTTTTAGTGTTCCATATATTTTAAGCATTAAACAGTTTTGGTATACTTCATGCTTAGCATTCCAAGGAGGTCCAAGATCGGCTATGATCAAAGGGATTCCGAGATGTATCACAAAAGATCAAATCACAATCAGGATTCCAATATTGACTCCATGCCCAATGGATGACTTAAGGCTACTGGAATCATGTTTAGCTAGCAATAATCCCTGAGAGTTCACCAAAAATGTTGTCAATTTTTTCCCTTTTGAACAAAATTTGACAACATAGAGCTTATTAGGACCTAAGGCTGAAAAAATCCTTCATGAGGTATTCCAAGACATTCTGGTCAAAATTTTACATTTAGGAAACCTTTATGCTGTACTAGGTGGTCTCAGAGTCAAAGGTTTCAAGTTTTCTCAGAGCAAAAAATTAGCCCTTGGTGATCCTGCATCCATTCAACACAAACAAGTAATCACCAAAGTTAGATAATTTATGTTTAAAAGGTTTTGTTATGTTTCCATAACTCTCCGATTTTGAGAAAAAGACCAAGAATATAAAGAATTTGGATAGGGTAAAATTTAAAAAGTAACATTACATTGAGCTAGAAATAGCTCACCAAGTAGGTCGGCAAGCTAAGGGTGAGTTATGAGTTGATAGGTTGGTTCAGGGAGTCAATGATCAATGCCTAACAATGGCACTTGGAACAAGGGCAAAAATCTTAAATGATTCAGGTGAACCAAATGAGTTCAGCTCAAAAAAATGGTGATTAACTCGAGTTCAAGACAAGGGAATCAATGCCGAGCCAATGTAGAGGACAAGCTCGACAGGGTCGTGTGATGGAGAGATCTATACAATGGCATTTAGGATGATCTCATGATAACCTGATGATGAGCTTGATATGGAGCTAGTGGAAAACGATTCATGGTGATAGAGAATGTTGAGCTCACACACAAGGAAGTTCATAGAAGACACAAAAAAATGTGAGACCTAGTCACTTGGAAAATCATCATTCAAATGCTTGGTGACATGAAGGAGGAGATCATGAAGATTTATTTGAGAAAGCTTGAGAAGGAAAACATGGAATGCATGACTCAGAAGAACTTGTCACAACAGGTTACAGGGTGGCTGCGAAGAAAGATCGAGCTTGTGGAGCTAAACATGCACACCGGAAGTCATAGATATTAAATTTGAGTCAAGCCAAGGTGGAGATTTAGGATAGTCAAGCCAAGGTGTCATGTACGGGAGAATTCAGGATGAGGAATTAACACAGCTCAGGTGAGAGCTCAATTGAATGTAACTCGGTTAAGTCATGTTTTGATGGAATGGCTTGTTAATAGAACCTACGTATTTGAATGCAATGCATTGAGGCATGAGTAGAGTATCAGGTGACTTGGGTTTGCAAGTGTGGCTCATAGGCATGATGCTCGTGACTGGATGTAAGGAAAGTAGTACTTGAAATTGGCCAAGTTAATTATGGTTGGATCAAGCTATGAAATCCCTTGAGAGTTAAGGTAATACAACACGAGGACTCCTTGTGAATACAAGCCCAAAGGACTAGCTCACTAGTGTGGAATGAATGGATAGACTTAGATAGGGACAACTCAGTGAAAACGTAGAGCTCGGGTCAGGTCACAAAGTTTGACAATTTTACAGATGGAAGATGAATCAAAAGGACTTAATCCTAAGAAATAATTACTTTGAGAGAGATAAGATTGAGTAACTCAAAGCTATCTCAATATGGTAGAGTTGGTGGAAAACTTAGTGCCGAGGAGATTCGGGTTGAAGAGCTCACTCAGTTTAGCATGAGGAATGGGGAGCTTCAAAGGGTCATGCCATGGGATAATAAAAATACCACTCAGAGGAATTCGGATGAGATAAGTTAAAAAGACGAGAATCTCATTCAATGCAAGGTGTCAAATTACATTACTAGGTTGAAGGGAATTCAGAAAATTCTTGCTCCATTACTAATCAGGTGGTATAATACAATGGCTAATCCCACACTTAGACATAACATGGGAATATGGGAAGCCTAATTCCAAGTGGAAGTGTTACGTTGAAAAACATGACGTGATTTCCATGATTTAGAGAAATTCAAACCAATTAACAGGTGAGGATTTCATAATGGGAAGCCATTGTAATTATTCCATGTAGAGAAGAGGTCCAAGATAGTTATTGAAAAATAGGCAAAGAAACTAAGGAACGTGGGAGGTCATCCCAACATGACGTGTTGAACTATTCAAATGCTAAAACATGAGGTAGTTTGGTTGAAGATTAATGGGTCAAGAGGAAGGAGATAATCCTCATACATGATTTTCAAGCTTGAGTTAAGTCATTTCAAAACTCAAAGGAAAAAAACAATTATAGGTGATGCATAGAATCCTGCATGGCTAACTAGGTGATGATGCATTCGAAGAGGGAGCTATGTTCATGTTTAAGGAAATGGTGTAGGTCATGTTTCCACTAAGGATAAATCATTGAGCATCTTCATCATGACATTGAACCGAGCTAATGGTCAATAAATATGGAGTTGAGCAGATCAAATAAAATACTAATAATGATAGAACGAGCTTGTAGGCATGAACGATAGCTTGAGACATGAATTAGGATATCCAATAGGTCATTACAAACCATTCATGAAAAATAGGAGAGATAATTTCAGAGCTTGTGGTGTAACGCGGTATCCTTACAGATAGGTGTCGATGAGGCCCGACATGTGGGTATTTTCAACGAGACAGTGTGGAATGGAGAAAGATAGTTGAGATGATCTAAGTCTGAGTTGCATCAATGATATTGGTTTTAGGTGAAGCACTCAAGGAATACAATCTGAGTCCATTCAGCATCTCAGATTGAAAGGATAATCTCATGATTAGTAATAGATCACTATTGGATTCTCATGGAGGCCGAGTTTATGTGATGACTCAGGTGACTCGTGAATGGCATTTGTCACATGCATAAGTAAGGGCTCGGGATTCTGAGTTCAAACTAGTGAGGAACTCATGATTAATATGCAGGAGGGAGATCAATCAAGCTTGGTAGTATCTCACATAAAGGACAACTCGAAGTGAGTCGAGCTTGGTAAATATGGAATTTAAGCGATGTGGTGAGCTTAAGCTTAGACTCAGGATTTGTACAATGAGTTTGAGGGGAGATCAATCAAGGATTAATTAGGTCGGAATGGTAATGAACTCATGTCGAGCTAATTAGTAGAGCCGCAAGTTATGTAATGAACCGTTACACCAAAACCTCGAGGCATTAGTAAAATCCACACATGAGGATCATAACATCCCACCATGCTTCTGTAGAACCCGAATCGGGCTGGGTTTGCACCCACACTCCCATACGTACGAGCCCTACTTCACCGACATTTAGGTACCCCACGGGCCCTAGCTACATGGTGTAACCAACTGAGTAGGATTCGAACACGAGTGGTTGCTCTGATGCTAAATGTAATGAATTGTTACACCAAAACTTCGAGGCATTAGTGAAATCCACACATGAGGATCATAACAACTTAGGTCACACAGAACGTAGCTTGGCATGAATAGAAGCAACTTGAGCTCCAAATCTTTCTAACTGAAATATCTATGCAAGAATGGGCACAAGTGCTCATTGTGAGCTCGATGGCTCAGTGTGGTGAGTGAGCCACTTATAGGGAGAAAAAATTGTTTAAATGTTTTGATGATTCTGAGGTCATGTGGCGAGCGAGTCAAACCAGGTAGAGAACGAGTTACTGGGTGAGGTAACATGGTGGGAAGTTATTTGGTCATGGGAAAACAACTCGCAAAGAATGAGGCTCATTGTATACATGGTTTCATGTATGAGCTCGGTTCGAAATAGGATAACATTTCAAACATTTATATTTTAACCATCTCCAAAGGAATACATGAAATGACTTCACAGTTGTAAGCTCGTGGAGCTCGATGGTTGAATCATTTCGGTCTCATAGAGCCAAGTCATGAGTTGGAAATGATGAAACAAAAGTTTGGCCATTAACCATTCATTGATAAGATATCGAAAAAATCTTGCATTGAGGATGAGACGAAAGAATCATGAAGAAGAATCAATTTGATGAAGTAGATCGAACCAATCTCATTAGGCACTGTGTGACTCAGTCAAAAAGTTTGCAAGAAAGGGAGCTATTTGGATAACTCGTCATGCCGAGCTCGTGAATGAATCGACATCAAGCTGAAGGACCACCATGTCTGAGTTACATTTTGGTATAAAATTAATATGTGGTCCATAACAAGGATATGGATACTTGAACTCAACTCGGTTGCGGTGAATACTAGTAGCTCAACACTAACTTGGTGAGTTGGCTTGGTGACCTAATCACTGAGTTGGGTTCTTTTTTTACTCATTCACATGGACCCTCCCTCTTCGAGTCAAACCAGTCAACGGGGGGTCCCACAAGTATTTTAATTAATTTAATATATTTATTTAAATTTTTTAATAATAATATTTAGTATTCTTATTTAAAGATTTTATTTAAATATTCTTTTAATCAATTGAGAAGACTAGGTAAACCAGACATTAATGACACATGATGGAACTTTCTAAAGTGGTTTAACCAACTATAATAAATACATCACGTGCCTTCAATTTAAGAACTTAATTATGACCATTCTTTTTCTCTCTCACACATTCTTCTATAAATGTAAATTGGAAGCTCATTCCAAAGGGTTCCAACAGGCCAGATAGGTTAGAAAGTTAGACATCTTAGGCAAGTGCAATTTTTTAGGAGTTCTCTCTCTTCTGGAAGTTGGCATTGCATGTTGAGATAACTTTCAAGCCTCCTCTTCAAGATTGTAATGGCAACCATTGCCTCTTCTGAATGTATGATTCATTGTGTACGTTATTGAAGAAAAAATACTGTGTGTTTTGTGACTAATCTCAGTCCTTTTATCCTTTTATACTTCTTTTATCCTTTTATACTTCTTTTTTCCTTTTCTCATGCTTACAGGTATACTGTGCAAGTTCACGTTTCTATTGCAGGTTGTTGGAGTTCTATGCTTATGGAGTGGTGGAGCATTACATGCAATTGAGTTAGGGTTATTATTCACCCTTCTCAAGTTCATCCTTCTTCACTAGAAGATTGATAACTCGTTTGTCTGATCAATTTTAACAAATGGAAAGCGTGTTTCCTAGTCTTTGGTAATTTTACCCTCTCTAAGTTGTAGTAGGTGAAGTTGACCCATGGTGCACGCACCCTCTTCAAATTACCCCTTCCAAATTCTAGAAAACCCCTTTATTTGGTGCATCACCATCCCTAGTATAGTTTCATTTCTAAAAATCTCTTTCCCTAAAACCCATGAAAATGTTGGCATAGGACTAAATAGACATTTTATTTCACTAGGAGTAGTACAAAACTTAGTTTATGAAGAGGAAGTCATCCTTCTCTGGAGGTTCACCTTGAGCCCAAGCCCCACAAATTGAGAGGTGATCCCATGTTTCCCAATCACACCAAACATCTTGTTTGCATTCTGGCCATTTGAAGGGTGCAGTGATTTGGCTACAACACAACCTTCAAAAAATTTAGTTTCTGAATCAAAGGAAAACCTTTTACCATATTTTTCATTTGTAATAAATTAAAACCACCAAAATTTTAATGACCATACCTAAGATACCATAGCCATGATTCATCTTTTTCAACTGAATGAAAAGATGATTCAGTTTCTTTAGCTCTGGATTGATCTTTAGTATGAGTTCCGGATGTGGCTGATCTAATCTTCAAAGGAAACATTTTAATGCTTTTCATATTCACTTTAGCAATCATCTGAGTACTTGGATCTTTCTCCATGATTACACATTCATTGTCTTTAATGTAAAATTTGTATCCTTTTTGTACCTATTGATCAATGCTAATAAGATCATGCTTTAAACTTGCAACATAATAAATATCCCACATAATCTTTTGCTCCCCATTTTTAGTTAGAATTTTGATTGTTCCTTTTCCTTTTATAGTTACTGTATTGTTATTCCCAAGGGTAACCTATTTTTTTACTCAATCATCCAAATTAGAAAATAAATTTAAGTTACCTAGCATGCGATTATTGTAACTAGAATCAAAATACCACACATCACTAGGACTCTCTTGTGATATATTACACTCAATAGGCGATGTTTCAACAATATTTGTGCATGAGATAAGCATGGATCTTAAAGTAGAGCTTCCAACCTGATTTTTATTTTGTCTGTTATGATAATACTAATTTTTCCTACAATCATAAGCATATTGCCCATATCTCTTGTAATAGTGACAATGCACATGTGACTTATCATGTCTCTGACCTGAAAAATGATTATGATTGTGCTCTTTATTATGTCCTCTTCCACTTAAGTTTTATGGACCATTGTTGTGTCCTCTAGATGAACTTCTTCCTCCACCTCTAGGGCTTAAGATTCCTCTTCCTCTTCCATGATTTCTCGATATCTGTGATGAAAAATGTTGATCTACAACTACATGTGATATATTCAACCTTTGTTTATGATTTATTACTAATGAATGCAACTCATCAATTGATAATTGACTTAGATCCTTATTATCTTCAATAACAACTACAAAAGGATCAATTTTTGTTGGAAAACGAATAAGAAACTTTTCAATAATCCTTTTATCTTCAACAGTTTCACCATGAGATTTAATTTGATTGACTAAACCAACTACAAAAGTAAATAATGATTCTATGGAATTTGAATCTTTCGTTGACATATTTTCAAAATCTCTTTACCTTGATATGCAACTTAGAGAGTTTCCCATGTAATTTTTGCTTTGTCAGCTACTACAACTATGGGTAGGATTTTTTCATGCATGGCTTGATGAATAAAGAAAAGATATTTTCCATATTTATTTCTTAATTCCTTCAAGATGTCTTTCTCTACCTGTGAGAGTGTGTTATATGTTGCTTCATTTGTGGGATCTATGTACGTATTTTCTACGATTTCCCACATATCCTGGGATCTAAATAGTGCCTTCATGGTTAATGACCAATACTTGTAATTATTTCCTATAAATTTGGTGTCTTCAAAGTGGATATAGAAGCCATATTTTGTTGTCAATTAGAAACCTGTTGAAAAACTCCACGCTCTGATACCAATTTCTAAAAATTAGGCATATAAAGTAGTAAATAACATAAATAAAAGAAAGAATTACAAATAAAACAAATTATTGCAAACTCAAATCAACATTTTTTTGCATATATATTGTCTTCCTCATTACAAAATCATCTTAATACAATCTGTGTGTGTAAAAACACTTACAATTGCCTTTAATATGTAGATGGTTTTTTTCTAACAATAAAATACTCAACTCTTACAAATAGAACATCGCCTAAAAATAGCACATGTTTTGTGTAATATAAAGATTTTGAAATATTTGATTTATTTTCTTTTCCTAAAATAAGGAACATCTATTTAAAAATAACCTATGCATGCAAAGAAACTTACTTTTTACTTTCCCCGAAAATAGCAATTAAAGCATGTGGAACAAATTATCTATTTCCAACATTACTCACCATTGTCTAGGATGCATGGTTAAATTTCCTCTTGTTAACAAATGATTTATACTTTATATCCTTTTTAATTCATTTGGTATTTTAAACACAATTCTCTTCATGAATTGAAATCATCAAGTCATGTCATTTGGTATGTCATGAATATGTGCTCCCTCAACAAGAATTTAATTAGTTTCATGCATCCATTAACCGTTTCCTTCAATTATGGGGAGTGGGAGAGTTCATGCACAAGAAATATGGACAAGAAACAAAAAGTGGGGTACAGGGTTGAATTTTTCCATTTTCCAAATATGGGTTTTGGAAAACTTCCTCGTGGAGAGTTGGGGAAATTTTTCTCTCATGGATTTATGCAGGGAAGTTTTAACCTTTATCCATCCAATAGGTGATGAATGCTGAAGTGGAAGTGAACTTCCTCTTCACTCTCGATTTAATTAATTTAAAAAAAAAACAATTAATGGTATTAATATAATTAACATATTTAATTTTAATAATCAGATGATGAATTTTATTCATGAAAATTAATAACGTTATTTAAAAATAATAAACTAAAAATGTTAATTAGTGGTTAATTAATTCCACGATATTATAATTTAATTATTTAAGTTAATTAGTTAATAACATTAATTAATTAATTTTAAATAATTTAATTAAAATCAATAATTAAATAGCTAGTATTAATTTGCGAGAAAGAGATGGGATACACTTGAGGTAGGTGAGGCAACAAATGGTGACGAAGGGAATGTGATAGTGAAAATGATATTGTGATGATAATGATTATGTCACGGGATAATAATGGCATTTTGAAATGGTGTACGATAATGATTTGGTGAAGTACATGAATATGCTAAAATTTTGGAAAGTTTGACAAATTAAAATTTTGGGACAAAAGTTGGCTCTTACTAGGAACAAGGACTCGTGAGGATGCAACAAAGAACCCAAATAAAAATTTTAGAGGAATTTGGACCTAATTAGATGTCATTCTAAAGGGAAATCAAGGACAAGGAGAAAACATACAAATAAAATAAGAGAAAATTGAGGGAACACATAACAAAAATTCTACTTCACCTATGTATATTGTTGGGGACCACTAATCATTATTGGTTATAATTATTGATTTACGGCCCACTATAGGGAAATGACAAATGAGAACAATCATGATACACTAGATAATATGTATTATCTCTATAAAATTTTCTTATATTAAAGGTTTTGATTGATAATTAATCAAATTTTCCATGAATCCCTTTAGGTTCTCTTTGTTTATCCCATAATAGGACAAGGTCATTGATCTGGAAGTGTCTCTCCTTGGATTTCTTATAAAATAAATTTTTAACTCTAGTTTGATGTTTTGCAATCCTGCTATAAAAAATAACCCTTTCTTCTTCAATTTTACTTAAGCACATGATCTTCTTATCAACCACATGGTTAAAAAAATCATCCTCAAATTTCCTTTTCTACTTGCGATGTTGGAAGCTCCAATGATACATATGAACATTTGAGCCTTTTTTCCATACACCAATTGAAACAGTGACATCCCAATAATCCTATTTGTCATTATGCGGTTGGTCCAAAGTGTATCATATATCTTTTTGTATGAATTCTTCTTATTTTCATCCACAAAAATTTAAAAAATTGTAATGATGTTTTTTTTACTAGATTTTGTTTTTCCATTTCCCTATGGGTAATAATTTGATGAATGTGCTTATGAAATATCATAGCCATAAAAATTAATGAGTTCAACATAAGAGAAATTTGGCACATTTTATGTTACAGTATTTTGAGGAACATCATAACCAAATAGGATATACTCTTTGAGAAAATTACAAACTACATGTAAAGTAGTCTTTTTAATAGGAATTTCTTTGACCCACTTAGTGAAATAATCCATCATTTTGAGCACATGAGTTTTCTTAACACTAATATTTGAATTCAAGGTTCTAATGATATTGAGAGCCCATTGTTGAAAGGGTTCTGTAATAATGACAGAATTCAATGGGAGAGTTGCATGTTTAGGCCTTCCAATAAACTATTAACAAGATTTATATTTGGAAACCAACTTGTGTGATCCCTAAATAGCATTGGATGGAAGTAACGTGCTCTAAATATTTTATAGGCCATAAAATTTGCTGAAAAGTGTCATCCACATGCTCGGTCATGAAAATAATATAGGAATACATTTTTTTGTTCCTTATTAACACACCTTAGGAAAAACCATCGATTTTTTCCCTAAACAAAGTATAATCCTAGATGACATACTTCATGGATCTTATCTTAATGTATATTTTATCAATAATACTCAAGTATTTAGGGAATTATCCATATGTTAGAAAATAGGAAATATTAGAGTAGCTTTCATCCACTGAAATGGAAAACACCACCAAAGGAAATCTATAATTACTTGAATCCTAAACTCCTTGATTTTATGTTTCTTCATTACTATAAGTGATGAGCTTACACAAACCTCATTCGTATACCAATTTAATAAGTTTAATCTCCAAATCATACTCTTTGACATTTTGAATCCATGTTCCCCTCATGAATCCTAATTCTTGTTTTGTTAGAATTGATTTTATAGTAGTATCAGGGACCATGACTATGGTATGTGAGTTCAAAATATAGTATCTGGATTGCTTAATAACTTTTACCATTGCGTAAGAACTTTTTCAATTGGAGAATAATTAATCTCATGAATATTTAATTAAAATCTCATGAAAGAAATAAGAGATTCAGTTCCTTCATCATTTTTCTACACAATAATTTCCAAAAGAGTATGTTTGAAAGAGTAACAATAGACAATAAAGTATTTTTCAAAGTCATGGAATACGAGAGTTGGTGCTATTGTAAAAGAATTTTTAATTTATTCAAAGATTTCTTTCCCTTATTATCTCCATTTGAATGATTTTTTCCCTTTCATCATGTTAGCAATGTGTTTGTTTAATTCGATGAAATCAAGCTCATAACTTCTAAAAATTTTCACTTTCCCAAAGATAAAATGAACACTAATTTTACGAGTAAGAAGAGACAAATTATTGATGTCTCGAACTCTTTTAGGGTCAATTTTCATTCATTCCTTAGACATTATATGTCCCAAAACATTTCCCTTAGTAAATTTGAACATAGAGATTCAAGGAAATCCCATGAATATGACATCGTTCAAACACTTTCTCTAGGTGTTCTGGGTGATCTTCACATTTCTTTAAAAACATAGTTTGATCATTAGGGTAGACTACTATGATATTGTTTTTAACATCAAAAAATGCCACACCCATCGCTCTTTAAAATGTTCCTCCCACATTCATAAGACCAAATGGAATCCTTCTATACACAAATTTACCCCATGTGGTAGTGTTTTTATTTGTATTCTTTAAGTGCCTCAATTTGACTATATATAGATAATCTATCAAGCATAGACATCATCTTGGATAATGCAACAAATTACAACACTTGATCTATAATTATTAGAGGATAATAGTATTTCAATGATGATTGATTAAAATTACAAAAATAAACAAACATTCTTATCTCTCCATTCTTCTTATGCACTAGAACAATGTTCGATATCAAGGTTGAACAATGAATAGGAAAATAATTATTGCGTTTATCATTTTTTGAATTTATAAAATAATCTTAGAGTTATTTTTGGATTATATTTCCTTCGTTTTTGCTTCAAAGGAACAAAATTAGAGGCAAGTGGGTTATGTTTTACATATTTTTTGGACTGATGAACTCCAACCTAAGAACTAAAGGCACATAAGGTTGGGGCATGTGGACATAATTAACATAGGTACGGGCTGAGATACAATAGAAAAGGGTGCGCCTGGGAAAGTATGACTTTGAGACTTAGTTGTTTTGGTTACAATGGGCTAAATATATATGTTGAGTGTGGGACATGCAAAGGTATTATTACTTAGAGACTAAGCAAAGGATATTTTGGACAAGTGGAAGATCAAGTGACATGCACAATTTTGGGCTAATAATAGGATTAGATTTGTAGATATTATTAGATAATATATTATTAGCAAGCTTACATGATTTTTTATTTATCTTGTAGCGGTGCATGGCTATTATTAGCATGCAACCTATTTTTAGGATGTGTAAGTAGTGAAGGGAAAGTCCCACACTACTTATAAATATGTATTGATTTGCATTGTATGAGAGATCTTGAGCATGTATTGTAATAGAGTAATGTTGTTGGTTTATGAGTGTGCATGACTTATCATGATAATATTATGTATGTATTCAACTTATGTGTTTTACCATGATTAATACAATGGATCTATGTGGTTGGATATTAGTTATTGACATATCTATTGTTGGATCTTGCATGGTAGATTTGATCTTGATTCTTACTTAAACATTCTTGGATATGGATATGATCTATATCTAGTTTGTGTTATGATTGTTACTTGATTACTTGTTATAGATCTGGAGTATATGTGTGTTTATCATGCTAACTCGTTGATAAAGTTTCCATAAAAGAGGAACCTGGTACCCTTGTGTGCTTTGGGTGAGCACTCAGGTCTACCTGAGTGATGTGCTAATGTGCCTTGGGTTATTTGGTAAAATAAAATACTACATTTTGGTTCCATTTTTGGGACCTCTTTTTAAGATTTTTGCAAGGATGTTGCATGATGAAGACGTACCGGTTAACTTTGGACAGTATTGAGGATTGGGTAGATAATTTAGAGGAAGATTTTTCTCTCAAATTTAACACTCAACCTTAATTTGATGCACATGTGTGGGTTGAATAGAATTTGTATCATGATCTCTATGAGAAATTCTTTTCCTATTTCCGTATAGAGTTATCTGAGTGGCTGGTAGCATACACATCGAAGAGGAATTTCAGGTATAGAGCACTTGTTTAGATGCAAGAATATTACCAGAATTTGCATGATGCCAATCTGACTTGGAAACACATTGTAGATCAATAGTGGAGTGGTGTTTTGTAGAGTTATACCTTGGAGTATATTGTTTCTACTTATTCCTATCCAAATCTTGTTGAGTTCTCGTTCTTACGTGAACCCAAAGGATCTTATTTGTGTGCTATTCTTTTAGAAATTAAGATCTTGATTGTGACTATGGATTTAGATGTGTGACATGTGGATAGCTAAACCCCACCACATGCGGGGGAAGGAGTAGGTGTGGTGAAAGATGGGAGAACTAGCGGTAGAGAGACATAGATAAGAAAGGTAGATTAAGTTTAATGAAGTGTGCGAGAGTGACTTAGAGAAGCAACATGATGTTGTGGAACGAATGGTGTTATGGAGAGAGATGGATCGTACAAGATTTGGGGCTCACATGGAAGACATGGAGCCAGAGCATCTGGAACTCCCCCATTTGGTTAAGCATGGTAGATAACCCTCTTTAGCTTCATATGAGAGTTTGATGGCTGAAACTACAAGGACCGCAGGAGCACATGTAATCCCTCCTGATGACCTAACCCTTGTGCTTGGTTTTCTAGTTTATGTGACAGTCATTGATAAGAAAGATGATGTGGGTAGTAGAGTAGTGATAGGTAGATTTCTTGTTCCATTAAATGCGGGAGTTAATCAGATAGCCCATTTATCTATGGCAGTGTAAATGCCATCTTTATTATTTAGGGGTTTAGTCGTAGGTATATTTTATGGCGTGTCATCTACACAAAACGTTGGCAACAGTTTGGAATTAGCATAACTTCGTAAACCATGGGAGTTAAGTTTAGAAAAACTGTTAGGACACAAGGAAACACATCCTCTAGTCTGGTGCCCAGTTCAGGAGGGTGATCAAGAGGACAAGGTGTCTCAGGATCTAGTGGATCTAGTGGTTTTGGAGGTGAAGAGAATACAAGTTCTTTATAAGGTGGACACATCCTACACTAACCCCAACAATTTTATTACGTGATGTCTCTTCACCTACCATAATATAGAGGAATTGAAGATGCGGCTTGGCACATGCATATGTCTGAGATACTATGGAATGCTAAGGAGATTACAACTCCAGAATGTAAGATAAGTCAATTTTCTACTACTTTACAAGGGTGTGCGCATAGTTATAGAAAATATGATCCAAAACAAACTTGTGTAGACTATACCGCACTGCATGATATTTTATTTGAAGAGTTTTATATATCATATTTTTAATAAAAGAGCATCACTGCACTGAAGGACATTAAGTAGGGCATGGCTGAGAGCATAAGGGAGTATGATGCATGATTTAAAACTTTGATATCAAATTTGTCTTATGATATTCACCCAGTCAGCGTGCTCAATTGTATTTTGGAGGATTGATCTCACCTTTCAGAGGGTACTCTCTCATAAGACATTTATAGATCCACATGAGCTAATAGAGTCAACTTTGAATGCTGAGGTAGTTGATGGCATAGACACTAGAGTTAGCCCATTTTTGGAATCCCAGATTACATATATGGAAAAATAATTGGAAAAATTGTCAGCTAATTCATCCCATGACACACGTAGTGCTTTTGGTGCATGGATTTTGAAGTAGAAGGACATATTAAGGATATTTTCCCTCATAAATTGGTGCATGCCATGTTGTTGGATTGTGAGATATGCTATATGGATCATGACTCAATTAGGTGCCCCATATTGTAGCATGCAATAAAGAAGAATGTGTCCTATTATTGTAAGATTTATAAGTCTAACACACATGATATAGAGAATTATAGATTAATTGATCAAATTCATGATGTTATTGATATTCGTGTATGTCAAACCAGTGTTGCAAACAATTCCAAGGAACAAGGTGAGCATCATAATCATAATCAAAATGCATCACGCTCTAATGGAGGTGGTAGAGGTAGAGTCTACCATGGAGTATTTTGAGGCCAAGGTCATAGCAATGGTATAGGTGAATTCCCATAAAGAACATGTTATTCATATGTGTGTCCCCTGATCATAATAAGTGTGAATGCCCTCAAAACATAATTTTATCTTGTGCGGAAAGGGTCACAAGTTTAAGGAATTCCCAGATTTTTACGAGGATATGAAAAATTAGCACAAGAAGAATAAGGGCATAGGAATGGTTAGAGTACAATGCACTATGGAAGATAAGTGGATGTCGAAGTTAGCATCTGACCCTAAGATAATCCTAGTATTGGTTACTACACACGCTGAGGCTATGCGCATTCGTGAGACTCTAAAGTAGAAACATGTTATTATAAAACACAAAATATTACATGAAAAGTTTCCAGATCTTGATCATCAGAAGGAATTATATCAGGAAACTATGGAGGTTATTAGGAACTTTCGAGGTGAGATACAATGCTTGAAAGAGCAGTCATGAAATCTAGAGTAGGAAAAGTGGTATAACTTCGTCAGAAAGATGTTGATGATTTAAAGGAGGTTTGTAAGTTGTTGCGCTAAGAAAACATCATTCATTTATTAGGGGAATGGTTAAAGGAGAATATACCAAGCGTTGGAGTTGAGTGTGAGAGATAAATATTGTATGCAAAATTGCCTCCTCAAAGTCTTGATTATGACAAAGAGATCACTTTGATTGCAGTTGTTGATGGTTGGATATTGAATAATATACTAATTGATATAGGTGCATAGGTGAATGTACTCACCTTGGACGCATGGAATTATATGGGGAGGTCATCATTACATCCATCTTCAAATATAATGTATATGGTGAACAGAACTAAAGCCACGCCCATTGGAGTCTTGAAGGATGCCGCTATTACTATATAAGGGGAAAAATTTACTGGGGACTTTAAATTCTTGATGCTTGCAAAACAAGATAGTTTCTTGGATTTACTTGTGTTCCCTTGGTGTTACACAAAAAATTTTGATATGTGATTTAATAAGGGCTACATTAGTTTTGATAACAAAGAGGAACATGTGATCATCCCTTTGACAGATGAAAAATTAACACCTTATATAGAACCTTTGAGTGAAGAAGATTTAAACAAAATTTATGTACACACCATTAGATATCCTAAAGTGTTTGAGCCATTAGAGGAAGGAGTTATTCATTGGGATGATGCACATTCCATGAGTGATACAACAAGTTTTTTTTGTGACGATTAGGTGAATGGGAATTTTGAAATGGTTGGGAGTGAGATGAAGAGTGTAGTTACTCACGTAAGTAGGCTGACTTGTGTTAGGTGCTTAAGTAGTAACCAAGTATCAAAGTAAATTTGAAAAGTAAATCCTGACGTATTTCTATGCGCTATGGAATCCCAGTGGAAAAATCAAGTGGAAAGAAGGAATATGCTGATATATACCTTATGTGGGATACCAGTGCGCTGGTGGACTGCACATAGAGATAGTCTTTTAGATTGGAAAGAGGTTAGAATCACCTTCTATACTAGATTTCTTAGGAGCAATGCACCTACCAGGACATGTGAGTTTCATGGGAAGGATTCTTCTTTACATCAAGTTCAAAATTGTGAGAGACTCTAAACAGAGGGGCAGGTAGCCTTACGATCTTCACTATGGGTGCACAAGCTCTATTTCTCTCTATGTGGATACACGCACACATGGTATGTTTACGTGGAGTTGAATAGAGAAATTGGGAATGTGTAAGAATTTAATGTAGGTATGATTCAAGCATTTGACTATTTTATATACAGAACCTCCAGTGAATGAGGCATTACAGATTATGAAGCACTTGACTATGGGAGATAGTGCAAAGGCTAAGGAGATTATTTAGGAATTACTGGGTGAGTCAGATCTTAAGGCACATTTTGAAGAAGAAGAGATAAATGAAGAACAACTTGGGCATGCTTGCCTAGAAAAAGAAAAAGGAAAGTCAATTTACATGATTGATGATGAGGAACTGGAAAATATGGATGTTGATCATATTGTGGGTACTCGCAAGGTCTAAGACACGACAGATCGGAAGGTGCATGCGTATCATACACTTATGAAAATCAAGAAGGTCAACATTGGGATGGATGCATAACCAAAGGAGGCCATCATTGGTGATTATTGGTCTAACTCAGAGGTTACACAGATAATTGAGCTACTACACAACTTCTAGGACTGATCTTCATCTTTGGGTGAGATGAAGATCAAGTTAAAGGAAAGTGTGTACCCAGATAGGAAGAGGCCTTATCAGATGAATCCTAATCTATGCATTAAGGTAAAGGAAGACATTGATAAGATGTTGAAATCTCAGATCGTTGAGCCCATTGAGGAATCAAAGTGGGTCAGCATTATGGTGATGATCATAAAGAAATATGGAAGGATAAGAATCTTTTTGGATTATAGGGAGTTGAATGTTGCATGTGTAATAGACCCCTTTCCCACACCATTTACTAAGGAAATATTGGAATACATTACACGGAAAAAGGTTTACTCCTTCAGTGATGGAATTTTTGGATATCATTAGGTGAGGATTATAAAAGAAGATCAGGATAAGACAACTTTCACCACTAAGTGGGGAAGTTTTTTATACACTGTTATGTCATTTGTATTGAAGAATGCACCTGCAGTCTTTTTGTGCATTGTTTTGGAAGCATTCCATGACTTTATTAATAATGTTTTGCAGGTCTACTTGGATGATTGGATAGTTTATGGGCTAGTAAAAGATCATTGTGATAATTTAAGACTTATGTTTGAGAGGTGCCCATAGTTGAGCATCTCCCTAAACATTAAGGAGTTTGTTTTTCCTACACCCTTTAGGACTCTGTTGGGACATATTATCTGTAAAGAAGGCTTATTGGTAGAACTTGTTAAGGTTGTTGTTATTCTAGGCTTAGAGGAATCTACTAACTAGAGAAAGGTGCATAGATTCTTGGGGCACATAGGTTATTATAGGAAATTTATCAAAGTTTATGCTAGGATTACTGCATCCTTGGAGTAATTGTTTAAGAGTAAGGGAAAGTTCCATTGGAGTGAGGCACAAACGCACATGTTTGAGAAATTTAAGGAAAGGCTTAATTTTGCACATATTTTGTGATTTCCTTCCTGGACTAAACCATTCCATGTGCATGTTGGTGCCTCTTCCATGGCCATTGGCGTAGTATTAGCCCAACCTAGAGAAGGTATTTTTTAGCATCCTATTTGTTTTGCAAGAAGGAAATTGACCTCGACTGAAAAAAATTATACAACTATAAAACACAAAGTATTATCCATGATTTATTCACTCCACAAGTGTAGGAAATACTTGTTAGTGACTCCATTCATATTTTATACAGATCACATGGAACTTAAGTATCTAGTCAACAATATTATTTTTCAATGGCGCATATGTAGGTAGATTCTCTTGTTCCAAGAATTTGAATTTACAGTAGTACTGAAGCCAGGAAAGAGTAACATAGGACTAGATCACTTGTCAAGGATTAATTCAGGTGAGGATGCGTAGAGCAGTGAAGACACAATGCCAAATGAAAAAAAAAATCATATTGAACTATGCACCCTCTGATTTAGAGGATATTTTTGTATTCTTGCATATAGTTGTGGCACCCGAGGGGATGAAATATTTGGAAAAGAAACAGTTTTCTAAACGCGTCGTACCCTACATATCTACATATTAATTAGTGGAGATCTATATGAGTTAGGTCGAGATGAATTTTTGAGACGATGTATACCAAAGCATGATCGTATTACCATTATTGAGGAAGGTCATAGTGGAATTGCAGGTGGCCATTATTTAGGAAATGCTACTATGTAAAAGATTTTATTAGTAGGCATTTAGTGGGAAATGATTTATAAGAATTGTATAGAATATTATAAGGACTTTGACCATTGTCAATACCTTGAGAAGCCTGGGAATAGAGATGAAATTCCTTTAAGGCCTATATCTAGTGCATAACCTTTTTAAAAATGGGCAATTGAATTTTTGGGTCTTATTTCCCCACCCACGTGCAGGACTAGATCGTGCTACATTAAAACTTGTACATATTATCTTGCAAGGTGGGTAGAAGCAACACCTAAATATAATTACATGATAAACATAGTTCAACATGGTTTCAGTAGGAGAACATCATCAGTAGGTATGGATGTCTACTAATTCTGAAAAGTGATAAGGGCATTCATTTATTTAATGAGACCATCATGATAGTATTGGTGGAATTTATGGTGGAAAACCATAAAACAACCAGGAAAATGGCACTATATAAGATTTCAACAAAATATTCATACATACATTGAGAAATATTTGTGATGTTGGAAGGAAAGAATGGGTTGATAAAGTCTCTATTGTACTTTGGGCATACATGACAACCTACAAGAGGTTGAATAAGGCCACATCATTTTAGTTGGTTTTTGGCATGGAGGTTGTTTTACCAGTGGAATTCATGTTACCTTCTCTAAGTATTGCACACGTAGGTGGATTGGATTATAAGTGTGCATTGATAAACTAATGGATTTATATGAAAGGAGATTTATTTCTAGGTGGAGTCAAAAGATATAAAATGCTAGGAAGAAGGTAGGACACAATAGGCATAGTAAAAATAAGCATATTGAAGTTGGGAAAATGGTCCTTCTGTATGATTCAAAGTTTTTGCACTATCCTAGGAAGTTTCAAGTGCATTGGTTGGGACCGTATGTTGTGACTTATACACTTGATTTAGGTTCTTTCCAATCACATGAGTTGGATGGGACATAGTTTCCCAGTTATTTCAATGGGAGTAGACTAAAGCCATACAATAAATAAGTCTTCTTGGTGTTTGTAATAAGGAAGTATTGCTAACTAGACTAGATTTTCTTTAACTCATTTCCTTTATCTATGTTTCCATTCATTGTTGTTATGATTTATCAATTTATTTTTTTGTTTTGTTGTAATAAGTGCATTTGTGTGCTAGGAGATGATTACTAAATGTTGAATTCATGCATAGAGGACTGCTCATACTTTTAGTGTGGGGTAGATCGAGAATAATTGACTAATGCCTTATTTCAATTTTAATTGCATTGTAAAATTAAAGGTTCTTAGATTAGAGATAGGTTTGAGAAGAAATTTCAAGGAAATTACTTGGATTAAAGACCTTGTGCAGAGGGATGGGCACTCAGTATAGCGTGAGGTAGGCTGCAGTATTATAAACTACCTTGTATTAGGCACATTAGATAGGTATTTAGGTGCAAGGATGCATGCGTAAGGAAATATATGGCTAAGAAGTAGTGGGAAGGTAAGAAGGTTATGACTGAGGCACCAAATGTTTAGGCATGGAAGGACACAGTGTAACGTGCTGAAAAGCACAGAGGTAGAATTAATGTCACGTACGGTGGTAGTTGAGAAGAAATTAATGCAGGGAGTTTTGAAATAATCTATAAATTCGGTAAGTGTAACATTATTATTACCTTTCAACCTTTTAGCTATCAAATTATGAAGTGAAATGAAGAGCCTAGTGCAACGAGAAATGTGTGGGGTGGAGAACCACATGAGTTTGAGACACATCATTAATAGATTTCTACAAAGAAGTATTATTGATCTAGTTGGGTGTGTTTTTGAAGGCGGGTTCACTCTATTAGGGTTTCACGGAGGTAGAGTATACACTAGGGCACAAGACCAAAGAGTTTGATTTCAAATCAAGGCGTATAAGGTAAGGAGGTGACAATGTTGAAGTTGTTGAACATAACTATGAATTAAAATCGAAAATGGCACTAAGGCAGGCTCCAGTAGTTGGGAAGGAGACTATGGAAGTAGTATATGAATGGATGGTCAAAATTCAATACCCTGAAGAAGTGGTTGAGGGTAGGCCATGGATAAAAAATATAACATAGTGCAAGATTACTGATTTTAACCATATAACTGAGAAAACCCACAAAGAAATAATTATAGAGATCATACGGAAAACAAATAGGAGAACAGAAGATGGGAATAGGGTCTTGGAAAAAATAGTACAAATGTTATTGGAAATCATTGAGGTTATGTAACTTTATGAGTTACCATATTTTGGAAATCCCAACAAGTTGTACCAATGGCTAATGTGCCACGTGCATGAGGATTTCTTCTACTTCACGGGAAGGAGGATGAAGACTACAGCTAGATTGGTTAGAAACATCACAAGTTTTCTTGACTTGGGTTCAGATATTGTGAGTGAATATTCTGATGATGAAGGAGTTGAGGAGACAGCCGCCACATTCCAATATAAAAAGGGGGGAAGATAATTCAATGTTACATGCATAGATGATCTAGCTACAAGGGTTTCGACATGGCTAGAAGGTTGCATATTGGGAACCTCAAAGTGATGGACAAAGGTCAATAAGTGTTGGCTACATATCACACACAAAATGGAAAGAAATACATAATATAACATTGGATGTTACATTACAGAGAGCCTAGTAGCATATGCGTGAATCCATGGTGAAAAAGGCGATAAAATAACATGAGGTGTTTTTTTACTTCTGATTGTATTATGTGAAATTGGCATGCTCCATGGGCCAAGGGAGAAAGTATGGGGAATATCATATGGAGAATAAATCACCTGCAAAGATTTTTTCCAAGTACACATCCCATGGTTCGATCTCAAACACTTATAAGGACTGCCAAGAGAAGTGGTTTAGGAGAATGTGCCAGGAATTTGAGACAAAGTGTAGCATACCACATGAACTACCTATAATTTTCAATGGATAAAAAGAGTTTGAGGCATACCATCATTTCATCTTGGGAAGAGTTTTCATGAAGACGAGCGAGTAGAGCCCATGGTGTAAGTACCCTTCGATTTCACAGCATAATATTTCAAGGATTCAGTGAACAGGATGAAAAATATGCACAAGTTGATGTTTTGATGTTGGTAAAGTAGATGTGGACATACATATTCTGTGCAAGACATATTTATGGCCTAACAAGGAGGTGTATGTGGAGACGATGGAGATAGATAACATTGATATAACTCCGGAGACTCTGGTTATAGGGAAGATTGAACCCATACACATGTACGCATACCTGAGGCCACAATTTAAGGATGGAAAAGTAATTTCAAGAGAGTACTTGTCTTTACTAGGTCCCTCCAAAGGGGAAAAAATTATGGGAACAAGGGCATCGTTGGAACAGACACCCACTAGGAAGGAAGAATAGGGACATGACGTTTTACATAATTTCCTAGAGTGCAGGGAGGAGGAGTAGGAAGATAAGGCTACCCATGATCATGGAAGAAGAATATTACACAAGAGGTGTATAGGTGCAAGTGTTGGTGCTAGCCCCTCATAGCCAATAAGGAGGTCACCATGTGTAACATCGATGAAGAATGAAGAGGAGGAAAAAAATAAATGATGGAGATATATTCCGGTCAAGGATAGTGATGAAGAAAACTCTTCACATAGAAGCACATGGGAATTTTTTCTGCAACTAGTATGGAGGTGTGAGAGGACAAGGAGAAAGGTGGTAAGAAACCATTGTTAGAGGAGGATGTCCCCAGTGTAGGCATGCATGGAATTGAAGAGGAAAGTTATATTGGTGAAGAAACGAAGATAGTAGAACATGTTATGCTCATGAATAAAGAAACTAACGGAGAAGAAGAAGTACAATAATATGTGGGCACCGAAACAAAGGATCATGTAAGAGAGCACACCAGTGAGCCTAAGGAAAATAAGATTGTAAGAACACAAAACCTCAGCTATGTTGATGATATAACAAAGATAATTTGTGTCATGTTCTAGAGTACCATTATAAAGGAATAGTTATGGACAAGAGATGACGGATCCAAATATGGAAACTATACGTACCTGTAAACAGTTGTCATGGAGTTTCTAGACTCACATGGATGAGCCTGACTTTGATAAATGTGAAGAATCATATGTGTCACAAAGAATGGAGAAAGTGCTACATTTTTGCCATGTAACAATAAGGCCAACTCAATTTTTAGATGAACAAGTAAGTAATGCATTAAGGAAGGTATCTATAGAGGTTACAGGTAGAAATATCGATAAAATGACAACTATTCAGGATTTTTTAGAAGATGAAAAGCATAAATAAGTAGAGATTAAATGTCTGATAGAGAAAAAGGATAAATCTAAGGTGAAGGCATGTATAGTACTTGACATGACATAACAGATTAGTGATTAATGTTCGAAGGAAATGCCACATTTGGAAGAGAGAGTGGTTAAGATATTCCCCTTTGATATGTATTATTTACACACACTGGTTCACATGGTGTTGGACAAGGTTCCAATATAGAAACCTAAGCCAAAGGATGCTATAGAGTAAGAGGAGAGAGATAAGGCAATGATAATGCGTTGGATTACAAGTTGTGAGTCTTTGCTTTAGACCCTGAAAGATGAAATGAAAAAGGTAGATTTGGCATTGAACATTTGCATGGATCATGAGATAATAATAAAAACAAGGACTATGGTGGAAGAGAATATATTCCTTTCTGCAAAGAACAATGAGACACTTGGGTGCGAGGAGAGGCTCAATTTGGTAGTAGAAAAGTGTGATGCACTTACCATAGCCTAGGACCCTCAAAAGGAGAACATCAAAGAAATTGGTAAACTGATAACATAGTATATGGATATTATGGAAGGGATGGTCTCAAGTTTGGCCAACATTATTAGAGTGTTTCAGAATGAGGGTGAGACCATGACTCTATATGAGATGGAAAGGGGTACTTGTAGACATCCCTGTCAAAACAAATAAGGAGCTCGATGATTGGACTGAGTTAGAGGCAGAGATAAAGAGTAACTATCCCGAGTTGCTACCACTTTCAGGTGAGTAGGGCACCATGATTTTTGTTGGTATTCACTGATTCCTTATGCATAGTTGTTATTTTTCTCCTTATTATTTATTCATAGAGAATAAAATGCATGTTAACCCCTTATCGGGGGCAGAAATGAAACAAGTGTAGGGTAATGTTGGGATGATAAATTACAGCTTGAGAACTGAAGGTGCATAAGTTTGGTGTACATGGACATAGGGCGCATAGGTATGCATCGAAATGTAGCAGAAAATGGCACACCTGGGAAAGTATAAATTTTAGACCTAGCCATTTTTGTTATAATGTGTTAAAGGTATGAAGACTTGGAGACTAAGAAAAGGTTATTTTGGACAAGTGGGGATCAAGTGACATACACAGTTTTGGGCTACTAATAGGATTAGATCTATAGCTATTATTAGATAATCTATTATTAGTGAGCTTACATGATTTTTTATTTATCTTGTAGCGATGCATGGCTATTCTTAACATGCAGTCTATTTTGAGGATGTGTAAGTAGTGAAGGGAAAGTCCACACTACTTAAAAATATGTATTGATTTGCATTGTATGAGAGATCTTGAGCATGTATTGTAATAGAGTAATGTTGTTGGTTTATAAGTGTGCATGACTTATCATGATAATCTTATGTATGTATTCAACTTATGTGTTTTACCATGATTAATACAATGGATCTATGTGGTTGGATATTGGTTATTGACATAACTGTTGTTAGATCTTGCATGGCAGATATGATCTTGATTCTTGCTTAAACATTCTTACATATGAATATGATATTTTAGTATGAGTTATCCCATGTGTCCTCCACTCAAATTTGGAGGGTTGTCTCACATGGGTTAGGTTTAGGGTTTTATTTTGAGTCATGCACTAGGGTTACTCAGCACCCTATATGTATCCCTTTATTTGACATTTATGAGTATGCGAAGACACTCCACTGTCTTTTCTCTATGTGCAAGCTTTGTTCTGTTATGCAAGCTCTTCTATTGATTAATCAATTCCTCCTTGTGATTACGCTAGAGCTATTACTTTTCCTTAAAATTGTAACTTTATCGTGGTGCACAGTTTTTGATATGATTCTCGCCAACTCTTTTATGGTATCAGAGCTAAGATTGGGTAAATGTGCACTCATTTTTTTGAGTTGTGATTACTCTTGTTTTCATTTTTTTAACCTCCTCGTGTAAGTTTTTGATCATTAGATTCTGGTTTTTTATTTCTAACATTCTTAACAAGTTGCTCTTGGAAATTTTTTAGGTTTGCAGTGTTCTTCGTACATGTGCAAGTCTCCTTGATTTTTTTAGGGGTTTTGCAACTACATTTAGCTAGCTACAGCTAAATCTGAATATAGATTATTTAAAAAAATTATGGACGTGTTGAACCACTTCCCTATCGTTGTTTGGTGTGTGGTGCTCTTTGCTCAGACTGATTTCTTCCAGCCGAGCCAAGTTTATTGGTTCACTTGGATATTTGTGCTACTGTTCCTATAATCCCACACCCTACATTTTTTTGTATCTCCTTCAACCTACATATTTGAAGTCCTTCCTTGTGATTCCTTCACACACCTACTCCCACTCATGCTCCAGCTTATTTTCCTGACCCTATGGTGTGGTGTGCACTTGTGCATGACCGAGCTTCGTCCGCTGCGTGCCCTCCTTACCGCACTACCCTGCTCTGCTCTGCCACAACCCAGATCTCCTCCTCCATGCTCGTGGTCAACTCAATCCTCCCTCCTCTCTCCTTCCTCAAAATGCTAGCAATAGTCCTCTCTTATGTCGTGGACTATGCAACCTCCTTCCCGGACTGTGTAAAGCTCAAAAATTCACGTTTTTTTTGCTTTGGCAAGTCCATTTTTTTTGGTAATTTTTTTTAATGTTTTTTGGTAAGTATTTTTTAAATACTTTCTAAGTTTAAAACACAAAATCTTATTAATCTTTTTTGTTAAGTTTTATAAAAAGCTTTCCGTTTTTTAAATTAAATTCTATTTAAAGCAAAACAAAATCTTTTTTAAATCTTTCAAAATGTTAGCTTTTTTTTAATAATAGAATTTTTTTTTCTTTTATAACTAGATCTAATGGTAAGTATTTTAAGGGAAAGTATTTTTAATATTTAATTAGTATTTTTTTAAAAATCTTAATTAATTAATCGTATTTAATTAGATTTATTTAAATCTAGTTCCCATCAATTACATTTCTCATTTACGATCTAGTAAATTATTTAAAATATTTTACATTAACGTTAATTTATCATTTTTTAAAGTCCTAATTGCTTTAAAATTAGGAAAATCAAACGTTTCCAAACGGTAAATTTTTTTAACATGTAATTGTTGATTTTTTTACTAATCATGTGCTCAAGTGTGTAGTGACACTCTCAGTACCTATTTGTCTTCCATGTTCTTTTTTGACATTCTTAGGATCATCAGGACTCATCTCGAGTTCATATAAACCATTGTATTTTACCCTTATTGTGGCTTGCGACTAGTGAGTGCATCCACCACAATTTGTAGCAAGTGGGTATCATTTGCAATATGAGATGCTTTTTCTCACAACTAAGATTTGATTTTGTCTCCTTCCTAGTTTTTAACAATTGTGCTTGTGTACAGTGTCACTTTGTTGCACTTCCCGAAACACGATTGTGGTCTCCTCTCTTGTGTGTTATTACATTGATTTCAAGGTGAGTTACCAAGTGTTTCCAGATGCACGCTCGGATCCAATTGTATTCAATGCACTAAACTATAAAGTGCCAAAAGCAGGGGGTTATTATATTTTCCTGGGTGGTTGTGTTTCTTTTCTGCATTTCTTCTCTCTCTTTTCACTATGGATGCACTTTCAATTCCTTTTCTTATGCCATTCAAATTTTTCGAATGGAGACCGAAAATAATTATGAAACTAAGGGATAAAGGGTTATTCTACATCACCATGGGAACTGAGACTTAACCAGATGACGACCCTGAAAAATCTAAGTGGTTAAACCGTAGTGATGAAGCTTTAGGTCTTCTTTGCATGTCTATTTCTCCTGACTTGCTCTTCCACATTGAGTTATCTGAAACACTTAATTCTGCATGGAAAATGTTGGATGGGATGTTTGGACAACAAGATGACATGAGAGCACATGAGTTAGAAAAACAAACTGCTAGGGTTAAATCCTAGTGATTTTGAAAACCTACAAGCATTCTTCTCTAAATTTTTCCACACTAGATTGTTGTTAAAGGAATGTCAAGTAGGTAAGAAATATTCTCAACTGATCTTGTCGATTCTATCTAAGTTAGGTCCTGAATATTTTGTCTTTGTGTCAAATTTTTATGCTACAAAAGATGCCTTGGGAAAGGATTGGAATATGCCCTCCTTTGACTATTTTTTATCCCAAATCATTCGAGAACAAGAAAATCTCATTCAAATAGGGTATCTCAAGTCCAAGTCACATGCCCTTGTAGCAAGTACGAGTATGGAAAAGAAGACTGATAATGAGATAGAGAAAAAGGATCAACCTAAGAAGGAAAACAAGACCAAAACTAAAATTAACATGAACACTTCGAATTCTGAGCCTAGAGCACAGAAAGATAGGTATTTGTGTTCCTGTTGCAAGAAGACTGGTCATAAAGAGCATATGTTTATGAGAAAATAAATTAATCACCTTACTCATTTACTTGAGAAATATCAAATAGATGTTCCTGAGTCTATAAAAAAATTCTCCGAAGTTTGTGTATTCTATTGCAAAAGGTTATAAATATGATAAAGAAGAAAGGAAAGGCCCTCGTAGCTCGAGTTTCTCCTTCTTTGACATGGATTATAGATTTCGGTGCCTCACACCACATGGTTTATTTGCATGTTGAGTTCTTGAACATCAAACCTTGTGATATGTCCCAAATCATGTTGGGTGATAACATGAAAGTGCTTGTTTCTAGTAGTGGATCAGTAGAGATAGATGGGGGAACATTTAACCAGGTTTTGAGTGTTCCTGATCTCTCTACCAATCTCCTATTGGTTTACCAAATTACTCACCTTGGTGAACGAATGCGAGTGCAATTTGGTCCTAACTCGGTGATTATTCGTGAGCTTAACGATGACACTACAGTGGCTGAGGGAAAGGCAGATCACCATTCACAGTTGTATGTCTTTTCCCACTTTACTTGTGATTTGACGCCCACTTCTGTGCTTGATATTGAGAGAATCGTGAAGTCCTATTTGACTTCTACTTCTCTACCTACCGAGGTTCTTCAGCTCTCTGATTCGGACTTTGACTCCTCAGATGATTGTAATGTAATGATTTTGTTGAGCATGCTCTTCTTCATGACCCTCAAAATTTTGAGTCTTCCAATTTTGACAATAGTGATGATGAGGACTATGTCCATTCTCACTCGAGTGAAGAATCTTCTGACTTTGAGCTTGATTCTCCTGGTCCTCTTTGGGCTAGGAAATCTTTACAAAGTGCTGGAGATTTAGTTGGAGATACTTCAAATATGTGATGTACTCACTCAAATTTTGTTGGACCACACTCTTTCTTTTCCTTTGCTTCTAATTTAGTTGTCTCCTCTATTTCTTTATGTGATGACAGTTCCACTGATACAGACTCACTTAGTTCTACTTTTGACGATGAGGATTGTGCACCCAGTTCTGATGTCAAGAATACTACAGAGGACTCTTCTTCTTCTTCTCTCACTATTCCAGAGAGTATTGACACATCCCACATCTCATCAGATATTGAGAAGTCTCCTATACAGTACACTTGTGATGCACTATAGGTTCTTCATCCATCTACAAGTATTTCAGAGGATTTCATCATCTCTGTTGTTAGGAGTGCCCCTTATGGGACTCTTGCCACTTCCACTTTTCTAGAGACTTTCATTGATCCATCGTTGTTTATGGATCCATTTTCTGTCATGGGGGATGTTTTATTGCCTTCACATTAGTTGGACATCCTTTCTACAGGTGTTCACCCTTCATACTCTAATAGTTCTACACTCGTGACATTACCTTCGACTCCTTCACACTCACTTGCTAGACCTATGTCACACTTTCGTGGACCAGAATCAGAGTTCTTTGTGCTACTCGCCTTTGGTTTCCTTTGTAGAGTGGGCAGATTTCCAGCACATCTTTTATGTCCTTCCTAAGGGCAGACACTCAGTTTAGTGCGTATGGCTCTTCTTCAGTCCAGAGGTAGAGGATCTCATCATCGACATTCTTTTGGGAGACTTCTTAGAGTTATAGAGTTCAGATCCAACCATGGAATCTTCTGCATCCATCTCATCTCCCTCATCTTCTCTCTTTATTCATCTTTTCGAGAGATTTCCCCTTTGTATATGGGTACCTTTACATGCTAGTCTATGGCCAAGACCCATCTTTGGAATCTTTCTTAGATTAAAGAGTATTTTTGTTCTCTTGTGGTGGATGTTTTTCCGCACTGGGTTTTCCTTTGCTACTTGGGACTTTCTTTTTTTGCATGGGTACCTCATCAGGCTTTAAGCCGAGACCCATTTCTCTTCTTCTTATTCTTCTAGGAAGATGTTGTTTGTATATGGGTACCTTATCAGGCCTTTAGTTGCTAGGCCCCATTGACACATCTTTCTTAGTTGTTTAGGAGTGTCTTCTCTTTCCATTTGTCTCATCATAGCCGCTACCCCCCAACTTCGATGAAGGGGGAGTGTTGGCGTGAGTTATCCGATGTGTCCTCCACTCACATTTGGTGGGTCATCTCACATGGGTTAGGTTTAGGGTTTTCTTATGAGTCATGCACTAGGGTTACTCAGCACCCTATATGTATCCCTTCGTTTCACATTTATGAGTATGCCAAGATACTCCACTGTCTTTTCTCTACATGTGTAAGCTTTGTTCTATTATGCAATTTATTTAGTTATTGATAGATTCTTCCTTGTGATTACGTTGGAGCCATTATGATTCAACCAGAGAGTAACTTCAGCGTGGTGCACAATTTTCAATATGATTCGTCAACTCTTTCATGGTATCAGGTGATACTATTATGTATGTATTCAAATTATGTGTTTTATAATGATTAATACAATGGATCTATGTGGTTGGATATTGGTTATCCACATATTTTTTGTTGGATCTTGCATGGTAGATATAATCTTGATTCTTGCTTAAACATTCTTACAAATGAATATGATCTAGATCAAGTTTTGTTATGATTGGTAGTTTATTACTTGTTATGGACCAAGATTATATGTGTGTTTATTATGCTAACTCCTTGACAAATCTACCATAAAAGAGGCACCTGGTAACCTTGTGTGCTTTGGGCGAGCGCTTCGGTCTTGTTGAGTGATGTGCTAGCGAGCCTTGGGCTATTTGGTAAAATAAAAGACTACAATCTCTTTCATACTGAATTAATTCAAGTATTAGAATATAAATATAAAAAGATGCATATATATATTTTCTATACCTCCTTTATTTTTCTAGAGAGAAACACTAACCAATATTCACCATCTAAGGTTGATCATGAGTGCCAATGTTCACTTTTTCACAATCTATAGATTTCAAAGCTCCTTCTTTCACCTTCTTCTAGATGAACCTATAATGTTTTTGAAATAATTATTAAAGGGAAAAATACCTTAGGGATCTTATTTCCTTTTAGTTGTATCTTCTCATCTCCTTGATATTTTCACTTAACCCCTTCTTTGCTGTATAAAGAAGTAGATTTTTCGTAAACTGAATCACTTACTTCAAAATAGAGATTACTAGAATTACCGGATCTCTCCATAAAGACTCTGATTTCTTAATCATTTTTAAACACCTGCCAGTTTTATAAGTTTTCAAGTACACTTGGACAAAATATCATTTTAATACTATATTTTTATTTTCCAAACTTATGATGAGGGATCATTAGGGAAGTTGAGGCTATTAGATAATTTTATTTTTCATTCTCACTCTTTGTAATATCTTCAATTGAAAAGGCATTGAATATTTCAATGGAATTCCAAATTTTATTTATGTAATGCTTTAGACAATTATTCTTCACTTGGAATATAGTTTTTACCTACCTCACAACCAATTATGTGTCACCCTATACTTTCAAGTTCCTGAGTCCTTTCTCTTTAGTAGCTTGAATACTAAGTATCAAATATTCATATTCTATGTTATTTTTTGTATTTGAAAAATAAATCTTGTATAAAAATTGGAACATATCTCCACTCGATGATATGAGAACAACTCCTGTAGTGGATCTTATTCAGTAACAACTTCCATCAATATCAAGAGTCCATATATCATTAGGATTTCAATCTATCACTTTTATGGATTTAGTTTCACTTATATATTTCATAAAATGTTTTCCAATACCTGCATCTTCATATAGGATTTCCTCAAGAGGATCATCTAATATTGAAACTATATACTTGGATTCAGATTCAAGTTCTAACCTTTTCATCTCTCTCACAACATGAATCATTATTTGTGACTAGTACATTTGAATTTCACCTATAATATATATTTAATACTTCCCACTTAACAACATTTCATATGATGTAGGGATTGAGTATCATGTCACACATGAAATTATACAAGTCCAAGAGTATGTACTAACTACGTTGACATGAAATTACCAAATGCTTCAGAATTGATGACATAGTTACTTAACTTACATCCACTGATAAAAAGAGAGACATAAAAGGGTTCATCTTTGTTAAATTTGGAAGTGTCAGTAGTCATGAGATTCTAAGCTTTAGGTACTATGGTATTTTTAAATATTCCCTTATAAGTTCTTTTAGATATACCTTTGATAAAATTTATTATCCTTTCAAGTTGATCAATAATAGAATTTAAGCATTCATCTTGAGACATTTGAATCCTTATTTTGTTGATGTGATCAATAATATCAAACTTGGGTATAGTAGTTGTACTTTGAAATTCAAGAGTAAATTCCTTTTTACTTGGAGAGGGTTTGATTTTAGAGAGTGTGCTAAATTTTGGAGTAGTAATAGTTGAAGGAGAAGTATTAAATATTGCACTAGTTATTTTTATAGACACTTTGTCTTGAGATGGACTTAACATAGGATTTATTTCTTGAAAATTTCCTTCACAATGGGTACTTTTTTTCTTCTTTGTTTTGAGTCTCTTTTGGATTTTATTCAATTTTATCCTTTTCTTCCACTTTCGTGAGAGCCTTTCATTATGCATTTATATGTTTTTTCTCTGTTTTTTCATATTTGAAAACTACATAAGAATAAATTTTCGTGTCTTAAACTATCTCATCATATTATTCATCAAAAATGTATTACAAAAGTCCTATGGTATTTTCAACTTTGGTCTCTTCACCTTCACATTCAAAAATACTTGAATTTTCTTCTTCGTTAGCTTCTATTATTTAGACCTTTTCATTATAATTTTATTCAATGATCTCACACTTCTAATTGGTTGCGGGTACCACTTCAATGTATAATATTTTCTAAGGATCTAGAAGCTGATTTATTTTTGGAACAAATTTTCTCCTTGGTACATCCTTACAAGGAAGTGCCAATCTATTTTGTGCAACCTATAAATATTCAATGCTACCACATCATTTGCCAATTTTTGTATCAGATTCTTAGAAGAGATTTGGCTAACATCTTGAATTTTTATTTTACTAGAGATTTTCTTTAAATTACATGCCATGATGAGGTCATACTCTATTTCAATAGCTTGTGTTTTTGTAGGATCCAAGTTCACAACCTTATCTCTCCTCAAGAGGAAACCAACCTATGATAGTTATGTATTGATGAAGAAGCACTTTTGATTATCTGTCATAGGCATGGTTTCTTGGAGAATTTTATGCAACACTTTATTGTATTTGGTAATGAACTCCTACATAGGTTTATATAGTTCTTTCTTCATTTGGGAAAGTTTTACCAAGAGTGCATGTGCATATTTTCATAGGTTTGAATATTTCTTCAAAATTTCATTTCAAAGTGTCCGAGTTATTAATAGTACTTTCTCCCAAATGATAGAACCAATTGCAAGTTCCTTCTTGCAAAGTATCTATTAAAAAGAGGAAAAAATATTCATCTCCAATTCCAAGGACCCCCCATGTAGCAATAAATGCGAATATGTAATCATCAGGAGATGTTTTACCATCAACATTAATTTTTGGAAAATTATTCCTAGATACTTTAGGAATTTCATGATGTTCTTCAAGAGCCAATGGACCAATTTTGGGTCCCCAATGTAAACAAAAATATTAGTAAATATAGTGTGTAATGGAGGATTGTGTTAGGGAGAAGAATTTGAATTATCAGTACACCTTTTTTGGCTTCTTTTTGGAACTTGAAGTGAGACTCAAAAATTTTCTTGAGTCTTTTTAATTTGAAGGGGTAAGTTTGAAATCAATTTTTTTTCAAAAAATCAAAGATTGGGTCACTAAATCGTTTTCTTTATCACCTCTCATGAATATTTTCTCATCCAATTTGAAATAAATGATCAAAATTATTTTATTTTATAGGTTGAGGGAGTTGTGAAAAAATTATACAACAAATTTTCCTAGTCTTCTTATGGCTAAAAGTCTCATATATATTCTTACAAGTTGTATATGATACACTTCAATATAAATAACTCTTTCAAATATTATTTACTAGTAAATAAAAACTTGAAAAACTCTCCCATGAAAAAATATAAAGTGTATCTCTTTCCTTGAGATGAAGAAATGGAATATAAATGTAGAGAACATAGGGTAGATAATGGCCACAGTCAACCCTACATCAAATTAGACTCCAATTCCACATAATTAAGACACATAAATGAAAACATGTAAGTATAGCTCACACACATCATGTCATCAATGAATAAAAGGGTAAGAAAATAAAATAATCACCAAGTAAGAGAAAAATGAGAGACACAATAACAAGGTTTTATTAATGAGAATATACATAGTCCATTGCATCAATGGGTGAAGGAATTGAGTATAATGTATGAGATAGAAAAATAGGCATGAAAATCAGAATATTTAGCCACCATTTGGCAAAGGAAGATTTACATTCAGGAGAGGATATTTTACAATAAGAATTAGTTGCATCATATAAAGAAAAAAGAGAAGAGAGAGGATCAGAAGATATCCACAAATAAAGTGAAATAACCACTTCTCAACCACCAAAGGACCAATCTATATTTAATGTGTAGATCAAATCTAGGTGCCAAAATAATTTTTGGTTAATCGAAAATAATTTTTTTTAAGTTGGGGCTACTCCAGACAAAATTTATTATTTTTATTGAAGTTGATTTGATCTGATTTGGGTTCCATTTAGTTGATAAACAACCTAAAATTCCTTTAAAATATGTTGTTAAAATATCTCTAATATCTCAATCATCATCTATGGAATCATTCCCATATTGAAGCTATGGTTAATAATTTTCCATTGATGTATTGTGTAGGTGAACATAAGGTCTAGATAAAAAAATATGAATATTTGAAACAAGCCCAACCCTTGGTCACATAACTGCGATAAAAAATGATTTCAGGCCCCTTTGATCATGATTTGATCATAAAATGAGTTTGAAAGTGACCAATAACATCCTTGATCATGTGTAGATCCTAAAAATGTTTCCAAAAAAGGGTTATCTTGATCAATTTGGTGGCTTGGAGAGAAAATTAATGTATTTTGAAGATCTCAAAGTCATTTTACATAAGTGATGGCCACATAGCTATAAAATTTATCTTCGAGATCATTTTTAACATTCCTTCATCCTGATTGGAAATCTAATCTCAACTTCCAAACTAAGGTTAGTGACACATGTCAAATATATACTGGATCTTGGGGGGTCATAGGTTCATGGTCTTGGATCACTAGCCTCCAAAACTCCCCGCATCTCTTCCTCATATTTCCCTAGATCTAAGTGACCTTTAATTGATCTTCATGGACCAATCACATTTATTAATTATCAATAATATTTTGGTCACTCTTCGGCTCATTTCTGATCTCTGAGGATCTCAGGACCCCAAGAGTTATCCTTAGCTACTTTTTATCCTATCCCCAGAGCCACGGAGTGTTTTGATTGCTTCACATGGGAAAATAATTTATCTCAAGTTCTCTCATTCTTTTCCTTAACATGGGTCTCAATTGAATCTGTGAACTCTCATAATCTCGGGAATCTTGGGAATCTAGGAACTATTCATATTGTTTGATCCCAAAATTGTAACCTTCCTTGAGTCATAAACAACCTATGATTTTGAGGATACATGGGACTATCTCCAAATTTTCAAGACTTGCGCGTTGGACAGACATACAGAGAAGGATGACTTCCTCTACTTATTTCTACTACTACACCTACTCCTATGAAAGGAAATGTAACTACCTAACACTACTCTATGATTCCAAGGGACCAAGGTGAGAAGGAGATGCATGAAATGAAATCAAACACTAAGGGTAGGTTATAACACCAAGAACAAGGGGAATGACACTCTCAAATGAGGGAAATGGGGAAAATGAAAAAAGGTAGGGAAGAAAAATGTGTCACAACCCAGAAACATAATTCAACTTGTCATTTTCACACAAAACACACTCATAATGGAACCTACAAGTGAAAGAGAGATGTACAACACAACACAAATATAAAAGAGAGGCAAGAATGCAAGTAAAAAAAGCTAGGGTAGAGAATATCCAAAACAATATATTTTATTTTTCTTGAAATATGAACAATCCATTACAATGAAGTGGAAGAAGTCCAGGAAATACACAAAAAATGCCCAAAATGAAGGTCTGTAACTCATATCTTGTCATGCAACCATTTTTACATGGTTCATTTACAAATCATAATGTTTCCCATTACAAATGAGAATGATTTTACAATTTATAGAAAATGGGGGGGGGGGGGAGAGAGAGAGAGAGAGAGAGAGAGAGAGAGAGAGAGAGAGAGAGAGAGAGAGAGAGAGAGAGAGAGAGAGATGAGGGAAAAGATGAAAATTCAGATTTCTTCCTTCAATCGCTAATAAGATGCATTGAATGTTTGAAAATAATCATGGGCATTCTTCTAAACCCATTCTCCATGTCACATTGTGTGCTAGAGAATCCAAGGGTGTCATAGTTCAATAAATGTGGGTAGTTAAGCTATCAA
This sequence comes from Taxus chinensis, assembly GCA_019776745.2. Taxonomy (NCBI): domain Eukaryota; kingdom Viridiplantae; phylum Streptophyta; class Pinopsida; order Cupressales; family Taxaceae; genus Taxus; species Taxus chinensis. Next base: position 775,325,602 of record CM034146.1, read on the forward strand.
ATCTAGCCTCTATTGGATTCGAAACCATGTCTAACATATCCTAAAACCTAACACATTGAGTAAGACCATCAGAACCTTGACACTACTTTGTACCATGATAAACTTGTAACAAGAAGTTGGGGAAATGTACTTGTTGAGCACCTTGAAAAGTGTGAAACAAGGAGATGCACCTTTTGGGAATCAAAAGTTGAATGACATAAGTAATATTTAACCTACTTCGCTTTCGTTGACCCTTAAAAACACGACACATTGATAATCAAGTTTTGGGAGTGATATGCACATGAAAAATAACTTGTGTTTTATCATTTATGTTCTGATGTGTGGAGGACTTGAAAACCTGAAATGTTGTAGACCTTGAGGTTTCATAATCAGAAAAAACATAAGACGGGACATGCTTTTGGGTTATCATATTATTGTGCAAGAGAAACCTGAAATGATGGACACCATCTAGTTTCAGAAGAAGACAATATGTAGCATGGAACATGATTTTGAGCTATGATGTTCTGATGCAAGCAATTCATAAATCCTTAAACAAGGGGCAGAGCTGGCTTAATGTTTTACATGTTGGAAAACCCAAAACAAAGAAAATTCGGGGTTCAGGGGTAGAAAACAAGTGGCATAAAATATGTAATTGGGTCAAAATGTTATGATGTATGAAGGACCCAAAAACATGAAACATTTTAGATATTGGGTTTTTGGAAGTAGAAAGCACATAGAATGGAACATTTTTTAAACCTCCCCTATCCTAATGTAAATGAAACCTAAAACCCAAAAAAATCATTGTAGGCCTAAAAAATGAGTAAGTCCATTTTGATAAGTTATCAAAATGTGTAAGGTGTGAAAATTTGGGATAACAGTTTGGTGACCTCCAAGGGACATCTTCCTACTAGATGATAAAGAACAGTTTCTTTGATACATCCATTGGGAATGGAATCAAGCCTAGAAGAAACTAATATTTTCCTTTGAAACGTTATATCCTAAATGTGTATGAACTTAACACCGAACTAGAACTGCCTAATATTGATCTATGCATCCCTGAATAAAGCTTAGAAATTGCTCCAACTATTTGATTCTTCCATGAAAGATTCTCTCTAAAATGGACTATGCAACAACAACAAAGGGCACAAAACTATATACAAACATGGAAAAGCATACATGTTCTGAGGGGAAACATGTTGATTATTCACAATGCACTTATTTTGCTTAAAATAATTATACGTGTATAATCCTAACCAGAGGCAAAAGAAGATAAACGAAACATGATAAATGTTGGGAGAAGTAGCTACCTTTCCTTACAACTTTATACTGTGTAAATGATTTGGCATTAGACATGACCTTTAATTAGATTAGAAAATTGTTTTAAAAATGGTTTCCCACCCTATTGCTCAAATTATCAATAGGAAAAATAATGAATACCTTCTTTGATGGATGTGCATTTAGACTTAGGAGGTATTAGGGCTGCCTTTGGCATACTGAAGTTCATCCTCATGCTCTAAAGTGAGCATGACTAGTTGCAACTTTGATTTAAGATCCAAATTATCCAAATACCAGATTGGGTAAGTGGCCTTGGGAACCAATAGACTAATCCTTTTGATTTTATCATTTCTTTGAACCTTATCCTCGGTGATGGAGTTATCATGAAAACTTTCCTGAAGGTGGTGGATGTTTGCAAATTGATTTAAACTCTACACTGATTTATCTACAAACAACTGTACCTCCTTCTAATCCACCTTCTCATCATCAAAAAAGATGTTATTCTAAATCAAACATATCATCCTATTCAACATGAAGTTCCCTTTGATTAATTACAACATTTGAAAATGTTTTTGGTGGATCACTGCAATCTTCCAAAAGTGAAGCAAGCTCTAAACATGCAATATAAGAAGAATCATTTCATTCAATCAGAACTTCTTTCTCACTTTGAAGTGTTTCTTCCTCTACCTTCTTCCCATTATTTTTAGCCTCCTTGAGTTCAGGTTTTCCAATTAAAATAGGAGGAATTTCCCTAATGGGGTAGGGCACTTATTCATCCATTATGCTCTTAGATTCAGTCCTTTCTTCAACATATATTTCATTTTTTTCTGTAATAGAAGGCACTTGAAATGATTTTGTAAAGTGAGGGAGAGGATTAGTTAACAAGGGTTCAAAAAATGGAGGAGGCGTAATATTTTCTTATGGAGGAGATGGGGATTTGGAAGAAAAGAGGGTAGCAAATTGAAGATTTGAGGGAAGGGAAGGAGATGGAGAAGTGGAATCCTTTGGAGGATCAAGTAAGAATCTAAGAACATTGAAAGTGGACTGAGATGGTGTAAATTTAGTAGGAGGAATGGTAGGGTTGTAAGATGACTGTCTAAGATTTCCCCATTGACAAGGTTCCCTACAACTAAATTGATAAGACTCCATTACTTAATCCCACAATGTTATTTGAGGTGTCATCTCAACCATAAAATCTAGCTTCTGCTGAGGGTTGAACCAATTTGGCATAGGGCTAACCCATGGAAAGGGATGCCTTAAAAAAAATTTCATGCCTCTATTAGACATGTAGCCTTGATCTAAACCATGTTGTCCTCCATTTCTTGGATCTATCTCTAAAAATCATAATCTTTCATGATATTGTCACCATCACCTACATTAACCTTGTTCTTGAAAAACATCATGGTTGATGGGATAACCATATGGATTAGTGGGGTTTAGATCATATGCATATTCATCATGATATGGATGATAAAACTTATTTGAATGAGGATTTTGGAAACATGGAGGTGGAGAGTAATGACACTGCTCTTGAAAATGAGAATTCCAATGAGGGAATGAAGCCATGGTTGTACAAATTCTTGACAAAGGAAAATAAAATGATGGAAAGAATGGAAATGGATATAAGAACAAAGGGAAAAACATGCAAATGAGATAATTGGTTTGTTGGATCATTAAAGTCATCAGATGTGCTTGAAAATTCCTCCAAAGGCTGAACTTCACCAAAAACACATCAAACATGATGAAATAAAGTTATAAAGTGTTTCAGAATCGTCCCACCAGGTGTGCCAAAACTGTTAGAGCTAAAAATTACACCCTGCCCTTAGTCATAGAAAACCCAGGATTTTGAGGCAACATGGGATTGTCTCCAAGTTATGGGATTTGCACCTAAGATAGACCCCTAGATAAGGTTAGCTTCCTTTTCTTATTTCTATTAGTGCACCTACTCATATGAATGGAAATGTAGCTATTTAACACTACTCTATGATTCCAAGGGACCAGAGTGAGAAGGAGATGGATGAAATGAAATCATAAACTAAGGGGAGGCGATAACACCAAGAACAAAGGGAAGGACACTCTCAAATGAGGGGAAATAAAGAAAAATGAGGAAAGGGAGGGAAGAAAAATGTGCAACAACCTAGAAACATAATTTAACTTGTCACTTTCATACAAAACACACTCATAATGGAACCTGCAAGTGAAAGAGAGATGCACAACACACCACAAATGTAAAAGAGAGGCAAGAATAAAACTAAAACAAGCCATCAAAGAGAATGGACAAAAAACATATTTTATTGCTTGAAATATACATAGTACATTACAATGAAGTGGAACAAGGAAAGGAAACATAAAAAAGATGCCCAAAATGAAGGTCTATAGCTCATATATGATCCGAAAACCATTTTGGCATAGTTCCATTACAAATTAAGAGAATCCTCCCTTACAAATGAGCACAATTTTACAAATTATAGAAAATGGGAGAGAGAGAAAGGAGGGAAAAGAGAGGTAAATTCAGATTTCTTCCTTCAACCATCAACAAGATGTATTGAATGTCTTAAATTAATCATGGGTATCCTGCCAACTCCTTCTCTATGTCACATTGCTTGTTGGAGAAGTTGAGGGTGTGATACTTTAATAAATGTGGGTATTTGAGCTATCAGATATTTCCTCTATCAGATTTGTAATTGTGTCAAACATATCCAAAAACCTAACATATTGAGTAATACCTTTGGAACCTTGACCCTTCTTTGCACCATGATAAACCTGGAACAAACAACTAGTGAAATTTACCTATCGAACAACTTGAAAATTCCTACATAAGGAGATGTGAATATCGAGAATTCGAAGTTGAATGACATGAAGCATTTTTGATGTGCTTCAATGTCATTGACCCACAAAAACCTAAAAAATTGATAATCAAGTTTTAGAAGTGGGATGCACATGAATAATAAGATGCATTTGATCAGTGACATTCTGATGTATGGTGGACTAGAAAACTTGAAACATTGTAGACCATCGGGTTTCAGAAGTGGAAAACACATGACATGGAACATGATTTTGGGCTGCCATGTTCCAATGCAAGAGAAACCTGAAACCCAAAATGAAGGAGATTGTCGGGTTTCAAAAGTAGAAAACATGTAGCATGGAATATGATTTTGAGCTGCAATGTTCCAATGCAAGAAAGTCTCAAAAACTTAAAACAAAAGGTGGAGCTGGCTCTATTTTTATCACATTTGGAAATGGGTTTGGGGGTGGAAAATAACTGACATGGAACATCTAATGAGGTCAACATGTTCCGATGTATGAAAGACCAAAAAACCCAAAATATTGTAGACTGTTGAGTTTCAAAAACAGAAAGCACAGAGCATGAAACGTGTTTTAAAATTTTCATATCCTAATGTAAATGAAACTAGAAACCCAAAAAAATGTCATAGGCCTACAAAATGACTAACTCCATTTTGATAAGTTATCCAGATTTGCAAGGGGTGTAAATTTAATATAATACATACCTTAGTCAATACAAACTAATATTTTCAACCATGAATTGCAGTGGCTGTGCCATATGTCTGCCTCTATGATTTAGCCATTTTTTCAACCAACTAAACTTGCATTCAAACTCAGTGATCAAATCAATGATCCAACTCAAACTAACTGGATTAATCAACTTTCCCAACTTGGTGACATAAGAGACTAACTCAAAAGGTGAACCAAATAACCATTGATTGACACATGTCCCTTGTGAGCCTCATTAATTTTGATGGTATGGATCATTTTTAAAATTAATTAATTAGACATTTTCATCCCATCTTAGGGAAAAAACACAAGATTTTGATCAATTTTTTAATAATTTTACTGTATGATCCTAGAGTTGATCTATACAAGTGAATTTGAAAATTTTGAAGATATCAATGTGTCTAAAGTGAATGAATAATCATGATCAAATCCTCCAATTATAGAATATGTAACTAGTTTCCCAAAATGAAGTGTAGGATCATTTTTTGGAAACTTTTTGTAAGCTTAAAGGGTTTATATACCTACTAGATAATTGATCTGTAGCCTAGTATATCCATTAGGTATGGAGTTAGCATATAACCTAAAATTTGACCTTGAAAACTATAAAAAATCACTATGAATATTTTATTTAAATGTTTCACTTACACTATACTTTGAATCTGGTCTTTAAACTTTGGATAAAGCATGATCACACTAGAAAACTACCCCAAAATCTCTAAGTCATCACTTTTAAGCTTTGGACCTAGATGGAAATATTTTAACACTGGATTTTTGATATCAGTCAAACTAATTGGTTCATGTTTTTTGGAGTTCAGACTTATATGACTCTGTACAAGCTAAATGAAGCTAAAAAAATAATGTACCAAGGAGAAAATCATACATTATTTAAAGGGGAACATGCAAAGTGTGGAAAACATGTGTTATGATAAAAAAAATCAACTACTTCTCTAACAAGGTACAAGACCAACTCAAACAAAGTCAAAAAATCGTTGGGAGAAGTAACTCCCTTTCTTGATGAATCTAAGCCATGCAATTAGCTTTGTAAATACCATAGATTTTAATGAGAGTGGAAAAATTGTATACAGATCATTTCCATTCAATGTATCAATTGAGAAAATAAAAAGTACCTCTTTCTAATATTTATATGGGTTTAGGATTTGTTAGAGATTCTTTTTGATGATTTTGGAATCTTTTTCCTGTTGTGAAATGAGAGCAATAGGTTGTAACGGATAATTGAGCTCTACAACACTTAGATATCAGATTAGGAAAACATTTTTTAGATATGATCTCTCGTATTTATCAGAAAAAAATTCATCTTCAACATTCTTCTTATATAAAGTGTTTACAAGTTTTTAACGTTTTCTTCTTTGTAACCTCTTCTACAAGCATCTTTAATTTCACACTTAGGTTTGTTTCTTCCTCTCTCTCAGCCTTAAATGTGAAATCCACCAAACTAATGATTTCTCCTCAAGTAGGATTAGTAATTGAATAAGGAGTGTGACCTTTACACTATTCCCTAAGGGATATCATGAAACTATCAAACTATTCCAATAGGGAGGAGAATGCATTCTTATTCTACTCCTCAGACTCATATTGAATTTCATTAGTATTAAGAAACACTTCCTCCTCCTTCTTGGACTCTACCTAATTAGTTGCTAACTCTTTTTTATTCTTCTCAATAATGGATACCTCTTCACTAAGAAAACAAATGATTTCATCATCTAAATGAAAATCATACAATTGTAAAATCCTAATCTCATGGTTTTCTCTAATGAAATTTATCTCAACTAGGCATGAAAATTTTACTAGGGATTTTCCATAAAATCACATTTCCTAGGTAGAGTTTCCTAAATTTTAAACTTGCTGATATGATCCTAAAATACACTCAAATGATGCCCTATGAAGTGTTCTTTCCTCTATAAATCAAGGAATTCGAGAAAATACTGTTTGATTCTCTCTTGCTCATGTCGATCCTCCTAGATAGTTGTATGATTCGACATTGAAATATTTTTATATTGTTGCAACTTATAAGATTTGTCTACATCATTATAAGAAGTAGAAACTCCACCATCCACCAACACGATAGGGTGATTAGAATTTTCCAAAGATGGATAAATAATGGGTATAGTATGTGAAATAATAAAGTTCCTCGAAACTTCAAGACAATACTTGGGAAGGTTGGGTAATGCCATAGGTGGGGGTGGGAGAGAATTTTGAAAAACATAGGTGATATTTTACACATGATGAGATTCTTTGATGGTGAATAGAGGACTAGAAGTTGCTACGCCCTTAACCTATTACTTGTATTAGGATATGAGTAGCTGACTTGTGGCTTACCATATCATTTTATTATATCATTTATACTTTCTCATGCTTAATAGGTCGGCCTTGGTGATGGCCATAGCATATCAATAGTATATATAGGGGATTATAGGTAGTATTTCATTATCATTTGAGCATTTGAGTCTTGTTATATGGTTTGGAGGTTGCCCCCTTGAAGTGGCAAAGCTATTCTAATTGCATATTGAGATAATTGTTCTGAAATATTGTGTTATTTGGTCCTCTACTATTTCTCTTAATCTGAATTATACAAGTAATTTCATTACAAGTGGTATCAAAGCTGCGATCTGGGCCAAAATTAGGGCAAAAAACCGAATTTTTTGTTTCCACCACAAATTGCGAACCAAAGCGAATTGGCATGAGATATTTTTACCAAAGTTGAGAAGAATTTCAAGTAAGGCTCCCTGAAAATTTAAGACTCTTTTGATTTATGTTGAAAAATTTATAACAAATTTATGGTTTTTCATAAAATTGCTCCCTAGGGTGCAAATTGTGGAAATTTTTTAAGTTCTTTACATTTTCGGAAAGCTCTCAAAAAAATAGTATTAGTATATTATTTGTGTTTTTCCTGTTCGGCTGAAATTGTATCGAAACCCTAAACCCTAAGATTTGACATCATGGCAGGGCCTTCCACAAGAGCAAAAAAGAATCCGGTAACTCTGGGTAAAACCCCAGATAAAGAGGGGGTAGTGATTGAAGAGATGGAGTCAGAAGGGGTAAATACAGATTCCTCAACACTAAGGTTTACCTCAGATGATCATAAGGTTTTCCAACTTGAGTATGAGTTATGAATTGTACAATCTGAGATGGCCTCTAAAGGAGACATAACCCAGATCAATCAGCGGTTGGATGATATCATGCAACATGTAAAGTGTAACTAGTATGGCCCAAATCTAGCCCATATCAACCAAGGAGGACCTTCAGTTCAAAATCATGGACAAACTAACCATATGGGATCACTTTTCCAGTCCTATCAGAATCAAACTTATCTACAACCACGGAACATGATGCCGAAAGTGGATATGTGAAAATTTGATGGTAAGGATCCCCTGAATTGGATAAATCAAATGGAGAGACTTCTTTGAGTTACATAAAACCCCATCAGAGACAAAATGTTACACTTTGCATCCCTTTATCTTGAAACAAACCAATTCTGTCTCATATCAATGGTTATGTTCTCAAAGGTAGAAGAGCGGTCTCAGGTGGTCACTTGGACATTTTTTACTCAAGAGTTGCAATTACACTATAGTTTCTAGTGTTTCAGATAACTACTTTAGTCAATTGGAAAAGTTACGAAAAATAGGATCAGTCAAAGATTATGTGCATCAATTCCAAAACATATCCTTAAGGGTGGATAATATTCCAGAAGAGGAATTTGAATGACTTGTTTCTTGGGGGTCTTAAGGACCACATCGGGCATGAGGTACGGATGTTTAATCCAATCAAGCTGTCTGATTCTATTATCATGGCACGTCGTGCAGAGGAAAAAATTCTTTGTAGTAGGAGGCCACCTTTCATTAACACTAGAGATCCTAGTATCTCTTCCCCTTCATTTACTAGGCCAATCAGACTGACTCCTCAACAAATGGAAGAAAAGAGAGCAAAAGGATTATGTTTTAACTATGATAGAAAATATGGACCCGGGACATAAATGTGCTGAGAAGAAGTTGTTCTATATTGACGGAGGTAATGAGAATGATGAGGAAGCTGAAATTATAGGAGAGGTTGAGGAACCAATAGAAGATGAAGTAGAGGATCACCAACCTACAATTTCTTTCCATGCATTGTCAAGTATTAGTACTCCTCAAACACTCAAGGTTATTGGCTATCTCAAAAAATAGAAGGTGACGGTGTTGATTGACTTGGGGAGTACTCATAACTTCATAAATAGTAAGTTAGCTTCCCGCCTCAACTGTTTTATTTACCCAGCTCCAGAAATGCAAGTTATGATTGCAGATGGTGGGACAGTCAAGTACACAGGAAAGTTCCATAGTATCAAGCTTTTCATGGGAGACTACATGTTAGACTCACCTATGTTTGCTATTTCTATGGGAGGGATAGATATTGTTTTGGGGGTCCAATGGCTCACAACCTTAGGTACTATTGAGATGAATTTCTAAGAATTGTTCATGTGATTTTATTCAGATAGAAGGAAAATACAATTGAATGGGATGGTAGCTAAGTCTCCACAAATTATTAGCTCTCATCAAATGCAGAAGGTTCTCAAAAAATGAGTAGATGGCTTTGTAGCAAATTTATTTTCCATAGAGGTACAAAATATAGAGTCTTCAATTCCACCCGATCTTCAGAAGATTTTTTATGCTCACTCATCTATTTTTGATGCAATTCCAAAAGGACTACCACAAGTTAGGGATCATGATCATGCCATTCAGTTGATTCCAGGGAGCCAATCACCTAACATCAGACCATACAGATACCCATATTCCCATAAAATTGAGATTGAGAAAATGGTGCAGGAAATGTTGAAGGCAGGTATCATCAGGCATAGCCAGAGCACATATTCTTTTCCAGTGGTCATGGTATGTAAGAAGGATGAAACATGGAGGATGTGTCCAGATTACTGAGAACTAAACAAGTACACTATCAAAGATAAGTTTCCTATTCCAGTAATTGATGATTTACTTGATGAATTGGATGGTGTTATTTATTTCAAAAAATTAGATCTTCGTTCGGGGGTACCATCAAATTAGAATAAGAGAGGAAGATGGTAATAAAATGGCTTTCAGGACTCATGAGGGCCATTATTAGTTCTTGGTAATGCCCTTTGGTCTTACAAATGCACCCCTCAACATTTCAAAGCTTGATGAACACTATTTTTAGGCCATTTTTAAGGAAATTTTTATTAGTTTTCTTTGATGACATATTGATTTACAGTAAGACATGGGAAGAACACTTGCAACATGTAGATAAAGTGTTGGAAGTTTTGAAGAAACATAAGCTCTGTATGTAAAGCCATCCAAATGTTCTTTTGGTGTACAAAAGGTAGAGTATTTGGGTTACATATTGTATCCCATGAAGGTGTCAAATTTGATCCTCTGAAGATCAAAGCTATGGTGGAATGGCCAAGGCCCAAAACTCTAAAAAATATCTGCGAGGGTTCCTTGGACTAACATGGTACTATAGAAGATTTGTGACGGGGATATGGTAGAATAGCATAGCTCCACTCACTGCATTGCTAAAGAAGGACACCTTCCATTGGATAGATGCAACCACTAAATCCTTTGAGTAGTTGAAGTAAGCCATGTGCAACACCCCAGTTTTGGTTACTCCCAACTTCTCAAAAACCTTCATTGTTGAGTGTGACACTTCAGGATCAGCATTGAGAGTAGTTCTAAAGTAGGATGGAAGACCAATTACATTTGAGAGTCGTCAATTCAAAGGAAAATATCTACTCAAACCTGTCTATGAGAAAGAAATGATGGGCTATTATTCATGCAGTCAAGCAATGTAGGCCATATCTAATGGGTAGAAATTTCAAGGTGAAAATTGATCATGATAGTCTCAAATACTTTTTGGAGCAAAGGTTATCATTTGAGGAACAACAAAAATGGGTAACAAAAATGTTGGGTTATGATTTTGAAATCATATACAAAAAGGGTAAAGAAAATGTAGTAGCCGATGCATTGTCTAGAAGGGATACATCCACAAATGTGTTACTATGTGGAATGTCCATGTTGAAGGTCGATTGGGTAAATGAAGCAAGAAAGGAATGGGAGATCAAGATAAGGATACCCAATCTCTAATACAAAATATCAAGCAAGGATCTATAACATCTAATAAATTTGATTGGAAAGCTAATACCCTATGGTACAAGGATAGGTTATACTTGTGCAAAGATTCTGAGTTGAAGCATAAGATTCTTGCAGAGCTACATGCATCACCTGTTGGAAGACACTGTGGGTTTTTGAAGACATGTAATAGAATAAAAAGAGAATTATTTTGGGAAAGACTCAAGGGTGATGTACAAAATTTTGTATCAGAGTGTTTGGTGTGCCAATAGAACAAAGGTGAAACCATTAAGACACCAGGTCTATTGCAACCATTACCAATTCCTAGCCAGAGATGGGAGGAGGTCTCAATGGATTTCATCACCGGATTTCCTTGTTCAGAGGGTAAGAATGTTATTTTTGGTAGTTGTGGATAGGCTCATAAAATATGCCCATTTTTTTGTCATGTAACATCCATGTTCAGCCATTATTGTCGCATCTATTCTTTTAGAGACAATTCAAAAGCTACATGGAACTCCAAAGATAATTGTAAGTGAAAGTGATCCTATTTTAACGAGTAATTTTTAGATAGAATTATTTTCATGTTTGGGTGCTCAGCTGAGCTCATAGTTCATCTTACCATCCTCAAACTGATGGGAAAACGGAAGTGGTTAACAAATGCTTACATGTGTATGTACATTGTTTTGTATCGGATAAGCAGGAACAGGTGGGTTAAATGGCTACCACTTGCAGAATGGTGGTATAACACATCGTTTCAAACTTCTTCTCAAATGACCCCATTTTTTAGCATTATACGGTTACCATCCACCATCTATCACTTCTTCCTTGAGGGTGCAAACTAAGGTCAGAGATGTTGAGGAACACATTCATCCTCAACAACAGGTTTTGGCTAGTTTGAAGGAGAATTTAGCATTAGCACAAAATAGGATGAAACAACAAGTAGATCAACACCGTAGTGAAAGACATTTTGAAATTGGTGACTGGGTATTTTTGTGTCTAGCATCCTTACAAGAAGATGTCCCTGAAGAAACAAAAAAAAAAGACAAAAAAATTGCTCCTAAATATTAGTGTCCTTATCAGGTTCTACAGAAAATTGGAAGTGTTGCTTATAAACTAGAGTTGCCTCACAATCTTCACACATACACCAAGTATTCCATGTTTCCTTCCTGAAGAAGGTTATATTGGATAGAAATTTACAGCCCAAACAGAGCTACCAAAACTTGATGAGGAAGGAAGAATCATTTTGGAGCTAGAGAAGATTCTACAAACACGTACTAAGAGGCTGAGAACCAGAGACATTAAGGAATATCTTATCAAATGAAATAATCTGAGCATAGAGTATGCGACCTAGGAGGATGAAGGTATTCTATAGCAACATCCAAGATTTTTCAACGTTGATGACAACGTTGGTTTTAAGGGGAAGGGCATGCTACACCCTTAACCTATTATTTGTATTAGGATATGAGTAGCCAACTTGTGGCTTACCATATCATTTTATTATATCATTTATACTTTTTCATGCTTAGTAGGTTGGCCTTGGTGATGGCCATAACATAGGAATAGTATATATAGGGGATTATAGGTAGTAGTTTCATCATCATTTGAGCATTTGAGTCTTATTGTATGGTTTGGAGGTTGCCCCCACAAAGTGGTGAAGCTATTTTAATTGCATATTGAGATCATTAATTCTGCAATATTGTGTTATTTGGTGCTCTTCTATTGCTGCTCTTAATCTTGAATTATACAAATAATTTCATTACAAAATAGTGAACTTTATATGGGTATTTTGTTTCTATGAAAAGGGATCTTGAAGATTAAAACATATGAAATCCCAAACTCCTAGTAGTAGTTACATTGTGTTGTATCCACACTAACAATGTCAAGGACAACTCACTTAATAGTCCTAGTAAACATATGCCAAAGTAAGATATATTGATGTAGAAATATGAGGTTGGTTTGTGCAAATATACTTATTTGGAATTATTTTAGTGAAATAATTTATCTAAACGCACATTTTAATAGCATGGCTAAATATGCATGCATTTTGAGCAACATGTATGATAGCCTGAAAATACAACCATACACATGGATGTCATAAATGGTTTTTCAAGGGTTGTGAATAATGCAAGGGCTATATGTAAACAAATAAATTTGATGCGTGTTTAATTGAAAAAACAGTTTTACAATCAACTACTTCTCATAGTGTTCTGACATTACAATGCTTTTTATAAGATGCATCTCATTCATCACTAATCATATGATTCCCCATACTCAATAATTATTAACAATTACCATCTAAGTAATTTTTAATGCAGTAAGCATTCATATAGTTTTTTTCAAAAAATATATAAAATGTTATCCTTCATCATTCCACATTTTGTGCATAAATTTGTTTCTAAATTTTTAAAAAACCCTTAAAGCATTAATATGATGCACTATCATGGAAGCACGTACATGCAAAAATTCATTGTCATGTACAAAATGAATAAAGTGAAGATGGATCTTGGTAATGGTTTGTGCATGTATATATTTATAAAATAAATGAAGCTAATATGATGAATGCTTCAAAACATGTTGATTATTTGGATTTTAATTTTTTTGAACCTATACTGAAAATATCTTTTTTAATCCACCACTCAAGGCTTCATAGAGTAAAATGCATGGATTGCGTAACAATGTTTGCATAACACCTTGACAAAATATGTAAAGATTCTTATCATGGTGGATCAATCTTGTCTTGTGGAAAAAACCAACTATCTCAACTTTCTACAATAAGTCATGAGAAATAGCCAATATTGTTGTCATCTATAAGCTCCATCTAGCTATTAAAAAATGCATATATTCATCTTCTATTGATAAAAAAATGGATATTATAGAGTCGTTTACATACAACACCACACACATATATGTGTTTCCATTTTTCCAAATACAATTATGATGAATTTAATTGTTTCTTTCATGGATCCTATAAGTGGATTTGTATTGTTCTTCAGTATCATAATAAGAAGATTTTTTGATTACGGATGAATCTGATATAGTTGTCAGCATATTCGTGGGTATACCTGAAGATATATGGTTGTCATTCTTCTTGTATACTAGACCAAGATCCACTGATCCTTTGAGACATCTCAAGATGTGCCTTGCTTCTTTCCAATGACACACTTTGGGTTCCTGCATGAACCTGGATAGATAGCTTACTGCAAAGTTGATATTTGGTCTATTATAGGTCAGGTAAATGAGACTCCCAATCAACTGCCGATAGAGAGTGGCATTTACCTTGAGGAGATGGATCTAAATGAGATAACTGCAATCAGTTCTATATAGGTGTAGCAATCAGAGTGCAATCCATCATCCTAAATTTATCGAGCGTTGTCTTGGTATATTTCATTTGAAAAACAAAATATGTGATTGTCTTTCTATCCATACTTCCAATCCAAGACAATAATGCATCATCCCGAGATCTGGTCATGTTGAATTGATCGATTAAGATCTTTCTTCGTTGCATTGATCATCCTCACTGAACTGCTAGTGATGACTAGATCATCGACATAGACAATGAAAATCACAATCTCCCACCCTTGTCTTTTTGAGGTAAATATTGGGATCGTATGGATTTCTAAAAAATCCATGTTGTACTAGATGCTCATCAATTTTTATGTACCATGCCCAGGGTACCTGTTTGAGGCCATACAGAGATTTCCTAAGTCTGTATACCTTTTCTTCTTGACTAGGTACTACATATACCTCAGGTTGAGTCATGTAGACTTCTTCTTCTAAATCTCCATTCAGGAAGGCACTTTTTATGTCCATCTGATGGACTTTCCAACCAAACTGTGCAGCTAGAGCAAAGATCATCCTTATCGTCTTGATCTTAGTTGTGGGAGAAAATGTCTCCTCGTAGTCAATGCCTTCTTTTTGTGCATACCCCTTTGCTATAAGTCTTGTTTTGTACTTGTCCACTATCCAATCTATTTGTACTTTGTTTTGAATATCCATCTGCATCCAATGGGTTTAATTCCCTGGTGGAAGATCGACAAGCTGCCAAGTGTAATTTTTCATTACTGATTGATACTTAAAAGTTTCCATGACATCTTTCCAAGATTTTGACTGTAGGGCTTCTTGGACTATAGAGGGCTCACCAGACTCAATAACTATGCTCATCAAAGCAAAGTTAACTTCTTCTCTTGCTTTACTACGAGTCTGTGGTGCTAAGGGTGAATGTATTTGGTAGAGCATCCATTCTTGCATCTTGTAATGTGCTAGTACACTACTTGGGCATACACTGAACTAGTTCCCATGGGTCGTGGTTCTATCAAATCAACACCATCATCCCCATGATCACTTTCATCATCTCTGGGAACATCAGTTTTATTTTTTACAATTGGTGAAGAATCTACATCAAATGATTCTGGAGGAGGAGACTCTTCTTCCTTCTTCTAAAAAAAATCAACATCTCTGCTGGTGTAGACCTTTTCTGGTATTTAGATCCATCAATCTGTACCCAAGAGTCTCTTCATTGTACCCAATGAAGATGAGTTTTTGTGACTTCATGTCCAATTTATTTATATTCTACTTGGGTATGTGTATGCTTGATTTGCACCCAAATACTCTAAGGTGTGCAATAGATGGTTTCTGCTTTGACCATGCTTCTTGTGGTGTTACTCCATCAAGAGCAATTGTGGGAACTTTTTTCAACAAATACTCTATTGTCTTTACTGCTTCTACTTATAATGTATTTACAAGTCCATATTCATCGATCATGCATTACACCATTTCCATTATAGTATGATTTCTTCTCTCAACAACACCACTATGTTACGGTGTGTGTGGAGGAGGCATTTTTCGATGAATTCCATGAGATTGTACGTAGTCTTTGAACTCATTACTGGTGAATTACCCCCCTCGATCTGAGTGGAGTGTTTTGATGTGAAGACCAGTTTCATTCTCAATTGCTACTTTAAACTTCTTGAAATTTTCAAAAGCATCACTTTTCTTGCGAAGATTAAAAATCCACATTTTTCTTGAATTGTTGTCAACACATAACATGAAGTACTGAAATCCAGAATGACTTGGTTGCATAGGACCAAAAATATTGGTATGAACTAGATCAAGCTTACCATGAGCTTGATATGTACTCTTCTGGAATGAAGCTTTGTGTTGTTTTCCTACTAGGTAGTGAGGACACTTGTCTGTATCCTTCTGAAGAGATAGTATCCCATCTACCATATTGCATCGGCGTAGTGTCTCGAGATACTTGAAACTAACATGACCAAGTCTCTGATGCCACAACTATGTTGAGGTAGAGCTCTTAACCACAAGTGCCTAATCATCTCTATGGACAAAATCAAGCTGGAACATGCATCCCCCATTGGAGGATTTTGTAACTATTTTTTATCCTCGTGATTTGTCTCGAATAAAACACATTTTCTTTCCAGAATGAGTATCAAAGTCAATTTTTAGGTTGTGATCTAGGAGTTTACTGGCTAAAAGTAGATTATTTGTTAACCTAGAGACATATAAGACATCTGATAGTCTTGAGTTGTATGAACCAAGGGGTAGAGAAATGTTCCCAATCCCCTAAACTGTATATATAGAATAATCTCCCAACAAAACATGGGTTTTCAAAGGTGTGTCCCTCATTGAAGTAAACCAGTCTATGTGGCTAGTCATGTGTTGAGTGGCTCCCAAATCAACATACCAGACATCACTAGATGACGTGGAAGGTTCACTTGATCGAGTAGTGTACAATAAGTCTTCATTATCTGAATGTTCTTCTTATTCAGTAATATTTCCTTGTTGATGGGGTCTTCTTTTCTTATTCCCCTTTTTCTGCCCTTGATTGTAGTTTGTATGTCCCTTGTGAGATTATTGGTGTTGAGGTCAAAAATTACTTCATGAACATTTTTTGTATGTATTATACCCACAATTTTCAACTCATGTCCTCTTTTTTAGATTGGACATTGCTTCTTCTGTTGTTTTTCCTCTTGATGTTGATACTGATTCTGATGTTAAGAATTTTGATAGGAATTAGGTTTTCCTTTACCTTTTCCTTCCCATTTTTGATGAGAATAAAGTTCCTTCTCCTCTTCATCATCCTTATTATGCATGGTTTCCTCTTGTTGTAGTAGGTTTACCATCTTGTCAAAACCAACTGGTGTATCTCACACGTTTAGTGTTGTGAAAAAAATGCGGTAAGAAGATGGGAATTCTCTTAGAATAATGGGAATGTGAGAATCATCTATTACTTCTTCTCCCAGGGATAGAAGTGAAACCCTCAACTCTTCTTTAGAAAGCTTCAATTTTATCATTCTACTTGAACTTCAGTGTGTGTAACTGAGTCTACAAATTTAGTATGAAATTCCTTTTTTTGGCCGCATATACTATGCGTAATATATCCTATGTTTCTTTGGTTGTTTTGGCATCTTGAATGTGGGGTTGCACATCGTTGGACACTCCAAACAAGATGATGAGTTTGTTCTTCTGATCTACTTTATCAAATTGACGTTGTTTTGTTGTATCAGTAGTTGATTTGGTCAGAGTACCATTCACAACAATCCATATGTCTTCAAAATCAAGTTGTGTCTTAGTTTTAGTCTTCCATGCAGTATAGTTGGCTCCTCTGAGTAGTTGTGAATCTGGAAGAAAGAATTTGGGGGCATTGGTGCCCATTTTGTAGAAATCAATGACAAGGTTTGGCTCTTATCATTGTAGGTATAAGGTCTCCCAATCTATATACCGTCAATCTGATATAACGAACCTTTCTATATATGTGCCCTTCCGATATACTAGGTGGTACGTGGAAGAAGCTCACCCTTTCTGTATACCTGGCGGTACATGAAAGCAACATTAACGTACGTGAAATAATTCAATATGTGGTACCAAGACAATACTGAAAGGGGTCTATGTGATTAGTGACACCGGCTCAAAGAAATATCCTCATACACACGCATAACTTCGCTATATACTCGGATAATTTCTCAGTCCAGATTTATTTCGTGTAATCGTTCATAGATGGATGGGATGACTCATAGTGCTTGTATTGTGACCTTATTACTCCTCATCAATTTAAAGGTTTGATGCCCAAATGACATTGTTGTAGCTATATTATGTGTTAAGTGCAGTAGTAGTCATGACGGTTTTACCCGTAAGCACTTCCCAGAGGCACCATATATACCGAATGCTGCAAATGAGATCTAGGATCTTGTGAGTGTTTTAGAACCAATTTTCACTTTTTTTATTACAACTCTTTGCTAGTTTTTGAGTAGCTACAATATTTTCAGTTGACTATGACAACCTACAAATTAGTACAATAATCTAAAGCATGCAATTACATTCAACAATTTCGAAAAAATTGAATGATAGGCAAAAAAACATTGTTTTGCGGGCCCTAGTGGCCTCCAAAGCCTAGAATGACCCTCAATGCAAAAAAATGTTAAAAAGTAACTGAAAATGAAGTTTTTAGAAAGTCTTCCTTTGGCAAATGTTGTCTGGAATCAAAAAATAGGCCTAATAGGAGAAAATGTTTTTACCCTAAATTAGGGTTTTTCTTGCTTAAATTTTAGTAGGTTGTTTAGTTATGACTAGACTATTTAGTTAAGGTTTTCTACTAAAATTTCCTCCACTGGTGGTGGTTCTCTAATTTTCCACTATATTTCAAAATTGTTTAAAAACTTGTGTTAGGGGTGGGGGTTGAACCCCAAACATCCCACACCCAAAGCTTTTCAGCTATCGAACTAGACCCTATTATCGCTTGGGATATGAAATGCAACAATTTCATTTTAAATAAATTCAAACAACGCTAACATTTTTCTAAAAAAGTGACGTGTCTGAGGAGGATGGCTACGTGGCAGAGATGGAGTTCTATGTGGTTGTGAAGGTGGAGGACGAGTTTAGGGTTTCCACGTGTATGCTCAAAAACAGGATCCAAATTCCTTTTCTCTCCACTTTATTGCTATTTGATTTCTTTTCCTCCGTGTATTTTTTATTCATATGATTTTATTTGTTATCCTCCTCTTTTTTCTTGCATGTAGTTATTGCTAGAGGTTTCCTTGTTTGCAATTATATTCCTCTACTGAATGTAATCTCACTATTATTTTTTTTGTGCGGATTCGTGATTGATTGCAGGTTCACGAGGAGGGTGGATTTTTTATGGTGTTGTAGTGTGGATCTATCGATAGTTAGCCTCCACCATTTTTTTATGGTTACAGGGTCATCATTTGGATTAAAAGCAAGAGGTAGTTTCGGTGTAAGGAGTCCGCAGCTCATAGAGGTCACTGGTTGGTGGTAGTACACAGAGGATACTGTGGAGATAGTTGCACCAAAAATATGACTTCTATAAGTTTGATCCACACTTGTATTTAGTGTTTTACCTCTGCATGTTTAATGAAGTTCATCCAATGAATAGTGGAGAGGCGGGGCTTGTTTAACTCACTTCTGGCTTAATCATGCAATGTAACTGACACAAGGGGTAAACAACCAGCTCAGTGGGTGGCTCTATAGTCAAGTCATCCACGAACCCAATGGATAACTTAGTTGATAGGCTTGGTCATCGAGCAATGCAATATATTCAAATTGGTCTCCTCTAAATTTTTTACTGCTACCACTATTAGCTGTGACCAACAGGGTCACTAAATTTTAGTAAAAAAACCCCTAATGGGGAATTATTTTTTTAAACTAACATCCAGGGAGAAAAATTTTCCTGGTGCATGAGGCACCAAGGTTAAAAAAAAATTGCTTTACATTTACCTGTAAATCACACAGGAGGTTGCGGGTTTGCAGGGAGGTCTATGAAGCTGCTAGAGGAAACATTGGCTCTCCGTTGTTGCAGATTTCTTCTCCATAAATTCTTCTTCCTCTGCAACCTTCTCCAACCTTGTTAGGAGCTTCAATTTACTCTAGTACCAAATGTAGAATAGGGACAAAAGCCTGTAAATTATATTAATCAACAGAATCTAAATAAAATAGAGAAGGCTACAATATATATATATATATATATATATATATATATATATATATATATATATATATATATATATATATATATATATATATTGGATATCCTAGATACAAACATATATGGATGTTGCACAGGTACACTTGTGAATGAATACAAACAATAATATTGTTAAAACAATATAACAACACCCGTAGTGTTTTGGATACAAACAATAAGATGGTTATGATTAAATATAACCATATAAACAATAAACAAATACACTAATTAATATGCAATGCATAATTAATATAGGTAAATAATAATTAACCTAACAAAATGGGGATGCATTTTCTTTTTCCAGCCTGAATGAAACTCTTTTCAGCTTGTATAATAACATCAAAATCCTGAGGAAGAGTGTTTCCTTATAGATTTTGAATCATAACAACAAGACTAGAATGAAAGGCTCTCCTAATGGCATGCCTAGTAGGGGTTTGAATTCTTGAGGGATTCTGCTCCAAGTCTTTTCAAATTTGATATTGAAGTCTAAAACAAGCATCATTGAGGCTCTCCTTATAGTTCTGAGGTATTCGATGAGATATGTGATGTATATATACTCTGTGAAATTTTTTTCCAAATTTAATCCTAGCCAATCCCGTGTAGAAATGTATTATGCATCCAAAATCAAGTACCATTCTTGGGATTTACCTCTAAAATAAGAGATAAGAATTATGAGAAACACATTTACCCTCTCTGAAATTGTGGATGACACAATGGTTTGCCACATTTTGGATAAGATTAACAGGACTAGGATCTACATTTCCATGAAAGAGATGAAAGGTTTTCAGGTATGTTTTTGTTATCTCATCCCATTGATACAAATGGAGGGGACTAGAGTTGAAATGGGGGAATAAGTAAGATCTTTTGAGAGCCATAAAATATTTTAAATATTAAATATGAATGGAAGATGAAGGAACTAGTTTGTAACTAAAATAATGTGAAATATTTGAAATAATGGAGTCATTAGTTGTATTGAGATGATGCCTCAAAAGGATAGGTACCACTAAGACAAATACTAATATTAGTAAAATTGATCAGAAATGAGTTATCAATGACCTAAGTTGTCCCTCCTAGAATGTGAAAAACTATTTTCACTTAAGATTTCACCCTTGTTGAGGCCAGGATTAGCACCTTAGTGAAACATGGGATTTTCCCCAATGTTTCAAATCTTTTCTCCTTGGTACAAACCTCTAGAGAGGGCTAACTTCCTTCAATAAATAATCTAACAGTAACACCAATCCTAGCTAAGATTCTAATCAGTGGATTACATGAGGAAAAGGATGAGGGAAAAACACAAACCAAATTGAAAAGGGAAGTGATTGCACCAAAATATAAATTGGATTCATCTCCCTCAGATGAAGAAATAAAAATATAAACATAGAGCATGGAGGAAAATTAATAGCCACAGTCAACCCTATATCAAACTATAAAGGAAAATTCCACATAATTGAGACACAAAAAAAGAAAACATGCAAGCATAGCTTACACACATCATATCATGAATGAATAGAAGGGTAATAAATATAATAATCACCAGTTAACGCTGTGAAGAGAGCCCCAATAGCAAGGTTGTTTTAATCATAATATACACATTCCATTTCATCAATGGGGGAAGGCACTCAGTGCATTCAGCCACCATTTGGGTATGGAAACTTTACATTTAGGAGAGGATATTTTACAATAAGAATAAGTTAAATTATATAGAGAAAAGAGATAATATAGAAGATCAGAAGATATCCAAAAATAGAGATAAACAACCACTTCTCAACCACAAAAGTACTAATCATCATTTAATGTGCATATCAAATTTGGGAACCAGATATTTCTTGGTTTATGGAAAATAAAAGAAATTTAATTTAGGACTTCTCAAGACAATTTAATTTTTGTTTTTGGACTTGATTTGATACAATTTGGGTTTCATTTGATTAAGAAACAAAATGGAATGCCTCAAAACTTTTCCATTAAAATATATTTTATACGTCAATCATTCTCTATAAAACTAATCCCATAATCAAGCTTTCATCAAGACATTTCTATTGATGTAGTGTACAAGTCAACAAGAGATTTGGATCTAAATATATAATCATTTAAAACAAGCCAACTCATGGTCACAAAATACATATCCAAAATGGTTGTGGGCCACTTTGATCATGATTTAATCAAAAAATGAGTTTGAAAGTGATTCATAACCACCTTGATCATATAGAGATCCTTAATAGATTTCTAACAATATTGGTCTTAATTGATTTGGCAACATGGAGTAAAATTTAAGGTGGTTTGGAGATCTTAATTTGCACAGTTGACAACCATGAGGGTATCAAATTTAACTTCAGGAACCATTTTCACGCATATTCATCTTTTATTGGCTATCTGATGTTTGATTCCTACCCAAGTTTGGTGTCATGTGTCACATCTAGATTAGTTCTTGAGGGGGTCACAGGTTCATGGGCTCATATCAATAACCTCCAAACTCCTCTCATATCTTCCTCTGGTTTTAAGAGATCTAAGTGACTCATGATTGGTCCACTTATAAAAATCACGTTTATCTATTCTCTGGGTACCTTGGTCACATTCGAGATCATTTTTTATCTCTTGAGATCTCAAGATTCTAAAACATAGCCTTGGCTACTTGATTTCTGATCCGTATGACCATTGACTACTATAATTGGTCCACATGGTCCAATTAAAAATATTTGGTTCTCTCGTTCTTTTCCTTTGCACGGGTATTAATTTGATTAATGAAATCTCAGGATATCGAGGTTCTTGGGAATGAAAAAACCATTTTTTCCTTATTCAATCCAAACTGATATTTTAAACTTTAGATCACCTGATCACTTTTACTGTTAGGGTAGTTATTTACCTTAGCTCATGTTCACCTATGTACTTTATTTACCTTTATTGTATTTATCCTCACCCACTTATGTGTGTGGATATTTATTTTATCTTATTTAGATATTAGGAAAATATTATCTAGTTGTTAGGTATAGTTCTTTCCTTGATTTATGGTATTGAATAGATCTTTGATGACTAGTTCTTTCCTAAATCTATGGACTTGACTAGTTCTTTGATGACTAGTTCTTTCCTTAATTTATTGCTTGATCTATGACCTTGACTAGTTCTTATATTGATATTCCTTGCCTAAATAACTAAGGCCCATTCTCATTGTATTTCATTGAGTTCCATAATAATATATGATATTGTTACTCATTTTTTTCCAAAGGTTTATGTAAAGTTATTCTGGAAAATTAATTTCATCTTATTAAGCGTGGTGTTTAATCATAATTTGAGTTCTTCGTGGCTTCATATGATTTTTTTTATCATTCCTTTTATGGTATCAAAGATGGAGATTTTTGTTGACATCTGTATATAAGTTTTATTTTACAAATAAGGTTTTTTGTATTTTTGTATATTCAGGATTTGTTTTTATTTTATTGTTGCACACATTTTTATGCAAAAAAATCCTTCCATTGGATTCGGAAGGTGTCAAAACCCTAAGATTGATTATAAACTCGACCATTTTTTGAGGTAATCATTTTCCAAAAAACATTTGTTATTACAGAGACATGTACTGGTATGCTTTGGAATTCATGTCAACAAGGAAAAAAAAACCAAAAAAATGGTTTCTATGTTTTTTGAGTTCCAAATTGGGTATTTTTCTTCTATGTTGTAACAATTTTTTTTGATGTGGAGGACACCTTTTCCAGGAGGGCATTTCTTTTCTTTTTTGGTAGGTCGCATGGGTTGCTATGCAGGTTTACAAAATTTCAGGAAAATCCAAACATAAATATTCTTGTTGGGCAGAGATCATTTTCAACACAACCCATATTTAGCAAGTTTTACCAAAAGAAGTAATTGGATGTGAATTTCTTGAAAATAGGCAACACACCCCAAAATAGTAAGTGGTGCAAAGACCCATTGAAATCCTTATCCCCTGGTCATATGGTATTGTCATATGAGGGCTTAAGCTTGTGAATTAATTTTTGCAAAAGCACTTGTTTTTTTGTTCTCATTCCATTGGAACTATTTATTTTGAGAAACATAAAATACAATCAATGGGAAAGGGTGGCCCAAATCTTGACCAACCACAAGGAAACTCCAAGTATAATTTTAAAGTGTTATATTGTAACATGCACTCAATTATAAAGTACCAAACTTTTGGGGGGGTCTTGTTGCATTGCTTGGGTCTTGGACATTAACAACACATAATTACCATAAATGTAAACCAAGAATGGAAAAAATAATTAAATGGAAAGGATTATGGAATTTGACTTCATCAGAACAACCAGTGTTCACGAGAGAATGTGAGAAAATTCAATACTAGTGCAAATTTGATGAGTGTATGGGTTTGATAGGAACTTATGTAAGTGACAGTATTTTGTTTCATTTGGAAAAATGTGACTCTCCTTTCAAAATATGGGAGAAATTGGAGGGTTTATTTGGTAAAGTGGATCACATGAGAGGACCACTCTAAATCTTTGCTTCTATCTTTTTCTCTAGCATGGATGCCTTAGGTGATACATTCAAAATGTCTGACTTAGAGACAATTTTTGAAAGACTTACTAGGGAAGAATCCAAATTGTGTAACATTTAATCTTCCACCTCTCAAAATGCATTAGTTTCATCTAATCATAAGGGAAAGGGAAAACCAAAAATTAAAACCAAATCCTCCCCTTCTCCATCTAAAAGTGTTCCTAAACCGAAAGAAAACAATTCTAAACCCAAGGAGTCTTCTAAATCCAAGAATAAGTCTAGTATTTCACGCACGTTTTGTGGGGTTATTGGTCATGAAGAACATAGGTGTTATATGTGAATGCAAGCCTTAGAGGATGCAATAAATAAACACAATTTTTTAATCTCCACTCTATCTCCTTCTAATCAACATGGAAATACACTTAATGTTATTGGGAGATCTAAGTCACCACTTGCAAATAGTTGTGTTATAGATTTTGGTGCTTTTCATCACATGAATTCTTCCAAGGAGTCTTTTGTATCTCTAGGTTTGAGTTCTACTTTCAGAACTGTGGTTGGAGATTCTTCCTTTCTTTTTGTTAAAGGAAAATTTTACATACACCTTTATGGTGGTAGTATCCAAGATGCACTATATGTTTCTAACACCACTACAAATTTACTTTCTATATATCAATTTTTTCATTCTATTCAACTAAAAATAACAATGTTTACACCACATGGGGCATAAGTACAAACTTTTTTGGAGCCTTATTCACTTGTTTCTCAAGGTATTGTTGATCACAGTTCTACACTATATCACTTTGAGGGTTTTGATGACACTTCCCCTATAGGGGCAGGATTTGTTTCTCATGCAGATTCAGAGAGTAAGCTTTGGCATGAGAGATTTAGACATATCAATTACATATATTTGAAGGAGTTGAGCACTCATTTTATGGTTTACACTCTTCCTAGAGTTTCTTGTCTTGAGGGAGTTTTTCAGGGTTGTGCATTAGGGAAACAACACCAAGATTCATTTCCTAAGAATTTTTCCAAGAGATCTTCTTCACCACTTGAGCTTGTGAATAGTGACTTGGTGGTGTTTCCTACCCCCTCTTTCAATGGAGCTAAGTATGCACTTACCTTTATTGATAATTTCTCGAGGCGTACTTGAGTTTATTTTCTTAAGTACAAAACTAATGTTTTTTCACACTTCTAAGTCTTCAAGGATTTGGTCGAGAAACAATCTTCTAGTTGCATAAGAATCTTCACACTTCTAATGGGGGGGAATACTTCAGCAATGAGTTTTCTAAATTTTTAGCAACTCATGGCATTATCCACCAAAATTATGTTTCTCATACTCCACTACAAAATTGCTTAGCAGAATAGAAGAATCAAAATTTGAAGGAAATGGCTAACTGCATGATACATTCTAAATATTTACCTCCTATATATCGGGAAGAAGAAGTTATTTGTGCTAACTACATTAATAATCACACACCACACATATAACTTGAACATTTGACTCTAGAGGAAGCTTGATCCAAAAACAAGCCCAATGTCTCATTTTTTTTGATTCTTTGGGAGCTAGGCTTAGGCCTTTGTGCCAAAGAAGTGTTCTCCCCTTAATTTCCCGCCCTTTTTTGAAATCCAATTTCTTGAAAATTGAAGTCTTACCATGGAGGAATTAATGTTTCGATCCCCTCAAGTGCTCGTTTTGATCCCCCGTGACGTTTTATGCATTTCCTCAGTCTACAGCCATTATAACATTCTATCTATTTCTCATCGATGGGAGGGGATTTATGATCTTTGTTTATGCATTTGAAGGATGTGGAAACTTGAATTTTTCACATATTAACCTTGTGCAGAAAGAAAATCTTCATCGGGTGCAAAAATGTCATTTTCCCATTCTTTGTAATTTTCTACGTTCTTTTACCCATCAAAATTCTTTGTTAGAAGGTGAAGCTACGTGTTTGATTCTCATTGGATGCGGCTGGATGGGTTCCTTTTTAAACTTATCACTTTTGGTGATTTTGGAAAAAATGTCAGATTTTCCCTGCATCCCCGTGGATCCCTAATTGGTTGGAGCAGTTTTGGTGGAAGTTCAGGGAGATGGATCCATTTTATTCTCTAAGGCATTATGGTGAAAGGGTGAAAATTTCTAAAATGACCTGCAGCCCTGCTCACGCAAAGGGATACGTGGCCATTTTTCAGTTCATATGTGCATTGGAGGATTGGTGGGTGACTTTAGGAATTTTATCTTTGTTTCCAAAAAAGGTGAAAAGTTATAAAATGACCTGTGGCCCTACTCATGCAAAGGGATAAATTCTGAGTTGAAGACTGTAGTGAATCAAAAAGGGACACGTGGCCTACATTGAAAAGTTAACGGCGGAGGCATGAACTTTCGAGGGAAAATTTGGAATTTTCCCCTTTTAAAAATAGATAAAGTATAAAAGTGAAGCACATCCCCACAACCAATCAATTGATGCCATGTGTTGAAGAATGAAATCGGGACAACGGGTCGGCGGAGAAAAATGAGAAATTGCACTTTTTCTCCCAAATGTCTTAAAACATGAATTTTTTTCCCCAGGACCATCATTTCTTAGATCTTGCCACGCATAAGGTCCAATTTCAAAGCTGACAGAGGGAAAGAGTGGCCAAAATGCGCTCATCTAGTTTTTGACGGTATTAACGAACCAGAGCTCCAAAGAATACAAATGTGAACCATTCTTCATTCTTCTATCTGTTTCCTTGTCGTTTATTCATGAGATGCATTTTTGGTTTGTTGTGGATCCAAATTGATAAGTTTAAAGAGATGTAAATTTTTATTATCATAAAATAGAGTTTATCGGGCATACGTAATGAAAAAGGGTGAAAATGTACCAGTAATCACTAAAGTGCTATGAAAGTGGTTAAAATGTGGAAATGACAAGACCACATGAAGAAGAAAATAATGAGATTCCCCTTACTAAAGTAATCATGCTTGAAATTATAAAATATTCTCCTTTTTGAAACCCTAGTATTCATGAGTGCATTTGTTTCATGTCACTTTCAAAAAATGGATCTGCAACAAACATTATTCCTTTTGGATATTCTTTTCTTGGGGACAAAGTATGGATGTAAACGAATTGTTATAAGAACATGTTTTGGACATGAAAAAAATGGGGCTGGTTTTCAGGAAACATTGTAAATTTTGGAAGTAATTCAATACATATGATTTCTTTCTCATTTGCTTAGTTATATATATATATCTCTCTCTCCTTTCTCTATTCAATGGATCATTTGTCTTTGCATTCAAAAGAAACTTTGTATTCTTGTCTGTGTAATCTTTAGAACTTTGTGTTTGTAGATTCACATTGGTGATGAAGTGATTTATCTTTTTCTATATTTTCTTAGTTCAATGTGAGTAAGGATATATTCTACTACCTATATCTCCTAAGAACATTTTTGTTTTCTTCCTACCTCCATCTCTCTACTCTTTCAATCCTTCGTATTAATAACCTTTTAAGTATGAAAACATTCCAAAATGTCAGGGTCCAAACATTAGAGTTGTATATTTGTACTTTTTTTTTTCTACTTTTAATAAGGGAACCTCTCCCATTAAAGAGGAGGGACACATTTGTCCCCTGACTGTGGTTTCTATCCATGTTTCATTCTGAAACCCAACAGTTTTTTGTGACTCCGCTGGGGAATTAATTGCAAATGGATTCCATTTTTTGAATAACAACTTCTTGATCATCTTTGATCTGGCGACTCCAAGATACACTCGGGGTAGAAGAACCCCTGTTTAAGAAGACCCTCATTTCCAACTTTTGGATCATCAAGATTTCTCTCTCCCTTCATCAAGAAAAAGAAGAGGAACAAGATCTGCAAGCACTCCTCCTGTTAGAGACAAACCTTTTGGGAGTGACATCCCTTAAGATAAAATCAGTCCTAATTTTCATGCTTTGATTCCTGGTAGTGTTTCAGTTCCTCTCCAAAT
This sequence comes from Taxus chinensis, assembly GCA_019776745.2. NCBI lineage: Eukaryota > Viridiplantae > Streptophyta > Pinopsida > Cupressales > Taxaceae > Taxus > Taxus chinensis. The sequence continues at coordinate 775,353,878 of CM034146.1, forward strand.
AATATTTCCAAGGATGGAAGCTCTTCTTCCTTGGGGTTAAATGGTTGGGCCTCTTTCTCTTCCCCATCCATTGCATGAATTTCCTAGAGGCAATAGAAAGAACTTCCCTAAATTCAAAGGTGATGGGAAGGTTCATCCAGATGAGCATATTGCAGCCTTCATTGTTTCTTGTGGTGTTCTTGGAGTTGAGCATGAGGATATCTCTGTTAGGAATTTTGTAGAGACATTGTAAGATAATGCTACTGATTGGTTTTATCATCTCCCTACTGGATCCATCACTAATTGGAACACCATGATGACCCAATTTGAGACATGTTTCAAACCTGCTGAGGATGTACATTCCCTCTTGGCCCAAATTTCTCAAATAAAGAAAGAGTCACATGAACCCATGAGGGAATTTGTGGCCAAATTCAACAAGATGGTTAACAAGATCCCACAAACACTTGCCATGTGGATCAGATTCAGAAATGTTTCTTCCTTAATGCCCAACTTCCTGAAGTGAGCTATGTACTTAAAAGAGCTAATCTTGTCACTTTAGATTTTGATCAGATATTTTCTATCGGTGTTAAAGATGATCTGATCATGTCTAGAAAGCTAAGGAGAGAATCATCCAAATCTAAAGCATATTCTTCTTCCACATATTCTCCTGGAGCTAATGCAAATCAGTTGGTACAAAAACTTGCTAATAATCTCATTGCTCTTAAGAAGTAGTTAGCCCATCATTCTCCTAATCAGGATGTTCCTAAGAAGAAGTTTCATCCCAGGAATCGGTTTCACTCTCCTCAAACTAGATTAACAATTGAAGGCCCACCTGTTAAAGTTCTAGTCAATGTAACATGTGAAGTGTTGGAGCCTGATGATGAGGAGGAGAATGAAATCTGTGAAGAACATGAATGGGAAGATAGTGAAGAATAAGAAGAGTTGAGTGGATCTCATGTCCTTTTTCTCACCACTGAAGGTATAGATGAAGAGGATGATAATGAAGAAAGAGTTTCAGAGATGAACAATGAATCATATGTTTTCATGACTCGTGAGTAAGCCAACAAGAAGGAGAAAGTGGTGCATCCTGCTAAAAGATCTAAGGAACCTCCTACAGCCATTCCAGTGATTATAAGGAGAGGATATCCTATTCCAAGTTCTTCCACACCCAAGGTAGGTTCTATTGTTCCTTCCTCCTATGTTTCTGCTCCTAAAACTTCTTTCCCTTCAAATGATAGAGTTGATAAGTTAAAAGTTTCATCTAATCCTATCAATGATTATCCATCTACCTCTGGTTCTTTTGACATTATTGACCATCTCAAAAAAACTAAGATCCAGATCTTAGAAGATGAATTGTACCAAAGCCATCCCAAGGCATTTTCTAAGATGGTAGACTTTGTAAATTTAAAAACCAAGCCTTCATCCCCTATTTCTAAAGGTCTCTTGCCCACTCCTTCTCCTTCATATCAACCAAGCCTTGTGGTAGCAGTCACTTCATCTAATGAGAAGATCAAACCATTTTATTTCACTCTCCTTATAGTTGGCCAAAAACTCAGCAATTGTGTTATTGATTTTGGTGCTTCAGATAATATGATGCATGTTAAGGTAGCTCATTCCCTAGGCTTAACCCTAACCCACACTTTTGGTTCATGTTACTTAATGGAAAGTAGAGAAGTGCCATTGGTTGGAAGGATCAAGGATGCACAAGTAGCCTTTGTTGCTTTGCCAGAGAAGAGAGTTTTAGCCACCATTTTGGTAGCTAATATTCCCCCTTCCTACGGCATGCTACTGAGTAGAAATTTTTTCAAAGATGTTGGAGGAGAAATCATGATGGATTGGTCACATGATCTTATTCCAGTGAATGGGAAAATGAAGAAGCTACTTCCTGAGAAAAAAACTGAATAAATCGTGTAAAAAACATATGACTCAAAGGTACAAATACTTTATGAGGACATTGGTCATGGTAACTACATGATCATGTCACAAGATGAGGCTAACCATCTTAAGGAAGTGCTTCTTGATCCTACTGGCATTTGGATTTTGGAATTTGATGGGAATTGCTCCTCAGCTAGTTCTAGAGCTGGTGTGGTGCTTATTTCTCCTAAAGGGAAAATTCATCCTTTATCCTTCAAGCTCTAATTCAAAAACACAAATAATACAACAGAGTATGAGGCTATCATCCTTGGTTTAAGCATGGAAAAAGAAATGGGGATCAAGAATCTCTTTTCTCGTGGAGATGAAGAGCTGATTGTAAAGCAGGTCAGAGATCTCTTTCAAGTGAAGAATAAAAGGTTGAAAAATTACAGGAATCTGGTTTAGGATTCCATTGAGTTCCTTAATGCCTTTTCCATTGAATCCATGCCAAGGGAAAGAAACACCAGGGCTGATTCCTTGGCTGTCTTGAGGTCTCTACTCATTCCTCATCCAAATTTATCCCAAGATAAATTCATCATTGGGATTATTCATATACCTAGTGTGACTGATAATGCAAACAATTGGCAGGTCTTTATTGATGATCAACACTTGCTTTCCTTCCTTGAATGCAGAGATAATTTTGACCAACTACACTTTGAAGGAAGTGGAAATCTGCCTAGAGAGTGTGTGCCCCCAAATGAAGAAGATAACAAAGAAGAAATGGATCATGATGGATGCATAAAACTAAAAGGTAATAAGATACCTAAAGGGATAGTAAGTTTCGAAGAGTTATTTGATAAACATGATAGGTACATCAAGTCCAAAACTTCCAAAGGAGCTCAGCACTCTGCTGAATGTGAGAAGATAAACATTGGGAGTCTTATTAAACCCAATCTGGTAAACATTAGAGAGTTCTACACACAAGAGGAGAGGGAGAAAGAAGGGAATCTGTCATGATCTCAAGGCTTTTCAGCCAAAAGAGATGCAACATTTCATTCCTCTAAAACCTAAGATCAAGCCCTTTAGGAAAAAGTAGAGGTAGTATAATCCTAAAATTTCTGATATAATCTTTCAAGAGATCCAAAAGTTATTGAAGGCTAAGATCATTTTCCCCATTCACCATTCAATGTTGATTGCTAATATTGTGCATGTTAGGAAGAAGAATGGTGAGATCTAGATTTCTGTTGATTTTAGGAATTTGAATCAAGCCTTTTTGAAGGATAATTATCTTCTCCCTATAATGGATCAAGTGTTACAAGTTGTTATAGGTTCATAAATGTTTTCCATGCTTGATGTATTCTCAGGATATAATCAAGTAGAAGTGTTGCAGATCAGCATAAGACTACCTTTACCACTCCTTGGGGAACCTTTTATTACAAGAGAATGCATTTTGGCCTCATCAATGCTGGTGCTACCTTTTAGAGGGCAATGGACCTGGCCTTTGGTAGCCTCAGGGGAAAATGCATAGTTGTATACCTTGATGGTTTGACTATGTTTTCAAGAAATAGATCTGATCATTTCCAACACTTTCAAATAGTCCTCCAAAAGTGTAGAGTGCATGTCATCTCCTTGAATCCCAAGAAATATTTCTTTTGTGTCACCAAGGGAAAATTATTAGGACACATTGTCTCTAAGGAGGGAATCAACATTGATCCAAAAAGAGTTTAGGTAATTCAACATATCCCTCTCCCCACAAGTAAGAAGGGTGTGCACTCTTTCTTTGGCAAGATCAACTTCTTAAGAAGATTCATACCTGATTTTTCTGAAATTACTTTGAACATAGCCCACATGATGAAAGGGAAGAAAAATTTTGGTTGGTCCTCTGAAAGAAAGGTTGCATTTGAAGACATCAAGAAAGCTATAGCAAAGACTCCAATCTTGGCATGCCCTAATTATAACAAATACTTCACTATCTATTTCTATGCTACTGAAAGTACTCTAGTTACCGTGTTATCCCAGGAGAATGCTGAAGGTCATGAACTCCCCATAGTATTCATGAGTTATATTTTGAAATCCCATGAGCTGAAATACACCATGATAGAGAAACATGCTTTTACAGTGGTCAAATTTGTGAAGTAGTTTCATTTTTACATCCTCAACTCTCATTCTATTGTGTTTGTGCCTAATACAACTATTAAATCCATTCTTACACAACAAGAATTTAGAACCAAGAGAGGAAATTGGGTAGCTAAAGTTTAGGATTATGATCTTGACATCAAACCCACATAGTTGGTTCGAGGAAAGGGATAATGTAAAATCATTGTTGAAGGAGCTAATGCCAAATTATCCAAGGAGGAATTTGATATCCCTATTTTTCTTTTCCTCAACTTAACTAATGAATGGTATGCTAGCATTGCACACTTTCTTACTTATGGATAATTTCCATTCCATTTGAGTGCCAAGGAGAAGAGAGCCATCAAATTAAGGTCTACACAATATGTGTTGTGGGAAAATGCATTGTTCAAATAAGGCATAGATGGAAGGTTTTTGAAATGTGTCTACAAAGACCAGAAAAAGAAATTGTTCTCATCTTTTCATGACCATGCCTATGGAGGTCATTTCTCTTCTACTGTCACAGGCCAAAAAATCCTCCGTGTTAGATATTATCGGCCTACCTTGTTCAAAGATCCATCAAAGTGGGTAGGAAAGTGTGAAGCATGTCAAACCTTTATTTGAAGACCCAAAGTGGATGATTTACCTCTCAAACTAGTGGTGATTGAGGAACCTTTTCAACAATGGGTTTTGGACTTCAGTGGGAAACTCAATCTACCTTCAAGTGTAGGGCATACTCATATTTTGACTACCACTAATTATTTCACCAAGTGGGTGGAATCCATTCCAGTAAAAAGTAATACTTCTGAAGTAGTATTCAACTTCATCAAGGAGCACATCTTAATAAGGTTTGGGATACCAAACAAGATTTTCACTTACAATGCTTCCATTTTTTCTTCTGCCAAGATGATATATTTTTGTTATGGCTATGGCATTTCCCTTTCTCACTCTTTAGATTACTATCCCCAATGGAATGGGCAAGCAGAATCAACTAACAATAACTTGGTCACCATTGTTCAAAAGATTGTTAATGACTCTCAGAGGAATTGGCATAAGAAACTATATGATGCTTTATGGGCAAATAGGATCACACCTAAGAGATCCATTGGAATGTCTCCTTTTCAAGTGGTATATGGAGTTGAAGCTTAGCTGTTAGTAACATTGGAACTTCCAGCCTTCCACTTGATGAAGGCCATCGAGGATGCCAACTTTACCAATTCATTGGACAAAAGAATCATGTACCTCTAGAAGTTGAATGAAGATAGATTGTAAGTGGTTGAAAGAATATCAGCTCATCAACTCAAGGTAAGAGCTTTGTTTGAAAAAAAGGCTAAACCCAGAACTTTTCAAGTGGGAGACAGTCTTCTTCTTTGGGACAAAAGGTATGAACCTCGAGGCAACCATGGTAAATTTGATTCCCTTTGGCTTGGTCCTTTTAAAATTAGACATTTTTCTGGTGAAAACACTTTTTACCTGGATTACATGGATGGTTCTCCTCTCCCACTTCCTTATAGTGGGAAATTTTTTAAGTTGTTCAAAACCTAGGAGTTTTGGCGGTCCCTCTGTACATTTTTTTATAGTGTTTTGTTTCTGGTTTTTCTTATTTTTTCTTGTTTCCTTGTGTGCATTGTCTTCTGTGTTGATATTGCTTTTTGACTTCGTTGCCCAGTGGAGAAGGCACTGATCTGTTCATTCACAGAATTCTCTATGGTTCTTGATTTTACATCTGTCCTCTACCAAATCATCCCTTGAAGGAGCCAGCTGTTGTCCCCTAAATTTTCCCCCCTTTTTTGAAATCCAATTTCATGAAAATTGAGGTCTTACCATGGAGGAATTTGTGTTTCGAGCCCTAAAAGTTCTTGTTTTGATCCCCCACGACATTTTATGCATTTCCTTAGTCTGTGGCCATTATAACATTCTATATATTTCTCATGGATGGGAGGGGGTTTATGATCTTATTTTATGCATTTCAAGGACATGGATACTTGCATTCTTTGCATATTAACCTTGTAAAGAAATAAACTATTCGTCGGGTGTAAAAATGTCATTTTCCCGTTCTTTACAATTTTCTATGTTCTTTTCCTCGTCAAAATTATTTATAATACGGTGAAGCTATGTGTTTTCTTCTCATTAGATGCAGCCAGATGGGTTCCCTTTTGAACTTATCAATTTTGGTGATTTTGGAAAAAAATGTCAGATTTGCCTCGCATCACCGTGGGTCCCTAATTTGTGTGGAGCATTTTTTGCAAAAGTTTTGGATGATGGATCCATTTTATTCTCTAAGCCATTATGGTGAAAGGGCAAAAATTTCTAAAATGACCCGCGACCTCGCTTACGCAAAGGGACACGTGGCCGTTTTTCAGTTCATATGCGCATTGGTGGACCGACAGGTGACTTTAGGAATTTTATCTTTGTTTCCACAAAAGGTGAAAAGTTCTAAAATGACCTGTGGCCTCGCTCATGCGAGGGGATGAATTCTGAGTTGAAGCCCGCAGCGAATCAGAAAGGGACTCATGGCCTACATTGAAAAGTCAACGGCGGAGGCATGAACTTTTGGGGGAAAAGTTAGAATTTTCCCCTTTTAAAAATAGATAAAGTATAAAAGTGAAGCACATCCCCGCAACCAATCAGGTGATGCCATGTGTTGAAGAATGAAATCAGGATAGCAGGTCAATGGAGCAAAATGAGAAATTATGATTTTTCTCCCAAATGTCTTAAAACATGGATTTTTTCCCCATGCCCATCGTTTCTTGGATCTTACCACGCGTAGGATCCAATTTCAAAGCTGATAGAGGGAAAGAGTGGCCAAAATGCAGGTCATCTATTTTTTGATGCCATTAATGAACCAGAGCTCCAAAGAATACAAATGTGAACCATTCTTCATTGTTCTCTCTCCGTTTCCTTGTAGTTTATTCACGAGATGAATTTTTGGTTTGTTGTTGAGCTAAATTGATAAGTTTAAAGAGATGTAAAGTTTGATTATCAAAAAATAGATTTTATCAGGCATAGGCAATGAAAAATGGTGAAAACTTACCAATAAGAACTCAAGTGCTATGAAATTGGTTAAAATGTGGAAATGGCAGGACCACATGAAGAAGAAAATCATGAGATGCCCCCTGCTAAAGTAATCATGCTCGAAATGATGAAATATTTGCATTTTTGAACCCCTGGTTTTCATGAGTGCGTTTGTTTCATGTCACTTTCCAAAAACAGATCTACAAAATACATTATTCCTTTTGGATATTCTTTTCTTGGAGAAAAAGTAAGGATGTAAATGAATTATTATAAGAACATGTTTTGGCCATGAAAAAAAATGGGGCTAGTTTTCTGGGAACGTTCTAAATTTTGGAAGTAATTCAATACATATGATTTCTTTCTCATTTCCTCAGTTATATCTCTCTCTCTCCTTTCTCTATTCAATGGATCATTTGTCTTTACATTCATAAGAAACTTTGTGTTCTTGTCTGTGTAATTATTTAGAACTTTATGTCTGTAGATTTGCATTGGTGTTGAAGTGATTGATCTTTTTCTATATTTTCTTAGTTTAATGTGAGTAAGGATATATTTTGCTACCTATATCTCATGAAAACATTGTTGTTTTCGTCCTTCCTCCATCTCTCTACTCTTCCAATCCTTCGTATTGATAATCTTTTAAGTATGAAAACATTCCAGAATGTTAAGGTCCAAACATTGAGAGTTGAATATTTGTACATTTTTTTTTCTGCATTCAATAAGGGAACCTCTCCCATTAAAAAGGAGGGACACGTTTGTCCCTTGAATGTGGTTTCTATCCATTTTCCATTCTGAAACCCAACAATAAGAAAAGTAAATCCTTGGATAAGATGAGAAAACCCTTGATCTTTTTGGGGTATTGTGAGGACATGAGAGCTTATAAAATTTAAATCTTGATACTCATTATTTTATTTTTTGAACACATGTTCAATTTGATTAACACTTCATACTTCATGATTCTTCAGCTTATTCTATGCGTACTTCTTTCTCTCATCTTGAGGATCCTTTCTTTGAGGAGATTGATGGGGATCTCATAGATGTTGAAAAGGATCTGATTCCCACTAATGTTGTTATTAGGCCTAAATTGGCTCGTACTATAGTTTCTAATGCAACACCTTTCATATAGGATCTTCTGCACATTAGGCATCATCACACACATTCTATAGGTTCTGAACTTTTGTGTCAGGCAGTTTCTGAGGATCCACAATCTTTTTCACAGGCTCATGGGGTATAGGAGTGGGATGATAAGATGACAACTAAGTATTCTTATTTGATAAAGAATAATACTTGGGATTCGGTATCTCTTCCTAAAGGAAGAAATATGGTTAGGTATAAGTGGGTATGTCGAACCAAATACGTAACTAATGGGTCCATTGACAATTATAAGGCTCATCTTATTGTAAAGGGTTTTTCACAAGTTGAAGGTATTGATTAATCTGAGACTTTTTCACCCATTGCCAAGATGGATTTTGTACGCATTTTACTTGTTATTGTTTCATCACAAGGGTGGCCCGTATATTAGATGGATGTGAAGAGTGCCTTCTTACATGGAGATTTACAAGAGGAAATATACATGGAGAAACCTGTTGGATTTGTTTAGTATTATTATCTTGTGTGTAGACTTCGAAGATCTCTCTACAGTATTAAACAAGCCCCTCATGATTGGTATGAGAAGATGGATTATTTTATTCTATCTTCTGGTTTTGTTCGTTGCCACTCCAATCATACAGTATATCTCTAACATGTTAGTGAGGATATTGTGATACTCATCTTGTATGTTGATGATATGTTACTTACTAGCATCTCTTCTTCCCACATTCAGAGTATTCAGAGGGCTCTTTCCACGCAATTTTACATGACATATTTGGGTTATTACATTATTTCCTTGGATTTTAGATTTCTCAGATAGATTTAGGGATTCATTTGAGTTATAAAAATTACACCCATGATCTTCTTCGATGATTTTATATGGATGATTGTAAGATAAGTTCATCTCCTTTTCAGTCTGGGGTTACTCTTACTTCAACATCTATCACTCCACTTTTTGATCCTACATTTTATAGGAAGTTGGGTCAAAGACTCATGTACTTGACCCATAATCACCCTGATATTTCATTTGCCATAGGGCTTGTATCTTGGTTTGCACATTTTCCTCATAGTAGTCACGCACAGGCTGCTAAAAGGATTTTTTGCTATTTGTAAGGCACTTCCCACTTTGGACTACACTACAAAAGGGGTTCTACTCAATTGGTTGGATATAAAAATTCAGATTGGGTAGGTTCTATTGATGACAGGCGTTCCACTTCTGGATATCTTTTTTTTCTTGGTTCTTCTCTAATTTCTTGGGCGTGCAAAAAATAATGCATTATTACAGTGTCATCTTCAGAGGCAGAGTATAGGGTAGAAGTTACAGTTAGTCAGCAGATTCTTTGGATTTGAAAATTATTGACATATTTTGGATTCCACAGCAAGATTCACCGAATGTACTTTAGTGTGACAACCAAAGTGCAATTCAGGTTTCTTACAACCCTATTAAGCACTAGCAGACAAAGAATATTGAGATACACATACACTTCATTCGTCAACACATTCAAGATGGTTTTCTTTGATTGAATTACATTTTGACTTAGCAATAGGTTGCATAAATTTGTACGAAGCCTTTTGCATCACCTCACTACCTTGATTTATGTGGCATACTTGGGGTTTCAAAAGTTGTTCTTGGGGAGTGTTCATGAGAACATATTCCTTCTTATTATTCTTTCTATTTACTTTTACAAGGACTATTTCCTACTTTTGGTTTGAGATTTCTTAATGGATTTATTATGCATGAGTACTTGATTAGGCCCAGTTACGAGGACTCATACTGTGGATATGCCACATTTATTTTGGGCCCCTAGCTTCACTTGAGGGGGGTGTTAGAGTAGATATTTACCTTAGCTAATTTTCACCTAGGTACTTTATTTACGTTTATTGTATTTATCCTCACCCACTTATGTGTGTGTTTATTTATTTTATCTTATTTAGATATTAGGAAGATATTATCTATTTGTTTGGTATAGTTCTTTCCTTGATCCATGGTATTGACTAGAACTTTGATGACTAGTTCTTTCATAAATCTATGGACTTGACTATTTCTTTGATGACTAGTTCTTTCCTTAATTTATGGCTTGATCTACGACCTTGACTTGTTCTTAGATAGATATTCCTTACATATATAAGCAGGGATCATTCTCATTGTATTTCATTCCATAATAATATATGATATTGTTGTTGATTTGTTTGCAAAGTTTTATGTAAATCTATTTTGGTGAATTACTTTCATATTATTGAGCATGGTTTTCAATTAGCATCTGAGTTCTATGTGTCTTGGTATGATCTGTTTATCATTCCTTTTATTTACTATGCCATGTTTCTACCTCTATTCCTTAGCCATTTTTGACCAAATAAAATCACTTTCGAACTCAATGATTAACTCGACAACCTAACTCGTAATAATTTGATCAATCAACTCACCCAAATCATTGACATAAGAAGCTAACTCAAAATGTGAACCAAGCAACCAATGTCCAATATATGTCCCTTATGATTGTGATTAATTTTGACAGTAATGATCCTTTGGAAAATCAATTGTTTGTACTTCACCAACTTGTCTTGGGGAAAAAAACACAATATTTTTATCAAAAATTTCTCTAATTTGACTTTATGATATTGGAGCTAATTTTTTCAAGTGAATTTGACAATTTTGAAGATACCAAGGTGTCTAAAGTGAATAAATAGTCATGATCAAAGCCTCCAAGTCTAGAATTTATATCCAATTTCCTAAAAATGAAGTGTGAAATCATTTTTTTAACACTAACTCATAAACCATTGTCTACATATACGTGTTTGATATTATGATTTAATATGATTACCTTGATTTAAGAGGGGAAATTATATAACAGACCAACAAGTGGTATACCTTCATTTTGGTCAAATGTGAGTTGTTGGGTTGATAATAGGTAATCAACGAGTGTTTGTAATTGATTAGGTTTGATGTTTTTAGGAATTTGGAATATTGCATGACTTTGTAGAGTATCTCCCAATGAACAGAGAATGTTATGAGAAGATTCATAATGAATATTTGGGTGGGAGTATTTTCAAGATGTATTCCCTCAAATTTAGAAATATAATTTCTTTGGATGGTGACATTTGATGGTGTTCTTGGAATAGTTATTTTACCACTTCAAGTGGTGACATTACACTTGGGATATATTGGCTTGATTTGGAAGGTAGGAAAACTTTGGATGGTAGGGATCTAATAGTACTTATACTTTATTTTGATTGTTATGATTTTATAGTTCAACTGGTCAATGTCACCTATGATTGAGTCATAGTTATATGGAATCCTCTTGTAGTCTATATGATTGGCTTGGTAGGTTTGACATTGGCCCTATTGTTTTTATTGTGGCTTTTAACTATGATTTGGGAATGGATAATTATAAAGACATAGTTTCTGATAAATTGGTATTGAAATTTGTAATATGACAAAAACATGGGATTGGCTATCATTTTGAGGCTTAAACAGACATCAAATTTCAAACATAAATTAATAATTAAATATTTCAACCTTAAAAAAACAAAAAATTTATATAAAATTTATCAATCCTAATATAAGAGCCTCAATATTAGAATCAAGCAATGTTATAAAAATAATCAAATTTCCCTTCTTCTAGCCAAAATAGTGGGAAATTGACTATTATTGTCACCTCTCACTTTTTATTGTCACTTTCCACTTGATTTAGATTCTCAATTTTAGATTTTTGCATATAAATTCTCAATCTGCATAACGGGAGACAAAAATATATGAGGTAGTAGGAAGGGAGAATGAGGGAGATCAAAAAATCAATGAAGAAAGAGGGAGATTTGGTAAATTTTTAAATAATTATATATACATATTTTACATATTATTTTAGATTTTGTAATTCTAGATTTTAATACTTTTTTAAAATATCAACATAAATTTTTTTTATGAAAATTATTGAAAAAATTTCCCAAAACCCTCTCCAAATTGGAGACAAATCCTTCAATAAAGGAAAAAAGAGAAAAAAGTGGGAAACATTTTCAAACCATTTGATTCGAAAAGTATGTAGAGAGAAGAAGAAGACATGGAAAATGTGAGTATAAACTATGCTTTACTCATTCCCACCTCTTATTATCCCTTATTCAACCCCTAGGAATGCCCCCAAATTTTCTTTTATTCTACCATGGCACTGGGCATGTGCATGGAGATAGGGGACCAAAAAGCAGCTACAATAATTTTTTTTTGTCAATTTTCACATAACACGAGCACATTATCATTTGGATGCAATATAATATGAACATGAAATGAAATGAGCACATTATAATGTGCTTGCATTATGGCTTAGAATTTCCAAGCCATAATACACTCACGTTATGATGCTTATAACACAAGCATATTTTTTATTGTGTAAATATGATTTTTTTACTAAGAAAAATAAAATGTGAGTGTGATATAATGTGAGAACTTTATAAAAACAAACATGTTTTATTTGCTTTGGCTTGGATATCTAAGCCCAAGGTTTGAAATGTGTAATCCATAAGGAATTTTGTGTTTTGAAAAAAATCATAATAATCTCAAGTGTATGCCCCAATTTCTCATGTGTTATAAGATAATATTCTAAAAAAATGACAACAACATCAAGTTGTATTTTCCATTTTTGGCAATGTATTTCTTTATAAAATCCTATTAGTGTTAGATTTCCATCCTTAATTTATTTTAGTAGTGCATTAGTTTCTTGATAAAACATATGTACCCTTTTTTTAGAGAATTTATGATTTTCTCATCCATTAAAAATGAATTGATCTAAACTCCATTCCACAACAACTAAAAAAATGATTTTCAATTATTTTTCTCAAAATTAGGGGGGTGTACACACACAAATATTTCATTTTTGAGATATGCTCACTTTGAAATTAGTAAAAAAAAAATTATATATTCATTCAAGAAAATATGAAAAATTAGTAGGACCTCATACATGGTCTTAGCTAACTTTCTACTGAAGGGATTTGTAAAAAAGTTTATGGAACTCAAAAATGGGGGGCGGGGGGGGGGGGGGGGGGGGGGGGGGGGGGGGGGGGGGGGGTGGAGAGGGGCACACATAACACTATATTATCTTTTTGACACAAAGATAGGAAAATTTTGTGGGCGCACCACATTTTACCTTCTTAATCTCCACCTTTAAAAAAAAAAATTAGAAACTAGATTTAAAGTACTACAATTCTTTTTCTTATTACATTGTCAAAATTTGAGCATATGCATGCATATGTATTAGTTGAAGTTCAACTTTTACTGATTTTAAGAAACAATTGGCCACTTTTGACCCCCCATTTCCATGCATTTACTCCACTAGGGGTAGCCTATTTGGCTCATTGAGAAAGGGGGTATTTGGAATGATTATAATGGGGAAATAGTTTTGAGCCTTCTTCAATAAGTGGGTAAGTATTGGACCAAGTTGGGGGGCCAAAAAGTGAACAAAAAAATGAAAATGGATGAAACGTGATTGTGGTTTGTAATAACATGATCAGATTATGTTTTCTTAGGCTCGGTAATTCAAGGACCTAAAATGTGTACGTATTATAAAGTGACCGCGTTATAACACACACACATTTCTATGGTCACAAAACATGTACGCATTTCGCTCTATATGAATTTTGTAAGGGCTTGAAGGAGCCATATTTACTAAATTAAATGTAATTATAAGATTTCTTTTATAAATGTTAGGATCACTCTGCACCTTATGGAAGTGCTCTTGTAGCTTTGGAAGGTATAATCTAGAAGATATTTTTTCAAAAAAGAATTTGGTCAGTACTTATTCATTTTTAGTATTTTAGCAATAACCTATAACTTTCAATCCATATATATTTTAGACAGTCTTTGTTTTGGGAAAACATATAGTCATTTTGTAGGTTTTTTTACCTTCCGGATTGGGTTTTGGCACTACCACAGCTTGAATTTATACCAGTTTTAAAATTTGGTCCATAATTCACTTTAGTGACTACAAATAAACTCTATGATGCTTATCTACTTCTTACTAAAATGAGATACTCACTTTCTAGATAGAGGATTACTCCCTGAATGGAATTCTTTTCCTATGGAAAAAATGAGGTGATTTTAATGTGCCTCCTTGTTAAGGTGTGATCACACTACTAGGTGTCGAATGAGTTTTTACGAATAGTACCAAGTGAATTGCATCAAGTGAACTCAGATGATTGCTCATTCTTAGAAACATGGTGCTCAATATAAAGATCATCCCTTCACCTTTCCTGGATCTAAAATCATCCTTTCATGGAATCAAATTCAAGATTCTCATACATATATTTGCTCATATGTGTCTCATGGAGATAGATGATGCCTTAATACTTCACACATGATGGTCCTAGATATCTAGGTTGTATGACTATCTCATTTTAGTTTGTTCTTTAGAGAGATTTGGGTATAATGACAAGGTCAGGATATGATGATCACCAAGTCACTCCTTGGGCTCCACATTTCCCATTTGAATATGATGAATCCTTCAAAATTTAATTTATTTACCAAGATGAAACTTGGGTGTGAGCATGTTTATGGTACATGGACACTTTTATTCTCGATTTGTTCCTCATGGAAATGAGTTTCCACCTCTGGATAGGGGATGAGTCCTTGAATTAAATTTGATTATTAGTTACATGTTCTTGACCTCCATACTTCACTGAAGCACTAAAAATAACATTTTACGATGAATGAAACTATTCTAAAAATTGAATTCTCCTTGCAACTCAAAATTTAGGTCCTATTTCATCTTGAACTTAGAGGGGCAGCTGAAGAGTTTTGCAGGACCTAAAGAAATTTTTAATCCTTGAATGAATGTTGATTATTCCAACTTATGTATTATTCTAATATCCTTCCAATTCCTATTTTACTTCATCTTAAGTCTTTCCAAAACCCCTGGAATCATCCAGAGAAGTCAACTTTTACCGTTTTAGCTTTCATTCCCTATACCTAAAAATTCGGTCTGAAAAAGATTCTTCCTAAATGAGATTTTATTTCCTAAACTTTCCTAAATTTACTTATAAATCTTAAATTCTCTTTGAAATCACCCTCATATGCTTTATATTTTCTCTAAAAAAAAATGAAGGGTGTTTAATTAGCTACAAAATGGCCAAAAATGGCCTTTTTAGGCTTTCAAAGGAAGTAGTCTCTCATAAAAATTAAATGAGTTGATCAATCACCTCAAACACTATTACCTACACACTAAATGATATTATTAGGAATTTTTTTTGGGTTAGGGTTTATGATTTATGGCCTAGGGTTTAGGGCTCAAGGTTCAGGGTTTAGGGTTTAGAGTTTAGTATTTAGGGCTCATGGTTTAGGTTTCAGAGTTTAGGGTTTAGGTTTAGGGTTTAGGGCTCATGGTTTAGGTTTTAAGAATTAGGATTTAGGGTATAGGGTTCAGGGTTCAAAGTTCAAGGTTCAGGGTTAATGGTTTACAATTTAGGGTTTAGGTTTAGGGTTTAGGGTTTAGGGTTTAGGGTTTAGGTTTAGGGTTAAAGGATTAGGGTTTATGGTTAGGGTTTAGGGCTCATGGTTTAGGATTTATGGTTTAGGGTTTAGGGTTGAAGATTTAGTGTTTAGGGTTTAGGGTTTAAGATTTAGGATTTATGGCTAAAGGTTCAGGTTTTTTGGTTTAGGGCTCATGGTTTAGGGTTTAGGGCTTAGGGAAAATGGTTTAGATTTTAGGGCTTAGGAATCACGGTATGGGGTTCAACGCTTATGGTTTAGGGTTTAAGGCTTAGGTTTCAAGGTTCATGGTTTAGGGTTTATTATTTTGGTTTTAGGGTTTAGGGTTTAGGGATCAAGGTTAAGGGTTTAAGGTTTAAGGTTTGGGTCAGAGAGTTCAAGGTTTAGGATTTAGTGTTTAGGGCTCAGGGGTAAGGGCTTAAGGTTTAGGGATTACAACTTAGGGTTTAGGATTTAGGATTCAGTACTTAGAGTTTAAGGTTTAGGGGTCAGGGTTTTGGGTTTATGTTTTATTTTTTAGGGTTTAGGTTTTAGGATTTAGGGTTTAGGGTTTAGGGTTTCAGGGTTATGGTTTAGGTTTTAAGTTTTATTTCTTAGGGTTTAGGGTTTAGGGTTTAGGGTCAAGCTTTAGGGTTTAGGAATTAGTTTTTAGGGTTTAAGGTTAGGATTTAGGGTTTAGGAATTAGTTTTTAGGGTTTAGGGTTTAGGGTTTAGCATTTGGGGCTCATGGTTTAGGGTTTAGGGCTTATCGGTAAGGGCTCTAGATTTAGGTTTTAGGGTTTAGGGCTCAGGAATTAGGGTTTAAGGTATAGGGTTTAGCGTTTAGGTTTAAGGGTTTAGGGTTTAGGATTTAGTGTTTAGGGATTAGGGTTTATTATTTTGGTATTAGGGTTTAGGGCTCACGATTAAGGGTTGAGGGTTTTAAGGTTTAGGTCACAGAGTTCATCTTTTAGGGTTTAGTGTTTAGGGCCCAGGGTTTAGGGTTTAGGGTTTAGGGTTTAGGATTCATTTTTTAGGATTTAGGGTTTAGGGGTCATGGTTTAGGGCTTAGGATTTAGGGTTTAGGGTTTATGGTTTGGGGTCAAGGTTTAGGGTTTAGGATTAGAGTTTAGGGTTTAGAATTTAGAATTTAGGGATCATGGTTCATGGTTAAGGGTTAAGGTTTTACGGTTTAGGGTTTAGGGATTAGGGCTCAAATTTTGGGCTTAAGGCTTAGGGTTTAGGGGTTAGGGATCATGGGTGAGGCCTAGATGTTTAAGGTTTAGGGTTTAGGGATCATGTTTAAAGGGTTTGGGGTCTAGCGTTAAGGGTGCAAGGTTTAGGGTTTAGGGTTAAGGTTTAGGGGCCATTGTTTACATTTTAGGGTTTTGATTGTAGAATTTAAACACTAAAATATTTAGGCTGAATGTTGAAATCCTAAAAATTATCCATGTACTGACCAAATTATACTATAAAAAACTATCTTCTAAACTACGACAGATGGAGCTATGAGACTAGTTCCATAAGGTGCATAGTCACCCTAACATCATATATTTAATAAAATAAATTTAAAGTATAAGAAATAATAAAATATAAATAATAATAAATGAAAAACTTAAACATTTATTTTTGAAAATACAAGCATGCCAAAACTACATATCGTGCTTATACTATTAGAAATGTGTAAACGTTATAATACGTACACATTATAGCTCATATGTGTTATGCTTGTTTACTTTTCCAAGCCATTACTTAAGGCTTGGGATCCAGTATAGATTCCCAAGCCTAAGGCATGGACCTACACAAACACAAAAAACCATGTGTTTTTGCAGGAAAATGGAAAAATCCAACTTCCACCATGATAAATCAACATAGAACGATTGATTTGTTTAAAAATAATATACCATGATGTAGAGAAAAGTTTCTTCTTTGTATAAATATAATTTTTCATTTTTTATGACAAATATAAGGTTTCCATATTATTTATTTTCTAACTATGCCTTTTTATAGCTATTTTTTGAAATTTAAACATGTCTATCTTTTGTCATGTATCTTTTTTTCAACTCATCGAAATTGAAAAAACAAAAATTGGGCACAAACTAGGCCTAATTCTATACATATTTTAAAAAATAAACTAATTTTTGATATTTTTGAGGTAATTAGGGGGGTTACGGTCAAAGCTCCGTTATTTTTCAAATTTTAAAATTTTTTTACTAGAAAAATAAAAATCAGTAAATACTCGCTAAAATATATTTAAAAAATTCTAGCACAAACTATATGCTCTTAGCTATCTTTCTACCAAAGGGTTTTAAATAATACTAAATGGTGCTAAAAAATGGTGGAGGGCACAAAAGTCACTGTATTATGTATTTTAACACAAACAAGATCACATGTTGGTATTTTAGATATTTGACCCACTTAAACTTATCCGTTTTCAATAAAATTTAGTAGCTTATAAACTAGACTCAAAATGATACGATTCATGTTTATACAACATCTTCCAATTTTGAGTGTAATTATTTCAAAAAACTTGTATAAGTTGAAGTTTTTTATTTTTCAGAAAAATGTGTCCACTTAAGACCCCCTTTTGCCCCCCCAACTTGGTGCACTTACCCAGGTGATTATGTGCCTGGGAAAAACATAATCGTTAACACATCATAACTAGCCTGAATTACTTATAAGAGAAAAATGAGCATTGAGGATCTTGGCCAAGGAATACATGAAACATTTGGTTGAACAACACTAAGGAGTTTTATGGCGGATGTCTTGAGAAGGAAAAGTGGGGTTTATCCATAAAACTATGTTATATTTTTGACACAAAATAGCCACATTTTGTGTACACACCACATTTGAAATTCTTAATCTCCACCAATTTAAAAAAAAAAGTTTAGAAACTAGATAGTGAGCACTACAATTATTAATCTTATCACATTGTCAAATTTTGAGGATATGTATGCCAAATTATTAGTTGAAGTTTAGTTTTTGCTGATTTCAAGAAAAAATGTTGCCACTTTTGAACCCCCATTTCCATGAATTTACCCCACTAGGGTTACCCTATTTGGCTCACTGAGAAAGGGGTTATTTGGAATGATTACGATGGGGAAATAGTTTTTATCCTTATTCAATAGGATTATATTCCTGGTCAAAACATAATCCCTAACCCATCTTGACTATATTGAATTTCTCATATGAGAAAAATGATCGTTGAGGCTCTTGGCCAAGAAATACATGAAAATTTTGGTTGAGCAACATTAAGGAGTTTTATGTCGAATGCCTTGAGAAGGAAAAGAGATAAGGGCTATAGAAAAATATAAAACCTATATAAATATCAATTGAAAAAAAAAACACACCCATCATATTATTACTTTAGATTAGTGGAAAATATTTATCAATAGATGGGAGGGAAATGAAAAGAAGGAAACAAAAAAAGAAAAAAAAATTGGATACCTAAAGGAAACAAAAAAAAGTTTTGAAAATAACCTTATTACTCATCATAAAGACCAAAAATGCATTAAAGAGTGGTGGTTAATTGTATAAGTATAATCACTATCATTTCTCTTTATTTTTAATAATTTAATTTGAATTTAACACATGAAATATAATATTGTTTGAAATAACTTATGTATTGTTTTATTTCTTTTGTTTTTCTAGCTTAAGGTATTTCAACGTCGAAAAAATAAGGAAGAATTTCAATTCCTTAAACAGAACAACCTTCACCAATATGTCATTATGGCATACTTCAATTAATTAACAATTTGAACCATATGTTTTTCTTAAATATTAGTTTTTTGTTCTAATTTTATGTATAGTTGATATTAAATAATTTTAGGAAACTAATTTCCACGTATTTTCACCTAATGATCACATTTAGAAATGAAGGAAGGTTGGGAAACACTCCTCAAATACATCAACATCACAAAACATGTTTAAGTGTTATTTGAAACTAGTTTCCAAATTGAATATGCCTTAAGTTAGAGTTTCTAGATTATGTTACATAGATACTTAAATGGATTATAATTTTAAAATATAAGGTACTATTTGTTAACCTAATAAGTTACACATTTTTCTTGTTTCTTATGTAGGGGAAATTGTAAACCTCTCAACTAATTCGTCGTGTATGTTATTTTTTATTTTATAATTGAGTTTAAGAAATTTTAATTCATATACAAAAAATATTTCGAAGGAAATGAGACATTCACATGAAGATGACGATGGTAAAGAAGATGAGAATAAAGATGGCGATGAATATTATGAGGATGATCAATATTAGTCATATTTTATACCTTTCTAAAAAAGGGATATATTTCCTAAAAAATACATAAACTATTAATATATTTTAATACTTTAATTGTTTGATGTCATTGTTAAATTTAATTATTATTATAATTAGCACAATTTTAAGTTTCAAACTTATTTAAGCATTAAAAATAATATCCTTATATAAAAATAGTTATTTATGTTTTTTCCTAAATGATTTAATTATAGTTGTAAAATAAAAGAAATAAAAATCAATTAGAAGGAATTGATATCTAATAAATGCACTTTGTACGTATATAAAACAACTAATACAATAATTTATGATTTGTAACTTTAAATTACTTAATGCTGATTTTTAAAAAATTATAGCATGAAAATAACATTAGGATATTTGAAAAAAATGATTCAAGTAGTTCACACCAAAATCAAAAAATAAATAGGAAATCTCAAAATGTGTATATTTTTTTGACATCGAGAGCTTATCCATAAATATTTTCATAACAACTTTATCCAAAACTAAGTTCTCTATCAAAATGCATTTAATGGCCTTCTAATATTTTGATGGCATTTCCTTGGCGTTAAAATTTGGGAAACAAGGATTTTCCTTAGCGGGCCTGCAGCCCGAATGTTTTGCTTAGCACATTAGGAAATCTTATATTTTTGGCATGATGTAATTTTTCTAGCATTTACTCTGTGCCACCCTTGTCAACCCATATGCCAATCATGAGGCCATCCACTATGGCATTTCATGAGGTGTTATGCGGTGTTTTAAGATCTCCTTTTAACTATAGCACTTCTGGAATAATTTTGGGAAAAATTTCTAAATGTATATCCCCGCTGGCCCACAACCAATCAGATGATGCCACGTGAAGGTTAGGGGTGGAGTGGAGTCCCCTTTTTATTTTTGTGTTTCAGACATCAATATTATATTGGAAAATTTTCCATGTTTCTCCCCGCTAGAATCTTGCTGCCCCGCAGCCACATCACTTAGCTGCTTTCGTGGCATGAGGAGTCGGCGAATTTTGTTGCGCAGGTCAATGTTATCACCTCTTAGGTCCTTCATGGGGAAGTTATTCAGAACATAAATTTCTTATACATACATACCCACTTTGCCCGCATACATGGATGTAGTGTGTATGCACACGTGTCCCTTGCGGCTTGCGGACTTGTGGATGCAATGTTGGCACTTTCGACCCACGCGGGAAATTTCCCCAAACGTCTCCCATGTACCCCCCTCTACACACTGCACTGACATGAGGATAGTATACACATGTCCCTATGTGGACTGTGTGGACCCATGGGTACACGGGTGAAAAATCACTTTTCTTGACCCGTGTAGGAAAATTCTAGAAAAGTCTCCCTGCAGCCCGCCATACCCATCCCTTGAGCAAGTTCATTACCCAATCTCAAAAAGGGGCCATGCAGGCCCACTCATCATATTGAGAAATATGCGGAGTTAGGAGGACTTAAATTTATATTCAATGAGATGAATTTTAGGTCCATGATTGATAGGTTTTCTAATCATCAATGGAAATATTTAGGGATTTTTTCTTAGATATGGGCGCATATAGTGTGAGAAAAATCAAATTTCAAGATCCACTTCGCATTTATGTTGTAGCATTTTCATTATATTTTTGTACTCCTAACTTAATCTACATTTTTATTTGTAACTAAAAATTGTACTCATAATTGTATCAAGAATTGGATAGGTTTTGGAGATACTTGGATTTGCATGGGTATCAAACCCACCTAGGGAAAAAACTAGGTGTATCATTTTTATATGTCTCCTAGATTTCACCATATTATTATTATTTGCACATACCCCTATGTATATGTTTCTGTATGTACATTAGAGGATTTTTTTAACAACTTAAGGTGTACATTATTTTTTATTCATACCATGTATTCATCACTTTTATATTTGTGTACACACATGTCAAATTTGGAAAAAAAATTGACACCTAAAAAATAATTGTATGTATTAATTAGAGATTAATAATATATGTTTATATGATGCTTATGTACTTATTGATTATTGGTATGGATTAGATACTATTGGCACATGTTTTTAGGTTATTCTTCGTGTTTTCTTTCATATATTATTCTCCCCCTCTTCTCTCTCCTTCCATATATCTCTTCGAATGTGATGGTATTTTAGCATTTTTCCAGGGCCATCACTTCATGTTCACGATGTCTAAAAGGTAGAGTGCATGTCCTTGGTAATTTTTGAGGTCGCATTTGGTAATGGTTTACAAGTTGTCATTGTTGTCTAATTTTCAAGGAATCCAAAGAAAGATGCAAAATTTAGGGATTAGTGAGGAGTCTAATTTTCAAGTATTACAAACAAAGATGCAAAAATTGAAGGGTTTTGGAGCCACAAAGCTATTGAACTTAATTTTTAAATCATATTTAACCTTTTTTGTAATTTTAATAGGAGCATCATGTATATAATTTCATGTGTACAAAACATCAACTGTATGATTTATACAATTTAGCTATGGTTCATGTGTTTTTTTGGGTTCTCTTTACCTCATCAAAATCCCTTTATTTCCACTACTAATTTTAACTTGATGTGTGTCTTTCTATCACTTTCAACAACAGGATCACCCTAAACACTACATGATTCCTTTATGCTCTTTTTGGTTTAAATAAATTAGATCTATTCTTTATTTTACATCTATATTAGACATAACTAAATATTTCATGAATATTTATGTTGTATTTAATTAAAATGTATTTATTCATAATATGATAAAAGATGGAGTTTTAATAAATTGATAATAAGTATGCAAATAATAACTAAAATAACATCATAACAAAAATTAGTGAGACTTAATTTATGAGAAATGTATATAAAATATGATGGTGTGCTAGGATGAAAACTACATGTGTTGAGTAGGTTTATCATGTTTAATAGAACAATTGAGAAAAACGTAGTTTTTAAGTATTATATACCCATGTTAAGCTAAAAATATGATTATTATAAATTGTATCTGTTAAATAAACATAAATGCAAATTGATAATCATATAAAAAATGGGTGGATTGAGCTACACCTCAAAAGATGACATCACAACGTACAAGGTTAAGGGATATCACCAAATGTCTCAAAACACCAAAAATTTAATTAGTGATAATTGTGATTAAATGTCATTGGGAAATATCCCTAGTTTTCAATTTAAAACATCTAAATAACCTGTAAAAGTACCCAAAACACAAAATAGAACAGAACAAAAAGTGTTATTAAAGCAAAAAAAGGTGGTTCTATCATTCAACTTATCCCCCATCCATGATCACCAAGAATATTTTCCATATTAAATATTGGCTCTCATTTTTATTTTATTTTATGTCTTATCTTCTTCATGCTCATTATGTTTGGTAGTGTAGACACAAAATCTATGTACTTGGGTACATTTCTAGGTCTTAAAGCATACTAATGCATACATGATTCCTAAGAAATAAAACTAGTGGTTGACAACTCCTTTTGGCCTTTTTAGTTTCTCTTGCATTATTCTTGGTGAGATACCCCTTGGAATTCATTCAATAAGCCACATGTAAACCCTGGTACAAAACACTTCAGAGGAAATGAGTGTTTTTATCGCTTGGTAGTGGCCTTCCAGAGATTGGAGTACCCTAATTCATGTGGCTTCCATAGAGTGCATCTATCAACAATGCACATTAAGGGTTTCAAACTAAATATGTTGTAGAGAGAGGAATCGGTAATAAAACCTTGGTGTGTACCGATGAAATGGGTTTCAACTAGCCATTTTTAGTCTTATGAAGGTTTTCCCTAGATATGGAATTTTGAACTTCAACAATTGAGTTACAATCCTTGTTAAAATGAATTTTCATCTTATAATATTTGAGATGCACTTTGAACCCCTTTCCTAAAAATCTTGTTAGTGTAAGGAAACATAGTAAACATGACTCCATTATAATTAAGAATCTAAAAACACCATGAAGATTGGGTGTTGATAAACAAGACATACCTATAACCATCCACATCCCAAAGAAGTTTAGACTTCAACAACTCTCAAACTTTTGAATTCTCTTATCAACAAAATTTCCCTCAAGTTTGATTGACACAAGGGTATTGAGAAGGGACTAGAAGCCAAACCTATAGTGTCCACTTCCCTTTGACACCTTTTGATACTAATCATGATACTGCTAATTAGATTATGGATATGATTATGGACCTTATTATAGTATGATGATAGATGTTAGATCACGGATTATTGTTGACTTGATTCAATTGTGATGCATGATGATTATTAGAGACATTTAATATGTTGATGATGATATATTGTTTGACATGGTTATATGATGGATGTTGTTCAGACTTGTGATATTTGAATATTGGGAATAGACCTAGAAATGGAAAATTATTGGATGATGATATAGTTGTTGATAAAACTATAAATGATTTTGTTAAATTACTTTGATATTGTTGCGATTTATATATCTAAATGACTTAGGGAATTACATTTATATTATTTTGGATGTTCTGATATGGCCATGAGGATGAAGGAGGTATTTTTGTTTTATAGGTAAAAACTATCACAACAAACATCGGGGGGATTGGAGGCCAACCACATCAGAATTCTAGATGAATTTAACAAGGTCACCATGGCAACATGTTTTGTTTGTGTGTGTTTGTTTTTGTTAGGGATTCCCAGGGGGGGATCACCTTTAAAAGTGACCAAGGGGTTTTATGTTTTTCTTTTATTTTGGTCCCTTTGTTATGTTTTCATGTGTTTACTTTGTGATGCTTTTACCCTTTCATTAATTATTAAATGATGTGTAAATATTGTGAGTAATCATATTGTTAAAATAAATAAACCAAATATGTCATAAGAAGGTAATTAATGAGAGTTATTGGCCTTGAATTAAAGTGTTGTAAGAGATGTATAAGTGATGTGTAAGTTAACCTTTGAGTGTGAAACACTCCACCTTCTTGGAAATTCGAATTTGTCCTTGGAGGCTGATTTTGGAGGCTTGTGGGACAAGTTAAACTTGTCACATACCTCTTAAATTTACATACCAACCCTGCCTATGGTTGGAGAGTTAAGATTAGACTTTTTTAATGCATTTTGGGAAGACAAATTGTATGTTTTAATTACACCTTTCTTACATGTTTTAATTTCAGTCCTCTGGGGTGTGGGTTGGATTTGAGTGTGTAAGTAAACTGTCATATTATTCACCCACTTATTTTATTATGGTTTGGGGAATGAAGTTGAATTTTTAGGTTGGGGTGGATGATGTGTGATGTGGCATCCTACATGGATCCACCTCATCCTCTTCCCTTCCCTCTTATATAAAATTCGAATTCCTTGTCTTGTTTTGGGTTGCTTCACTTGGTAGACTTGGTTCTTGGGTGAATTCTCTTGCTGTTTTGGGAGCTCTTGCTTGAAGGAGTCTTGGAAGATTGTTGCAAGCTTGTGTTTGGCTATTTTTAGATTGCTTACATTATGATCTAGAGCTTGTTGTTTTGGAATTTGGATTAACTCCATCATGGAGAGGTAAGAGCTTGGCTCATAAAATGCTCTTTTTTTATATATGTAAATATTCATGTGTGAATGTTTTGGCATGTTTCTGGGCTGTTGGGTAGATGGCCTAGGAATTTTGTAGGAGAATATTGTGGGGTTTTTTTGTGGGAGGCACAAGTGTGTTTTAGGGAGGTATAAGGGTGGAGGGAGTTGGGATTTGGGTTCCACCTTACAAAGAAATAGCTTGCATTTCTTTACTAGTTATGGGGTGCCATAAGAGGTTGGGGAGGCATAAGGAAATGTGAGGAATAAGGGGTACTTGGGGAGGTATAAGGAATGTCATGGATTTGATATACTATTTTTGGCGGTTTGTAACTCAGGTGGTGATACCCATTTCCCTGTTTGGGAGGCATAAGAAGCGTCCCCCATAGTTCTTGCTCTTTTGGCTTGCTTGATGAAGCCTTAGTATTTTTTTGTCATGTGTTAAGGTAGTTGTAAAAATACATACTGTTTTGGACTGTGTTTTATTGTGAAAATGTTGCTTGTGTGTGTTTGTGGAAGCCTGTTGTTGCCATGAGTTGGATCACATATTTTATTACATTGTTGTTGGGGCTTGAGGGCCAATGAAGAAGGATGGATTCTCCTCTTCATTGGATGTCTTGGTTGGGTGGAGAGAATTGCCTTTCCCCTACTCTTGTTGTGATCATTTTGAAAGAATGAGAAGGATGCTTGTTGCTGTTCTGGAGCTGAGAAAAGACAATTTGACAGTCCCTTGTGAAATGAAATCCCATTGTAACCTTTGCCACTTGAAGTGGATGAACTTGTAAATGTTTGTAATGGAATGATGTTGTATTGATTGCAAGTGGAAATTGGAAATGTAAAAGAGTTATACTCTGTATTCTATTTTGGAAAGAATGTGAAAGAATGATATTGTTTTGTATATTGTATTTTGAAATAAAATGGAAAGGAAGTTGTATGAGTTTCATTGGAATTACTAGAAGTGTTTACCTTGTTCATATGA
Organism: Taxus chinensis; assembly: GCA_019776745.2. NCBI lineage: Eukaryota > Viridiplantae > Streptophyta > Pinopsida > Cupressales > Taxaceae > Taxus > Taxus chinensis. Next base: position 775,380,134 of record CM034146.1, read on the forward strand.
TATTATTCCATTGGAAATTTGTGTTTATCATGCACTAGGAAGTCCCTGTTTTGAAAGTCGAAATGTGAAATATGTGAGAATAAAATGTATTATTATGTCCTATATAGAATATATGTTTTGGAAGAAATAAAAGAGGGAAGATGTAAAATTTCTTTTCGAAATCAATAAATGAATGTAATACTTTTCCCAAATTGCATTGCTGTATTGAATATGATTATTTCAATGTATTCAAATCCCTGCTTGAAGGAAGTAAATGTGTATGAAGGAAAGTGTAGGACTCTGTCTTTGAAATGTGAAAAAAAATTGAAATCAGAATTGCATTTTGGTCTTGAATAGTTGAATTGAATCATCTAAAATGTGTTAGATTGGAATTACAATGTATTCTAAATACTTGGAAGAAGAGATGGAAAATATACCCATCAAAATTTGATCCCTGTTATTTGTAATTTCAGACTGGCAATTACCTAAACCAAAAATGCACAGTTCAAACCTACAACAATTAAATAACAAATTAAATGATTGAATTGAAGTAGTAGGCCCTAAACGAGTTCAAATAGACAAAAACACTTAAAGGAAATATTTCAAAGACTAGCAAAACCGAGTTCAAAGTTTTCATAGTCGTTTTGCTGTCAAAATTGAAATATTTAATTCGAATTCAATCAAATAGATCTACCTCACAAACTTATCCTACTTCCTCCTAATAAAAAATCTTTATGTCTATTGGACATGTTGAGAGAGGGAGGAGATCAAATTGAACAAATCTCACAAGTTAAAATTTACCAGTTTGCACTGTAAAATCCTACAGGCCATTTTCTTAAAATTGACCCCTTAAACTTTGTCAAAATCAAAAATTAATGATCATTGATTAAAGAGGACGTCGAGAGCTTTCCAAAAAGTCCTTGTTTTCCCAAAACCAAGATCTCTATCAAAATTTATGGCCTTCTGAAGTTTTCTTCACTTGGCGTTAAAATTTTGGGAAAAATTACCTTAGCCGGCCCGCGACCAAAAAAAATTTCCTTGCAACTTTGAAAAAATTTTGGGAAAATTTTCCAAATTTTCCCCGCCGCCCTGCTAGCACCGCAACTAATAAGAGGTTGCCACATGGCACCATGAGGTGTCAATGAAGGGGCAGATCCCCTTTTTAACTTAGCGCTATCAGAAAATTTTGGGAAATTTTCTAAATTTTCCCTGCTGGCCCGCAACCAATCAGGTGATGCCACATGGTGTCATGAGGCATTGACGGAGGAGCAGGTCCCTTTTTGTCTTTTGTGTCTGAGGTGCTAGCGGAGGTACGTATCTATGTACCCTCATAGCCTTGAGGGCGTTAAGCCAATTTTCTCCCCGTCGCCCTGCCTTCCCCGCATTGGTTTAAGAGATCCCACGTGTCCTTTGCGGACTCGCGGGAGCGTGGACGCAAAGCCAAATTTTCACCCCGCACGGGAGAATTTGTAAAATGTCTCCTGCCACCCCCCGCCTTTCCTTGCTTTTCCCTGCATTGCCTTAAGGAGTGTCACGTGTCCCTGGTGGACTTGAGGACCCACAGAAGCACGGGTGCAAATGTATTTTTCTCGCCCCTGCATGAAATTTTTTCCAAAGGTCTCCCCATAGCCCGCCAACCTGCCCTTTGTGTAATTCTTTTTTCCCTTGGGCCCGCAGGCCTGCCCTTGGGGAAAATTTTCACCCCAAGGCTCATTGACCCATAACTTGTAAAATATGAGGAGTTAGGAGGACTTCTTTATTTCAATGGACAGGTGAGGAAATTTCCTATCGAATGGGAGTGATTTAGGGAAATTTTGAATACGTTAAGTGTGACAAAAAATTCAAGTTGAAACTTTAAGCCTGTTAGAGAGTGGGTATGGCAAGGAATTTCCCTCTGAACCTAATTGAAACTTCTAACCCTAAATTTTGGACCTTATGACCTCTAATAATTATTAATAAAAGAAAAATATACTCTAGCAGATTGGAATTGTTCCGGAACCTATTAGTGTCAACTATTGTCTTGTAACCTAGTTGTAGATTCTTTTAAACAAAAAAAATTATTCCATAATTTTCCTAACTAATCTTAGGTTGTTCTTGGGTCTCAAGTGAATTGTTTTTACGGGCGTTAGAAAACCCCTGACAAAAGGAGCATATCCTTGATAAATGTCATCCCTGAAAAATATATTACAAGGCTTACTACCTTTAAGAACCATAACAATACATTTAATACACATAAAAAAAGCCCCTTGAAACTTACTATCAAATAGACCAAACACCCCACCTTTTAACATATGCAACAAGCAATCGATGAACGTTATGGAAGCCTATGATACCTTTAGAATTAATCCATAGTAAATCTTTCAAGATTCTTTCCACCTTGAAATACGTAGCTTTAAGAGGGGTCGGAGAAGAGGAATAATTAATATGGGTTACATCATTTGAAGTGGAAGAAGACCCACCGCTACATGGAATCCGTTCAAAGGGTTTCAATAGAAATGAATCCAAAAAAGGCCCTTCAAATTCTTTTTGGCCTTTTTAAACTTCTCCAATTCAATACAAAATTACTAAATAGACTTTTTAATTTGACTATGCATGATCCCTATAAGTTATTTAAAAATAAAAAATAAAAAAAAAACCGCTCGAAAATAACTTTCAGCCGCTTAAAAATATCTTGAAAATAACATTGTGAGTGTACAAATTACAAAACCATCTACATTCCAACCACAAGGCCGAGAAAAGTCCCGGGACCGCCCGGTTTGGAAAACGTCGGGGCCCTCAATATAGGTTGTGTGGTATGTACTACGTGGCGACAAACCGCGGGCGGGACCGGGAATTGCCGCACAGGGTTGGCATGTTAACTGCAGTTAGTCGAACTAGAGTCAGTTATCACTTAATAAAGATTAAGCACAGAGCAAGTGGATACGAAGACACAGACAATACAGTACCGGGAGGGCGAAAAAAGAATGGCGGAACCCCACAGTGAGATGATTCAGCAACTGCTACGGTTCCTGCCGATTCATTTTTCTGTCAGTTTATTTTATTCCTGAAAATGGAAGCGACTACCGAATACGATTCTGGCGCTGATTATGGTCTTTCGTTCGGAATGGAAATGTGGACGATCTGGTGACTTTTTCGATAGGATTGGACTGGATCTTCATGACTGGAAAAAACTGCCAGATTTAAAGGTAAAAAAACAATGGAAGTAAAAATTTATGAGGTCGTGGGATGTTGAAGAGCATTGCTTTTGAGTATTTACTTCTTCTGACGAGAAGCGAGAAAGATGATGAGAGGTGGCCCGGCAAATTCAATAAGATGTTGTTTTCCTCGTTGTTGTGTACGAGGAAATTTGTTATCCGCGTATTCAATGAGGTTCACCTGTAACAGAAGGTTTAGTTGAGAGAAAAGGACGGCAAATGCTTTAAATGACTGATTGTAGCTATAATACCTTAAAAGAGAGTTTTCTTGTTTTTGCCTGTTAGGTACGACTACGACTGTATGCGTATAACAAATCATATGCGGCGCCATTGATGTGAAAATCTTGGGATCGGTGAACGTTTTGAGGGAATAATATAGATTTTCTAGAATTGAATCGGTAGTTGTTTCTGTGAGAGCCGAATCAGAATTGGAAATCTGAAGCTCTGCCCCAATGGCAATGTTGCATTTGCTTGAAGACTGCAAGTTGTGGAAGGATTTTCCCAAAGGTTTACATGTACTTTTAGTTGATAAGGATGCAGAAACGCTTAATGACATTAAAGTCAGATTGGAAGAATGTAAATATGAAGGTAAGAGAAATCTTGGAATCCTTTGGCTTTTTAATAGATGTCTTTGTGGTGGTGAAACTAGTTATAGAAGTGTCCAGGGTCAGATATATTTATAGGTTACATTTCTTACGAGCTTCAATAATTTACAGTGACTGCGTTTGAAAGAAGCGAGGATGCAGTATCAGCGCTTGGGAATCCTTGTAGCTCTTTTCATGTAGCCTTAGTAGAGGTAATATTTTCTTATCCTAAACAAATTATTTCATAAATTTCATAAAACAAAGGGTGTTTACAGCAGAATTTGCATCTTTTTACTTAGCTCGGCAAATCTTTGTCATGTTTGGTCAGGCAGCAATAGGCGACGGACTGGACGGATTCAGCGTCCTTGGTGCCAAGAAACACAACAATATTCCCACAATAAGTGAGTCCAAAAGCATTACTTTCCTGGTTCTGCTGTTCCTTTTCCTCGATTGCCGAAAAAAATTATTGCAGCTGTAAGGATTTTTTCTACAGTGTTATCTCTAAGCAAATTATATAAGGCTAGTCATTGAAGTTTGTGCTAAGAATAACTAAAAATGGACTTAAAAAAGGGATAAAACAAATGTTTTCATTAAAATATTTGTTTGTCCTTGTTTCGCTACAGTGATGTCCGACAACGAGAACAGAGAGATCATGCTACGAGCTTTCGCTGTGAGTCTAACAGCATAATAAATACTTTAGTAATAAAGGAATTGTGTATTAAAATCTGAGGTAGAAAATAACAATCCTTGCAGCTAGGAGCGGTGGAATTTATGCAGAAACCTCTTTCTGATGAAAAACTAAGGAATGTATGGCAACATGCTGTCCGCAAGGTCAGTAAATGGATCCATTAAAATAAAGTTCGGTTCTTTATTGGTTTGTTTAACTCATCTGTTATAAATTAAATTCATGAACACTTTTGTAGGCGCTGGCGAAAGGGGAAAAGACACTTCCGCAATCTGTAAAATCTTTAGAAACAGAGCCGATGAATTCGTCAATTTCAGATGAAATTGCAGGCGATGAGGAAGTAGTAAGCAAAGATAAGGAAGATCCGGGCTTTATAATAGAAGGAAAACCTCATGAAAAAATTTCTGCTCCTTCAACTCCTCAACAAGGACTTGCAGATATACTCAACTCCAGAGAAGAAAATAATGCTGAAGATTCCTCCTGCTCAATAAACAGTGTCAAAATTCAAAGTGAGGAAAATCAATACTCAGACTGCGGTGGCAGCAGCAGCAGCAGCGTAGATGAAGTTAAAAACGACAGTTTATGCAGTAAATTGCAGACATCATCAGAATGTGCTGCAAACGGAGATTTAAGCTACTTCGAGAAAATGGAGATGGATTTCGACGGATTCTCCTTGGGCGATGGGGATCTAAATCTTTCAGACCTGGAAATAGATCCTGATATGTTTTCAGAGTTTTCTCTTCAAAATCACGGGGAACTCGATATGGATCTTTACAGTCTTGATTATAGTGAAGTATTGGAGAAAGATCTTGCCGAAGAGGAGGCCTTGCTGCTCGCTGAAGTCTCAAAAGCTGAGAAAGAACAGCAGATTGCAAGCATCGCTGTCAATACCACCAATTCTTCAGATGAAATGTTATCGGATGACAAAAAATCAAAGAGGACCGAATGCGTAAAGATAGCGTCCAAAAATCACCATGGCAAAAGAAAGGTAAAGGTAATATGCTAAAACATTATTTAGTTCTGCAATTTGTTTTTAAAGCATTCTCTACATTTAAGACTAGTTTTGAGGGAATCAACATGTTATCCTTTTCAATTTCCTACCTGAAAAATCTCTTCAAAGAATTGCATACAAAAAAATGGATCACCGAATAACATCAAGCACTTGCTTCAAAGAATTATATTTATATGAAATGCAAACAATTAAATTTTTCTGTTTGCAAACGATTTCGCAGGTTGTGGATGGTCTATAATATAATTTGCCAATCTATTCCTTAGTTAAAATCTTTCGGAGTACGTCTGCATTTATTAATCTTTCTCTCGGAGTAAGTTTGTTCTTTAATTCGGAGAAAAATGTTGCTTGTTTTTTCAGTTTGATAGTTTCCCATCTGAATCCTGCTGTCACAGCTAAGAATTTTGCATTTCTAGCGCTGTTTTGAAAAACATTTTGTTTATTCTATTTTGTAATTAACTGTGATGAAAATGTCCCCTGCTTCAATGGAATTTGAACTACTATTTATAAATAAAATTGAAGATGAGATATTTTCAAAAGTTTTTTTTGGATTTCTTTTCCATCTTAGTAGAGTTTTTTCCTTGAAAACAATTAACGATTTTATATATGTATATTGAGATTTGGTGGATTGTTAAATTTAAAGGCTGAAACCAAACTTCAAAGGGGATAAACAGTCTTCATAACCTATCTTGAAATTCTAAAAGCCTATCCACAACAGAGCTACGCCAATTTAAACAAATTATGTAGTAAACTACTCATTTTTAAGAATAACAAATGTCAATAATAAGATGAGTAAGTATTGATGATAAACAATGATAAATATGATTGGAAGGCTGAAACCAATTCCTGAATAATACTAAGATAATTCAGGTAGCCATTTTCTTCTATCCACAAATTTTAGTGGGTACAGGGAAAAGTAATGTCTGTTCAAAATGTTAAAAAAAAATTTCCCCATACTTCTTTACAATAAGAGAGAATAGTTGTTGCCACTGTTATTTCATAGAGTTAAAAATAATATAAAATTCATTCGATTTAATATAATACAAATTATATGAAATAATATAAAAATCATTAACTTTAATATAATACAAATTATTCGAAGGATTTCTTATCACTGAGACTGTAATAGCTTGCTTTGTGCAATAACAGATAGACTGGACTCCAGATTTGCACCGCCGTTTTGTCCAAGCAGTAGAGCAGCTTGGAATTGAAAAAGCTGTCCCATCAAGAATCTTGGAGCTCATGGGTGTAAACTGTTTGACCCGCCATAACATTGCAAGTCATTTGCAGGTACAAGAGATTTTAAATGTGAAATTAATTCTCATAAGTCCAACCAAACAATAACATTGAAATTTCTGTCCAGTCTTAATTCTTTTTTTCCCCTTAAATTTGTACGATGCCTACTGTTTATGAGTGGTATTCAAGAGGATATAAAATAAAATTTAGATACATTTGATTTCAGAAGTATCGGTCACATAGGAAACACCTCCTTGCAAGGGAAGCAGAAGCTGCAAGTTGGAATCACAAAAGACAGCTATATACAACACCAGGGACAAGGTCAAGAAGAGAAGTGAGTCCTTGGAATGCAAACAGTGGCAACACATTAATTCAGCCCCGCCACCCTGTAGCATATCCACCAGCAACTCATCCTCCTCCCTTCAGGCCATTGCATGTGTGGGGGCATCCTACTGTAGACCATTCTATGGTTCACATGTGGCACAAACAACCCTTTCCACCAGCACCTTGGCCTGCAACCGACGGCACATTTTGGCAGCACCCGCAGGTATGTCCCCCACTAGTCCACTAGATAAGCTAAACTTCATCTCACTGTCTTGTCAATGCAGTGAATAATGTTGTGATTACTGTATTGCAGGCATGTACGAACACATGGGGCGGCCATAATGCACCTGCTCCTGGGACACCATGCTATCCACACCCAGTAATGGTACTGCCTATTTCTCTAGCAGTGGTGTTTTTTTATTTTTACAACCAGATCTCTTGTTAACTTGGCAGTAATTTTGTCTTATGTGTTATCGTCCTCCCCCCTAACTCTACGTTATACTTCGAAATTGTAATTTACAACATTTGCTATACTCGTAGAGTAGCACAAACCCATCTAAAGTCTGCTACATGTCCAAAGATATCCAACACTACCTACAACAGTTCAAGTGAGTGTGGATGTAATTTTATCATATTTGGCGAACAGTCCAGGTTAGTGTGAATGTAAAATGTGCCATTATAATTAACAATTTTAAATCTTTAATTAAATTTAACACTTGTACTTTATGCAATTGTTTTACCCCAATCGGAAAACAATATATGTAGTGCAAATGTTGATGCTACGTACATAGTGGTGACATAAATTGAGTTTTAGGAAGAATATAAGGGAGTTGCTGGGTGTAAGTTGTCAATATGTCAGTGTTGACAGTACCCCCTTTAAACATATGAGTGTATGTAAAAACTATATAACAATCTGATATTTATGAACTGACTCTCAGGGATGAGATTTGACGGGTAGGGTTCCCTCTTAATGGGCAGAGATATTTTACTCCCTGTTCTTATGTACTAAAATTTATGCTCCTTTAATTTTTTTTTGAACAAATCTTAATAAAGAAGGTTAATAATAATAAAATCTATTTTATTACTATTGAATAAACACCTAAGAACTTCTTGCTAAAATTGACGGTTTTTATAAAGCAATGTCTGTTAACAAATGACGGGTAGAAACTAATACAAACTGTGAAATACGTCTAAAATATCCGAAAATGGGCAGGACAGGCGTCAAATCTCAGCCGTAGTGACTGTTGAAAAAGGTCTCGAATCTCTCGATACACCGATAAAATAGAAGCCTCCTACATGACTAGTTTTAACAAATGGACGCGTGCTCTAATATGTCTTAAAATATTCACTAAATTCTGAGAACAGTATTGTGTAACACAGACAATAACACAATCTATCGTGATAGTAGCACAAACATCCTCTTGTTAACCAAGGTTGGAACTGTAAAGATATTAAAACGATATGCATAAATTGAATGTTGAGCAATGAACACCATAACTTCCTCTCAAATTCTCAACTAATTCCTCTATACCTTAACAAGTCTTCCATTGTCCTTCAGTAGAGACAATAGCTTAGTTACAGGTCCTAAGCAAAATGCCATGAACGAACCTATCATTCACCAATTTCTAGATGCAAATGAAAAAAACTCTGTTTTGTATTATATATTAAGATTAATTCTGTTTTGTATTTGGATAAAACACACTTAAATCTCATTATGAAATACAAATGATTGTAACATCAACAAATCACTCTTGAATCCAAATGTGAAATTTTCAAATCTTTAACTCAAATTTTTTATTAATTTTTCTGTTCACTAAAATTGCTTGCTACATCAACAATGACATTCATTAGGTTTTCGTGCAAACTTCCATGCATATACCATGTTAGACGTAAGGCTTACAACTTCTATTCCAGATAAACTTATAAAATTCATTAAGTTTTCGCGTAAACTTTCATGCATATATCTTGTTTAGCGTAAGGCCTACTTCTATCCCAAATCAACACTAAAATTCATTAGATTTTCATGAAATCTTCCACGCATATACCACGTTAGCTGTAAATATGCATTAATTTTTTTGTGTAAAAAAATGCAAAGTCTGCTCTCATCTCTATCCAATAATTTGATAGATTTGTAACGTAAATACTAGCACTTTCTAAGAGAACAACTAAAGCGAAAGAAAAGAATAAAGTTAAAAGTTTTTGCTCTACATATTTGAATTCCGATCAGTATTTCTACTTTAAACTTTGGGGTTTATAATTGTAAATTAGTATTTTGAACATCTTTTCAGAGGCTTCCCCTAGCACCAGTTGCAGGAGTTCCACAATTCAATCCTCCCGTTTTCAACGAAGACCACTACAGGCCAGAAGATTCTTCGCCAATACATTCCATACAAATTGATGTCAAGCCAGCAGCTTTACATCCGGTAATCCTTTACATAAATCATACTTCAATATTTTACTTGTATCTTGCTATAATATATAAGGCGATCTGAACAAAATTTCATGGCAACAGTCACAAGAAACAGTGGATGCAGCTATCAATGAGGTGCTGAGCAACCCATGGACACCACTTCCGATTGGACTAAACCCGCCTTCGTTGGAAAGTGTGATGACAGAGCTACAAAGAAAAGGAATATCCAATGTGCCTCCAGCTGCTACCTGTTTAGCATGATAAATGGGTGCTAGTGCTAATACCCATAATTAATTTGACGACATCTCCTCTTCACCTTTATTCCCAGTCTCACCCACTCATGATGCTGTGCCAGGAAGAGCTGTACATTTTTGGCAGTTACTTCTTTTTGTTCACAGTCGTCTGTTGAGAATTCCCAAAACAACTTATCTACCTATCCAGATTTGTGTTTGGGAGAGATATTTCTGGGCCCAGCAATTGTAATTTTTAGCAATTCGAGAAATTTTATGTTTGTCTCGGTTCGTGTAAGTTGTGTGTGAAAATGGAAATAAGTCGCTTCCTTGTGATGCTTTAAATAAGTCAAAAATGTGGAATTTCTGCTGCCGCTGGTAGTTGCCCGAGCTGCCTGATGGGATTCTCCAATCGGGGCGATTTTTCAAGATCGACAATTTTTTTTTATTTTTTTGGTTGTGTCGTCGCAACTCGCAAGATCTTTAGTCTATCAATCCGTGGACGAAATTTTAGGGTGTTGTATTAGCGACTAGATTGTAAGGTTGATAGGTAATAATTTAGATAGTGAACATAATCTTTATTTGATTATTTAACTAAGTGTTATGTTGGGTTATTGATTCTCAATTTTTTTTTGGAAGGGATGTGATGTTTATTTATTTAAATTAAAAAAATTTAATATAAAAATCAAAATTATAGTGGGCATAAAATTTGATTTTTAAATTAAAAAAAAATATAAATAAATTTATGTGTTAAAATTGATTCTTTCTTTATATATTCAAGTTTATTGAAAAATGTTTTCATTAACATATAATTCTATGAAAAACAATAAAATTGATAATTGAATATAAATATTAACTAACATTTTTCATAGAAAGAATTCCACAATTCTTAAGATCTATTATTCCTAACTATTTTTTATAAAGTTTGTGGTGGTGGTTGAAAAGTCAATGACATTTCTATCTATTGTATTTTCTATTGTGTCTACAACATTTAGAGAGAAGGTGAAAGAGAAATAAAAATCATTTTATTATTTTGATTCTAACAAAAATGAGGGACAAAATTTAGTTCTAGAAAAAATAAGATATTTATCTTGAAGGAGTTTTTAGTACGCATTAAACAAAATTATGAATTGCAAATTTAGTGGAAGACGATATATACACCCCAGAAGTCATAAGCATAAGATGTATCATGCACCCATTAAATATAGGCACCAGGGGATATACACATGCATCCTTAATATTTGGAAAGAAAGTCATGAGGGAATCCATGAAACTGTCAAGAAAACAGTTCATTGGAGTCTCTTTCTAGTTCCTTATGTATTACACACACACACACATGTCTTGTCTATTTATATATCATCATTTATTACATCCACCCTATTTACTAAGTGAAATATTATCGATTTTAATTAATAAATTGTAGTACATTTTGTGTTCATTTTATACTTGTAAAAATTGACATATTTATTTTTGTTAGACATAGAAAATAGTATCTTTTGAGGAGAACCGCGTTTGTTTGATGAATATGTGGAGTGCTAAAATAAAACCATGCCAACTATTAATTCAACTATGTTTTAGCACTAGTTTGAAGTGTTTTTCAAATAACATTACTAGATAAGTGTGTAATTGTGTACATGTTCTCGTGAGATTGTAATTTTTTTTTATCTCAAACTAATCATAAAAGAGTTATACTTCAAGACTTCGATATATTATTTCTTACATAGCCATATTTCTTATTATTGCTTTAAAATAGTATAGTGAATTGTTTTAAGTTATTCCATGACACACCAGTAAGAAGGAAAATAACTGTCTTATTTCAAAATCACCTTACAATTCGTAATCAGATCATGCGATTAATTATAATATTCCATCTATTTTGAAAACAAACATTGTAATTATAAAAATATTCTTTGAATATATGTTAAAATTATTTGCACTCTTAAATTGATTTGGATTTACAATATATTGACTAAAAATGTTTATTCTATTAACTAAATAAAATTAAATAATATATTGTAGATTATATCATTATATTTGATATGTTAAAATGTTTTAAAATATTTTCAACAATTTAGATTATATGCATCATACACAACTTCTAGTGCCTAGTTATTACAAAATTTTAAAATAGTGATTTAGATGAAACTATAACCTAACAATTTTAATTCATTTCACAAAAACACTTCAATGATTTTCAAGATTTACAAACTATTTCTTATTAAATAGTTCACTATCTACATACAAAAGTTGAATTATTTCTCACAAAATAAAATTTTATATATATATTAAAAATGACACACATATATTTAATGGGATTTGGAAAAATTAAATTTAGCTAATAGTTTAGGTTTAAAAAATCGTATGTTGTAGCACATTAATATTTTATAAGTTTTTAAAATTTTATTCTATGGTTTTTATATTTGATATTGATATCTCATAATTCTATTTTTTTAGAAATATGAACGACTCCCATTTAATTAAATTTCAATTTATAAATATTTAATAATTTAGAAAAAACTATTTTCTACTTTTTTATATTTCATTTTGAAATTTTTGTAGGAATGTGAAATATTTTCACTTAATTAAACTCAAACTTCAATCAGGTGATACAACTTAAATAGTGTCTATTATATAAACATGATCAGAATTCACATCTTATTTTAAAAACAATAATAAATATTATTAAATAAATACATTGACTATTTAAAATGACTGATTAAAGATATATTAGAGAAGGAAGAGGAATAATACAGTTAAATCTAAAATTTTGGAAATGAAGAACTAGTGATTCAATGTGAAACAAGGAATGGGTGGGGATGGCCTTAATGTGATCTATTTGAATATGGAATCAAATGAAGTCAAAAGAAATGTTTCAATCCAAAAAGATGGATCAATTTTTTTTGTTCATATTGAAAAAAAAAACATGAGTGGAAAAAATTACCAACAAAACGTAGTTTTATTATGAATCTTAGTGACTTGGTATGTCTCAATTCCATTCATGGGATAGGTAATAAATTTATTATAACAAAACTTCATCTCTATTTTTTTTTAAATTAAAAATATTACTTCTCTTTTTTTTTTTTGTTTTTGATAAAAATATTGGAAGAATTAATTAATTATAATAAATTCTTAAAACTATTGAATCTCACATATATGTATGTTGGAATATCTATAATCTCACCTATACAAATTGATATTTTTGTAAACACAAGTTTAGAAAATATTTTCCCATTAATATAAATAGTCTCAAATTCCAGTGTGTAACATATTTATATATTTAGACTAGTTATATAAGCAAGATTTCTCTAGAAGGTATAATATCTTTATTAATAATTGGTCTTACTATGTAATTTGTAAAGAGGACATAAATAAGGATATAAAATCCATGCTTCTCGTTCACAAATATATGGATAGATCAATTTTTAGATGAGTTAGTAGCTCAAAAAATAGATTGAAGAAGGTGTGGAAGAGTCTTCAATTGACTTATCAAGGTACTAATAAAATTAAAATTGGTAAGATTCAAATGCTTTAGAAAGATTTCACAAATATATGTATGAAAGAATCATATTTTATAAATTTATTTTTTACCCATGCATTGGGTGTGGTTAATTGGATTAGGTCTCATGGTGAGACATTAGATGATAGTCTTACAATACAAGAATAAAAGGATTTAATCCTATTTTAAATTTTTGATGAATTAATAGATAGTAATATCTCTTGAGAAATTATTGAATAGATCATGTGACACTTTTCTTAAGCATGCCTTCAAATAATAAGTTTCAGTTGGTAGCAGGAAGATCAAGTTTCAATTGAGGTAGAGGGTAAAATTTTAAACATGAGATGGAAAGACCAACACATAATATAAAGGAGATTGAAGAGAAAATTCAAGCTTCTAAATTATAAGTACAAGAGGAAAATGATGAAAAATTACATCTCCAAATTTCTAATGTAATTCCCATAAAACATTTGGGCATTATGCAAATGAGTGCAGGAAGAAATAGTTTTATATGAGTAGATAAAATATAATTTTTCTAAAGAAAACCATTCTAAAATGATAATCATGGTTCAATGTATATAACTTGTAATGTTGCATATGAAAAATTCATATGATGTTTTATTTCTAGACAATACATGTAGTACTTACATGATTAGATTTAAGGATATGTTTGCAAATATGGATGAGTTAGTTAATTATGAAGTGAAATTAGGAAATAACAATAAATTCTTCAATTATGGATAAAGGAACAATCACTATTAACATCAAGAAAGGTGAGAAGAAACACATGTATTCCATATATGTAATATGTTCTTGTTTGAAATTGTAGCAAAAAAATCACGCACTTTGGTGTACATTTCTAGGTCCTAACAATATAATTACATTTACATGATTCCTAAGTGAGAAAACTAGTGATTGACAATTATTTTTTGTCTCTTTTCTAGCTTTCTTATTTTATATTGGGTCTTACACACGCCATATCCGAATCTGAATTTTTTTCTTTATCTTTTTATTGCTTTATACACCAGTGCTCAAGCGCACTCGTCCCCTCTAGGCACCACCAATCATTTTCTACTTTACTCACCTCTTTCAGGCCTCTTTTATCTTCAGGTCATCTTATTTTCTTATGGTTCAACCTTTCAGTTGTCAATTATGAAATTCAACCAAGGGAATCACATAAATACAATGCTATATGACCAAAATAAAGGACCAAATATCTAAGCATCTATTATCATCACCTAAGCTTACATCTAAAGGCATCTAAGAGCATCAAAGACATCCACATAAAGTCCATTCAAGGGACAAGGGATTGCATTTTTTGTATACACTACATAGGAAGGGGAAGTTCATTATTCCATCCACACATCTATTTATATTGACACATCTAGCTATCACCCTCTATCAAGTGCACTTACACAAGGGCTTTCTAGGATATGATTCTATCACACATGTACAAGAACTAAATGGAGTATGAGATGTATTACAATGTTTCATCATAAGTTCATTTAGTCGAGTGACCTTCATGGTCATTACGACTCCACATATTGTATCTTTTCTTTTTGGGGTTTTATGTAGTTTAAGGGTTTTGCAGGTCTTCATCTCTTTACACATTACAAGAGAAATATGTGATCATAGTGAGACATACAGATGGCCAAAATTGAGTATCAATGACACTCTTGTGACACTAGAAAAATAAGGTTTTTAGCTTGTGCACAGCCACAAGTTCCCAACAAAGGTCTTTGGTACCTAGGCACCCTCACACCACTCCAAGTGCCCTAGTCCAGATTCATCTGATAGTCCCAGAATATCCTGAGCATAGTGACGATAGTATGCCCTTCCTGTTCATGATTTATTGAGTCTACATCATTCCAACATCAAGCACTAATCAGCTAAGTCTTTTCTTATCTCTCTCTCTCTCTCTCTCTCTCTCTCTCTCTCTCTCTCCTCTCTCTCTCTCTCTCTCTCTCTCTCTCTCTCTCTCTCTTGCACTTAGGGTTTATATTTATCTAGCTTATTGTTTTTGTCATCTTGCATATAGTAGCTGTATATTATTGTTACATAAGTTACTCTACAATATATAGGGTTTTAGCATTAAAATCTATATTTGTTAAATTAGAAACTCAAATTTGATGAGTATTAAAAAGATAATACAAAATGAATATACATTTTATTTTGAACATTATGCATGTTTTATATTGGATAGATATCAAAGTAATAAATTTACTTGCAAAGGTTGACATGAAAAGAAAAGAAAAATGTTTCCATTGAAAATTCAAAGTGGATTTTTAGAAACATATATATTCATGGTCTTGTTGTAGGAGGGGCCTTAGATAACTCAATGCTAGAATATTCTTCAACAATAATTTAATATTCTCAATCTCTTGTTGTAGGGTAACCTCTAAAAAAAATAGGGGTACCCAAGTCTACCAAAAGGTATCCCCAAGTAGATAACATAGATCGTTGTTCACCCAAAAGGTATCTCCTTACTGATAGTTCAATATCAACTCTACCTATATATTAAATTGTCTTATCTTCTTAAAGGGTCACCTCCATTGATACATTCACTTTCATGTACAATTTTGTTTAAAGATCAATTTTAAATTTAGCATTTGAGGTTCACACATTTAAGATTTTAGTGGTATTAATTTCTTGTAATGTTGTAAATAGTTTTCCTTTCACATTATATTCAATAATGGATTATGAAAGTTGTATCCTAGGAAAGCGACATAGAGACAATTTTTTTTTTAGAAAGGCATATAGAGATAGTATTATCTATGTAGATCTATGTGAAAATATGCAAAACACCCACATTCAGAAGTAGATTTTATTTTTTGACATTTATAGATTATTTCAACATAACAAATCGGTGCATTATTCGAAACAAAATTAGTTTTTTTTTAGCATTTTCAAGATAATTTAAACCCATGGTTGGAAAGAAAAGTGGTTATTATATCAATGTGTTGAGATCAAATAGAGGAGGATAATATATATCAAATGATTTATTATATTTTCATAAAATTCATGGAATTAAGAAGTAATTTACAACAATATATACACCTCAATAGAACAGTGTGACAAAGAGTAAGAACATAACAATTATGGAAATAGATAAACATATGTTGAAATTAAAACACCCAACAAATGAATATTGGTTTGAGATTGTATAATGTTTATATTATATGTTTGAGTCAAAAAAAGTGTAAAAGATAGTACCATGCAAGACAATTGGAGCAAAAATAAACATAGTGTTTTTCATTTAATAGTATTTGGTTGTGTGACATATGCTCATTTACTAGAAGAAAAGAGAAAAAATTTGGATAATAAATGAGAAAGATATATTTTATGTGGTTTATAGTGAGTGGTCATAATTATGCAAATTACATAATTCCATCATAAAGAAATCCATGATAAATAAGTACTCACTCAAATAGTTCAAAGAGTCTATATTCCTCCATTTCCAAGCATTCAAAGTTCCTAGAGCCATGCTTTAGAAAGAGAAAGTCACTCCAATAATTATTAAATGTCTTCAAGGGAAAATGAGTTTAGTCTAGTAGTTGAAGCACAGCACATCACACAACTATCTCTACACTATAGTTATCCTTGTATCTTTGTGTCAAGAGAGACAAGGGATACACATAGAGGGGTTGGTTGAAATTACATTCACACTTGCACAAAGAACTATGATATATACATTAAGATTTATCCATATCCAAGGGATGTGGTATTGAAATTAGATTGGTTTGGAATGCGTTGACCACCGAGGGTATTCAACATCATCCACACATAGATTTATCCTTTTTTATCTAATGATTTGATAAGGGTATTGTAGGTATTGATGTAGGAGCATCACTCCTAAGGTTAGTTTAGGCATGTCACGAAAAGTTTTGGTTTTATTAATTCCTTAGAGGTCCCAGGAGTCATTCCATTTTTTTATGAGCTCAAAAGGTCAAAACTTCAAACTATAGAGTTTCCCTCCATTTCGTGCAATTTAAAAATTTGAATCTTGTTTGAGCCAATTTTAGCTTGGTGGTATGGTGTAGATGATTTGAAAAGTTTTAAATAGGTTCAATATTTTAATATTTTTGTTAGAGTGTCTTCATGTTTTTTTGGTGATATAGCTCTTTTTGCTAAATTTCAAGCTTCCTTCATCGAAGTTGCAACCTCTAAAATGACTCTTCACCTTCCTCATGAGCATAATAGGAACTTATAAAAAGAAATCAAGCAAGAGGGAGGTATATAAGTTGTCTTTTAACTATTTTAAAGGAATTCATTTCAAAGAATGAGAAATAATTTAAGTCAAACCCAAGGTTTATTTTGTCTTATCATGAATATAATTTGTAACAAGATTTTGTGTATGAACAGTTAATTAGATAAAGATAATGGTCTATTATCTTCTTAGAAGATCAAAAATATTAGTAAAATTCATTGGGTGGTACATTATTACTTTGTTTTAGATTGTTTTTCTTAGATTTTGTTAAGATCATTTGACCAAGGAAAAGAAAATACTATATCAAACCACCTTTTTGTGTTTAAAACTTTGATGTCTTGAAATGCATTGATTAAGACAAAGGATATCTGTAGTGGAAAGTTATTTTATGTTGGAAAGAGTATTGTGATATCTTTTATTGTTCTATTGAAGTTGAAATAACATTTTAGAGGAACTTAGGGTTGAATAGTCCAAGCATCCTGTAGAAGAGGATATTTCAATTCAGTCAAGCTAAGAGGCAAGTTGAAACAAGAACATGAAGTAAATGATCAATGATAAAGCTCTGTGAAGGTTTGAAACACATCTATATGCCAATAAGGTGAACTTGGAATCTTTGCAGGTGAATAAAAAAATGAGTCTTTATTTTGAATTATCTCAAAGTCTGGGATCTGTTTGAAGGGAATAACAAGGTACTAATTATCTAAATTACATATTATAGCGATGTCTAGATTCTAATTTTAAGATCAATAGCTTTGACATACTTGAATAGACTTGAAGAAAAAGGATTTGAGCTTTAGAATTACATTTATTTAATTTTTATAGTATGAATATTCATCCTCTCAAGCTCTGGGTAAAACCCTCCTAGGGTTTATTGAAAAATTACTCATTTATGGTCCAAAATCAATCACAAAGGTATAAAATTTCAAGAAACAATATTATTGGTTCCCTAAATAATATTTGCAAATAATTTTGCATTGCAAAGTTACCAACTGATAGGAAACAGTGACAATTTTCCTACAATATTGTAGCAAAATAGTGGAGTCCGAATTAAGAGCTCGCTATTGTGATTTTAGAGGTATTTTTGTAAAGAAGTCTTCCTTAAATATTTGTACAAAAAATAAACCCACAAATGGGTACTCAAATTGGTGATTATTTTCTAATTTGAAGCTTTGTATTAGGAGATATACTTTAATTTTACCTTGAGAAGGGCTGATATGGAAGAGTTAGGCCTAGGGAAGAAATAGTAGAGAAAGAAAATTTTCCTACAGAGTTGAGCCATTCATTTGAGCCCAAACCTAGTCATGGGAAAATAATATTAAAAAATTCTCTTAGTTTTTTTGGGTGACTTGTGGATTGTTCTAGCCTATAACTCACCATCAACCTTGTTCTTAAGAAACTTAAGGGAATCTTTTACCAAAAGGAGATAATTAACTAACTCCTATGATTTTAATAAGTTTGATGATGAATTTGGAATGTAAAAAGTAAAATTTTTGGAGGAGGGTTCATTTTAAGACCCCCCCCTCAAAAAATATTATAGAATGGGTTGTGAATTTGATGAAAAATCCATTCACACTATAGGAAAATGTATGGAAATGGGTTTCGTGATGGAGATGAAAGGAAGGAGTTTTTTAAAAAATGGTGGAGGAACTGAAGTCTTTCTGTTATCAGCCGTAAAGTACTACAACATGTTACTGGTCGAAAAGTACAACATGTTGTCGAATGACAAAAAAAATGCTAGTGTTACCGACCAGTAACAAAATGTCAGTATTACTGATGGTGACATAGTATGTTGACTGGTGATATGGTGTTGTTAACTGGTAAAATTCATATATGTTGTTCCTGGAGGGTAATGTATATATGGTGTTCCCGTATAGTAACATATATGTTGTTCCTGGATGGAAACTGTTAACTTTCCAGGTTTATGTTTTCATTTAGGAACATGATTTAGTTTTCATCCAACATTTAATACTCCATGTGTATTCCGTATTTAATACACTTTCATCTTCTATACATACCCTTCCGCATTCATTTTGTCCCATTTTCACATGCAAGTTTCTCCACGATAGAATTTTTTAGAGAGTTCCAGTTTTCTCATCCCCTTCCATTCCTCTAGTATTAGATAGTAGCTAGTGCCACCTACCACATGATTTATTATATGATCCTTAAGGCTCATATACAGGTATCTTAATATGCCATTTTCCAACCTATTATATTTCAAGAAATGAATGTTCAAGAATAATGGCCCCAAGAAAAAAGACCATTAAACCAAATTCCTAGATGTTTACCGAAACATTTATATCCCCAGTTGCTACAACATCTCGAAGACCTTGAAATAATTTGTCAATCTGATTGGATTGGTAAGTCAAGCTTCCATGGATTCATTTACATGCCCTAGTATCAAACAGACCACAAATTAGTAAATAATATAATGCAAATGTATAATATTTCTAATGGAACTTTCACTGTTCAATTACCATCCCAATAATTTCTCATCAAAATAAAACTTGAAGATATTTATCATCTAATAGGCCTGCCCCATGAAAACACTTTTCTTGTAACCACAAAAATCCTTCTTCTTGATGAGAAAAATAAAATTTTAAATTCTCATTACAATCTCTCTATTGAGGTTGATGTTAATAATCCATCCAAAAGAGGCATTAACTCTCAATCTATCAAAGACCCCTTTCTCCTAGCCATAGTGGAATTTTTCCATTCTCGTATCGTGTTACATGGAAGAGACATTGACATTCCTTAGTAGGAAATGTACTACCTTATTCAATCTATTTCTAGAATTAGATTCACTTAATGCACATATCTTGCACATCAAAGATTCATTCTGAACTTGCCAAAACCAAATTGAATCCGTCTGCAGTTATTTGTTCTTCTTGTTATGTTATTATAATATATTATGAGGGTTGTTATGGAATCAAATCCACAACTATTCTGAATGCTTATATGGAAAAGGAAAATCATTATTAAATTAATTATTATAAACATGTAATATGTAATTCTGTTTTGAACAGGGTAAAGCAAGTAAAACATTGGAACACCGTCATGCGGTAGTTCACTTGCATAACCCTATTGGGCCTGAGGGGTCTAGTGAAAAAAATATAACTGATGTCACCATGTCTGATGAATCTTTGGCTACAAAATTAAGACCAGAAAAACGTATTTTTTGTTCTCTGGATTCATCCCACTCGTCCCGGACCTAGAGTAAGGAGAGAACACGCTCTGCTTCTATGACATAAGCAAATCCAGGTTTTAAGTTTTACGTACTACACAATCGTTTCAATTATATTAAATTATTCTACAGACTCAGGATAATGTAAATCTTGGACTCTTGACAATGAAATATTTCAAATTTTATTATTCTAATGTGCATCCTTTTTGGGCTTATCTATATCGACACCTCCGAGAGCATCTACTCATACTGGTGTAGACATGACATACATTCTTGAGCATGAAGAGTGCCATTCTGCACCATATTATCACCAAATCCCTTCATGTTATGGTAGAAAGAAACTAATAAATAGTGACTTAAAATTTATTTATATTATTCTTTTGAATTTATTGTACAAATTTATCATTTTTTATTAGATTTCATTAAATTCAGGATTTTTCGTGGTAGTACCATCATCACCCTTCCACCTAGTTCCAGAACCATAGTCTCTTGATTACAAACAATATTCACAGTGTAAGAAATATCTATCAATTTAAATATTATTAATTTGAATATCTTACTGTTCACTTGTTTATCTTATTAATTTCAAATATTTAACATATTGATTATTGAATTTGATATTGTTAAATATTAATGCTTGCAGATCTTTTACAATCTCAAATTCATCCCATAGCCACACCCACGACCACCTTCTCTACTCCGACTCCATCTTAGCGCATAAGAAGTACATCAGTCTAACCTCCCCTTCCACCTCCTTCAACTGTTTATGGTAGGGGAAAAAGGATTTTTCTCCCTAATCTTGGAATGACTACCAGTTGGCGGTGTGCCAAGTGCCAAAGGCACTTCTATTTTAAATAATATATATATGGATGAGGAATATCTCGAGTTTGAAATTTTTTTTGAGATGGAAGAGTTAAGGAGGGATGCATAGTATTTGATGCAATCTATTTGTAAGAAACTGCCACAGTTGGTAGGCATGAAAACATGGATGATGATGTAAAGACCAGGTTTTCACTTGACATCCTTGTGTCAAATAATGCTATAACCATTTTCATGGAAAATTTTCTTCTTGAAATTTAGAAGCTAAAGATGTGGGAGATCAAAGCGAAAGCTCTGATAAAATAAATTAATAATAGGTATCACAATTTTGAAAAAGAGAAAAAAAATTCATTGGTTAAAATTGAACTGGTGATGATTGATGATATACTTTCTCAAGCACAAAAAGGAAATGCAGTCACCAACAATGTTTACATCAGAGATGAAGTTTCGATAATAATGTTGAAAAAATTAGCTAATTTGAATGCCAAGGCACAATCTTACTACAAGAAATGGAATCGTGATAAGAACCTTGTCACTATTGCTAATGTAGAGAAAGACTTGGCTATTGATTATGGGATTTTTAATTATAGTAAAAATACCAGACTTTGAAGATAGAGGTGTGGGTGTTAGATGAGCACCTTCGAAAAGCAAGAGAGAGTTTATGTGGGGCTATTGGTTTTAGAGAAAATCTTGTTCTGTTAAACAAGAAGAACAATATTTTGTGGAGGATTATCAAGGAACATGGAATGGATATGGAAATTATTATGAAGAAAATAAATGATTATGATCCTTCTATCCTTTTAGCAAGAGATGTAACCCACGAAGATAGAGAAAATTTAGAAAATATTAATTATGTTGCAAAAGAAGTAGTAGAGTCTAGTGTAATCTGAGATAGTTCAAATATTTTAGTTGTTGTTGAATTTGTTTAAGGAAAAGCTTCCAATTAACTTAAACTAAAAATTTAAACTATGTTACTATTGATGCATTCATTATTTGACAAATCAAATTTGAAAACATTAATTTCAAATTTAAAGATTTAGTTAATTTTTTTCAAGCTTCTAGAGTTGATGTTCATAGTACACATGGATTCTAGAAACTATATTTACATTGTTCACTTTAATTTAAAACATGAATGAACTCAATAATTAAAACTTGTGTCTTGAATGTGTATGTTGTTGTCGATCTTGATTCATAATGTAAAGATTATCTCTAATAATCATGATGGGATGTAGTCATAGAGTACTATGTTTTTTAATAATTCTAATAATCATGATGTTCTATATCATATATGGATTATAATATATTTGTAAACAATTGTGCTCATGGAATTGATAGTGAGAAATAAAATACTGAACATACTTTACTAACTTAATGAACTTTAATTTTATTACATCATCTAGTTTGCATATTGCAAAAATATGAATTTTCTACCATATTTTATTTGCAAACATTATTAAAAATATATAAGGGATTAAAAAATATTCCTAACATTATATGCGCAATATATGTAATTGAACAAAAATATAGAGTAACAATATATATTTTAGAAAATGAATACAATCAACTATCTGGTAGCGGAAGCAACCTTATCCTGAATGGTCCTTCATCACTTATTATATCTATTGCAGTTTCTTTTCTAGAAGAGACCAAGTCAATTTCACCATTATTAGATATTTTATTGTGATTGTTCGTTATCTGATTAACAAATTTTCACTCTATAAAAGATGTCCATGTAGCTAGTGCTCTTTCATATGGGAATGTGTCCACCCCATATCTTGAAACATAAATTCTTAAACAAGTTTCCAAATTCTTTTCTAATCTATTGTTAAGTTTGGATTTCACAAATTTAAATGCACTAAATGCCCTTTCATCTTCAACAGACCAAAGAAACATTTTTTGTATGAGTCATATACTTTGAAGTATTCACTTATATTTTCTCTGAATAGTACTCCAACTCCATAATAGTGTGATAGCTCCCATTTTTTTAGGGTCAAAAATAGTATTATATTGATAAGACATTGTATATTAAAAATGATGTGACTATGATATGAGTAATTTTCTATCTAGTATACCATTTAATTCCCCTCCATCAACATCTGAAGATTTTCAAAACTGCTCCATAAGTGCAGTCATGGATTTCCATAAGTTTGTAGCTCTTTGTTCTTCATCAATCATCAAATTCTAGAAATTGGGACTTACAACTCCCATGGCCTCAAGCAGATCACTATTTTTAAAATTCTCTCTGATCTCAGAAGATAATGTTTCAAATATCTTCATCAATTTTTTACGTGTATCAGAAACCACAACATCAAGAAGACAACTTGTGACTGGTGTTTCCTTAGTTTGAGAACCTCTTACATAAGGATCTTTGTATAAAGTGTGAATTGGAATTTTTTTACCATCAAGAGAAATACAAAGATGAACACTAATATTGAACTTTAAATAGTCGTTGGGATATTTTGTATCTGTCAAAACTATGAAGCTACTAAAAATTGTCTTCTGAATCTAGTCTTGGGTGCAATATAAGGAATATAAAATCACACATACTTGTCTCCTTCATTTCATAAAATCAACAATGTATATGGTTATTTCTTGAGCATGTTTCACCAAGCTATTTATTTCCTTCAACATTTGAAAAATACCACATAAAGTTAATAATGTATCTAAATCTGTCAAGTGATACAGCAGATCTTTAGCCTTATCCATTTCTCTTTGATGCTTGAACATATGACCTACTAAGGACCTGTATTCCTCAAAAATCCTACAAGCTGGTTTATATAATGATATCCATCTTGTGTCAACATATTTTAGCAATTATTTACCATTTTTTATTCCAATAGAAAACTTCTAAAAATCTAAAAATATTTTAGGAATGCTTGACATTTATGAATGCAAGTCCCATATCATTTCCTCCACCTTAGCAACATTTTCAAAATTACTTATAATCTTGTAACAAAAAATCATTTAGTGACCAATACATTGATTATGTATCATGTAATGGGATATGGTAGTTTGCAGATGAATAAAAAGTCCAATTTATTGACCTTGCATGACATATGTGCCATCAACTCCTACACAAATCAACTTTGCAGATATTGAATGATTATCCATCCTAGCTATTTCCTTCAATTTTTTAATAACAAGTTTGGAAATTTTCTTAGAATTGTGGTTCTCCATCATTTTGTGCATATTTAGTAGATGATTTTCCTTGAAATGGTTACTGAAACTGAAAGTGTAGACATGTATGCATACCCAAGATGTATTGTCTACTGACATGACCTCATCAATTGATAATGCGATAAAATTTGTATTTTTTACCGTCTCTCTCAAGTAAGTGATTTAAATTTCTCTCATACACTTTGCCATCTCCCATACACTGGTATCTAGTTGGAATATTTGGAAACCCATTAGATTGAAACAATATCTTATAATCAATGAGATCTGAAATTGGTCTTCCCTTCTTTAAAATGTGAAATATTGTTCTTAATATAATGAGTTTTTCTTGAAGACTTATATCAGTAGATTTTTCAAATTTAGCCTTTATTTTTCTACCTTTCTAAACTAGGTCCTGAATATGTTTATGATGATTGTCATATTATGCAACATATCTCATATGTAAATAATATTCCTAATTTTTTCATCCAGTTGTTTTTGTAATTGTTCCATCATCTTGCTTTTAGACTCATATGCCTTCCCATAATGCTTCTCTATTGTTTCCAACTTCAATTTCATTTTTTAGTCTCTACCTAGTTTCCAACCATAGATAGTACATCTAAATTTTATAGGAGTATCAATACTTATTTTCAGGTTTAACAGGTTCAATGAATGGATATTTGGTTGACCATTCAAATTTATAAGTCCTTCCTATAGTCCACTTCCCTTTTTTACGTTTTCATTGTGAGTTTATGGAGTTTTTATCAGAAGTTTGAGTTGGATGGGAAATGGGATTATCAGTACTATAAAATTGAACTGAATTAATCTGGTGATTGATAATTTCATCTGAAGTAAGGTCACTACTAGTGTTTTCTTCATTTGAGATAAATTGGTTTTTTTACAACTTCCCTAAGTAAATAAAATAATAAAGTAACATTATCATAGTAAGGGTCAAAATTATCTCTTTCCACTAGGGTTACTATTGGTTGACAGAAGTATTTAGAAATTTCCATATTGCATTTTCTTTTTCCTTGAGTTCTTTTCTCATTTGTAACAGGGGCCATCGAATGGGCTATTTTGAAGTCTACACATGCGACAAAATTATATAAGTTTCAAATACTGACATCAACACATCTTTATCCAATCACATGGAAACACAACTTTAAAATTAAGTACACCAACACAACCGAGCTGTCAAAAGGCAAAGAAAGATACATGATGTCATCAAAAAATACTACGACTGGTGGGTAATAAAGTTAATTGTTACCAACTGGTAACACATATAACTGTTACCAGCCACTAACACATATAATTGTTACTGGCCAATAACACATATACATGTTGCTGACTAGTAACATTTTGTTCTTACCATTCAAATTTACACATTTGTCTTGTCGTCCTTCATTACAGAATTTGTTGTCGGATGATCGCACAAATAATTGTTACCATCTGTCAACACAAAAAAACTTGCTAGTCTACAGACAGAGTTATCATTTTTGCTTACCTCTTGAGTATTTCACATTTTCCTGAATATTTCAGCTTATGGTCTTATACTTTCGTATTTTTCACATGCTTATAATGTAAATAATATGACTATATTACGGTGAATTAATCTCACACACACACACACACACACACACACACACACACACACACACACACACACTTTAACTTAAGAAACTTGCAGAACGCCAAGGTAGTGTTCCATGTCTTTTGAAGAAACTGATCTTATCTTTGAAAATTTATCTCCTGAATGCACATGAGATCAACATTGGACTGGAATTGATCACACACACACACACACTAGAATGTTATAACATGAAGGCGAATATACTAACATCATTCGGTCCTTGGCAGAAACACGAAGGCTAAATTATATTAAAAATTTTAGGCCCAATTAAATTTTCGTGAACATGCTATCGTACGGTAATAAATTTACAAATTTTTAAATTTGAAATTCCTAATATTTTCCTTTTCATGAATATTCGACACTAAAATTTACCTTGTTTTAGAGGATTCTTGAGTTAATAAAACAAACATTTAACAAGCTTAAAAGGATTGATTTATTTTGTTGGATCTAACTAACTTGTTGGAGTGTTTGATTGTGTATATTTTTTGCATCATTTGGTATCATAGTGGAGGATAAAGAGGAAAATTGACAAGACAAGAGAAAAAAAATAGTGAAGAGAACAAATTTCCAAGAGGAAGAATTTTTTTTCAATATGCCACTAAGAAGAGTGGTCAGAGGAGGAAATAGAGAGAAACCTAGAGATAATTAGTTGTTTTCCATACTTAGAAACATACTATAAAAATTGGGGGCATTGGAAGTTTCTTAGAGCAAAGGAAAGAAATTGGATGAAAATAGTGAAAAGGAAGAAGAGAAATAAAGAGAGGTAGTAATAGAAAGAGATCCAGAAGAAGACAGACTCGAAGTGAGGATCCTAAAAGAATTCATGGGAGTAGGTACTAAGCCAAGGATGAAGGTATCATAGTAAAGTTTGGTGAAATTTGGTGAAATAACACAACATGCTACTATTTGGTGAAATTTTGTACAAGAGTAAAGAGTGAAAGAAGGAAATGATAATATTAAGAAATCATACAGGATGTTTGTAAAATTAAAAGGTAAGTTTATCCCTTCAGATTATCAGACTAGTTTATTTTAAAAGTTGAGACAAAGGGAGATGAATGTAGCTGACTATACTCAAGAATTTAATAAATTGGAAATGAGATCTGATCACATAGAATATGATGCTGAAGGGTGGATAGATATGTAAATGGATTCATGATTAATATACATGATGAGATAATTTTTTTAATCTAAGGAAATTTGAAGAGGCATATCAAGTAACCTGGAAAGAAAAAGAGTTCTCTAGGAAATAGAAACTATACTTCAAAGTTAGAGGAAGAGGAATGAGAGGAAGAGGACAATAGTCAAATAGATGAAAATAATAGCAACTTAAAACTAATGAGGAAGAGGTAGGTAACTCATAAACATAGAATACATCTAGAGATGGATATACTAAATGTGGTTACTAATAAAGAGGTAGATGTGGATTTGGAGAGGAAGAGGTGAGTTCACTGGTAGATGTTGCAAACGTAATAATTTTTCTGTTCATAGGTCATTTGAGTGTGCAAAGTATCCACAAGAAAGTAGTAGTAAGGTTATGTAGTGCCCACTTCCCTTTGACACCTTTTGATGCTAATCATGATACTACTGATTATATTATGGACTTGATTATGGACCTTATTATAGTATGATGATAGATGTTAGATCATGGATTATTGTTGACTTGTTTCAGTTATGATGCATGATGATTATTAGAGGAATTTTGGGTATTGATGATGATATACTGTTGACATGGTTATGTTATGGATGTTGTTTGGACATGTGATATTTGGATATTGTGAGTAGACCTAGAAATGGAAATTATTGGATGATGATATAGTTGTTGATAAAACTGTAAATGATATCGTTAGATTGCTTTGATGTTGTTGTGATTCATATATCTAGAAGATTTTAGGAATCATATTTATATTATTTTTGATGTTCTAATATGGCCACAAGGCCGAAGGAGGTATTTGTGTTTTGCAGGTTAAAATATCACAACAAACATCAGGGGATTAGAGACCAACCACATTGGAATTTTAAATGAATTTAACAAGGTCACCATGGCAACTTGTTTTGTTTGTGTGTGGTTGTTTTGTTAGGGGTACCCATGGGGGGGAACCCCCTTTAAATGGGACCAAGGTGTTATGTGTATTTATTTATTTGACACATTTGTTTAATGTTGCATGTGTTTATTTTGTGATGCATTTGCCCCTTTCTTTATTTATTAAATGTTGTATTAATATTGTGGGTAAACATGTTGTTAATATTAATTAATTAAAATATATAATGAGAAATTAATTAATTGAGTTGTTGGCCTTGAATTAAAGTGTTTTAAGAGATGTGTAAGTTAACTTTTGAGTGTGATACACTCCACCTTCTTGGAAATTATAATTTTCCTTGAAGGCTGATTTTGGAGGCTTGTGGGACAAGTTAAACTTGTCCCATACCTCTTAAATTTAATTACCAACTATACCTATGGTTGGAGAGTTGAAATTTGAATTTTATAATACTTTTTGAAAAGGAAATTTGTAGGTTTTAATTACACTTTTCTTACATGTTGTGATTTCAGTCCTCTGGGGTGTGGGTTTGTTTTGGAGTATGTAAGTAAACTATCATATTATTCACCCACCTATTTATTGTGCTTTGGAGAGTGAAGTTGAATATGGGGGTTGGTGTTGAGGATGTGTGATGTGGCATCCTACATGGATCCACCTCCTCCTCTTCCCTTCCCTCTTCTATAAACTTTAAATTCCTTGCCTTGTTTTGGGTTGCTTGATTTTTGAGACTTCATTCTTGGGAGAATTCTTTTTCTATTTTGGGAGCTCTTGCTTGAAGGATTTTTTGAAAGATTGTTGCATGTTTGTGCTTAACTGTTTTGGATTGCTTGCATTGGGTTAAGATTTTTGTTTTGGAACCTGGAACAACTCCATCATGGAGAGGCAGTAAATTAGCTCTTGAAATGCTTTTCTTATATGAATGTGAATGTTAATGTATGAATGTTTGATATGTTTGTGGGCTGTTGGGTAGATGGCTTAGGAATGGTGTAGGAGAAGACTATGGGGTTTATTTTTTGGGAGGTACAAGTGTGTTTTAGGGAGGTATAAGAGTGGAGGGAATTGGGATTTGGGTTCTACCTTACAAAGAAATAGTTTACATTTCTTTACTCATTATGGGGTGCCATAAGAGGTTGGGGAGGCATAAGGAAATGTGAGGGATAGAGGGTACTTTGGGGAGGTATAAGGAATGTTAGGGCTGTGATATACTATATTTTGGTGGTTTGTAATTCAGGTGGCGATCCCCATTTCCCCTTTTGGGAGGTATAAGAAGCATTCCCCATAGTTTCTTGATCCTTTGGCATGCTTGATGAAGCCTCGGTAATGTTGGTCATGATTTATTGTAGTTGTAACCTACATTCTATTTTAGACTGTGTTTTATTGTGAAAGTGTTGCTTGCGTGTTTGTGGAAGCTTGATGTTACCATGAGTTGGATCACATCTTTTATTGCATTGTGGTTAGGGCTCAAGGGCCAATGAATAAGGATGGATTCTCCTCTTAATTGGATGTCTTGGTTGGGTGGAGAGCGTTGCCTTTCCCCTACTCTTGTTGTGATTACAACGTGGGAGAATGAGATATATGCACTTGCTATTCTAGAGCTGAGAAAAAGACAGTTTGACAGTCCTTTGCTGAGATAAAGTTTATTATAACCTTTCCCACTTGTAGTGGAGGAACTTGTAAATGTTTTGTAATAGAAAGATGTGGTATTGTTTATGAAAGTTGTGAAGTGAAATGTAAAAGAAATAATATCTATTTTTAGCCTCTGAAAGAATGTGAAAGAATTATATTCTGTATGATGAACTCGAAGAATGAAAGAAAACTTGTAAAGTTGTATTTTGGAATCAATAAAGATTACATTACCTTCCCAATTTTCGTTTTTGTTTTAATATTGAACATATAAATGTCAATTGAAATCTCTTTTTGAAAGAAGTAAATGCGTATGAAGGAAAATGTAGAAATCTGCCTTTTGAAATGTGTAAAGTTAGAAATCAGAATTATATATATATATATATATATATTTTTTTTTGAATGGTTGGAATTGAATCAAATAAATGTATTAGATTTGAATTGGAACACATTATAATACTTGAAAGAAGAAAATGACAATTAAACCCTTTTAAATTTGAATTATGCTATGTATTTTCAAAATGGCAATTACTTTACCTAAAATACACAGTTCAAACCTGCAACAATGAAATAATAGATTAAATGATTAAATTGAAGTAGTGTGTCCTAAATGAATTCAATTGGACTATAAAAATTAAGGATAAATCCTTCGAAACCTTGCAAAATTGGGCTCCGCCCTCTTACAGTCGTTTTTCTATCAAGGAATGTAAATGCTCGAATTGAAAATCAATCAGACAAATTGAATCTTGAAATCCTTCTTAAATCTATCTCAGAAAAATTCTCCATGTCTATTTGACATGTTGAGACAGGGAGAAGATCAAATTGAAAAAATCTTATAAGTTAAACTTTACCAGTTCTTACTGTAAAACCCTGCAGTACGTTTCCTCAAAAAAATTTGCTTAAAATTTATCAAAATAAAAAAATTTGATGATCCTTGAGTAAAGAAGACATCTAGAGATTTCTAGAAAGTCCTCTTTTTCCCAAAACTGAGCTCTCCATCAAAATTTATGGCCTTCTAAATTTTTTCTTCACTTGGCGTAAAAAAAAAATTGGGAAAAATTTCACTGGTAGACCTGCGGGCTCGAAAATTTCCCTTGGAGCTTTGGAATTTTTTCGAGAAATTTTTCCAAATTTTCCCCTCTACCCCGCCAGCCTACAACCAATCATTGGATACCACGTGGGACCATGAGGTGTCAGCGGAGGGGCGGATCTTTTTTTAAACATAGTGCTCTCGAAAACAATTTTGAAAATTTTCCAAATTTTCTCCGCCAGCGCACAACTAATCCGAGGCTGCCACATGGCACAACAAGGCATCGATGGAGGAGTGTACCCCCTTTTCCCTTTGATATTTAGAAAAATTTTGGGAAAAGTTTCCAAATTTTCACCGCCACCCCGACGACCCGCAACTAATCAGAGGCTGCCACATGGCATCACGAGGCGTCTGCGGAGGCAGGGTGAATTTATCCCTTTTTTCTTTCGAGGCACAAAACCTTATTTCTCCAAACTACCCCAATTTCCCCACATTGTCTTAGGAGACACCACGTGTCCCTTGCAAACTCGCGAGGGCATAGGTACAAAAGTGAATTCTCGCCCAGCGCGGGAATTTTTTCCAAATATTCCCGTCTCATCGTTTTACCCGCGTTTGCTTAGAATGCGCCGCGTGTCCCTGGCAGACTCATGGGGGCGTGGGAACAAAGTTGTTTTTTTCCCCACATGGGAAAATTTCCAAAACATTCCCCGCCACCCCGCAGACCTTCCATTGGGGCAAATTTTCTTCCCTAGCCCCGCAGGCCCACCTTTGGGGAATATTTTCACCCCAAGGCCCACTGGCCCATAACTTGGAAAATATGAGGAGTTAGGAGGACTTCTTAATATCACCAGAAAGGTGAATAAATTTCCTATCCAATGGGAATGATTTAGTAAATTTTTTAATGTGTTAATTTTGAGATAAACCAAGTTGAATCTTTAAGCCTGTTAGAGAGTGGGTATGGTGAGGAATTACCCTCTGACCCTAATTGAACTTTCTAACCCTAAAATTTTGGACCTTGTGACCTCTAATAATTGTGAACGAAATAAAAGTATACTCTTGTTAATTAAAGTTTTTCTGGAACTTGTTAGTGACAACTGTTGTCTTATAACCTGGTTGTAGACTCTTTTAAACAAAAAAATTATTCCATAATTTTTCCTATCTTATCCTAGGTTGTTCTTGGATCTCAAGTGGGTTGTTTTTAATTGGGCATCACATGTTAATGAAGAAAGAAATCATATTGCATATGATGATGAGGAAGAAAGTGTGGCATCACCATCACTAGTGGAAGAAATAGAAATAAGTGAATCATTGATGACGAGGAAATTCTTGATGAATGCAAGAAAGAGGAGTGAAGAACTAGTCTGAGGAGGTATATTATTTAGAACCATATGCAAAGGAAGAGGTAAACTCGTCATTGATAATGGTAGCACATATGACTTAGTTTCCTCTAAAATTGTTGAAAAATTGAATTTGAAAATAATGAGCCATCCTAAACCATATAAATTCTATTGGGTTTAAAGAGATCATCAAGTTTTAGTAGGTCAACAGTTCTTGGTAAATTTCTAGATTGATAGAAATCATGATTAGGTTTTATGTGATGTATTGTATATGGATGAATGTCATCGTTCTCTAGGTAGGCCATGAAAATTTGATAGGAAATCCATTGATGAT
Source organism: Taxus chinensis (assembly GCA_019776745.2). Taxonomy (NCBI): domain Eukaryota; kingdom Viridiplantae; phylum Streptophyta; class Pinopsida; order Cupressales; family Taxaceae; genus Taxus; species Taxus chinensis. The sequence continues at coordinate 775,412,631 of CM034146.1, forward strand.
GGATGGGAAAATACTTATAATTTTTTGAGGGATGGAGTTAGGAAAACTTTTAATCCACTGAAGGATAGACCAACATGGCATGAATACCATCCTAGAGTAATGCTAATGGGACTGAAAACATTCTTTTATCAGGGAAAAGAGGATAATGTGAAGGAAAGAACAATTGGTACAATTAATAATATGTGAAAGTGGTTGAGTGGAGAGAAGGAATACCAAGGAAACATGCAAAGAAGAATGAGTGAGAAAGGTGAAGAGAATGCATCTACATATTATATTGAGAACAAGGATAATGATGAGATCTTAGAAGAAAAAAAGAAAGGATAAAACTTATACCATGGAGAAAACATGAAGGAATTTGGTGTAGTACAAAAAGAAAATAATCACGAAAAAGTGTGACAAAACAACTCAAGAAGATAAGACAATTTAAGAACAAGAAAAGTGAAAGCATGAGGAAGAAGTGGTGGTCAAGAATGAAGAAGATACTCAAGTTTTTCAAACTAATATTTCTTTTGGATGTTGTGTATATAGGTTTGAGAATTGAAATAGTGAAAGAACACTTAAGTAAGGGTGATTACTTTAAGCAAAAACCCCTCTTTTCTAGTTTTGAAGATAAAGTAACCCAAGAAAGGAAAAAAGAAGATTTCAAGAACAATATGACAATCCAAGCACCTAAAGGATCATCACATATGATTTTTGATTGGATGAATATTTCCAAGAATTTGGTGGAACAAATGGTATTTAATTCAAGTATAGTGAAGAAGACAACTGATGCATGGATGAAAGAGCTTGTAATAAGCAAGCTACATCCAATGAAGACACATGGAGAAGGGTATTATATAAAATATTACTTTTAAAGGCTCATGTTTAACTAAAATAAAATGAAGAAAAAGAAAACAAGCTTGTAAGAACAACATCATGAGAAGACTTCTCTTTTCATTGGGAGTATTATGGAGGAACATCACTCCTGAGGTTAGTTTTGGCATTTCATACAAAATTTTAGTTTTATTAATTCCTCATAGGTTGTAAGATTCATTCCATTTGTGTTTGATGATCTCAAAAGGTCAAAATTTTAAACTATGGGGTTTCCCTCCATTTTTTGCAATTTGAAATTTTGAATCTTGTTTGAGAAATATTTGTCTTGGTGGTATGGTGTATATGTTTTGAAAAATTTTAAATAGGTCTATTAGTGTCTTGATTCATAAATATAGTTATTAGAGTCTCTTCATGTTTTTTTTCATGATATAGCTCTTAAAGCTAAATTTAAAACTTCCTTCATCCGAGTTGTATCCTCCAAAATGACAATTAACCTTCCTCATAAGAATAATAGGTAGTTATGAAAATAAATCAAGAAAGAGGGAGGTATATAAGTTTTATTGTAACTAGTTGTAAGATAGTCATTCGAAAGAATGAGAAAGAGTTCAGGTAAAAAACCACTTTTTTGTTCTTATGCATGAATACAGTTATGAGCATGATATTGTGTGTGAAAAGTTAAATAGAAAACGAGCATAGGATGTTATCTTATTGGCAGATAAAAAATTTAGTAAGATTCATTAAGGTGCATTATTACTTGGTTTCAAAGTTTTTATTTTAGCACGTGTTGAGAACATATGACCAAGGACAAGAAAATGTTGTATCATACTGCCTTTCTATGTTTAACACATCAATGTCTTGAAATGCATTGATTAAAAGACTGAGGATATCTTTAGCGTCAAGTCATTTTATTTTTGCAATAATATTGTGATATATTTGTATTGTTCTAGTGAAGTTGAAAAAACATAGTGGAAGAACTTAGGGTTTAATATTCCAAGCATCATGTAGAAGTAGGCATTCCAGGTTACTCAAGATAAGAGGAAAGTTGAAACAAGAAATTGAAGGAAAGAATCAAATATGAATATCTATGAAGGTTTGAAGCAGGTGTACAAGCCCATAACATGATCTTAGAATCCCTACAAGTGAACAAAAAATCATTCTTTAGTTTAAATTATCTCAAAGTATGGAAAACTCTATTTGAAGGGCAGACTAGGGTACTAATTATCTAAATTGCATATTATAGTGAAGTCTAGAGCCTACTATTAATATCAAGAGCTTTTAAATAAAGTAACATACCTAAAGAAAGAGTATTTATCATTATAATTACAGTTATTTAATTTTATAGTCATATTCATCCTATCGAGCTTTCGGTAAAACCCTCTTAGGGTTTATTGAAAAATTACACTTTTATGGTCCAAACTCAATAAAAAAATTCTACATTCTCAAGAATAAATCTTAGTGGTTCACTCAATAATTTTACATTTCAAGGTTTCTAGGTGATGGGAAATGGTGACAATTTTCCTACAGTATTATAACAAAATAGTGGAGACCTAATTATGACCATGCCATAGTGATTTTGGACGAATTTTTCTAAAGAAGTCTGCCTCGAATATTTGTACATAAATTAAACGCCCAAATGGGTACTCAAATTGTTGATTATTTTGTAATTTGAAGTTATTTATCAGGAGATACACTTGAATTCAACCTTGAGAAGGGTTGATAGGGAAGAGTTAGGCCTAAGGAAGGTATAGTGAAGAAATGGAATTTTCCTAAAGAGTTGAGAAAAAACAATCATCCCAAACCTAGGCATGGGAAAAGGGTATTCAGAAATGACATTAGTTTATTTTGGTGACTTCTATATTGTTCTAACCTATAACTCAGCATTACCCTTGTTATTGAGAAACTTAAGGGGCAATTTTACAAAAAAGGAGACCTGATTAACTAACCCCTGTGATTTTAATCAATTTGATGATGAATTTGGCATGATTATAGGCTATATAATTATACGTACCCAAAATTGTAAGGTACTGTACTGCCGGAACAACGTAACAAGTGCCCCAATGATGATACAAGTCTCCTCGCAAGGTGTTCGTGATCCTGAAAAGATCTCCAAGTATGCGTTAACATCCCGCATGCCCCGCTTAGCCCCTGTGTCCTTTGTTTTTATCTCTTTTCCTCTTTTCTGGCCCTGTTGCCCTTCAGTTACGAAACCGCCGCATGATCAGGGCGGCTATCCTGTAACCGCCACCCTACTCAGAGCTGCGTTCCTTTACGTGTTTTCCAGAAAGAATTTTTAACATGACTCACGTAAAAATCAATGATTCACCAGCTTTATTTACCGACTTGGGCTTGCATTTATGTGTTTGGTCCTGTGGAATAGTGTTTGGCCATTGTTTATAGTTTTAGAGTTCAGTTTGGTTTTGATCTTTGGGTGAATGAAAAGCTATAAATAAATGGCTTGTGCTCAAACAAATGGGCTGGCCCCTCATTCACTTCTCATCTTCTCATTTTCAGTAGTTCAGTCTGTTACTTCATTTAGAAGCCATAGTTTCAGTTCATTTGCATGCTTAGTTAGTATTGTTTAGCTGTTGGTAAGCCACATATCCATCTTGTGTAGGAAGTGCTGTTATTTCACCCAATCCATTGGAGTAGAATACCTTAGGAAGCCATTAAAGTTGCAGGTTTTGCTCCTCAAAATAGGATAGTTTCAGGTTCTGGACAATTTATGTTGCATAAGACAAGCTCTAGATCCCGCTAGGAATTGCATAAGACAAGCTCTGTACTCTTGCGCTATCCATCTCCTACTCACATTATATTCATTCTGCATTCTGAGTTGCCTTTGTCCCGATATCTACTTATGTTGATGCTAGCATTACACTCTTTTCTGGATTCACATGAACACGAAGGAACGAGGAGATCACACTGAGGGGACAAGATCACACATAGAAGATGACCAAGCACACACATTTTGGTCAAATCAACCGAACTACAGATTACCCTAGGCAAACATTCATATGACTGTAGAAGGGTTTGAAAGAGAACAAACCTTTAGTTGTGATCCTTTGCTCCCACAGCCAGATGCAGGAGACACTCTTCTAGATATAGATACCAGCCTAAGAATCCAGGTTACAAGAACGACTGTGAGGTACTCTGAGAAGATCGCACACTTATTAATTTTAAATATAGAGGATGAAAAAGCATATGATTATTGGATACTAGGGATCAGGGACTGATTTCGTACATGACCATAGCAAGACCGCAACAACCAAGAGTCTACGGTTGTGACCCACAAATCCTGCAACCCAATGAATCCATAGGAGAGTTAGACATAGACACTAGCCTACATACACTAGTATTCATATCTACCCCACTTCCACCCGCCATCGTCGAACAGTTATCCTTACTAGATATAGTAGTTAGCAAAGCTAGAGATTTCTGGACTAGGCCAGCGAATCGTTCGTAGAGTCGATTGTATTCACTACCCACCATATGACCTTATCTGGAGACATACATGAAACTATCCCAGTTCATTTTCCACGTATTCCATAACCCATAGATAAAATCATGCTAGAGCTCAATATTGATTGGAGCCTTCAAGCAGTCATCCTTGCTGACCGATCTATCACACCAGTTTAGTTTAGAAGGGCCTTCTTTGCCTTAGATTCAAAAATTCCACTAGTGCGTATTGAAGACATTAGATTGCCTAACTAGCTTGTCTGCATCACACACACATTCCATCCCCACCGGCTGTCTCGGCACAACCTCGGGAGGTCGGGTACGCGGAAGAGTTACTTGTAGATTCCCATGCTCGCTTGTCACTTTTCCGGTGTACAAAATTGGTGAACCCAACATGAATCGAACACGTAACTTTCTGAACTGGAGTTAGAGTATCACGTGTTCTTCCAAGTTTAGTATACTTTTCATCTTCTCTGCCTCATTGTCTTTCACCTTTTCTCCTTCCCATTATTCTGCGGGTATTCATATACCCCCCTAATATGTCGGGATTCGATGCATATGGCAGACCCCTCTTGGGTCTTGAGGCATACTACTCCCAACAGAATAGACAATCATCACCCTCACTCTCGGTATGGGGTGACAACTCAACTAATCAGTTGTCAACACAAACTCCAAAAATCAGATATAACTCATCTTTTCAAACTGAGGATTTGGATCAGTTCCCTAAAAAAAACAAATAGAGCCTTCAGGCTCGAATAATATGACGTTTACCAAAGAATCTGGTTCATCTCCTCAGATGCTACTTATACCACAAATTAGTAGACAATCAGACCCATACCTGGTCTTAGATGATGAACAGTCAATACATTATCCTAGGAGTGAACAACACTCTTAGGGCATGTACCCACCTGTAGGAGGTTTACAACCACAACTCGAGGTCTCTTTCAAGAAAATACCTCTATGCCACTACATATAGGAAATACTCTCAGAGAAACTTGGCAAGATAATGATCAGTTCATAGCAGGATATCACATGCCTATACAACACCAGGGTATACAACAAACGCCACTGAGGCAAAACACCGTGACTTCACCAAATGAAGTCATTTCAACGTTAGTAGAAAAAGTGAGAGGGTTAGAACTTGCCCAAGCAAGTCAAAATTCGCAATTCATGCAAGCAGGGAGTTCCAATCCTCCACACCATCCTAGCCAAGTAGACCTCCTCACAGGAATAGGCACGTTAGGCATGCCTCCTTAGTATCCACAACAAGCACCAACTAGGCCCATCATCTCTAACACCGCTCCTCCGAATCTAGTACAAAACAATCCATTCCTGGACAATACCCCGTCATACTTAAACATGTACTCCAAGTCACCACAAGGGGATATGTTCTCCTCTCCTGGAATTTTTGCTCAAACATAGGGACTTCCTTATGCCCCTGCCAACGCATACGCTGCGCCATATCAACAACCCATCCCACCACCACTCCCTCAGCAAGCACCATCAATGGTCGAAACCTATGCGATAGGGACTTATTCAGAATATTTGAAAGAGCCCTTAGACTTCACCATATGAAGCGTCATGCTTTTAAGACCCCTTCCTGATTTACCCAAGTACAAAGGTGAGGGAGATCCAAACACACATATCAAAGCTTACGCTACAACCATTCAAGAACTACTCCCATGGGATGGGGTTGTTGCTAAAATATTCCCAAAAACCTTGGAAGGCATCACTCTTGATTGGTATTATAGAATACCTGAGGCTTCAATCCATTTGTTTAAACAACTTGTTTCAGATTTCATCAAAGCATTCGACATGAACAAACTGTTAAGAACAGGAATCAGGGAATTCTTGCACATTAAACAAGAACACAATGAATTTGTCGTCCATTTCATCCAAAGGTGGCATACAATTCTTTATTCTTTGGCAAGTGCTCCAAATATGGATCAGATGGAACTATGTGATTTATTCCTTCATTCTCTCAGTAGAGAGGTGAAGGAAGAAGTCCAAAAATTCCCACTAAGAACTTACGATGAAGTACTTGAGAACGCTCTTCGAATAGATCAAGCAGCAATTGATAGTGGTCGTAAGACTTATGGAAAAAACGGGAGATTAATCATCTCCAGCTAGAACACTACAACTTATCCTATTACCATGAACGTTTATCAAGGACCTAAAATCCTTAACAAAAATCGCGGGGTGACAACAGACAGAGTAATTGATCAGCCTAAAAAGGTAAATACTGTGAATACTTCATTACTAATGAACAATCAACAAAACAATAACCTTACCCCCACAATCAATACAGTGGATTTTAATCATCCTCAACAACAACAACAATGGTGAAATGCCACATAGGGTCTAAGCCAAAACTCATTTGGTTATCAAAACCAAAATCAAAGCCAGAAACAACAAATGCCAAACTTTAATCCTAATAGGCAACAATTTAATCAGAATTTTAGGCCACAATATACACCAAACCAACAAACCAGGAATTACAATCCTAATTCATATTGTGGTTTTCACAAAATTTGAGGGTCATGACACTAGAACGTGCCGGTGACTACAATAAATTCATGCAACGTTTGCCAGAAGAACAAAGACAGTTCTTCATAGATTTTTTTTTGGCAGATCCTGTGTCACCACCACTAGGCACGCTCGCAGGGGGCAATTTCCCCCTCAGAATGCTCCCCTCAAGATCTTTAACGATCCACTTCCAAATCATGATAACAATAGGCTAAATCTAAATAGGATGAACAAAATCGTAATGACGGGAAACAATGGTCATAAAGCCTCGACTTCAGTAAATCCATCAGTTATGCCACAATTAGGAAATCAACCGAGACCCAAGATAGTCAGTTTAGTAGAACTAGACGTTGAACTACCTATCGAAGCTATAACAAGAACACAAGAGTATTTCTCTCAACAAAGCCCGAGTCACCTGCCAGAAAATAGATAAGAGTTAACAAATAGTAGAAAAACCCGTAGGTGCCTATGATTTAATTAACAACCTGACAAAAACCTTCTCGCACATTTCATTTTTAGACTTACTAAAGAAATCTCCTGCTCACAGGGCTGCTCTTTTAGAAGCATTAGGTTTAGGTCATTTAATTAACATCACTCCACCTCTTGAAACACAGGTAAATCATGTGAACTTTAATGTTCATTCATCCAGGTCAGCCGGATAAGGATGTCGAATTCATATTCGAAAATAAGTAAAATGCCTACAAATGCTGAAATTACACGTAGAGGCAATCTAGCCTTACACTTACAAGGATGGATTTATAATAACTACGTAAAACGAGCAATGGTTGATGATGGGGCCGCAGTTAACATAGTTCTCTTCTCTTTCCTTCAAAAATTAGGATATGGGGAAACAAATTGTTCCACCACTCGAAATACATTGAAGAGGTTATGATAGCCTTAAAGCCACTTCGATTAGAACCTATAATACTACCGGTCACCTTAGGACCCAAAACAATCCTAACTGAGTCTTATATTATAGATCGGGGAAACTAATTATAATATGATCCTCGGCCGACCCATGGATACACCGTATGAAGGCAATCCCTTCTACGTTATTCCAAGAAGTAAGATTCTCGCATCTAGGAAAAGTGGTTTGTAGCCAAAGGTGATCCAAAGCCATTCGATATACACCTAGTTGACTTAAAGAAAAGACCAAGTGTGCACTCGAAATTTGAACTTCCAACTAACCAACTTAATAAACCCACTGACGCAAAACTAGAGGAGAAGTTGGTACCTATAATGGATCTTAAGACTATGAATCTAGTCAAGACAATCCCAGCCTCAAAAGATGAGGCTAACATTGTAGAAACAGTTTCATCAGGAACTACTGCAAAAAATCGTTGAATTACTGGAACAGGATCTATCAATGTATCTTACCATTTGACTATGTGAGCATGAGAAATTCCCTAGGTGTTGGTTCTCTTCCAGTAGAGGATATTCTGTATGGTGGAAGTAGAATGTGCAAACACAACCAAATATCCTAACATCCATATTCCCAGCTAAATATTAGACACTCCATTTTTGATGGAGTTAGATGCCGTTATGGAGCAGGGGCAGGTGTAATCTTCACTTCCCCTGAAGGAAAAGTCTTACCTTTTTCCTTTAAACTCAATTTCGAATGTACAAACAACGGCGCTGAGTACGAAGCCCTCCTCCTTGGCCTCATTTTAGCCAAGAGGATCGGTATTAATAACATCAGAGTGTTAGGAGACTCACAATTGGTAGCAAACCAAGTCTCTGAGATATATGAAACCAAAGCCGAGCATTTACAGCTTTACAAAAAAGTTTGTATTAGATTTAAGCAAGGAATTTGACTTCATATCAATTGAAGCAATCCCGTGAGAAGAAAATCTTCTCGCTGATTCAATAGCAACTTCCGCATCACGTTTTACTCCAAGCAATAAGTTAGAGGATACCCGTTTCATAGTATCCCTTCGTGATGAACCATTGATAAAGACAACGACAAAATTCTCTTTTAAACAGAAATGAATCTACTATCCTAGACCATGTTGATAGTGATATGGCCACTTTGGATTACTTAAACACCTATGCGGCACTACATCTCTCCTATCATATGATAGATTTGTCCTTAATCCCACATTCATCTTCTTACTTCGGAAATCCCATAATGGAACCTAGCGTATACACGGTAGAAAGTGGGGATGATTTGGATTTACCTCCAGCCCCACCTGAGTTTGAAGAGGGTAATGCCTCTTTAATCGAAGAAACAATTGATGTTAACATCGGAACGGAGGATGAACCAAAAATATTGAAATTAGGGTCCTCGTTAACCCCAGAAGAAGTAGAAATACACACTCAGATCCTCAAGGAACATCAGAAAGCTTTTGCATTTAATTATAAGGAAATGACAGGCGTTGCACCACACATCGCGGTGCACAACCTCGTCACTAAATCTGATGCAAAACCAGTTAAACAAAAATCAAGACCCATGAAACCTAAGGTGGCTCTCATGGTGAAAGACGAAATAATAAAACTCCTACAAGTAGGATTCATCAAACCAGTCGATTACTCTCAATGGGTATCTAATATTGTTCCCGTTCTCAAAAAAGAATGGGAAGATACGCATCTACATAGATTTCTGAGACATTAACAAAGCATGTCCTAAGGACGACTTCCCATTACCATCCATAGATGTCATTGTTGATGCAACAGCTGGATTTGAACTCTTGTCTCTCATGGATGGATTCTCGGGATACAATCAAATCAGAATATCTAAACAAGACCAAGCCAAAACCACGTTTATAACTCCTTGGGGAACCTATTGTTATGCTGTTATGCCATTTGGTCTCAAGAACACTGGTGCTACGTACCAGCGAGCTATGACATATATATTCCACGATCTAATTCATAAAATCATGGAATCCTACATAGATGACTTGTTGGCTAAGGCCAAGAAGCGTTGTGACCATCCGGAAGTACTCCGCATCATTCTTTCACGCCTAATAGAATACAGAGTCATGCTAAATCCAGAGAAATGCGTCTTTGGTGTAACAGGAGGAAAGCTCCTAGGTTACATCATATCGTCATGAGGGATAGATGTTGATCCAACCAAAATTTGGGCTGTCCTCGAAATGGTCCCACCTTCGAATGAATCTGGAATCAGGTCATTTCTCAGAAAACTAGGTGCAATCCGGAGATTCATCCCAGACCTAAGTTTCGCCATTCATCCAATCAACAATTTACTCAAGAAGGATTATAGCATTGATTGGACCAAAGACTACAATGAAGCCTTTGATGCAGTTAAGTGTTTCCTGTTATCACCACCTACGCTAATGCCACCTAAGATAGACCACCCGTTAATTTTGTATTCACGAGCTACCGATGTCTCGTTGGCCTGTATGTTGGCCCAAGAAGACGATGACAAGAAGGAAACGCATGATTTATTTCATTAGTCAAACATTACTTGACTATGAAACACATTATACACAGGCAGAATGAGAATGCCTTGCCATAGTCTTTGCTACTAAACACTTAAGACACTATATGCTGAATCAAGAAACGAGGGTCATGGTAAAAACGGACCATTTACAAACTTTCCTCACACAAGGATCCTTGTCTAAAAAGGCTGGATGTTTTATAACCTTAATGGGGGAATTCGAATTAACATTTGTAAATCAGAAGTCGGTTAAAGGACAAATCATCGCAGATTGGTTAGCTGATAACCCGTTAGATGGAGGTGATTTAGTAGATTTAGATTTTCCAGATGAGTGCGTATACTACATCGAAACCCGACCCTCTATCTCTGAGTGTCCCTGGTACACTGATATCATTAATTATATCATGGACCATACGTACCCAGAAGGAGCTACACCACAACAAAGAAGGCGGTTACGTATTATTGCAGCCAAATACGTCATCATAGAGCAAGTGCTCTACCGAAAAGCATTCGATGGAATGCTCCTGAGATGTGTCGACACAGAAGAATCCAAGAAGATTCTCCACAAATCTCACAGTGGAATGTGTGGAGGCCACTTCGGTGGCCATGCCACCGCTCGCAAAATACATCGAATGGGCTATTTCTGGCCCACTCTAGAACACGACGCAGTGGAGTTTGTACGCAGGTGTCATAAGTGTCAAGAATTCTCCCACGAGATTCATATGCTAGCACAAGCTCTATAACCAATTGCTACTCCATGGCCCTTTTCTACATGGGGTCTTGATTTGATAGGGAAATTCTCTCCCTCGTCTACAGATGGCCATAATTTTATAATCACGGCCACCGAATATTTCACCAAGTGGGTAGAGGCTATGCCTCTTACTACTGTACCAGGTTCTGTAATCGCCAAGTTCATTTTGAACCAAATCATTTGCAGATACGGTATCCCACAAGTCATTATCTCAGATAATGGAACTTCTTTTAAAAATGATGAAGTTCGTGAACTATGCAATAAATTTAAAATAAGCCATCATACGGCTTCCTTGTATTACCCTCAAGCCAACGGACAGGCTGAAGCAACAAACAAGACACTGAAAGCCATTCTCCTTAAAAATGTGAAAGAAAACAAACGAGATTGGCATTTGAAGTTATATCCGGCCTTATGGGCCCACCGAACCTCAATAAGAACACCAACGGGAGCAACTCCTTTCTCACTAGTATTTGGGGCAGAGGCAGTTCTCCCACTTGAGGTCGAAATACCCAGTCTCCGCATTTCATTACAAGGGATTCTGGATGAAGACGCTTACAGAGAAGCATGTCTTTCCCAACTAGAAAGCCTAGATGAAACTAGGTTAGATGCTGAACAGCGACACAGAGCCTATGCTGACCGGATGTGCCAGCAATATAACAAAAAGGTCTATGAACGCGACATATATGAAGGTGATTTAGTTCTAAGGCTAGACAGTCGGATCGACAAGAAGACCGGCGAAGGAAGGAAGTTCCGGCCTAAATGGTTGGGCCCATACCGAGTCATGAAGGACTATGGAAACGGTGCATACCTCCTATGTACGCTAGAAGGTGAGGAATTTGGTGAAACAGTCAATTCCCTGCACCTCAAGCGGTTCTACGCATAAGCAACTAGCACTACTTATATATATTTACATTGCATCTTCATATAGATTAAGATCATTTTGTCCACTTGTTTCTTACATAAATGGTGATCAAGGAATCTATTCTCAAAGCAATTCATTACAAACTCATGATGTTGTTGGCATAAAATTTCTAATCATACCTCTCCATTTTCATGATATCATCATTTATCTCGGAATCATTTTATCAAATAAAGCTAGACATGGCAAAGTCTTAACAGTAACCATACCAAGATCTACGGGATTGTTCTCACTTTTAGTTTCTTCTTAGGATAGGTGTCTTGCCTATGGTCTGTTCTAGAAGCTTCATAGTGTCACATCTATCCCATATATATGTCTCTTTGGAAATAAGCACATACTGACATTTTACTCAAGAAAACGAGTCAAAAAGTGATCAAACAGAAAATTTTAATTTTACACATTTCCTTGCCCCACCAACCTTCGGTGATGAGCTTGCATCTCTTACTAGTGACGTAGGGTTGGGAAAGGATGGAAATGCCCTTACTCGCCTATACCTTGTCCATGGTGATAAACCCACGCTTCTTACTAGTAGCATGGGGCAAAGTATAGGGGGTCCTCTTGACAAGCAAACATTAAAGGTCATAAGCAAACAATCCAAATCTTGAGGTCTTAAATCAAAGATAAATGAATCAGATGTTCAAAATTCTAAGAGAATTAAAATCCTAAAAACCTAGATTTTGTCTACTATGTGGCCATCTACGGATCTAAGTCTAGATAAACCGCAAAGTAAGTAGCATTCTAAACTATGAAGTCACTCGGGTAGAGTAAGCTTGTAGCTTCCAATTTGGTTCCACCAAAGCTTTGTCTGTCTTTCATCACTATCATTTCAGCATATTTCACAACTTGTGCCCTTTCTAGCTCTCAGTGATGAGCCCTCGCATCTTACTAGTTGTGTGGAGTTGGGAGTAGGGGCAGGTTTATCTGCTCATCATACCGGTTATATTCATCACTTTGCCAAAACAAATATGAAGTATCAAAAAATTGCTTAAAGAAACTAAGATTCAAAATCACATTATGTCTACATTATCATATATCAGCATCATGAAATACAAAAGGAAAACAAACATTTGCATCATTTGTTCTCCATTGCATACATTCTAAAAAGCATATAAACATACATCGTAGTATACATAGGGAAACTGGAAAAGGAAACAAAGCCATCAATGCCAAAAGCTTGATCCAAAAAGAATATACATATATATATATAAATGATCAACATTTATGTACAATGCCATCATGCACTAGGCATGGTCAAAACGCTCAAAGAGCCCGGGATATACAAAAGAATGTATCGTACAAAAATCTACGAGAGCCAAGCGGCTTCTCAATCTCTACGGGACCCCTCTGAAGGTGCATGCCCACGCCTAGGACTCCGGCTACGCTGGCGCTCTGAATGCACAGAGGGCTCAGGATCCCGAGGGGCAGCCACGGTCTCACCACGAGAATGGCTCCTCATCAGACGCTCAACCGTCCTGTACCCCGCTAGCTCGATGCGAAGGGTCGATACCATCCTGGCTACATGCCAGACTGGAGAAAAGACGTCGGTATGCCTACCGGCTGCTGAAGGCTCCCCAGCGTCTATGGACAGCTCTGCACGGGTCCTATCCATGGGGATCATCAGGGAATCAGTGCATACCCTGCGAATCAAATCTCGCCACCCATCGGCGGTCTCTGCAAACAAAGGAGAAAACAAGTTAGAAACCAAACAAGGAATTAAAAGATACAAGATAGCAACTAAGGAGGTCCTAACAAAGAAACAAACACTAGAAGGGAGAGGGGGTAACTTACTCGGATCACCCGGCCTCCAGGATGGATCTATGGGGTCAGCGCCTACCACGGATGCCGCTACCGACTGAGGGGCTGCTCCTGTAGCTAGAGCAACGTAACGCCCCGCAACAGACTCATCCTCCCCATGGCCCTGGGAGAGTGGCTCCTCTGAAACTAGAGTATCCCTCTCTGCACTCTGCTCAGCCCTCTCTGCCTACATGATATCCTGAGTATCATGCCACTCAGGATCACTGTCCTCGGTCTCCTCCTCTGTCTCCCCCCCGTAAACTCCTCAGACTCAGAGTCTACCTCTATAGGGTCATCGCTGCTGTGGGCAGGACCCACGACAATCTGAAGTAAAGGTGCCTGAGGTGCACCGGCTCTCCCTCTGGCACGAACTATCCTCCTGGCTGCAATAGGAATGCCAGGAGTAACCACTGTCCAACCCCGGCCTCTAGGCCCCCCTCTGGCCTCTCGAACTGATCTATATACTGGCACCACCGGGGGAAGCATACCCATGTAGGGTAGGCCAAACTGCTGAGGAACTCGGCCAAAGGGGTGCATCTCCACACGTCCCACTCTGTCAATAAGCTGCCCTGTCGTGGAGCAGGAGATCAAGGTAAGAGTCTCCTCGCCCCATATGCCCGCCATAGTCTGATATGGTGTGGCCTCCATGTCGGCAGTGGTCAGGGAGGCAGCTGGCTGATGAGGTGCTCTAAGCACCGACATGTCTATCCATCTGGCTGCCCTCACAGCTCCAGGATCTACCACCTCCACACCCCTACCATAAGGGATGAAACGCTCATAGACCCAACTCATGACTAGAGTCGGGTGGCTCAATGACTGCCCCTGTAAACGGACTACCCTGTATAAGTCGTGGTAGGTAGTCCCAAGTATGTCTGCTCCCCAGGCATATATCCGTCCATGTCCCTCTATCTGTGCAATGATGGGGGACCAGCAGTATAATAGTGTATCTCCTCCCTTGTCCCCGATCAGTCTCGAGGCAAGGATCCCCATGATGGCCTAGCGAAGTAGGGGGATGGGCAAGGAAGGAATAGATCAAACTCTCACCCCCTTCTTCGATCCCGTGGAGATGATTGCATCTCCCATATATGTGGCCCACTGTGCAATCTGTGCCCGTGAGCCTGCTGTCTCCAGGGTAAGCTGTCTCCCGATGATCGAGACCCCCAAAATACGATAGACATCCTCCAATGTGATGGTCCACTCACCGCGGACCCCTGGCAATCGAAAGGTGTTCTAATCTACATCCCAGTATGAGAACAGGTCACAAAGAATGTGACTAGATGGTGTAACATGGGGCACGCGTGAGATGCGTAGTATCCCGGCCCGCTGAAGTGTATCCTCCTCATCCTGTGAGAGGGCATCTAATACTCCTGGGAGCCAATCACACTCCCTCTCTCTACTCCACCAGATATACTCCTCTCTCGCCTGCATACACCCAAAAACACACAAAACAAAGCAAGTTAGCATCCAATTAATACTGAGAAAATCATGAAAGCATGTAGAAATGCTAAAAATACAAACACAATCTCAAAAAGAGGTTCCTTTTGCATTCTGTGCAAAATCGCCGCCCTGAGCAGGGGGGCGGTTTCGTAACTGCCGCCTTAAGGGTGGTGGTTGTGTAACCGCCGCCCTGAGCAGGACGGTGGTCATGTAACCGCCGCCCTGGGCAGGGCGGCGGTCGTGGTCCGAAAATCCACACGGGTTTTTAAACCCAAAAAGCCTAAAAAAAGTTAAAAAAGACCATTTTACGTAAAAACAAAGCCTACCCAGTAGGCGCCCCCCCCTAGATGAACCTTTTGACACTAACATTTTCAAAAATTACCCCCCCATGACAAAGATTTTAACATTTCAAAATTAAGGGGGTAAAAAGGATAAATTGAAGAAAACTAACCTGTGATCTCGCGGGTCGATGTGCCACACGTGGAGGCATGATCGCTATCTCGTCGCGGACGTTTTGACTCTACTCATGCAAGAAACCGTCACCGTGGGTCCCAGAGCTCAAAATCAATCAAATCGACTCGTGCAAATGAATAGGAAAATGGGCCCACTTTCATATATATAGCACTCTGATTCATTTTAAAATGACTTTCTCACAGGTTTGGAGCACTGATGGAGGTAAGTTCCTATCCCCGTGCAAATGGTACGTTCTCATTCCCTATCATTTTAGCGTTTATTTTTCAAACTATTGTGTCTATCTGCACTTGAGTTCTCTTTTCGTTTTGCAGGTAGCGGGAATTTTGGATGGCGTCATTTCAACACACGGACGTATCAGGTATAACTTCTAACTTCCCATTTCGGGACTGCCATACTCAGACCCACCATTTTACGCCTCTTCATGGCTAAAACGCTTCTCCGAGGGGGCAATATGTACGTACCCAAAATTGTAAGGTACTGTACTATCGGAACAACGTAACAAGTGCCCCAATGATGATACAGGTCTCCTCGCAAGGTGTTCAGGATCCAGAAAAGATCTCCAAGTATGCGTTAACATCCCACATGCCCCGCTTAGCCCCTGCGTCCTTTGTTTTTATCTATTTTCCTCTTTTCTGGCCCTGTTGCCCTTCAGTTACGAAACCGCCGCCCTGATCAGGACGGCGGTCCTGTAACCACCGCCCTGCTAAGAGCGGCGGTCCTTTACCGCGTTTTCCAGAAAGCGTTTTTTAACGCGACTCACGTAAAAATCAACGATTCACCAGCTTTTTTTACCGACTTGGGCTTGCATTTATGTTTTTGGTCCCCTGGAATAGTGTTTGGCCATTGTTTATAGTTTTAGAGTTTAGTTTGGTTTTGATCTTTGGGTGAATGAAAATCTATAAATAAATGGCTTGTGCTCAAACAAATGGTCGGCCCCTCATTCACTTCTCATCTTCTCATTTTCAGTAGTTCAGTTTGTTACTTCATTTAGAAGCCATAGTTTCAGTTCATTTGCATGCTTAGTTAGTATTGTTCAGCTGTTGGTAAGCCACATATCCATCTTGTGTAGGCAGTGCTGTTATTTCACCCAATCCATTGGAGTAGAATACCTTAGGAAGCCATTAAAGTTGCAGGTTTTGCTCCTCAAAACAGGATAGTTTCAGGTTCTGGACGCTTTATGTTGCATGACTCGCAATAGATCCCGCTAGGAATTGCATAAGCCAAGCTTTGTACTCTTGCGCTATCCCTCTCCTATTCACATTATATTCAGTCTGCATTCTGCGCTTGCCTTTGTCCCGATATCTACTTCTGTTGATGCTAGCATTACACGCTTTTCTGGATTCACGTGAACACGAAGGAACGAGGAGATCACACTGAGGGGACAAGATCACACACACTATTGGATTCGCTACTGTTCTGCAGAATCCAGGTTCTAGCTTTCAAAGTTCTACATTAGAAATATATCAAATAAAGTAGATAATCAATTCTTGTCAGTCAAGTTTACTTTCGATATTGCTAGGGAAGCTGTGGGGATTGATAGTTTCTGAGAAACTATGATTCACTCCTCACTTCTGAGGTAGGATCAAGAGTCTGGAAAATAGATTAGGCAAGTTATTTCATTATTTAGAATAGATCTACAAATTACACAGACAAATAACTACACTCGGTTATTTTGTTTGTTTTAAGTTTTATCTTAATTGTCAATTCTAGATATTTTAAATAGCTGCTTTCTTAGTTCTTAAGGTTTCTCAGAAAATACAAAAATAGAAGTTATATATGTTCTAGATTTATTCCACGTAGTTAAATTTGCTTTGTTACAGTTAGATTTACATTATTGTTTTATATGACAATCACGGGACCTAGGGAACCCAAAGAATACGTATTTGAGCCAATTGTGCCTCAACCCAATCTCGTCACAACAATAGTTGATATAGACCAGAATCTTAGAATCCAAATCTTCCAAACAACAACAGATTTACAACAGATCAACTCTCAGTTGAGGGGATTAAATATAGAAGACGACCAAGCACACACGTTTTGGTCAAATCAACCGAATTACAGATTACCCTAGGCAAACATTCATATGACTGTAGAAGGGTTCGAAAGCGAACAAACCTTTGGTTGTGATCCTTTGGTCCAACAGCCAGATGCAGGAGACACTCTTCTAGATATAGATACCAGCCTAAGAATCCAGGTTGTAAGAACGATTGTGAGGTACTCTGAGAAGATCGGCACAGTTATTAATTTTAAATATAGAGGCTGAAAAAGCATATGATTATTAGATACTAGGGATCAGGACTGATTTCGCACATGACCATAGCACGACCGCAACAACCCAAGAGTCTACGGTTGTGACCCACAAATCCCGCAACCTAATGAATCCATAGGAGAATTAGACATAGACACTGGCCTACGTACACTAGTATTCAGATCTACCCCACTTCCACTTGCCATCGTCGAACAGTTATCCTTACTAGATATAGCAGCTAACAAAGCTAGAGATTTCTAGACTAGGCCAGAGAATCGTCCGTAGAGTCGATTGTATTCGCTACCCACCATATGACCTTATCTGGAGACATACACGAAACTATCCCAGGTCATTTTTCCACGTATTCCACAACCCATAGATCGAATCACGCCAGAGCTCGATATTGATTGGAGCCTTTGAGAAGTCATCCTTGTTGACCGATCTATCACACCAGTTCAGGTTAGAAGGGCCTTCTTTGCCTTAGATTTGCAAATTCCACTAGTGCGTATTGAAGACATCAGATTTCCCTAACTAGCTTGTCTGCATCACATGCATATTCCATCCCCACCGGCTGTCTCGGCACAACCTCGGGAGGTTGGGTACGCAGAAGAGTTACTTATAGATTCCCACCCTCGCTTGTCACTTTTCCGGTGTATAATAACATGTGAAAAAATTTAATCATTTGAGGTCAAAAGTATAATTTTTGTAGGATTCTTGAACTGAGAAAACAAGTATTTGGCATGCTTAAAGTGATTGATTAATTTTATTGGATGAAAATAACTTATTGGGGTGTTTGATTGTGTATATTATCTGCATAATTTAGTATCAGAGTGGAGGATAATGATTAAAATTTAAAAGACAAGAGAAAAAATCAATGAAGAGAAGATATTTTCCAGAGGAAGAGAAGAATGTCAAGATTACACCAAGAAGAGTGGTCAAAATAGGAAATAGAGAGAATCATAGAGACAATTATTTTGTTGACATAAACATACATGATAGATTGAGAGAATTGGAAGTTTCTCATACAAGAGGAAAGGCATTTGATGAGTATAGTGAAAAGGAAGAAGAGAAAGAAAGGGATGTAGTAGCAGAAAGAGAGCTAGAAGAAGGACTAGAAGTGAGGATCCTAAAATAAGTCATGGGATAAGATACTAAGCAAAGGATGAAGATACCAGAGTATGGTGGAAGCATGCACATATAAGATTTGATAGAATGGATAGAAAAAATGGATAAATATTTTGATTTTGAGAACATTACAGAGGATAAGAAGGTAAATTTTGCATGTACAAAACTAACAAGGCATGCTCCTATTTAGTCAGATTTTGTGCAAGAGGAAAGAGTGAAAAGAGGAAAGGATAAAATTAGGAAATGGGATAGGATGGTTGTAAAATTAAAATTTAATTTTATCCCTTTAGATTATCAGACTAGTTTATTTTAAAAGGTACAACAAATAAGAAAAAGGGAGATGAATGTAGTTGACTATACTGAAGAATTTTATAAATTGACAATGATATATAGTCACATAAAATAAAATAATTTAGCAGTGGATAGCTATGCAATTGTATTGAGGTTTAATATAAAGGATGAGATCATTTTTTGAAATTTAAGGAAAATGGAAAATGCGTATCAAACAACCTTGAAAGAAAAAGAGAATTTGTCTAGGAAAAAGACACAATACTTCAGAGCTAGAGGAAGAGGACTATAGTCAAATAGAGGACAACAACAATAAAAAAATAATGATGAAGAGGTAAGAAAATAAAAAACATAGAATACATCTAGAGGTGGATATACTTGAGGTGGCTACCTATATAGAGGTAGAGGTGGATTTTGAAGAGGAAGAGGTGAATTCACTAGTAGATGCTTCTAATATAAAACGTTTTCTATTCATTGGTTATTTGAATTTCCAAAGTATATAAAAAAAGAATTAGTAAGGTGAATGAAGAAAGACATAATATTTCACAAGATGATGAGGAAGAAAGTGTGGCATCACCATCACTAGTAGAAGAAACAGAAACTGTAACGCCCGCTAAAAACAACCACTCGAGACCAAAGAACAACCTAGGTTTAGTTAGAAAAAATTATGGAATACTTGTTTTTTAAATTGTTCACAACAAAATTTTAGATTCCATTACAACAATTATCAAATCATCTTACAAAACACTAAGAGAGTAAAATTTATCCCTAGCACAGTTAAATTTCCCTTAGGTGATAATCTAACTATTTAAAAGTAGATTAACACTAAGCCAAATGATTCTTAATTAAACTCAGAGGGTGAGAAGAACCAAAACAATTAAATACGTAAGGTATTTAATTCCACAAGATTTAAACAATTAACAAGGTCTAATTGTAAGGGGGAGAATACACATTTAAACTAATAGGGTAAATTCTCACTTATCCCATCCCAGAACTCTCTTAAAATATTCAACCTGATTTTTCTCATATTTAACACACTCAAAACTTCCTAAAAACAATCCCATTAGATAGGAAAATTCCTCACCTTTCCGGTGATATAAATAATTCCCTCTAACTCTTCATATTTCTCAAGTTATGGGCTGATAAGCCTTGGGAGGAAAATTTTCCCAAAGGCGGGCTTGCGGGCCTAGGGAAGAACTTTTTCCCTTAGTGCTCTTGGGCGAAAAATGCATTTCACTTCCACTTGCCCGTGGCAAGGCTTCATGTGCAAAAGGAAAATTTTAAACTTGTGGTCCGCTAAGGCCACGTGTCCAAAATCCATGCCTAGGCGGGAAGGCAGGTCACTGGAGGTAAAACAAGATATTTGACTTAATTTAGAAAGGGAAAAAAGGAACATTTTAGTCCACTCCTCCGCTGATGCACAAAATGGAGGGAAACTCCATAGTTTAAAATTTTGACCCATCAAACCAAAATGGAATGACTCCTCGGACTTATAAGGACTTAATCAAACCAAAACTTTTCATGAAATTCCTAAAATAACCTTAGGAATGATTCTCTTGCATCATACTCCAAAGGAAAAGAGAAGTCTTACCATGATGTTTTGCTTGCAATCTTGTTTTCTCTTTCCTTATTTTCTTTCAGTTAAACATTAGCCTTTGAAATTAGTTCTCCATTGAATTCCTTACTCCATTTCTCTTGATTGGTTGTACCTTGAGTCTTACAAGCTCTTTCATCCTTGAATTAGTTATTTTTTTAGGCCTATTTGGATTGTATACCATATTTTCCACCTTGTGCTTCAAAATACATGCATCTTATCCAAATTCATATATGATGATCCTTCATGCTATTGGAATGCCAAACTATTCTTGACATCCTATTCTTTACTTTCTTTGGTTATTTCATCTTCAAAACAAGAAAAGAGTTATTTTTTCTTGAAGTAGTCATCCTTACTTGACTGTTCTTTCTTTATTTCGATTCTCATACCTGTCTACAAAATATCCAAAGAAATATTAGCTTGAAAAATATGAGTATATTCTTCATTCTTGACCACCACTTTTTCCTCACGCTTTCTCTTTTTTTGTTCTTGCATTGTCTAATATTCTTGAGTTTTTTTGACAAACTTTTCAACATTCTTTTCTTCCTTCACTAGAATTTATTTCTTCATGCTTTCTCCATGGTCTGAGTTGTATCCTTTCTTGTTTTCTTTTAAGACCTCATCATTATCCTTTTTCTCAGTATGATTTGTAGATCCATCTTCTTCACCTTTCTCACTCATTCTTATTTGCAGGTTACCTTGGTATTCATTCTCTCAAATCAACCACTTACACATGTTATTAACTATAAAAAATATGTTTTCTTTCACATCACCCTCTTCTCCCCACTAATAGAATGTTTTTAACCCCATTAGCATTACTATAGGATAGCCTTCATGCCATGTTGTTCTATCCTTCATTAGATTAAATGTTTTCCTAACTCCATCCTTTGAAAAATTATTAAGTATGTTCCCATCCACCATGAATGTATTTCCTATAAAATTTCATGGCCTACCTGGCAAACGATGACATGCATCCATAGGAAATACATCACATAGAACGTAATCATGATATCTACTAATCTAAAAATTTACCAAGCACTGTTGACTTATAAACACATGATGACATCTTTAAACCCAATATACTTTATATGGTTTAGGATTCCTCATTATTTTCAAATTCAGTTTTCAAAATTTTTAGAGGAAACTATGTTATTTGTGCTACCATTGTAAATGATGAGTTTGCAACATTTACCTCTTCCTTTGCATATGGTTTTGAATAATGTCATTCATTAGACTAGTTATTCACTTCTCTTTCTTGCATTCATAAAGAATTTCCTCATCACCAATGCGTAACTTGTTTTCATAACGCCCGCTAAAAACAACCACTCGAGACAAAAGAACAACCTTGGTTTAGTTAGAAAAAATTATGGAATATTTTTTTTTTTAAAGTGTTCACAAAAAATTTTCAGAGTCCATTACAACAATTATCAAATCATCTTACAAAACACTAAGAGAGTGAAATTTATCCCAAGAAAAGTTAAATTTCCCTTAGGTGATAATATAACTATTTAAAATTATATTAACACTAAGCCAAACAATTCTTAATTAAACTCAGAGGGTGAGAAGAGCCAAAACAATTAATTACCGAAGGTATTTAATTTCACAAGATAAATGAATCTTAATTAAAAACATATTTAGCACACTCAAAACTTCTTGAAAACATTCCCATTAGATAATAAATTTCCTCACCTTTCTAGTGATATAAAGAAGTCCCTCTAACTCTTCATATTTCTCAAGTTATGGGCCAGACAGGCCTCGGGAGGAAAGTTTTTCCAAAGGCAGGACCTGCGCAGGCCTAGGAAAGAAATTTTGCCCTTAGCGCTCTTGGGCAAAAAGTGAATTTCACTTCCGCATGCTCCAAGCGCATGCGGTAGGGCTTTATACCCAAAAGGAAAATTTTGAACTTGGGGTTTGCTAAGGAAACGTGTTCAAAATCCATCCCTAGACAGGAAGGTGGGGTCGCTCGAGGTAAAACAAGATATTTAACTTAATTTAGAAAGGGTGAAAAGGAACATTTTTAGCCCACTCCTCCACTAATGTGTCGATGATGCCACTTGTCAATGCTCTCATTGGTTTCGGGCTCGTCGGGCCATCAGGGAGACTGAGGAACATTTGCCTTTTTGCAAAGGAAAAGCGCTACGCTCTAAAATGCCCCACGCCTCTGCCGTCACGTTGTGGCGACAAGTGTCAGCGAACCGAGATTTGTTACTAGATAAAATGGGCCGGTGGAAGAAGCTGAAGTAATTTTTAGCCCAAAAATTTTCCGAAGTGAAAAATGCTGAGGTTTAAAAGGATCCTGCTCCTCCGCTGATGCCTCATGAAGCCACGTTGTCATGCACCCGATTGGCTGCGGGCTCGTCGGGGCCATGCGAGGAGAACTTAGCAAATTTTTCCCAAATTTTTTTCGAAAGTGCCAAGGTTTTAAAGTGATTCCACACCTCTGCTGATTGCCTCATGAAGCCACGTAGCAGCACCTGATTGGCTGCGGGGGCAACTCGGGAAAGTTAGGCAATTTTTCCTTTTTTTTAAAAGTTGAGTTAAGGGTTGTGTGCCCACGTAAGTAATTTTCAAAAGGTAAAGGTGGGGTGGCGAGGCCGTGGGGAAATTTTTTCCAAATTTTCATTTTTGAACTTAGACCATTCTATAGACAAAATGAAGGCTTACGGGTTTAGAGGAGAAACAAGAAACTTCATGACTTCGGGTTTTTTGGGAAAAAAATGAAAAAGGAAAGTTTTAACACACATGGGTCCGCCCAAGAATATTTTAATTCAATTAAATTTGATAGTTAGAATAATTTTGAAGCTAAATGAAGTAAAAACTTCAGAAGGCCAGAACTTTTAATAGGGAACTCAGGTTTTGGCAAACAAGGATTTTCTGGAAAGATGTCAACGTCCTCTTTGCACATAGCAACCTTAAGAATTTAATTTTGATAAATTTTTTAGGGTCAATTTTGAGAAAACATATTTCGGTCACTTAAAAAGTGAACTGGTATTCTTTTTAACTTACACAATTTTTTCAAATTCACCATTAATTCTTTGTCAACATGCCAAAAAAGCATGGAGGATTTCACTTGGGATAATTCTTAGGATATTTTTCAAGGTTAAATTGTCTTGATTGATTTACGCAATTCAAAATTTACCAATTTTTATAGAACAAAATGTCTACAATTTTGCCTTTTCCCGATTTGAAAGGTTCTTTGAAAAAAAATTATTAAGTGTTTTAGTTTGTTTGGGGTCATTTCGATCTTTCAAGTCCAATTTGGTATTTAATTTTGTCTTTTTGGATGTTGTAGGGTCATTCTATTCAATTTGCTAATTAATTTACAGAGTTTGAAATTTACCTAATAGAGATCAGATTCGAATTGGTCTATTTTCGTGTATCATCTTCTAGGTTTTAAAAATTCATTCCAAAACCAATTATAACCTATTAATTTGATTCAAGCAAATTATTCAAATTCCAAATTACAATTCTTATTTCTAAAGCATTCATTTCTAAACAACAGAGCATTATGACATTTAGCCATACGTATTCACTTTTTCATCTTTCTAATCAAGAATTTTAAAATACATTCAGACAATCATATTTCAATACCTAATAATGACATTTGAGAAAATTAATACAATCTTTTATTGACTCAAAAAGATACCTTTACAACTTCTTCTTTCATTCCTTAATTACCATATACAAAATACTATTTCTTCCACATTTATTCAAAAATAGAAAACAAAGTATATCTCTTTAACATTTAAAATTGCAACTTTCATAGCCACTACAAAACATCTTTCCATCACAAATAATGTACAAGGTCATCCACTTCAAAGTGGGAAAGGATTACAATAAGAATAATCTCAACAAGGATTGTGAAATTTGACATTTTCCTCTACTCTAGAACAACAACATGAACATACTCCATTTTCTTTATTTCAATTTGATCACAACAGAACAGGAGGAAAGGAAATTCTCTCCACCAACCAAGACATCCAACTACAAGGGGAAAGCCACCATCTTCATTGGCCCCTGAGTCCCAACCACAATGCAATAGAAGATGTGTTTCAACTCATGGCAACAACAAGATTCCAAAAACACATGCAAACTTCATAGTAAAAAAAATACAGTCCAAAATAGAATGCAGTTTGCAACCACATTGAAACATAATAAAGAAAACTCAGGCTTCATCATGTAAGCCAAAGGAGAAAAAAACTATGGGAGATGTTGTTTATGCCTCCCAAAGAGGAAATGGGTATCACCACCTAAGAACAAACCACCAAAATATATATCATTTCAAATCCCTGACATACCCTTATGCCTCCCCCAAGTACCCCTTATTCCTCACATTTCCTTATGCCTCCCCAACCTCTTATGGCACCCCATAACGAGTAAATAAATGAAAGCTATTTCTTTATAAGGTGGGACAAAAATCCCAACTCCCTCCACACTTATACCTCCCCAAAAAACTTATGCCTCCCACAAAAATACCCCATAGTCTTCTCCTACACTATCCCTAGGTAGTCTACCCAACCGGCCAACAAGAACAAAAAAACATATAACCATTTACATATTCATAAAAATGAAAGAAAAGAATTTCCAAGAGCAAAGCTCTTACCTCTCCATGATGGAGTTTATTCCAAGGTTACAAAACAACAAGCTTTCCAATTCAAAACACAGTCCAAGATCAACAATCTACAAGCATGCAACAGTCTCCAATATTCTCCAAAAGTAAGAGCTCCAAATAAAAAAATAATTCACCCCAAATAAAGTATGCAAAAGTGAAGCAACCAAAAAAAAACCCAAAACAAGCCAAGGAAATTCGAATAAATAGAAGAGGGAAGAGAAGAGGATGAGGTGGATCCATGTAGGATTCCACTTCACACATCCTCAACTCCACCTCATAAGTCAACTTCAATCTCCAAGGCACAATAAATAAGTGGGTGAATAAAATGACATATCACTTACACAATCAAATCAAGCCCACACTCCATAAGGACTGAAATTAAAAACATGTAAGAAAGTGCAATTAAAACTTACAACTTGTCTACTCAAAATGCATAATGAAGGTCTAAATATAACTTCCCAACCATAGGTAAGGTTGGTATACAAATTTAAGAGGTACGATACAATTTTAACTTGTCGTACAAGCCTCCAAATTTAGCCTCCAAGGATAAATTTGAATTCAAAGAAGGTGGAGTGTTTCATACTCCAAAATCAACTTACACATCACTTGCAAATTTCTTACAATATTTTAATTTTAGGCCAACAACTCTAATAATTACTTTCTTATGACCCAATTTGATTAATTAATTTTAATAATATGATTACTCACATTATTTACACACAATTTAATACAAAAAGAAAGGGGTAAATGCACCACTAAATAAACACATAAAAACATTAAACAAAGGAAACAAATAAAATAAATACACAAAGTCCCATGGTCACATTTGAAGGTGATCTCCCCCATGGGAATCCCTAACAACAATCAAACACACACACATGAACAATACAAGTTGCCATGGTGACCTTGTTGAATTCATCTAGAATACCAATGTGGTTGGTCTCTAATCCCCCGATGTGTGTCTTGATATTATTTTTACCTGCAAAAACACAAATACCTCCTTCGGCCTCATGGCCATATCAGAACATCCAAATGAATATAAATATAATTTCAAATCATCAATATATATATATATATATATATATGAATCACAACAACATCAAGACAATCAATAATATCACTTATAATTTCATCAATAACTATATCATAATCAATTTTAATTCAATTTTCCTGGTCTACTAAATATATCCAAATATCACATGTCCTAACAACATTTATAAATATATTTAACCATGTCCAACAACATGTCAACATCTATATAAAATGTCTTTAACAATCACCATGCATCATATGTGAATCAGAGTCAACAATAATCCATGATCTGACATCTAACACCATACTAAATTAAAACTATAATAATGTCCATAATATAGTCAACAGTATCATGATCAATATGAAAATCATTAAATGGAAGTGGGCACTACACCCCCCTCCCCTTAGACTTGAATTCCTCTTGGAAGTCATTAGTAAGAGAGATAGAAAAAAATGACTTCCAGGACAAAGTCGAGTCTAAGGGGAGGAGGATGTAGTGTCCACTTCCCTTCGACACTTTTGATATTGATCATGATACTCTGACTATATTATGGACATTATTATAGTTTTGATTTAATATGGTGTTAGATGTCAGATCATGGATTATTGTTGACTCTGATTCACATATGATGCATGATGATTGTTAAAGAAATTTTATATAGAATTTGACATGCTGTTGGACATGGTTATATATATTTATGGATGTTGTTAGGACATGTGATATTTGGATATATTGAGTAGACCGAGAAAATTGAATTAAAATCGGTGATGATATAGTTGTTGATGAAATTGTAAGTGATATTATTGATTGTCTGGATGTTGTCTTGATTCATATATATATTGATGATTTGAAATTATATTTATATTCATTTGGATGTTCTGATATGGCCACGAGGCCGAAGCAGGTATTTTTGTTTTACAGGTAAAAAAAATATCACAACACACATCAGGGGATTGGATACCAACCACATTAGAATTCTAGATGAATTCAACAAGGTCACTATGGCAACTTGTATTGTTCATGTGTGTGTGTGTGTGTGTTTGATTGTTGTGAGGGATTCCCATGGGGGGATCAACTTCAAATGTGACCATGGGACTTTGTGTATTTCTTTTATTTGTTTCCTTTGTTTAATGTTTTTATGTGTTTATTTAGTGGTGCATTTACCCATTTATTTATTTATTAAATTGTGTGTAAATAATGTGAGTAATCATATTGTCAAAATTAATTAATCAAATTGGGTCATAAGAAAGTAATTATTACATTTGTTGGCCTAAAATTAAAGTGTTGTAAGAAATGTGTAAGTGATGTGTAAGTTTATTTTGGAGTATGAAACACTCCACCTTCTTTAAAATTCGAATTTGTCCTTGGAGGCTGAATTTGGAGGCTTGTGGGCCAATTTAAACTTTTCCCATACCTCTTAAATTTTTATACCAACCTTAGCTATGGTTGGGGAGTTATATTTATACCTTCATTATGCATTTTAAAAAGACAAGTTGTAAGTTTTAATTACACTTTCTTACATGTTTTTAATTTCAGTCCTTATAGAGTGTGGGCTTGGTTTGAGTATGTAAGTAATCTATCATTTTATTCACCCACTTATTTATTATGCCTTGGAGATTAAAGTTAACTTATGAGGTGGAGTTAAGGATGTGTGAAGTGGCATCCTACATGGATCCACCTCATCCTCTTCTCTTCCCTCTTCTATTTATTCGAATTTCCTTGGATTGTTTT
This sequence comes from Taxus chinensis, assembly GCA_019776745.2. Taxonomy (NCBI): domain Eukaryota; kingdom Viridiplantae; phylum Streptophyta; class Pinopsida; order Cupressales; family Taxaceae; genus Taxus; species Taxus chinensis. The sequence continues at coordinate 775,440,826 of CM034146.1, forward strand.
GGGTTTTTTTTTTGTTGCTTCACTTTTGCATACTTCATTTGGGGTGAATTCTTTTGCTGTTTGGAGCTATTGCTTTTGGAGAAGATTGGAGACTGTTGCATGCTTGTAGATTGTTGATCTTGGATTGTGTTTTGCATTGGAAAGATTGTTGTTTCGGAACCTTGAAACAAACTCCATCATGGAGAGGTAATAGTTTGGCTCTTAGAAATTCTCTTCTTTCCTTTTTATGAATATGTAAATGGTTATAGGTTTGTTTTTTCTTGTTAGCTGGTTGGGTAGAATGCTTAGGGATGGTGTAGGAGAAGACTATGGGGTATTTTTGTGGGAGGAATAAGTGTTTTGGGGAGGTATTAGTGTGGAGGTATTTGTTCCACCTTACAAAGAAATAGCTTTAATTTCTGTACTCATTATGGGGTTCCATAAGAGGTTGGGGAGGCATAAGGAATTGTGAGGAATAAGGGGTACTTGGGGGAGGCATAAGGGCATGTCAGGGATTTGAAATGATATATATATATATGGTAGTTTGTTCTCAAGTGGTGATACTCATTTCCCCTTTGGGAGGCATAAGCAGAATCCCAGATAGTTTCTTGCTCCTTTGACTTGCATTATGAACCCTAAGTTTTGTTTGTTATGTTTCAATGTGGTTGCAAACTACATTTTATTTTTTACTATTTTTTTAATGTGAAGTTTGCATGTGTGTTTATGAAAGCCTGTTGTTGGTATGAGTTGAAACACATCTTCTATTGCGTTGTGGTTGGGGCTCGGGGGTTAATGAAGATGGCAGATTCCCCTTATCATTGGATGTCTTGGCTAGGTGGAGAGCATTGTCTTTCCCCATGTTCTATTGTGATCAAATTGAAATAAAGAAAATGGAGGATATTCATGTTGTTGTTTTGGATCATAGGAAAAAGACAAGTTTGATAGTCCTTGTTGAGATTATTCTTATTTTAATCCTTTCCCACTTTGAATTGGTTGACCTTGTACATTATTTGTGATGGAAAGATGTTTTGTGTTGGCTATGAAAGTTGCAATTCGAAATGTTAAAGATATATACTCTCTTTTCTATTTTTGAATAAATGTGGAAGAAATAGTATTTTGTATATGGTAATGGAGGAATGAAACAAGAAGTTGTAAAGGTATCTTTTTGAATCAATAAAAGATTGTATTACTTTTCTCAAATGGAATTTTTAGGTATTGAAATCTGATTGTTGTATGTATTTTGAAATTTTGATTGGAAAGATGAAAAAGTGAATACATATGGAGAAATGTTATAATTCTCTATTCTTTAGAAATGAATGCTTTAGAAATTAGAATTGTAATTTTTCATTTGAATACTTTTCTTGAATCAACTTAATAGGTTAGAATTGGTTTTGAAATGAATTTTAAAACTTGAAAGATGATAAATGAAATAGACTCAGTCGAATTTGATCTCTGTTAGATAAATTTCAAGCTCTTCAAATTAATTAGAAAATTGAACATAATGAACATGCAACATCAAAAATATATAATTAAATACCAAATTAGACTTGTAAGATCAGAACAACCCCAAACAAACTAAAACACTTAGGAATTTTTTTTCAAAGAACATTTCAAATAGAGCAAAGGAAACATTGCAAGCTTTTTATGTGTAAATTGGTAATTTCAAATGCAAATCAATCAAGAAAATTTAACCTTGCAATATATCCTAAAATATTCTAGGTGAAATCCTCCATGTGTGTTTGGCATATTGAGAAAGAATTAATGGCAAATTTGAAGAAAATTGATTAAAAAACAATATCAGTTCACTTTCTAAGTGACAAAAATACGTTTTCTCAAAATTGACCCTTAAATATTTATCCAAATTACATTCTTAAGGGGTTTTTAGAAAGAGGATGTCAAGATATTTCTAGAAAGTCCTTGTTTTCCAAGAACCGAGTTCCCTATCAAAAGTTATGGCCTTATGAAGTTTTTACTTCATTTGGCTTCAAAAATAATCTGTCAAATTTAAATAAATAAAATATTCTTAGGCGGACTTGCAGGATAAAACTTTCTTTTTTCAATTTTTTCCCAAAAAGTGCAAATTCATGAAGTTTCCCACCACTCCGCTAACCCGCAAGCCTTCATTTTGTCTAAAAATGATCTAAGTTCAAAAAAAAAAAATTGGCAAAATTTCCTAACTTTCCCCACTGCCCCGCCAGCCCGTAGCCAATCGGGTGCTACCACATAGCTTCATGAGACATTGGTAGAGGAGCAGATCCTTTTAAACATTAGCACTTCAGAAATGTTTTGTGAAAAAATTAATAAGTTCTCCCATCGGCCCGATGACCCACAACCAATGAGAGCATAACACATGGCATCATCTGGCATGGGCAGAGGCATGGGTTACTTTTAACCTTCGCACTTTTCATCCCAAATGGTATTAAATTCTTAAGCTTATTCATAATTCTATTTTATCCACACGAATCTAGGTTGGACAAGTGGCGCCTTGGGCATCTGTGAAGGCGCGTAGCGTTTTAAATCATAGCACTTTTCCTTTGAAAGATTCAAATTTTCCTAAGTCTCCCCGATGGCCCAACGGCCCGCAGCCAATCATTGGTTGACACATGGTATTTCGATGCATCAAAGGAGGATCGGGCTAAAATGTTCCTTTACACGCTTTCTAAATCAAGTCAAATATTCTGTTTTACCTCTGGTGACCTGCCTTCCCGCCTAGGCATGGATTTTGGACACGTGTCCTTAGCATACCCCAAGTTTGAAATTTTCCTTTTGGGCGTGAAGCCCTACCATGGGTGCATGGAAGTGAAATGTGATTTTCACCCAAGAGTGCTAAGGGAAAAATTTCTTCTCTAGGATCGTAGGGCTGCCTTTGCGAAAAATTTCCTCGCAAGGCCCGCCGACCCATAACTTGAAAAATATGAAGAGTTAGAGGGAATTACTTATATCAGTGGGAAGGTGAGGAAATTTCCTATCTAATGGAAATGTTTTTATGAAGTTTTGAGTGTGTTAAATATGAGTTTAATTAAGAATCATTTATCTTTTGGATTTAAATACCTTAGGTATTTAATTGTTTTGGCTCTTATCACCCTTTGAGTTTAATTAAGAATCGTTTGGCTTAGTTTTGATCTAATTTTAAATAGTTATATTATAACCTAATGGAAATTTAACTGCACTCAGGATAACTTTCACTCTCTTAGTGTTTTGTAAGATGATTTGATAATTGTTGTAATGGACTCTAAAATTTTTCTGTGAACACTTTAAAAATAAATTATTCCATAATTTTTTCTAACTAAACCTAGGTTGTTCTTTAGTCTCGAGTGGTTATTTTTAGTGGGTGTTACTGAAACAAGTTACGCATTGATGATGAGGAAAGTCTTCATGAATGTAAGAAAGAGAAGTGAATAACTATTCTAATGAATGACATTATTCAGAACCATATGTAAAGGAAGAGGTAAATGTTGTAAACTCATCATTTATAATGGTAGCACAAATAACATAGTTTCCTCTAAAAAGGTTGAAAAAATTAATTTGAAAATAATGAGGCATCCTAAACCATGTAAATTCTATTGGGTTTAAAGATATCATCAGGTGTTTATAATTCAACTGTGCTTAGCAAATTTTTAGATTAATAGATATCATGATTAGGTTCTATGCGATGTATTTCCTATGGATGCATGTCATCGTTTTCCAAGTAGGCCATGAAAATTTGATAGGAAATCCATTCGAGGTGGATGGGAAAATACTTATAATTTTTTTAAGGATGGAGTTAGGAAAATATTTAATCGAATGAAGGATAGAACAACATGGCATGAAGACTATCCTATGGTAATGCTAATGGGATTAAAAACATTCTTTCAGTGGGGAAAAGAGGGTGATGTGAAAGAAAACATAGTTGGTACAGTTAAGAACATGTGTAAGTGGTTGAGTTGAGAAAATGAATACCAAGGTAACTTGCAAATAAGAATGAGTGAGAAAGGTGAAGAAGATGGATCTATAGATCATACTGAGAAAAAGGATAATGATGAGGTCTTAAAAGAAAACAAGAAAGGATACAACTCAGACCATGGAGAAATCATGAAGAAATCAAGTCTAGTGATGGAAGAAATGAATCTTGAAAAGTGTGTCAAAAAAATTCAAGAAGATTAGACAATGCAAGAACAAAAAAAGAGAAAGCATGAGGTAGAAGTGGTGGTCAATAATGAAGAATATACTCATATTTTTCAAGCTAATATTTATTTGGATGTTTTGTATATAGGTATGAGAATTGAAATAAAGAAATAACAGTCAAGTATTGGTGACTACTTCAAGAAAAAAAAAATCTTTTCTTGTTTTGAAGATGAAATAACCAAATAAAGTAAAGAATAAGATGTCAAGAATAGTGTGGTAGTCCAATAGCATGAAGTATCGTCACATATGAATTTGGATAAGATGCATGTATTTTGAAGCACAAGGAGGAAAATATGGTATATCGTCAAAGTAGGCTTCACAAAATAACTAATTCAAGGATGAAATATCTTGTAAGATTCAAGGTACAACCAATCAAGACAAATGGAGCAAGGAACTCAGTGGAGGACTACTTTCAAAGGCTAATGTTTAACTAGAAGAAAATAAAGAAACATAAAACAAGATTGCAAGCAAAACATCATGGTAATACTTCTCTTTTCCTTTGGAGTATGATGCAAGATAATCATTCCTAAGGTTATTTTAGGAATTTCATTAAAAATTTTGGTTTGATTAAGTCCTTATAATTCATAGGAGTCATTCCATTTTGGTTTGATGGGTCAAAATTTTAAACTATGGAGTGTCCCTCCCTTTTGTGTAATTTAAAAATTTGAATATTGTTTGAGTGAATTTCGGATTTGTGGTATAGTGTAGGTTGTTTAAAAATGTTTAAATAGGTTCATTAGTGTCTTGAGTCATACATAACTATTATTAACAAATATCTTCATGTTATTTTTTTTACATCTATCTCTTAAAGCTAAATTTCAAGTTTCCTTCATCTGAGTTGTAACTTGCAAAATGACTCTTGACCTTTCTCATGAGCATAATAGGAAGTTATAAAAAGAACTCGAGCAATAGGGAGGTATATAAGTTTGATTATAACTTTTTGTAAGGCATTGATTTGATATAAGGAGGAATACCTCAAGTAAAAACCTAGGGTTTTTGTTGTTCTTATGCATGCATATATTTTTGAACAAGATCTTGTGTGTGAACAGTTAAATAAATAAAGAGCATAGTGTGTTATCTTCTTAGAAGATTAAAATATTGGTAAGATTAATTAGGAGGTGCATTATTACTTGGTTTGAGAGTGTTTCTATTAGAGTGTGTTGAGAAAATTTGATCAAGGATAAGAAAATACCGTATGATACTGCCTTTCTTTGTTTAATTTTTTGATGTCTTGAAATGAATTGATTAAGACTGAGGATCTCTTTAGTGGCAAGTTATTTTATGTTGGCAAGAGTATTATGATATCTTTGTATTGTTCTAGTGAAGTTGAAATAACTTCATGGAAGAACTCAGGGTTGAATAGTTCAAGAATCTTGTAGAAGAGTATATTATAGTTCAGTCACGTTAAGAGGAAAGTTAAAAAAATAACTTGAAGGAAAAGATCAAAGATAAAGGTATATGAAGGTTTGAAGAACATATGTAGACCCATATGGTGATCTTAGAATCCTTGCAAGTGAAAAAAATGTGTCTTTAGTTTTAATTATCTCAAAGTTGGGGAAACTTTGTTTGAAGGGCAACGAAACATATTTATTGTATAAATTGCTTATTATAGAAAAGTATAGAGCTTGCTGATTTTTTTATTTTTTATTTTTATTTTTTTACTATAGATCCTAAGAGTATAGAGCCTGTTGTTAACATCAAGAGCTTTGACATATTAGGACAGATGTGAAGCAAGAGGTCTTGAATCTTAGAAGTATGTTTATTTAATTTTATAATAATATTCATCCTGTCGGGATCTGGAAAAAACCCTCCTAGGGTTTATTGAAACATTACATTTTTATGGTCCAAACTCAATCACAAAGGTCGTTACTCTCAAGAAAAAATCATAGTGGTTCCCTCAATAGTACTTACAAATAATTCTATATATCTTGGTTACCATCTGATAAGAAATAATGAAAGTTTTCCTAAAACACTGTAGTAAAATAATGGAGACCTAATTAGGAGTTTTGCATAGTGATTTTGCAGGAATTTTTGTAAAGAAGTCTTCCTTGAATATTTGTGCACAAACTAAACCCCTAAATGGGTACTAAAATTAGTGATTATTTTGTAATTTTAAGCTTTGTATCAAGAGATATACTTGAATTTGACCTTGAGAAGGGCTAGTAGGGAAGATTTAGGCCTAGGGAAGGAATAGTGGAGAAAGGGAATTTCCTAGAGATTTGAGCCAAACATTTTATCCCACACATGCACATGGGAAAATGGTATTAAAAAATAGTTTTATTTTTTTTGGTTGATTTGTAGATTGTTCTAGCCTATAACTCACCATCAACCTTGTTCTTGAGAAACTTAAGGGAAAATTATACAAAAAGGATATCAAAATATCTAATTCATGTGATTTCAATCAGTTTGATGATGAATTTGGCATGATTATAGTTCAGAGAACATGTGACAAACTTTACATCATTCACCTTAAGAATTTTAGGTCAAAAATATTTTTTTTGGAGGATTCTTGATTTAAGAAAACAAGCATTTAGAAAGCTTAAAGTGATTGATTGATTTTGTTGGATCAAAATAACTTATTAGAGTATGTGATTGTGTATAGGATCTGCATCAAGTATAGAGGTGTTTTTAGTTGTTGTGGGTCATTACAGGATGTGTTGTGTGGTTGTGCAAGGTAAAGTGACATACAATGACACGAGTTTTAAGATAAGTGGAGGGAAGGAGAAGTTACAGAACCTCATTGCAAGAAGGTCAAAAAAAAGACAGTGGAGGGTAAGACCGTACATAGGTCTAAGAAGAATTGTATGATCCTAGATATGGTTATTTTAATCAAATTATTAGAAACAAATTATCTCCAGGTTTAGATAAAAAATTGACTTAGTCTACTCATCCAAATGTCCTTTGTTTTAATCCACACAATTAAATATTTATCTTCTCTTGTGTTTTTGAGATATCATTTATCATTTTTGACAGTATTGATGCATATTCCAATTATGCACAGTTCATTGTAAATTAATTAATTCAAAATAATCCCCATTATAAATGCTTACATATTATATATTTCTTATGTCATTTTCTATTATATTTATGTATGTAAATGTATGCAAATAGTTCACATACACACACACACGCATCTATATATACATAAAACACACACACACACACACACATTAAAATAAAAATCATTCTTGACATACAATATTAATTTTTTATACATCCCATTTTCAATACAAATGATCCTATGCCAGAAATTCTACCTTTCCTTGAAGTATTAGTAACTCAACATCCTTCAAACATATATATGGACAACGTGTAAGTAAAAAACAAAGGTATAATTTGTTTAAGTAAAAATAAAACATAATCACCATAGAAAGATTCAATTGATTAGAGTGGCATTGGATTATTATATGCTCATTAAAGGCTATGTGGTAATACCTATAAAAAAGATCAGTTTTATTTCCATAATAGACTAAAGATGAAATGGGGAAAATTTCTTGTACATAAATGGTGAATGATTTATGTGTAACAACATGGTTGTGATCACTCCTGTTAAGGACTAATGTTCCCTAATCTAATGTCATATTGCACCATCATTATATCCTTTTGGTACTCATACACATATGAATTACCTTGTAACATACTCTATATCACTGCATTTTAATTTATGTTCATTGCCTTTTGGCATACTATATAATGCTACATTGTCATGTATGTGCATTAAACATGACAACTTCTAGTTGCTTCACAAAATACAAGATTTCATTTTTCAAGAGTTTAAAACATAAAATATAGCTAAACAAGAAACCCATAGCTAAACATGAAAAAATGAGTTCAATTATCATTTATATAAGCAGGAGAAATGTCCCTTATGTAGAAGAAAAATCATCTTATATACATACTTTATTGTAAAGTCCATATTTGTAACTAAATATTTATTATGACTCTTATATATAAAAAAGGATTCAATAAAATATTCCAAGCACACCTACTATTATGCACTAAGTATATAACATGAAATGACCATCTAGATTATTTCATGGTGATTTAGGTAAATCAATTAGGAATTTCTCCCCTTTCTAATCATGAAAATTTACATTCTCATCTTTGTAAAAAATTATCCATGTATATAATTTACCCTAATTTTAATCATTGAATATAATTTCCATTATTTCACAAATATTTTGCAATCAAGTGCATTTTGGTTTGCTACTTCAAAATTATTCCATTGTTTGTTCTATAACTCATAGCTTAACTAGCCAAATTACAATTTTTTTCCCCTAGCCACCATCTTCGAACCCATTGCTCTGATTAAAATTACAAAATTTTCCTCCCAACCAATGTTATATTATTTAATTTCTATACACTTTTGTATGATTTAATATGCACTTGTTATATTATTTGTAGCTTAATATGTGCATAAATCTCGCATTGACACACACTTATCCACATCTATCAATAGGGAAGAATATCAATGAAGTTATTGAGTCGCTTGACTTCAAATATTTATATTATTTTATAAGACTTGATTTGAAATAAACTAATCTAAAAAATATAAATATAGCCTCTTAGATTTTATTTATAAGAGCGTAGAGCTAAAATGCATGAAAATTATTATAAAAGAGAGTTATTCTTACTCTAGCGAATTGACGCAATATTTTCTTAGCAAAATTTTGTTATTCATGCTACTCTTGATAGATATGTGTCATGCATTTTATTTAAGCTTTCATTAAGTTATTATGTATGCATTTCGTGTTTGTTTTATGGATGTTCATAGTGATTTTGAGAATAGAGAGTGTTTGAGTTTTCTAATTTAATAATATTCTATTTCATGTCCTATCACCCTTTTTAACTAGATAAAATATGTAACACCCGTTAAAATGACCACTCGAGACCCAAGAACAACCTAGGGTTAGATATAAAAATTAAGGATTTTTTTTTTTTTGAAGAGCGTGACCACTACCAGGCTTCAAGCAACAATTGTCACAAGGATTCAAGTCAATTATAATTTACTAAATGAAATTTTGTCATTGTAACATGCATTAGATCCATATTACAAAATTAATGAGTATAATTAATCCAATTATAGTTAAATTTATCTTGGGAGTTAACTTAATAAATAATTAAATTAACATTATAGTTAAATATTCCCTAATCATTTATAGAGGGTCAAAGGGCCAAAGGAATTAAATACCTTGGGTATTTAGTTCCACCAAGTCTAAACAATAAACAAGGTTCTTATATGCATGGGATAGAAAAAAATTTCCTTATCCCCTAACGTGACCCCTAAAAAGGTCAACCCATGCTTCAGAGTTAAACATTCAAGTTAATAAGGGGTAATTTCCCACATACCCACTCTCAGACTCATATTTGCACTTCAACCCAATTTTTCACATATTTAACACAATTAAGGTTTCCTACAAACATTTCCATTAGATAGGAAATTTATTCCCCTTTCCAATGATATAAACAAGTCCTCCTAACTCCTCATATTCCTTAAGTTATAGGCCGGCGGCCTGGGGAGGAAAATTTTCCCAAAGGCAGGTTTGCGAGCTTGGGGAAGAAAATTTTCCCAAAGGCGGGCCTGCGGATGGAGGGAAGAAAATTTTCCCAAAGGCAAGCCTGTGGGCCCAGGGAAGAAAATTTTCCCAAGGTGTAAGGGACACGTGGCACGTTGTTAAGCCCATGCAGAAAGGTGGGTCGTCGGAGGTAATTTGGATTTTAACTCTTGTTAATTAAAAGGGAAAAAAGGTTCAAAAACCCCTGCGCCTGCACCAATGCCCATGGATGCCACGTGTCCTACCAAAAATTTCAATTGGGGAAGTGGACCATTGGGGAAAAATTAGAAATGTTGGATTTTGTGTTAAAAAGTGCGAAGGTTAAAAAAATTCGCACCTCCGTCAACGCCCAACGAAGCCATTGTGTCAGTCCAATAGTGACTTGTGGGAAGGCAAGCCAACTAGGAATCTTAGAAATTTTTGCCAATATTTTCCTGAAAGTAGTAAGGTCTAAAACAGCCCGTGTCTCTATCGACGCCTAAAGAAGCCACGTGTCAGACCCACAGTGACAGGTAGGGAAGTGGACCAGCAGGGAGACTTAAGATTTTTTGACCTTTCTGAAAAAGATAAAGTTTGAAGCTGCGGGCCCGTGAACCTACGGAAGCATTTTTCCCAAAAGTGAATTGGCGGGGCTATGGGGTGGTGGAGGAATTTATGACTTATTGATTTTTTGCAAAAAGTTCCCTGAGTAAATTTTGGGTCCACAGGTCCAATTTATAATTTGTTTTTAAAACCCAGCAAAGTAAAAAATTCAGAAGGCCATAAATTTCGACGGGAAGCTCGGATTTGGGAAAATGAGGAATTTTTGAAAAGTGATAAAACTCCTCTATGCATAGGAACCATCAAAATTCATTTTTGACAAACTTAAGTGAGTGAATTTGACAAAAACGTCTTTCCTGCCATTAAAATGTGAATTGGACTTTTTAACTTAACAGAATTAATTCGATCCACCATTCTTTCTTCTTCAACACACCAAACAGGTGTGGAGAAACATACTTGTAAGATTTCAAAAGGATTGCAATGATTAATTGATTAATGGTTGAGATTACAATATGAATTTAATTTCTTTTCGGTTAAATTGCATTATTGTGCCTCTTTCCTGATTACTGGAGTTGGGAATAAATTACTAGGGCAATGCAATTATTTCATGATGTGATTTGTCCATACTTAGTTCATTTTAATTTTTCATTTTGTCTTTCAAGTTGAGTAATCTATAAATTTTTTTGATAAATATTTGTAGTTTTACAGTGAATCAAAAATAGAAATTATCCTTAGACTTGAATGGATCTACTTTTCGTTATCATGCTATAAATATTTAAATTAATTAAATCCTAATTTACAAAATTTAATTGTACTTCATCAATGCATGAAGACCCAAAATGTAGTTCTACTTTTAAATCATGCATTTCAAATGAAGCAAAAAAATGTAATATTTCTTCATATGTATTTCTTTTTCAATTTTCAAACAGAGATTTCAAAATATAATTCAAACATAGTTTTTAAAATTAAAACCATACCATTTTTGGTAATTAAAACAACTTCTATTGAAATCTAATAATTCTTTTACAACTTACAAAATATACATATTTCACATTCGATTGTAGATTCCATTCAAAAAACAAAGAAACTTTCCACCACAATATAATATTACAATACCATCCACTTGAAGTGGAAAATTTTTATAGCAAGGAAACCCCAAGGGCACTGTAAAATTTGTTTTCATCCTCAGCTCTAGAACAACAACAAGAAGTTCCCCCATATATCTTTTGATTAAAACAAAAAAGGAGGAGAGGCAAAACTCTCCACCCAACCAAGAATTCCAATGAAGAGGAGAAGTTGTCCTCCTCATTGGCCCCCGAGCCCGAACCAAAAAGCAATAAGAACTGTATTTCAACTCATGGCCATAAATAGGCATCCATAAAAAAAAAAACACGTTTCACATACATAACATATTTTAAATACCCAGACTTCGTCATGAATAAGCCAAAGGAGAAAGACCTATGGGTGAAGCTGTTTTATACCTCCCAATGGGGAAATTTGTGTCCACCTTAAGATAAAACCACTAATATATGGATATATCATTTCAAAAACCCTACACGCCCTTATGCCTCCACCAAGTATCCCTGATACCTCCCATTCTCTTATGCCTCCCCGTGCACTCTTATGACACCCCATAATGAGGTAAAGAAATGCAATGTATTTCTTTTCTAAGGTGGAACCCAATCCCAAACTCCCTCCACAATAACACTTATACCTCCCCAAAAATCTTATGCCTCCCCACAATATATCCCCATAGTCCTTATCCTACACCATACCTAGGTAATCTACCCAACTAGCCAATAACATACAAAAATATTCAAATCATTCACATATGCATAAATAAAAGAAGAACATTCTAAAGAGCCAAGCTCCTACCTCTCCATGGTAGAGTTTGCTCCAAAAGTTCAACAACAATATTTTTCCAATGCAAACAGTCCAAAAGCTCCAGCAATCCACAAGCATTCAAAAAAAATCTCTAACTCTCTTCCCAAAATTACAAGAGCTCAAAACCAAAAGAAGTAACCAAAGATGAAATCACCAAAAGGAAGTAACCCCCAAAACAAGCCAAGGAATTCGAACAAATAGAATAAGGAATAAAAGAGGATGAGGTGGGTCCATGTAGGATGCCACCATCACACATCCTCAACTCCACCTCACAAGTTAACTTCAAAATGCAAAGCACAATTAAACAGGTGGGTGAATAAATGACATTTCACTTACACACACAAACCAAGTCCACACACCCCAAAGACCCGAAATTAGTTTTATGTAAGAAGGTACACATAAAAAATTACAATTTGCCTTCCCAAAATACATAATAATGCCTAATTTTGACTCCCCACCCATGGTAGGGTTGGTGTCATAATTAAAGAGGTGGAGGACACTAGACTTGTCCCAAAGCTCCAAAATCAGTCCTAATGACATATCCGAATTTTTCAAAAGGAAAGTGGAGTGTTTGACAAAAACGTCTTCTACCATTAAAAATGTGAACTAGAGCTTTTTTAACTTAAGGAATTATTCGATCCCCCCCGCCATTCTTCCTTCTCAACACACCAAAACAGGTGTGGAGAAACATACTTGTAAGATTTCAAAAGGATTGCAATGATTAATTGATTAATGGTTGAGATTACAATATGAATTTTAATTTCTTTTCGGTTAAATTGCATTATTGTGCCTCTTTCCTGATTACTGGAGTTGGGAATAAATTACTAGGGCAATGCAATTATTTCATGATGTGATTTGTCCATACTTAGTTCATTTTAATTTTTCATTTTGTCTTTCAAGTTGAGTAATCTATAAATTTTTTTGATAAATATTTGTAGTTTTACAGTGAATCAAAAATAGAAATTATCCTTAGACTTGAATGGATCTACTTTTCGTTATCATGCTATAAATATTTAAATTAATTAAATCCTAATTTACAAAATTTAATTGTACTTCAATCAATGCATGAAGACCCAAAATGTAGTTCTACTTTTAAATCATGCATTTCAAATGAAGCAAAAAAATGTAATATTTCTTCATATGTATTTCTTTTTCAATTTTCAAACAGAGATTTCAAAATATAATTCAAACATAGTTTTAAAATTAAAACCATACCATTTTTGGTAATTAAAACAACTTCTATTGAAATCCTAATAATTCTTTTACAACTTACAAAATATACATATTTCACATTCGATTGTAGATTCCATTCAAAAAACAAAGAAACTTTCCACCACAAATAATATTACAATACCATCCACTTGAAGTGGAAAATTTTTATAGCAAGGAAACCCCAAGGGCACTGTAAAATTTGTTTTCATCCTCAGCTCTAGAACAACAACAAGAAGTTCCCCCATATATCTTTTGATTAAAACAAAAAAGGAGGAGAGGCAAAACTCTCCACCCAACCAAGAATTCCAATGAAGAGGAGAAGTTGTCCTCCTCATTGGCCCCCGAGCCCGAACCAAAAAGCAATAAGAAATGTATTTCAACTCATGGCCATAAATAGGCATCCATAAAAAAAAAACACGTTTCACATACATAACATATTTTAAATACCCAGACTTCGTCATGAATAAGCCAAAGGAGAAAGACCTATGGGTGAAGCTGTTTATACCTCCCAATGGGGAAATTTGTGTCCACCTTAAGATAAAACCACTAATATATGGATATATCATTTCAAAAACCCTACACGCCCTTATGCCTCCACCAAGTATCCCTGATACCTCCCATTCTCTTATGCCTCCCCGTGCACTCTTATGACACCCCATAATGAGTAAAGAAATGCAATGTATTTCTTTTCTAAGGTGGAACCCAATCCCAAACTCCCTCCACAATAACACTTATACCTCCCCAAAAATCTTATGCCTCCCCACAATATATCCCCATAGTCTTATCCTACACCATACCTAGGTAATCTACCCAACTAGCCAATAACATACAAAAATATTCAAATCATTCACATATGCATAAATAAAAGAAGAACATTCTAAAGAGCCAAGCTCCTACCTCTCCATGGTAGAGTTTGCTCCAAAAGTTCAACAACAATATTTTTCCAATGCAAACAGTCCAAAAGCTCCAGCAATCCACAAGCATTCAAAAAAAATCTCTAACTCTCTTCCCAAAATTACAAGAGCTCAAAACCAAAAGAAGTAACCAAAGATGAAATCACCAAAAGGAAGTAACCCCAAAACAAGCCAAGGAATTCGAACAAATAGAATAAGGATAAAAGAGGATGAGGTGGGTCCATGTAGGATGCCACATCACACATCCTCAACTCCACCTCACAAGTTAACTTCAAAATGCAAAGCACAATTAAAAAGGTGGGTGAATAAATGACATTTCACTTACACACACAAACCAAGTCCACACCCCAAAGACCGAAATTAGTTTTATGTAAGAAGGTACAATAAAAAATTACAATTTGCCTTCCCAAAATACATAATAATGCCTAATTTTGACTCCCCGACCCAATGGTAGGGTTTGTCTGACAATTTAAGAAGTGAGGGACAAGTTTAACTTGTCCTACATGCCTCCAAAATCAGCCCCTAAGGATAGATCCAAATTTTCAAAAGGAAGGTGGAGTGTTTCACACTCAAAGCTACTTAAACATTAATTACAACACATAATCCAATAGCCATCATCTCTAATAAATGCATTCTTTTTACCCATTTAATTAATTTTGCAACATGATTACTCTCTAATCTAGACACAATTAAAATAAATAATAAAGGGGAAAAATACATCACTAAAATCCACATTCTATAATTTAAACAAAAGAAACTAAATAAAAGAATACACATAACCCCTTGGTCACATTCAAAGGTGATTTCCCCCCATGGGAACCCCTAACATTA
The DNA here is from genome assembly GCA_019776745.2 of Taxus chinensis. Classification (NCBI taxonomy): domain Eukaryota; kingdom Viridiplantae; phylum Streptophyta; class Pinopsida; order Cupressales; family Taxaceae; genus Taxus; species Taxus chinensis. The sequence goes on from CM034146.1 coordinate 775,455,905, forward strand.
ATTCACACACACACACACACACACACACACACACACACACACACACACACACACACACACACAAATAAATACACGTTGCTATGGTGACCCTTATTGAATTCATCTAAAATTCCAATGTGGTTGGTCTCCAATCCCCTAATTTTTGTTGTGACATATTTACCTGCAAAACAAAAATACCTCCTTTGGACTTGTGGCCGCATCAATTCATCCAAAATAAATATACAATATAACTCAAAATTATCTATATCTATGAATCAAACATCATCCAGGCAAGCAACAATATCCTTTACAATTTCATCCATAATCATATGATCACAAGATTAATTCAATTATCTAGGTCTACTCAATATGAAGAAATAACACATGTCTAAAATACACACACACAAACAGACATATGTGTGTGTGTGTGTGTGTGTGTGTGTGTGTGTGTGTGTGTGTGTGTGTGTGTGTGTGTGTGTGTGTGTATAACCATGTAAATCAATAAATCAACATCAATATAAAATGTCTCCAGTAATCCACATGCATCATTTATGAAACAAAATCAACAATAGTCCATGATCTCTAACATCTAACATCATGCCAAATCAAAAGCTACAATAACATTCATAAGTATAGTCGACAATATCATAATTAATAAAAAAGGTTTCGAAGGGAAGTGGGCACTACACCCCCCTCCTCTTAGACTCAGCTTCCTCCTTGAAGTCACCAGAATAGATGTGGAAACTAAATTCATAGCAAAGTAACATCCTTCCATATAGCGTCATTCTCATCATATCTATCCAACTTCACTCTAACCTAGTCTATCTCTCTACCTTGAAGGCCCAGGGTTATGCACTCTATAATTCAAACAAGCTCCACCATCACCTGCCCCTGATTCAACACCTGCAAAGAGCTCCAATCTAGCACATGAGAAGGGTCTGTAATATATCTCCTAAGTAATGAAACATGAAACACATCATGGATGCGAGACAAGCTAGGTGTCAATGCTAGATGGTAGGAAAAAGGACCGATATGCTCTAATATCTAAAAGGGGCTAATGAATCTAGGAGCTAACTTAGAATCTTTTCTATAATGGATGGGGCTCTTATGTGTCCTGACATGAAGGAAAACCTTCATGCTCACATCATAATTATGGTTGGTCCTATGCTGATCTGCATACTGCTTTTGCCTGTCTTGTGCCTCCTGCAGTCTCTGCTTGATCATAACCACTTGCTGCTTCATGTCTTGGAATAACATTGGTCCAAGAGAAACCCTATCCTATAGCCTATCCCAACTAAGAGGTGTCTTACACTCTCTACCATACAGTTCCTGGAAAGGAGCCATGCCTACCAAACTCTGGAAACTATTATTGTAGGAAAACTCCACCAAGTACAAATACTCCTCCCATCTCAACTGGTGATCCATAACATGCATCCTAAGAATGTCCTCTAAGATATGATTCACCCACTAAGTCTTTCAATCCATCTCAGGGTGATACGTCATGCTGAAATTGATCTTCGTCCCGAGGGCATGCTGCATGGTAGTCCAAAAGTGGGAAGTATATAGAGGATCATGGTCACAAATGATCTTCCGTGGAATCCCGTGCAATATGAAAATCTCATCTAGAAATACTTTTGTCAATGCACTAGCTATATAGGTGGTCTTAAATGGCAAAAAATGAGCCACTTTCATCAATTTATCCACCGTGACCATGATGGCGTCATGGTGGTATCTCGACATCGGTAGCCCAACAATGAAGTCCATTGAAATGGTGTCCCATTTCCATCCACGTATAACATGTAGAAAGAGAAGGCCAGCTGGATGTTGATGCTCAGCCTTCACTTTTTGACACATAAAACAACATGACAAAAATTGAGCCACATCTCTATGAATTCCCCTCTAGTGATATAACTGTCTCAAGGTGGCGTGCATCTTCTTCTCCCCGGATGGGTTGAATAGGGTGCACAATGTGCCTCTATCAAGATGTCCTGCCTAAAGCCTCCATCTCTGGGAACATAAATCCAGCCTCTATGCCTTAGAAGGCCATCTACCTCCAATTAAAACCCATCAAACTTCCCCTCAAGGGGTCTCTAAGACTCGATCTCCGCTCTAGCTGCAATGTAGAAACTGTCGTGAGGAAGCTACTGTAGAATCTTGCTCTGTAAATATGTGCTCATTGAGATGTCCATAACCACATGTCTCCTCATGCTAAGAGGATCTACAACCAAATTATCCTTCCCCTTCACATGCTCTATCTCCATGTCATACTCACAAAGAAACTCCATCCAACGCCGCTGATGAGTGTTGAGACTAGGCTACATGAAGAGGTGGCAAAGACTCAAGTGATTAGTATTGAGTGTGAATCTTCGGCCAAGAAGGAACTGTCTCCATCGAACCAAGGCGTGCACAATTTCTACAAGCTTAATATCATGAGTCAGATAATTGAGATCATAATCCTTGAGTTTTCAAGACTCAAAAGAAACTACTCTACCCTCCTACATCAACACACCTCAAACTCCTACCAAAGAAGAATCCATGCATATAAAAAACTCACCCTATAGATCTAGTAATGCAAGAACAGGCACTGTCATGAGGTATTCCTTCAGTGTCCTGAAGGCCTACTCACATCTATTTGAGTAAACAAACTTCTTCCCTTTCCGCTAAAGGGAAGTGACGGGGTGCGCAACCTGAGAGAAGTCCTAAACAAATCTATTGTAATATCCTGCCAAGCCCTTGAAATTGCGCACCTCTGTCACATTAGTGGGTGTTGGATAATCCAAAATAGCTCGAATCTTAGAAGGATCGACTGCAATACCTTCCCCATAAATAATGTGGGAAAAATACTACACCTTTGACTGAAAGAACACACACTTCTCTAGGTTCCCATAAAGTTTCTGCTCATGAACACACTAAAGAACCTAGAAAAGGTTCCCCTCATGATCCTCATGCGTACATGATTAAATCAAAATTTCATCAAGGAAGATGAGCATGAATCAATCCAAGAACATCTTGAACACCCCATTCATCAAGCTCACAAACACTGTGGGGGAATTTGTCAAACCAAAAGGCACCAAGGTGAACTTGTAGTGGCCATATCTCGTAAGGAATGTGGTCTTATGAATATCTTCCTCTATAATCCTCAACTGATGATAACCTGACTTAAGTTCTATCTTAGAGAAAACTTTTTCCCCCTTCATTTGATTAAACAAATCATCAATGCACAGAAGGGGGTAACAATTCTTGATCATTACATTGTTCAGCTGGTGGTAATCAATACATAACCACAAAGATCCATCTTTCTTCTTAACAAATATCACCGATGCACCCCAAGGAGATACACTAGGAAGGATTAGGCCTTTCTCCAAAAGACCTTCTAGCTGTAACTTGAGCTCATAGAGCTCAGAGGTGGTCTTCTGATAAGGTACATGTGAGATAGGATTTTCTCTTGGAACCAGATTTGTGTGAAAATATATCTCATGTGGGGGTGGTAACCCCCAGTAGCTTCCCTGGAAAGACATCAAAAATCTCTCTCAAGATAGGATGGTCATCAAACAATGGTGAACTAGACTCATCCTCTGATCTATCACTAACTGTGACAGCATACATTTGACAACCCCATCACACACACTACTTAAGATGCATGGTGGAGATGGTTTGAATGGAAACATGTCTCCTAACCCCTACTATCACTAACTTAACTCCTAGATCATCTCCACATGATATAATCATATGGTAATAATCCACCCTGGCTCTGTGTGCAGACAACCAGTCCATGCCTAAGATGACTCTGTACGAAACCAACAGAAGGATACGAATATCCAAGGTAATGGTGAAGGGTCCCAAATCCACTACACACTCCTTAACTAAGGAGTCTATAGATATTTTGGCTCCAGAAGCCATCTCGATGTCCCAACTAAGACCCTGACCAGCTACCACCAACTTGCATTGCTCTACCAACGATGGTATAATAAAATAATCAGAAGAACCAGAATCAAAAAGAATGGAGGTAGGAAAACCACCAAATGCTACATGTCGTCTCAATCACGATACTCTAGTGCTCAGCCTAGTGGTTCTCGACCACTATATAGATCCGATGACTACATCCCATGTCACCAATAGTAGGCTCTAAGATTTACATCTTACCCTTGTTACAAGGGTTATGTGGGTAGTCTCTCCAAAAATCTCCAGTAACACCACAACCAAAACAACTTCCTGATCCTCTCCCATGAGTATCAGCTCCAGTTGGTACTCTAGAGGTCTGTACTACAGATCATGATGATCTGGTTATGGACTGCTGAGGTCTCTACTAACGAGCTCCTGCTGACTAAGCTCTCGGTGCACCCTGTGTACTAATGGGACCCCTAAGAGGGGGCCCCATACTCCGTCCCCTCTAAGCATCCAATATCTTTGGAGGCCAGTACGGTGGGCGGGTCTATTACGGATAATGATGCGGCCTAAAAGATGACTGTGTTGAACCCTACCCATAATGAGGAGGAGGAGCTAACCCCCTCGACCTCCTATCCTACATTTTCTAGATGCAACTCTGTACACTGTCTTTTCCTTGCTATGTCTTACCCCAAGTTTCCTCTATTATATGGGCCTTCTCAATGGCCTTAGCTAATGTTTGCAGACAATGGATATGCACCGCACCTTCAATGTCTAGATTTAGGCCCCAAATGAACCTATGGATTTGTACTTGTTCATTCTCCATGTAGTCAAAATACTTGAGTAGATCCATAAATCAACTCTCATACTCAGGTATTGTCAAAGATTCTTATCGAAGGTCATGAAACTAATCTATCCTCTACTATATGAACCTCTGTGATAAGTACCTACTCTTGAACTACTCTTCAAAGAGCTCCCAGGTAACCATCTCTAAATCAATATGGAGCTTCTTCTCCTCAGTCCTCCATCAGACACCGTCTCCATCCCTTAAAAGATGGTTTACAACATGAGCTTTCATGTTGCTAGAAAAAGGGCAAATCTTGAAGCACCCACTTAAGCTCACCAGCCAGGCCTCTGCCTAAAAATCCACCTATGTCACTAGAATAATAAAATGGTCATAGCTTAAGGATCTCCCTGATATGGTCTGCAAATATTTTCTGTCTACCCCTAGGCCTCTCTACATGCTCATCTCTAAGCCTAGGGCACCAAGAGCTATCACTGTGTCTAGAAATCTGGTCTCCATGTCCCCTCTGCGGTGGCTCTATTCTACCTGACTCCATACGAGAGTTATCTCCTCTATGCTCCTCGCTATGTTGAGGAGATGTATGAGCCTCAAGGGATGGCTCCCTATCATTTCTGGCTAAACGTCCTCCTACGGACCGTACACATAAAGCGACATTAATGTCCTGGAGTGTCTATTAAATCTACGGTAGGATAGCTGCTACAACATGATCTGGAGGTGACAAGTCTAGTTCTATGTGAAATTACCCCTCGTCTTGTCCGCACCTCCTACATAGACCAAGGAAATATTTTGTTCATTATTTTAGGTTTTATTTAGCTTTCCATGTTTACTAGAATATGCAATTTTCAAACAAAGTTGTTTTCTAGATTTTAAAGTGTGTTAGGTTTAATATTGCTCTGGGTTTAGTGTGTATGTCTCAAGTATTCTAGTGTGCCCAAGGGTCTAAGATTTGAACCCACGACTCTGATACGAAGTGTAACATCCATTAAATCGACCACTCGAGACCCAAGAACAACCTAGGTTTAGCTAGAAAAATTAAGGAATATATTTTTTTTTAAATCACGACCACTACCAAGCTTTAAGCAATAGTAGTCACAACAAGGATTCAAGTCAATTATAATTTACTAAATGAAATGTTCTTGTTGTAACATGCATTGGATCCATATTACAAAATTAATGAGTATAATTAATCCAATTATAGTTAAATTTCTCTTAGGATTTTACTTCATAAGTAATTAAATTAACATTATAGTTAAATATTCCCTAATCATTTATAGAGAGTCAAAGATCCAAAGGAGTTAAATACCTTGGGTATTTAGTTCCACCAGGTCTAAAAAATAAACAAGGTTCTTATATGCATGAGATAGAACAACATTCCCTTATCCCCTAACGTGACCCCTAAAAAGGTCAATCGATGCTTTAGAGTTAAAAAATCAAGGAAATAAAAGGTAATTTCCCACTACCCACTCTCAAACTCATCTTTTCACTTCAACCTAATTTTTCACATATTTAATGTACTTAAGGTTTCCTGAAAACATTTCTATTAGATAGGAAATTTCTTCCCCTTTCCAAAGGCGGGCATGCGGACTTGGGGAAGAAATTTTTCCCAAAGGTGGACTTGTGGGCCCAGTGAAGAAAATTTTCCCAAAGGTAGGTCTGCGGGCCCAGGGAAGAAAATTTTCCCAAGCTGCAAGGGACATGTGGAACATTGTTAAGCACACGTGGAAAGGTGGGTTGTCGAAGGTAATTTGGATTTTAATTTTTTATTTTAAAAGGGAAAAAAGGTTCAAAAACCCCGTGCCTCCACTGACGCTCAGTGACACCGCATGTCCTATCCAAAATTTCAAGTGGGGAAGACTTAGAAATGTTGGCTTTTGTGTTAAAAAAGTGTGAAGGTTAAAAACAACCCGCACCTCTGTCGATGCCTAGCGAAGCCACGTGTCAGTCCAACAGTGACCTACGGGAAGGCAGGATGGTGGGGAATCTTATGAGTTTTTGCCAATCTTTTCCCAAAAGTGGTAAGGTCTAAAACAACCCACGGCTCTGCCGACGCCTAAAGAAGCCATGTGTCAGACTCACAATGAAAAGCAGGGAAGTGGACCGGCAGGGAGAATTAAGATTATTACCATTTTTCAAAAATGTAAAGTTTGAAGGTGTGGGCCAACGAACCCACAGAAGTGTTTTTCTCAAAAGTGAATTATCATGGCTATAGGGCCATAGAGGAATTTGTGACTTTTTTCTTTTTTGCAAAAAGTTCCCTAAATATTTTTCGGGTCCACGGGTCCAATTTTAATTTTTTTTTTAAAACCCAACGAAGTAAAAACTTCATAAGGCCATAAATTTCAACTGGAAACTTGGATTTGGGAAAATGAGGAATTTTTGAAAAGGGCTCGAACTCCACTATGTATAGGAACCATAAAAATTCATTTTTGACAAACTTAAGTGGGTGAATTTGACAAAAACATCTTTCTACCATTAAAATGTGAACTGCACTTTTTAACTTAACATAATTAATTCGATCCGCCATTCTTTCTTATTCAACACACAAAACAAGCGTGGAGAAACATACTTACAAGATTTAAAAAGGATCGTAAGGATTAATTCATTAATGGTTGAGATTACAATACAAATTTCTTTTCTTTTCGGTGAAATTGCATTATTATGCCTCTTTCCTAAGTACAAGAGTTTTGAATAAATTACTAGGGCAATGCAATTGTTTCATGATGTGCTTTGTTCATACTTAGTTTATTTTAAGTTTTCACTTTGTCTTTCAAGTTGAAGAGTACTCTGTAAATTTTTCTGATAAATATTTGCAGTTTTATAGTGAATCAAAAATAGAAATCATGCCTAAACATGAATGGATCTACTTTTCATTATCATCCTCTAAGTATTTAAATTCATTAAAATCTAATATACAAAATTTAACTGTACTTCATTCAATGCGTGAAGACCCAAAATGTAGTTCTAATTTCAAATCATGCATTTCAAATGAAGCAGAAAAATGTAATATTTCTTCATACGTATTTTCTTTTCAATTTTCAAACAAATATTTCACAATATAATTCAAACACATATTTTAAATCAAAACCATACCATGTGTGGTAGTTAAAAAAACTTCTATTGAACTCCAATAATTGTTTTACAACTTCCTTTTTCATTCATCAAATACAAATTACAGAATATACATCTTTCACATTCGAATGTAGATTCCATTTCAAAAATAGAGAAAATTTCCACCACTAATAATATTACAATGCCATCCACTTGAAGTGGTGTAATACCTGCTAAAACAATCCACTTGAGATCCAAGAACAACCTAGGATTTGTCAGAAAAATTATGGGATGATTGTTTTTTGATTAAAATTGTCTGCTACCAAGTTACAAAACAGTAGTTTCCACTAGCAAGGTTTAGAGGCCAAATAAAAATATTAGCTCATAATTTTCCCATTAAAACAATTATTAAATTTATAGGGTCAAAACTAAGGGTTAGAATAATCATTAAGATTAAGAGGGCAATTTCTCACTCTCCCACCCCCTGACAGGCTTAAGAGATTTAACCTTGTTTTTCTCAAAATTAACACACTTGAAACCTTCTAAAAACATTCCCATTATATAATAATTTTTCTCACCTTTCCAGTGATATAAAGAAGTCCTCGTAACTCCCTGTGTTTCAAAATTTATGGGTCGGTGCACCTTATGAGAAATATTTTCCCAAGGCGGGCTGGTGGGCCTAGGGAAAATTTTTTTCCCCAGGGGTAGGTCTGCGGGCCGCAGGGAGAAATTTTTCTTGGAAGAGGAGGAGGAGGAGTCAGGTCGGTGGGGCTAGGGAGGAAATATCTTCCCAGATATGGGTCGGCAAAGCCGGGAAGAAGTTTTGGAAAATTTCCCACATGGGGCGAAAAGCCACCTTTGCACCCACATGCCTATAAGTCCACAAGACCACAAGGGACACATGGCGCCTCCTAAGCCAACATGGAAAAAACGTGGTGTCGAGGATTAAAGAAATCTATTGCTAGGAAAAAAGGGTAAAATTCACCCATGCCTCCGCCAACGCGAGAAGATGCCACGTGTTAGCCAACGATTGGCTGCATGTTGGTGGGCCGGAGGGGATATTTTTGAAATTTTGCCAAAAAAAAATTTGAATCTTTAAGGCTAAAAAGATACGCTCCTCCGTCAACGCCTTGTGTGGCCACGTGGTAGCCCCTGATTGGCTGTGGGCTAGCGGGGCTACGGGGAAAACTTACAAATATTTCCAAATTTATTTTTGAAAGCACAAAATGTTAAAATTGATCCGAGTGTCCACTGGCACACAACGAAGCTACATGTCGATCAAGGATTGGCTGCGGAGGAAAAATTGCCAAATAATTTTTTTTGACTTAGATCGTTTTTAGACAAAATGAAGGCTTGTGGGTCAGCGGAGCAGCAGTAAACTTCATGACTTTGTGATTTTTTGGAAAAAAGAAAAACAAGAAAGTTTTAGCTACGGGTCCGCCCAAGAATATTTTATTCATTTAAATTTGACAATTAGATTATTTTTGAAGCGAAACGAATTAAAAACTTCAGAAGGCCATAACTTCTGATAGGTAACTCGTGTTTTGGTGAACGAGGACTTTCTGGAAATTTCTTGACATCCTCCTTGCATAGAAACCATAAGAATTTTATTTTGATAAAGTTTAAAGGGTAAAATTTTAGAAAACATCTTTCTATCACTCAGAAGTGAACTGGTATTTTTAACTTATCAATTTGTTCAAATTTGTCATTAATTATTTTTCATCTTGCCAAACTGACATGAAGGATTTTACTTGGAAAATATTAGGATAGATTGCAAGGTTAAAATTTGCTTGATTGGTTTGCATTAAAAAAATTTCCAATGTTTACATAGCTGAAAACCTGCAATTTCACCTTTACTTGATTTGAAAGGTTCTTTAAAAATTTCTTTAGTGTTTTAGTTTAGTTTGGGGATCATTCTGATCTCATTAAGTCCAAATGAATATTTCATTTGTCTCTTATAAATTTATAGGGTTGTTTTGGAGATTTGATGAAAAGAAATTTGTGAAGTATACAGTGAAGTAGAAATGAGGTTTGTACACTTCAAGAATAGAGATTAACTATCTCATTTGTCATGCATTAAAAAAACATTAAATTTACTCCATGCTAGTTTTAAATAGTTTTCTTTCCTTTAATAAAATGATAGAGGAAAGAATGCAACTTCTATCTTTTTTTTTAAATTTTTTTTTAAACATTTCAAATGAGATAGAGTAGTGTAATATTTCTTCATACGTTCTTCTTTTTCACTTTTACAATAGCGATCTCCTACTATATATCCAGCACAGATTTCCAATGGAAATAATATCTTATGAACAAATAAAAACACTTCTATTAATTCAAAGGAATCTCTTACAACTTATTTCCCATTTATTTTCAAAATACAACATACCAAATGCATATCTTTCCTTTTTGTTCACAGAACTGAATACTAGATATATTGTTCCATATTCAATTACAACTTTTGTAGCTAAAATAGAGTAGTCTTTCCAACACAATAATATACAAGATCATCCACTTCAAGTGGTAAAGGTTACAAAAGAAGTTTCACAAGGGACTATTATAACTTTGTCCTCCTCCTCAATTACAATGTACAAAATACAATTTCTTCCACATTTATTCAAAACAAGAAACATAGTATGTCTCTTTCGCATTTCGAATTTCAAATTTCATAGCCAATACAAAACAAATTTCCATCACCAATAATGTACAAGGTCACCCACTTCAAGTGGAAAGGGGTTACAATAAGAATAGTCTCCACAAGGATCGTCAAACTTGTCTTTTTCCTTTGCTACAAAACAACAACATGCAGATCTATCATTCTCCAATTTGATCACAACAAAAGCATGGGAAAGGCAATGCTCTCCACCCAACCAAGAAATCCAATTAAAAGGAAAATCTATCCTTCTTCAATTACCCCCGAGACCCAGCAACAATGCAATAAAAAATGTGTTTCAACTCATGGCATTAGTAGGCTTCCACAACACACATGTAATTTCACATTTAAAACACAGTCTAAAACAAAAATGTAGTTTGTAACCAAAGATAAAAGATAACAAAAAACACTCAGGATTCCTCATCCAAGCCAAAGGAGAAATAAATTATGGGGGATGATGCTTATGTCTCTCAAGGGGAAATGGGTATCACCACCTGAGAACAACCACCAAATATATATATATATATATATCATTTAAAATCCCTGACATGCCCTTATGCCTCCCCCAAGTACCCCTTATTTCTCACATTTCTTTATGCCTCTCCAACCTCTTATGGCACCCCATAATGAGTAAAGAAATGCAAGCTATTTATTTTTAAGGTGGAACCCATATCACAAATCCCTCCACATGTATACATCCCCAAAACACTTATGTTTCCCACAGAAATATGCCATAGTCTTCTCCTACACCATCCCTAGGCCATCTACCCAAATAGCCCACACACATGACAAAACATTCACAACAATAACATTTACACAAATAAAAGAAGAGCATTTAAAGAGCCAAGCTCTTACATCTCTATAATGGACTTGGTTCCAAGTTCCAAACAACAAGCTTTCCAATGCAAAACAACCCAAGATCAACAAAACACAGGCTTGTAAAGGGTCTGTAAAATTTCTCTAAAAGAAAGAGCTCCAAAGAACAAAAGAATTCACCCCAAATGAAGCATGCAAAATTGAAGCAACCCCAAAAACAAGCTAAGGAATTCCAATATATAGAGAGGGAAGAGAAGAGGATGATGTGGATCTAAGTGGGATGTCACATCACACATCCTCAACTCCAACTCATAAGTCAACTTCAATCTCCAAGGCACAATAAGTAGTTGGGTGAATAGTATGACAATTTACTTATACACTCCAAGACAAGCCCACACCCCATAAGGATTGAAATTAAAATTATGTAAGAAAGTGCAATTAAAACATTCAACTTGACTTACAAAAATGCACAAAGAAGGTCTAAATTTAAACCCTCCAACCATAGGCAAGGTTGGTAAATAAATTTAATAGGTATGGGATAAGTTTAACTTATCCCACAAGCCTCCAAAATTAGCATACAAGGACAAATTCAAATTTCCATGAAGGTGGAGTGTTTCATACTCTAAAATCAACTTACATATCCCTTACACATTTCTTACAACACTTTAATTCAAGGCCAACAAATCTATTAATTAATTTCTTATGAAATATTTTAATTAATTAACTTAACAACAAGATTACTCACAATATTACACACCATTTAATATATAATGAAAGGGGTCAAAGCACCACAAATTAAACACATGCAAAAATTAACAAATGAACCAAATAAAAGAAAATACATAAAACCCCTTGGTCAAATTTAAAGGTGATACCCCCCATGGGAATCCCTAACACAATCAAACACACAAAAACAATATAGTTGCCATGGTGACCTTGTTGAATTCATCTAGAGTTCCAAAGTGGTTGGTCTCCAATCCCCCGATGTTTGTTGTGCTATTTTAAACCTGTAAAATATAAATACCTCCTTTGGCCTCGTGACCATATTACAACATCCAAATGAATATAAATATAATTTTACGATTATCGACATATATGTTAATCATAAAAATCATCAAAACAATCAGTAGTATCACTTATAATTTCATCCACAACTATCTCATCATCAATTTTAATTCAATTCTCATTTTCTAGGTCTACTCAAAATCTCCAAATATCACAAGTTCGGTCAACATCTATAATATAACCATGTCAAACAATATATCCACACCAATATCTAAAATGTCTCTAATAGTCATCATGTACCATATTTGAATCAAATTCCACAATAAACCATGATCTAACATCTAACATCATACTAAATTAAACTATAACAATGTCCATAATATAGTCAGCAGTATCAGGATCAATATCACAAGGCGTCGAAGGGAATTGGGCACTACAAGTGGGAAATTTTTATAACAAGGAAACCCTAAGGGGACTAAGAAATTTCTCCTCATCCTCAGCTCTATAATAGCAACAAAAAGATCCACCATATATCTTTTGATCAAAACAAAAAAGGAGGAGAGGAAACGCTCTCCACCCAGCCAAGAATTCCAATGAAGAGGATAATTCTTCCTCCTCATTGGCCCCCGAGCCCTAACCACAAAGCAATAATAAATGTATTTCAAATCATGGTAACAAACAAGCTTCCAAAAACACAAAAACAATTTTTACATATAGAACACAGTCCAAATACATACTACATTTTACAACCATAGGAAGAACAACAAACAATACTCAAGCTTTATCACGCACAAGCCAAAGGAGCAAGACCAATGGGGGAAGCTTCTTATACCTCCCAATGGGGAAATGGGTGTCCACCTTAAGATAAACCTACGAATATATAGTAATATCATTAAAAAACCCCTTACATGCCCTTATTCTTCCCATAAGTACCCCTTATACCTCCCATTCTCTTATGCCTCCCCACACTCTCATGGAACCCTATAACAAGTAAAGAAATGCAAGCTATTTCTTTTAAAAGGTGGAACCCTACCCCAAACTCCCTCCACATTAACTCTTATACCTCCCCAAAAATCTTATGCATCCCCACAAGACATCCCCATAGTCTTATCCTACACCATACCTAGGAAATTTACCCAACCATCCAATAACATACCAAAATATTCAAAGCATTCACATATGTATAAATAAAACAAGAAGATTCTAAAGAGCCAAGATCCTACCTCTCCATGGTAGATTTTGCTCCAAAAGTTCAACAACAAGCCTTTTCCAGTCCAAAATCTCCAGCAATCCACAAGCATTCAACAAAAATATCTAACTCTCTTCCCAAAATTACAAGAGCTCAAAACCAAAATAAGTAACCAAAGATGAAATCACCAAAATGAAGTAACCCCAAAACAAGCCAAGGAATTTACATAAATAGAACAAGGAGAAAGGAGGATGAGGTGGGTCCATGTAGAATGCCACATCACACATCCTCAACTCCACCTCACAAGTCAAGTTCAAACTCCAAATCACAATTAAAAAGGTGGGTGAATAAATGACATTTTACTTACACACATAAACCTGGTCCAGAGCCCAAGGACCAAAATTAATTTTATATAAGAAGGTGCAATAAAAACTTACAACTTGTCTTCTCAAAATATATAATAATGCCTAATTTTGACTCCCCGACCCATAGGTAGGGTTGGTGTGACAATTTAAGAGGTGTGGGACAAGTTTAACTTGTTCTACATGCCTCCAAAATCAGCCCCTAAGGATAGATCCGAATTTTCAAAAGGTAGGTGGAGTGTTTCACACTCAAAGCTACTTAAACATTAATTACAACACATAATCCAAGAGCCATAAACTCTAATAAATGCATTCTTTTGACCCTTTTAATTAATTTTGCAACATGATTACTCTCTAATCTAGACACAATTAAAATATATAATAAAGGGGAAAAATACATCACTAAAATTCACATTCTACAATTTAAACAAAAGAAACTAAATAAAAGAATACACATAACCCATTGGTCACATTCGAAGGTGATTTCCCCCCACGGGAACCCCTAACATCAATTCACACACACACACACACACACACACACACACACACACACACACACACACACACACACACACACAAAAATAAATACACGTTGCCATGGCGACCCTTATTGAATTCATCTAGAATTCCAATGTTGTTGGTCTCCAATCCCCTGATTTTTGTTGTGACATATTTTCCTGCAAAACACAAATACCTCCTTTAGACTTTTGGCCGCATCAATTCATCCAAAATAAATATACAATATAACTCCAAATTATCTATATCTACAAATCAAACATCATCTAGGCAAGCAACAATATCCTTTACAATTTCATCCATAATCATAAGATCACAAGATTAATTCAATTGTGTGTATATATATATATATATATATATATATATATATATATAACCATGTCAATCAGTCTATCAACATCAATATAAAATGTCTCCAATAATCCGCATGCATCATTTATGAAACGAAATCAACAATAGTCCATGATCTCTAACATCTAACATCATGCCAAATCAAAAGCTACAATAACATCCATAAGTATAGTCAACAATATCATAATCAATAACAAAAGCTTTCAAAGGGAAGTGGGAACTGTAAATTGCATAATTTTCCTCCCAACCACCATCCTAGACCCCATCACTAAAATCAAATCACCATCATTTATGTCATATTGATCCTTGAGAGTGGGGAACCTTTAGAAATAATTGTTGGAGATATAAATATTAGGAAGGAAAACAATTTTCTTACAAGAAAAAATATGTTTTATTTCAAAATTTTAGAGTGAATATACCTTTTTCAACTATTTAAAATAAAAAAGTGTAACATTTATTGACTAAAATATTAAAATCAGTAATTAAAATTTCACTATGTTCCTTTTTGTTATGGTTCCTTGATTTATAAGTCATAGACTATAATATTATATGGGACACCTTTTGCAAAGTACCTTGCATTTGGTTGGTCTGAATACACTTTGGGAAAATTTCATCTTAAAAGTGATTTTGTTGAGTCTATTTATAAGATTTGGAATTCCATACCTAAGAGGTTCCCTATAAAATTGGGATTTTTTTTCTAGATTTTCCTACTGGAAAGATTAAATTTGGTCAATTGAAACCCCGTTATCCTGATACAAACTTTGATTTTTTAATCCACTTATTTCTCCATTACATATCCATATGGAAACCATTAATTAATTTTATCCAAATTCTATTTGGGATAAACATTTTGTAAATCTATATTAGGAAATTATTGAGCTTACAAAATCACATTATCTTTGCTACATTATTTATTAACATTTGTTTGTGGTAGAATGAAGCTATATGTGGGTTTCATATTCCACTTGTGTTTCCTACAACCAAGATGAGACCATCAATAATTTCTTCTAGTTTTTTTTTTAGTTCTCTTTCTATCTAGAAGTGGATTCATGTTATGTTTTATCCCTTCCTTTTATAATTATTTACCAAAAAGTGGTTTTATATAGGGACTCGTACATATTACCTACAAAATTGAACCCAATTTGGCATATGGTTTTGTGAATATATTTTGCAAGACACAAGTCATTCTATTTTCAATCAAATAACTCATGGATAAAGAAGTTTTAGTGGTTGAAAATGTAGATGTGATTTATAATGTAATGATTCATTTACAAGTTCGAGCTAAGGAGGAAATTTAAAGTTAGGGCATCTCAACCCCTCCTTGGCCACCATGGTAATACTCCCTCATGGTCATTTGGGAGCATCATGATTCCCTTTGCTACCACTTTCCTTCACAAATATGTTGTTCAAGCTATCATGGGAATTGAAACTCATAGGACCAAGGTAGTTCCTTGCATGTATTGAATTTTCCTTTACAAATGAAAGGTGATGGTAGTGGTGGTGGTTTTTGGACAAAATTGACCATCGTAGTGATGTTTTTAGTCCCTAGGTGACACATTATCACTATAAATTATCCTTCATAGCAATTTCCATCTCATTGACTATGTAGGTTGAGGTTGAAGTAGAAAATATTATAATTGATGTTTTGGAGCCCCTACCAAAAACATATCAAAGTATTCAATGCTCTCACTTAAGGAATCTCAACAAAAACTCATTACGATGTAAAAATATTATTCAAAACACATACGCACAACTTATTGGATCCAAAATTCTCTATCAAAATTTACATTCCATCTTATTTTTACATAGAGAGCCCATGTATAAATAAAATGGAAAGTTAATTTCACAAAAAAAAGCTTATTGTGGATTAATGTATAGGTTAAGGATGATTAATTTGCACTCAAAAAATGGTATGTACAATTATTCCAACAAAAAAATCACCTAACAAATCTTTATAGTTTTACGCATACTATTTTGTTGTGTGAACATGAACATGAACAAAACCAAACTAGCTAGGTAAAAACCAGCAACTCATTTAGTGTCAACATGTCAACACCAACACCATATTTAAATTATAAAATTAAGGATCGATAGAGAGAAAATATGGGAAATAGATCCTTAAATATGGTTCTAGGAAACTAAGCCAAATTAATTATCCATTTACAAATAACTAGGAAAAAAGAGTTAGCCATGGATGAAACGTGTCACCATAAGGCTACCCAAAACCTAGGAACATTAAATAAAGTGGAGAGAGCTATCTCATGTTGTGAGGTATCCCAAGAAGCACATATCGATACTTTCAAAAAATGTTAAATCAGGTGCACTAGATGGATTGAAGGTCGTTAAAAACAGATGTGATTAGTGGAATTGAAAGTCTCAAAATATATAGTGAGAATAAATAGTTCAAAGTGGCTACTGAAGAGTTATAGCTGTTAGTAATTGCATACTTACAAAAACTATAAAATATAAATCTACTACTCTTTAAGAAAGAGTTCATAGATGTAGGGGAATAACATCGACAAAGTTCTAATAACTAGAAAGGTTTTTTATAAATGTAAAGTCACTTAAAATCAATTTTGTAATTTACTAGTGAAATCTAGTACTCAATCATTGAAAAAAAATTGACATTGTATTTTACAAGAATAGATCAACTCAAAGAGAGTATCAATAATGTCAATGGTGCAAGAGTTCACCAAACTTATTTCAATTAACTAACTCAATATGTAGTGCACAAAATAACACAAAAAAATTTCCCAGGGAATGGACATGACACCCAAATAAGTAGGATCTACACCACACCCCCCATATCATTGATGTGGAGGAGTGATGCTACAAATATATATGATTGAATGAAGCTAACTACTTTAACATGGAAAAGATGACACTAAATGAATTAAATTTTCTCTTAGGAAAAGAAGATTATCAAATATCGAAGAAGTCTTGAAGACTCAAATATAATACCTATCAATAAGATGAAAATGATGGTGATAGGAGATTCATGCGATTGATGAAGATAAAAAAGAACTCAACATATAACACACATTATAGAGGTTAAATTAAGGTTAAAAATCAAAACCATTCACAACTCTGTAAACTCAGTGCAACTATAAAATAATCCCAAAAAATCACCAAGTGATAAATAATAGCTCTATAATGTCATCAATCTCTAGAGGACACCACCAATAATAAGATATTTTTTCAAAAAATAATTGCCAAAAGGATAACTTAAAAAACTAAGGAGCTGAAAAAGTTAGGAGTAGTGAGCCAATAGAGAATTTGAATAGTGGAGGTGACATTCCTAGTAATGCTTATGATGCTACCACAAATGATTAGACATCCATTCTAGATGAATAAAAATAGTAGAAGAATATGCTTGTTTATTATTTGGTTTAAAGTGCGTAGCTAGTGTATGTAAGGATATATCAAAATCTATGCCAACTTGATCATGTTTGTAGCTAGAGCCTTAAGTTTCCTAGGTTAGAATGAAGGTGTAACATAACTCATGTGTGGAACATGATGCCCTCACGAACAATGGAGCATACAAAATTGAAGCTCTATCAACGAATGATCTCAATGAAATACCTATATCAAAACTAATTTCGTGATGATAGTTACAACTAACCAATTGGATATAGAGCAACAATATACCCTAAATATTTCTACAAAAACATCTTCCAATATAATCCATGGAAAGAATCATGTGAGAACAAAAGGCAGGTGTATGCTTCTTGAGAGAGACAACCGTATAAGGATGATCAGCTGATGTAGGGAAAGAAGGATGTGTAATGACATCAAGCACAAAACTAGAAGTTGTAACAATGGGATCATTAGATACAAAACTAGACTCAAATACTTAAAAATCAAGTTAAGTCAGTGTAGGAGATATGATTGAATATCGATGAGAAGAAGGGGTTAGAAGGTCCATTATTAATTTGATGGTGTGGAATGAAATTTTCTTCTGCATGGAGAAAATAAGTGCATCCTTGTGGGAAATGAGAGAGAAGTGAAGGAAATTCTTTTTTTTTTTGAGCTTGGAGAATTGAGAAAAACTTATACGTGGTGGCTTTAAGACTATTGATAATGAGAATGAATCTTTTTTATCATAAATGTGAAAATATCTGAATTTTTTGAAATATGCATGCACCATGCATTGATAACTCCAACCGTATATTTTTAGGAGAATAAAAAATAGATTTAATTTTCTTAGTTAACTCAGATTTATCCTATTTTTAGGATTAGATTTAATTCAAATAAATTTTCTTTCATTCATGCACAACATGCAACTATTTTAAAGCATGGGTTCAAATTTAGAATACTCAATTGAAGATTTGTTAGTGGGTGAGTTATTCTATGTAAATAACATCAATTGTAATTTATTTGTATGCACACATAGAAGTGTGAAATCAGCACATGCAGAATTATAGAAGTGCTACACACAGAGAGTTCATTGTAATTTGAGCCGAAGCTCTGAGTATGAGTTAATTAAGGGAGATTACACACAACAGTACTAGTTTGAATATTATTCTATTTATGTAAGATATTTAATTGTTTTGTGTCATTTCTTGTATGTTGTTTGCTGTATAAGACTGCAAATTTTCTACAAATTGGTATTAGAGAAGGTTATCCCAATAACTTATTAAATTGTTAGCAAGCTACAAATTCTAAATCTGGCATGCAGATGCCACAATTTAATGGAAAGAATTACGAATACTAGTCATTGACCATGAAGGATCTATTCAAATCTCAAGATGTGTGGGAAATCATTGAGGATGGGTACACAAAGCTTGTTGATGGAGCAACATATATTGCACTTTCTCATGCAAAGAAAGATATTTTTGAGTTACGAAAGAAGGATGAAAAATATCTTTTCTATATTCATTAGGAAATTCATGAAAGGATTATTCTGAGAGTGGTGATAGCCAATCAAGCAAAGACCACGTGGGATATGTTACAAGTTGCATATCAAGGTAAGAAGAAAGTGAAAACTGCTAAGCTATAGTTACTTCGTAGAGATTTTAAGAATTTAGAAATGAAAGATTTAGATTCCGTAGAATCATTTTTTACTTATGTAGTTGGCTTATTAATCAAATAAAATCCCATGGTGAGAATCTTGAAGATAAAATAATTATTGAAAAATTGCTTAGGAGTTTGCCTACGAAATTTGAACCTTTAGTTGTTACTATTGAAGAAACTAAGGATTTGAGTCAATTTTCTATTGATGATTTACATGCATCACTAATCAATCATGAACAAAGGATGAATATATCACATGCAAGTGCCTATCAGGATTTTACATCTCAGACAATAGGTTTTATGGCAAAAGAAGATACAGTTTCGGCCCAAGAGGAAGAGGAAGAAGTCCATCTAGAGGACGTGACAACAATGCGTCAAACTTAGGTGGAAGAGGACATAATAAAGAACAAATTTATGGTCAGAGACAAGATAAGTCTCATGTTCAATGTTATTATTGCAAGAAGTATGGGAACTATGCTTATGATTCCAAGAAAACGTAATATGATCAGGTGAGGCAAAATCAAAATCAGGTTAGAAATTCTATTTTTAAACCTATGATTATTGCATGCACAAGGATTTCCGAAGAAATACCTTCTTTATCCCCTATTGAATTTAATTTGTCAAAAGAGATTCCATGTGATGTATGGTATTTGGATTCACGCTGCAGTAATAACATAAAAGGTAATCTAGATTTGTTTTCTAGTTTGGATGATTCAGTTAAGAGTGATGTAACTCTTGTAAATAACAATATTGTGTCTATGAAACGAAAAGGAAAGGTTAGTATGCTAACAAGATACTGGGACCAAGCAAGTATGCAAGATGTTTACTATGTTGCAGGTTTGAAACATAACCTTATGAGTATTAGACAATTGGTACAAAAAGGATACATAATCTATACATAGGACAATGAGTGCATGATTGTGGACAAATATCCTAGCACTCAGTTAATTTCAAAAGTGAAGACAAACAGAAATAGGATGTTCCCTTTTATATTAAACCCTAGAAAAAAGAAGAATTCAGATCTATTTGCAGTAAAATCAGCAGCTCAGTTCGTAGCCAAGTCCTACGCGAAGTCAAATTATCCTTCTATAGAGTCCGACACTCAAACATATTTGTTTGGTACTAAGGTAAAATAGTCATGTGCTAAGGTAAAATAATACTGCACTGGTGTAACAGAGCCCTACACCAATGCAAATTAGGTCTGCGCTGTAGCAAGCGAGTCTTACGTTGGTTCCTATGAAAATACAGTTGTGTGTTGTTCTGAAGGAACACAATCATCTTTTCTTTCATTCATGAAGGATGAATCATGGATTTGGTATCTAAGGTATGGAAATTTAAATTTTGGAGGTTTAAATTTATTTCATAGAAAGAATATGATTAAATTTTTTCCATTGATTCAGAAATCGGAAAGGGTATGTGAAGGTTATATTTTGATGAAGCAACATAGAGATTCATTCCTAGTTGGTAAAACAATAAGAGAAAATGCACCACTTGAGATTGTACACTCAGATTTATGTGGACCTATGCAAAAAAATTCTATTGGATTTTGTACTTATTTTATGACATTCATTGATGATTACACAAGGAATAAATGGGTTTATTTTCTGAGATTTATGATGCCTTTGATACATTTCAGTAGTTCAATGCATTAGTGGATGAGAAAAGTGGATATTACATCAAAGTTCTTAGAACAAACAGAGGAGGTGAGTATGTTTCTAACGATTTTATGATGTTTTACAGATATCATGGTATACACAAGCTGTTTACTACTAGGTATACACCACAACAGAATGGTGTGGTAGAGAGGAAAAATAGAACTATCATGGAGATGGCAAGAAGCATCATGTTGAAGGAAAAACACCTTCCTAATGACTATTGGGTAGAAGCAATAGTAACTTCTATTTCTATTTTGAACAGGTGTCTAAAAAAACTTGTTAGAAACATGGTTCCTCAACAAACATGGAAAAATAGGAAACACAATGTTTCTCATTTTAGATATTTTGGTTGGGTAACATATGCACATGTATCTAATCAGCTAAGGAAGAGGTTAGAAAATAAAGGAGAGAAGTGTATTTTTTAGGGTATTTAGAGAATAAAAATGTGTACAAGTTGTACAATCAAGTCACTGGAAAGGTTGCAATTAATAGGGATGTAGAATTTATTGAGAATGAAGCATGGGATAGAAGTATAGAGAAAACAGTGAGTATAGCAGCATCTATTTCGCATGATGATATTTCAAATGAAACTTTAGAGAAACAAGGTAATGTATCTACAAATCTTGGGCATGCACCACAAGTTGTAGCACAAGCTACACCTCCATCTATTGTTTGGAGGTCACCAATATTTTAGCCATCTTAAATCATGTAAGAGACACCACAAAGAACATGAGAAGGTACTCCATCACCATAAAGCAATGTTTCGTCGAATAGTCTTGTCCAACCGAATATACGAAGTATAAAGGAGATTTATAATGTTGATACAACTAATTCATTTTCATTTTTGGCATTATTTTCTTAGGCTGCAAATTCAATATATTTCGAAGAGGCTATAAAGAATGAGGTTTGGGAAAAATCCATGGATGATGAGATAGATACTATAGAGAAGAATCATACATGGTAGTTGATGGATCTTTCAAAAGGAAAGGACATGATAGGGGTCAAGTGGGTCTACAAGACCATATACAATGCTGATGGAAAAGTACAGAAACACAAAGAAAGGTTGGTAGCAAGAGGTTTTATGCAGCAATATGGAGTTGACTACAATGAAACATTTACACCAGTAGCACGTTTGGACACAATAAGAATGGTTTTATCAATTGTAGTACAAAACAAATGGCCTATTTATTAGATGGTTGTTAAATTAGCATTCTTGAATGGATTCCTTGAAGAGGAATTTTATGTGAATTAGCTAGAAGGTTATGAGATATAAGGTCATGAGGGAAAAGTATAGATATTGAAGAAACTGCTATATGCTCTCAAGAAAACACCTAGAGCTTGGTACAATAGAATATTTTCTTATTTGATTGAGAATGGTTTTAGAAGGAGTAGCAGTGAGCCTACCTTATACACCAAGATAAATGAGTAAGGTGATATTCTAATTGTTTGTTTATACATAGATGATTTGTTCATTACTAGAAGTCTATCTATAGAGTCATTTAAATCAGTCATGAAGAAGGATTTTGAGATTATAGGTCGTGATCTTATGTTTTACTTTTTGGGCGTTGAAGTCCAAAAATCAGAAGGTGAATTTTTTTATCTCACAAGAAAGTTATGTAAATCATATTTTGAAAAGGTTTAACATGCTGAATTGTAATTTAGCACCAACACTAGTTACAGTAGGTTTTAACTTGAGAAAAGAGGATGAAGGATCATTTTTGGATCCAAAATTGTTTAAAAACCTGGTTGGAAGTCTTATGTATTTGATGGCCACAAGGCCTAATATCATGTATTGTGTGAGGATCATATCAAGGTTCATGGAATCTCCACAAGATTCACATTGGCAAGATGGAAAAAGAATCTTGAGGTATGTACATGGAATAAGGAGTCATGGAATTATTTATTCAAGTTTAGATGAGTTAAATCTCATTAGTTATATAGATAGTGACAACACTGGAAGTATAGATAATCGTAAAAACACATCCGGCTATACTTTTCACTTTGGAACATGAGTGGTTTCATGAGCATCAAAATAGCATCCCATTGTCACGTTATCTTCAGAAGAAGCAGAGTATGTAGCAGAAAAAGGAGAAGCATGTCAAGTTATTTGGATGAAAAGAGTGTTGACATATTTATAGAAGAAACAAGAGGAAACTACACAGATTTTCTGTGACAACAACTCAGCCATAGCTTTTTTCCAAAATCATGTTTTTCATAAGAGGAGAAAACATATTGATATGAGGTATCATTTCATGAAGGAGCTGGTAAAAAACAAATAAATTCATCTTGAATTTTACAGATCTAAAGATTAGTTTGTAGAGATTTTTACAAAGGATTTAGCAAAAGAAGTTTTTGAATATTTGAGAGATTGTTTGGGAGTTTGTGATCCTTCACATCGCAAATATGAAAAAGAAAACGAATCTCTAGAAGAGTAAAAGATACAAGTTTGAAATTAAGGGGGAGTGTTGGAAATATGCATGTGCCATGCATTGATAATTCCAACTATAGCTTTTTAGGAGAATAACAATCGCTTTAGTTTTCTTAGCTAACTCAATGTTATCCTATTTTTAGGATTAGATTTAATTTAAATAAATCTGCTTTAATTCATGGACAACATATAGCTATTTTAAAGCATGAGTTTAAATTTAGAATGTTCATTTGAAGATTTGTTAGTGGGTGAGTTATTCTATTTAAATAACAACAATTATAAATGCTTTGTATGCACACACAGAAGTGTGAAATATGCATAGGTAGAATTAGAGAACTGCTACATGCACATACTTCATTGTAATTTGATCCGAAGCTCTCAGTATGAGTTAATTAATGGATATTATGCACAACATTGCTGGTTTGTATATTCTTCTATTTATGCAAGTTATTTAATTGTTCTGTTTATTTATTTTATGTTGTTCACTGTATAAGAATGTAAATTTTCTACATGGATTACTCAAGCAAGCCTGTTATGAATGAATATCTCATACAATCATGATCAATAGCATAGAATAATTACGGTCTCCATGTAAATCCTTCTATAACAGCCGTATTTTTCTAGATTACACAACGTCTCAATTTCATGTGTGTTGTTAAGATTCCCTATAAGAGGAAGATAGATAGGGCCATTAGGTTGTCAGGAAGATTAAATAGATATCTACATCATTATAGGGAGAAATAATTGGCAAATATCATGTTGTGTTATTACCAAGCACAAAGGCATTGATTGGGAAGCATCCTAGTGTACAATGATTTCCCTTAAAAGCATTCCATAATGAGTTTCGTAAAGTATATTATTGGGTAGCTAGATTCTTTATGCACACTCTATATGTATACATTGATCTTCTTGCTTCTCGAGCCAA
The DNA here is from genome assembly GCA_019776745.2 of Taxus chinensis. Classification (NCBI taxonomy): domain Eukaryota; kingdom Viridiplantae; phylum Streptophyta; class Pinopsida; order Cupressales; family Taxaceae; genus Taxus; species Taxus chinensis. The sequence continues at coordinate 775,480,532 of CM034146.1, forward strand.
CCAATGATCTAGTACTCACTAATGATTTTTTCATGCCATTTAAGAGTTGATTAGGCTCGAGAATGTTTGTGCAAGAGGAGTATTATTAGAAGATGAACTGGTCAAGGAGAGGAGAATTCTATACACCCAATGGAAATTATGATGAGAGGGAAGATGGATGGGGGCTATGTTGAGATATGTCCAAGATGTAGGGAATTTCAAAATAGACGTTGAATGGAAAATGTATTGTGCAACACGTACAAAGATATATGGACAAATAACCTCTACTCATAGTAACTATATGTGAATGATGGTAAGGAGGAGGTAGAAATTCAATGCATAAATGCATGATAATCTACAAGAAGGAGAAAACAATGGGTTGAAAAGAAAGAAAAAGGAGAATTGCAAAATGTATTACACAACAAATCACCCAATGAATGTGTAGTGAAAAAAGATGTGATAATAGAACTAGCAAAGTAGTTGGCTAGAAGAGGTATAATGTTTGAAATATCCTATTTTTAATATTCTTGGAGAATGATTTTGTCCTTACAAAAATTGTATTAACAACTAGATGAGAGAAAATTTTGTTGCAGGAGTAGGAGATGATTACATGATAGTTATAGGATACTATATAGTGGAAAGGGTTAACAAGGAGCCATAGACCCTGAGGTTATTAATAGGATTAGTATTATTTATTAGGATCACATACAAGCATGTATCAATGCATGATATGTGCTTATATCATGAGATGAGATACCTATAAATTCTGCAAAAGTGTTAGCGGGGATTGAATTAAATATAATTTAAATTGTCTTGTAACATGAAGAATGCAAGAAGACACAAAGGAAATGAAGAGAACCATGGGAGATGAAGGATCACCACTCTGGACGAACAATCAAAGAAAGCAGAAAAACAATGAGCTACTTTGCATTGTTCTATTTTCCAATTTTATGGCCTTTGGCCTTAAGATTGTAATTCTTCTCATCATTTAATAATGATATCATCTTTTGTTTCCTCCATTCCTTTTATGTTTTACATGGGTTATGTTGTTCTTGCTATCATTTATTTTCTTGTGGTTTAATGTAGATTATTATTATTTAGCATTCCCCGATGAGAGATGTCACGGGCCACTTCTAACACATAGCATAATATCTATGAACTTTTAAAAACTTTCCTCAATATCCTTTTTCTTTGTGGTCGATCTTTTGTGCAACCATATAAATTGGCCTACTTATATTGCTTATTCATGGAATTTTTTCCATGTTATTTTGTTCCAATTATTTAGGTCTTGAAATATGGTTATCATTAGCAATAATACTCTTTTATTGGAAGTCAAGATCAATGAAAAATGTTATTACATCTTCTATGTGCATGCAAATTCAGGAATATGCATAAAATGTACCCTTGAATTCAAGTATTTGTAGGATCTTCTCCACCATTGGGATATTTCAACCTTGTTCTATGCATTGGGTTACATAGGTCATCTTTCACAACGAAAGTTTCCACATATGCCTAGATTTTTCCTTAACCGCTCCTAAATTTAGTTCTCCCCCACTTTTCCTCAGTGAGGTAAATGGATCCGACCACCTTCTATGTAGGAAAATTCAAATATGTGCCCCTTTTGGCGGTCTTCCATAATACAGTGCAACATGCAAATTATGCCTATGTTTCGTAGGTGGGATTCACTATTTATTTAGATCCTAGTAATGAAACTTATATGAATGATGGGGACAATTGGGTGGAACTTGATCCTATTTATAATGTGTCTCTCATTTGGAGCCCACCAAAGGATGATATACCACCTCTTTTTGATGTTTTTCCTACATTTTCTTAACTTTCTCTACTTCTAGATTTGATAGCCATGTTTTTGTAATGTTTTAGCAATATGTTTCACTAAGTGTACTCTAATTGTTTGTCATTTTCTGGTTTGTGCATACCTACTGGATACTTAATGTTGTAGATTATTGTATATCTTAACATTTTGTTAAAATATGATTTATTGATGTGTTCCAATAAAGTTTTAATTTGAAACATTGTAATTAAACAAAAATACAAAGTAAAAATAGTTTTAGATACACAAATAAACTTCCTAAACTAGAACTAATTTTAGATATGATAAATTTGATATTGGAAGAAAATAAAATTATCCTTGAAAATCGTACTCACATATATTTTATTTATCATTTCAATTTTTTATAAAGACAACATAATTAAACTACAACTGTAGTGATTGATTATTTCTAGAGTTTTGAAGCTCTAACAAATGGCAAACCCCTATAACATATGAGCTAGTATGTAGAGGACCATTCCCATGTAGTGTAACAAATTAGCCCACAACTTGGACCACCTAGATCAATGTTCAAGGATGAGTGAGACTGGGGCCAACATCCTTATTATTATTATTATTATTATTATGGTTTATTTATACATCAATCGTAAGTTTTATATTTATTATTATTAAATGTTGGCTTTATCACATCAACCCACATATATTCAACACATCCACTAACATCTTTATTTTTACAAAAAAAAAATATTTATCATATCAAACTTTATAATATGAAAAATCAAATAAAATAACATCATAATGATTAACTAATCTCATCCCAATAATTAATAAATATAAAAATACATTAATGACACCTATTAAAAAATATAATAATATGATACCTATTGAATACAATTAAATATATTTAATTTCAACTACAATGTCTTCTATTGGAATACCATGTACTAAATAACACTTGTTAAATATATAATTTAAAGTTTTAATCTATCATATTGAATGATAAGATTATCTTATAGAACTATGAGACACCCATTCTTGAGTCTAAACATATACATTAAATAAAGAGAAATATAACAAATATATATATTAGTATAATGTTTTCAGTAATACACAGTTCCAAGCCTTAGAAAATAAATAAGGGAATTATAAGTCAATTATTTGGGTGCTTGGAACAAAAAAAAAATTCAAGGACAACTTCTTTCTTAACATGAATTTCATATGCATGAAAGGTATCAAAATATACTCACAGTGTTGATAAGTAATGGAGGGGGGAATCCCACCAAAACAAAAGAAAATAGATATTTCTATGCACATATCAAATCAACAAATATTTTTTTAAATTTTTTTTTTTTTACTTCTTTTTTCTTGTAAAGATTATTATGTAGATATGTAAATTATAATCCCAAACAATTATGTAAAATTGCTTCTAAATACATGTCTTACTACCTAGATTTGGCTATACCTCTTCAATGCATTTTGGAATTACTTCTACGATTCTAAAAGTCCTCTATCAATCAAAAATATAATCCAATATTTCTTGGATAGCTTGGCACAAAACAACATACAAACCCCAATATATCATGATCACTATGCTAATAGGGACACTGACATCAAAATTGAGGTGCCCCTCTTACTAACATAATGTTGATTGGTTGTGTGTGGAAACATATAAATCCAGTACATCATTATCCTTATACTAATAGTGGTGATGCCACAAAGGAATTGGATCTATTACTATGATTGTGGGATGAGTATAGTTATTTTCTCATCCTTCCATTCCTCCTTTATGACTTCATAATCTAGAAAAATTCGTCTAAATTACCTCTAAATACATGCCTTACTATCCAAATTTGGATATGCCTCTTTAGTGCATCTTGGAATTACTTCTATTAAATCTACAATTCCTCATTTAATATAAAATAATCTCATATTTCCTTGTTGACATGGTCCACGACAATATTTATGAAACTCAATACATCATGATCCTTATGCCAATAGGGGTGATACCACAATTGAAATTACCCTCTTACTAACATAATGTTTGATTTTAATGTGGGATAAAATATGCTTGTGTGCTTGACCTTTATATCATCTTATTTGGCTTTGTGATAAAAATAAATCATCTAAAATTACCTCTAAATACATTGCTTGCTATCCAATGTCAAGTATGCCTCTTTAATTAGTTCATCTTAGAAAAAAAATTATGAAAAAATCCTCATTCAATCATAAAAACTAATCCCACATTAGATAGTTGGCTTGGTCCTTGGAAACATATATAAATCCCAACATATTCTGATCCTTACATTTTTGCCAACATAAGTGAAGCTACGATGGAAGTGACCCTGTTACTAACATAATGGTTGATTAGCTGCGGGATGAGTATTGTTTGCTTTCTTTGTGTTCCCCTCCTCCTTTGTGGATTCATACCTTCCACTCCTCTATTGATTCATAATTCAAAATAATCCTTAATAATCACCTCTATATATATGTTTTACTACCCGAAGTTTGATATGTCTAGCTTTAAAACATCTTGGAATTGCTTCTACAACTGTGAAATCTTTGTAATGACAATCAGGGTAGTAGCGGATGTGTATAATTTTTGTGGATAAAGATTTAATGACAATTTTATATATTTGAATGCTATTATTTTCATTAAATACATGTCATACTATGCCAAGTTGGATGCACCCCTTCAACGCATCTTGAAATTGCTTCAGCAAATCTATAAAAATCCCTTAGATCTATTTAATGGTCAAAGTGTATTTTCAAATTTAAATTTAAATTTGTTTATCTTTCATTGAAATTTTTTTTTGAGTTTGAGAAATCAATTGAAAAATTCTAATATCTTAACCATATGATGTAGTTTGGAACTTTCTTAAAAAAAAATTTATCCCAACACATTAATAAAACTAGATTGATACCATTTATTACTAATCAACAATTTAAAAAAAACATATTTATCAATATATTATACAAAATTTAAAATAAAAAACTTTGAAATAAATAACTATCAACAATTTTTTTAAAATAACTCTACTAACCAAACCTTTATGTTTAAGATTATTATATCTACAGCTGTATGTGAGATAAAAAGAAAGGACCATCCCAAAAAAATACTTAGGAATCATGTGTGAAATAGATTACAATATTCATAGGGGTAAGTGGGGTTACTACTTTATTTTCCGATTCACATAATACAAGCAATGTAGTAATTTTTATTAAAATATATTTATAGTTATTAATTTAAAAAATTAAAATTAAAATTAAAAAAAATTGAAATATTTTTAAAAAAATTATAATTAAATAAACTTCAAATATAATTTTATAATTAATTATTTATATTATCATTGTAAAATACCTATTTGATATAAAATATTGTTTCCATTTAAAAGAGTACTAATTGAATCCATGCAAACAACATTATATTAAAAAACGTATGTAACCCTTTTAAATCGAATTTATGTCGCTACATATATTATATAGTTTTTCCACCTTTCACCAGCAATTAAACTCAGACTGTAAAGAAAAATCTCCTATTTTATTTTGATAAGTGTTTTCTATTTACTCCTCCAAGTGGTTCAAGAGTATATTTGGGTAAAAACAATTCTATCAAATTTCTTTTCCAGTCCATTCATAGTCAGAAATGACAAGTAGACTTTCTAAAAATAAAATAAAAAGATTTTATTTCGTTTACCTTGTATCTTTACAGGTTTTAGTACTAACTGTATAAGGGATGGCACTCCAGCTTTTTCACACTTTGTTTTCTTGGAGGTTTGATGTGTGTTTGAAAGATTGACATGGAAATGAAGATTGGACAACAAACAAAGACCATGACTGATGAGAACAAACACCTACCTAGGTCTAGCACAAAATAAAGCGAATAGGGATAGGGATGTGTATATTGCTGTCTATTATAGTTATAATAGGTTAAGAAAAGTACATTGAAAATAAGAATTCCAAAGGGAAGAGGGATAAAATATATAAGAATTAAATCGTTGAGATCTTTTATTTTGTGATTTCTGATTGCTAAGTAAAATAGTGGGTCTCTTTGTGCCTCTTTAAGGTTGAAGAAATGATTTTGTAGTTAAATCATGAAACAAAGAGTTGTGGTGATTACTCCAAATGAAGTTAACTTTATGTTAAGTTATCTCTATAATAAATAGGGGTACATATCTTTGGTTCTCATAATGGATAAGATCCCGTAGAAAGCCTTGAATTTTTTTGAAGAGGTAATAAAACATGCCAAGGATCTCAAATTAAACGTTAGAAACCTAAATATAAAGTGCTCACTTTAAGAAAAATTATTCATCGCTTTGACCACCATACTTTCATTTCCTTAAGTAATAATATAGGGTTCATATATTAGACTAAATGAATTTGATTGGGCTCATGTTGAAAGAAGATATTGTCATCTTCAATATAATATTTTACGAATTGTATATTATATGAAGGTATACATTCAAATTATTGTTTTATTTTATTTTTAATTATTTTTATTTTTTTTACACTAAATCATTATTTTAATAGTCATATAATGATTAGTTAGATAGTTTGGTTTCTAACATTGATTGTGATTGTAAATTTAGTATAGAAATGATTTTTTTGAATAAATTAAATGAGGGATAAAAAGGAGGCATTACTCCAAAGTTCAAGGATAAGGTGTAGAAAATTATGATGTTTCCTTATTACACCATGTTGAAACATATAACCAAATATAGTGATATTGGGAGGCCCAATAAATTAGATTTCTCACCGCAGAACATTAAAGTCCTACAACATAGCAATAATGAAAACTTGATAAGAAAGTTATAAAAATATTCATAAAAGCAACATTCTAGCTCAATCTAAGAAGGATAACGAGATATTTATTTATCTCATGCTAAAGGTAAGTGTTAAGGGTGAAACCCCTTTTCACATCTCTCGAACACAACTACAACTAACAAAGAGCCAAATAAAGGAGTGTAATCTAGAGGTAAGTGTTAAGTGGGAAACCCCTTTTCACATCTCTCGTTAAATAGATCTTGTGGCCTCCTTATATTGATGGGAAATTTGGATGTTTTTAAGGCTTAATGGCCTACTTGCTATTTTTGGAAATAGGGATTGAGCCAATAATGATTTAAGGTGCTAACATAAGCATAATGGTATCATATATTTCAAGATCACCATTAATAAAGAGGAATAATAAATTTCATTGGCATGTGTGTACATTTGTTTGGGAGACATGATACCCTAAATAGGTTAAGATTATTTAAGGATCATTTACTACCCTTTAGTTCAAATGCTAAAGTTTTGGATTTCGAAATGAGTTTACCTTTGTTTTAGTACCAACTTTCTTTCAAAAATAGGAAGATCTATGAATAGAAAGGAACAATATGAAAATATCAAGGCATTTTGCAAAAATACAACTTAGATAAGGGTATTTTCTTAATTAGAATTCCTAATTGTTTTCTTAGAAATCCAAATATATAATGATGATGTGCAAAAAGAAGTTTTCTTCATAGTAAGAAGGCATGTGCAAAAGAGAGGAATAACCATGGACGTATTGGAAGAGTGTATTACAAGGGTAACAAGGTATGTGAAGGGGAAATGTTGTATATGGTAAAGAAAAAACGAGGGAAGTATACTTTGAAGGATTTATTATACCTAGAAAAAATGTATTCTACATGAAAAAGGGAATTCAAATAACCTCTCACCTTGATTTTTGACCTAAGGAATCCAAAAATATAACACATGAAAAGGTATATTCTCCTTGATCTTTTCTTATCACTACAAGATTATCTCACATTTAAGGCATAAATCTTATCAATTTATTATTTTGGTATTAGATTGCACTAAATAACATTCTAAATAAAACACATATTTAACACACAAACTCAATTCATTTGGATCAATTTATTATTGTAGAGACATTACACTATATAGAAGTTTGATCTTAGATAGAAGGAGGAGTCAACTCACATCATAAATCCCCCTTATCTCTCCATAACTCCACATATCTCAATTTCTATCCCATATATCTCTCATACTATCCCATACATGAGTCTGTACTAGTTCCCTACAATATCAAGTGAGTTGTAATACAACTCATGTACAATATTAATAAACTACTATTACTTAATATGAGATTGTATTAATTGATTCTAAACTCATATATTAATAATATTACAATGATTTATTTTATGCTCTCACACAAATATAATAATCCAACCCATACACAATTATAATTCTACCCAAATGTGAGCACTATAGCAAATATTCCTAACATTCCCCCCTTTAGTGCGAACATGGGGAAAACGTTATCTTGTACTGCTACTCAACTCCAATGATGGTTTTACACTCAGCTAACCACCAACCTAAAAATACCCATGATGGTTTTACACTCGGTTTACCAAGAACCTACAAAAAAATAAGATGGTTTTACACTCAGTTTAGCAACAACCTACAAAGTAATTGATGGTTTTACATGTGTTTAACCAATAACCATAACAAACGATGGTTTTATTAGGTCAACCAACAACCTAAATATAATATTACTATCTTTTAACTTTCATCATCTTCTTACATCCAGGGGAAAATAAAATAAATTGTTCGCACATTATAATTTTGAAAAGGTCTAATCCGTCTGTTCTTATTTTTACATAGTTGAAGTAAAACACACAACTGGAAAAATGCCACAACTTCATTCTGTGCGGCCCCGTTGCTTACGGCTAGTGAGAGGTCATTGATTGACCTCCTTCCTCCATTACATTTTTCCTCCATTTGAAACTTCTTATTTACTCAACAAATTTGAAAATGAAGCACAATATGAAATTCCCCCCCTTAATTTGAACTTCGTCATCGTGTACAAGTGAAACTGCAACCAGGAAAAATGTGGGAAAACTTTTATTTTCTTTACAATTTTTCCTAATGATCAACTAAATGACACAAATATAAATTTAAATTTTTTACTCGAGTTTAGACAAAGTAGGACGAATTAGACTATTTAATTTTTAATTTTTTTTGACATTTAACTGACAACACAATAACGACTTAACAACACACTTAAATATGATAAATGAAAAATTGAAAACTTAATTAAAAACTATGTGAATGACACTAATCATTAATTTTGATTATAATCATTACATTGACCCAATTTGATAAATAAAACTCTAGACGATAGACTTGATGACTTAAAAATAAAATTTAATTTAACAAAACATATTAAACATCTTTAAAATACCATACACGTGAACAAACCTATGCACAAATTGAAAAAGTTCACATAAAAGACTATAATAAACAATGTAAAAATATGAACTTTTATTTTTAACACTAAATAACTTTAGACATTTAACACATGATATATATATATATATATATATATTAAAGCATGACTTTACACAATCTAAAGAAAAAACTTTCTTTATAAAATAGCTCCTATCTAGACATTGAACAATGAATGAAGCCCAAGACGTGAACAAATACAATAAATGAGCTTTGATTGAAGCACAAATTTTATCTTGCATGGCATAGAGGAACACGTGAGGGATGTATTTGATGAGTTAACAACGATAAATAGACATGGGAAGAGAAAAAATTATGGTGCATGCAAAGTAACAACTCCAACATGATATGCTTGGAAGGCGCATGTTTGCAGGAAATACTAGACGTCTACACACAGCTACAAGGAGTAACTAGAAAAAAAAATTGTCATACAAATGAGTGGAATGCAGACATGAATTTCATCATAGAGATAAAAGCTCAAGAGCAATATATTATGCATGATGCACGAATCTGAATAACGTTAGATTACAAAATTTTGAAGCAAAAAAAATATTTCCAGAAGCTCCAACTGTCATAATGTAGATGTAATGAATCACAATTTTCTCCAAAACTATAATCTGGATTCACCTAAAAAAATTTATCTAGTTGTCTCACCCATAGATTGTGCAAAACCGACTAAATTGTAGGGAAACCTTAGATTCCTAAAATGAAAGTTACAATCTATTCTTCAAATGGATTTTATTTTTAAAAACACTCTTACTCAATCTTGAAAAAATCCATTCACAAGTTTGTATACCTACTCTGAAACCAAATTTTAATAATTGGAGGATCAAAATATAGATTTTAACTAATGAAAATAACCATTGATACTAATATGCATTCAATAAAACATCTTGTAATCGTACGAAACAATATTCAATATCATTTGGGACAATTTATTATTGTAGAGAGGTTACAATATATAGAAGTTTGATCTCCTAAAAAGAAGGAATCAACTTACATTATGAATCCCCCTTTTCTCTCCATGATCCGCATATCTCTCAATTTCAACTCACATATATAGCTACGTGAGTATGTTATTACAACTCTACTCAGTTCACTACTCATCACTAATGAGCTGTACTACAACTCATGTACTACAATAAAATATTAATCAATATGAGATTTTACTAATTTGATTCTAAACTACTATATTATTATTAATATGAGTTGTTACAATATATAACTCTCAGAAAAATATATAATCCAACCCATAAAAATTATATTCACCCAAATGTGAGCATTAAAGAAAATATTCCTAACACAATTTACCATGTATTATTCAAACTAGTCGTAAAAATGGTCCTCGTAGTAAAACATTGACAAGATAATACCTTAACATACAAGGGATTGATAAAAATATTAGGTTTGGACCCTGATATCCAAGAAAGATGATGTTCTATGGAATGATTATTTTGATGCTAAGAGGCACACTATGGGAGATATGTATCCCTTAAGAAACAAAATAAAATAAAATCATTTTAGTCTCATCATCTTCATCCTCTATGTAGTCAAAACAATCTATATCACCAAAAAACATAGGTTTTTAGCACATTGTGCCACCTCTCTCGTGCTGTACAATATTTCGTAAGTTAAAATAGAATAATGGGAAGGGGAAAATGGGGATCTGGATTCTCTGGATAGAGAAGAACTAGGGTGTTTGGAAAAGTATTTGTTATAGACAATTTTTATACAAGGATGACACCTAGTAAGAAACAACAAGAGAAAGGGTTTCGATTTGAACAACCTTAATAGGACCTTGTCGTAGAATTATCTTTAGAGAACTTGAAAATTATTAATAAAGGGGAATATTATAGGATAAGGTAGATAAGAAAGAGGTTGAATGCATATAAGTGGAACATTAAGAGTTAGAAAAAGATTAATAAATAAATAAAAAAGATAAAGATCTTTGAGGAGGAAGTTTGGAAGCTTTGGGAGAAGTTGAAGGAAAAATTTGGGAAACAAAGAAATAAATTTAATTTTCTATTTAAATATCATGGGAGACATTGAATAGGCCAAAAACAAAAATTTAAAGAAGCTTCATCACAAACTAACGATGATGAATGCATGATGACAAGGTAATATGGAAGAGGGATACTACAATAAAATTTAATATTAGTATCTCTTCAAAAAAACAAGGTTAAGAATGGAGGAAAAAAGTATGGATTATGAAAGTAATTGAAATTTAGATGGAATGAATGAAAGCATAGTACAATTGAGAAATATAGTCATGGTGATTAAATTTGGTTTGCTAAGAATGTAAAATGAGGTTAAAGACCAGTTGAATAAAGATAATAAAGTCATAAAAATGAAGTTAACTCTAAGATTGATAAGTTTAGATATCTCAAGGAAAACTTGGTGTTAGATTATTAGATGGTGGAACAATTATCTCAATGAAGACACCTCCCAAGAGTTCACCCCTTGATTATAAGGGAAAAATTGTTAAAATTACGATTGGGAAGGATAAATTCCATCTTGAGCATAAACATATCATGGCCTAGAATATTTTTTGAGGGTTTATTCTCATCATCCAAATAAAAAATATATGAAAGAGTGAATTAAATGTCCATAAATTTATCCCACCTAATGAAATGACTTGGATTCTTAACCCATTTGTTTGGGATGTGTTATTGAGGGAATTTATCTCCTACTTGCAAATTGAATTCAAAAGAAACCACTTGAACTAAGTGAGTGTAAAAGAATAAAGGAATCCCAAACATTAAGGCTAAGGTTGGAGTTATCAAAACCAAGAGACATATTTGAATCATATGATAAAATACTAAGTAATGAGTAAATTAGATAAAACAATTCAAATGTAAAAAATCATTTGATTGAAATAACATACAAAATGTTAAGGAGCATGAGTTATAGGAGTTTTTGTATCGGGTGGGATGCCCTATCTACCCCTTTAAAAAGGGCCCCTTCTCTCCATTCACAATATGTGAAGCAATACTAAAGGAAAACATGTATATTAGAGCAATTTAAACGAAAAGATGTGGGTTGGTAGGTCTTAACTTTTAACTTTTTTATGCACACTCTTAAACTAGTTGGAGAGTTCCACATTTGTGAGAGAAGAAGAAGAGAGTCACTGGATTGCAATTGAGGAAAAAATAATATATTTTTCTTCAATTTATGAGACAAAAACTCTATAAATTGACTTCAGGTTCTTATATGAAAATTTATGAATCCATGAAGTCTAGGAAATGGGATTAAGCAAGGGTAGCCTACACAATTTTGAATGGAAAATATAGAATTGAAAGTATCCCAAGGATATGAGAGAATATTTATCTACTAAAATTAGGTTGGCTAATGTATTTTTTTTTATTTTTTTAAGGAAATTGATGAGATACAATTCATAGAAAAAAATTAATATATTGGAAAATAAATCAGTAAGTGATAGGGATGCAAAAGAAAATGTGCAATGGTTACGAGAAATATTTATAATCTTAGAACACCTAAATGCTTTTATCTTGACATGGTAGATGTGTATTGGTCACTAATAGGCTTTATAAGAATGCTATTTTTCAGTTTTTAATAAGTTTTGGGAAGTCATATGATGGGTAAATTTGAGATTAATTTTAACTTATGCATAACATTTATTTTAAATTCTAATACATTTTGTTCATAGCATTAACCAAAAGCATTTCCCAATGAAAAAAAATGTATGATACTAAGAATAATCATCAACAATAATAAAGAGAGAGTTTCAAATAAGGGATAATTACATGGAGTCAACCTTTTGGTGCTTTAATCTCTCTCCGTTACTACATGCACCTTGTGAGAGATTATTATGGGTGAAGAAAATATGGATAGGTAGAAGAAGTAAATCTCAAGTTCAGTAATCCAAAAACTAATGCAAACCTTTCTAATTTAGCTATTCAGGCTGATTCATGAGTGGAAATAGAGAATATTGTTCAACTATATAATTTAAAATAGAAAGGGAACTCTATATATACACACCTACAACATAGGATTCAATAGTTAGTTTCAACTTATTTGATTAAACCAGTTGAAAATGTTGACTCGTAATAATGGCTCTAAAGGTCATCATCAGTAGGGTCTATAACATTGACTATATTAATTATAATTAAAAATAAGAATATAATAAAAAAGGGAATAAGAAATTTGGGAGGCCACCTAAAGATGGTGGAAAACTAATGCAATGTGGTATAAGGTAGTTGTAAGAAAGGAAATTCAACAATAATGTATCATAATCTTCTACAATTCATCCCACCTTGATCCTACATGTAACGCCCGCTAAAACAACCCACTTGAGACATTCCTAGGCCATCTACCCAACAACCCACAACCTTGCCAAAACATTAATAATAATAACATTTGCATAAATAAAAGAGGAGCATTTTAAGATCCAAGCTCCTACCTCTCCATGATGGAGTTGTTACATGTTCCAAATAAAAAGCTTTCTTCTAATGCAAGCAATCAAAACATCCACCAAGCACAAACATTCAACAATATTGAAAATTCTCCAAAGCCAAGAGTTCTTAAACAGTAAAAAAGAATTCACCCAAAAAATGAAGTATCCAAAGGTGAAGCAACCCAAAACAATGTAAGGAATTCAAATTTTAGAGAAGAGGGAAGAAAAGTGGATGAGGTGAATCCGTGTAGGATGCCACATTACACATCCTCAACCTCAACACAAAATTTAACTTCATTGTCCAATGCATAATAAATTGGCGGGTGAATAATATGATAGTTTTACTTACACACTGAAATCAAACCCACACCCAAAAGGAATAAAAATAAAAACATACAAGAAAAGTGAAATTAAAACATTCAAGTTGACTTTAAAAAATGCAAAATGAAGGTCTAAATTAAACCTCCAACCATAGCTATGGTTGGTAAATAAATTTAAGAGGTGTGGGAAAAGTCTAACTTGTCCCACAAACTTCCAAAATCATGCCTCCAATGAAAATTCCAAATTTCAAAGAAGATGAAGTATTTCATACTCCAAGATCAACTTACAGATCTCTTACATATCAGTTACACATTTCCTACAACACTTTAATTCATGGCCAACAACTCTATTTATTTTTTTTCGTATGGACACATTTTAATTAAATAAATTAACAACATTTTTACTCACAATATTAACACACCATTTAATAAATAATGAAAGAGGTCAATGTACCACTAAATAAACATATGCAAACAATAACAAAAGGGACCAAATAAAATAAATACATAAAACTCCTTAGTCACATTTGAAGGTGATACCCCCCATAGGAATCCTTAACAACAATAAAACACACACAAACAAATACAGTTGCCATGGTGACCTTGTTGAATTCATCTAGAATTCCAATGTGGTTGGTCTCCAATCCCCCGATGTGTGTTGTGATATTTTAACCTGGAAAACACAAATACCTCCTTTAGCCTCGTGGCCATATCAAAAAATCAAATGAATATAATATACTTCCAAAGATCATCAATATATATATGAATCACAACATCATCAAGAAAATCAATAATATCACTTACAATTTCATCAGCAACTATATCATCATCAATTAATTCAATTTTGCTTAGGTCTACTCAATATATCCAAAATATCACATGTCCTAACAACATCCATAAATAAATATAACCATGTATAAAATATATATATATCATCATAAATATATAAAATGTCCCTACTAATCATCATGCATCATATATGAATCAGATTCAACAATAGTCCATGCTGTAACATCTAATCATCATACTAAATTAAAACTATAACAATGTCCATGATATAGTCAAAAGCGTCATGATCAGTATCAAAAGGTGTCAAAGGGAAGTGGGCACTACATCCCCCTCCCTTTAGACTCGACTTCCTCCTGGAAGTCACTGGAACAGATGTGGGAACTGAACTCATAGTAAAGTAGCATCTTCCCATGTAGCCGTAGTCTCATCATACCTGTCCCACTACACCTAGAGGTCTAGTCAATCTCTCTACCTCGAAGGCCCAACGGTCACTATGATCTATAATGCGAATGGGCTCCACCATCACCTACCCTTGATCCTACACTTGTAATGAGGTCCAATCCAGCCACATGAGAAGGATCTGCAATATATCTCCTAAGTACTGAAACATGAAACACATCATGAATGTGAGACAAGCTAGGTGGAAATGTTAGACAGTAGGCCAAAGGGCCGATACGACTCCAAGATCTCAAAAGGACCAATGAATCTAGGAGCTAACTTAGAAACCTTTTCCATAATGGATAGAGCTATTGTGTGGCCTGGCATGAAGGAACACCTTCATGCCCACATCAAAACTACGGTCATTCGTATGTTGATCCTGCATACTTCTTTTGCCTAGTCATGTGCCTTATGCAAGTCTCTTTCTGATCAAAACCACCAGCTACTCCATGTCCTATAATAAATCTGTCACAAGAGAAACCTATCCTCTAACCTATCCCAACTAAGTGGTGTCATGCACTCTCTTCCATACAAATCCTGAAAAGGAGCCATGCCTATAGAGCTCTGAAAACTATTATTGTAGGAAAACTCCACCAAGTACAAGTACTATCTTCCCATCTTGCCTGATGATCCATCACATACATCCTAAGCATGATCCTCTAAAATATGATTCACTCCCAATCAGTCTGTCCATCTGTCTCAGGGTGATATGTTGTGCTGAAGTTGATCTTCATCCCTGAGGGCATACTACATGGTAGTCCAAAAATGGGAAGTATACAAAGGATCACGCAGTCACAAATAATATTCCTGTAGAATCCTGTGTAACTTGATAATCTCATCCAAATAAACTCATGCCACTACACTAGCATTGTATAGGTGGTCTTCACCAGAGAAAAATGAGCCACTTTTTTCAATTTATCAACCGTGACCATGATGGTGTTGTGGTGGTATCTTGAGATTGGTAGCCCAACAATGAATTCCATGGAAATGGTGTCCCACTTCCACTCTAGTATGGCATGAGGAAAGATAAGGCCAAGAATGGATGCTAATGCTCAGCCTTCACTTTCTGACACTCTAAATAGCGTGACACAAATTGAGCCATGTCTCTACGAATTCCTCTCAAATGATACAACTGTCTCAAGGTGGCATGCATCTTCTTCACCCATGATGGGATGAATAGGGTGCATGATGTGCTCTGTTAGAATATCCTGTCTCAATCCTCCAACTCTAGGAACATAAATCCGACCTCTGTTCCTAATAAGTCCATCTACCTCTAATGAGAAACCATCAAACACTTCCCTTCAAGGGGTCTCTTGGGACTCTATGATCTATGCTCTAGCTGCAATGTAGAAGCTATCAAGAGGAAGCTTGTTCTAGAATCTTACTCCATAATTTTTTGCCCACTGAAGTGGCCATAATCACATGTCTCTATCTATTGAGAGCATCTGGAACCACATTCTCCTTCCCCTTCACATGCATCTATCTCCATATCATACTCACAAAGAAACTCCATCCAATGGTTGCTGATGAGCGTTGAGATTGGGCTGCGTGAAGAGGTGGCAAAGACTCAAGTGATCAGTCCTGAGTGTGAAATCATCCTACCAAGAAGAAAGTTTCTCCATTGAACCAAGGCACAACCTTTTGCAAGTCAAGATCATGAGTTGGATAATTAAGCTCATAATCTTTGAGTTTGCGAGATTCAAGCTCAAGATCATGAGTCGAATAATGATAATTAAGCTCATAATACATTTGAGTTTGATTCGAGACTCAAAAGCATCCACAAATCTCTCCCAATACCTACTACTCTAGAATCCCTCCTGTCACCAAATCATTATTTACACAATAATCAACACACCTCCACTCCCCTAGTTAACATTATTATTTCCACACTACACTCCCGTAATGTGAACAATGTAGAAAAGAAGTTACATCTGCAGCTTGCACATGTTTGAAGATGGACCTCACCATGTGGATCTGATCACTACAAGAATAGGTGTTGCTAGTGAGACATTCCTTCAGTGTCCTGAAGGCCTACTCACATCTAAAATCTGACCAAATCAAACGATTCTTCCCTTTCCATGCCTGAAGGGAAGTGATGGGGTGCACCCCCTCGTAATCCAAGAGAATGTGAGGCAAATTTTTATTTATTTTTCAGTCCTAAACAAATATCATGACAATTGTAATTAAAAAATTAATACCCTACTAATCCCATGAATACTTTGACATAACCTCTAGGGTGACCAACACAAGAAGTGGGTGATACCTGGCCAATACACCATAATAGCAAATGATTCTAATCTTGGAAGGATTGACTGTGATACACTTCCACCAGAAATGATGTAGCCCAAATATTGCACCTATTTCTAGAAGAAAGCACACTTCATCCAAGTTCCCGTAAAGCTATTGCTCATGAAGACACTGAAGACTCCTTAGTAAAAAAACAAAGGTGCCCCTCATGCTCCTCACACTGTACATGAGTAAATAAAAATATGTCATCAAGTTCTGGAAGATGAGCATGAAATTGACTGTGATCCAAGAAATTCCTGAATAGCACCCATTCAGTTCAAACTCATAAACACTAAAGAACGTGGGGCATTAGTACATGAGTAAATAAAAAAACCAAAAAGGCATCCCTGAATAAACTAGTTCAAACTCATAAACACTAACAAAAAATACCACTCTGAACTCATAGTGGCCATATCTCATATGAGAAGCACTCTTATGAATATCCACCTCCAAAATCCTTAGATGATAGTATCCTGACTTAAGGTCTATCTTAGAGAAAATAGAGGCTCCCTTCATCTGATCAAACAAATCATCAATGCGTGGAAGTGGGGTAACGATTCATAATCGTTACTTTGTTCAACTTGCGGTAATCAATACACAACCACAAGGATCCATCCTTCTTCTTCATAAAAATCACTGGTGCAATCCAAGGGGATACACTAGGATGGATTAGGCCATTTCTCCAAATGGCCCTCCAACTACAACTTGAGCTCGCAGAGCTTTGGGGTAGTCATCCGATAAGGTTCTCATGAGATAGGCTCTGCTTCTAGAACAAGATCTATATGAAAATCAATCTCACATGGGGGGTGGTAACTCCAAGAGCTCCCCTAGAAAGACATCAGAAAAATCTCTCAAAATGGGATGGTCATATAGTGATGGTCCACTAGACCCATCCTCTGATCGGTCACTAACTATGATATAAAACATCTGACAACCCCATCGCACACACCGCTGAAGATGCATAGTGAAGATGGTACGAATAGAAATGGGTCTCCTGACCCCAATTTATGACTACCTCAACTCCTAGATCATTTGTACAAGATATGATTTTGTTGTAATAATCCACTCTGACTCTGTGTGTAGATATCTAGTCCATGCCCAAGATGACTCCATATGAGCCCAACTGAAGGATATGGAGATCTGAGGTAGTGGTGAAAGGTCCCAAATCCACTACACACTCCTTGACTAAGGTGTCTACAAAAATCTTGGCTCTTGAATCCATCTCAACATCCCAACTATGACTCTACCTAAATGCCACCATCCTACATCACTCTACCAATGATGGTGCAGATAAAATAATAAAAGAACTAGAATCAAACAAAATGGTGGTAGGAATACCACCAATGATACATATAGTCTCAATAATTTTACTCCGATGCTCAGTGTGGCAGTTCTTCAATCGCATCATAAATCCTATCACTGTGCCCCATGTCACTGACAGTAGGTTATGAGATCTATGTCTTGCCCTTGTTATTAGGGTTCTGAGGGTAAATATCTCAGGAAATGTCCTTCAATACCATAACCAAAAAAACCACCTTGATTCTCTCCCATGTGTAATTGGTCCAGTCAATACTCTAGAGGTATGTGGTATGGATCCTTATGATCTAGCTATGGACTACTAAGATCTCTGTCTTGTGAGATCCTACTGACTAAGCTCTAGGTGTTCCCTGTGTCCTGATGGGACCCCTAGGAGGAGACCACATACTCCGATCCCTTTGTGCATCGAATTTCTATGGAGGTCTATAAGTTGGGAGAGGTTGCTGCTACTGTTACTGCTGTGGTCTAAAAGATGACTGTGATGAACCCTGTCCACCACGAGGAGGAGGTACTCACCCCCTTGATTTGTTGTCTTGCATCTATTGTATACGGCTCTGAACTCGGTCTCTAGCCTGTTGGGTCTTCCCCTGAGTCTCCTCTGCTATATAGGCCTTCTCAATGGCCTCATCCAATGTCTATGGAAAATGGATCCACACTGCACCTTCAATGTCTAGATTCAGGTTTTGGATGAACCTGTGGATCCACACCTACTCATCCTGCATGTAATCAACATACTGGAGTAGATCAAAAAATCTACTCTCATACTCTGCTACTATAAGAGATGCCTGTTAGAGGTCATGAAACTCATCAATCCTCTACTGTATGAACCTCCGTGATAGATATCTTCTCTTGAACTACTCCTTAAAGATCTCCTAGGTAATTTCTATAAGAAATAACATGGATATTTCTACTCCTCTGTCTGCCACTAGACACCAGCTCCATCCCTCAGTAGATGGATCGTAACATGAGCTTTTGTATTTCTAGAACAAGGGCAGAGCTTGAAGCATCCACTCAAGCTCACCAACAGGCCTCTTCCTGAAATCCACCTATGTCACAAGAATAATGAGTTGGCCATAGCTTCAAGATCTCCCTGATGTGATCTATAGCTATATTCTGACGACCCCTTAGGCCTCTCTGCATGCTCATCTCTAAGCCTAGGGCTCCGAGACCTATCTCTTTGTCCTGGAACTCGGTCTCCCTATCCCTCTGTGGTGACTCTACTCTAACTACTAAATCCACATGGGATTTCTCTCCTCTATGATCCTCACTATGTCGAGGAGATGCACGAGCCTCAATGGATGTCACCCTATCATGTCCGACTGAATTCCCTCCTATGGTCCCTCCGCGTAGAGCGGCATTAACGTCCTGAAGTGTCTGCAAAATATGTGGTAGGATAGCTACTACAACATGATCCAATTGGTGGTGGTAAGTCTAGGTCTATGTGAAAAGACCCCTAATCTTGTTTGCCTCCTACACAGACCAAGGTGAGAGTTAGTTCATTATTCTAGGTTTTATTCAGTTTTCCATGTTCACTAAAATATGTAATTTCCACACAAAGTTATTTTCTAGATTCAAAAAGTGTGCTAGGTTAAAGTTCATGTCTCAAGTTTTTTAGTGTTCCCAAGGGTCCAATATTTAAACCCATGGCTCTAATACCAAGTGTAACGCCCGCTAAAACAACCCACTTGAGACCCAAGAACAACCTAGGATTAGTTAGAAAGATTATGGAATAATTTTATTTTGTTTAAAAGTGTCTACAACCATACTACAATACTGAAGTTGTCACAAACAAGTTTCAAGGTCAATGATAAATAATAGCTTATAGTTTTCCCATTACAACAATTATTAAAGTTCTCAAGGTCAAAACTTAGGTTTAGAATAGTCATTTAAAATTGAAATGGCAATTTCTCACTTACCCACTCCCAGAACTCACTTAAAGGATTCAACCTTATTTTTCTCATAATTAACACACTTAAAAATTTCCTAAAAACACTCCCATTAGATAGGAAATTTCCTCCCCTTTCCGGTGATATAAATAAGTCCCCCTAAATCCTCATATTTCTCAAGTTATGGGTCGGCGGGCCTTGGGAGGAAAATTTTCCCAAAGGCGGGTTGGGCCTGGGGAAGAAATTTTTCCCTTAGCGCTCTTGGGTGAAAAGTGCATTTCACTTCCACACACCCACTCACCCAAGGTGGGGCTTCGCACCCAAAAAAAAATTTCAAACTTGGGGTGTGCTAAGGACACGTGTCCAAAATCCATGCCTATGCGGGAAGGCGGATCGCCGGAGGTAAAACATGATATTTGAATTGATTTAGAAAGGGTGAAAAGGAACATTTTATCCGCTCCTCTGCTGACGTGCCAAGATGCCACTTGTAAACTAATGATTAGCTGCAGGCCTAAGGGGAAATTTTTTTTTCCCAAGCAGGCATGTGGGTCTAGGGGAGAATTTAGCACTTTTTCCCATTGGGCGAAATGTGAAGTTTACTCCGCACCTCCGCCGATGCCCAAGGGGGGGCACATGTCATCTCCTTATTGGTAGGGTCAGCGGGCCGGTGGGGATCATTGGGAAAGTTTGAATTTTGAAGCACAAATTTTAAAATACTTCCGCGCCTCCATCGTGGCATCGTAGAGACATGTGGCAGCCATCCATTGGCTATGGACCAGCGGGGGCTGCGGAGAAAACTTTTCCAAATTTACTTTTCATACTAAGAATGTTTTGCACCAAATGGGAAGATGTGGGCTTGTGGAGCTGTGGGGAATTTTTTTGAATTTTTTCCAAAGTTCTCTAAGTCAAATTTGGGCCCGTGGGTCTGATTAACAAAATTTTCCCCTTAGCTAAATTTAAATTTTGAGCCCGAGATGAAGTAAAAACTTCAAAAGGTCATAAATTTTGACTAGGAACTTCGGTTTTTGGAAAACAAGGACTTTTTGGAAATCTCTCAAAGTCCTCTTTGTATAGGAAGCTTAAAATTTTAATTTTGATAAACTTTGAAAGGTAAATTTAGGAAAACGTTCTGCAGGCTTTAAAAAAATGTGAACTGGTAACATTTGACTTATAGAATTTTGTTCAATTCGACCTTCTTCCTTTATCCACATGCCAAATAAACATGGATGATTTATCTTAGAGGAATTTAGGATTGATTTCAAGGTATGTATTGTTTTATTGATTTACAATTAAAAATTTTCTACCTTTGACAACAAAACGACTGCAATTTTGCCTTTACTCGATTTGAAAGAGTTCTTTAAAAATTTATTAAGTGTTTTAGTTTGTTTAGGGTCATTTTGATCATTTAACCTCAATTCAATCATTTTATTTCATTTTCCAAGGTTGCAAGGTTGATGTGTGCTTTTTTATAAAACATTTTCCAGTTTAAAAAACATCTAACAATGATCCAATTCAAATAGATTTGTTTACATTTACCAACTTCAACTATGAATTCATTCAGAAACATCTAACCTATTAAGTTGATTTAAGCAAGGTATTAAATGCCAAATTACAACTTCTGATTTTCAAAACATTCATTTCTAAAGAACAGAGCATTATGACATTTCTTCATACGTATTCACTTTTCATCTTTCCAACAAAGATTTCAAAATACATTCAACAATCATATTTTAATACCTAATAATACCATTTGGGAAAAGTAATACAATCTTTTATTGATTCAAAAGGATATATTTACAACTTCTTTCTTCCATTCTTCAAATGCAACATACAGAATACAATCTCTTTCACATTCTTTCAAAAGCAGAAAATAGAGTATATCTCTTTCACATTTCGAATTACAACTTTCATAGTCAATACAAAACATCTTTCCATCACAATAATATACAAGGTCATCCACTTCAAGTGGGAGAAGGTTACAATAAGGAATAATCTCAACAATGACTATCAATTTTGTCTTTTTCCTTTTTTTCCAGAACAACAACATGCAGATCCATCATTCTCTAATTTGATCACCACAAAATAGGGGAAAGGAAATGCTCTCCACCCAACCAAGACATCCAATGAAAAGGATAAGCCATCCTTCTTCATTGGCCCCCGAGCCCCAACCACAATGTAATAGAAGATGTGTTTCAACACATGGCAATAAAGGCTTCCACAAGACACAAGAATAATTTCACATTTAAAACACAGTCCAAAACAGAATGTAGTTTGCAACCACATTAAAACATAACAAACAAAACTCAGGCTTCATCATGCAAGCCAAAGGAGCAAGAAACTATGGGGGATGCTACTTATGCCTCCCAAAGGGGAAATGGGTATTACCACCTAATTAAAAACTACCAAAATATAGTATATCAAAACCCTAACATGCCCTTATGCCTCCCCCAAGTACCCCTTATTCCTCACATTTCCTTATGCCTCCCTAACCTCTTATGACACCCCATAACGAGTAAAGAAATGCAAGCTATTTATTTGTAAGGTGGAACACAAATCCAAACACCCTCCACACTTATACCTCCCCAAAACACTTATGCCTCCCACAAAATATACCCCATAGTCTTCTCCTACACCATTCCTAGGCCATCTACCCAACATCCCACAAGCATGCCAAAACATTCACAACAATAACATTTGCATAAATAAAAAGAGCATTTCAAGAGCCAAGCTCCTACCTCTCCATGATGGAGTTGTTCCAAGTTCCAAACAGAAAAGCTTTATTCCAATGCAAGAAATCCAAATATAAACCAAGCACAAGCATTCAACAATCTTAAAACTTTTCCAAAGCAAGAGCTCTCAAACATCCAAAAATAATTCACCCAAAAATGAAGTATCCAAAGGTGAAGCAACCCAAAACAAGGTAAGGAATTCAAATTTTATAGAAGAGGGAGGAGAAGAGGATGAGGTGGATCCATGTAGGATGTCACATAACACATCCTCAACCCCAACACAAAATTCAACTTCATTCTCCAATGCATATTAAATAGGTGGGTGAATACTATGATAGTTTTACTTACACACTCAAATCAATCCCACACCAAAAAAGACTGAAATTAAAACATGTAAGAAAAGTGCAATTAAAAAATTCAACTTGACTTTCAAAAATGCATAATGAAGGTCTAAATTTAACCCTCCAACCATAGGTATGGTTGGTAAATAAATTTAAGAGGTGTGGGACAATTCTAACTTGTCCCAGAAACCTCCAAAATAAGCCTCCAAGGAGAAATTCGAATTTCAAACAAGATGAAGTGTTTCATACAACAAAATCAACTTACATATCTCTTACACATCACTTACACATTTCTTACGACACTTTAATTCAAGGCCAACAACTCTATTAATTACTTTCTTTTGACATATTTTAATTAATTAAATTAACAACATGATTACTCACAATATTAACACACCATTTAATAAATAATGAAAGGGGTCAATGCACCACTAAATAAACACATGCAAACATTAACAAAGGGACCAAATAAAATAAATACATAAAACCCCTTGGTCACATTTGAAGGTGACCCCCCCCCCCCCATGGTAATCCCTAACAACAATCAAACACGCACAAACAAATACAGATGCCATGGTGACCTTGTTGAATTGATCTAGAATTCCAATGTGGTTGGTCTCCAATCCCTTGAAGTGAATTGTGATATTTTAACTTAGAAAACACAAATACCTCCTTCGGCCTCATGGCCATATCAGAACATCCAAATGAATATAATATACTTCCAAAGTCATCAATATATATATATGAATCACAACAACATCAAGAAAATCAACAATATCACTTAAAATTTCATCAACAACTATATCATCATCAATTAGTTCAATTTTCCTTAGGTCTACTCAATATATCCAAAATGTCACATGTCCTTAACAACATCCATAAATATATAACCATTTCGAACAATATATCATCGTCTATATATAAAATGTCCCTACTAATCATCCTAACACCCACCCTCAAGTGAAGCTAGGGGCTAAAATAGAAGTGGCATGTCCACAGTATGACTCCCAACAACTAGGCCTGATGAGGTACTCATGTACAATATATCCATGAAGAAATATCAAACCAAAAGAAGGAAATAATCCTGCTATAAGGAAACAAAAATAAGAAGAAGAAGAAGGAAGATGTTGTCACGAACACCCCCCAAGAACAACTTCTGAAATCCCAAGAATTCCATGTAACTCAAGGTAGCAAGGTGATGCAAAAGGATTCATAAAGATTTCTGCAACCTGCTACTGAGTTGGAAGGTACTCCAAGCAAAAAACTCCATCCTGAATGTGTTGCCGAATGAAGTGGATGTGTATCTCAATATGCTTGGTCCGCTGGTGCTCAACTGGGTTGCGAGAAATGTGAATTGCACTTTGGTTGTCAAACCAAAGTACAATCGGTGAATCTTGTGGGAATCCAAAATCTGTCAATAACTGACGAAGCCAAAGAATCTACTGACTCATCTACCTTTGAAGATGAAAGTGGAATATCCTGTTGCTTTTTACATGCCCAAGCAACTAGAGAAGAACCAAGATAGAAAAGATAGCCAGAAGTGGAACGTCTGTCATCAATAGAACCTGCCCAATCTGAATCTATATACCCAACCAACTGAGTAGAGCCCTTAGTGTAGTGCAGGCCAAAGTGGGAAGTGCCATGTAAATAGCGTAAAATCCTTTTAGCATCCTGCCAATGACTTCTATGAGGAGAATGTGCAAACCAAGATATAATCCCTACTGCAAATGAAATATCAGGGTGAGTATGGGTCAAGTACATGAGACTCCCAACCAATTTCCTATACAACGTAGGATCACAAAGTGGTGTGGTATATGTGGATGTAAGAGTAACTCCAGACTGAAAAGGAGATGGACTTGGCTTGCAATCAGCGATACCAAAGTGCCTAAGAAGATCATGGGTGTACTTTTGCTGACTCAAATGAATCCCTGAATCTGTTTGAGAAATCTATAAACCAAGGAAATAATGCAATAGCCCAATATTTGTCATGTCAAACTATGTAGAAAGAGCCCTTTGAATACTTTGAATGTGGGAAGAAGAGGTATCAGTAAGTAACAGATCATCAACGTACAAGACAAGTATCACAATATCCTCACTAACATGTTGGAGATACACTGTATGATCGGAATGGAAATGAACAAAACTAGTAGATAGAAGAAAAGAATCCATCTTCTCATACCAAGCCCAAGGGGCTTGTTTGAGACCATAGAGAGACCTTCAAAGCCTACATACAAGAGAAGAATCCCGAAAAAATCCAGTCGGCTACTCCATATATATTTCCTCTTGTAGATCTCCATGTAAGAAGGCACTCTTCATGTCCATCTGGTATACGGGCCACCCCTATGATGCAGAAATAGCAAGTACAAGGCATACAAAATCCATCTTGACAACGGGTGTAAAAGTCTCAAAGTAATCAATACCTTCGACTTGTGAAAAACCCTTTGCAACAAGACGAGCCTTATACTTTTTAATGGACCCATCAACGACATATTTGGTTCGGTATACCACTTACACCTAACCATTTTTCTTCCTTTAGGAAGTGATACCAAATCCCATGTATGATTCTTCATCAAGGAAGAATACTTAGCTGCCATGGCATCATCCCACTCCTGTATCCCATGAGCCTTTGAAAAAGACTATGGATCCTCAAAAACTACCTGACACAAAATTCCAGAACCTGTAGAATGTGTGTGATGATGCCTAGTGGGTGGAAGATCCTCTATGAAAGGTGCTGCCTTAGAAACTGTAGTACAAGCCCACTTAGGCATAGTGACAAAATCAGTGAGAATAGAATCCTCAATGACATCGATAACCTCCTAATCAATCTCCTCAAAGAAATTATCCTCAAGATGAGATGAAGAAGAATAAGGAATGAAAGAAGATGAAGAATCATGAGGAGTGAAATGCTCATCAAACTGAACATGTGTTTGAAAAAGAACATCATGTGTATCAGGATCTAAAAGACGATAAGCTCTCATGTCCTCACAATACCCTATAAATATCAAGGGTTTACTCTTCTTATCCAAATATTTCTTTTTCTTCTTTGGCACAAAGGCCCAAGCATGGCTCCCAAAGACTCGAAAAAATGAGACATTTGGCTTAGTGTTGGACCAAGCTTCCTCTGGATTCAAATGCTCAAGTGCTCTGTGTGGTGTGTAATTCTAGATATAGTTAGCATAATTATCTGATTCTGCCCAATAGATACGAGGTATATCTCTAGAATGCATCATACAGTTAGCCATTTCCTTCAAAGTTCTATTCTTCCTTTTTGCTAATCCATTCTTTTGTAGAGTACGAGGAACAAAATGCTAGTGAATAATGCCTTGAGTTTCCAAAAAATTCAGAAAACTCATTGCTGAAATACTCCCCCCATTATCAGTGCGAAGGTTCTTTATGCTACTATAAGATTATTTCTCAACCAAAGCCTTGAAGAATTTGAAGTGTGAAAAAACATCACTTTTTTACTTGAGAAAATAAACCCAAGTACACCTCGAGAAATTATCAATAAATGTAAGTGCATACTTAGCTTTATTGAAAGATGGGGTAGGAAAAACCATCAAGTCACTGTGCACAAGATCAAGTGGTGAAGAAGCTCTCTTAGACAAATTATTAGGAAAATTATCTTGGTGTTGTTTCCCTAATGCACAACCATGACAAACTCCCTCAAGACAAGAAACTCTAGGAAGACCATCTACCATACCATGAGTGCTCAACTCCTTCAAATATTTGTAATTGAGATGTCTAAATATTTCATGCCAAAGCTTACTCTCTGAATCTGAATGAGAAACCAATCCTATCCCTATAGAAGAAGTGTCATCAAAACCCTTAAAGTGATATAGTCTTGAACTATGATCAACAATACCCTGAGGAACAAGTGAATAAGGCTCCAAAAAAGTTCTTACTTCAGCCCCATGTGGTGTAAAAGTAACTATTTTCCCTTGACCAGAATGACAAATTTGATATATAGAAAGCAAATTTGTAGTGATGTTAGGAACATATAGTGCATCTTGGATATTGCCACCATAAAGCTTTCTATCACCTTTTCCTTCAACAGAAAGAAAGGAAGAATCTCTAACCTCGATTTTGGAAGTAGAACTCAAACCTAGAGAAACAAAATACTCCTTGGAAGAAGTCATGTGATGAAAAGCACCAGAATCTATAACCCAATTCTCTGCAAGTGGTGACTGAGATATTCCAACAAAATTAAGTGCTTTTCCATGTTGATTAGAAGGAGGTGGAGTGGAGATAGAAATTTTTTGTTTCTTGACTACATCCTCTAAGGCTTACATTCGCTTATAACACCTATTTTCTAAAGAGCATGAACGACTAGACTTATTCTTGGATTTAGAAGACTCCTTGGGTTTTGAGTTGTTTTCTTTGGGTTTAGGAGCATTTTGAGATGAAGAAGGTGTGGATTTTGTTTTACTGTTTGGTTTTCCCTTTCCCTTAGGATTAGATAAAACTAATGCCTTTTGAGCGATGGAAGACTCAAAGTGAGATAATTTGGATTCTTCCCTAGTAAGTATTTCAAAAAATATTTCAGAGTTAGGCATTTTGAAGGTGTCACCTAAGGCATCCGTGCTAGAGAAAAAGGTAGAAGAAAAAATTTGGAATGGTCCTCTCAACTTGGATAGAATCAAGTAAACACACTCTTCATCTTTGTTATGTCTTCCACTCCCCTTTAACTGTGTCAAAAAATGCTTGAACTTGGTAAGATAGTATATAATTGTTGGAAAATCTTCAGGATTAAGAGAGGTGATCTCAATTTCAAGTTACATGGCTCTCATATGATCCACCTTACCAAATAAATCCTCCAATTTCTATTATATTTTGAAAGGAGAGTCACACTTTTCTAAATGAAATAAAAGACTTTCACTTACATAATTTTCTATCAAACCCATACACTCATCAAATTTGCACTGGTATGGAAATTTCTCATATTATCTAGTGAACACTGGCTGTTCTGAAGAAGTTAAAGCCCATAATCCTTTCCGCTTAATTATTGTTTCCATTCTTGGTTTCCATGTCTGGTAATTATGTGTTGCTAATGGCTCAACATGATCTAATGCAGAAGTAGATAAAGATGCCATCCTCAAAAAATCACCAAAAGAAATGCAAGAACCAAGCAATGCAGCAAGACCCCCAAACAATGCAACAAGAGCCCTCCAGATTTTGGCACTTTATAATGAGTGCGTGTTACAATATGGCACTTTGTAATTATAGTGTGATTCTCAAAATAAATATTTCCAATGGAAAGAGCATAAAAACTATGCACTTTTGTAAAAAAACGGCACTCAAAACCGAGTTACCAATCAAAAGATACAAGGTTTTCAATATTATGCTCTACTATTTATTTTAGTTTCCACTAAACTAGAATAAAATGCTCTTGCCTTCACCACACAAATAAAATGAAAGGGGGCTAGAGTTAAGCACCTACTAGTAGGAATCACAAGCTTTAAGCCCTCATATGACCAGGGGCTAAGGTAAATACCTACTATAACAATATATGAATCAGAGTCAACAATAATCCATGCTCTAACATCTAACATCATACTAAATCAAAACTATAACATTGTCCATGATATAGTCAACAGTGTCATGATCAATATAATTATCAATAAGTTGAACACATTATTACAAGTCACCTGAAATTGTCTTTCCCCAAAAAGAAACACATGTATATAAATTCATATTTACTATGATGGGTACCAAATATGCTTTTGTTAACCCTAATGATACAAGTCTACAATGAAATAATTTTGAATTATAGTGTATGTACATTATTGTAAAAATATAGTACATACAAGATGAAAATATATGAAGGGTAAATGGTGCTAGGTGGGTTTAGATACACCATAAAGGAAATGATAAATTAGGTGTGGAAGACCTATAAAGTAAATAAAAGCAATAAGTTATTTGTAAATAGCCATTAAAAAATATGGTAAATTAGGGTTGGGAGACAATTTTTTTCTCCAAATAGGTAAATTAGAAAGTATTATATAGAACTAGGAAATCAAGACATGTTTAAGGTTCTTAGAGATAAATATAAAGTAGTATAAAAAGTTATGAAAAAGGGAAATGAAATAAGGTATAAGATGTAGGTTTCGTAAATAAGTGAATAGATTAGTCTTGTAGGCCTAAAAGATTATTTATATTTTGAAAAAATAAAATCCCCAAAAACAACCTAAAAATTTGTTATGATGCCTAGATTCTAACACTTATTCTTGTTTTTTGATACATGTTATGGATGTAAAGATACATAGATTTTAACTAGGGGGATCTCAATAATTTTTTTCAAAAACATGTACGATCATCATATTCTATATATTGCCCCTTAGCTTTAATATTTTAGACCACTACCCTTATTTATACCAATAAACTAGTGCAAAACATGTAAATAACGATTACCATCTACATGATTGCACATGTTATGACTACCTTATTAAGGTGCATCACCCCAGATTTTATAAAATCTAATAAAAATTTAGAAGTCTGATTTTTTTATTATTTTAATGATATAAATATGGATCAAATATGTTCATTTGTTATATTATTTTTTTATATGTTGAGCATTTGGAGCTCAAGAATATAATATAATATATATATATATATGTATATATATATATATAATAGCTAGAGGGCACAAAGGAGCACATAGAGGAACATGACATCAACCCATAGAAGTAGCACACAAGTATAATTTATATTTATATTCATATAAATGTGGAATGGGTAGATAGTTTAAAATAGGAAAATTGGTTTTAGATAAAACCTACTTGGGAAACTTTGTGCCAAATACTATCAAAACAAAGATCATAAAGAGACCTAGGTTAGTTTTGGGAATTTTTAATTTTTGAGGTGGGTAGGTAAGAATTAAATTAATTCATGTATTATATGGCATAGCAATTTGATAAAATCATAAGCCCATGTGATAAATTTTGTAGGGTAGAAATCACGAGATGATGATTTGGTGGACATTTATGGTAGTTAGAAGTTATTTAATACTCCTTAAACTATTACAGTATGGAAGATTCTATCAAGAGCTTTTGAACGTTATATGGATTACAAAAAATGGAGATCACATTAAAAAGTTATCTCCCACTAAAGTTATGGCTAAATTGGTGGAAAATGTACATGTAAGTCTGAGATGGCATAGACACGCGCAAGCTCGCCAAGTGGAAAAATCAATTTGTGAAAAGTGGAATAAAGGTGTGAAATACTTTTTGGAGGGTTTTTTATTTTATCCTCTGGTATTCAACGCCCATGTTCGAACAAATGGGCCCTACTATTTTTTGGCTAGTGGGTGTTATCCAGGTTCAACACACTATTTTCAAGGAAGGGTGCCTTTGCATCCTTTATTTAATATTACATTGGATACAACTTATCATTTATACACCATATTTGCTAGCCCACCATGCGTGTGGGATTCAATATCTAAATTTTTAAAACTATGTAATATTTAATTATTTTCCACCACATATTACTGACTTGTATTGTCACCTCATTGCCAAAATGCCAACTCATGCTCTAGCACCTTAACCACAAGGTCTACATACCAATCCACATGCTAACACATGGAAATATCATACAATCCTTAGTGCTTCCCACATAAACCTTAACGCATTTCCTTTCGAAACAAAAAAAACTCATCAGCCATTTAAACTATGCCAATGCTTCACATTTAAACCACCTATACCCATACAAGTGCTCCATGTGGGACTATTATAGCAAGTTATGGCAAATTTTGGGGTCAAAGTGCCTAAGGGGGATTGAACCCATGACATGGGCCAAAGTTGTATACCTTAACAAAACCGCCACTTGTTTGTAAGTGCTATATAAAGCAATTGGTGATAGTTTAAGATTATTATTTAGAGGATTGTGTAAGGTCCTTAAGGGTCATATTTTTTATATTAGCATTCTTCACTAACTTGATGGAATTTTCAAGCTTTGAAAGTTGTTCAAAATTATGATACACTCTAACCTAGATTTAGAATTTTTATAATTGGTGTTAACTTTTCATAGTTATGAATATTTTTATACTAGTTTTGACGTAAAACATGGCGAAGTGAATGTGCAAATGCTATTGTAAGATGGAGAACATTGTTGATCAGGATCAAAATTCTTTGAAGGTATACTAAGCATATTTTTTACAGATTTCAATCCATTATTATTTTTAATTTTTAATTATTGTACTTACAAATTGATTTAAGTAATGGATCAAATGAACTTATAAGCTATCTTGGGGACATAGACCAATCTACTAGTGAACTTCGTTATCAACTTTGGAGTTGTTATCTCTTTTTCATCTTGTTGATATGATTATTTACATTTTTAAACTAGAAATTGATTAATTAGGTGTAATTATAACATTTTTACACATTTCCAAAAGATTGTAATTCGATCCTTTTGATCATGCAAATTGGAAAAGATTAATCATTTTTAAATCATATTTTGATTTAGTTTTTGGATCATATTTTCATCCCTTCTCAATTCATTTAAAATATGGAAATTTTGAATTTTAGTGAGTATTTATTTTTTAAAAGTATTTTATTGTAGCGGTCTACTATAGTTTATAGATCAATTTTTTGTATAAGAGAAGTTAGGATGTTATATTAGCTTTTGATTGTGTGGATTATATATCAGTTTTAGATTGGTTTTCATTCAAGTTGTGTAGACATTTGGCCTTGTTTCATATTCCCTTTTGTAGTGTATAGTTTTTGGGTATACATATTTTTTGCATGAAATAGGAAAACATGGCTAAAGCTTTGAAATAAGAGAATCTTGTTTCATATTCCCTTTTGTAGATAAATATTTCTTGAGATCAAAGTTTTACTCCTTTGAAGAGGATATTATGTGATTGAAATCTGATTTATAGGCCAAGGATGAGCTCTTGGCACAAATACAAAATGGTGAAATGATGAAGGATTTACCTTCCACTTTAGATCCAGATACAATGAAAAATGAATGCACTGTAATTTGTTCACCATATAGTACTTCCTTACCTTTGGTTTCAAATATTGATTTTGGTAAATTTGAACAATATACCAAGGGAATTGGATATAAATTGTTAATTAAACTAATATTTTATTGAAGAGGCCTTAGTAAGGATGGATAAGGAATTACTAATCCAATATAGGTATAGGACCACCCTCGTAATGCAAGATTGGGTTACACTAGTGAGCAAGTGGATGTTGGAGGAATTTCAAAAATTGATGAAGGAAGACAATATTTTAACAACTAAGTTTCTAGGAAACTAACATTGTAAGATTCCTCCATATAGAGGAATAAATATTGGTGTAAGAAAAAGGAAGAAAGTGTAATAAGATTCTGCCTCCTCTTACTTACACTAAAAATAGCACTATTGGGAATTTGGATCCTAAAACTTCTAATGCACTCTTTCCATTTGAACAATTTGGTCTTGATATACATAATATGTTGCATGTTTTCCCTTGCGTTTTTTGTTGGTTAAGTAATCATTCTATTGATTATTGTTGGAAAATAAAAAAATTTGTTAAAAAAGTTTTCAACTTTTACGAATAATAAGGCAAGTGCTAAAGACCAACCTCATCATGTTGAAATGAGAAATGAAAAAAAGATAACCTCACCAAAACAGAGGAATTTTTGCACTCATTACAATATGATTACACATAAGATTGAAACATGTCGGAAACTTCATCCATCACGTGGTGAGAAATTAATCGTTCACACACCTCTTGATAAGGTTAAAATTAATGAATTTATTAATTCACCAATAATTACTTAATTAACTTAAGATCCATTTATTGATATTCCATAGATGAGTCCATTAAATTTTGATTTAGAGGAAACTTTATTGTTAGGTTGTGGAGCCTATTTTCATGTGATAAAGTGTTGACGAGTATACACTAAGAGTATTGTACACTTTCCACAGTTGTCTCACCAGGGTTTAGGGCCGGGATGGGCCCCGAGCAGGGGTTCGAGGGGCATAGCCCCCGAAATTATTTTTTGGCCTTAAAACGTGCTCGATATATCGGGAAACATGCTTTTCTCATATCGGCAGGATTTTTGACCCATAGGTTTATGGGATGGTTTTGGCCTATGGTTTTAATACTTGTGGTTTTGTAAAACTGCTTAAGTAGTTGTCTACTTATATGGTTTTATGCATATGGTAGGTATAATTCAACATTACATATGTGTTTTGAATTTGGGTGTGAATTATGTAGAGTTTGTTGAGCATAACTCCAAATAGATCTAGGTATTGTATTGAGAGAGTGGTGGCTTGTAATAAAATATAAGCAAGTGATTCTTCGTGGACGTAGCCCAAATTGGGTGAACCACTTTAAATATTGTCTCTTTATGTTGTGTTATTTTATTCTGCACTTTTATTTGAGATTTGTAATAATTTATGCATATTAGTTTCTACTATTGTGATTCTGTGAGGGATTATTCTGCATATTTTATCCCTTATTTTCTAACATTTATCTTATGGCTATATTTTTACATGGCTGAAATTGTTGATTAACATGCATATTTTTCATAGCATTATTTTGTGGGATTTCTATTCTATGTAGAAAGAATATTTTTTCCATATGATTTTAACTTTGATTGTATCTAGATTTTGGAATCACCTGTAGGGAAGAGATGAGTGACAGTTATAACATGCTCAGATTTATATTATCACATTTACGGTTTACAAATTCCATTGTGATTTATAAAACATATTGTGTACAGATTCAATGGGCATGTTTAGTGTGTCTAATTTTAGATTTGTATTTGTTTTCATTTTTAGTGTGAAAAATATGGATTCTTATGAGACCCATTTGGGCACCATATGTATTGTAATTAATTTACAAATTATTGTATCCACACATGATAATTACAAACATATTTAGGACCCTAATTTTCATGAATTTATTTGTAACTATCACGTGTGGTTACAATTAGGGTTTACATTTATTACACTAAAAACTAGTTTGTAGTTGCACATGGTGATATTTTTAGTGAATGGAATTTTCACTGATTTGGATTATGACATTTGGTAGGAATTTTTATTTTATTTGCAAATTCACATTGAATAGATATTTTTATCTTCACTAGCAGTTTCAGGGATTTAGTTAACTCTCACCTCATTATTGGCATTGTGTAGTTTACTTTCTGAATAATTTCCATGATATTTAAAAGTTGTATTATGTCATGATTGACACTTTCACAGGGTCAATGGACACCACCTATTTTTTGAATTTGGTGGTCTATTTCATATTGATCATTTACAACACTTTTTAGTTTCACGTGGTCAATGGGCACACCTATCACTGGAATTTAGTTGTCTATTTCATATTGATCAATTTAAGTGATATTTTGAAAAGTTGAGAGTTTTGTTGGGTTAGTGGACACTCACCTATAATTGACATTTGGTTTTCATTTATATAGTAATCTAATTTTAGAAAATTCTAGTATCAGTAGTATCACAAAGGATTCAGTTAGACAGATGCTTATGTTTGGCATTTTGTTTTCAATTGATACTAATACATTTATGTGTTGAGCATTTCAATATTCTGTGATATCTTTATTTGCTATACTATATCCTAGTTTCTATATGTTTGTGGAATATAGAGAACTATTTAGCAGATTAAGTGGGTAAGTTGGATTTTAGGGACCAAAAGGTACTTATTGGGAAGTTGTGATCTAATGGACATTTTGGGTGGTTATAAGTTCTCTAATTATCCATAAACCATAATAGAATGGAAGATATAGTCAAAATATTTCCAACAATATATGGATTTCAGAAAATGGAGATTACATATAAATTTATTGCTCGCTAAATTTCTAGCTCAACTAGTGAAAAATGTACATGTAGGTCCAAGATGATGTGGACACATGCAAGCTCACTAATTATACCAATAAATTTACAAATAGTGGGAAAATGTGTAAAATAAGTGTTTGGGGGTTTTTGTATTTTCTCCAAAGCTTTCCAGCGGTATATGGATTGTGGAAAAAAGAGATCACATCAAAATTCATCACCAACTAAAGTTCTAGTTCAACTAGTGAAAAAGGTATATGTAAGTCCGAGATGATGCAGACACGTGCAAGCTTGGGGTTTTTTATTTTCTTCTCCGATCTTTGACGTGCTTGTATGGAAAAATGGGCCCCGCTATTTAATAGTTAGGGGGGCCATCATCCATGTTCGAAACACTATTATTTTAGGAAGAATGTGTTTGCTTCCTTTACTTCATATTACCTTGGAGACAACTTATCATTTATACACCATATTTCGCATCTCCATACAAGTAGGATTAAATATCTACATTTTTAAAACTATGTAATATTTAATTATTAGGGATGGGGACTGGATTATTGGTGGTGACCTGAATAATCGTCTTCTTCCCTCAGATAAGAAAGATAGAAATATCTTATTATCTGAGAGCATAGAGGATTTAGCATGATTCATAAGTGATAATAGCCTGTTTAATTTGAAACTCTCGGGATGTAAGTTCATTTTGTCAAATATATGCACAGGTGAAACGTTAATTCAAATCTGATTAGAAAAATTTATTACAAATGTCTAATGGGTCTAGGAACATTTTTATTCTCTATTAACTATGGAAAAAATTGGATCGCAACATAGCCCCCTTAGTTTAAAATTTGATAAGGCCCATCCTATGAAAGGTGGTAGAATATTAAAAAAGAAAATACGAATAAAATTGAAGAATGGTGGAATATACGAGTTTGTGGGAACAACATGTAAAGAGTCACTTCAAGACTAAAAAACATAAAGTAGAGTGTTAAAAAAGAAAATAAAGAAATTTTCGGTGACATCTTCTTAGATAAAATTAGAATAAATGAGGACTTCAGAATGTGTGAAGAATTTATAGAAGAGGAAGAGCAGGTTCAACATGAGAGAGATCAGGAAAGAATATTTCTC
Source organism: Taxus chinensis (assembly GCA_019776745.2). NCBI lineage: Eukaryota > Viridiplantae > Streptophyta > Pinopsida > Cupressales > Taxaceae > Taxus > Taxus chinensis. The sequence goes on from CM034146.1 coordinate 775,516,987, forward strand.
TCAGAATATCACGATATCTTGGCTAAAGAAGAGATGTATTGGTGATAAAATTCAAGGATAAATTAGCTAAATGATGGTGACAAGAACACTAGATTCTTCCATGACTTGGCTACCATTAGGGATAATTAAACAAAAATTGTGGAAATCAACAAAGAGGATGGTTCGGCTATAGAGGAGAAAGAGGAAATTCAGGAGACCATAATCACATACTTCAAAATCCTTTATAAGAAAGGAACCCCTGGTGAAGGGAGTAGGTTAAAGAATGTGTTGGCTCTGTTTGATGAGGTTATTGAAGATAATAAGAACCAGTATCTCTTGAAACTCAAACTGAGGATGAGATTAGAGCCATTCTTTTCTTGATGGAGGGTGATAAGGCACCGGACCCATATGAGTTGCCAGCCTTACTTTTCCATATGTACAAGGAAGTTGTTAAGAAGGATGTGGCTATGGCTGTCCATGACTTATTTGTTTGGGGAATGTTGTTAAAGAAATTCAATCAAAACTTCCTGGGTTTGATACCCAAGATTAGTGGATCGAAGGATCTCAAATATTTTAGACCAATTATCTTATGCAATACCATCTATAAGTTATGATATAATATTTTGGATTTCAGGTTGCGTGTTGTTTTTCATAATTTCATCTCACAAAACCATGGAGATTTTGTACTAGGAAGACAAATTTTGGATAACATCATTTTCATACATGAGACTATTCATTCAGTTGAAAAATAAAAAATAAAGGTCATGTTGGTTAAAATTGACGCGCATAAGGTTTATGACATGGTGGAATGGGATTTTATTAAGAATATTCTAGTCGAACTAGCTTTCATCCTAAAGTTATCTATCTGATTAAGGAATTATTTTCTTCTCCTAGGTTTTCTGTCATGATAAACAATGAACCTCATGGAATATTCAAGGCTGAGAGAGGGGTGAGACAAGGAGATCCCTTGTCCCCCTTTTTATACATAATTTTTGTAGAAACCATTAGCCAATTGTGTTATTATGCTATAAGGGAGGGTGGCTATGTGTGCATGTGGTGGCTATCTGTGTTATGTCTATATTCAACAATATAAACAAATTTAGAATGGAAATAAAAAGTATACAAAAGATATTCTTGTGGTCAGGAACCGAGGATAAAACTCGAATAGCACTTTTTTCTTGGGAAAATTTGACTAAACCCAAGAAGAATGGAGGATTGGGATTGAAAAATATGAATATCATGAATGAATCCTTGATACCCAAAATAGGTTGGATAATCTTCAAAGAACAAGGGTTGTGGGTAAATATTTTGTAGGAGAAATACTTGTGGAATTTTGGCGGAAGAAAATCTGTTTTCTCCAATACTAAATTACCCAAGGGCTCGACTTTCTGGAATAATTTTTTTCACAACAAGCATGTGATTCACAAAGGTTTCAAATGGAACATAGGGGATGGAAGAGGAATTGATTCCTGGGAGAATATATGGTTGGAGAAATATGCCTTGGAGGTGAAAGGACCATGGAATGAACTCAAAGATTTCCTAAAAAAAAAGGAATAAGATACAAAGTCAGGGAATTTAGGATACACAGTAATATAGAACCTAGCTAAATTACTATAGGCCCTCCCCCAGGCTATATTGGCCCAAAATGCCATTTTGTTGATATGAATGCTAAACTAAAAAATCAGATAATCCCCACTGGATCAGTTGTAGATGAGATTATTTGGAGTAGAACATCTTTAGGGGAATATGAATTCAAATCTAGATATAATATGTCTGTTGAGCATGATGAGGAAGATAACCATTGTTCCATGATGTGGAATAATTAGATTATTCCCAAAGTGAATATTTTCTTTTGGGAATCTATTAAAACATGATCCTTACTATAGAAAATATTAGGGAAAGGGGCATGATCATTATCAAAAAATGCTACTTGTGCAAGGAGGAGAATGAATCAATTACGCATCTATTTTTAGAATGCAAATTCTCTTCTCAGGTTTTGATGGAAATAATAAATGTGTTCAACATTCAAGGATATCTACTGGGAAATCTTAGAAATTTCATGGAGCAATGGAACATACCCTAAAAATCTCATTTGATTAAGGAGCTATGGAAGGGATCTCTTCCATATATTCTTTGGATTATATGGAAGGAGAGAAATAATAGAGTCTTTAGAAACAAGGAAACTAAACCTAGGAAAATTGTGAAGAATATATTACATAGTCTTAACGAAAATATATTTGTTCATAAGCATAAGTGGTATGGGACCTTTTCAAAGGAAGAAACTAAGATCTTACAAGATCTCAAGATCAAACTGAAACAAAGTACCAAGGTGGATAACAAAGGAAAAAAGGTCTCACTTAAAGTGGAAACCCCCACCCATAGGGTGGTGTAAAATAAACTTTTATAGGTCAGAAAAACATAGGGAGAGAGTCTCAGGATGTGAAGGGCTGATTAGGAACCATCTTGGACATTGTATATTGGCTTATGCTGCTCCCTGGGAGAAAATCCAAACAATTTTTTTGAAGTTGTGGTAGCGGTTAAGGGGCTTAGACTGGCCAAGAAGATTAATATTAATAAAATTATTTTTGAAGGTGAATCACTCCTCATGATCAAGGCCATTCAAGGTAATTAGATAACTGAAGGAATATTAAGAACCTTATTAATGAAGCCAACTCCATCATCACTTATTTTGAGGAAGTGGAGGTTTGCCACGCTTATGGTGAATCCAATGTTTGTGCAGATAGTTTGACAAATCAAGGAAATTATTTTCCAGAGTCGAAGGATTTGAAGGAGGTGGTACCTTTCGGAAATGTGACATAGATAATCACTAATGAACAAACAAAATAAAATATATCACATGAGCCAAGGAAAATTGAGACAAGAGATGTTGGAGGCATCGAATTGGAAAGTTAATGTTAGAACTAAAAAAGTGTTCCTTTGTTTTTTTTCTATCTTATTGTGGTTTTTATGCAGGGTGGACCTGAACAAGAGGGAGATCTTCAAGAACATAATGGGAGGGGAGAGATTTTAGATGGAACCCATGTCCTATCAGGCCATGAAACAGGATGCCACTATCTGGAGACTGATGAGAAAAGGGGGATTTGCGGAGTTCATAAAAAAGCTTAAAGGCAACGATCCTGGGTTTTCCTTAGATTTTTCTATAGTTCAGAACAAAGGGAATGTTAAATTGAGGGGAATGGAATGTCAAGTAACTATGGATTTTATCACGTGGGTTACGGGAATGTAGACTAATTGAATATTTTCAAAGATAAGAAATGAAGAAACCATGAAATCTCTCTTTTTTTTGGACTAGGGGAAAATTTCCATTTATTTGATGATGGGATTTCCAAAACCTATGTACCCAAAAGGTGGGCTAACATATCTAAGGTGGTTATGAGTTTTATCACCTTAGAGGGAAAGTTAGGAAAAATATGCATCCACCACATGTCCATCCTCAATTTCTTCAGGAGGAATCAAGTGATGAGTCTTCCTTTATTTCTCCTTAGGTATTTGATTGTCATGATTCAGGATTTTGAAAAGGGTAAAAGTGAGTCCCCCATCCACCATGGTTTTATTCTCCCATTGTTCCAAAATGGAAACCTATCATTCTACCCATTCCCCATCCTTCTAAATTGGATGAGGAAATTCTGGCTAGCAGACTTCAAAGAAAGAAGAAAAAAATGGTGAAAGACAACAGAGAGAATGTGTCGGTGGAGGTTTTGTCTGAATTAAGGCATGGTGAGTATTCTAAGGGGAAGAAAATTGATACCAATGCTAATGGGATTTCTAGTAATGAGTCTAAGATTACTAATCTGGAGATGGTGGTGGGCTCCCTGTTAAATATCAAGAAGCACCTAATTGAAGAAATGAGAGAATGATTCATGAAGGAAAGCTTACAGGACAATAGGATTAATGACATCAAAGATGACTTAGATATGCAAGATACCAGAATCTCCATTATCCAATACTAACTAGTAAGTCAAGTTTTGAAAGGTGCGGTCAACACGATCTTGAGATGCTCAGATAATGAGATCACCTTGGGTGATGACTCTTCTTACATACAAGGAGAAAATGTTACCCATATTAGCATGGATGGTAGCCCAAGTTCCTGAACTAGAAGTACCCAAAAGTGGAAATGTTACTAGAATTTTTACGGAATGATTTGTTTGGTTTCTTTCTAAAATGTTGTTTGGTTGTGTCTTTTTATCTAGTCTCTGTTATTATATGGGTTACGTTTATGCTATGATACACTCTCGGTTGATGGTTTTTAGTATTTAAAAAAAGTGTTTTATTGAGGTCTCATGGCCTCGCCCCTTGTTGGGATTTTTGTTAGGTCAAGATATTTTTCCTGTTTTGTGTCCTTATCTGGTGTTGGGTTGTGTTATCACCCAATTTTTTGTTATGGTTATATATTTGTTGTGGGTTTTTTGGATCCCCCCAAAACCAAATAGTTATTTAATATAAAAATATATATACTTAATTATATTTCACCACATATTGCAAACTCACATTGTCACCTCAGTTCCACAATGCCAACTCATGCTCTAGCACCTAAGCCATAAGGCCCACAAAGTAGTCCACATGCCAACACGTGAAAAGCTCATACAAGCCTTAGCAATGCCCACATACATCTTAGCGCATTTAATTTGGCAAAAAAAGTAGCCCATAAGCCATATAAACTATGTCACTGCTTCACATTTAAACTAGTTATCCCCATCCAAGTGCTCCATGGTTGAATGTTATAGCAGGTCTAGGAGAATTTTAGGATCAAAGCGCCCAAGAGGGATTGAAGCTATGACCTCAACCAAAATAATATGTTCTTTGACAAACCCGCCAATTTTTTGTAAGTGTTATATAAAGTGTTTGGTGTTATTTGAAGGGTATTCTTTGGAGGACTGTATAAGGTCCTCTTAAGGGACATTTTTTTGTATATTTGCATTTTTCTCCCATTAGATGGAATTTTTAAGATTTTAGCAGAGCTAGAGTGTTTTTTAGAATTGTCAAATGCTCTTCCTAGAATTTGAATTTTTTATTGGAGTTCATTTGACGTCATTATGAATATTTTTCTACCTCTTTTAACGTAGAACATGGGGAAATGAATGTAAAAATGCTAAAGGAAGGTGGAGAACATTTTCGATCAAGTTTAGAGTTCTTTTAAGGTCTGATAAGCATATTTTTACGTATTTCAATCCAATATTAGTTGTAAGTTTTAATTATTTTACTTATAAATTGATTTTAATAATGGATCAGATGGCATTCTAAGTTATCTCAGAGACGTAGCCTGATCTGTGGGTGAATTTCGTTATCAATTTTGGAGTTGTGTTAAGTTTTACATCTTTTTATTTGATTATTTGTAGTTTTAAATCATAAATTAAATAATTGGGTGTAATTATAATGTCTTTACACATTTTTAAAAGATTGCATTTTGATCCTTTTGATCATGAAAATTGGAAACGATTAATCATTTTGAAATCAGATTTTCTATTTAGTGTTTGGACATTTTAAATCAGTTTTTTGGATCATTTTTTAATCCATTCTCAATTCATTTAAAATAAGGAAATTGAGTATTTTAATAAGTACCTTTTTTAAAAACTATTTTATAGTAGCGGGTTTACTATAGTTTACAGATCAGATGGTCGATGAAATTGATTTTTGATGATGAAGTAAAATTTACAAAGTGTAGCTAACATTTTATTGTAGATGATGTTTACACCATCAAATTATAAATATGCAATACAAGCAATATATGATGTACAAGATTTTTCATAGGAGATTATTATTAATTAATCAATTAAATTTAACCATGCAAATTAAAAATAATGCATTGATATTGGAAAATATGATTAAAAAATAAGATCATTTTCTTGAAATACACAAAGGGATGAGAAATTAGATGTGTAAAGTGGCACATGGAGGATCTAGGTGTGAAAAATAGGTTATGATACATTTTTAGGATGAAATCACTTTGCCTGGAATTGGAAAATACATCTTTACAATTCAAGTATATGTATATTATTATAAAAATAAAGTGCATACAATATAAAAATATATCAATGGGAAATGGTGATATGTGTGTTTAGATACACCGTAAAGGATAACATAAATTAGGTGCGAAAGACTTATAACGTAAACAAAAGTACTAAGTTATTTTTAGATGGCCTAACCGAGTTGTTTGGTTGTTCCTTCTGATGTACATGAGAGTGGTGTGCCAAATATGATGAGTTGGGTTGATCCAATATAGAATGTAAGTTCAGTCAGTGGATGAGTTGGATCTCTAGAACTCACCCTTCAACTCGATCATGATCTCACCTAGCTTGGTCTCTTATCTCGATGAGCTACTTGGACTTTCAAAGTTTTCGGGTCCCCCTCCGAAATAAAAGTGGACCCCATAGTTAAAAGCCTTTTTTTCAACCATTGAAGGCTGGTGGTAAAAACCAGGATCTCTTTTTTCTCCATGCCACTTGTTAACGCCACGTCGACCCATTTTCCATTCGAGGTAGGGGAGAGGGGGGAGGAAAGGGGTGGGAAGACTTGATGAAAATAATTTAAAAATATGTACAATCATCTAATTCTATATATTTCCAGTTTTTCATAAGATTTATCATTATATAATCTCATTAGTGAATTCCCCATTTTACACCATTGCTCTTATTTATACCGATATAATAGTGAAAAACATGTAAATAATAATTTCCCTCTATATGACTACACATGTTATGACCACCTTCCTAAATTGCCCACCCAGATTTTATGAAATCTAGTTAATTTTTAGAAATTGGATTTTTTTAATTTTGTATATATAAATAAGGGTAAAATATATTCATTGGTTATGTTGTGTTTAGATATGTTGAACTTTTGGAGCTCAAGAATATCTATTATTAGTAAAAACATATATCATAGTTAGAGGGAACAAATGTGGACGTAGAGGAACATTACATCGACCCACACAAGTAACCATCTAATTATAATTTATATATAAATATAGGATGGGTAGATAGGGTAGAATAGGATTAAATGGGTTCTAGATAAAAACAACTTGGAAAAATTTGTGCCAAATATTATCAAAGAAATTTTGTAATTGTTTAGGTTTGTATATAGGAAATAAATTAATTCATGCATTATATAGCCTTACAATTTAATAAAACCATAAGCCCGTGTGATGAATTTTGTAGAGTAAAAATATGACATGGTACACGATAGTGATTTTTGGGTGATGAAGTATAATTCAAAAATTGTAGCTAACATTTTATTATCGAGGGTGTTTATACCCTCAAATTATAAGATGCAATATGAGAAATATAATATGTAAGGGGTTTTGACATGAGGTTATTCTTAAGTAATCAATTAAAATTAATCACGCACATTCAAAGTAACACTTTAATACTTACAATTATGATAAAATGATAATATTATTTTATTGAAATAGACTAAGGGATAATAACTTAAATGTGCAAAGTGGCGTAGGGAGGATCTATGTATACAAAATAGGTAACTGATATATTTTGAAGCTAAAAATTATGTCTCTAAAATTAGAAATATAAAATATCTCTTTCAAGGACTGTACAACTCTTCTTAGAAGATGGTATGGATCTTCCCCCTTCTATATGATTTTGGAATGTTAACAATATGCTTCTATAACTTATTCTTGTTGGGGTTAACACACTGGTTGTATAGATAATATATCATATCCAAGCATACATGTGAATAAAAGTAGATATTCTACCAAAATAAATATACGAAACAAGAGATATAAATCAACACCAAATTTAACATGGTTCACCTAGTGTGGGCTACGTCCACCAAGAAACAAGCCAATATATTATCCAAATATTTCACAATATATACAATGAATAATTACAATCTTCCAAATCTCTGAGATGTACAATACTTTCTTTCTCTCAAGATTTTGCTTCTTCTCCAAGAATTCCCTCTCTCACAATTATTCTCACAATAATCATCAACTTTTGCAAGTTCTTATTAATTCTTACTTCTAAACCCTAACTTTCATGCTTTTATAATTTTATAAAAACTTAGGGAACTAAGCCATGTAATTACAATAAATATATCTAGTTTAATACTAAAAATAGATCTAATTCTTGAGAGTTAAATAAAACACTTCTACATAGGTAACCAACACCAGTTCGCCCTAACTAATGTCGGTTCCTCCTTTCCTAACCTATGCCAGTCATAGGTAACCAATTCCAGTCCCTCCATAACCAATGTTGGTTACTATATTTTCTTTCAAGTTTCATTTTACATGCTAATGCAAAGTAATTGAGCTCCACAACTCAACAATCTCCCACTGGGGGATTAATTATTGGAGCATACATGTACATCATCATTTTTGGATCCTTAGATTTTTTCCCTCCTCTTCAAGTCTAAAACTTGAAGACCAATAGAAATGGAGTGTAGCTCCAAATTCTCCTTTGCTAATGGCCTTGTTATCATATTCGCAGGGTTCTCACTTGTATGATTTTTTTACAGATTGAACTTCCCATCCCCCAATACCCTCCGTATGAAGTGATACCTCAACTAAATGTGTTTTGTTCTCAAATGAAACACTGAGTTATTTTCCAAATGAATTGCACTTTGACTGTCACTGAACAATTTGCAATCATCTTTCTCCTTTCCCAACTCTTTCATGAACCTACTCATCCATATCATCTCCTTGCTAGCCTATGTAGATGCAGCATACTCTGCCTCTGTAGTAAAAAAATCCATAACCTTCTACAATCTTGAAATCCAGACAAATTTTGTTCCACCTACTATGAAAATATATCCAGTAGTGCTCCTCCTACCATCTAGCTCTCTAGCCATATCCAAATCAACATAGCCACATAATGAAATATTGGAACCTCCATAGCATAACTGCGTGCTAGATGTCCCTTTTAAATACCTGAGTATCCATTGGGTTGCATTCCAATGCTCTTTACCTGGATTGGCCATATATCTACTCACAACTCCCACTACTCGTTTAATGTCTGGTCTGGTAAATACCATAGTATACAGGAGACTCCCAACTGCTGAAGCATATGGCACTCATGTCATGTATTTGACCTTCTCATGTGGTCAAGGAAACTAATATTTTCTCAATTTGAAGTGTCCAGCCATAGGTGCACTAACAGGTTTTACATTCGACATCTTGAACCTTTCTAACACCCTGTAGATATAATCCTCTCGAGACACACAATTTCTTGTTCTTCCTGTCTCTGTGTATTTTCATGCCAACATTTTTGGAGCTCCTAAATCCTTCATAGAAAATGTGTGAGCTAGCTTTCCTTTTAGCTCACTAATTTCCTGCATACTAGATCCTACAATAATCATATCATCCACATACAATAACAAAATAATATAACTCCCATTTTCAAGCTTCTTGAAATATACAAAATGGTCAGATTCACATCTCAAGTAACCATGCTCATGCATAAAACTATCAAACCTCATGTAACATTTCCTTGGAGCTTGCTTGAGCCTTACCCTTGACTTCATACCCAAGCAGTTGTTGTATATAAATCCATTCATCCAAATCACCGTGAAGAAAATCTATCTTCACATATAATTTCTCTAAATACAAATCATGTACTGCAAATAAAATCAATACAGTACAGATTAAATTCATCTTTACAACAGGAGAAAATATTTTACCAAATTCAATACACGCTTTCTGTACAAATACCTTTACTACTAGCCTTTCCTTGTAACTTTTTTGTCCACCATCTTCTTCAATGATCCTATAAACCCAATTGTTTTGTAATGTCCTCTTACCTACTAGCAACTTAACCAAATCCCAAGTCTGGTTCTGTTCCAAGGAGTTCATCTCCTCATCCATACCATGTTCCCACTGTACATGGGTCTCATCCTACATTGCTTCTTCAAAACTCTCTCATTCACCATTATCATTCAATAATAAGTAAAATAGAGAAGTAAATATTTCTAGAGGTTTACTTACCCTTTGTGACCTTCGCATAGGAGTTTGGGATACCGCAGGCTCATTCTCGACCTCCTGGACATTTGTATCCAAATCTATCAGTGACCAACATTGGTCACCTATAACTGATGTCGGTTCTTCTAACTGATTTTGGTTTAGCTCTCCTGTAACTAATATTGATTCTGCTGACTGATGTCAGTCAGGGGTCAGTAGCCACTGGTTATTGTGTAACCCTGTCGGTATTATTTTTAAATCTGAGAGTTCTTTTTCATTCACAAACTTCTCAAGCGGTTTGTCCTTATGTATTAAAATTTGATCCATGTACATTCTCTTTTCATTTCATTCAATGTCATGAATCTTAATAATTTTATAATTTTCTAAATACCAAAAACGGAATCCGAAATCACCAGATCCATAACCAATGAAAGTTCATCTCTTGGATTTTGCATCCAAATTTTTCCTATTTTCTTTATCAATATTCACAAAAGCTTGTGAACTAAAAAAATTAGAAAAGAAAGATCTACCTCTTTTCCAATCCAAGCTTCCTCTGGTATTCCTCCATCAAGTGAACTTGAAGGCCCATAATTAATCAAATAAACCATTGTATCAACTGTTTCTGCCCAAACCTGAAAAGGTAATGTAGAATGTATCCTCATACTTCTAGCACATTCCATTATTGTTCTATTCATTTGTTCAACAAAACCATTCTTCCATGGTGTTCTTAGAACCATTATTTCCCTATGTATCCTATTCACTAGACAATAATCATTGAAATTATTCCTACAGTATTCACGACCATTGTCAGATCTAAGGAACTTTAAATTTTAATTTGATTCATTCTCAACAAGGGATTTCCATCTTTTAAAATTCTCAAAAACATCATATTTACATTTAATACAATAAACCCATACCTTTCTTGTAGGATCATCAATGAAAGTAACATAATACTGGGATCTTCCATGAGAAGCTACCTTAGCTGGTCCCCACACATCTGAGTGTACAAGATCCAATATTAACTCCTCCTTATTTTCCCCAAATTTGAGAAATATCACTCTCTTTTACTTTCCAAAAACACAATGCTCACAGAAATAAATGTCTAAATCTTTTAAATTTGGTAGCTTACCCTTAGCCTTTAAGATATGCATTCTGTTTTGACTCATATGGCCCAAATGATTATACCACATGCATGCATTTGAATCTGAATTAGATAATGCGGAAAAGAAATCAGCAACAAAGGTAAATAAATATAAAGTTCCTACCTTCTTACCTATTTCCACAACAAAAACACCCTTGGTGACTTTCCAAGAGTTTTTTGTGAATGTAACCATGAAACTAGATTCACCTAGTTTCCCTGTAGAAATAAGATTCCTCCTGAGGCTTGACACATGCCTCACATCTTTCAATACCCATGTATTTCCATTCTACAATTTTAGATGAACTTCCCCTTTACCACTAATACTGCAAGGTTCATCATCACCCAAATAAATATGCCCAAAATTACCTTGAACATAATATCTAAAATAACCCTTATTAGGGGTTGCATGAAAAGAAGCTCCCAAATCTAAAACCCGTGATTCAATTCTATTATCTAAAGAAAGAATAAGAGCATCTTGCATTACCTCTGCTACAACAATATTTGATTCTTTACCTTTTTCTGGTATTTGGTTCTTTTTATCCTTTGACCAACAGTATTTCTTTGCATGTCCTTTGTTTCCACATTTCCAACAAGTAATTCATTTAGATCTTCTATCCCTTGACTTTGAGTTCTCATTTACTCTTACTCTTTGATCTCTCTTTATTCCTTCCCCTTATTTCTACATTTAAAGCATTCCCAAATGACGATTTTTCTATATTATTCATGTGAATTTATTTATTCAAGATTATAGTAACCACGTCATCAAACTTCAGAATATTATTAGTAGATGTTGTATTACTAACATTCATTACCAAGTTATCTCAACTATCACTAAAAGAACATAAAAATAAAAGTGATTTCACTTCATCCTAAAATGGTATATCAACTACTTTTAACTAATTTACAATAGATATGAAATCATTCAAATGATTAGATGCAGATCCACCTTCATGCATCTTAAAACTAAATAGTTTCTTCATAAAATAAACTTTATTTGAAGTACTAGGGTTTTCATATAAATTAGAAGGATATTTCATTAACCCTACCATAGAAGTCACTTCTGTAATATTAAAATCCACAGATGCTATTAGGATCAATCTTATAGATACCAAAGCCTTTCTGTCAAGAATCTTCCATTCTTCATCAGTCATCTTCATAGGTGTAGACTTCTAATCCAACTCTAAATAAAAATATCTTTGATATTGATGATCCTCAATCTTAATCTTCCATAATTGATCATTTCGATCGTCAAACTCCTCTACCTTATATTTGTTTTCTTCTTCCATGGATGTAGCTCCCACTCAATTAGAAAACCCTTTGTGAGTATATCTTCTAACACATAAAACCCTCAAACAAAGTTCTTATATCAGGTTATCACACCGGTTGTAGAAATAATATATTAGATCTAAGCATACATGTATATAAAAGTAGATATTATACCAAAAGAAATATACAAAACAAGAGATATAAATCAACACCAAATTCAACATGGTTCACCCAGTGTGGTCTACATCCACCAAGAAACAAGCTAATATATTATTCAAATATTTCACAAGATATATAATGAAGATTGAAAATCTTCCACACCTATCAGATGTACAATACTTTCTTTCTCTCAAGCTTTTGCTTCTTCTTCAAGAATTATCTCTCACAATTATTCTTACAATAATAATTAACTTTTAAAATTTATTCTTAATTCTTACTTCTAAACCCTAGCTTTCATGCTTACATAGGTTTATACAAACTTAGGGCACTTAGCCATGCACTTACAATTAATAGATCTACTTTAATACTAAAATTTGATCGAATTCCCAAGAGTTAAATAAAACACTCCCACATAGGTAACTGATGTCAGTTAGCCCTAACCGATCGGTTCCTCCTTTCATGATCAATGTCAGTCCCTCCATAACTGATGTTGGTTTACTACATTTTCCAGCAAGTTTCATATTGCATGCTAATCCAAAGTAATTGAGCTCCACAACTCAACAATTCTACCTGTCACTTTCTTGGGAGTGACTATTTTTGTATGTTTCCCTATCTTTTAAAACTTTAATACAACATTTAATGAATTGTAACATGTAGAAACCCAAAATAGATGAAATACCCTTCATCTAAACATTATATAACAAAAAGATAAATCAGTGTGTGGAAAGGGATAGATGAACCTTAACGGTCAACCCTTCTTGAACCAATCTATATGTTATACTACATCCACTTGAGTGACATCAACTTTCATGTACTTCTCATAGTGTAGGAATAAGTAATGTATGTAATTCAAGAAAACCCTCTATGTGTTTTATCATGTTTGTTGACACCAAGATAGTGGGCTAACTATATAGTATATAATGTAGCAAAATTGTTGGTAGTGTGATGTGGTGTACATTACATGTTAGACAAACCCCTTTTATCCCTTGAATACCTTTAAAAAATTTCAAACTTAATTTCTCTTTCAAATATATGGCGCTATGAAATTTGTGTTCTTAAAAATGAAGTAAGCTATAATATTTGAACTAATTGAGTCCTTCAAACGTATTATAGTGGCTACTCTTAATGATGTGTTATTGCTTGAGGGAGATTTAGGAGATCCTTGAGTGATTTAGGGTTGATATTTTAAAAGGATCTTATGAGAGTGTTATGTGAGTTATGAAGTGCTATTGAATTTGTTACATAGGATTCCTTATGTTTCCACATTAAGGATGACCTAGAAAGATGAAATTGCACATAAAATATTAAAATTAGAAAATTCATAATCAAATGGAAGGGTCCATGACTGTAGAGGTCAGTAAGTAATGTGGTCCCTTATGGATATAATTTGTACAATTTTGGGTAGGAAGATAGTGATGTAATATCTAAAGTTCAAAGTGATGTCAAAAGATAATTTACAAGTTTAATTGGTAATTATTTCCTAAATGAATGAAATAACAAAATGTAGAGTTGAGTATATAATGAGAGAGATAATGATGTACTAATTATCTAATGTGATTATTTATCTTAGCATTGGAACAAATCCAAAAACAATATTGCCAAAGAATATGCTACCAAATATGCTTAAAAAAAAACCATACCTAAGTGCGAACTCACTCTTTTTATTTTCTCAATAGTTGATGTCCAATGTGCTAGAGTTTTCATGCTCCATGATAAAAATAAAAATAAAAAAGTGTAATCAATGTCCATATTGGAAAATAAATAGTAACTCAAATGTAAATAATGCATATAGCTTTCTAAAATTACAACTTTTTCATATTAAAGGAAAAAGATTAATAATCATGGAAGGAATACATATGATTGTTTTATGGAGGGATTAAATCTCATTCTCATTTTGATTTATATATTTGGAATTATTGTTTAATTTTTTAAGGATTAGGGGTAATTTGTCTCCAATTTTTTCAAAGGAGAAGCCAAAGTAGGAGATGGGGTTGAGTTCACATGACCTAACACTGAAGAGTAGAGGTACCTAAGAACTCCATTAAGAGGAAAGAGAATTTTATAGAGTATTTCATAACCTTGATATATTCACATGCATATATGAAAAAATTAAAAAAGGACATCCTATCAAGAGCTTAGTCACTTCTATAACTTCTAAAACCCCATGGACGTCATTGTTATGGATGGATCTAGGCCCAATTTTTTAAATATAAAATAAAGTAAAAAAGTAATGGGTAATCCCTACCCCCACCATGTGTTGTATAGATGAGTATTATTATGTAAAATTTCAGTAATGAAAAGGATAAGAAGTCCCATGTCCCCAAACCCTATATTTTTCACTTTGTATGATTTTTGCAATGGAGACAAAATGAAGTAATCATTCCTCCTATATTATACTAAATACCGTGTATTTTATTTATAAATCCATATAAGGAGTTTGTAAATGTTTTTAATAATGCATAACTATTGCAATTTTCTAATAATTTACCCCCAAGTAAGGACCACCCAGAAGGGTTTATACCATAGTACAATCTTGACATAAATAATATGGTTATGAACCAATGTAAATTCTACCATATTTTGTATATGTGATTGTTTATGAGGATTTTTATTTATCTCTTGTGATCTTCCTTTACTATTTATAGATAAATAATATCTCTTGATGAAATCCCCATCTTTTGAGGTACATGTGATAAATAATTTGAGTGCTTGGATCAAAATAAAATGATGTTTACCCATGTTAGATAACTCTGATAATCTATGTTGGATCACACATAAGGATTTAGTGGTGACCACTATTAGGATCCAAAAGGGATCTTATATGGTGGATGCCATGGTATAAAAAGCAGCATGCAACACACAAGAAGACATAGTAGAAATAGTAATCATATTTTAGATAGAAAAAAGGTGCAAAGGAAATGAAATAGTCAATCTAGTTAACATAATCTAAAGAGAGTGTAAAATATTCACATCAAGGAATAGATCCGCAACGCTGGTATACCTATGGTGTCACAAGAAAATAAAAGTGAATGCACATAGGCCAAATACAAATAATTAAGAGCGTGCAAACAAGAGAAGAACATATCTAAACAAATGGGACAACCGTGGTGTTGCAAGATAATTAAGGCACCCATGCCACATATAAAGAGTAGTTTATTAGTAAATCAATCAAGAAATAAATCGATGTAACAAGAAATCATATCAAATAATAGTGAAATAACACGTATAAAAATACAGTTTAACACTGCACAAGACACATGTATTAATCCTAGTAGACTAAAAAATAGGATGTACATAATAGAATAAAATTAGCATAATGAGGAATTATTAGGTAATTGTAATGAAATAAAATCACTTATAGAGTGTAGGATATGTTATCAAATTATCAACATCATAGGGAAGGGACCAGGCTAGTACCTAACATCATATATTAATATATGTGTATCATGTATCTATCTCAATATACCTTATGAACACATGTGTAAATATTATATAGAAAAATATGTTATCTATCAAACCAATGTGATAAAAAAAATTTATAAAGTGCGAGCTAGCCAATCAAGTCATGTCTAGGTCTTGATTTTGTATATTTATAAATATTTGAATGTTTTCATATTATATTAATATTTGAATGTTTTTTATCCTTTTGAAAATATCTATGTGCAGGGAAGGAGGGTAACGCAAGAGCTACTTGATGATAACTTCATTAAGAGGTGGGATGGACACATAAGGTTAGGGGGTTTAGTCCTAAAGTGTGTCATAGTAGAAAAATAATAATATTATATACCATGTGCGAAAATCATAACATGTTCTATAGGATACCTAGGGTCGAAATAATTATGAAGAAAATTATTCATGGATAGGGACCTAGAAAGAGCCTTAGGAGGGTGAGATCCAATATGATAAATATGTGAACTAGAAGACCTAATAAAATTCCTATAAGAGATAGACCTACTAGAAGAGACTTGTGAAGATGCACTATATATAGAATTTTGTTTCTCGAGATACATCTTAATTAATGGATCCTCATATGATATAATTGACCATACTAGAACTTTATGATTGTGAACAAACTTAAAAAATTGATGTATTATGGACGGTATATCCTTAAAAGAACGTAGCCAAGAGAAACATATATGTATATCAAATTATCTAATAGAAGAAGAAAAATAAATAAATATTCATCATATAAGAGCTAATAATGAGAGGTAACAATATGCCAAAGTTTTTTTGAAGTATTAAATGTCACTTATATTTTTAGTATATCCAACGAAACATTGTAACTTAAAAGTGCATACATTATGTTTAACATTGTTATCAATCAAAACAATATGTGTATGATGTTGGTAAATAAAAACATGAATGTAAAGTGTATGTAAAATAATATCATCATTCACATCATAGTCACAAAATTATTATCTAGATGAGAATGTAGAATAGTACCAATAGTACCAATCATAACTCCTAATGGATGATCATAAGAAAGAGGAGGTGATACCGTATGATTAGCATGGTGAACTTATAAAATATGTTTAACATTGTTTTGATTAGGAATTCGGAAAATTAATATTTTTAGATTTGTATTATAATTATTAGTTTTACATGGTTTAGTGATAACATCCCATTTAATAAAATGAACGTCAATGAGTTCTTATATAACATTCCAAAATTTAATACATCAATTAGTAATATGGAAAACACGTCAATGATAATTGAAAAAGGAATTAGAATCAAAATTATTATCACAAGGCATGATTTTATGAACCTCAAGAGGTGGAGGTGGATATAAAAGGTTGTGCACTCATGTAAAGTTTTAAGCACTAGATGAGATGAACAAGGTAGGAAAAATGAATTTCATGTAAATAGCTTGCAACTAAAGATTTATGGGTGAGGCTAGACTACCCTTTGTGCTTAACCCATATGAACCTATCCATTTTTTACACTTCATCCAATCGAGTAGGATCAATACTTATGTAGTTATCCTATTATAGTTGTAAGTAGTTTATAAAATATAATCCAACCCCATATGTGTGCACTCGTGTCTCTTGAAAAAAAGATAAAATTTTAAATATAGACTATAAAAAGTACCCAATATGGTATTATTGTGATGTGGTATGATTCAATTGCTATATTGAACCATTATTTTCCCTTGAAGACCTTTGATAATTAATTGATTTACTTTCTCTTATTTCAATTTGTTCTAGCACCTTTTATTACTTGGAAATGTAAGAAGTTAGACTCTTTGACCTAGTTGAGTGCTTTAGACCAGATGTAGTGGATTCTCTAAATGATGTTCAATTACTTGAGGGATATTTTGAATATCTTTGAACATTTTATTGTTAATATTTTCAATAAGATATTATGAGAGTGTCACGTGAGTTATGAATTGTAATTGAATTTCTTATATAGCCTTCTTTATGTTAGATATACACATTATGATCTAGGAAGATGAAATTACACATATACAATATTCAAATTCAAAAAATATGCATCATATGGAAGGTTCTAGAACCATATAGGTTGGTCAATACCGTATTCCATTATGGACCTAATCTATATATTTTTGGATTAAAAAACAGTAAAAACCAAAGTTAGGGAGTGAAGGCTGAAGAAGAAATATTCATTTAATTGATTAATATTTCTTGAATGAATGACATAGCAGAGTGTAGAGATGAGAAATTCAAGAGAGAGGTAATAATGTACAAATTGTGGTTATAGCACGTAAGAATTTACGTTATCAGAGGAACAAATCTAAACTTTCCATTTGCTGAAGGATGTGTTACAAAAGTTTAGTTTCTAAAGATGGTCAATAAAGTACGATTTAATGGATATTTGTTGCATCTATGTTATAGTTGATGAAGTAAAGAATAATGCATATATGATTATGTGCTACTAATTATATATCAACTAGACTGGGAGGTCCCTCGGGAACTATATATATAGATATCATCTCATATCGTGCATTACCATCACTATTTTCTTTATTTTTATCTTATTGAGACTAAAAGATCCCGCAATTAATTGAAATTTTATAAGCATGTAGAGATGACTCTAGATGTCATGAACTTTCATCATATATTATTACCTAATATGTTAGATAGATTTTTTTATTTGGATTGAACCCACTTGTTTATTTGTATGTTTGGAGGGATCCTGGAGATGTGTGGAGTACCCAAAGAACCCTATTTCCTATCCATATTCATGAACTATTAGGAGATACATATAGATACCTTTATGGAAATGTCCAAGTTCAAATACTAGGACATTCTTTCCATACTATGTATATTTATTCATGACATGTACATGATACATATTATTTCAAAGATTGATGCAAAGAGATGATAAATTTAATTTTAGACAATAAATTTAGATTAGTATCATATTTATACCCACATTGTCTAAATGAGAGATATAAAAAATATTATAAATACTAGGAAGGTTATCATGAGGTTGTAGATGACCTGGACTTTTCATCACATATAGAATGTGAGGATATCTTTATTTCCATTGGATATATTTATTTATTTATTTATATATATATATATATATATATATATATATATATATACATACATACATACATACATACATACATACATACATACATACATACATACATACATACATACATACATACATACATACATATATGTATGTATGTATGTATGTATGTATGTATGTATGTATACACACATACACACACACACACATAGAGAGAGAGAGAGAATTGTGTATGAATCTTAAAACATGCAGATACAACATCAATAACAAAAATAAGGAATAACATAAGTGTTCCATTCCTAACATGTTAATAATTATATGGAACTTCACAACATCATTAGAATAGTTGTATGGATAATGATCATGTTTTGGGGACATGAACCTTACTATGGTAATATATGAAGGTGCGGAACAATCATGTTCTAGGGAAATGTCCCTTACTATTGTAATATTTGAAGGTACTATTTATTTAAAAATATGATTAATTATAAGATGTCACACAAATAATACTAGAGAAAGAGGATTATGTGAACTAGTAAAGATAAAAAGATATATGTAATAGAGGGACCCAAGAGATAAATAAACGAGAACTATTTAGGAATGTAAAATTTGTTTGTTATAAATAAAAGAGAATCTATATTATGACATATATTTATTATATGTTATCGGTGAATAAATAAAATAGAGTACAAACTTGTATTTTGTTCAAATAAAAAATCACTATGTTTATGGTGATATTTGGTTAGTTTCTATAATGGTGAAATACTAATAAATCTAAATAAAATAGGGTTTACCGATACCTGTGCAGAAAAACACAAAGTCGAGATGAGTGAATATGTGAACAATGTAAGAGACTCCTCCTTTCACAAAATGAGAAGACATGTATGTAAAGACAACTACACAAGACAAATATTAGATAAGGATTTAACGAGTTCCTCAGGAAAGGCCAATCCCAAATCCAAAGGGCTTCCTTGAAGGGTGTTAACCCCTGTTTTACAATTAAGTGATATGAAGATAAGATAATATAATAATAACCAAATTAGAATTTAAAATGGATAGAGAGATCTTTGTCTGCATTGTAGGTGGCCTAGGAAATGGATACACCAGCATTTTCCAAGTCTTTGTAAATAGTCAAACCAGAAATAATACAGTGGCTGTCTTGTATCTTTTTGTATGACCTCAAGCTAATCCTTCAATGTTCTTCGATGTTGGGAGTGAGGGAAATGGCACCACAGAGGTTGAGATAATCGTGGACAATGTCGAACTACTCCCACAAGCAAGAGTTGCTGCACGATCGGGAGAATGCACATGTTTGTGATGGAGTGTTATGGATCATGGGATAGTCATCTATAAGAGATTGCATCTTACAAACAAATATAGATTAGGCCAAAAACAGATTGATAAAAATATGACAAATGCATGATATCTGATAAAATGAATAAATTGACAGGGGTCGTTGGCGATCCATAGGGATCATGGGCGATCATCAGAATCATAGGAGATTATGTGAATTATTAGCGATCTTTGTAAAAAGTTGATATATTGATAAAAAGGATATATTACCTAGAAACAAAGACTTAAGATGATTAAATTTGGCTTATATTTGATATGTTAATGAAATGAAAATAAACAGAGATGAGGACTTCATTACCTTTGATGCAAAAATAGACTTGATAGAATTGAAAATGCTTACAAGAGATTTTTGTAGAGCATTTGATGGCTTGACAGAAGTGTTGAGGATGTATGGATGTTTGTGACGATGTCATTTGGTTCACTAACATGACAGAGCTTCGCTGCAATGGTTTTGGATACCTAAAATAGGATCGCTTGAGGTCCTATTTATAATCATTAGTGATCTATTACGATCGTCGATAGTCTTGAAAATTCAAGGAAAATATATTAGAAGTAGTTCTAACCACTTCCAAGTTGGGATTTCTCGAGTGGGTATGTGAAGATAATATTGTTGGGATGCTACGAGGTTGGGTAATGAGGGTAAAAATGGGTTTAAATGGGTTAGGGTGGTTACGGATGTTTTAAGGAGGTTAAGGTAGGTAACTAAGGTTCATAAGGGGCTAAAAATATAATTTTACGGGGGTGAGGGTAGTGACTAAGACTAGGTTAGAATGATAGGTTTAATGATTTATTGTGCACAGAGGTGTAGGAAGGTCACTTATGGTGATGAAAACCCGGTGTCTACATTTTCCCCTTTTTGTCTAGTGGTTTGTAATGGACAAACTACTGGACAAAAATGAGTGGCATGATTGGCTTTGTGTTTAAATAGGTAGCCCCCCCCCCTCAAATTGGAGATCATATTGACAATGAGTCCAATGATGACTAGTTTGAAAAGGTTATTGGTGATTTGGATGTGCGTGTGTGATGTGTTTCATTTATGATGCCCCAAGACAAGGGATGATGAAATAGATTACCACAATGGTGGAATTTCATTACCATAGAATCCAATGATAGGGAACCAAGGGGTTCACAACTTATAGGCGTATGACTTTTAGGAAGCAACCGCAGGAAATGATCCCAGCTGTCTAAGTTATAGCATGTACTGTATCAAGAGGCACATGGGTTTTGATAAGTGATGTTGCCATAAAGGTGGGCTTATGCTGCCAGGAAGTCAAGTGATAGGGGAACCAATGGGTTCGTGTCTTATAAACATATGACTTAACAGATGACAAGGAAATGTTTTCCCAAAAGAGGCTGTTAAATCATGAGGTGGATTTGATAAGGGCAGGATTTGTATGGATTGGTTGGATTTTTGATTTGATAGGTTATTGTAATCAAAAAAAAGCACATGTTATTGAATGTGTACAATAGAAAAGGATTGATTTGATAGAGGGACAAAGCCAGATGTTTTGGCAAGAAAATGGGTGATGAGGGACCGGCTAGAGAGGCAAAAAAATATGCATTGATCGATTGACAAGATTTGACAAAATGATAATTTTGATAAGGCTAAGGGGCCATATAGTGATGTTTTAGATAAAGGGGAGGTAATTCTTTGGATAATTACCATGGATTGCTGGCGATTAACACTCACTTGTTGTGATCACACAGATCATCAAAGATTAGGCTGGTGGGAAAAAAGTTTGAATATATAAGGGTGTGAGGTTCATTTGAACCATTTCTTTTTGTGAGATCAAGACACTTGGAGTGTTATTTATTGGGATTTTTTGAGTTTGATTGAGTGAGATGGAGGCAGTTGGGGCTAAACAGAGATGTCAGAGACCTACATGTGTTGAGGTAGGTGGTGTACTTGAAATTTTACTCATTTTTGTATTATTATTATTATTTTTTAGGATCTTGGTTATGGGATCATTGGTGATTTCGTATGAAATCACCGGTGATCCATAGGATCGATGGTGATTGAGATAGATCCATAAATTTGGTAGGGTAGTTGGCAATTGGGTTTATTTGGATAGATAGTTGATAGATGTTTTGATTTTGATTAAATTATTTCGATGATATCTGATATTTTTTGTTGTTTTTTATGGATGTAGACCATAGATCGATTTACTACATGGGACATAGGGTCCTGAAGATTCTTGATGAGGTGCTATGAGCAGTTATCTGATGAGGAGTGGGAGCACCTGGAGGAGGTGGGACTAGGTGGGATGCATCATTACTGACATATCCATAGGGATACTGGATTGTTTTGGAATTTGTTTGAGATGTGGGAACCTGTTACATGAACCTTTTGGCTACCCACAAGAGAGATGACAATGACCTTGGAGTATGTGCACCAGATTCTATGCTTACAGTGTATGGTGAGCATATTTATACTATTGATGAGGCAAGGTTGGGACGATGCAATGCAGCATTTTTATGGAGATGATGGTTTGGAGGTTATGTTTTATGCCATGGAGGGTTCTCATATGGGTCTTTATATCATGATGATGAGGAGGACCGTGATTTAGTGACTATGATGATGTTGGGTATCAGCTGCTACGTCCTACTGGATTCATTGGGGGTTATTTTTCATGGATGTTGACAAGTGTGGTAGGAGATATGTTGGAGCATAGGAAAATGTTTGTTTGGTCTCCTACTTTATTGGTGTAGGTTTACAGAGAGTTGTGGTCATGGAGGACCAAATGTATATTTGGTGTTGATGTATCATTTTTGTTAGAGGTTGGACGCTTATGAGCATATTGCAGTGGCTGAGTTGAGAGGTTCTTACATGGATGAGATGTGTGGATTTGAGAGTATCTAGTGGGTTTTATGAGGTGGAGGTCAGATCACTCATTGACATAGGGCTTGTTAGGGATGAGGACTACTATAGGCAGATCTTGACTAGTCTACAAGCAGGTAGTGTGATTTGGAGGCCATATACAGGATTCCCAGTATGGCTTGATACAGTGAGGGAGCTGGTGGCGATGTAGACATGAGAGGTGGGTGTGAGGCCAGAGGGAGGGTGAGTGGGATTTGGTGAGATTTGGCTCATGTCATATGACAGTTTGGTCTAGTGAAGGATGTTCTAAAGGAAGAAACAGTCTACCAGAGGGATGATGTCGAGATAGATGTGGAACTGTCATCTATTTGTGAGGTAGTGGATATAGACTGATGAGGAAGGAGTTGGTGTGGTGGTGGATGCTAAGGGAGTGGTGACAGGATGTGAAAATGTAGGGGTAGAACAAAGGCCTATGGTACTTGGTGGTAGTGGCAAGCTAGGTGGTTTTGATAGATGAGGTGCGGGATTATGTAGAGGTTGCACCTCATAAGGGTGGTGATGGTGCGAGGGCAGAGATGGGAGGAGATAGGGTAGTGATGTTAGAGGACTACCATAGCTCATTTGGGGGTCTAAGAAGGTCACATTGGTATCAAAGAGAGATGGACTGAGTCATCAGCTCACTATTGTACATGGAGAATCTTACTCAAGCTATAGTTTACCAAGATCGATATCAATAGCAGAGAGAGGCCTTATGGCCTTTTGAGTGACAGATACTTCTATTTCAAGGGATGAGCTAGGCAGTCGGAGAGATCTCAGGCTAGTGGTCAGATGATGCCACCTGGTAGTGTGGGTTTGGCCAACTACCATTCATTATGTGAGGAGCTCGGTACTATGAGGAGATAGTACGATAGAGGTTTTCAGATGAGCCACACTATGTGGTGTATCTGGCGTAGAGGCATGCGACACCATCAGTTAGTGCTACAAATGTTAGTCAGGTCCCTAGATGACCAAGTAGAGGATTGAATGGGGGTCGTGGTGCTGATCATGGGAGTAGCACCTGAGGCGTTATTGAGTTTACAAAAAATTTAGTTCATTCATTATATATATGATTTTTTTGATATATGGGGCTCTCCTGAATCCCATGATTTATCGATGTATAGTTATGACATGTGAGCTTCTTCTGAAGCCCCTTTTTGATGTATATTTTTTACATTTTGATGTACATGCATATATTCATATGATGTTTTTCATTTGGAGTTACATGTTGTGTGTTTCGTGTAATGTGATGGATTTTGACTTGATAAGTTATATATGAGTTTTTAATGGAATTTTAAATTAGATTTTTGATATAATGATTAGATGTATTGATATGATGTTTGATGTTAATGTGGTGTGACTTAAATATAATGATATTTATGTGTTTTAAAATACTTAATCCTAGTTAAGAATAAATGTGAAATGTTTTCTTTTGAATTAAATGTGATATATATGTGACCTGATGGTAAATTTAACATGTACGACAATGCACTAAAGGCTTTATAACAAATGGTAACATATAAATAATAGAAGTTAGCCACATTTAGGATCATACATATATGTGGAAATGAGCTTATGTACCTTCTTTCAACATGGAAAGGGTTCATATGTAATTTGTATGGGGGAGTAGGTATCCTTTGATGGATTGTAGGCTTGTGCCCCATCCATACTGTATTGTGTAAACTAATCAATGCAGAAATTTTCCTTTTTGATTGGAAATGTGATTGATGCGGGAAGAATTTCCTAGGATTATTTTGATTATTTTTACTTTGATATGAGGGTTGATCAATATGGGAAGATGTTTTTGTATTGATTAGGGGCATCCATCCTTTGAGGTAGCGGTATATGACTTTTTTTATTTTCATGTTTAGATAGTTGTCCTTCACGGGATTGGTATATATTTTGATTAACTATCCTTTAAGGGATCAATCTATAATGTATAGTGTGCATCCATATGTATACTTTTGAATTTTATTTGAGCTGAGTGTAGGCCTACTAGACCATTTGAGGAGGGGATAATATGTGTTCACAAACTACACATATGTGCCCCTAGCATGTCTTCATTTGGTAAATAACGGGAATACGGGAGTAATGATTGTAGAGTTCCTTCTTATGAAGATGAACTTATCCATGTGGAAAATGTGATGAATAGATTTGTGGTGTTAATATTAAATGTTGTAAATATAAGATAATAATGAAATACTACATAATTCCAAATCAATACAATAGTGAATGATAGGTTTGTGATGGAATGAGATATTTGATGTGACTAATGTCATAAAAGTAGGTGTGTTTACAATAGAAAGATCATAAGTGCAAGTAATTTAAGAGTTGATTTTCATGTTTACCATCAAGGTAGGATAAGTTATATTCTCCTGACCCATATTTATGAGTGATGACATAAGGACCAATCCAATTAGAGGAAAAATTTCCACGTTTACTCCTTTCTAGAGTAGTGACATTTTTATTCTCTTTAAGGACAAGATCACTAATTTTGAATTCACTTTCTTTAACATGATTTTTATATGCTCATTTGATGCATTCTTGATAAACATGATGATGCTCAAAG
Organism: Taxus chinensis; assembly: GCA_019776745.2. Taxonomy (NCBI): domain Eukaryota; kingdom Viridiplantae; phylum Streptophyta; class Pinopsida; order Cupressales; family Taxaceae; genus Taxus; species Taxus chinensis. The sequence continues at coordinate 775,542,731 of CM034146.1, forward strand.
GGTGTTAGGTGACATTCATCTAAAAATTCAAGTTGTGTTAAGAATTTATTGATAATAATCCTCATCAAAGATAAAATCAATGAGGGATGTAATTTTAACTTCAATGGGTATAATTTCCTCAGATCCATAGACTAAATAAAAGGGTGTAGAACCTAAAAGAGTATGAATGTTAGTCCAATAAGCCTAGAGAGAAAACATGAATTTAAAGATGTCAATTCCTACCTGCTTAGTTGATGGTTTTCATGAGGTTTTTATTGAGTGTTTTTGTTAGAAGCTTATGATTGACCATTTTCATGTGAATAGTAAGGAGATGAAAAACTAACTTATATGTTATAGGTGTCAGAAAGTTTTTGAATAGTTTTTTTTTGAAAGATTTTCCATTATCTTTGATAATCTTGTGAGGAATGCCAAAGCGACAGATAATGTGATGGTGGATAAGGTTTCTGCTCTTATGAGCTTTAGTAGAGATGAGGGTAATATCTTCCACCCATTTTTTGAATTATTTTGTAGCAGTGATGATAGAATGATGTTTTTGTGATGAGTGAGGGTTCATGAGGCTAATGAGGTCAAGTCCCCATTGTGAAAAAGGCCATTAATCTTGAGAGGGTTATAAGGAATGACTTGGAATATGAGTAAGGTTGGAGTGTTGTTAAAATTTGAAACATTTATTGATGTATGCACAACAATATTGGTTGAGGGTAGGCCAATAATAGACCATTCTTAGAACATGTTTAGTAATAGCCAAATTTCTCAAGTGTCTGCCACATATGTTGTCATGGAATTATTGGATAGCTTTGGTGTATTCGTGAGGTTTTAGGCATCAAAGCAGGATGCCATCAAACCCACGTTTCTAGAGGACACCACCTACGATGATATATCAGTTATCACATTGTAGAAAGGATATTTTAGCATTCTTAGAAAGGTTAGAGTGAATTTTATATTGAAAAATATAGTCATAGAAATGAGTGTACCAAATGTCTAATTCATTGTTTTCGATAAGATTAATAGAAGGGATTTTGTTTCTATGAGATGGTTGATCAATTCTATACACAACCAAAAACAACTTGGAATATTTATTTGATAAGGGGATAAGTGATGTAAGAGAAACCATAGTGTCTGTGAATTTGTTGGATGAACGGGAAATTGTTTGGATCGTATATTGATTGAATGCTTCTAAGACAAAGTTGACGATTTTGTATTTTTTTTTTAAATTTAATTTTTTCATTGATAATTTCCCTTTATTTGGTTGATGATAAGTTGGGATCCCCCATAGATGTTGAGGATTTAAACACCAAACATGACCACAGTTTGGAGACCCGTGATGAGAGCTTCATAATCGGCCATGTTGTTAGTGCATTCTAAATTTAGTTTGAGAGAGAAATGAATAGGATCACCCAAGGAGGTATGATGATGATACAAGAACCTCCCCCTGTTGAAACTTAGATTCATCGAAGAAGAGTGTTATTTTGAGGGGAGTGTGTTCTTAATCGATAGTGTTGATGGAGACATCGAGAAATTATTTTCGAGGTATTTTATAATTAGGAAGGGGATATTTTGAAAAAAAATTAGTGATGGATTTCCCCTTAATATATTTTTGTGACATGAATTCAAGTTCAAATTCAGTCATAAGGATGAGCCATAAAGTGATCCGATCACTATGATATGGTTTATAATGCATATATTTGATAGGATTGAAGTTGATGACAATGTAACTCTGATGATTAAGGAGATGGTGATGAAGCTTAGAAGTCACGAAGGATAGGGAAAAATATAAATTTTATTCTTTGATGTAATGAGTTTCATATTTCTGAAGAGTGTGGCTTACATAATAGACAACTTGCTCTCTACCTTTCTTTTCTCGATATTATAGCATAGCAACGAAGGCATCGTTGGTGATAGATATATATAGATAAAATGGCTCCCCCTTACGTTGAAGTTTTAGAAAAGGTGGTGATGAGAGATATTGTTTTAGTTATTTTAAGGCCTTTTGATATTTGTGATCCCATTTGACATGGACATCCTTTTAGAGGAGATTATGAAAAGGCTAAAAATGATCTAAAAGCTGATAAATAAAGTAGCAGAGTGATTAGAGTATACCTTGAAGACTAAAAAGTTATTTTATATTGAAAGGAGGGGGCATATTTATTATGGCTTTGATTTTGGAAGGTTCCACTTCAATACCCCTAATGGAAATGATAAACCCTAAAATTTTCCTAGTGAGAACACCAAATACACACTTAGTTGTGTTAAGGCATAGAAAGTATTGAATAAGACTAGAAAATATGACGTTGATTATTGTGAGATGGTCCCTTCGATAGCTATATTTATGGATGAGATCATGGAAGATATAATCCATAGTGCGTTGATAAGTGGACCCTGCATTCTTTAAACTAAAGGGCATGACATGGTAGCAAAAGGTCCCCAAGGGTAAATGAAATATGTCTTATGTTAATTTTTAGTGGCAATAAGGATTTGATTGTACCCATAAAATCAATGCATAAGAGATATAATTTGATAGCCTGTTGTGAGGTTGACAAGCTGCTTGTTTTTAGGAAGAGGGAAGTCGTCTTTACAACAAGCAAGATTGAGATCTTGAAATTATGTGTAGATACTTAACTTTCTAGTGGCTTTGGTTATGGGTATGATATTAGATATTGGCTATGGGTATTCAAGGTTAATTTGATATTATTGGATATAATACATTGTAATTATTCTTTTATGAGGAGGGCTACACAAGGATGTATTTTACATAAATTTGACTTGACGGGATTGTTGTTACGAATTATGACAATGTTGTAGAAAATGATATTATGGTAAATTTATGGAATATCACTGTAAGTCCACGTGAATGCCTAACTATTCTTGGAAAGCAATGTGGTGAAATACTTTAATTCTTCTTAATCTAGAGATTGGCCAACTTTGACTATTTGAGGTTCTTGTGACTCTGTTTTCTATACCAAAACTCTCCTTCCACTAGATAGAAGAGCTCGTAAAGGATTTTAACACCTACATTGATGGGTAAAATATCTGTCTGGGTAAAATATTCATGCCTAATGTAGGGTAAATGGTGTTGTTAAAGGCACACAACATGAAAGGTGACTGGTAAATGATGGTGTTAGGTAACTGAATTTAGTTATAGGCATGAGATGATATGATGTTGACACTAGATCCATTATCAATCGTAAGTCTCTATAGAAGAGTGTCATCAATTTTTGTGATGACGTAGAGTGGAAGGTCGTGGCCTTCAACTTGTAAGGATGTGATTTCAAAATTGTCAAAAGCGATAGCACTAGACATTTTAAGAGTTCCAACAAGGTTTTCGAATGGTTGAGGGTCATATGATGGTAATGATATGGACTAGAGAGCCTTAATCATTTCTTTTCTATGTTGTGGAAAAGCTTGAACAAGCTAGTAGAGGGACATCTTCACAGGATCTTAATGGAGTTTTTTATGATAGTGTTTTGTATAGAGGTGGTAGATTTGGTGTGTAGAGCATCTAGTATGGACAACTTGGCCTTAGAATATGATAGGATAGGTGATTCAAGAGCTAGGGAAATATAATTTTTGGTCATATTTTGGTTTGAAGCTTTGGGGTCTTGTGCACAGGATCTTTTAGTTATGTGAACCATGTCTATTTGGTGGAGTGAGGTCTTACTAGAAGAGGTCTCACTCTTGTTGGATGTGTATAGAGTTTTGGATGATGGTTCAAGAGGGGTAGCTTTAAGGATTTTATTGGTTTGTTTAATTTCATTTGGATTTTTTCAATCTGTGGGAAGAAGCCCTTTAATAGAAAGGATTTGAATTGTGTCATGCAGGGATTTATATTCCTTAGTGGAATGTCTTAGTGTCTGATGGTATGCACAAAATGCTTCATAATTATACCAAGAGGGTTGACACCCTTGTGAGTTAGATGACTTCATAGGAGGTAATGGTATGGTAGATGATTGAATGATATTTTCAAGGGTTCTAGTATAATACCTTCTTGTATTTATCCAGGATGATGGTGAAGATAAATGGATTTACATATTGTTTGATGATTTAAGAGTTTGATCTAATGAGGTCATTTGTTTTGCGACACATTTAGGTTTTAGTTAAAGAATGACCTTATATTATGTAATTGTAATTGTGAATTTACACGAGGGATGAGGACCCAATATGGAAGGAAAAGGGCACGTAAATTTTTTTATAAGTCCATTTGATAATTTTGTGGTATAGTTTCAATTTTTCTAGATAAAGGATTCATGGTTTGTGCTTTGAGATTTTGGTTGTGGTGTTAAATGACATGGTCTTTGAAAATATATTTTTTAAATTTCTATGGCAAGTTTCTTTTCTGGGAAATTTTCAGAGGAAATAGGTGGGTTTGAAGAGGATGTGATAGATGTAAGAGGATTCATGGTCTTTTTTTATGACAAGACTAGAGGAGTCATGTGATTCAGTTGGTATTTCTATGGTAGAAGCAATAGGTGTTAAAGATGTAAGTGAGATATCTTTAATAATGTTGATGGTATGATAAGAGTTGAAAAAATTGGATTGGGGTTGATTGGTGGATGGGGAATGATTTAGAAAGGGTTGTTTAAAGACATCTAATTTTTTTCTTGGAGGCGTGTTTGGATTTTCAAGTTACAGGTCACCTTGGTCAATAATATCTTGAAGGAAATTTATAAATGAATGACACTTTTTAGGGTTGTGGCCTCTAGATTAATGGTATTTAAAATAATTATTGTCTCAAAACCATGAGGTTTTCGAAACGGATGTCTCAATAAGACGTATAGGAGGAAGTTTAAGCATGACTGCGACAAGGATTTTTTCAAAGACCGTGCTATAAATGACCTTTCATTGAGGTCAGATTCGTTTGGAGTCTAAATGACCTTAAGACACATCATTTACAACAAACGCATTCACTAATCCTGTTGTATTTATCATTGTTGGAAGAGGGTTTAAACGAGGACTCAAGTTTTGGTTTCTTACATCTAAGTTTTACTTTTCCATCTTTGAGAGTGCACAGATCTAGTTTTTGGGCCATGGTAAATGATTCTTCGAATGTATGGAAGGATTGAATTTGAAGTGTTGATGATATATGTTTAGTAGAAGATCAAACGAATAGCTCGATCAGCTCAGTTTTTTGGAGAGATAAAGATAGTTTATTGATAATCCCTCACCATCTTGTGATAAAATATATAATAGAATCATCCTCAAAATATTTAATATTGTAGAGGCTAGTGATAGAAATTTTATGGGAAATATTGATGAAGAAATGTTCTAAGAAAAACTGTGTGATTTGTGTGAGAGAAAACAAATAATATTGTGGAATGTTGTTATACAAGTCAAGGTTGGATGCTGCTAAGGATATGGGAAATTTTCTCAACATGAGATCTTGATCATGGGGAATGAGATAACATCTATGGATAAAAACTATGATGTTTTGTTGAGGGTCCTCAGTACTATATAATTTTATGAACTTCAGAGGTCCCGAGTGTGGGGGATGAGCCTTAAAAGGTACCAATGGATGGATTGGTTTGTTGTATATTTTTTTAAAGGAAAGCATTCTTGTAGGACCCATAGTGGTAACTTAAAGGCTTAAATCCTATTCATAAGTACTTGCAAGGAGTAATTTTTATGTTGTTGTTGATGGTTTGAAGATGATGAGCTAGGTTGATTATAGATATTTGGGTTCAATTGTTTATATAACTGATATGGTAACAAAACAATATGATAAAGATGGGTACTTGTGGGAATGGTGTAGGGATTTTGAGAGACTAAGGGTTGTGAAGGTTGAATGTATTGATAAATAATATGAATGGAAGTGTGGAAAATAAGTTAGGATAGTTGTGGTATATACTGAGAAGGAATGGTGATATATTATAAGACAGGGACAATAGATGCATGTTTTGAAAAGGGGTGAGTGATAGTGATGGAACTCATGTTAACGAGGGGTATAGATGTGGGGATAGAAATGACTAGATTCTATAATGAGAATGTAGTTTGTTATGATGGGATGAGTTGAGATACAATAAGAGGGGTCAAAGTAAGGGGAATGTCAACTGCGTTTATAGGAGGTGGAGGAGAAGCATTAGAGGTTGTGAGACTGGATATGGAAGGATATGTGGTAGTGTTTATGTGTGGCTGATGAGATTGACAAAGGAGACAATGAAGGGGATAGTTGTTGGTTAGATGTGTCTTGTGATGAGACAACATTAATGTCAAAACTAATGATAGGGACTAATGAAGTGAGAAATGATGCTCCTGATCCACCCGAAGTGGAGTAGGGATGAATTTATTGTATAACAGTCTCATGATTAGGTTTGATGATTTAGGACTGATTGAATGTGACTGTAGTAATGGGAGGTCATTTTTCTGTCCCTGGTTGTTGAAGGAAGACACATCAGGAAGCAAGGTAAGCATTAAGGACCACAAAGTTAGATTCCAAGATTACTATGAAGACTAGATCACCACTAATGAAGAACCGTGTGCTAGGTCAATCTATAATTTCTGATTTGGTTCTCTAGGTACTAGGATGATGTGGGGGGTTCTTGATCGGTATCTGGAGGTGGTCATAAAAAAATCAATTATTCCTAGGATGTCTTGAAGGTGAGATTCGAGATTATCCGGGCATTGTTAAAGATGGTTTACCATATCATTGGTTTTTTGAAGATGATATGTTTTCTAGTTAAAACTATGAACAAAGCATGTAATCAATGAAGAAAAAGGAAAAAATGGTTGTTTAAAAAAATTGCAAACTGTAAGTCACCAGAAAAACTTTCGATTATCTTGATTAATTTAAGGAAAATATGAAATAAGAAAAAACTCCGAAAGCGTACCAAGAAAGGTCAAATAAGATTAGTTGCATGGGATTTTAAGGTCAGATTCTTCGATATGCCCAAAGTTACGTGAGGCCCATATTTGTGTTGGTGTCAATACAAGGCATGGTATTAGGGCTTATCCCCCCCCTCACAGTCCCGTAATGATAAGGGTCTCGTGTGCTTATACGATATACCTCCCACCATTTTTTTGATTCTTGGATAAAACAATGGGTTGTCTTATCCTCTTAGTGATGAAATCCAAGTAGTTCAACCTGGAAAGAGTTGTTTAGATGTGGATTTGATGAGATATCTGGTTTTGTTATGTGTGAAGGGAGTTTTGTGAATATGATTCTTTTATCTCATAATTAAGCTATGTGAGCAAGCAAATATGATTGTTCGTTTTAAGATCCAAAAAGGAAATGTTTACTTCAATGAGAACAAATCACACAAAATGCAATGCTGAAAGGAAATGACATACTTGTAACAGTGACGAAGTTAGTTTCTATAATGCTAAAATACAAAAAATTCTAAATAAAATAGGATTTATAGATACCTGTGCCAACAAACGCAATTTCAGGATGAGTGAATACATGAACAATGTAAGAGACTCCTTTCACCAAACAAGAAGACCTATATATAAAGACAACTAGACAAGAAAAATATTATATAAGAACTTTACGAGTTGTTCAGCAAAGAGCGATCCCAAGAATCCAAAGGGCTTCCTTGAAGGGGTGTCAACTCATGAAGTACAATTAATTGGTATGAAGATAAGATATTAATAACAAAATTAGAATTCAAGAGGGTATGGACAGATCATGTTCTACATTATAGGTGTCCCATGCTAGGGCTATAACAAGCTTGAAATATAGGAAATAGTCAAACCAATCTTATTATGTTGTGTACTGTATCTCACGTATGATCTCCAGTTGATCTTCAATATTTTTTATTTCTGGTGTGTGTGTAATGGAAGACATGCTGAGATTATGTGATATATTAAACTTCTCCCACATAAAAGGATGCTACATAATTGGCAGATTTAATATGCTTGTGATGGGGTATGATGGACCTTAGACAATCATCTATAGAGAATATATCTTACAGAAAAATATATTTGGTCAAAACAGATTGATAAATATATGATAAATGTTTGATATATGATAAATTGAATAAATTGACAATGATCGTTGGTGATCCACAAGGATCATGGGAGATCAGAAGAATCATGGGTGATTTTGTAAATCGTCGGAGATCTCTATAAAAATTTGATTAAGATGATTGTTTTAGCTTATATCTAATATGCTAATGAAATGAAAATAAAGAAAGATGAAGACTTGATTACCTTTGACAAAAAAATAGACTAGAAAAAATTACAACTACTTACAGAAGCTTTATAGAGTATCTAATGGGTTGACAGAAGTGTTGAGGATGTCTAGATGCTTGTGATGATGTATTTTGGTTCACTAATGCAACATATAATTTTTGAAATGGTTATAAGTCATTGAAACATGAACCTTTAGGTCCTAATTATAATCGTTGGCAATCAGTTAGGATCTTTGATGATCCAGAAGACTCGGGGAAAGTATAGTGGAAGTGATTTTAACCACTTCCAAGTTGAGATTTCTTAGGTGGGGATGTGAGGTAATTATTTTGGGATGTTAATAGGTTGGGTAATAGGGGTAAAAATGGGTTTAGATGGGTTAGGTATGGTTAAATATATTTAAGCGAGGTTAATGTAGGTAAGTAAGGTTTACAAGGGGTAAAAATATGATTTTACAGGGCAGAGGGTAGTGACTTAAGATATGATAGGTTTAATGATTTAATTTGCTTGGGGTGTAGGCAGGTCATGTATGGTGATGAAAACTTGGTGTATACACATTAATTTATTCGTTTATGTGTAACAATGGTTGTAAGAGACTCTGGTGAACTTAATAAACTAATAAATAGTTATTATTTTATGTCAGTATTTGGTGATTTTGTTTGAGTATTTTCTTTCTAAATTCTAGAGGTAATTCCCATTAGTTTTATTGAAGTTGTTATTAATTTAGTTAGGAAATTTATGGGAAGAAAGATTATAAAAATCAAAGTAGATGTAATACCAATATTACACTTTATCTAGTTAGAAAATAGAATAATTGTGTTTTATTGAAAAAATATTATATTACATTTAATATTAGCAAGAATATATATCATATATCATATTTGGGTAAAATGAAGTAAATTGAACTAACATATATGAGATAGATAAGAATGTAAAAGGTACATTTAGAGAAGATTTCATCAATTCTTTACTATGCTAACGAGACTGTGTGTGGAAAATGTGTAAGAAAGGTGTAAAACTTATCATCAAAATATCCCCAAAATCTGGTAGTATACTTTTACAAGTAGGATGAAGTATCATGTCTTGGAATAAGTCACTTGGGAGGATTTGTCTTCTTTACCTAGATTCATTCTCTATTGAATATGAACAAATGTTGAGTATTTTTATATCTTCTTATGCGTGTGCAGTTTTGTCTTATGTTTTTTAACTTCATTGATCACACATATGCACAAAATTAGGGATTATTATTATTATTATTATTATTATTATTTACTTAGGTATATCTAAAGGGGTTAAAATTTTTGGGTTATGTGGAACCTTGCCATGCCTACATAGACAAAGGGGATTCAAACCCTCATTGTTCTCCACCTAATAAATGTGTGCAAGTTGTGTATCAAAATGTGTTTTGTGAAATAAAGACCCTATTACTACGTATGGAACTCAAAAATGATATTTGGCATGTGATGTAGCATTGCAAATAGCCTGAGGTAGGTTTTAATGATGTTAACACACTTATAACTAGTTAAATATGATTGAGCAATTTATTTATTAATTAACTACTTTATTATAACCTCTTAAGTAGCCCATAGATTTGATATCTGAGTTATTTTGCATGGATTAGATTAATGTATCTACATAGGTTATTGTTGTGACAAAATAGCTTTCTCAAATGAAACATAACTAACTATGGTATATTGTGAAGTTTAAAATGTGACTATTAGGATTTTTACAATTAATTCCTTTGATTTGGAAACTTTTGGCCAATAAACTTTGTTATTCATGGATAAATTAATTATGTAATGATACAAAATGCAAGCTATCAATTGGAAATGGTGGCCAAACGTCCAAATATGTCTCTTATCACTTGATAATGAGTTTTTAACTTGTCAAAGAATGATAACATGTGTGAGCTATGGGATTTTAGTGTTTACTGAGAAATAAATATGCAGGAAATATTTAATTAAATACACAATGAGTAATTTTCTAAGCTAAATGATAAGGGTTAATTGCCAAATGTGATAGTTCTAAAGTTAGATATCTATAGTTTCTTTAATTTTAATATAGTATCAACAAACTACTTGATTATAATAAAATTAATGAAGCACAATCCTTCGACAAGGAAAATCCATGGGAGAGACTAGATTTTTTGTGATCCCTTCTCCTTTTTTTGTATATATCTAGGAACATGAGTCTATGTGCCACATGCAAAATCGTTTGTTAAATTATAATCAATTTTTCAATACAAAATTAGTAAATATCATAAAGTAAATGTGAAAACATGAAATGTCTGCACATGATTTCACCCAATAGTGAAGGTGAGGGAAGATTAAACTAAAAAAGTAAAAATTCATGAAATACATACGCCATTTTATCCTCAATATTGTATGATAGGAAATATTAACAAAATACAAATAAAACCACAACATATGTGCTTACTGAGTGAATAATGTAAAATATACAAACACATTGTCCTCAGTAAGTGAATCCTTATATAACCATTTGCAACAATTCGACCTATTAATAAAAACCATATGTAACTATTCAAAATAGTTGACATATTCAATAATTACATGTAAACATATGATGTAATAGTCATGCAGATATCATGATGTAATGAATTCACGCATATGATCACACTATGTCATCTAAAGCGATATATCTTAAATGTGCATGAAAGTGTTAGAAAACCCCATAATATCACCCCTTTTGAGATAAAGGACATTGAAAAGAATAACTTATCTCAAAAGATAATGTATTACTCATGTAAAATTCTAAAAGAAAAATGATAAATGATATAAACAAAAATAAGGGTATCAACTAGCAAGGTAAAATGTCTATATATCTCATAAGATAAAGCATGTGCTAGTACAAGTAATGTGTAACATTGCAGAGATACAACAATGTGATATCAAAAAATGTGTATGATTGTATCAGTAAACATGTTTTACTAGAATTCATAATAGATTTAGAAAATCAAACACAAGAAATATGTATAAGTATAAAGCTAATAGTGGTGTAGGAATAATAATGTGTATGGATCACTAAAATAATGAAGCATATAATGAAATTATTCTAGAAATATTCACAAAGATATAATAGAAATGATAAGATGAGAATTAGGATAACAACACATAACTCAATGCCTAATGGAACCATAGTGACCTAAAACATGACATACATGACGACTGTTAGTAGTTGTAGATGTTAGCTTGTGTGTGCAAGAAAGGCATCCAAAAGGTAGTGATATAAGTTAAGTGTGTAACAATAAATTGATACTCATCATGTAGAAAGAAATGATAAACACTATGTATAGTAATGAATGAAAAACATTATATATTAATAAATTATAAGCATCATAATGGCGGACTCCCTTAGCAGAGCTCTGGAAGCGGCTAAAAGTCAATCTATCATTTCCGGTATGAAAATCACCTCAAGTTACCCTTCTGCCACACATAGCCAATTTGCTGATGACACTTTGCTGCTAAGTTTATCCTCTGTAATTGAGGCTCGGGCTATAATGGATATCCTTTCTCTCTACCAATCAGCTTCTCAGCAAACTGTAAATTTCAACAAGAGTAGCATCTCCTTCATCAACATGGCCCCTAGGACTCAGAGAAATATTGCTGATATCTTTGGATGCAATATTGTGGATCTCCCCACCTCATATCTCGGCATCCCCCTCTTCCATGGTAAGAAATCTAAAATTCTATGGAATCCTGTCATTGAAAGGTATCAAAAAAAGTTGGCTGCCTGGAAAGGGGTTTTGCTCAGTCAGGCTGGCAAGCTTCAGCTGGTTAAAGCCACCCTTCAAAGCCTTCCTACTTACTTCATGTCCCTACTCAAAATTCCCATTTCAGTGAGGGAGGTTGTGGAAAAAATTCAAAGGAACTTTCTGTGATCAGGGACTGATGCAAAGAAGAGGATCCATCTGGTGGCATGGAAGGATGTGTGTAAACCAACTTCTCATGGAGGGCTTGGTCTTCGAAAAATGGCTGACATGAATGGGGCCCTCCTGGCCAAACTTGCTTGGGAAGTGGATAAAGGTGACTCTAATTGGGCCCATCTACTCAGAGCTAAATATCTGGCAAATAACGAAGATCTGCTCACTTCTAACCCAATTAGAGGTTCTGCCATCTGGAATTCTATTTTTAGCTCCCTCCCCATTATACGAGCTGGCACTAAATGGAGATTTGGGAATGGTCATCTTATTGACTTCTGGAGGGATTTTTGGATAGGGGACGAGCCTCTTGATCTTAATCCTGATTAGGATCCTGTGAAAAGAAGCATCATTAACAAGAAAGGAAGATTAGCTTCGGGCTATTGGAAGATTGTGAATTCCATCCCCTCATGGGATATAAAGGTCTGGGATGATATCAGTGATCTGCAGAGTAGGCTCCTGACTTCGCTCAGAATGGTAATCTCTTCCATCTACATCCCTTTCTCCCAAAATGAGGACGAGCTTATTTGGCCCCTCTCCCCGTCTGGTTCTTTCTCAGTTAAGGATGCTTACCTTTCGATGCATAGTGCTGACTCTGGTCCCCCCCTTTCCAAATTCTGGCCAAATGTGATCATTCCCAAAATTGGTTTTTTCTCTTGGCTCTCTTCTAAGAATGCTTTCCTTTCTAGGGAGAATCTGAAAACGAGAGGTTTCTCTCTCCCCACTAGATGTGTGTTATGTGCTAAAGAGGCGGAGTCCTCTACCCATCTTTTGATCCATTTCTCTTTTTCGCAAGTTATCTGGCAGTGGCTTTTATCGAGGATGGGAGTGTTTTAGACCTTCCCTGAGTCCATTCAGGACACCCTCTCTCAATGGAGCTCTCCTTTCACTCATCCGATTCTAAATTTGGCTTGGAAACTCCTCCTCCCTCATGGAATATGGGGCATCTGGAAAGAAAGGAATAGAAGAATCTTCAAAGAAAAAAGTCTTGAACCTATTCAGGTGGCTTCTTAGATTGCTCTTGCTTTCCAAGAAAATCTCAACTCGATCATGTGGGCCAAATATCAGCAAAAAATCCAAATCTGTAACTCCTAAGAGTGGCAGAAGTTGTTGGCCATTCAAAGTAAAGGCACTTCCACTACTAGGGAATTAGTTCGTTGGCTTCCCCCTCCAAGGGGCTGGAAAAAAATGAATATGGATAGGGCCTCGAAAGGAAATCCTGGAAATTCTTGTGGAGGATCAATTCTTCGTTGCTCTTTGGGATATATTGTTGCTGCTTCTACTCATAACCTCAACTATGGTACCAACCATCGTGCGGAAGCCTTGGCTGTCCTCAAAGGCCTTGAGATGGCTATCAAATTTTGTGATGATCCCCTCCAAGTTTAAAGTGACTCCCTCAACATCATCAAGCTCCTGCAGTCAAATGATTCTGGTCAATGGTCGATACAGAATATCATTGTTGATATCAGAATTATTCAAAGATCTTTCCAGCAAATCCAGTTCCAGCATGTCCTCTGGGAGAGAAATAAAGTGGCTGACCTCCTTGCTAATATTGGTGTTCTCCTTAAGAATCAGCAAAACTGGACAGATAACTTCCCGGATGATCTCTTCCAAATCACTCAAAATGATATATCCCATTGCTGACTGATGGATTGGAGGGCTGATTTGGGTATCGGAAAATTCTCTATGGCTTTCTCAAAGGGTGGCGGAATTGATGTCGAATTAAATTGATTTGACATTTAACGATGGGAATTTTGATTATGGTGTTGGGTAATGATGCGGGGTATCTCTGCACGAATGGGAATTACCTTCACATAAATCATTTGAGGATATGGCGGGAGGGCAATGATAACTTGGCAGACGGCTCCCCCGCCCTGACTAGGCCGTTAAATGACCCTTATTGCTCTCACTTCTGCAATTATTCAAACATTCATACCATGGGGGTTCAGTTGAAGCGTCTCGAGCCTGATAACTTTGATTCGATTAAAAATGATGGGGAGGTTTGGAATATAATGCTGGAAAATGGTATTATTACCTTCCTGGAGAAAATGGCGGGTTACTCTGCGCTTGTTTCATATGCAGTTATGGCTTCCTAGTCGAAGGGTCAGGTTCGGATTGGCAACGCTCGCTTTACCATCTCCACAAATGCAATAGCTGACACCACTGGCCTTCCTGCTGCCAGAGACATCTACTTCAGGCGCTCGCTGCATGCGGAAATTCAGGATTTTAATGCTCCTGGGGACAGACCGGTGAAATACCTCTCTGGTTACACTCGGGTCTCCCTGCCTTCCCCTTGGGACAGAGTCGCGGAGGTCATAATGCGATATTTTACCATTGACGGTAGATATCGACTTGTTTACGGTCCTCACCTTTTCATCCTCTCTCATCTTCAGTGGGGGAAGAAAATTAATCTGGCGGCCTTTCTGTTTCAGTCCTTAGAACAATCGGTCCAGTTAGCTCCTGACGGGGAAGGTGCCATTCTTCACCAGGGTTTGTTATATCTGCTCTTCTCTGTTGCTTCTTCTCATTCCGACCTTCTTCACTTCCCCCCAAGTCTGGTCACCGCCACCGCTCCCCCTCACCTTTCCCTCGCCCCTCCTCCACCTCCCTCCGCTCTTCTCGACACCGTCGTCGTCTTCTTCTTTCTTCTGGTTCTGACTCTGATGTGGCTATTTTGAGTCCCCCCCTCGCTGCCTCTCATCCCCCTGCCTCCCCTTCCTTCCCCACGCCCCTCTCTTGCTTATTTTTGGAAGGCACTGATGCCGGCGGTCACGTTGCTTCCCCTGTTTCTAGCCCTGATTCCTCTCTGGCTGCGGACATTTTGGGCCTAGCTAAGCTCTACCCAGACTCCCCGGACTCGGAATAGTTTGATAACAGCCAACCGATGGTTGATCCCATCACTCAGTCTGCAGGAAACAATACTCTCTTCGAGGATAAAGTTCTTACTGCTGACACTTTTCATTCCTCGCCGATTCTAGATTCTACACCTGCTGCGCCTGAGTCTGCTGACACTCATAGGGATGATCGTAGAGTCGACATGGTTTCTTCTATTCTAAACAAGCTTCAGCGCGCATTCAAGGCTTTGAAAGCTTGGGAGGCTTTCACTAAATCAACCAAGACTGCCATTGCTAACGACTGTTCGGAGCTCATCAATCTTACCGAACAACTTGCAAATGACTCAGGCTCTCCTAGAGCTAAAAATGCAGTCTCTGAGCTGAAAAATATCTTATGATGTATCTCTTCTTTCTTTCTGTTTGTCTTTTCGTCCTCCTTTTTTGGAATCTTCTTGGGTACTTTTTTGCTTTGCTTTTATTGCTAAATCTGGCCTGATGGGCTCTATTGTATAAGGTTGTGGGACCTTCTAAAACCCTCCTTTTACCCTATATATTCCAAAAATAAAAATAAAAAATTATAAGCATCATGTATTAGGAAATGATAAACATGATGTAATTTAGCAATAAATGTGTATGGAGAAATGTTTCATAAAAAATATGATAAGAAAAGTCTCATAGATCTAATAAGCATAGTATAGAAGATAGTTGTTCAAAATCTAATCTGATTAGTACTTAGGTATTTTTCAAGATTTTAGAATTGAACCTAAAGCTTTTAGGGTGTAAATTTTGCAATATGTGTCTATTTTATGAAAACATATAGTTGTTTTGTAAGTTTTGGGGGATTTTGGATTGATTGTTAACATTTGTAAGATTTTTATATGTGTCAAATTTAAAGTATAAAAACTTCACAACTACCAAAGATAATTATATTTTCTTAAATATATGGATTCATGAATTTCCCCATGAGCAATATAGAGTTGAACTCTTATATTTATCTTGGAATTAGGATAATATCGTATTATGGATGACTACATACTTTACAATCCTAGGAGATGCATATTTAAGAGGACCACATGAGTAATCCCCATAATTAATAATGTATGGGAATGACCTTCGTTCTCATCCATGCATAAAGATAATAATTTTAATATGTTAATATAGATTAATGATAATAAGGGTGCGATGAGAATATGATCTATTTGAGGACCCCATAATATTTTATTTTTTTTAAATGAAGAACATGAGATAATTAGTAGATTTGGAAGATTAAAGAGTACATCATAGTGATCTATATAAATTTCAACAAAATCTTAGGATTTGGTCGAAAATGTGCCTGAGATTCCACACATTCATTTCCTTTTCATGGACAAAGAGACTCATTCCATTCATCAATCTTTGTGCAAATAAATGAGCTGCATTATCACTTGTTGTAGCATGAATGTAAAATATGTGTCATTTGCAAAATGTTTCACAAGAAATAAAGGTTACATTAACATGTGGAAAAACTATATTCAAATATATTTTTATGTTGTATGACATAGATGTCGATTACTTTATCGGATCTAAAATGAATTATTACATAATAAAATTTTTTACGATGGATTACAAAGTGAATAAAGACATATATTGATGATGACTTGAGTAGAGAAAACTTGATGAGAATATACAACATTTTTTTCCAAAACATATATCTTTCTATTACCTTTAGGGCCTTAATGTTATTTACAACAATACATCCTCTAATGGGTCGCTACAAAGATTATAACAAATATCTAAGATATTATAATGGTGGTGTGTCCTCCTAGGACTACTTATAGGGATTTTTTCCCTTTAGCTATGTATTGGCTCTCTTTAGTCTCCCACTTTACGTTTCTCAAAAATTCCTCAAAACGAGACGTTATTTCTGATTTTAAACTTGCGTGTTCCCACTCCTCCCATCCAAATTTACCTTTAGAAACTTCCTGTCTTCACACTCAGATTGAAATTTTAATTATGATCATTAAAATATTTTAAATACCCTACTGTCTAGATACTTAATACACCCTATCAAACCTGGTAGCTGTGGAAGGTTTTTCTTTAAGATCATTGTCAACTGATTAGTTTGTTTGCTTTCTTCCTCGACTGACACATGTCCCTGGTAGTTTATCCTCAATTAATCCCTTTTTCATTTCCAACATGCCCTCTTTACTAGTTATTCTACTGTATAATCCCCATACGTACTTAGTTTTATACACAAATCCCTAACAGATACGTATAGTCTCTTTGTTCATTTGCGCAAACCCTTGGTTTGTCATTCTCATTCTCTACCCATAATTATTATGTGTCCGACCTTCACCAAAAATTTGTACGCTGGTTCACACACACCATTGTTGAATTCCTTTGTGTAGTGTGCAATCCTCTATGAAATACACACTGGTTAACTTTTATCTACTTTCTTGCAATCACCAATTCATTGTGTCATGCATCCTTTGCCTCGTCTTCCTTCTTGCCAACTTTGTGAATAACACAACTTAACTAATATTCCCACAAAATATGTAATGTACCTAATGAGATTGTGATGTGTTTTCAACATATATAGATAAGACACTATTGACATAAATTAATACTGCAATAAAAGAAATTGATAAAAGCAATAAGAAGAGACAATAAATGAGAGTGTACTAGAAAATTCTAATGAAAATTTCAAGAAGAGGAAAATCAAAGACTCACAAACACTTACCCTTCAGAACAAGATAAACAAGAATTAAGTTATGAATGTGCACATAGGATATTAG
Organism: Taxus chinensis; assembly: GCA_019776745.2. Lineage (NCBI taxonomy): Eukaryota > Viridiplantae > Streptophyta > Pinopsida > Cupressales > Taxaceae > Taxus > Taxus chinensis. Next base: position 775,560,394 of record CM034146.1, read on the forward strand.
ACATGTGATCATAAAAAATTGAAGGAAATTTTTGATTTCAGATTCACCAATCAAGAAGAAGAGGGTTCATCAATAGATAAAATCAAAATACCATCAAAAGAACTAACAATAGTTATATAAAATTAGAAGGATAGAAGTTGAACACATGCTAGAAATATACTGAAGACAAAAGTAATTTCTTCAAGAAATTTGGATAATCTAAAAGTAATGAATCAGAACTCCAATTATACATTGGATTGTGTAATGAATGCAAAAAAGTGATATTGTCATTTTGTAGGATTTGGGGCCATCTTAAGGGCCAATTGGCCCCAATTTAACTATTTATTTAACCAATATCTTAATTAGTTCAATAAATGATGTATTTTGGGCCATTTTGATCCACATTAACCTAATTGTGACAATATGTTGTAATTTGGTTTACTTTTCTCTAATTTCATCATTAATTATACCCATTATTTGGTTTCCTAAATTAAATATCTAATTTTGGTCAGTTTAAACCTCATTAACCTTATTGTGTTTATATACAATTTTATTTGAGGATTAATTCTCCCTAATCACATCACGAGTCTATAAATTAGTTGATTGATTTAAACAAAGAGATAATTTGGGCCAATTTGAGCCTTATATTGATTTTTTTATGGCTATACAATATGTTTTTGATCTCAATTGACTCCATATGCAACACACATTGCAAATTTGGTTGATTGGTTCAACCAAAGAGGTAATTTGGACAATTTAAGCCATATGAACTTAATTATGATGATGAAATGTGATTTGGGGATCAACCGGACTTAATAACATCCTACACATAACACCAATTATTACTATATGATGTGATTTGAGGTTTGATGGTCCCTAATTACATGAATAATTGAAAAAATAGTGAGATGGTTCAATGATAGAGGTGATTTGGACCATTATATCCCCATGAACTTAATTATGGCTATATACAATGTGACTAGTGGTGCACTTCACCCTATTGCATCATTACACATACTACTTAGGTGATTTCTTCAAAAAGAGATCCAACTTATGGAAATTTTAAACACTAATCATAGTTGTGAGTATGTCACGTGATTTTTAACTTAATTCTCCCTAGTAATTATATCATGCATTGCATAGTAATTTGAATTTCTCAAGAAGAGACGAAACATGGGTTAATTTGAGCCATCTAAAACTAATTAGAACTTTATGATGTGATTTTTTTCTTAATATCCCTAGTTAGTCCTCTAAATGAACCAATCAGTTAATTGGTTTGAAATCAAAGAGGCATATTATGATATAGGAACATCATGAGAGAGATATATATCTTGCATAAGTTGTTTAAAAAGTTCTTAGTATGGGCATGCATAAGGATTATAAGTGAGAAAATGGAACAAGGAAAGCACATAGAAGAAGTTGGGTGATGGTGATGATTGCATAGGGCTTGTGTGGATTCCTTGTAATATGATTCAATTACACAATAGACATTGATCGGAGAAGGTAAAAAGTAAAATGTATGCATGAAATTATGAGGGAGATATGGAGTGTTTTGCATTATGGTTATTTTGTAGTGTTTACATAATTTAATGTTAAAATCATGTGGGTTGAGCATAAATCCTTGGGTCAATTCCTAAGTGACATATAATAATAGTTCTCAAATGGCATGATTAATAAAAAAACATCCTATAGGAGTGATAAAGAGCCATGAAGAGAAACCATCCACATACATGTCACCAAAAGAAGCAAGGTCAACATACAAGCTTGTCTCACAAATTCTTTGATAGATATTTGACAAGATCCCAAGGATTGATTATCCTAAACCCCTATATTTGAAAAATGTAGGAGGTCACGGAAAAATACAATGTGGTATTTTAAAGGATTTAATGAACTCACTTCTAATGTAGAAAGATATAACACCTAGGAAAACATAAAGAAATTTAAAATTCCACCATTTGAAGGGGTAGAGTGGTGAATTTTAGAGTTGATATCCAAGCTGAGATGAATAAGTGAAGCCTATGAAGGGTCCTAGGGAAACACCATAGTAATATATCTAGGTTAGCTTATTTTGTTTGTAAGCGTCCCAATAGTGAATTTTTTTTTGTAGATGTTGTTAAGGTTAAAATTGATAAAAATCTATCTCTTATATGTTGATCTAATGTGTATTCTAAGGTAATTAATTAGTAAATATATTCAAGTAACTTGCATTATCTTTTAGATTTGTCATGTTTGTAAAATATAATTTTGACACATCCAAAACTCCTACAAATCTCAGTAGTTGTAATGCCACGTTCGACGTTACCCCAGTTCTTTCTCCGACAACCCTATTAAGGCAAATCTTGTTCTTAAAGCCTAGTAGGTGGCTGTAATGGAGTTTTGGTGTTGTTATGCTGTGTCCGGTTAAAATGAATATCCATAATAATTATTATTTTAATTTTTTCTATCTTGATTACCGACCATTGTGATTATAATTAATAATTATTTTGGAATCTTTAAAGTAATAATAATAATAATAATGACATTATTATTTTTTATCATCAATCGACGATTATATTTTATTATTATTTTAGTATCGATTGTTATCAATATCGTCCTTAGTTATCGTTAAACTATTCTATTGTTTTGTTGGTCGCTTCCACTGACTGAGCCTCATTTTTGCAAATGAGGAAGAGCTTGTTCTTTTGGTGGTGCCATGGTTTGGGAGTGGTGTTCACTTTTAATATTTTATTTAAGTCTTCAACCACCACTTTCCACCTTGGCCGACCGATCCTTCATGCTTGGGATTGTTTTAAATTGCTAAATTTAAATGTGGATTTAATGTGCACCCCTCACCAACCTTGCCTCTCTCTTTTGATTAGTTTTGTACCATGCTTGGTGTGAGGGGTGGATTTGAATCTTAACTGATTATTTTGGTTCCTTGTTTAGCTGGAGGTGGGTGGATTTGATGGCCACCTGCCATTCCATTAAACCTCCTAAATGTTAGACGCGCTAGACATGCCTTATGGGTGGTCACACCTTATCTCATTTATTGTTTTGATTTGCAAATCTTCCATGACCTTGTTATCTATCTTCACCCAATATTCTTTGACCATGTGGGCTCCTCTTGTGAAGGATTTGCATAGGCGTTGATTAGACTTTAAACCTTCTTATATATTTTGGGCACCTGTTTATTACATGTTTTTAATTAAAATTTATTCATGGCTGTGTTGTAACTTGTTCATGCCATTTTATGCTAGATACGTGAGAATTTTTGGTGGTTGAATGCACCTTTCCTATACACATGAGTGTGGTGGAGGGATTCTTGTTCGAGGTCTTTATATTGTATGTCTTTGTTTCCATGCCAATTTTGTTGGAATAAGTCTCCCCCCTACCTGTGTCAAAACTCCCTTTTAGCACTGGTTGTGTAAATACTGGTAAAGGTGAGTTGAACATATTAGACACCTATTTGGTTTCTTTTGGTGATGCAGGGTTGTGTATAATATCCTCCTGTACATATCCTACATCCATGGCATTCCTGCGACCTCTTCTCTTTGAGGTTTTTTGTCAAATGGTCCTCCTACCTCATGTATACACTCCCATAGGTTTCTTGCGTGGCCCTGTGGCTCCTGCTTCCACAGCTGAATTTTTTTTTTAAAAAGTCCTTTGCTCCCCCCTTACTCTAACCATTCCCTTCTTGATGCAGGCTGTGAGGATCTTGCAAGGTTGTGGAGTCTGGATTTATCCTTGTCTTTCATGTGTGTACTGGACCTTTTTCAATAAACCCATTTTTGGGTATACCACATTCATGGTAGTCCATGAGACCACTATTCTTTCTGTTTGACATTACTTATAAAATGGAGCTCTCTTCCCATGATAAACATCGATGGTAATGGAGTTGGAGCACCCAACCAGTGAAAGAGGGGAGATTCGAGCTGAATATTGTTGTTGTTGATCCATACGGTGTCCATGCGACTGGTAGAAGCTAGAAACTAGGAAAGATAATTCTACTCGTTTCTACATTTGCTAGATTTAAAAATATCATGAAATTGAACCACCCTTTCCCTGAAATTGGTTTTTTGTTGTTTCTTTTGTTGTGGGTTTGGATGCCTTGTTGGGAAATCTCTCCTTTCCTCTTAATATATTCTTGTTTTAGCTACTATCATTGTCATTGTGTTAGTGGACATCATAGATGTGTTTCCTCTCCTCTGGATATTACGTTTTCTTGCTCAAGTGATCAACCTTCAAAATTTTATATACATTCCTTCATTTAAGTATCAAGTGTAACATCCACTTTCAAAACACACAAGACAACATAGAAAAATATAGGATAATTTTTTTGACTTGTTCGAAGTATAGAACGAAATTATAGGAGGACACAAAGGTTACAACTAACTCTTCAAACAACCTGACACAACTATGACCACATAGGGAACACAGAACATCCAACACCCATCAAGAACAATTCACTTTTCTCTTTGAAAAGGCACCACAAAACAAGACCAACCACAATACATAGTCTCAGTTAAGTGTACCCCACGGTGTAAAATCCTTTAAGGCATTTTGCTAAAAAATGTATTTTAAGACTTGACTTTACGAACTAGAATATTCAAGTTTGAATTGAGCATTTGTTCTTACAAAGGTGAACTTATTAATTTTATACTATGACTAATTATCTTGAGAACAAGTTTTCAAAATGAGGTTCATCTAAAGGCTGGAAAAATTGGCTAAAAGCATTTGATCAAAAGGGACACCTTCCATCTCTCACAATGTTACTTAATCATACCCAAGCTACAAAATCTTGATCCAAACCTTCATTACACAAGGCAACAAGCGCAAGATCCAACTAGAGTGGAATACCAGTAAGGTTTAGAAATACAACATTCTGGTGCAAGGATCAACAATTAATTATGCTTAAGAGAAGATTACAAAGAACCATGGCAAAGGTTAGAGAGAAAAGGTCAAGTTATTTCATCATCATGATCTCCTTAGTTATTAACCATTCTTTTAAAGATACTTAAGAGTTCAAAAGGATTTGGGTAACGACCTCATTTAGAATTTTATTGATTTGGTTCGACAAAGGGGATAAGGTTTAATATGTAGCTTAAGGTTAGTGAGGGTGGATTATTTTACACTAGTAGAAAACTCCTTTATTTTCAATTAAGGAATCCTAAATTTACCTATAAAAACACAACTTCATTATTATCTTATTCATTTATTCATCTATGTATTCATTTTATTGTATTTTTTATTAACTTTAGAAAAAAGATTACCACCCACTAAAATATACATAGAATTGCACTAATTCCAAGACCATTAGGGGGGGTTATATACTAGAATGTTTTAAGACTCGAAAAATGAAACTACCATTACAAATCGAGAGAACTAAACATGGTTATAAAATTTCTATTCAATGTGACACACAAACCAAAACTGTCGAAAGATTTGATTGAATTTGGATGAGAACAAGAAGGTAACAAAATTGGTCAGCCATGCTACAACATTTTTATGACTGAAATAATATCCTAAAGAAAGTACACATAACAAGGTGATGATCGAATTTTATTCCTCATAAAAATAATTACAAGTCTTTCTACAAAAGGACAAGACAACTTTATTTCACAAATATGGAAAAATCCAAGGCAAGAGGCCTTTGAAACTCCTTTACAAGCACCATTTAAATAATAACAACACATTTGACATTGGTACAACAAACTTCATAAATCAAACTGATGAAACCTTTAGAACTCTTTCATTTTATCTACTCACATAATCCATCTGCATAAGTATTAACTCTTGTCAGTTTGTGAGAACTTAGCATGTTAAGACTACCCAATGCAACAGTAAGCTAACATTTAACAATATCTTGAAAGGAATATTGTATTTCAATAATGGATCAAGCACAAACCACTAATCAAAATTCTTCACACAAGATAAATATTTACACCAGCCAATAAGAAGGAAGCTAAATATTCTAGTAAGAATGATATCTCAAATAATCAAGGCAAGGCCTTATAGATTAAAACAAAAAGGGCTCAAAATATTGAGATTTAAATCATGTAATCCTATGGATTACATGATTGAAATCTAATACCCAAACCCTCCTGTTAAATGGAGAACCCAAGATTTAATAATGATCCAAACCACTCAATCAACAGATTTTCATTTGAATGAAACACACAACAATACCTTTGAACCCATTCCTTCATCAATAAAGGATGCTATGACCACTAAGATTATGTCTCGAAGATGATCACAACACAACTTAATAGTAAGAAATCATTAATGGACTATAACCTACTAGTGTTCATTGGTCTCAGGAAAATCGAACCATAGTACACATCCAAATAATCTATCCATCTCCTCACACATTTCTTATACTCACATTCTATGTGGTAGAAAAAAAGTGATTGAATCTAACTGAACCAATCTCTGAATATACATAGACACTCTCAGGTCACGGTTTCAACCTAGCACCATCATTTCTTTCATGAAGGCCATAAACTACACATTTTTTTTAGTACAACGTAATACCCTTACGGGGTCTAACTTTAGAAGACTCCTCTTCATCTAGGTTCTCCAAGAGGTCCCAGAAACGCAAGATATATATTTTAAACCATTTAAGAACAACTCCCAACACAAACACTACTAAGACCCTTAAATGAAAACAACAAAATAAGTAGCATGAGGGTTCAAGCTTATGGCCCATGGCTTCTATTTACTAGGCCTTCCAAACTTCGAGTGCAAATCACTAACTTAGAACAGCTTCAGTCACGGGTTCCATGGAGGTGAAACTCTAACGAAAAGAATAACTAAAGAATAACAGTATTACATAGTATTATAAATGAATTCGAACAGGTTACCTTTACTTAGAAAATAACTCACAGTTAACCCAATTTACCTTCCAAGGAAAGGAACCGAGTTTTCACATTTGCTTATCAAATTCCTTATCATTCATAAAAAAGAACAATACACAAGGAAAAATAGAATTTACTACTTTACCCATCTTATAACGTAACAATAAAAGGGAAGAGAAAACTCATGCGACCAATTAATATGGTGATCTATTTTTAAGATAAATCCTAGATCAGTTCGTACCAATATGCAACTATTTTATCCATTTGACACGAATATAGACATTCGACATCCATGGAAAGATTAGGAAATGGTATTCATGAATTTCGAGCCACTTATAGGCTTAAACATATTTTGGGTATTAAAAAGCCGCTAACAGCTCTAAGAAGCTACACAAAATATCTATATAAACAAATACTACATAAATATATGTATTTACCTTTGCTTATCTAGGTATTCAAAATACCTATTCGAACCACAAAATATTTATACAATAGATATATACTACACTGATACATGAGTTTTCTCTAATCCATGCAAGGGGAAAAAAATAACCAGGTTTGCACATATGAAGGTATGTACCCTAGTCCTTAATCCTTCCCAATAACCTTCAAGAAATAATGTAAATATTATATATATGTATATTTATACGGTATATACAATCCCACATGAAACCATATACTTGCATATATTCATCTCAGAAGAGCATTATAATGAAAGAGTGGACTTTTCTGCAACCCAGGTCATTCTACTATATCCTAAATGTGTATACAGTAAGAAAATTCATAACCACATACACTGCTTCTTGAAATGACAGTATAATAAATAAAGTATATATACAAATAAACACAATTCCTATAACTGTTCAATATCTATTTTGTAAGAACAAGTAAAACCAAAGAATATACATTAGATAAATACTCAACTGTATTATGATATGAATCCCAAAGTAAGGGAGATGTGATCCATGCCCTTTGGCCAGGCCATTTCTCCATAGATCACAAAGACAAAAAATTGAAACTAGCTTGCCAGGTAAGGAGGATTGAAAAGAACTATATTGTTTTATTTATTTATTATTCCTTATTCACATAGCAGGAAACAGAGGTACCCACATAACCTATTCAAGACAACATTGCAGGAAAAGAAAACATTCACTTCAAGAAATTATGAAAAATTAGCAGAATATTACAGGGGTTTATACTTAACATGCATGATTGGAGCTTCCTCAATGCAGCCACATCCAATCCAGGCTCAAGAAGTTGTAACACATTCTAAAATTCACTATCCTCGGCATGTTGGTCGCTCCTACCCATTCATGGCTACGTTTTGGCAACTACAAGGATACACGACTAGGGAAGGAGCTCCAAAACAGCAAGATGCAAATGCCTCAAATAAACATGATTTTCAAGGGAAAATCCATACCCCACAACCTTTCCAATGCCCTCCCAGCTTGCTTCAAAATGGGACACTAAGGTAGAATATGGACATCCAGTGAAGCATAATGGAGATCATATTTGTGTCAGATGCAGAAGTATGAGCTTCATAAGCCACGTATGTACAAAGTGAAAACATCCACAAGGCATGAAGATTGTTTGAAAAAATGCCTCAAAGAGGTGTGGCCTCAAGGGATCTCCATGATTGCAGGATACACACAGGAAGGATCTGCTAAATGGCTCTATGTTCACCATATGCAACTAACAGGTCTCCAAATTGCATAGTTCGCTTCCCTCTAGAATGGACGCAACCAAAACCATCCTCCAAAAAAACATTCTAATTTCCCAATTCATGGTCCAAGCATGGCATAAAACAAAAAACCAAGGAAACAACATGTGGTCAGCATTAGAAAGGGCGTTCCAGTCAGAACAAGGCCCCAAAAAAATATTAAAAAATGCCTTCCACATCCCACGCCAAGCATGTCAAATAAATTTTAGGGGGTGGGGGCCATATGCTAGGATAGGCCGATACTAGGGAGGATGGGGGAGTAGGCATAATTCATACTATTCCTCATTGATACGCAGTCAAACACGTTAAAAAAAATACAGTCCCCTCTGAACAGGCGCCTCCCAAAATCCTCCTCATTACACACAAATAAAGCTTAACCAAGATTTGGAAATGATTTAATTCAGGTGAGAGATAATAAAAATCCCCTCAAAACATGTGCCTCCTCTTAACGTCTCCTTCTTCTACGCATCCATCCAAGGATAGATATACGAGGCATTATATCAAGTTTATCATGTTGTTTATAGCTAGTAATGTATGATGGGCAAGCCAGCTTGCGGTAACTATGAACATATTGCTTTTCACATGAGCTTATTGTCCTTTTTGTTGCACTTTTTTATCTCACTCTCAAGCCCCTTTGATAACATTTTTTATCCCAGGAGAGAAAGATTGTAGGATTAGAGTGATCAATGCTTAGGCTAGTCGGGTTGGAGTGTTGGTATAAAAACTATTAGAATGTAGAAGTTTGTGTGCATCATTTTAAAATTCCTGTCAATAAAAGTCTTGTCATCAGTCTTATTCATATAATTTTAAAGCAGGTTCCTTATGAGCTACCTTGGTCACCATCATAAATCTTGAACCGTAACTAGTTTCGAATCACCTAAGTTGAGGTTACAATTATGCAATTCTAGTAACCAGTTATTACTAGAATTTCTTTGGTCTATTTCCCTCTCGAGAAGTTTTTTGGTGGCATATTCTAGTTTCTATCTTGTTGTTTTCCCTTTTATAATGTTAATGTTGTTAATTAAGATTGGCCGGATTCTATGCACATAAAGACCTTGATGATTTACGATGGAAATTGATTTGAAGGTTATTAGCACTTCGGGAAAACTATATATGCATTGATAATATTATTGATTTATAGTGGAAGGTGTTGTTCTGATAACAAAACTTAGTAATATATGTTAGTACCTATGTTAGAATGTTTTTTATTATGTTACCGAGGGTTGCTTTAAAATATTTTGTGTTGAGAAGGAGATAATTTCTTTTTAATCAAACTGAATTTTAGACTTATTGTGGAGGTTTGTAAATCCTTAGCATTATAAAAATTGGAAGATGTTTTGAATGCTCTTATTTAACGAAACTCCCTTTTTCAATCGCTTGTTGTTACTAGCCTCTAAGGGCAGTGGCCTCTTCTTGAATGATTGTGAAATTTCCTTGGAGTCAATGGTCGAAACTAGTATTATCTTGCCTTCCCTTGTTAAACAATGTTGAGTGGTGGTCTTGTATTAGATTTCCATCATATAACCTATATGATTACATGATCAAAATTTTAATACACTCGACCTTTCAGGTTAACCTTTGAATCTCATGCTTCCTCTTGGATTAATTATTCAATTTTTTCATTTCAGAAAATAAGTATCGTAGCTTGTGATTTTAGTACCTTTTTTATGAATGTAGATTGTTGGTTTGAATATCAGTTCTCAATATTTTAACCTAATTGTTTATTTGATGGAAATCCCGTTACACTAGATTGTTGTTTCTAACTTATCAGGCCAATGGCCCCTTCTCAAATGATTGTTTAATTTTTGTTTCTTTTGAGACAATGTTCAAAATTGAAGTATAAGGAACTCTTCTTAGATTGACATGGTGGAAATTTTATTTATCTTAAGGGGTTGTTAGTATTTAGAGCTACGAGCCAATTCTTGGAATATAATGTTTTCCTTTCTTGATATTATTAGATAGTAGCTTATTGTTGCTTTGTGTAGTCTTATCTTGCTCAGTTTTCGCGAACTGACTCAGGTTAATAATTGTTGCAGATGGCTTATGCGAGTAGATGAGGGAAATAACTTGTAGAATATTGCATCAAACTTGGTTGTGAAGTTCTTTTGTACAAATAATTTTATGTTGTAAAACTCTGGTATGGGTTATGTGGGGAATTCAGAAGAAAACCATTGCCTTAATATTATGTGTTGTGGAGTAATGTTGTCATGACTATTGAAACTTTGGCTTGTTTTGTTATCATGGAAAATATAAAAGATGATTACCATTTGGTTATGGGTGGTTCTAATGTATTATATAAATTCTAATAATAGTATAGCATGGCATGACCAATGTTATTACTCTCTTGTTCCCTAGTCATGGTTCCATAGAGTTGGTTTGTCCCTTTGGGTTGTGTGTCATGTTGGAAAGAATTGATGTAACCATGTATAGTTTTCACAAATGAGTAATGGTAAAATTTGTTCTTGAGATAAAATGTTGAGTTGTAAACCCTTCTAAGACATAGTAACAATGTATTTCTAAGCATAATAAAATGGGTTGCATAATCCTTATAAAAGTTAAACTAAAATATATATACGAATAAATTAATGTAGATGTGATCTACTTGATAACATTTGAGCCCCTAAGCAATAAAAGAGGAAAATATATTTGATCTACATTATACATTTGTAAACCCTTCTAAGACATAATAAAAATCATTTCTAAAGATAATAAAATGGGTTGGATAATCCTTATGTCTAAAATGGTAATACAAAGCAAAGTCTAAAATGTCATCTTCTTGATAACATTTGAGCCCCTATATCAATATATATATGAGACCTTGTTTTTCCCCAAGCTAAACTAATCAACATTATCCTTTTATGGTGAATTCTTAAATGATCTTATGGTGAAATCAATGATTAGTTTTTGGAAGATAATAAGGTTATATAAGTAGGAGGGAAATTGATTAAGAAACCCTTCAATCTCTCTCAATCGTTTGAAATGTAAATTGTTTTCCTTTGTCAAACTTAATCAAGCAAAGTCTAAATGAAACTTTTAACCAATCTTGATAAATTCTTAGCCTCAATAAAAGACTGGTTAATAAGCAATGAGACCCTGAAGCTGAATTCTTTTTGACCTATTTCCCTTAACCCTTGCCTTGGTTCATTGTAATCTTTCTTAAGTAATGTTAAAATTGTTTTTATCCTTGCACAAAGAAGATTATTGTTCTAAACCTAAAATGGTAGTTTCCCTCAATCGGAGCTTGTGCTTGTCACCTGTGCAATAGAGGTGTGGACCAAGTTTTCAGTGGCTCGAGTAAGATTAATTTAACAACCTTGTGAGAAATGGAAAATGTTCTTAAATCAACGAATTAAGTAAAGTTATTGACATATTATAGAATGATTCTCCTTCGGAAAACTTGGTCTTAAGCTAATTAGTCAATAGGATAAAAGAAAGAAGTTCACCTTTGTAAAAGAATGGTGCGAATAAAAACATGAATCTTCTAGATCGTAAATTCAAGTTTGAAATATATTTTTGTAAATACATAACCTTAAAATATTTTACACCGTGGGATGGCATTAACTGTAACCGTGTAATGTGTTTGGACTTTTACGTTGTGCCTTGTCGAAGAGAAAATTGAATTGTTCATGTTGGGTGTTGTATGTTTCCTTGTTGCCTATGTGGTGAACATTGCGTCAAGCTTATTGAGAGTTGGTCGTAGCCCCTTCTGGTCACCTATGTTGACGTGTAAACTCCAAGTAAGTAAAAAAAAGTTATCCAAGTTTTTCAGTGTTGTATTTGTGTGTGTTTTAAGCGGGTAAAAAAATATATAGAAAATCAGGAGTGCTAAATATTAGTGTTATGCATGGATAATGTAAAAGCAAATTTTTTTGTAATGCATTGCTTCTGCATAATGAAATAGCAGAAAGAAATATATATATCTTGACCTATGTTGCCTGCACTTTACTGTTGTTTGTATAATTATAGAAATTTGAACCCAAAAAAAAAAACCACTTCTGTAATCTGCAATTTACACAACAAATGTCGTGAATTCCATTAGCATAAAAAATATTTCAATGAGAAAGTCATTTCTTCAATTATTCCAACTGTTCAATGGTGGAAAATCTAGAAAACCTCACACTTAGATATTTCTTCAATGAATAAAAATTGGTATTTCTATAAAATGCTATAGATTTGACATTCAATAAATGAGATCAATTAGCAGACACACAGGTGGCTGTATATTTAATTTTTGAATAGTTTAAATGTCAATCAATCAATGCCAGCCCTAGGCCACTTCTCCAGTCTCCGACAAACAGCCACCCATCTGACAAACAACCATAATTCAGTGTCAAACAGAAAAAAGTTACGCAAACAACTAGGGAGATATTTGACAAATGTATAACCTCGAGCCCTACGAAAACAGTCCCAAGAAGAAAACAACTAAATGTTTTGGACTGTTCTGAATAAAGGCCTTAACCAATACAATTGCTTGAAATAATAAATTTTCACTCCCAGACTTTAGTGGAATGTTATTCAAATAAATGTGGCTTTATTTGATTGGTTCTTGTCAAACCAAGTATTTGTCAAGGTGAAGCATATATACTTGCCTTCGGCAGTATAATAAAACCAATATAAAACTTTTACCAATAAAATATTTAACTGATTAGGATTATCATTGACTTTGCGGAAAGAGTGGGATCCAAAGCTTTGAGGATAGGGCCAAATCATGTGATCCCAATAATTTTAATTCAATGGAAATGAAGATGGTTTTCAATGCATTGAGAAGCCATTTGAGGAGGTTGTCAAATGACAGTGACCGTATTGAGCTCGCTAAGGAGATTACAGTCCAAATCGATGTCGAGAAGAATTTGACAGGAGTGTGTAAAGCCGCTTTGACAAGCTAAGTTAGACATCTTACTGTATGTGAACGAGTCCTTTGTTGCTGTCGATATATGTTATTGGAGTTGGAGATCGGATCCGGTCTACATTGATAAGATATACTCCCGAGATGGAGCGATTCACACACTGTGTAAATTAATCCACCATAGAGATGAGGTGTTTTTGAAAGATTTGAAGCAAAAAATCCGATTTCCTTAGTGTTTATGTCACCGACATTTAGGCGACGTGAAGGATGAACCCATTGATGTCGATATGGAAGTGAGTGGATCGGAAGGGAAAAGTTCAATATCAATGAAATATCGTGGTCAAATGCGTGCAAGGAATTTAGAAAGCTTGAATCCAAGATCTAATCACAAGTCTGATAGATGCGGTCATTTAATATAGGGAAGATCATATCGAAACAATGTGGCCAAGATGATTCCCAATAGTATTGTGTGCAGTAAGCCAACGAATGTGTTGAATGCTAAGCAAAAATTTCCAATCCTTTGAAACATTCGAGGTCGGGATGGGATAGCTCGCCGAATATCTATACAAGCGCCTCTTCATACTCAAATGCACAGAAATGCATTTTCAATGTGAATATTTACACTATAATGGAATATTTTTCTGTTTCAAAACCTAAAACCCCACAAACATATCCGAAAAACCCCTTAAAACCCCCTATAAAGCTACTTTAGTGATAAAAATTCTACGAAAAACTCAAAAATAGATCTATCTCTTTTATTTTATTTTTAAGGCATGAAGACTATGAACATGATGGATTGAAAATTTTGGAAAGAGTGTAAAAAATGGAGAGAGATAGACTATGCATATGAATAGTGGATTTCAATTGGTTTGCTACAAGGTTTGTGGTATCTAGTATTACCATTGACAAAGATGTAAGAAGTATGGACACTACAAACTCTAGATTTTGCGCGATGTGTGTGATATCATCTAGTCCTTTGTTTGCACTGCTTGAGTTTACAACGAATGGATGACACATAGAGAATGAAAACTGAATTTTCATAAGGTCCACTCTGCTCACCGATTTCCATTAAATAACTTGACAAAAAAAAGCATGAGTGAGGAGAAATATAGAGAGGCCTCTTTCGAGAACTTGCTTTAATACCAAATGTGAGTTTTACCCCATTATTTGGAAATAGCATACACTCAATATAATTCAAATCAACATATACCTATTTCAAATGTTACAAATATATAGAGCTAGCTCTTCTAACTCGTACAACCACTAATACTAATCTAGGATGGTTTTTCAAACCTCCTAGATTCTTTCCTAACCACTAACCATCTCTAAAATCTCTAACACCCTACATTCTCTCAACCTTCCCTAGAAACACTCACTTAAATCCTATGTGAGTTGTTTTTCACAGCTCACTTGCAATATTACTATATGCTTTACATATTATTATCCTACACAAAAATATACACTCACAAATGCACTCATGTTAGGACTAATCCCTAACATTAATTTCAGACTTCAATAATCACACCCCGACCTAAAAGAATGTTCTGTATTATTTGGTAATTCCGTATTAAAGAACTAGGGGAAAATATGCTAGACACTCATTATAAGTTTTTTAATTTGTGTGTGCATGCATGTGCAGTGTGTAATATTTATAAGAAACTAACCAATGATCATACAAAGAAGTCATGGTATTATTCTAAATCATCCAATGATAAACATACCCTTGAGATAGTCACATATATCAATACAACCTATATATTTGTGATTTATAGCACTTCATGATCCATCCACTTATGGGTAGCTAGGATAAAAGTAGTTCCAATTTGAAATGTTTAGATTTAATGATTCATTGACATATAATTGACCTCATTTGATTAGGTTATGATGTTATACCAGAGTCTTGTGTATTTTCTGTTTGATATGGTGTAATGATTGGCTCTTGATAGTGTTATATATGATTTTATCATCCTCTAAAAGGAATATAATGAAATAAAATAGAATCTAGTGACTGTGGCTCGTAATAACTTTCATTAATATTCCTTTCTCTATTTTTTCTTATTTTTCTAATGTTTTTTTTCCACTTCCTCTCTTTTGATAAAAGAAGTTTTCTAAATGATGGGAGGCATAATTTTATCTATGCAGACTTACTCAAATGTAATAGCATTCACTTATAATAATTGTTTCTACTAAATAGGAATGGACATTTATTTATATTTCTAAAATAAATATGATTTTGTCACTTTGCCTGTTCTTAAATTAGAGGTTGGTATATGATTACTTCATTATTCTTGTGTGGATCACACACTTCTTATAAAATCACTTATGCTCTAATGGTGCATTGTGCATTTTTGCCCTACTTTCTTTTTTTTATAGTAATATGTTTATGAGTGATATATTAGATATAATTGTGTAAATTCCAACACTTGTTTGTATGATGTCCACTAATATGATGATAGTTACAAAAATATATTCCTTAATGTCGTATCAAGAGATTTTATGGTCTATACCTAGTGCTAGGTGGTGAAATGAGACTCCTATAAAAAATCCTTAAGAGTGTGCTAGGTGTGTCAATATCATAGTGTATAATAGTGTTGTCATGCAAAATGTATAACATGCAAAATTGAAATTTTTTACCATGACAACTAAGGCCGCACTTGAAAATTCACCTCCCAGTCACTGTAAACCTTTCCTCAGGCCAACATATCCTTAGTTTCATCCCCATTTTGGCCTAGAGGAACATGTTAACAAGATTTCCAAGGGTGTTTCATGTGCATGGATGTTTTCCTCAGGTTATTTCCAAAGTCGATAAGATTTAAGGAAGAATTTCTATCTCAGATGCTTGGAAAGGGACATTTTTAACATTTTCCAGCATATGGATACCCTCTGGAAGTTTACAGGTAATGTTCAAGCCACCTAAGAGATGCATAGGATATTTTCTTAATGTATCCAAGGTAGTTTAGGAAGAATTAGGGGAAGAAACTTATGTCAGGAACTAAATAGGGAAAATATAGTCATTTTGGTACTATAATGATCAAGACTCCTCATGAAAACAAATTACAATGAATAGAGGTTTACATACTTTTTTCAAGTCATGGGAAAATTTCTCATTGGTTTGGTCTTTGATCCCATCTTTGTAAACATCACAATCTAGGAGTCAGTCATAATTTGTATGTTTTGGGGAAAAAATAGTCTTTTGAGGAACAAGTGGAGTTATTCCTTCGTTCTACCTGTTTTGCGCTTTACCGGCTTGGCCACATTGAGAACAGAAGTCACTTAAGCATTGTTCCTCCATTCATCATGTTTCCCATATCACCACAATCACATCCAAAGATAAAAGAGAAGGTTTAATCGGTTAAGTTGACCTTTCACAGAACTATGGAAATAGTTATGTTGTTTTGATTATGCCCTGAAAACCCTTCCTTTTTTGACCCCTAAGCCCGTACCAGTTAAATTAAATAAGTTGGGCACATAAAGAAATTAAGGAACATTCCGCAAGTTCCTTTTTTACCTTCTTAGTTTGAAACCCGACAATTTATCAAAGGAGGAAAAGGTGAAAAGATTTGATATGTCGACTAGTGGAGGAACCCACAAAACTATTATAATGTTCTTTAAGTTATCCAGAAACCCAAACTGTCTGATGGGGTAAAATTGAAAGGAAGACAGTTAAGTTGGCCCACCATAGAATAAAGGGAAATGTTCCTTTGTTTTAGTATGCACCCAAAATTTCATAGGTACCACATTAGCAGTAAGGTAAAAGTATCTGATGATTATTTTCTCTTTTCTAGAACAAATGATGAGGTCCATATACATTTTCTTTTCCTTTAACATGTGTATATGGCTTATCCTTCATTGTTTCTTAGTTCTTATCTTTTCTTTCTTTCAAAAAAAAAAATTCTCCCCTTTTCTTTAGATTTTTCCTCTTAAGTTACACAACCACCACATTGGTTGTGTAATCGCCAGTTTGTAAAGACTGGCAGTTCTATTCACTTTAATCCAAGAATCTAAACTATTTGTTTTATACACATGTCTCTAGTTTTTTAGTATATTTCTCACCCTTTTCTTTACCATTTCACTTGATTTCTAGCTTATTGGATATGTATGGAAATCCTCTTCCCTAATTACTATTATTAGAATGTTGAATGACCCTTCTTAGGATGATTTTGTCACTTCTTGATTTTCAATCGTGCTAGACTTCTTCCCTGCCATTTTTCTATAAAAGCCATTTTTTTACATTTGTGATGGGTTGGAGATTCTTGATTTAAATTTCACTGTTACTCTTCCAAAATCCTTCTAAGAAGTACATAAACAACTCATTTCATTGCTTTATTGCCTCCTGCATGTATCTGTGACAAGTTAGCATATAACCAATCTACTCCAACATCTTCTTGAATTATTCTACAACCATCCATCTCTATTCTCTAGATCAATTGGACTCTCATCTATGGAAAGGAAGTTGAGGATACCAAATAAATCATCACCACACTCAGATATTGTCATAGTTCTACATATCTAGGTTGTGGGTGCATTTATAATTCTTTCAAAGATTTCATTTTTTTAGAATATTGTCTTTAGATATAGTTATCTTAAGGATTAGAATGTACATATTGTAAGAAGCTTTCCGTTGATATTTTATTCTCAGCTTATCCCTGTGGATTTTCCCAGGAAATAATTTGGAGGAGGTTTATATGCAAGAACTTCTTTAATTATTCATTTTAGAATACCCGTACATCTTCATTTCTTCATTTCAAATATTTTTGTGTGTAAAAACAAACTTCCATTTAAATCTTCTTCCATGCTTATCCATGTGGATCTACAAGGGAAAGAATATTGAGGAAGCTTTTGTGTATGTGCTTGCTATTTTAATTCTTCATTCTTAGTTTATCTGTGCATCTTTTTTGTTTTACCGAGGAAGTCTCAAGGGAAGATGAAATTGCTTCCAAGGAGCCTTATTTCTACTCATGATTCTAAGGTGAAACAATTAGAAGAAGTTAGATATCCACAACTAAAAATTAGAAAAGATATATATTTTTTAAATTAGATTAGACTCACATCTTACAACAAAGGAATAGATACATCTAGATATTCTATGTTTGTTTCATTTTAGTATAGAAGTATATTTCTTTTATTTTAATTATTTTTTCCCTTGTGTCTATAGCTTTGTTTTAATTAATTTCCATAAAAAACAAAAAGGTAGATTATAAGTTAAGGTAGATTCATTTCATTTATTTCTTTTAAAGCTTCATTGAAAAAAGCACAAAAACAATTAGATAGCTTTTTTCCTTACTTTGATTTAATTAGATGCTTGTAAATAAAGCTTAGTTAATTAAAAGAGGAAATCAACTTTCTTTTATTTAATTTGAATTTACTTACTTCTTTGATCTAAAAGTAGGAATTAAAGTAGTTTGGATTGGAAAGAACACATCGTCTACTTCCTTACCGATCTAGGCTACTAGATCTTAGATCTAAGCCCCTTTGGATTTTAGCTTGATTGTTTATTTTTGTTGCTCTTGTTTTAGTGCCCACATGACCATTCCAGGGAAACAACACATTTGAATCTTTGACCCACTCATTAGAAAACCAAACATTGAGTGTGACCAAACATACATAGATCAAGGTTTGTGTCAATGAGTTTTTAGATCCACACATGTGCCTCCTACAATCATCGTCCAACTCATTTCCTTAAATGAGGAATAAGATATTATTGATGATTATTAGGTTGATCAACTAGACCAGATTAGACCCCAAAATCCTTGATTCATCCTTATCCCATATTTCCTCATATCTTCATGACCCTTTTCAGAGAGGAATTCACAGATGAAAAAGGGGAATTTCCTTGTGTTTAAAAACCAATTAGAGTCTTATTTGGTTCTAAAGATATTGACATCAACTTATGCACTTTGATCATCGTTGATCTTAAAATCACCCCCAAACAAGTGAGACAAGTATTCATTTCTCTCAACGAGCAGACTCCCATTTTCCAGTTGGGAACATTCGATTACCTTGAATTATTATTTTCATTCCCACCAATATCATCTACACTCTATTCATCTACCACATTACCATTCCATCCATCACATTCTGGTTGTCTTGGCACAACCTCAAGATGTAACATGCGTCTGAAATCACGTGTTTATTTTCAAGTGCACAAAATTGGTGAACCCAATGTGAAGGAATAGTTCCTTCTCGCATCCTCTTTATTTCCTTTTCTTTCATCCACCTTTCCCATCTCCTATTATTTTGCGGGTGTTTATACACCCCCTGAATATGCCGGGTTAGGAGTATGACAAAACTATTCTAGGTCTTGAAGCCTACTACAACCAAGTGGATACGTAACAGTCACCCTCATTGTCTGGGTGGGTTAAAAAACTACTCACAGAACTTATTGTCTCCTCACACACCTCCTCCTTAGGGATTTAAAACCAATTCAATAGTTAGGATTGAGGAGATACATCAACCTAACTGTAGTGCACAACCAGATCTATCAAACTCAAATAACATGGAATTTATAGGAGAACATGGTTTTTATCCATGGGCCTTCTCCAGGCCTTAGATCAGCATGCTATATAATTCCTTGTCTTTATATTTACCACAAAATTATGATCTTATAGTAACTCTCACCAAAATTGGTGACCGTCTTAATGATCTAGAAGAATCCTTAGATAGGATACAAGGATATTAAGATACTCTTCTTTTAGAACAATATTGTCACCCCTCCTCTTAAAACAGAAAGAACACCTAAAAAGGGGTGGTCTAGAAATAAGCAGTTTATAACAGGGTATCATGTACACTTGTAACTCAACAATTCCCAACATACACCTAAGAAAACACAAAACATTTTCCTAGCGATGTGATCTCAACATGGTAGGTAGAATCAAGGAAATAGAAATTTATTAAGCTTCACATCCCATGTAATTTGAAGGGTTGAACAATTCTTTCCATCATGTTAAAAATGAAAACTATACCCCTTCCACAGATTCCTATCAACAACCACCATCACAAGCCTACTTGAATGTTCCTATCCTAGGTGACCTCCTTACAGGATCGAGCACACTAGGAATGGACCCTCATCCCTCTTATGTGTATCCTATATAATGGCTTATTAGAAGTGCGTTCTCAAATATTGCTACTTCAAAAAATGCAACGTTTGTTGAATTCACACCCACAAGCCCATATGCTAGTACTATCCCCCCTTATGTTCACATGTATTCAAAGTCTCCTCATATGGATATGTAATCTTTCCTTATTCCTTACACTCAACAACAAGGGGTTCATTATGCCCCAACCAATGCTTACACTTTTCCTTATCAAACTCTTGTTCCACTTCCTCCTCACCATCAAGGATCTTGAATCATCGAATATTATGCGGTGGGTACTTACTCTGAATATCTAAAAGAGCCTCTAGAATTTACAATATGAGGTGTCATGCTCCCACAACCATTTCCTAGTCTTTCTAAAGTTTAAGGTAGAAGGATACACCAATGTTCATATTAAGGCATACACTACTTCCATTAAAGAGTTAATCCCTTGGGATGCAGTCATTGAAAATATATTCCCAAATACCCTTAAAGGGATTTTTCTCAATTGGTATTATAGAATCCCAGAAATCCTCTCTACATTCATTCAAGAAACTTTTATCTAAGTTTCATTAAGGATTTTTATATGAACAAGCTATTGAGGATAGGGGTCAAGAGATTTATTGTGCATCAAGAAAGAGAAGAATGAGTCTAATGCCCACTTCATTTAGAGGTGGTGGAAATCCCTTTATTCTTTTGAAAATACTCAAAACATGGATTAGACAAAGATCTGTGACTTATTCCTCCACTCCTTTAATTGATAAAGTAAGGAGGAAGTCCAAAATTTTCCTCTCCAAAGTTATAAGAAGGTTTTAAAGGGCACACTTTACATACACCAAGTGGAAATCAACAGCGGGCGCTTGACTTATGGCCCTAACAGGAGACTAGTCACCTCCACCCAGAACAAATCAAACTTTCGAAACATGTTAAATAACAATAAAGGACCTAAGGTCCTCAATTAGATCCATGGTGTGACAACAGATGAAATTACTAACCAAACCAAGAAGTAAAATGTTATGAACATAAACAATGTGAATAATAACAACAACAATGTAAATAATAAAATGAACAACAATCGCGCTCCTTTTATAAATGTAGTTGATTTTAGTCATCCTCTTACTCAGCAAGTTTAGGACCATGGCCCAAGTCAATACCAAAATCAAGGCCAAAGGCCTTCAAAATTTAATTACAATAATCAGTATCAGAATAACAATTAGAATCATGGACCACAACAAAACTGAAACCATAGATCAAAGGATTATGATTCCAATTTATGTTGTGGACTTCATAGAGTGATAGGACATGACGCTCAGAATTATAGGGATTATAACAAGTTCATTTAGAAACTTATAGAAGATCAAAGACAACTCTTTATCGACATACTCTTAGAGATCCTTGCAGGAACTCCCAAGGTACCCATACAAAACCTATCTCTCTACAAAATTTTAGTCTTGGAATATATAGAGATCCTTTCCCAAAACTCCTTGAGAACAAGAAACATAATACTCATGGTGTTATTCATATAGTAACCCATGATCAAGAAGCCTCTATGTCTACTACTCCACAAGTTTCTCCTAACTTGGATTAGAGGAATCATGCTAAAATTGTAGTCTTAGTTGAGTTGGAGATAGATACCAAAGTCCATGTAGCTACCCATACTCACAAGTACACATCATAACCCCTCCATGTGTATTGTTTAGTAAAATACGATTCACTGGTAGTTCCCAATCCAATAGGTTCCTATGATTTGATCACAGATCTCTCCAAGACCTTTTGTCACATATCCTTCTTGGATTTCTTTAAGAATTCTCCAGCACAATGATCTTCTTTGTTAGAAGATCTAGGTCTTGGGCATCTCGTACATGTCATGCCCCCTCTAGATGCCGGAATTAAACATATACATTTTGATGTCTATCCTTTGGACCAACATGAAAGGGATATTGGGTTTGTTTTCAATGTTATTAAGATGCCTATAGATGCCAAATTAGCATGAAGGGGTGATCATACATTGTTTTTACAAGTATGGATCTATAACATTGACATCAAGAGAGTGATGATTGATGATGGAGATGTCGTTAATATTGTTCCCTTTTCTTTCTTAAAAAATATGGGGTATGGAGAAATAAATTGGTCCTCCAATAGAAACATGGTAAGGGATTATGATAGCCTTAAGGCCACATGCATGGGTACTATAATTCTCCCATTCAATCTTGGGCATAACACCATTCTGGATGAGTTTTATATTATAGACAAGGAAACCAACTATAATATGATCCTTGGTAGACCCTAGATTCATCGAATGAAGGATATTTCATCTACTTTGTTTCAGGAAGTAATATTATTTCATTTAGGGAAGGTCTTCATAGCTCAAGTTGACCTGAAACATTTTTCATTCACCTAGAAAACCTTAAAAATAAACCTTGAGTTCATTATGAGTTTGAACTCTTGGCTAATCAATTGAACTCACCATCCCCCTCTAAAGAAGTGATCCTAATACTAAGCTAGTCTTCAAAAACAAATTATAAATTCCAAAATCCATTGAAATGACAGATAAAATTAAAATTCAGACTACTCTGGTAGAGACCATGTCTATCAAAATAATAGAAGAGATAGTGAAACTTTTAGAGAATGATTTTCCAATATTTCTCAAGTTCAATTCTTAGGGTGTCGGAGACATTCTTGGTTTAGGATCTCTTGTGTTAGATGGTTTTGAAGAGGTTTTCATGGTTGAGGTTTCTGAGGTGCAGGAAGAAGATTCAAAAGACAATGCAACATCTATTTTTCGTGAAAATTTTTGGACCTTTAATTACGATAGAGAAAAATGTTGCTATGGTGCAAGGGCAAGGTTGATTCTCACTTCTCCAAAATGGAGGTTCATTCCCTTTTCCTTCAAATTAAATTTCAAGTGTACTAATAAAGGACAAGAATATGAGGTTTTACTTCTTTGACTCATTATGGCCAAGAGGATGGGACTGCATAACATTAGAGTATTACATGACTCACAACTCATTGCAAACTAGGTCTCAAAATTTTATGATACTAGAGCATAACACCTCCAGCTTTACAAGTATGATTTACATGAGCTATATAAATATTTTGACCTCATTTATATTGATGTCATTCCTAGGAAAGAGAATCAACTTTACGATTATATGGATACCTCTTCCTCTCACTTTTGTCCTAGAAATGATTTTTAAGGAAATGGAATTCACGGTCTATATTTGAGCTAAACCCCTAGATCACAAAATACCTAAAAATGTTATTATAGCATATGTAGAGACTGAAAAATGTTCCTATTATGTTAGATACCTCCATCCTTCCTATCATAAAAAGGTATTTTAGCTCACCACTCACCCTTCTTCATACTTTGGAGATAAAACAATTAATACTTCCTTCTCAAAATACTTTAAAATCTACGAAGTTAAGGAATATTCATTAGATTTGCCTCCAGATCCTCCTGAGTTTGAAGAACATAATTTTTCTTTAATAGAGGGGACTATTGGCATTAACATTAGGATAGAAGAGGAGCCCATAGTTGTTAATCTTGGTTCTTCATTATCACCTAAAGAAGTAGAAGAACATACAAAGGTACTAAAGGAACATTATAAATCCTTTGCATTTAGTTATAAGGATATGACATGTGTCACTCTTAATGAAGTGGTTCACAACTTGGTAACCAGACCTAAAGAAAATCCCATAAAGCATAAGTTGAGACCTATGAAGCCTAAGGTGTCTCTAATGGTTAAAGAGGATGTTATGAAGATTCTTCAGATAGGTTTCATAATGATAGTGGACTATTCCATTTGGCTATCAAACATCGTCCCAGTTCTCAAAAATAATGGAAAAATCACAATATGTATTGAATTTAGGGACATAAACAAATCTTCTCCAAAGGATGAATTCCCATTTACATCAATTTTTATGCAACAACTAGTTATGATTTTTACCCCTTATATAAGAGTTCTCTCGATACAACCAAATTAGGATTTCTACGGAAGAAAAAATGCAGACTACCTTTACCACTCCTTAGGGAAGATTTTTCTATGTCATTATGGAAATTTTCCCTTAAGAATGTTGGTGCTAATTATCAACACACTATGACTTACATATTCCACAATCTTGTTCACAAGATTATGGAAATGTACGTTTTCGATCTCTTAGCGAAGGATAAGAAGAGAGATGACCACCTTGAATTTATTCTGATCGTTCTTTCATGCTTGATCGAATACAGTGTAACCTTAAATTTATATAAATTTGTGTTTGGAGTCACTGGAGATAATTTATTAGGCCACATAATTTCTTATTGAGGGATTAATGTAGATCCTACAAAATCCTAAGTGATTCTTGAAATTACTCCACCGTTAGACGAGTCTGGGATTAGGTCCTTTTTGGGTAAGGTTGGGAAAATCCCCATGTTTGTCCCTCATGTGACATATGATGTCAATCCTATCAATGTATTGTTTAATAAATATTGTTCTAAGGCATGGACCAATGAATTTCACAACATTTTTGAGTCAGTTAAGCAATTTCTCATGTTATCATCGATGCTCATTCCACCCAAGTCCAATCATTCTTTTATTATGTACTCTCGAGCTACATATATTTCCATACCATGCATGTTAGCACAAGAGGATGATGATGGTCACGAATATGCTATATATTTCATTAGTCGTACACTACTTCACTATGAAATAAGGTACATCCAGGAAGAGAAGGAATGTTTAGCCATTGTATTCACAACTAAGTCATTGAGACATTACATGTTCAACCAAGAAACGATAGTAATTGTTTAAATCAAAAGAATTGCAGACGTTCTTGGCTCAAGCAACCTTTTCCAAGAAGGAAGGTAGGTTTATCACATTAATAGGTTAATTTCAGCTTACATTTATTAATTATAAATTCATTAAAGGGAAAATCATCACGGATTGGGTAGCTGATAACCCAATAGATTGTGGACAGACAGTTGACTTGGACTTCCCCAATGAGTGTATTTATTATATAGAAGAAAGACACGTTATTGCCTCATGTTCATGGTATATATATATAATAAACCACATAATAGATCACATGTATCCTAAAGGATATAATTTGCAACAAAGGCAACGACTATGTGTCACACCAAAAAAATATGTGATTGTAGAGTAATTTATCTATTGTAGAGATTTTGGTGGCATGCTACTAAGGTGCGTTGATGAAGAATAAGTGGAAAATATTATCTTTGAAGCCCACAGTGGAATCTATGGTGGCCATTTTGGAGGGCATTCGATCGCTCACAAGATCCATCGAATGGGAAATTTTTTACCCACATTAGAACACGACGTTGCAGAGTACATATGAAAGTGTCAAAAATGTCAAGAGTTCTTGCATGAAATACAAGTTCTAGCACAAGCTCTATAGCCAATAGTGACACCTTGGCCCTTTTCTACTTGGGGTCTTGATTTAATAGGGAAATTCTCTCACTTGTCTTTAGATATCCAAAACTTTATCATCACAGCCACAAAATACTTCACAAAGTGGGTTGAGGTCATGTCTTTGACTACAGCATATGGATTGGTCATTAGTAAATTTATCATCAACCAGATCATATGTAATTATGGTGTCCCACACATCATTATTTGAGATAATGGCACTCCCTTTTAGAACGAAGATGTGTGTGATTTGTGTGATCAATTTAAAATATGTCACCACATAGCCTATTTATACTACCCTTAAGACAACGGACAAGCTGAGGAAACTAATAAAACTCTAAAGTCCATTCTTCTTAAAATAGTTAAGGAGAATAAAAGAGACTGGAACTTAAATATTTTTCCTACCTTATGGGCCTATAGGATTTTTTTTAGCTCTGATGGGGCAAACCCATTTATCATTATTTTTTGGTACCAAATCAGTCTTAGCACTGGAGGTAGAATTACCAAGTCTTCTTGTGTCTTTATAAGGAATTCTCGATGAAAAAAGTGTACCGAGATATGTGACTATCCGAATTAGAAATATTCTATGAAATTTGGCTTAGAGATGAACAACATCATCAGGTGTATGTAGAAAGAATTTTTTGTCAGTACAACAAAAATGTATACAAATGAGAAATTCAAGTAGGAGACCTTGTATTAAGACTTGGCATCTGAATTGACAAAAAGGTCAAAAAAGGTAGAAAATTTAAGCCAAAATGGTTAGGGCCTTATCAAGTAATGGAAGAATAAAAAATGGTGTGTATCATCTATGTACTCTTGAGGGTGAAGAATTTAGTGAGTTTATTAATTCCCTTCACATCAAATGTTTCTATGTATAACCATTCGCATTTTCACATTATCCTTCGTTGTATTCATATTATCTTATTACTTGAATTATTACAATGTTTAGATTGTGAGATGGAAAATTATTGTTCAAGTAATTATTTGGCTTTCAAACATTGGAAAATATCTTAATCATACCTACTTCAGATCATTCTTTTCATACATTCAAAATTGTACAATCTTTATCATCACTTTCACACAAGAGACAAATTTTGACATTGCATTATAAGGGCTTATGTACTCAGTCTTCTCCATGGTTTTATCCAATTTGGGTGCTTCTTTCCCATGGTTTTCAAGTTAGAATCTTCTTGATGATAAATATTTCCCTAAAAATCTCTCTCTATAACAAAAAAATGTTTTAAACATTTCACCTAAAATTATTCTCCACCTATCTCAATCTTTGTTGTTTCACCATTAAATCTTACTGGTTGTATGGGGTTGAGATTAGGGGCAAGTGTCTCTTCCCAAAAGCACAACTCAAAGTCAAAAAATAATAAAAATAAATAGTAAACAAAAAATTATTTCATCATAAATAACTCCACTTATCATCCCTACAAACCTTCAGTGATGAGCCCACACTTCTTACTAGTAGCATGAGGTTGGGTAATGAGGCGAGTACCATTACTTATGTTTTATCTTCGATGATGATCCCATGATTTGTATTATTATCATGGGGAAAGATGTCAAGGGTTGCAATAATTAATCATAAGTCACAAATAGGCAAACAAATAAAAGTTCTTCTAAAAATACCCAAGAAAATGTTTAGATGTATATGTTAAGAGAGACAATTATTCTTTAAAAATGGATCTTATCAATCAATGGGCCATCTATGAGTTTAATTCTAGTTTAAACTTGCAAGAAAAATTCATTTTAAATTATTTAAGTTAATTTTGGTTTGGGTTGGGTTAGAGGTTCTCAGTAAAAATCCTTGTCAAAGTTCTTGTCTCTTAGTCATTCTCATTCACATTATTAAAAACATATATCTCGTCTTCTTCTTAGATCTCAATGGTGAGCCATAGCATCTTATTAGTTGTGCAGAGTTAATAATGAAGTGAGATTATTTTGTCATCACATCATATTCAACACATTTTTCCAATGAAACAAAAATGTTAAAAATTAATTGAAAAACAAAGTATCCAAATTATAATTTCTTTCCATAATTGTAATCACATGCATATAATTTTTTATCACATTATATCATTATCATAATCCACAGCATACATTCAAGAACATGAAAAACATCGGAAGTTATAAATCATCTAAGAGTACACAAAGTAAATAAACCATAATAGAGTCAACTCTTACAAAAGAATATCAAACCAAAAATATGTCAATATGTATATATGTATAATATGTCAAGTTTCTTGTATAGTATTATGTCACACGATAGAGTAAGTGTGGTAAAAAATATTCAATATGAGATAAAACTTTAAAAAAATGATCTATGTATCCAAATAGTGTCTCAAAGTAATAAAGGTTATGGGCCTATCCCTCCCTCATAGAGCAATACGAAGGGGCAAGGCGAGGGATCTTGTTGCGGCTCCTGTGGTGAGATTGTCTCGGTATAGCATGATAGCCTCTGTGTGTCAATTTGTGCAAGTTTCCATGTGACTTCCCAGGTAAGAAAATAATAGTGGTAGATTCATTATGTGAGTGTTATTAGTGCCACCTCTCTCAGTCATCCTACACAACAATCTCAGTCCTCAATCAATTCATATCCTCTATGGCATGTCAGATTGATGCAAACACATCACTGTGATGACTGGATAGTGTTGGGTGTCCAGAGTCAGCAAGTAGTGCCTCTCGAGTCTTCCCCATA
This sequence comes from Taxus chinensis, assembly GCA_019776745.2. Taxonomy (NCBI): domain Eukaryota; kingdom Viridiplantae; phylum Streptophyta; class Pinopsida; order Cupressales; family Taxaceae; genus Taxus; species Taxus chinensis. Next base: position 775,588,954 of record CM034146.1, read on the forward strand.
AGGATCGCAAACATGTCTAGCTTCATATGTTGAATAATGTATCATCACCCATCACCTATGGCTACAAAAAACAATAAAATAATGGAGGGTTAGAAAAACATACGGTAAAAATTTGAAAAAAAAGAGGAAATGTTTTACTAACATCTAATCTAGAAAGTAAATATAGAAGAAGTGTGTATACTCACTCAGATCCCTGGGTATCCAAATTGGATCAAAAATTGGTGTTATTTACTTATCTTATACTACCTCATCCTCCATGTACTATGGATGCATAGATGCCTCCTCCATCTCCTCGACATGTAGTGAATCTTCCTCTACCTCTACCTTAAATATGACAGTAGTAAAGGCCTCTCCTATGTAGCGTCACTCAGAAATATTCTCCTCCTCCAAGCCTAACTCTGTCTCAGCCTCCTCCTCCTCCCCCTAACATTTTTATGGACCCACACTAATCTATAAAATATATCTCTTTCTAACTATTTTTGCAGCATATAGATCTGGTGTGGCCCGTGGTGTGCCAATAGGAATCCCAGGTGTGGTAACCCTCCACTGTAATTGTCCTCTCTAGGCAACTCTTTCCTACTATAACCCTTATAGATTTTTTCCACTACCATAAGATCATCTATGTAACGTATCCCAAACTACTTAGGTATCCTAAGCACTGGATGAGTCTCCACTCATCTAGTCTAGTCAATCGACTGAACTGTAGTATGACATGCAGTCAATGTGATTCCCTCCACACCCCATATTTCAACCATATCCTGATATGGATACGTAATCATGTCTGTTATGGTCAAAGTAAATATTAACTAATATGGGCCCCCAAGTGGAGCCATTTTAACCCATCGAGATGCCCTGATATTTGTTCCCAAATCCCCTATGATAGGGTATCATCCGCTTGTACACCCAATACATAACAAGAGTAGGATTGCTAAGTGATTTATTCCCCAATCTAACAATCCTACAAATATCATGGTATTTAGTCGCTAGTATTTCCACTCTCTAGGCATAAAATTTGCCATGTTTTTCAATGTTATAGATAAGAGGACCCCATCAAAATAGAAACTTTTCTCTGTCCTTATCCTCAATCAAACATGAGGCCAAAATACCAATGATGGCCTTCCAAAGAGTATGAATAAGAGCATTGTCCATTGTAACCAATATAACGCTCTACCTGGCAATCATGTCAGGTATCAGTGCATCACCAAGATAAGTAGCCCAATTGCAAGCCTCAACTGTCAAATTGATGCTCTTCAGCGCCAACTTCTTATTGGTGATAGGAACTTTGAGGATCTGATAAACGTCCTCCAAGGTGATGTTCCACTCATCGCTAAACCCAAATAACTAGAAAGTGTTTCGGTCTACATCCTAATAGCTCAATAAATCACAAAGGAGGTGACTCGCAGGAGTAACGAGTCATGTATAAGAAATCCTCTAAACGCCATCCCTCCCCAATAAATCCCTCTCTACCTGGGTCAGACCCTACAAGATATGGGGAAACTTTACCAGCTCACGGGATCTACTCCGCCTAATATAACCTCCTTGCATCTATAAATAACAAGAAAAGAGAAATTTAACCTAATAATTACATAAAAATCTCACAAAAACAATATATATACAAGCATAAACAAAAAAAAAATCCATACTTACTCAATAAAATGTAAATTTCCTTGATGCTTATGAAACCGTTGTTTATAGCAGAGCGGGGGGTTGTGCAATCATCGTGGCATTTACAAAACTAATGCGGTGGTTATACAACTTTTGCTCTACATAGAGAGGGGGTTTCATCCATGAAATTCAGGTTGTACCCTAAAGCATTAAAAATTGGAAGAAACACAAAAAATGCATCAAATTGACTCAAATAAAAGACATATCCTAAATGGTTCCCCACTTGTGATCATTTTTACTATAAAATTATTAAAACCCACCCCCCTTTTAGCTAGTTTCAACTAAATTATACATTTAAGGGAAAAATTAAACAAATGCATGTAACTTACATGTTCATGTGTCGTTGCTACTATTGTTGGTTGCACTGTCGTCATTTGTGAATGCTCATTTATTTGGTTCTACTCTCACGCAAAATGATCATAGGTAATCCAGAGCTCTAAAAATAGATAAGGTGTTGGGTAAAAATAATTTCCAAAAAATAGTAAAATTTATATATATATATATATATATATATATATAGTGTAGGTTTGGTTTTCTAACATCACTTTGAGAGGGTGTACACAGGGCTGAAACACTAGAGTAGGTATATTTATCACCCTGTCAGATACAGTACGTAATTTTTTCATTTTATTTCAAAAAAAAAATCTAATTAGTGTTTTATGTCTAAACTTGATTCCCGTCTCTCTTTTGCATGTGGCAAGAACCTTGGATTGGCTTGATTTTAACAAACTAATGATTGAGGTATAATTTTTAACTCTCCCATTTAGGAGCGACATCCTCAAAATTCATGTTTTATGCCAATTCATGGCTAAAATGATTATCCAAGGGGGAAATATATATGCACCCAAAATTTCATAGGTTCCACATAAGTGGTAAGTTAAAAGTCTTTGATGATTATTTTCTCTTTTCCAAAACAAATAATGAGGTACAAATCTATTTTCCATACCTTTAACATGCTTACATGGCTTGTCATTCATTTTTCTTAGTTCCTTAGCTTTTATTTATTTTACAAAAAAAAATTCATCCCTTTTCCTTAGATTTTTCCTCTTAAGTTGTGCAATTGCCGGTCTACGTAGACTAGTGGTACTGTTTGCTTTAATATGAGAATCTAAACTGTGTGTTCTGCACATGTGTCTCAAAGTTTTGAGTATCTTTCTCACTCATTTCTTGACCATTTCAACTCATTTATAGCTTTTTGGATATGTATGGAACTCCTCTTCCATATTTACTATTATTAGAATGTTGACTTCCCCTTCTTAGGATGATTTGGCACTTCTTGATTGCGAAGTGTGCTACACTTCTTCCCTGCCATTTTTCTATAAAAGCCAATTTTTTACCCATGTGATGGGTTGTAGATTCTTGATTTTAATTGCATCGTTACTCTTTAAAAATCCTACCAATAAGTACAAAAACAACTCATTTCATTACTTTGTTGCTTCATGCCTACATTTGTGACTAGGTAGCCTGCAACTAATATACTCCATAATCTTCTTGAATTTTTCTACAACCAAATAGCTTTGTTATCAGGATCAATTGCACTCTCATTTCTAGAAAGGAACCTGAGGAGACCAAATAAATCATCACCAAACTTGGATATTTTCATAGTTATACATATCTAGGTTGGGGTGTATTTATAATTCTTTCAAAGTTTTCATTTTCTTAAATATTGTCATTAGATACATTTGTCTTAAGGAGTAGAATTTACATATCATAAGAATCTTTCTGTTGATATTTTCTTCTTAGATTATCACTGTCAATTTTCTCGGGAAATAATTTGGAGGAAGATTTTGTGCAAGAACTTCTTTCTTTCTTCATTTTATAATACTCATACATCCTCATTTCTTCATTTCAAAGATTTGTGTGTGTATGAACAAAATTCCACTGAAATATTATTCCCTACATATCCCTATGGATATGTAAGGGAAAGAAGCTTTAGGAATCTTCAGTGTCTGTGTTTTTTATTTTAATTCTTCATTATTAATTTTTTTTTGTATTTTGTTTCTTTTACCGAAGAAGTCTTAGTGGAAGAGGAAATTGCTTTTAAGAAGACATATCTCTTCTCATGATCCTAAGGTGAAGCAATTAGAAGAAGTTAAATATCCACAACTACAAATTAGAAAACATATTTGTTTAAATTATATTAGCCTCACATCTTACAACATACTACTAACTATATCTAACTATTCCTTGTTTTTTTCATTTTAGTATAAAAGTATATTTCTTTTATTTTAAAGAAGTATATTTCTTTTATATTAAAGAAGTACATTTATTTTATTTTAAATAGTTTTTCCCTTGTGTTTATAGTTTAGTTTCAATTAATTTCCATAAAAGAATAAAAAATATAGATTAGAAGTTAAGGTAGATTCATTTCATTTATTTATTCTAAAGCTTCATTGAAAATACACAAAAACAATGAGATAGTTTTTTACCTTACTGTGATTTAATTAGATGTTTTTAAATAAAATTTAGTTAATTAAAAGAGAAAATAAAATTTCATTTATTTAATTTTAGTGTATTTACTTATTTGATCTAAAGTTATGAATTAAAGTAATTTAGATTGGAAAGAACACAACTTCTACCTCCTTAGCGGCCTAGGCTACCATGTCTTATCTCTCATCCCCTTTGGATTTCAGCTTGATTTTCTATTTCCATTTCTCTTGTTTTAATGCCCACATGACCATTTTGGGCCCACTACAACAATGCATTCGAATCTTTTACCCACTCATTACAAAACCAAACATTGAGCGAGACCAAATAAACACAAACTAATGCTTGCATCGATTAGTTTTCAGAGTCATGCTCGTGCATCCTACAATCATTGGCCAATTCATTTCCTTAAACGATGAATCAAATATTTCCAAGGTGTATTGGGCTAATAAAGTAGACCGTATTAGACCCCAAAACCCTTGATTCATCCTTATCTCATATTTCATCATATCTTCATGACCCTCTTTGGAGAGGAATTCACAAATGAAAAATTCAAATGTCCTCTTCCACAACCAAGTAGAGTCTTGTTTTGTTCTATGTATATTGACATCGATTAACACACTATAATCATTTTTTATCGTAGTATCATCCCCAAACAAGTGAGACAAGTATAAATTTCTCTCAACGAATAGATTCCCATTTTCGAGTTGAGAACATTCGATTGCCTTGAATTATTGTTGTCATTCCCACATATATCATCTACAATCTATTCATCTACCACATTACCATTACATCCATCACATTCTGGTTGTCTCAGAAAAATCTCGAGAGGTCACATGCATCTGAAATCAAGTGTTTATTTTCAAGCGTATAGTTTCCTTTGTGCTTCGATTAACCATCACACTCGCAAAGAAAAAAGGTGAGTCGGTAATGGAAGGCCCACAAGGAATATTCCTATTCTCTACCAACCCATCTGGACTGATTATTTAGCTAGTTTTCATAATAACTTACATATTTTCTCAAAGAAGCGGAATATGAAGGGTCCTAAACTCAAGTTTTGAAATGTAATATTGTATTTTTTTCCCAAATCAAATGTATTGACTTAATTTTAGGATATCAAATGTCATAAATGATAAGAAGGTGAAGGTTCATGTGGGGAAGATGAAGATTCATGTTATAAATATAGAAATTGTAATGTTTTCTCCATTCGAAAGGGTTGGAAATTGGTGATTCTTATAAGTTATTGGATTTCACTATTATATCAACTACTAAAAGATACATTTCCTCAATCTATTTGTTTATGTTCCTCTATCCTCTCTACCCCCAAATTTTCAAGCATTTTGGTATTGTACAACCAAGAAGAAATTTTTGTCCTTGATTAATGGATATGTAGAACTTTATGTCTCTAGTTTATTATTCTTACTAACTTCTTACTTTGTTGTCTTCTTCTAGTTGAATTTGGACCTACTCTAGCTAATGTATATGAATTTTGTAAGTCTTCTCATAATATTAACCCTCTCTCCTTATTTTGAATACTCCATTTTACCTCCATTCATAGTAAATTACTCCCTTGTACATTGTAAAAGAAATTTTCCATATGTTTAGTGAAGTATTCATGTGTGATACCTGATCTAACATCTACCCCAAAATATTAGTTAGTTTACAATCAATAATGGGATCCTCTGCATACCCAATAAGGTGGGGCTTAACCCCATGATCATTGGTGAAAAGTAATAACTTTAACAAATTATTTCGCTAACTATTTTTTATGACTTTACTTGGAAATATCTTCCCTTGTGTGCCCTATAAAGATCTATAAGCCCAAAAAAATAAAAATAAAATGTAAAGAAAAATCTAAAAGTGACTCTATCAAGGTATGAATCCATGTCACCTTCATTTCTCACATCACAATGACGAATTTTCAAGATTGGCATTCTGCATGAATAAGTGACAAAAAAAATGAAGAAGAAGATGACCATCAATAAATATATAATTTTAACTAGCCATCATCCTGGACTAGCTCTTACAAAAAATGTGGATTCTGACACAACAAAGAAGTCCTTGTTTCAACCAAAATTCTACAATCAGAAAATGGAAAGAAGGTTAGTGACATTCTTACACATGTTATAGAAAGGATATCTAAAATGGATAAAATTATTGCATATGAAGATCCTATTATCAAATCCATGTGGCTTTAATTCAAATGAAGTGTTTCTAGAGGAAAGAAGTTGGCAATTGTATCGACTGATAATTGAGAATCTAAGAACTTGATGAGAAGAATGTAGAAAATATATGAAATGTTGTATGAATAACATGAAGATGAATCTCAAGATGAAGTAAGCAAAGAAGAATCTAATAGAGGTAGTGTTTTGAATTATATAATGCTGATTGAAAAAATCAAAATGTTGTATTGTATTTATCTTCTGTTGGATCATTTTGTTGCTTATGGAGATGAAGAAATTATATCCTTGAAAAGGGAGTATGTGCAAAGAATTTTGAGTTACAGAATAAAGTTTTGACCCTCAAATTAATCTTGAAATTATGAACTATGTTGTGGCTATGCCAAAAAAGTATGATCAGCTTGAGGCACTTCATAGTGTACAAAGGAGGAGATCCATCTTCAACAAGTGGATTCTACTAATTCTCCATACAATGAAGTGTTTATTGTAGGATGAATTTTTATTGATTTTCATGATTGTCCTCTTCTTGATCATCTTGATATAGTTCAACTTAGTACCTTGAGACAAAATGAAGAATGCATATAAGTTGAGTCTCCATCCATAATTGCACTTTGTCTTGAAGTAAAATCCCTTGAAGAAGAAATGTACATGGGAGATGAGAATTCTTGTCTCATAATTGATGATCTAATACTTACTAATATTTCCATTGATTGTGAAGATAGTTAAGAGATGAACCCTCCTTTTCCACCATAGGTTTTTCAAGAGGATGATTTTAACGTGACTATTAATGATTTCCTTTCTAATTTTGGATGTTCATTTGATACATGGATGCCCAATAGTGAAATGGAATGAATGGAATAATTTAATTTACCTCTATATATTTTTTTATGAGCACAGAGAATATGGAATTTCTGATGAGTTTTTTTCCCTGTCATCACCAAGAGAGCATGATAACAAGAAAAATTGTGAGTATAATATTTTATCTTTTCTATTACGATAAGAATAATTTCTAGGAGGTGATTGTGGAGGATGAATTGAATCCTCCAATTTTTCAGCCCCAATATTGTGTGATATCTCTTTTCATTAGGATGATAGTGCATCATGTGGGTCCTACCATGTCAAGAATGAGCTGGTGTGTAGAGGAAATGATCATCTAAAACCAAAAATGAATTAGAAGATATATAAATCTTGTGAATGGAGTTAGAATAACCTTGCTCTCACCACTTATGAATTCCCTTCTAATTTTGAAATTGAATAAGCCATGTAAAATTCACCCAAGAATGCTAACTACCTTCATAGAAGAGATTATATTTTTGAAAACATAGGAGAATGGTTTCTTATGGGGAAAATATATTAAGAAGATACCACAAAGAATGGAACTTTTGAAAAAGTAACCAAGTGGTCATTAGATGAAAATGTGTCTTCTATGCAATATAAGTATGAGAATGGAAATTTAGTCTCTCTTATTCTTCTAAAATCATGTAGAGCCCTCATGAAAACATGGTATGACTAGATGATTATCTTTCAATTTTAGAAGTAATATGAATCCAACCCACTATTACATGATGGTACCTACTTTTCTCATCATGTTACTGGATTTTTGTATATTATTCCCACACCTCTGTAAATTTCCCTCTTATGTACCATAGTTTCCATTTACATTATGTAATTACTTTCCATTTTTTGTTTGTTTCCATTTTGCGTTGCGTGTGTTTTGTTTTTCCCTTGTGTGTGTTCGTTGTTTGTATTCAGTGGTGAAGGAATGAATATACTGCCCAATTTTCAAGGCACTAGTCTAATTATACATGAGATATATAGAGTTATCCATTACCCCACATATTTTAATGTCCCTAACATAAATCACACTATTATCACACAAAATGTCTAGCACAAAAATTGAAATTTTGATCATGAAAACTATTCCTACACTTGAAAATTCCATCTTCCAGTCACTATAAACCTTTCCTTATGTCAACTTGTCCTCAATTTCATCCCCCTTTTTCCTAGAGGAATCTCCTAACATTATTTCCAAGTGTGTTTAATGTGTAAATATGTTTTCCTAAGGTAAATTTTAAATTCATTGAGATTCAAGGAATAATGACTATCTCAGATGCCTAGAAAGGGCCATTTTTGGCCATTTTGCAACATATGGATACCCTCCAGGAGTTGAAAGGGAATATTAATACACATGGGAGTTGCATAGGAGACTTTTGAATGCATCCAAGGTAGTTTAATGAGAATTTTTGGAAGATATTGATAATGGGAACCAAATAGGAAAATTAGGGTCATTTCAGTACTACAATAATCAAGACTCCTCATCAAAATAGATTTCATTTATCAGTGGTAAGTAGAAATTTTTCAAGTCATGGGTAAATTTTTCAGAGTTTTGGTCTTTTTTCCCCTCTTGCTAAACCTTCCAATCTATGAGTTATTCAAATTTTGTAAATTTTTGGGAAAAACATAGGGAAAAATTAGTTTTCTGAGGAACATGTGGAACTATTCCTCTATTCCACTTGTTTCCCACTTTATCACCTCAGACGTATAGAGCACATAAGTAACTTGGGAATTGTTCCTCCATTCATTGCATTCCTTATATCACCATAATAACTGTCAAATATAGAGGGGCATGTTTAATCGGTTAAGTTGACCTTTTGTAAAAATGTGGGAACAGTTTCGTTGTTCTGACTATGCCTCAAAACCCTAAAATTTTCAACCCCTAATCATGTAGTGGTTAAATCGGATAAGTCGAGAACATCAAACACTTAATAAACATTCCTTAAGTTCCTTCATTCTACACTTCCTTTGAAACCCTGCAATATCACAAAGGAGGAAAAGGTGAAAGGATCATATATGTTAGTTAGTGGAGGAACCCACAAAACTGTTCTGATGTTCTTCATAAATTTGATGTGGCAGATGGGGTGAAATGTAAAGGAAAGTAGTAAAATCAGCCCACCATAGAACATAGGGAATTATTCATTTATTCCCTCTGTGCTCCAATTAGCCACCCCGTCTACAAATAAAAAAATTCATTCGGTGATGTAAGGCCCACGAGGAACATTCCACTATTCCTCCAATTCTCCACCAACCCGCATGGTCCCACTGTTTGGCTGATTTTCATAGTAACTTCCATATTTTCACCAAGAAGAGGAATATGAAAGGTCCTAAACTCAAGTTTTGGAATTTAATATTGCATTTGTGCCCAAATTGAATTTATTAACTCAAGTCTAAGATATGGAAGGTCACAAATGATAAGAAGGTGAAAGGTTATGTGGGGGGAAGATGAAGAGTCATGTTGTAAATATATAAATTGTAATGCCTTATCCATTCCAAAGGGTTGGAAATTGTCAATTATTGTAATTTGTTGGATTTCACTATTACATAACTAAATAAATATGTTTCCTCTATCTCTTTTTCTATGTTCCTCTATCCTTTCTACTCCCCAACTTTGCAAGAATTATGATTTTGTATAACCAAGAAGGAACTTTGTGTCCTTGATTAATGGATCTATATAATTTTGTGTCTCTTGTTTATTATTCTTACTGACTGCTTACATTTTTATGTTCTTATAATTAAATGTGGACCTACTCTAGCTAATGTATGTGAATTTTGTAAGTCTACTAACAAAATTAACCTTCTCTCCCTATTTCTCGTACTCCTCTTAACCTTCCTTCACAAAAAATTCCTCCCTTCTACAATGTACAATAATTTTTCCATAGTTTTAGTGGAGTATTCATGTGTGATCTCAAGCCTCATACTCACCCCACCATTTTAGTTAGTTTACATTTAATGATGGGAGGTTTCTCATACCCAAAAATGATGTGCTTAACCCTATGACCATTGTTGAAAAGGCAATAATTTGTACCGCAACAAATTATTTCACCAATACATATGATTGTGATTATGGATTTAATCATATGAATATTGATCATTTACATAATTTGAATTAATTATAGTCATTAAAATAGATGTGGTAGATATGGTTTACATATATGGTTCCTTTACATGTGTGGGCATGCATACAACATGTCCTCATTGTTTTTAATTTGTAACAATACTTGTAACACTCTAAGGATGACACCTAATCAACACACTACACATATATGCTTTGTTGAGAATTTGATGATGAATTAAACTATATTATTTAGCTAAATTATTCTAATTCTATCATCCATGAGGTACAAGAAAGTTTTATAGATGTTGATGAAGATTATTAATTTTCAGATTGGATAGAAAAATTACCAAATAATCTAAAATAATTGATATAGATGGCGATTGATTCCATAATCATCAAGATAAAAATCTGTGGTGATTAAAAAGAGTATTTGGGATAGTGGAAGGATAGAGAAACTAGAAAAGCAATGCAGATGAGTGCTTCTAAATTTGTGAAGTATAGAAAATTGTAAGAAGAGCTCATACAATATTCATGAGAAAATCTCACTAATTGAACCACTTATCCATGGTGTATGATGTAGGATCATCTAGATTAATAAGAAATATATCATCAACTAAAAATATAAGTCAATGTTTATTTCAGTATTCATGACTTTTTTAATGTCAAAAATTGATACATGTTTCGAAGATGATTAGCTCTAGTCCAAGAAACATCTCCATAACTCTAACACCCCATGAAAATTGTAGTGCCCACTTCCCTTTGACACCTTTTGATATGGATTATGATAATGTTGATCTAACTTATGGACATTATTGTAGCTTTTAGTTTGATATGATGTTAGATGTTAGAGATCATGGACTGTTGTTGATTTTGATTCATATATGGTGCATGGGGTATTGGAGGCATTTCATACTCATGGTATTAAGTTGATTGACATGGTTATATGTATTTTGGACATGTGTTATTTAGTCATATAGAGTAGACCTCGAAAATTGAACTAATCTTCTGATCATATGGTAATGGATGAAATTGTGAATGACATTTTTGCTTGCTTGGATGATGTTTTGATGTGTGTGTGTGTGTGTGTGTGTGTGTGTGTGTGTGTGGTTGGGAGTTATACTTTATATTTATTTTGGATGGTTTGATGCGGCCATGAGGCTGAAGGAGATATTTGAGTTTTGCAGGTAAACATGTCACAACAAACATCGGAGGATTGGAGACCAACCACATTGGAATTCTAGATTAATTCAACAAGGGTCACCATGGCAACGTGTAATTGTTATTTGTGTATGTTAGATTGTTGTTATGGGTTACCATGGGGGGGGGGCATCACCTTTAAATGTGACCAAGGGGCTATGTGTATTCTTTAATTTTGTTCCCTTTATTTAATCTTTGTATGTGATTTTTGGTGATGTATTTCCCTTTATTATTTATTTAAATTGTGTCAAGATTAGTGAGTAATCATGTTTTTAATTAATTAAAAGGGTCATAAGAATGCATTTATTAGATTTGATGGCCCTTGAATTATGTGTTGTAAGAGGTGTGTAAGTAAATTTGAGTGTGAAACACTCCACCTTCCTGTTGAAATTCGGATCTGTCCTTAGAGGCTGATTTTGGTGGCTTGTAGGACAAGTTAAACTTGCCCCACACCTCTTACATTGTTATGCCAACCCTACCTATGGGTTGGGGAGTCAAGATTAAGCATTATTATGCATTTTTGGGAAGGCAAGCTGTAATTTTTTATCGCACCTTCTTACATGAAATTAATTTTGGTGCTTGGGGTGTGGACTTGGGTTGTGTGTGTAAGTAAAATGTCACTTATTCACCCATTTTTTGTTATTGTGCTTTGGAGTTTGAAGTTGACTTGTGACTTGGAATTGAGGATGTGTGATGTGGCATCCCACATGGATCCACCTCATCCATCTCTCTCCCTCTTCTATTTATTTGAATTATTTAGTTGTTTTGGGGGTTACTTGAGGGAGTTACTTCTTTTGGTTTTTGGAACTCTTGTAATTTTGGAAGAGAGTTTGAGATTTTTGTGGAATGCTTCTGGATTGTTGGAGCTCTTGGACTGTTTGGATTGGGAAAATATTGTTGTTGAAATTTTGGAGCAAACTCTGCCATGGAGAGGTAGGAGTTGGGCTCTTTAAAATGTTTCTTCTTTTATTTATGCATATGTGAATGCCTTGAAAATTTGGTATGTTGTTGGCTGGTTGGGTAGATTGCCTAGGTATGGATTATGGGGATATCTTATAGGGAGGCATAATATTTTTGGGGAGGTATAAGTGTTATTGTTGAGGGAGTTTGGGATTGGGTTCCACCTTGTAAAATAAATAGCTTGCATTTATTTACTTGTTATGGGGTGCCATAAGAGTGTGGGGAGGCATAAGAGAATGGGAGGTATAAGGGTACTTGGGGAGTCATAAGGGCATGTAGGGGTTTTGAAATAATATATGTACGTACTGGCGGGTTTATCTTAAGGTGGACACCCATTTCCCCATTTGGAGGTATAAGTAGCTTCCCTCATAGATATTGCTCATTTTACTTGTGCATGATGAAGCCTAAATATTGTTTGTTGTTCTTCCTATGGTTAAAAACTAGAGTATGTGTTTGGACTGTGTTCTATTTGTGAAAATTGAATTTGTGTTGTGGAAGCCTTTTTGTTTCCATGAGTTGAAATACATTTCTTATTGTAATGTGGTTGGGGCTCGGGGGCCAATGAGGAGGACAGCTTCTCCTCTTCATTTGAAATCTTGGTTGGGTGGAGAGTGCTGCCTCTCCTCCTTTTTTGTTCTGATCAAGAGCTATATGGTGGATCTTCTTGTTATTGATTTTGGAGATGAGGATGGAGAAAAAATTCACAATCCCCTTGAAGTCTCCTTATTGTAAAAAATTCCCACTTCAAGTGGATGGCATTGTAATATTAGTTGTGGTGGAAAGCTGCTCTATTTTGGAAATAGATTCTACATTCGAATGTGAAAGATGTATATCCTGTAATTTGTATTTGATGAATGAAAAAAGGGGTTGTAAAAGAATGTTTGGAGATCAATAGAAGTTGTTTTAGTTACCACAGATGGTTTGGTTCTCATTTTAAATCTGTGTGTTAAAACATATTTTGAAATCTCTATTTGAAAATTGAAAAGGAAATATGTATGAAGAAATATTACATTTATCTGTTTCATTTGATATGCACATTTTGAAAATTGAATTACATTCTTGTTGTTCGCATATTGATTGAAGGGAAGTTGAACATTGCAAATTTAGATTTGAATGAATTAAAAATTTAAAGGATGATAATGAAAAGTTAATCCATTTGGGTTTAAGTGTGATTTCTATTTTTGATTCGTTGTGACCCTGTAAAATGAATATCAGAAAAATATACAGAATAATCTAAATTGATGAAAGACAAGATAAAACATTAAAACAAGTGAAGGAGGAACAAAACAAACCTTAAAATAGTTTTTATTTTTTAAGAAGTTTATGCAAAACTTTATTAATCAGGCAAGAGACCAAATAATGTAGTTATAGAAAAAGGAGAAAAGAAATTAGTATTGAAAACTCAAATTTTAACAATTAATCCTTGTAATCCATTCTAAATATTTCCAAGTGTGATTCTCCATGTCTTTTTGACATGTTGGGGAAGAAGGAATGGCAGATTGGACCAATTCTAGAAGTCAAAACATTTAATTCACATTTTAATGGCAAGAATGATGTTTTTGTCAAATTCACCCATTTAATCAGTCAAAAATGAATGTTGATGGTTTCTATGCAAATAGGATAATTCAAGCCCTTTCCACAAGCTCCTCATTTGCCCAAATATGAGCTTCCAGGAGAAAGTTATGGCCTTCTGAATTGTTTTACTTCGTTTGGTTAAAAAAAATAAAGGAAGTGAAATTTTTGCATATCGAACCCGTGGGCCCGAAAATTTACTTAGGGTACTTTTTGCAAAAAAAAAATATCACAAATTCATCTACAGCTCCACAGCCCCGTAAATTCACTTTTGGGGAAAAACGCCTTCGTGGGCCTGCACCCTTCAAATTTTACTTTTTTTTAAAGGGTGAAAAATCTTAATTTTTCCCAGCCGGTCCGCTTCCCCGCCTGTCACTGTAGGTCTGACATGTGGCTCTGTTAGGTGTTGGTGGAGGCGCAGATTTTTTTGGACCTTTTTACCTTCAGAAAAAGGTTGGCAAAAATTACTAAGTTTCCCCACCTTCCCACAAGTCACTATTAGACTGACACGTGGCTTTTCTTGGCTTCAACAGAGGCATGGATCATTTTTAGGCTTCACACTTTTTAACAAAAAATCCAATATTTCTCAATTTTCCCCAACGGTCTGCCTCCCTTCTGGAGATTTTGGGTAGGATACGTGGCATCCCTAGGCGTCGACAGAGGCGTGAGAGTTTTTGAACCTATTTTCCCTTTCAAACAAAAAGAGTTAACATACAATTTACCTCCAATGACCCACCTTCTCGCGTGGGCTTATCATCGTGCCACGTGTCCCTTGTACTTTGGGAAAATTTAGAGAAGATTTTTCTATATGTTTTTAAGGGGGAGAGTGTGTGTAAATTTGTGCCATAAAAATAGTGTTCCAATTCTAGTTGAGGGGCTATGTTATATGGGGTGTGTCATCTTCAAATGTATATTTTAATATGAAATGAAGAAAAAATACTTTTATATGTAATCTCTAAAATAATGTTATAATTACTTTAAAGTATGAGCTTTGCTTCCACGTTTGAGAGTGTTATCATTCATACAGTGTTTCCATTAGAGACTATCAAGTATAGGTTAACGTGGGGAAATGTTTTCATTGTTTTAGATCACCTTTACCCATCCTACAACAATAGCTTATACATGGTGTATTTAATCTCTATAGATTGAGATGTGGTCTTCACATGTTCATCCTAAATCTCAAAATCGGGACATACATCTCACAAAATCTAATTAATAATTTATGGAGAGGTGTGTTTATTCATATTGGGGGCTACATTCAAATCGATTTATATACGGGGATGCACCCAAGTAACATCACATATAACCACATAGGGATAAATATCAAGGATTTTATTTTCCATCATTTTATAATATTATTCGTATGTTGTACCCCTGACATGTCACCTATAAACACATAGGCATAAATATACATATTTTCTATTTAGCATCATTTTAGTGCTTATATTTTTGTTTGGAGTTTTTTGGTTGTTAAATATTAAACTTAGGAATGTGTTTAATAATTCCACATGGTTAGAGTCGCGTGTATTACTACAACCTCCTAGTCAAATTAGTTCATATCACTTTCAATTATTTAGATTTCATTTGATTTTAATTATTGACACTCATCAATGCATGCATAGAAAAAAAAGATTTAAAAAATGTTTTTAAAGATTCACATTTACATAGGATTTTTTTAAGGATCTTGAGGAGCACCAAGATGTGTATCCATATTATATATTATTTTTTACTTTTATATGTGTGCATGTGCACACATCAAAGTGGAGGAAAACACAGATATCTAAAAATGGCTCATAGGTATTTATTAATCATTAAACTACATAATTTTACTCCATTTGTGTACTTGTCAAATATTATTAATACAAATTAGGAATTGTTAACACATTTTTTAGTTTCTTGCAGTCCTTGATCCTTCTCTCAACTCCCTTTATGATTTTTTTTCTCTCTCCTTTGAATTCTCTCATATTAGACCCATTTGTCTGAAGTGTTTGTATATTGTTATGGTCTCTTAGAAACATGCAAACACCGTTGCAAGATGTTTTGTGGACCATTTGGATTTAAGTTCCATCATTCCTTGTTCTTATGTTTTTTTTTTTTAAATATTGAAGGGTATTTTGGCCATCGATGAAGTCCTAATTTGAGTTCATATTATCTATACATATGCAAGCTTGTTCTAGTTCATCTAAAATGAAATATCTACAAAAACCAAGGTATTCTACAAATCAAGAAGTACATTAAGCATTTACAAATTCATTATTGCTATCATTCTAGAAAAGATTGAACATTCAGTGAAGTACATAGTTTAATGTTTAGAGACACATTACAAGACATTGGTTTGTATATGTTATTCGAACCATTTAGGTTTTTTATGTTTGATCTTGTTACTATCTAATGACTGAGAAATATCTAAATACCTCTATTGTCCTTTGGTCTATTACAATGGTTGAAACGTATTTTGTTTTTCTTGCAATTTTCTAAATATTGGTGTACCCCAATTAGAATGATGAAGTTTTCTATATTACAAATCATCATATAGTACAAGTGATCAAAGTGAATGAACATAAATCTTAGTGATATTTATAAAAGTAAAACCAAGTGAATGTAGTTGTCTAAGATGTGTGACATATTGCATTTCATCAAGACTATAGAAAATACTTTGGAAATTCAACGGAAAGGACAACATGATGCAGACAATATTTCTTTGTTTTAGATGAAAAGTTTGAGTTAGTTATATCTCTCATCTAAATGGACATTTTTATCATCAAATCATGACAATTGTCATCCGTTCTCATGATATTTAAGATACATCTATAAATCATGCATGTCACATCTTTTATCTACTTTTAAAACTAATAATCAATTTATGTTTACTATTTTACATATATTCTAAACATTTTTAATTATGTGAGTTTAAGTAATCATCATTCTAATCACATTGTGTGTACAAAATATTGAACCCAAAATATGTACCTATTGCAAGATTCTAATTTTTAGAGTATAATTTTTTCACCATCAATCCAACTAAAAGACACTTAAAAGAAAGGATGAATGTAATGTAAATTATATTCCAAAGGACCTTTTTAAAAAATGCAACATGAATACTCAAAACTTTTTTTAAAAATAAAAAAAGTCAAAGAGGCAATGTTTGATCTTCGATATATCTGATATTCTGAGGTGAAATCCCATGCCACTCATTTTTCAAATGATTAGCACTATATTATTAATAGAGATACTTTCAATAAAAATGTTTAAAGGCCCATTCCACAACGAAGTCCATGAATGTGCAGTGAAAGTAATTAATAGGAGCATCAAATCCAAAATCAAAATAAAAATTTTCCACACAGCCACAACACTATTTTCTTTCTTTTCAGCGAACCTTGACGTTAAAATTCAGTGTCACTCGATCGACTTTTCAGAAACTTTTTAAATTCTAAACAGAGAATGACAATAATTTTTCCTACGATGTTGAAAACACCCAAATCTGCTTAAATATTGACAGAATATGATATTATCTGATATATGACACATACCTCTAAAATGTGCGTGTCCGTTCTCTTATTGAAATTTAATGCTCGACATTGAGAGATTTATTTTTTTATTAATATTTTTCCTCCCTAGTCGTCGTCGTCCATAGGAAATTTAATAATGCTGCAGAACTTTCACATTCCAGGTCACGATCTCCATTGTTTATTTGGATGAAAACAAAGCCTGGAGTTTTTTTCCTGTCACCGCCCAGTCAGAAAATGACAAGAAGATTTTATCATTAATGGTTATCAGGCTTTGTCATTAACACGTCAGATTTTATATCACTCTTGAGTAGAAAAAATGGTCACCTTAGGCCAATGATTGATGTAGACATGAGAATGAAAGTATCAAGCTGCATCAAAGCTGAAAGTTGTACACACTTAGTGTCTATTAACAAGTAACGGAGTTAGATTTATTAATAGTTTCTCATTCACCACTCTCATCTACAATCAATGGAACTCACTATTTAGTTCTCCACTCCTATCTTGTATCACTAAAAAGAGTTGGAGTTAACAAGCTCGCCTAACTTTTGCAGGACTTTGTGCAATAGTGCGCATAACATTTGTTTAAATAATAGAGGTTTCACTTAATGTGATTGAAGACCTATGGAGGTTTCACATAATGGATTGAAGACTATAGAGGTTTTACTTAATGTGATTGAAGCTCTGTGGAGGTTTCACTTAATGTGATTGAAGACCTATGCAACTTGTGGCTGTATTGATTTTTGGAGGGAGCTTTGTGTTAAGACAGTGAGAAAACTCTAGTGCGTGTAATTTATGAAATTTATGCGCTCTATAGATCTTGTGTTCTTTTGTACCTATAAACGTAAAATGAGTTGTCACTTGGACATTTAGATTTTTATCCACTTTTTTACAACTAAATGGACGAGCTAATATTGTTTTATCAAAAAAAATGTCTTGTGGGTTATTTACCTAATGGACGGATAATTAGATCTATTTTCTTCGCAACTGAATGACTACGCAACTTAATATGTTTTGATCGGATGAAAACAACTCCATGAGTGATTACTAAATGGTTGGATAATCTGAATCAATGTTGATTTAATCAAGGTAATGGATCTTTGCAAATGTATCTTTATTTGAAAATTCATCTTGACTTCCCATGTCATATTCTATAAATAGATGAAGCAACAATCAAGAAAGTAAAATACAAATAGTGATAACAACTCAAGAAAAATAGATATGGGAGCCAAGACTTCAAAAAAGGCGAGAATAGATTGAAGATGAGAAGAAGCTTAGCAGTAAGTTTCTGAATATAATTATAGTAAAGCTCTGCATTATCAAGGGCTAGAGTCTAGTTCGAATGGAGTCTTACAAGTCTAGAATATTACTTATGTTAGAATCCTTGGAACTGTGTCTCTTACGATTTTTGCATAGCCTTCATTATACATAAATGTATTGTGTTTGAGTTTCTTATATTTTATTTATTGATTAATAGAATATTTTATTGTTTTTTCAAGCTACATTGTGATATTTGAATGTGTAAGATCATCTTTGAAAATATGTGGGTTGTGTGGTCTTAAATAGTCTTCCATTTCGACCTTCTAATCACAAATGCATCGGTTTGGTATGGAGGCATGATTTTAATTCTTATATATTAGTTATTTTCATATTGTTTATTTCCAAATTTACAAGTGTTGGTAGAAATTGGTTGTAGACATATTTTAACACTTGCGTTGTTGAGTAGAAGGTGTAGATTACAATATTTTTGTTATTGTTTTAGTTGTAAAAATATTTATACAGAACATGGAGGTATTCATGAGGGTGAGGAGAATCAAATCACTTATATTTCTTACCTCAGTAGATATGATGAGAGGTCTGAATGAGAGGATTAAAGCTATAGAAACATCTCATTAATGACAAGTTGATGGTGGTGATCCCACTGATGATGAAGCAACAGAGAATAGAGAAGAAGAATTAGATGAAGATCTCAAAGTTATTTTGACGATTGTAGGGAGATCAAACATGGATGTTCCAAATGATTTAGGAAGTTTCTATCTTAAGGATCTAATTGATTAAATCATAGAATTGAAGAATTATTTTGATTATGAGTTAGTAAAATACTATGCTAATAAGTTCCTTTTTATCCTATAAACATGAAGGTGCATACATTTTATGGTGGTATTAGATTCTCAATTATAGAGAGAATAGAAAAGGATAAGATTAAAGTATGGAAAAGTATGGTTTCCAAGTTGAATAAAATTTTCTTACTAATGAATTATCATCTGAACCCATTCAAAAAATTATAGAACCTAAGACAAAAAGATCCTAGTGTATATTAGTGGATTGTATATTTTCATTCAAGATGAATTTCATGTGGTCATTTTAATGTGTGTCAGGGAAACTTTTAAGACCCCCATGAAAAAAAATCATAGAAAATGGTTGGCGAATTTTTGAAAATTGTCTTTTACGCAAATGGAGAATATGAATACATCACAACATCACTATTAAATGCTATCAAACAGTATTTTTTTATATGCTACCAGCTGGTAGAATAGTTTATGTTACCACCTGAAAACATACATTATCTTGTCTGACGATAGCATAAAAAATACTATCGATCGGTAGCATTTTTTATGTTACCAACTGACAACATACTATATATTGTCAGTCAATAGCATTAAAAAATGCTATCGAGTGATTGTATTAATGTGAATTTTGTGAATTTATATTTCACGGGAATGATGAATTGACCCCTAAAATTAACTTATACTGAGAAAAATTTGGTGACTTGGTCCTATTTCCTACCCTAAAAATTCTCCAATTTCAAATTTCAAAAAATGGAATATTCATGAATTAACGAAGATTCGCCACTAAAATTTTCCCTGATGTGTGCAGAATAATTCTGTTAGTATGTGCTGAAGTCAAAAGAAAATTTATCTTGTATATAATTATGTCTTCATAAGGGAAGGAAAACTTCCCATGCAAAGGAGAAGTGTGTAGTGACAAGACAAATCAGACAATTAAGTGAAGAAATTACTTTGTATGAGAAAAATCATGCACATATAGGTGGAGTTACCTTCCTTGAGAGAAAAAAAAATATGGAATAGGTAGATGATTTATTAGAAAAAAAATTGATGTGGATAAACTAGGCATCATATGTTCACATGTCTATAAGAACATCAGAATAACAACATGATCCAGAATGATTCTCACAACATGAGATATATAAATCTTTAAACCAATTAATTTCATAGAAATATAGAGTGTGGGGAATATTTCACAATGAAGATAATGTTGTTGTTCATCCATCAAAAGTAGAGAATACACATGCACATAGGAAGAATCTATACATAACAATTTACAAGTCTATAGGTAAGTGTTGTAAATATAAACTTGAAATTACAACATTGATGATATTTTTCCTAATGAGATGGTGGAGAATCTTGGTATGAAAAACATTTTTCATCCAAGTCTATAAATTGTCTTATTTTTTAAGGGAATTCAATTGGTTGTGAACAAGAAAAATAAAGTGTGTTGTAAGATTGGCACATATGAAGATAAATTATTTTTTGATATCATGACCATTGAGATATTCCAAGTGTCACTAGGTAGACCTTGGCAATTTAACAAAAAAACACAACATGATAGTCATGCAAATAGTTATAACTTGGTAAAGGATGATTAGGAATACACTCAAAATCCTTTAGAAGATGTGAGTGATGAACTGGAAAAAGTTCTTAAAGTGTTAGTAATTTCAAACAATAAGTTTTAAACAAGGTGAATGAGAAGAGGAAATGTTATGCATTCAATATAAATCCTACATAGAAGGAAAAGGAATGTGAAATGATATAGGAAGTAATAATTATATATGAAGTGGAGAATCTATTGGGTGATTATGAAGATATCATGTGAAAGAATATCTTGAATGAATTGTAACTTACGCTTAGTATTAATCATTCAATAGATTTTATTCAAGGGTCTAGTTTACCAAATAAGGATTCCTATAAGTTGAACCCTATGGAGAATAAGGAGGTGAAAATCAAGGTAAATATTTTCTTGAGAAGGGGTTCATCAGAGAATCTCTCAAAACCTATCTAGTGCCTATAATATTAGCACCATAAATTGAGGTGATTGGAGGATGTGCATTGTTCCTACACATGCCAATAAGGTTATCATTACTTAATAGTTTTTTATTATTACACATGGATGTTTTACAAGGTAAATTTCAAGACCTCCCTAAAAAATCTTGTATATATCCCTTAGTGAATCTATCAAAATGACTTTCGAAATAATAGATAATCTAAAAGAAATATGTTTCAAATGATTCGGTGAATCATTTTATAATAGTGTCGAATAGTAGTAACTGTCGACTAACAATATATGTTGTTGACTGTTAGTATGTGTTATCTGTCAACAACATATCTAATTTAAAAAAAATAGACAATAATAGTTAAAATAACTGTCTCGATGAGAAATTTGTCCTCACAAAATATGGTGCAAATAAAAAAGTTAAAAATTAGATTTTTTGTGGAAAAACTGCATATTTCACCAATTTTGTAAGGGAAAAATATATTTTTTGAAATTTTTTGATGTTAGCAATTAAAATGATGTTCTCAATGAGATTTTTGTCCTTATAGATTATGGCGTAAGAAAAAAAAATCCCATACTTTTTTCCCTTGTAATGACATCACAGAAAATTGTTACCTTCTGGTAGCATTTTTTCGTGCTAGCATGCATTTATACTACCGGCCTGTAGCATAAAAAATATTCTACTATCCCGTAGAATTTTTTCATGCTACCAGCTTGTAGCATATTTTATGTTACTGAACGCTAGCATTTTTTTTCTACTACCGGTAGGTAGTATATTGTATGTGTACCAGTCAGTAGCATTTTTCCTTGCTCTTAGATGGTAGCATGTTTTTACATTGTCGTCTGGTAGCACTAAAAAATGATACCATCCCGTAGCATAAATTTGTAATCCCTATATATATGAAGATGAATTTTACAAATTTCAATTTCGTGGTAATGGAAAATTGGATTAAAATAATTAGCTATTGGTGTAAATGTTAGGAAAATCGACCCCTAAATTTAAATTGGACCTAGAAAATTTAGGAAAAATAGCAAGCCATCGACCCCTAAAAATTTTCCAAACCAAAACTTTGAAATCTAGAATATTCATGAATTACCGAATACTCGCCACTAAAATTTTCCCTGATGTTTTGTTAGATTTTTTAAGTGGATTGCAGTACTCCAAATAGATTATTTTGAAGATTGGTTATCACCACATTAGGAAAAGATATGATGATCAATGTAAGGATACTTTTTAGATGTAGGATGGATTTTATGAGTGGTAAGTCTAATAGCCCCATAAGTTCAACAATATGTATGAACATGTGAAACATTAGCAAGTATACCATAAATACATATATAAAGAATACGGATAAAACACAAGACATATTTTATTTTTACCACTATAATTATACTCATATAATGAGGATAAGACTCCTAAATTAATGTCTAAAATTGGTTGTATACATAGGAAAAATAAGAAATGGTAAACGCTTTAAGAAAATGGATTTTCCAATCCTAAATTCCCCTTCTACTCTCGAGAAGAATATTTTAAACATTTTTTTGGTCTTGTTCCCATGCTCAAGCCCTTGGTATTGGATTAATTCGCTATTTCAACCCTACTATGCCCTTGATTCTTTCATTGGTGATGGCATTGTTTTGAGATTTTAGTTCTTGGCCTCCCTATATTGATAATTTATGGCATTTTTTGAGCCTGTATTCTTTTCCAAATTTGGAAATCTCATAATATTTCTATCTTCTAGAATGATCAATCAATCGCTTTATTTTCCACTAATGATAAACTGGATATTTTTTCTATTGTGTACCTATAGATTCAATCTCAAGCTGAAAAAGTTTATCTGGAGGTTTCTCACATGAAGGAATTTATTGCACACTAAGGGAGTGCTCCTTGCATGACACGTTGGGTCCCCCCAGACCCCATGTTTCCACCACCTCATCATCTCTGCTACTCTAGCCACCTCCGCAAGAACCACATCATAAAATTTGCTCTCATAGTCGTCGCTCTGCCTCTCCCTAGGGCACCCTTCAGCTCCGTCCTCTTTAGGGAAGGGATGGAACCCTCCTCTATGTGGGAATTTCATTACTAGTTCTCCATGATGGGCCTCTCCTCCACATGGATCTCATTTTATTGGCTCTCTTCCCTTTGGTTGCAAAATTATGGTTCCTTTGCAGATTTAGTTTCCTGATCAGGATAGCTAGCATATTGACCCTCCTTCGGTGGAGCCATCTAGTGGAGTTTACATCCCTCCTTGGGATGATCCTAATCCTCCCAGAGTGGCAACATGTGCTTAGTTTTCTCTATTTTTTAAGTTAGTTCTTGAGTTTCCCCTCTTGACATTCTCTATTTTCCCTCTAGTTATTTCGTGGTGCATTCATGGATTCTTTATGGGACCGTGAGTTGTTTGGTCACCCCTGCTTTTGTAACTCTCTTATATTTTAATTAATATAATGGGCAGTTCTAATAGTGAAAAAAGGCATGCACAATTTTTAAGAAAACCAATAGTTTAGTCCTTGTTGTAACCTATTAGTTATTTACGTACGGTGATTTATCTACAAAAACTTCTTATCTTACATTATTTGAAAATAAGTTAGAACATTCCATAGTATATTATTTTTTAGAAAACATCAATGTCAACTTATAACTCATTCTTCAATTAGATATTATAATTTTATTATTAATAAAGCCACGTGGAAAATAGAGACTCTAGAGTTGAATAGCAAGGAAATTCTAACCATTAAAAGATAATCACTATCAATTATTATCATGTAATCATTTTTCCTAATTCTACATTTAAATTACATGATAATTGTAAGTCTCTTTGCATCTAATCTCACTTATATTAGTAAATTACAAATCTACAATTTGAAATTATTTTATAGTATTCCTTCTCACAAGAAATGATCTATTCACACAATTATTTTTATTTTATCCACTCATCTAACTCCCTACAATGAGGTATATGCACAAATATCATTATTGTATTATGTTTACAACCTAAGTAATTTCTCTAGGCATTATGGACCTACAAAACAATAAGAAGGATGTAAGGGTTTGCAAGAGGTAGTGATGCAAGAGCATCATCTTGTGCATAGTAAATTTTGGTTTTCATGAACTCATTTTGGGTTTTGAGGGGTCTTATTAGGCATATTAGGTGTTTCTAGGTTATTTCATATCCTCCTTGATACCTTCATGTGTGTTTTGATACCTTATGGAAGGTTTGATCATCAAATATAAATAGCTATTATTTTTGTTAAAGGACATTTAAGACCTTATGAGGGGTAAGAAAACATGTATTTACCTCATGTTAAGTTGTCTTGATCTTTAATTAGCATAAGCCATAGTTGGGAGGTTTTGAGTTAACTTGTAACTACCCTTTCACTCTTTAAGGTAGAGGAAAATTGAATTGGAGAAAGGGGAATTTCAGTTTTGGAGGAGATTTAATCGGCAGAGGAACATGTGAAGGATCATGGGAATGAATCAAAAGTTCTACATTCCAAGAAGCATATTGTATCAGACCACTAATGTAAATATAATGTTGTGTTGCTTATGAATCTTACATAGTTTTAAGTGTATAGTATTCTTAAGCTTTTGGTGCTTGAAAATTATAATGGAAATAAATGCATTTTTTGATAGGGTTTTAATAGTGAAGTTTCAGAAGTCAAGTTTAGAACACTGACTTGAGAAGGAATAAAGGTGTCTATATCGGACTGAAACAGTCAAGCATAGAGATTTTGAGATCAATAAAATTTTATAGTGATAATATGTAAACACTTATACCTATCATAAAATCATTTTCAGAGGAACCAAGGTAGGTGTCACATGTTCATGAAAGTGTCAACGCATAGTAAGAGAATCAAATTATAAATATTCTGATTAAATTCTTGGTATGCCTTGTTTCAAGGTTCAAAGAGGGTTAAAGACTAATACATTGTTTGGGTGATTAAGAGAAAGATATTATGCCCTTAAAAAATTTATGACAAGAAGGTTGTATTGTGTTCTAAGTGATCAAAAGGAATAAGAAGGATTAAATTAACAATACTAATTCAAACTTACATGATCCTTTTTATTGTGTTAATTTCAGTTTAGAGGATTAAAGAGATTATCTTAAGTATAATGAACTTGAAATGTTCTTGTGAATTATGAATATTGTGGTAAGATGGTGGAGAGACCAAGGAGGAATAGTATCAAGGAACTAGGGTTTTAATTAGAGTGTTAGTGGTTGTGGGAAGGAAAATCATTCAAGACATGCATGCACAATTGGTTTATACTCATTATGACAGTCGTAATAATTTGGGTTGATAAATGTTTCGATTTACATGTCATTAAGAAGATAGTTCTATATGTTATAAGGGTAAAGTGAAAATTTTGATACCTTAGTGAGGGAGAAGAGACACAAAAATATTAAGAAAGAGGAAAAGCATTCATAGATTGTACTATGTAGCTAGATTGGGAAGGTTAAAAAGAGCATTCAAACCTTGGGAAAGGAGGACAAGATTGTGTATAACTGAAATTTTGAGGTCAAGTGGTTATGGTATGTTAGGTGAGAAGATGAGAGGAAAGGAAAATTGGGAAAATATTTAAAAGGGATAAAGTAGAGTCTTAGTGGTGATGGTGGGTACTAAGAAGGTCGGGAGATTAGGAAGGCTTTATCTTGGACAAATGGTAGATTACGGAGACATAAGGTGTATAAACTATGTAAAGGGGTTGGAAAAGTGGGAAATAAGTGTCATGATGTGTGACAAAGATTTAAGTTAGTGAAATTTTATGAAACCCTAAAAAGTGGTTCAAAACCCTAGGAGGCCTAATTGGAGACCTAGTGTCGAGGAGGAAAGTTGTGTTGGCGATGGTAGTGTAGACACCAGAATTGGGTCACACTCCCCTTGGTCCCTCGTCAAATAACCAGCTCGAGCATACTCACCTAACCATGGCCCCTTCTACCCCACATCACTATTAATTTAATTAAATTAATTAAATTAATATATATCCTCACAATATTTATTATCTAATTAGCTTAATTTCTACCCCACCACCTCACCTAGACACCTCATCTAGCCACTTCACCTTAAATCTATTCTTAGCATGTTTTCATACCTAACTAAGACTTAGTCCCACTTACCTTAATGAGCTAAGACTTAGTTCAAACCCTAAAAAGCACATGCCTATTACCTCCATAACCATATTCCCGCATAGAGGAAGGCAACTCCCACTTTGATCCCTGAGAATAGTCGGATCTGGCAGAAATGATTTACATGATCTGCTATTCTTAGTAAACCTAGGGAATCCCACCCTAACCGATGTTGGTCACCCCTAAACTGACACCGTTCAACCCTGAACCGTCGTCGGTTACCATTTATTCTCTTTGGTAACCTTGTTTCGAAGGTTGGCACATTCTAAGAGATAGAGGACGAGAAGAGAGCTACATGCAAGAAAAACTAGAGTCTTTTCATGCACCAAGACATCCATAGCCAACACCAGGATAGATCCAGAAGCATTTTGCACTCACAGTAACATCCTGAGAAGCATCACAATTGCAACAAGCTCCATTCCACCAACCAATAATCACCACCACCCAACCATTGGACCTGTAACATTGGCAAGTGTTTTTTTATCATTAATCATTTCCATTCTTATTCTTCTAATAGAGTTGTTACCATTTATGTTATCATTATTCTATTAACATTCCCATTCCTCCATAGCCTTCTTCTAACAAACTCAAAAACCTCACCCCCATTTTTATCAGATCACCTATCCTGGCCCTTCCACCTCTCTTAGTGTTCTCAGCATTCCCACAGACATCACCATCCCCTTTTTTAGCCCCATCTAACCTCACCCAGACTCTACAATAAGGTTTTCATTAAACTATTGTCACCCTACTGTACCAACGTTGGTTACCCATAACTGTTTTTAGTCTCCCTTAAACCTTCATCAGTTATACCCAACCAATATCAGTCTCTGTGTTTCATACCCTGTTCCAATAACAGAACCAAACAACCTTTTACCAAATAACCTAAACAACGCAGAACCTGACCCTAACCATTTCCAGTACCCTGAAACCTACCAACCCTTCGGATCTGACTATAGCGTAGCCTGTTATATTAAATTTTCTTATTGTCATTGAATGAGATACCTAAATCATATCAACTACAGTAGGACTTTGTTTATTTATTGCATTAATTTGTTTTAAATAGTGGATTGACAACCATCTAAGGAGTATCACACTTCCCAAATCTAGTATACACTAGGTAGTCCACTATCATATATCATTTAACTATTCTTTTGTGGTCTTGTTTCCTATTTCAGGTAGTTCCTCCAAGCCAAAAGGAATCTCTCATAATCAGCATTGGATCGACAAGCCAGAACGTGTGAAACAATCATCAACCAATCAGTAATAACAAGTATTCCTCCTCATCCCTTACCTTTATATGTTTTGTCTCAATAAAGTAAAAAAATGGTGAAACATTTTGGTACGCCCCATGGGACCCATCATGGGTTCTATTGCATTTTCTTCATTTCTAGGTGAAATTTGTGTGTTTTTTTCCCTTTAAAAGGATTACATAGTAATTTTATTCGCTATTAATCCTCTCTTATTTCTAATTACTCTAAAAGAAACATTTCTCTAGGTGCATTTAAAAGGAAACATTCTTCTTTCTTGCTTTATGCATTTAGTGACAAAGCATACCCTGTCTTATTCATCATTTGCTTCATCGAACATCGTCTTTTCAATTTGGGCTTAAAATTGGTTGCATTACATTCTGATTTTCTACATTTAGCTCACATTAAAATGTGGGAAACCTATATGCTGGAAGTCATACCCAACTGATGGTTGACACAAAAAATCGTAGAAAGCACATTCTCTCTCTCTCTCTCTCTCTCTCTCTCTCTCTCTCTCTCTCTCTCACCAAACTGCACAAAATTGAAATATACAAATCTTTCTTAAACAACATCTTACATGGGAACACCTGTCAGTGATCACATGATCCATTAGGTACGTACTCCCCAGCATGTTGCTTATATCGAATCATTACCTTAGAAGACGGCCCACCCCCGCCATAACATACCTGAAACCTCTCCTTTTAGATATCCTTCTTTATAGGAATCCTTCCTCACCTAAAACTCTATTCTAAATTCATGAGTCAGTATTCTAAATAGCATAAGCTCAACACATTAAAAATCACTTGTTAGGTACGTGTTTTTAGTGTTTGATTGACATGCATTTTAAGGTGTGAGGATATGCTTCTCCATTTTTTTTCCATTTTGTTGTCTTGCACACTCCACAATCATAGTTGGAGTATTCTGACTTCTTTTGAGTATGTCAGGGCTTCATTGCATCATCTCCAGACCTCTAGGTTGATTATTTACCTTAATAAAATTCACAACAATCCATTTTTCTACATTTTCTAATTTTCACAGTAACCAGCATCGATTTTGCTTAACCAGCATCAGTTTTCTGTTCTTTTGGGTTAAATTGCCTAAAAAACCCTTATTTAATTTTATTTGTTGTCAGAGTTCCTGTGAATCTCTATACTCTGTAGGATTTTATAAACAGTCATCATACAACTTGTTCATCTAACCGTCAACATTCTTTGCTTCATCTAGTAAAATTGTTCCTGTCTCACATTAACTGACATCGGTTACCCCTGAACCGGTATCAGTCACCCTTAACCATTGTCGGTTACCATGTGCTACATCTCATTTGATACATTTCCCAAGTCCACCTATAAACACATGTTTTCTTTATTCTTGTTGCTCTCTATGTCATCTGTAAGATATAGCATCACCTGATATAAAATCATTCACAAGGTGTTGACTAGCAATCAAGCTAACACTCTTACATTTCACTCAAGTCGTCAACCACTCCTGCCTAGTCCTTCACCACCCTCTGTCCTGTCACCCATGGATCTAACCCTACCTACCACCATTTCCCTAGGTGATGAGGAATTTGCACGACTCCTTGATCAGAATCATGCGGCCTTACAGTTCTACCTTTCCCACTCTTCCACCTGGGACTCCTCGGATCAGTTGATATATGGCATGTTTGTATACATCTCTCATGCCCTTATTCTTGCTTCTACATCAGCCCCTAATAATGTAGCATTACCTTCACCTAATTCACCCCCAATGGTTTCACAGCTAGGACCCATACCCGTTATGACCGTTGCATCTGCAGTATTAGTCACACTTGTAGTATCTTTTGTCCTCTCATTGACCAACCAAACCATAACCCCATCCGCACCCATTGTCTCACAAATATCCATTACAACACAACCTCTTATGATTTCGGTGACCCCTACTCCCTTCTAGAATCTTATCCTCTCCATCCCACAAACACTGCCCCCAATCGCTACTAGAGTCACTACGACCGTCCCACCTACATACACATATTATCAACAACCCCCTATCTCGTTTGTCACCCATTCTGGATATATGCCCTTTATGTCGGTCCCTTATTCTCAACCTCCCCATTCAGCACCACCATGCACTATAATTCCTCCCAAATCACATGTTCAATATCAGCCCTCCTATGCCATAGGAGGAGCCCTTACACCACAACCTACCAATGTCCTCATCAAATTAATGATGGAAAGGATGTAGACACTAGAAGCATCAGTTTCCAGCTCACATAATTCTCTCACCTACGATGAAATCTGTAATGATCCCATTCATCCATCCATCCCTATTCTCCCATACCTTGTACAATGGGAAATGCCAAAATTCAACCACTCAAATCGTAAAGAAGACCCGCATCAACACTTGTGGTCTTTCAAACATGAGTGTTACCTGATCGCCCATGATAAAGATTTACTCCTACGAACCTTCCCGATGTCCCTGATAGGACCTACATTATACTAGTATAGTGGGCTACCAAGACACTCCATCTACTCATTTAATCAAGTAGCCTAAGCCTTCTTAGATCACTTCTCCATAAACATTGTTAAGAAGGTTACCATGACTAATCTTTATTCCACACGACAATACGATGATGAGTTTATCACTGACTTTGTCACTTGCTGGTGCAACCTAATTAATCAACTCATATTTCAATTACCTCAAAATGAACTCATAGAGTTGTTTACTCGGGCTTGTGCAAAACATATCTCACCAACCCTCCAGGTTTAGACCTTTCACACTTTTGACGAGGCATTCACCATGGCATGGAAATTGGAAATTTGTGTTATCAAAGAGAAGAAAATTCAACTTCATAACAAGAACATCACGTTCAAATCAACAGATGCTTCTTCATCTTTGAAACCCAAAAACAACTATTCAAAACCCCAAGGATCCACCAACGCCATAGTTCTGAAGGTTGGCCCCCCTCATCAATCAAACCCAACTAAACCTCCTTCTAATCTCTCTCCTGTCCAAGCTTTATAGTTAAGACTAGAATAACAAAAGTAAACTTCGATAGGAAAATCCTTTTCTTTTGTTTTGGAAAAGCTTGTTAAGGTTGGTGTCATTACCCTTCCACCTATGAAACCACATACTGGTTTTAACCCTAAGCGTCCCATGCCTGCGTGGTATAAGTAACACAAATTTTGTAACTATCATCGTGTCAAAGGTCGTAGTGATAATAATTGCATCACCTTCAAGAATATCGTCCAAGAAATGTTAGACAATGGAGATCTAGTCTTGGATAGCCCGAATGCACCCGCTAACCAAAACCTACATATCTTCAAGAAGTCATTCCCTAATCATGCCCCATCTCCCAACCAAGTTGGTGACACTTCAAAGAATGATAGCAATGTCTGAGAGGTCCACGCTATTTTCGATGACATACCAATTGCTTCCTAATTGCCTCTTGTTCCTTCCATAGATAAAATATTAGCTTGAGCTCCCCTACCTGCACTAGAGCCTATTTCATGTACTCCTCTACCCACAGAGGAACTGTACGCACCCAAAATTACACGTGCTACATTATCAGGAAAACGGTTATAAAAGTCCCCAGTGATGATTCAAAATCATTTCAAGAAGGTGTTCAAGCTCCAAAAACCCATTCGCAGTATATATGTGTAGCCTAGATAGCCGTACTTAACTTTTTCATTTATTTTTCCATCTCCATGTTTCTTTTTGTGCTTGTTTTGGCCTTCAGTGCCAGGACCACCGCCCTGCCTGGGTGGCGGTCCTGAAACTGCTGCCCTGCGCAGGGCGACGGTCCCACCCACTTTTCCATAATATTCATGCGTATTTTAAACATGCGACGGTTCACTTAAGTTTTCTTTTTGCATGCATCCGTGAGCCGAATTGGATAAAAATAGCTTTGTTTTCTTGGTTCTCCTTTCTCCTTCTATTTTTAATAAGATTTAATTAGTTGCAACAACCTCTTCTTTCCTTGTGCATGAAGTAACCTCCTATCCTCCATTTCTATATATTCCATGCTTCTATTCAAGAAAAGGGCTTGGAATTTTATGTATCTTGTATTGTTATGCTGCCATAATCTTGCTAGGAATTACATAGCCAATCTTAGATCTCTTGTGCTATCTCTCTTCTACTTGCATTGCATCCAGATTACTTCCAAGATGCAATTGCTGAAGCGCCATCCTCTTGTTGCTATTATTTGCATTCTCAATCCTTTGGACTCACATGAACACTCAGAGAATGAAAGGAAAGAACTGAGGGGACAGATACATATACTACTAGATTTGCTAAGGTTCTTACTCTTCTAGGTTAGAGTTGTGTATTTGTTTTCTTTGTTTATCAAATTTTCAATTACAAATTGTTAATTTCAATTCCATATAAAATAGAGTAGAAATCAATGTCTTTTCATTTGCAAGTAGTTAGTTAATTTCCAAGAGGCTTTGAATCTTTCATAGCAATCCCCAATGACGGATCCTCTTCTTCTCATCCCTATGGATCTGAAGGAGAGAATATCTGTAAGAGGTTGTCTACACATCATAGATCATTTGGAAAAGTTCTTGGTTTAAGTTAGTTTTGTTTTCATACACTCAGTATAGGTGAATAACCACACTAGGTTATCTCGCTCATTTAGTTTTAGTGTAGAATAATTTTCATTATTTATAATAGAAGAAAATTGTTGTTTATGATTGTAATATTTCTATTTTATGATTTTTTTAGATTAGTTTTCTTTCAGCAGTAGCATAGATTGTTAATTTCATTCAATTTACATGGACAATTCAAACTATTTTAGCACTTAGATAAAATTTAGGTGAACAAACCATAGGGAATTTACATTACCCATTCATAGCCTCTAAATCTCCCCTTTATCAACTCATCTACCAGGAGATCACACTACCAGATATTAGTCACTGATTCACCTATAATTAGCCACAAACATTCAACATCAGCTACTCCAGCATGACCTCGGGGGATCGAGTGCAGTTGAAGGTCACGTATTCATTTTTATCCATACAGGAACCCTCTTCATTTTCTCCTTCACCCATGGAAGAGCCTATAATTAGCATGCCACCTTTAACCCCTCAAATTTCCAAGCAGTTGTCAGTGACATCTCTCCTACTCATAGGAGATACATGTCCACAACCTACACTATCAAAAGGAGAGTCCACCTCGTCTGGCCCATTATATCCTCTACCCATGGAGGATCTTATAGAAATATCGTTACCTTTAGATGACCATTCACCATCGGACCCTCAAGATCTAGCTAATCTGCTTTCGGCTCTCTTAACTACCGAGTCTGAGGCTAGCCATTTCGCTATATCTCAAACACATTTTATGGGGATTTCTACTTGATCCACATCGGCCCCACTTACTGAAGTACCATTTTCATGTTTGGATGACTACCTAGACTATGTTCATAGAGCCTTACTTTAGGGATGCTTTCTACTACTCGTTTCAACCCAAATGCAGATGTCACTTGCCGACACCTCCACTATCTACCCAAAAGTGTTTCAAGCAACCAAAACAAACACAATCATGACTATTTCAATACCTTCCACGTCACCACCCATGGCCAAACTCACACCTCTACCCATAACTCAACATACATCTACACCCAAACACCTATGCACACCTATATCATATCCCTTACCTAAACCTATTACTACCTTAGGGGTCATATCGATAGCTAGCCTTACTCACCCACCCATCAAATTAGATTTAGCCACATGTTCCAAAACTAACACTAAACTTACCCAGTCCCCCCAAAAGAAGACCCAACCTCCTAGGCCCCATACACCAACCTCACCTTCCACACCGTTATCACCTTCGCCTCTTCCGTCCATCCTAGGGAATCACCCCTCGACCCTGGCAAAGAAATTATCTTTCACATGGAAAACAAGAGTGCAAAAACCCATATCTGCAACACAGACCTATAATATACCCGAGAAATCCACATAACTTCCATCTTCACCCATAGCCTACTTACCACCCATACCTCCACTACCATCCATAACTTCCTCACTACCCATGACACTTTCTTCTCTTTCACTCACACCTTCTACCCAACCTCTATCGATCACCTCCGCAACACCTCGGTTACCCCCGTGGGTCACCCATCCTCTTCCACCATCTAATTTTTCCTCCACATCTCCTACACCTATGTCACATTTTCCCAAAAAGGTGAAACCTAAAGCTAAGAATCCACTACGCTTCAATAAGGTAGTTAAACCAACCAAACCTTTTGCCACTAGCTATTCTATCATGCCCGTACCCAAGAAGATGCAACCAAGACCTAAGACCACTCCACACACAAAACTAGTAAACCAAACCATTCCCCCTTCTGTAAAGCCTCTTCCTCCACAATCAGCCATACCTGTACCCAAACCCACATTCACCTACCATTGTGATCCACTAGTAGGGTCCTATGCCAAAATCTTAACCAACCTCCTTGAAACTTTTGTCATCACATTACCACCGCTTAGACCTTACAACCCGCTCAAACCCAAACCAAAAGGGTTTGATGAAACCAAAATTTTTACTTACCATCGTGTGCCAGGAAATGATATAGAGAACTATAAGGATTTAAATACTGCCCTTGTCAAATTATGTCCTCCCAAAGAAATTTTTGATGATGACGATCTTATTGATGAGGACCCCATTTCACCTCCACCGATTTCCCCAAATCTTCTTCCATTACCTACTCAGCTACCAATATCTCCACCCTCATAACTCTTTAATCCACCCCTGAGGTTCGAGATTAACATGATCAACATTGCCACCTATGCCTAGAAAGAAAAAGGTAAGGAAAAAGAAACTAGCCCATCAACTAGCCATGTACCCAACATACCATCCGCACCCATATCCAAAGTCACTATTCGAGGTCCTACATATCCTATTTCTGATGGGATCACACAACTCACAATGCTAAAACAACTACACCAACCCCCCCTCAAAATGTCTTTATATGACCTCGTCCAAACCTCAGAGTCACATCATCAAGCCCACATTGAGGTCCTTCAATCTATTGAAGTCTTACCAAATGAACCCACACCCATAGCCTCCATCATTACCCCTCACCACGTTTCCTCTCTCATTAGGTCATCACCTTCCTCTATGCCTCCACATACTTGCCGAGTAGCCACCCTCAACTTTTCAAATGAAGAGATTGCTCCCTTCCCATCTAATGACCCTAACCCCACTCTTTTCATCTCCGTCTTTATCGATAATATATGCATACGAAACATTATGATTGGTGATGGTGCTAGCATTAACATCATCTCCTCCCATGCATACGACCAAATGTGAATACATGTCAATTACATCCATGGTAACCTAGTTATACTATGCTCCTTCAATTATGCCATGACCTCTGCCCTAGGTACTGTCATTCTCCATGTCCACATAGGTCCCCGGATTGTCCCAAAACTTTTCTATATCCTAGAGGGGGAGTTCCAGTATAATCTGTTGCTTGTCCAACCTTGGATCTGTGCCATGGGTTTTTTCCCTTCGACTTTACACCGCTGCCTCAAATTTGAACACGAGGGACATAATTACACCATCCCTACCAACTCATCACCTTTCAATGCCTGTAACATGTTATACCAACCTAATGATGTGCTTTTTCCAGTCAAGACATCTACCACTATCCCTACTTAACCTTTGCATACAATCCCATCCACTAAAATGGCCACTACCTCTTCTACATCCAACCTTGCTATCCCCACTACAGTTGCAACCTCTACCACTGACTCACCTGTTTCCCCATCATCTAGGAATCCGTCCATCCCCGCTACCCACATACTAACTGCTGATCCCTTAGAAGGTGTTTTTCAATGCCTCACTCTGGGGGAATACCTCCTATACAATATCGACACCTTCCTCACCCAAAAAGAGTAGGGAAACCTACACCAACACCCCAGTTATGACGTCTGTAATGATGACATTTTTCCTTATAGCCCTCCCCACATTTGCACTAATCTAACATATGGGGGACTTGATATGGCAACCTATAAACCTGAACCTCCATCCCAAACCCAACCATTTTCATCTGACCTACACTCCTTCATTAACTGCCTCTTCACTCACACTTTCCTCCACCGGTGTGTGTGGAAAGGATTTGGCTTCGACTTTTACGAACAGGGCCGCCATACTATCATTTCTTATACCTCTCATAAACAAAATGACCGTAGTGACATTGTTTTGATGCTTCACATTCCAATAAGGTTTGCATCAACCACATCTAGGATGGGAAATCTACCCCATCT
This sequence comes from Taxus chinensis, assembly GCA_019776745.2. Taxonomy (NCBI): domain Eukaryota; kingdom Viridiplantae; phylum Streptophyta; class Pinopsida; order Cupressales; family Taxaceae; genus Taxus; species Taxus chinensis. The sequence continues at coordinate 775,625,040 of CM034146.1, forward strand.
CATTCACCCACATTACCATCTTCACCCACAGAGTCCATAGATCCCGAATCTATTCCTCCTAACTTTTATTTTCATAAACACCATTTCCCTAGGACTGTTGACCTATCAAAACGATAGAAAAGCTCCCTCTTCTCTCTCATTCCTGTATCCTACCATGATCCATGATGATACGCCTTATATTAACATCATTCAATGTTAGGACAATGAGTCCATCCTCGACTACCTTGGTGTGAAAGACTCTTATATTCATTGGTCATTACCTTTTGAGACACAAACCATGTTGAATGAATCAACCATTAAAATCAACATTAACACTTAGGATGACCCACACATTCTAAAGATCAACCAATCCTTAGACGTTACTGAACAGGAAACCTTCACCTCTTTCCTTCAGGACCATAGTCCTATGTCGATATGCCCGGTATTGACCCAAAAATCATGGTCCACAATATCATAACCATGTTTGATGCGAAACCCACAAAACAAAAGCTAAGGAAAATGCATCCTCTCATTGCTCTTTTGGTCAAAGAAGATCTTCAGCACCTTCTCTCGGTTTCCTTCATTCTACCCATTGATTATCCCCAATGGATTTCTAACATTGTTCCTGTCATAAAGGTGATAGGGGGACTCCGCATTTGCAGGAAATTCCGTGACCTCAAACTTGCCTGTCCTAAAGAAGCTTCCCCCCTACCAAACATTGACCAACTAGTTGATCTCACTGCTAGCCATGAAATGCTATCACTCATGGATAGTTTCTTGGGCTACAATCAAATATTACTAGCTCCAGAGGATCAACATAATAATTCCTTCATCACCCCTTGGGGGATTTTCTACTATCGATTCATGCCTTTTGGCCTCAAAAATGCTAGAGCTACATATCAACGGGCCATGACTTATATATTCCATGACATCAAGCATTACATATTGGAATATTACGTAGATGATATGCTTTCCAAATCAAAACATTGAACCAATCACCTTCCTACCCTTAAATTCATCTTTGACTATCTCATCAAGTATTGTGTCTGTCTTAAACCAAAGAAGTGCGTCTTTGCGGTACTTTCCAAAAAACTCCTAGGTTTTATTGTTTCTTTGCGTGGCATAGAATTTGATCCTGCTAAATACAAGGCTATTTTGGAAATGCCTCCACCCACTAATCTCCATCAACTTCAAATCTTACAAGGAATATTGCAATCCATTCGTCATTTTATCTCGCAGATTTCCGACCATTGTCAACCATTCCATCATTTTCTTAATAAAGACGTGTCCTTCAAATGGGATGACAAATGTCATAAAGCTTTCAAATCCTTAAAAATATACCTCCTTCAACCACCAGTGCTCATTCCTCCTAAGGATGATCACCCCTTTTACCTATATATTTCTGCCACTGATCATTCTCTAGGATGCTTTCTCATCACAATGACCAACACCGAGAGAAAGAGATTTATTACATAAGTTGTACCCTTCTGGACTACAAAACTAGATATACCCATGCCAAAAAACTCTTCTTAGCCTTAGTTTTCATCACCACTAAACTCTTCCATTAACTACTCAATCACAAAACCTTCGTCATCAATATTACTGACCCATTGTACTATATATATGCCAAACCTTATCAACATCAGCATGCCGCACATTGGCTTATGCTTCTTGCCAACCTTGAACTTGAATTCATTCATAAAAATTCCATTAAGGGCTAGGCTATCACTAACTAACTGGCTGACACACACCTATTTCCAGGAATCAACCATCTAACTTCAACTTCCCAGATGAGTCTATAGCTACCCTTTCCTTGGAAAAAGCCAAGTTTACCAAATGACACTCTTCTTCGATGGCTCCATGTGTTAGTGTGGGGATGGGGCTGGTGTTATCCTCATTCCTCTTGATGGTGAACCTATGCATTTGTTCATCAAACTCAATTTTTATTGTACAAACAATATCACTGAATACAAAGCACTTGTATTGGGTCTCCAAGCTATTTATGCCTTAGATGTTAATTCAATCAGTATCTTTGGCGATTCTTAGTTGGTTATAAACCAATTCAATGGTATATACCAATGTTGTAATGAGATACTTCAAAAGTATAAACATCACGTAGATATAATTTTGACCACTTTTGACCGTTACACACTCCAAACCACCCCACTTTCTACCAATAAATTTGTGGATACCATGGCTTGTTTGGCTTCTCAGATACCTACTTTGCCCGTTGAATCTAAAATCTTTATCACAATACAAAGGCTATAATCACCCTCTTATTTACCTCATGAGGTATACTCTGTCAGAGCAGTTACTCCTAACCCATGTGACTTCTAGTATAAGCAATGCACAGACTATCTTTCACTTTCCATTCTACCCACTGATCTCACTCATAATGGACAACGTGCCTTTCTTAAAAGTGTCTCCCATTATGTCATCATGGGTGGTCTTATTTACAAGCATGGCTTTGAAGGCATTATCTTACGATGCCTTACAAGTTCTGAAATTCCTTACACCGTTAAGGAAGTTTACGATGGAATATTTGGAGGTCACTTTAGTGGTTTAGCTATCACCTAGGATATTATTGGCCAACCCTAAACCACGAATTTTTTGAGTATGTCAAACGTTGCGTGAAATGCAACAACATGCTAATCTCCATCACACACCTATTCATTCTTTACAGGTTGCACAAGACCTTTGGCCTTTCTCGTAATGGGGTTTGGATCTTGTCGGTGATATCAATCCCCATTCTTTGCAATGCTACTAATGGATCATAACCACTACTAAATATTACACTAAATGGGTAGAGGACATTCCCCTCATTTCTACAAAAGCTGAGAATATATGTGAATTCATCAACCATCACATCATTTTTCACTCTAGTGTTCCTCACTGCCTCATCACTGACAATGGAAAGTAATTCAAAAACAAAACCCTATGCAAACTATGGGACACTATTGGCATCCAACTAAATTTCTCATCACCTTATTACCCGTAAATCAATGGTTAAGACGAATCAACCAATAAAACCTTGAATAAAATTCTTATGAAGGTAGTCAACAATACTGGGAAAGATTGGCATGCTCACATTCCTTTCACCTTGTGGGCTTATAGTACTAGTATTCGCACTTCGACTACTGCCACACCATTTTCTTTGGTCTATGGTACTGAGGTTGTCTTGTCTCTTGAAGTACAGATTCCATATCTCTAGATCTCACTACAAGACATGCTCAACGATGATGACTTTTGCCAAGATTTTTTGGTGCAGCTTGATTTATTAGATGAGGGTCGTCTCAATGCTCTTGACCATCTCCAAATCTATCAAAAACATATCAAACGTGCCAATGACAAACATGTTCATGAATGAACCTTTTAGGTCGGTGACCTCGTCCTAAAGGAAAATCAACATTTAACCAAAGAGGAGAAAAGTAAACAGGGTAAATTTTCTCCTAATTGGCTTAGACCCTATATCGTTACCCATGCCAATGGATCGGGTGCTTATCATTTATCTTCCCTCGAACGTCAACCTGAACTTGAGCCCCTTAATGCCTTGTATCTTTGACCATTTATTTCTGATGTAAATTTCTATACCACTTTTTATCAGTTGATAGCTCATCCCTTGACCAATTTTCACCTTCCATATTACCCATTTTGAAGATCCACGACTCAACAAGAATCATGTGATTACTCGTCACCTTTCAACCTTATCTTCAATATGAGTACCATGGTTTTACTCATAGCATGATTCTCATGGATACTTTTCATCTTTTTAAATATGGGATCCCATGGTCGTTCATCACTCGAAACCACCTCTTTCATAGTCAATCTCTGTGTGCTATAGTCTTGTCTTCTAAATAAGAACCTACTCTTCCTCTATAGTCTTGTCCATGACTTAAACGTCCAAAAACAAAAAAGGATACAACTCCTTGAGTCAAACTTCTACAAAAAATGACTCCCTCAAAAGAGACATCTCTTCACTCTAATTCCACCGCTATCAATAGACTGCTCCCTTGAATGATAGCTCTATCATGTTATTTCAAAAATCTAATAAAAAACTCAGAAGCTTCCTGCATCAATCAGATTCACGAAGACCTCAAGGAGATAATATACCCATCCCATATAGACTTCCCACATCGATCATTCTATTACAAATAAATAAATGAAGAAAAAAGATGAATTTTTTGTCATGGACTTGCCTATTTTTGATTTTGGGTTTCTTGTTCCAAAAAACACATTGTCATACACTGTGTTACACTCAATCACCCATTCTCACAACCTTTCCTTTTTAGCTTAATTTCCTCGTTACTCAAGGGACTTTCCACAAACGTGAAATTTGATGATTATGCAACTTTCTTCACCCTTCGAATGGTCCATCATGCAATGCCTTTAGGGTCTTATGTTCGTAAGCCCCTCTTAGGTATGGTCAACTCATTAAGGTTCTTATCAATTAAGTGGATCTTTTACCACCTCTTACCATTTGCCTTCTTCATTACTTATTGATTATCATATACAGGACCAGATCATTAACACTTATATTTAAAAACCACTCAACCATGCCTATGACCTAAACTCAATCATGCCTATGACCTACATTCAACCATGCCTAACACCTATCAACCCATTCCTCTACTTCATCCTAATCTTCTCTAGCTTATGGGAGAACTACATCGGCATGAGGTCTCTTTTTGGCAAGACTATGTAGGCAACACATTAAGGGCATGGGGCCCTAGGAGGTTAGCTCGGCCACTCTCTACCCTAAATAATTCCCCCTTTCCCTTTCCTTTTCCTATTCACATTCCACCCTAGTTAGTTTCCTTTCTATATCAATAACTAGAAATTAAACCAAACAAGCAAAAATTGCTAAACATATTTACCATCATAATTTACACATTCATTTCATCACATCTACCATTTCTTTACCATCATCATACATTTTCCTACAAATCATCTTAATATGATCCATACCATCACTAATTACACACATTAATGAAGTATAAATTCAATCAACCATAAAACCTGACTCCACCATGCCTAAATCAACCTGACTCAACCATGCCTAAATCAACCTAACTCCACCATGCCTACACCCACTAACTCAACCATGCCTAAATCAACCTAATTCCACCATGCTTACACCAACCTCACTCAATCATGCATAAATCAACCTGACCCCACCATGCCTAAATCAACCTAACTCAACCATACCTAAATCAACCTAACTCCACCATGCCTACATCAACCAAACTCAATCATGTCTAAACCGACCTAACTCCATCATGCCTAATCCACCTAGTTTCCATCACATACATACATAATAACAGAAATGAAAATTAACAAACCCATTCATGTTATAAGTATCATCAGCTATAAATCAAAAATTCTATGTATACACACGTGTGTACATGGATATAAATAAATACTAGTCTCTCACAAACTCTCATATACAACCTAGCCATCTTCGGCACGCAGGCTAGTATATGCTCAAAAATTAAAAAGCTCTCATCTACATCATCATTCTCTTTAGCATGCAGGTCAGTATATATAAAAAATAAACAACTATACAAAACAGGAGGTACATACAACTATCAGACATTACCCTGCTAGATATCCTCCATATTTGTCTCGCATGTTTCCTCCTCCTCTGCCCCTACAGTGCAGCATCCAACTAACATTTCACCATCAACCATCGGTCCTAGTCAGATCTCTACTGGTACCTCACATGGGGCTAGCCTACATGAATTGGTGGCCTCACCTTAACCCTATCTCAAGGCTCAATGGTCACCTATGCTCTCCACACTATGGGTGTGCAATGTGGTCCTCTCACTCGAGGCCTGTTATACTCTATACTATCCATAGGATAGGAAATCTATCTCTGCAGCCATCAGCTGATCTTGGTAATACCTCACCTTGCCTCAGGTATCTCTCAACTTGCCTATAGGTACTATCTATGGTGGTGTCATCGGCCTCATCCCCTGCACCAATCTCTTGGGACCCTGTCCTGCAAGTACCTGTAAAGAGGGACCCTACCCCTATGCGTGTGTCTGTCCTGAGGGATCTTGTCCTACCCCTGCCTATATCTAGGCTTGAAGGGCTGTAACTTGTACCTGTGCAGTGGCCAACTGGCCCTCTAAACCTATAATTTGTGCATGTAGGGAAGCCACATGTACCCCATCCCCATCTTCACCCTATTTGGGTACCTGTCCATGCGCTACCTGGTCCTGTAGAGTCGTCACCTATGCCTACAAAATAAAAACTTATGCCTTTGAACCTATCATCTGCCCATGCACTATCCCCAACTATGTAATCAGGGTCACCACTTGCCCTTACATGGAATTCCTTTGCGCTTTGATGGTGGCTAAATTTGGTTTCCCTGGCCTCGGTGGTACTGCTCGTAAATGTGCAGCCCACCACTATCTATACCTATTAGTAACCCCGGCATCATAAATCTACCAGTCTACTACCTGCTCCTCTTGCCTTATCGGTACTATCGGCTGTGGTAAAGGTAGAGACCTCTCCACATCATCCCTCCTATATTGTGGGAAGGGTTGGGGTATATCCTGAAGTAGCCCAAACTATCATCAAACCCTGTCAATAGGTATTATCTCGTGCTCTCTTGCACATCGCCCCTCTATCCATCGGAGTAGATGTAGCTCCTATAGCTCCTTTGCCATCTACCCATATGATGGAAAACCCACATAAGGCCTCCAAATAATGTCCATGCCAGACAAACCCTCTAGAAAATTCCTGTAATATGCTACATCGTGTGTATCCCTAGCAGTTTGACACTCTCCAATAGCTAGTACCCATCACCTGTAGCCTACTCGAACCAAGCCCACCTCAAATGCATCTAGACAAGGCATACTAGCTAGATGCACACACACATGATGTGCTCGTATGCCCAGTAATTTAGTAGAAACATGCAACATAGACTAAACCTGTATAGCCTCCCATAGGCCCATAACTCTTTGTATAGTTACACCAAGAATTTTGGTGCCCATGCAAACCGGGTCCTATCCTCCATCATGTCATGAAGAACCCCCATCAATACACATTGGAATCTCCCACCCTCTGCATCTGGCAATGCAAAGTAACAAACTACCTTCATCAGCAGTACCACTAGCCTCATCGCCTCCATATGGGCCCGGTACATATCTTCATAGCTCATACTGGTGCTATGGAACCTCATCTCTGCTAGCCCCTCGCTAAGCACGGTTAGCCTCAACTCCTTAGATGACTCTGAGGAGATAGAATACACTTGTGTCCCCACTATCAGGTAACCACAGGATCTTTTACACATCCTCCAGGGTGATTGTTATCTCACCCGTCGGCAGATGGAAGGTATTGGTCACTGAGTCCCATCTATTGATGAGGGTGACCATCAAACTAGGCTATCAAACTATGTGTCGGTAGCGTCTGACTCCAATCAGGCCAACCTCTGTGACATGGTGCCAATCATCAGCTTTCACACTACCTCATACCTCCATGCGTAGGGACAGTACCCTATTCTACATCCGTAGCCAGTCCCTCGCGTGCACCCAACAAAACACACTATTTTCAAAACATTCCCATACCAAACACATATTGTAACCAATAAACCTTTTCCCTAACCCTTATTACTTATTATACCCACCCTACCGCTTATCCCTTGTTAGACCAATCTATTCATGCCACTTATACCTATTCCCCTATTTTCCTCTCATAAAACCTACCCTTACATCTCCTGACATATCCTTACCTCTTACCCTTTCTCTCTATTTCCCTATTTTCCCAAAAATTCAGCTGACACCAATCAACAATGACCATTATCGATCATGTGTAATCAGCAATGGTCACCTACTACTTGACCGATACCGGCCAAATACCATCGATGTCGGCCAACCCTTGACCAGCGTCAATTACCCCCCCCCCCCCCCCCCATTTTTCCAAAATTCTCAAAATCTAACCAAATCCTCCACTCTAACCTACCCAAACCTATCCTAACTTCATTCCCAATCTTATATTACCTACATTGGACCTTCCCACCCCTCATTTCCTTCATTTTTATCCATACATTCCAAATAATAAAATTACACCAAAATTTTCACCCAACCCCATTTAAAATAGCGTATTTCAATAACAAATACAGGATCGCATAGAATCCTACCTCATCTTGGTGTCATCGGCATGGTGTTACGACTAGCCACTGCACATGTGGCCCACCTGAACCTTCTCCCACATTTTCCATGTCCAATCACCAAATATAATCCTCCTGACCTCCACCCAAGCACAATCAATCCCCCTGTGCTTGTGGACCCGTCTGCCTAGATCCTCTCACCAACCGGTACTCTCCACCTCTGACAGGTATGTTAACGTTCCCTTTTCTCCATGACAGGTGTAAAAGTCATCAAGTTTTGTATCGTTTTCTCAAAGAAAACACGTGTAAATGAATCCATCTAATACAAATTTTTCCTTTAAAAATTGCCGACCCGACCCGACCAATGCCAATCAGGTTGTGCCCTAGTAAACCGATGATAGTTACACCTAAACTGACATCGATTACCTACCAATTCACTTATGGCCCATTATTCCCCATTTTTTACCCAACTTAACCAACCCAGCCACCATTTTACATTTCCCACCCTTATCGTAACCTACCTTCAAGCCTACATTACCTAAACACATCCTTAATTACATTTAGGGACTTTTTATTTTACCCGTAGCCTAGACCTACCTGTGTTGTGACCTAGCTACCTGGACTCGAAACATTTTTAGTGACCTATGAACCCATGCGCTCACTATACCTTGTGACACTGTTACCCATCGTTTTTGACCTAATGACCTTACCGTGCCTATGGTCATGTTTTTCCATCCTGACCCAACCTTTGGTGTACCAGAACACACCTACACGTTTCTGCACCTGACCTGCGATGTGCTTCCACACTATATCCTATACCTTGGATACCGGAATCACTTCAACCTTGTTTGGATAAACCTATCGACCTTGGATGATGTAGAGTTTACATGCTCTTCAACATAGTACTGTGTCACAATTTATATGTGTGTGTGCGTTCTACTGTCATTGCCTTTGACCTAGGCTCATTACCCTGATTACCTGATTTGACCTTTACCCCATTACCCCCATTGTCCACCTTCCTCTTCATCACATCCACCTTTTATCAAACCACTCACCAATTCTATCTTCTGCCTCATCCATTCTTAGTTTGTGGGGGATCACCTTCACCCACACATGGGGCAACCACATCTTATTTTTCTCAGCGTCGCTTACTAATACAAGCTACACAACAAAAAGGGGAAAATGTAGACACTGAAATTGGGTCACACTCCCCTTGGTCCCTCGTCAAATAACTAGCTCGAGGATACTCACCTAACCATGGCCCCTTCCACCTCACATCACTATTAATTTAATTAATTTAATTAAATTAATATATATCCTCACAATATTTATTATCTAATTAGCTTTATTTCTACCCCACCACCTCATCTAGCCACTTCACTGTAAATCTATTCTTAGCATGTTTCTATACCTAACTAAGACTTAGTCCCACTTACCTTAATGAGCTAAGAATTAGTTCAAACCCTAAAAAGAACATGCCTATTACCTCCATAACCATATTCCTGCATAGAGGAAGGAAACTCCCACTTCGATCCGCAAGAATAGTCAGATCTAGCAGAAATGATTGCCATGATCTTCTATTCTTAGTAAAGCCAAGGAATCCCACCTTAACCGATACTAGTCAACTCGGAACTCTCGTTGATTACCATTTATTCTCTTTGGTAACCTTGTTTCGAAGGTTGGCACATTCTGAGAGCAAAAGGATGAGAAGATAGTTGCATGCAAGTAGAACCAAAGTCTTTTCACACACCCAGACATCCATAGCCAACACCAGGACAGATCCAGAAGCATTTTGCTCTCACGGTAACATTCTAGGAAGCATCACTATTGCAACATGCTCCATTCCACCAACTAATCATCTCCACCACCCAGCCATTGGACCTGCAACATTGGTAAGTGTTTTTTATCATTAATCATTTCCATTTTTATTCTTCCCATAGATTTGTTACCATTTCTATTATCATTCTTCTATTAACATTCCCATTCCTCCATAGCCTTCTTTCTGAAAAACTCAAAAAACTCACCACCCCTTTTTATTAGATCACATATCCTAGCCCTTCCACCTCTCTGAGTGTTATCATCATTCCCACAGACCTCATCATCCCCTTCTTTAGCCCCATCTAACCTCACATAGACTCTACAATAAGGTTTTCATTGAACTATTGTCACCCTACTGTACCAATGTCGGCTACCCATAACCATCGTCAGTCTCCCTTAAACCATCATCAGTTATACCCAACAGACATCGGTCTCTGTGTTTCATACCCTATTCTAATAACAGAACCCAACAACCTTTTACCACATAACCTAAACAACCCAGAACCTGACCCTGACCAGTTCTAGTATCCTGACACCTACCAACCCTTCGGATCTGACTATAGCATAGCCTATTATATTATATTTGCTTATTGTGATTGAATGAGATACCTAAATCATATCAACTACAATAGGAATTTTCTTATTTCTCACATTAATTTGTTTTAGACATTGGATTGACAGCCATCCAGGGAGTATCACACTTCCCGGATCTAGCATACACTAGGAAGTCCACTGTCATATATCATTTAACTATTCTTTGTGATCTTGTTTTCTATTTCAGGTAGTTCTTCCTAGCCAAAAGGAAGCTCTCATAATCGGCATTGGATCAAGAATCCATAACACATGCAACAACCATCAACTGATTAGCAATAATAGGTATTCCTCCTCAGCCCTTACCCTTATTTGTTTCGTCTCAATAAAGTAAAGAAAACAGTGAAATAGGTAGAATGAGAGATTAACCATGAAATTCACCTAAAATCTAGAATGCTTAAATGGGTATCTAAAACATCTTCTACTTTTTCATGGAATTTTATATATTTTTTATAACTCTAAGGTTTATATGCATTTAGGGCTAGTAATTAGGCATGGCTTGGAAAGGTAAATTGAGAATAAAGGTTCACAGATTTTGAATGAGGTTATGAAATTTTTAGCATCTTGAATGGGAATAATGGGTCTCATAATAGCTTGAAAATGGAAATTGACTCAATGTATTTTTATTTTTTCATTAAAATTTGACATTTTTGAAGGATACAAGCAATTAGAGATATCTATAATGTAAATGAGTAAAATTGATGTTATGTAACTTTTTTAAGGGCTAGATCATGTTTGTTAAGTGTAATTAGGTTTTTTGAGAAACATTTTACATTGGTTTCAATTGCATAAGCATATTTTTCTGGTTGAGAAAGAATCTGGATTCTTGAGTGCATTGAAATTACTTGATTTTTGATGATTTTGAGGAGTAATCATTCTAACCATTTAATTGGTTTAGTTTTTCTATGCTCTCTGTGTCAATTGATATTAGATCAAGTTAATGCTCTTGGGAAGAAAAAAGAGAAATTGAAAAGAATGATAAGAGAAGAGTGAAGGTGTAGTAAGCAAGGAAACTTTAGCCTTTTAGAATGATTGAAAAGAGAATTGTTCTCCAAGGTGAAATAGACTTAGGGCTGAAACTAAGAGTGAAGAAGCACCAAAATACAAAGTAAGCCTAGGGTGAGGTGTTGAGAAGAAGCAAGGTGAAATAGACTTTCTTGTAAAGAATAAAAGAGTTAGTCAAGAGGAAAAGAGAGTGAGAGTGGAAGGTTTCTTGATAGGTGGTTACTACAAAAAGATGAAAGAGATTGAAATAAAGGTAAGAATTACTAATGAGGAGTGGATGACAGAGATTAGAAAGTTAAAAGAAGACTTGATGGGGATAATAGAGAGAAGAAATGAATAAAACCAAATTTTCAAGTGGAATATGAAAAAGAGAATGAAATGGCCTATAGATTGGCTTATGAAAACAAGGAGGAAAATGAATGCATGGAAAAGAGAGAAAAGAAGGAAGAAAAGATGAATGGAATTCAACCTATGTTATCTAGAAGTGGGAATAATTCTTCATGAAGAAGAAGAAGAAGCTAGTGAAGAAGAGCGGTTTGAAGAAGATGGAAAAGAGATTTTGCAAAGAGATTCTCAAGAGGCTAAATGGCCTCCAATATTTCAATATGATAATGTCCTTTTATGTGTGAATTCAGGTACACAAGATGAAGAGGTAAAGGTAAGAAACAATTCCTTGGATGAAGAGCTAAAAATAAATAATGAAGAAATGCAAGGACAAGAAGTTTGTGAATAATTTCAAGTACTATTAGAACCAGTCAAAGGTGAAAGTGCAATTATTATTGTAAAGAAAGGATCATGGAAATTTCTTACAATCATGTGGAGTTGGTTGAGTAGAGAAGATGAAGTCAAAATTAAATAAAATACTCAAGAAAATTTGGCAAGTGAAGAATACAATCAATAGGATAACATGATGAATATTTGAGAAGAAGAAACAAAGAAATAATATCATGATCTACAACAAAATACAGAGATAAGAATAGAGGTTAATCAACAAAAGTATGAAAAAATCAAGTTGTTGAAGAAAGAGAACAAAAGTGAGACTAGTTGGTCTCTAAATTTTCAATATAATATTGTTATTAGCTATTTATATGCAGGTGTGGATCAAGAAATTAATGAGGAAGATGAAGAGAAGAAAGAAAATGAAGAGAAAACTCAGCTAAAATGTGAAGAAGAAGAAGACAAAGAGGAAGATGAAGGAAGAGCAAGGCATTAAGAATACAAAATAATTAAGATAGAGACAAGGAAAGTAAAGAGGAGAAGAGATAGATAATAAGAAATATGGAGAGCTCAAAGACAACAAACGAAGAGGCATTTCAAAGAACAAAATGAATTGGTAAAGGAGGAAGAAGACATACATTTTCATAGGAGAAAATCTTCCCACTTGGGGAGTATGATGCAGGAGCATCAACTTGTGCATAGTCAATTTTGGTTTTCATGAAGGGTATTAGTAGGCATATTAGGTGTTTCTAGGTTGTTTCATAGCCTCATTGATACCTTCATGTGTGTTTTTAGATTCTTGTGTACTTTCCCTCCAAAATGGAGTGTTTGAAAATTTGAATTTCTAAGTTTATATAGAAGGTTCTACTATAAAATACAAATAGTTATTATAATTTTAAAAGGTCATTTAAGACCTTATGAGGGGTAAAAAAGGTGTATTTACCTAGTGTTAACTTGTCATGATATTTAGTCAGCATAAACCATGTTTGGGAGGTTTTGAGTTAAATTTTAACTACCCTCTCACTCTTTAAGGTAGAGGAAATTCAAATTGGAGAAAGGGGGAGTTAGGTTTTTGAGGAGGATTCATAATTTGAGGAATGTTCGAAGCATCCTAGAAGGGTCTCAGAAGGTCTAAAGTCTAAGAAACATATTGTATCATACCACTAATGTAAATATAATGGTGGTTTTCTTATGAACCTTGAATAGTTTTAAGTGTATAGTGTTCTTAAACTTTTGGTGCTTGATAATTCTATTGGAAATGAATGCATGTTTTGATATGGTTGGATAGTTATGTTTCAAAAGTTAGGTTTAGAACATTGAACTTAGAAGGAATAAAGGTATCTAAATCTTCAAAACTGGTATTTAAACTATGATTTAGCATTTTAAAAGTCTTTTACATGATGAGGGATGATTATTAATGAGTTTTAACATTTGAAAAATAATAAGGGCATTGTTTAAGATGATTCAAGGCTTGAAATAAATATTTGATTCATTTAGTATCATGATGAATCTTTAATAAAGAGTAATAAAGGAAAACAACTAAGAAACGACTATGTCCTGGACTGAGACACTCAGACACAGAGCTTTTGAGATCAATAAAATGGTATAGTGATAAGAGGTAAACACTTAGACCTATCATAAAAGCATTTTTAGAGGAACCAAGGTAGGTATCTCATGCTCATGAAAGATTCAGTGCATAGAAAGAGAATCAAATTATAAATCTTCTCATAGTTCTTGGCATACTATGTTTCAATGTTTAAGGAGGGATAAATACTAATACATTGTTTGGATGATTAGGAGAAAGTTATTTTCTCCTTAAATTTTTGATGAAAAGTAGGTTGTATTTTTTTCTAAGTGATCAAAAGGAATCAAAAGGATTGAAGTAACAATACTAATTCAAATTTGCATTCTCATATCTGATTGTGTCAATGTCAATTTAAAGGATTGAAGAGATTATCTTGAGTATAATGATATTGAAATGTTCTTGTGAACTGTGAATACTGTGGTAATATGGTGGAGAAACCAAGTATGAAATAGTTTCAAGGAAATAGGGTTCTAATTAGAGTGGTAGCGGATATGGGAAGGAAACTCAATCAAGGCATGCATACACAGTCATTTTATACTCATTATGATAGTCATAATAATCTAGGTTGATAGATGTTTTATTATAAAAGTCATCAAGAATATAGTTACATATTTTATAAAGGTAAAGTGAGAAATATGAGACCTTATTGAGGGATAAGAAACATATAAATATTAAGAAAGAGGAAAATCATTCATATAATGTATTGTACAACTAGATTGGGAAGCGTAAAAATAGCATTCAAACCTTGGGAAATGAGGACAAGATTTTGTTTAAGTGAAAGTTTGAGCCGGAGAGATTAGGGAATGTTAGGTGAGAAGATAAGAGGAAAGGAAAAATAAGGAAAATATTTTTAAGAGATAAAATAGAGTCTTTGTGGTGATGGTGAGTACTAAGCAGGTCGAGAGACTAGGAAGGATGTATTTTGGACAGATGGTAGATTGAGGAGACATAAGTTGTATAAAATTTTGTAAAGGGATTGGAAAAGTGGGAAATAGGTTTCATAAGGTGTGACAAAAATTGAAGGTATTTAAAATTGATGAAACCCTAAAAAGTGGTTCAAAACCGTAGGAGGCCTAATTGGAGACCTAGTGTTAAGAAGGAAAGTTGTGTTAGGTATGGTAGAATGAAAGATTGAATATGAAATTAATGTGAAAACTAGAATGTTCAAATGGGTATCTAAAACATATTTTACTTTTGCATGGAAGTTTAAAGATTGTTCAGAACTCCAAGGTTTATATGCATTTAGGGCTAGTAATTAGCCCTGGCTTGGAATGGTAAATTGAGAATAACATTTCACATAATTGGAAACAGGTTATGAAGCTTTGTAGCATCTTGAATGGGCATAATGGGTTTCAAAATAACTTGACATTAGAGCTTAACTCAATGTATTTTGTGTTTTTCAATAATATTTGATTTTTTTGAAGGCTATAAGCAATAAGAGAGGTTGACGAGGTAAATGAGTAAAATTGATGTTATGAAACTTTTGTAAGGGCCAGATCGTGTTTTTCAAGTGTAATTAATATTTTTGAACAAAAATTTGACATTGGTTTTAGTTGCATAATCATATTTGTATGGTTGAGAAATAATTTGGCTTCTTGAGTGCATTGAAATTACTTGAGTTTTGATGATTTTGAGAAGTAATCATTCTAACAATGTGATTGGTTGAGTTTTTCTATGTTCTCTACATCAGGTAGGATATTATAGTATAATTAACTTACAGCATTAATCATTCATACTTAGAATAATGCATTCATACATTTTACAATTTATAAACGATAATTACTTTCTTAAATAAACATTAAGAGAGAGAAACTTACCTATATATGGTAAAATATGGATGTGAAGGATGTGAAGGATAGTGGACTAGGATGATCATAAATTGTAAGTGCTTTAAAGAAAGTTCCAGATCAAAAAACTCTATAGGGGAAGAACTATACAAATATTGTATGGTCTGGGATAGATCTATATGGTCCTTACCTATAATAGTATGGGCTTGGACCATTTGAAAGTCTATATTTGTTCAACATTCTATGTCCTTCACTTGTTTATAAATTGCAATCGCTACATGTCACTATTTATTACATAAATTTAGGATGACCTTTAATCACAAGCACTAAAGTGGAATCATAGAAACCCTTAGCGGTCAGACTCACATATATTGAAGTAATCCATGTTCTACATTACATGCTCTCATTACAGGATCAATCCTTGTGTAGTTATCCTAGGTTCTTGTATGATTATGAATACATAGAAAAACCCAAGGGTTTCCCACATATCTATTAGCACCAAGATATCGGGTTAACTATGTAATATAGAATGTACCTAGTCCAGTAGTCGTAATATATGGCATTCCTTAGCTGTGCGACCTAACCCTTTATATCTTGAAGCCCTTGAACAATGTTTGGTGTGACCTTTCTCTTGCTAATACATGGCTCTATGGACTTTATATTCTTGGAAATGGAGGAAGATAAGCTTTTTTATATAGATGAGTTATTCATACATGTCGTAGGAATTTCCCTAAATGATTTGTGGGTTATTTGGGAATATTTAGGAACCCCTTTAAGTCACTAAATCACACACTTTGGGTATTATTTAGTCCCAGTCTCATACTATTATTCATATGGTTTTTGAGTGAAGAAATTACTAATCAACCCATGTCTTTTGGCCACTTTTCTTTATGTCGTCATTTCTGGTCTTGCACCCACACTTTCCTAATCTGAGTTGACAGTTGTCATCTATTCTACCTTTGACAGGGGTGCCCATATTGGACCGGGACACCCCAGGTGCCCTAGTCCCATTTGGGGTGCCTTGTTCCTCTTTGCACTTTATCCTCATCATTTGGGCACTTTCTAGAAGTTTAAGCTTTCTATCTTTTTGGTGGTTGGAATTTTCGGGGTTAATTATGAAATTAGAACAAGATAACCATATAAATATAAATTTATGAGACCATAATGAGGTACCAAGCACTAAACACTACTATCATCCACCTAAGGTTGCATCCATCCATGACATCTAGAACTTCATTTCCATCCATCTAGTTCTGTCACAAAGGACAAGTTTGGTTCATCTGCATCACACTTCATAGGAGGGGAGTTTATCTTATTACATCCACCATCTATTTACATTTCTACATCTAGTTATTATCACTACTTCAGAAGCATGACTGGAACAAGAGCACCTAGGGCATGATTTTCACACACACACACACACACACACACACACACACACACACACACACACACACACACACACACACACAAAGAGAGAACTATATTTGGGTCTAAAATTCATTGTATCGCTTAGTAAGTCCACCATTGTGGTCGCTGAGGTCAGTCTAACCCATTCATATGCATCTTTCTTTTTTTTAGGGTTTTGATGCTTGGCTTAGGTTTTGTAGGTGTTTTACTCATCTTTGATTATCAATGACATCCAACACAGTTCAACAACATACACATGATAGGCAATGAAGGCTTCACATCCCTTAGTGACCCTAAGAAATTGGTTTTTGGACCTCCTCCATAGACTATGGTGCCCCAGGCACCCCCATCCCTTTCCAAGCGCCCCAGTCCAGTTAGACATCTCGGATATGTAGTTTTGGGAGCTCATGGATGGTCATTTCCCCCTCTTCATCAAGTTTCCACTTTGACACAATCTAGTCTCAGTTGTGAATCAACTAAGGCCTTCTTAACCCTCTCTAATCATTAGGGTTTCATATTTTCACTTGCTTAGTTTTTTAGGTCATTTACTTAGCTGTTATTTATTGTTGTTCATAGCATCAGATTAAACTAAATTAGGCCTCCATATTTTCTATTTTATTTTAATAATTTAGGTGAACCCAAATCTCAAATTCATTTTAATTCTTCCATATTTGTATTCTTATGCCTGTCACTCGTAGCATTCATTTTGGGTCTTTGAAATATTGTGATATTCCTCTATTTACCCATCGAACTTCTAATTCAATGGTTGATATAACTACATCTATGAATACAACTGATAACCTCTTAGAACATTCACACCGTGTTCCTCTCTATGAAATATAATCATCGGATGGTGATAAGTCCTATAATGAACAAACTAATATCGACCAACATCAACTCAACACTATTACTAATTTTCAAAAATCTTTGCATGATAATCCTACTCATCTTCCACATGTCTTACATGTTATGATTACTACTAAACACATATGATGCTTCATCCTCCATAGTTGGTCACTCTTTGATTCCCATGGCCTATACTCCACCCACTTACACTATAGTTCCCATTATTACAACTACTATTCACGCCATTCACCCTAGCACCCCTAATATAGAGTTTACCTCTTCTTCGAATACTCGTGACTTAAACTCTTTATATCAAGATTTACAAACTCAAATTTTCCACCTCCAACTCAGTTCTTCTCGTGCATCGTCATTCTTAGACTCTACCTCATTATTACATACTCGTTTTACACCTACTATCTCTACTTATACATTTCCACCTAATTTCATCTCTCCCAAATTTCCCATCATTAATTGTCATAGTGTACCATAAGAACATCTCCAATATTTTCATGTAGCATGCCTAGACTATACAGATGACCATAGTATATTAGATAAGCTTTTTCCTCACATTTTATACTATTATGCTATGAAATGGTTCTACGACCTACCTATTCATTTGGTAACATCATTCAAGCATTTGGTTGATGCCTTTCTCACTCAATTCTCAATTAACATAGGCTCTAAGATCTCTTATACTCAACTTGCACAACTTAGAGAGGGGTCTAATGAATATTTACCAGATTATGTCTTGCATTAAAAAAAAAATAGCTAAGATCTCTAATGTTCTTGTAGATGTTTATCTCTAAGACCTATTCATCCAGAGCCTCTTTTCACCATTCTCTTTGACATATCTCTTTCATTCGATCAAATATTTCATACTCTTAAGCTTTATGAAACCAAGCTCTTAGCTATAGGTAAACTTAAATACCAAGAGTAAGTGTCGTCCTCTACATGTTTTCAAGGTAAGTCAACATTTAAGCCAGCTACAATTAAACCAACAGAAACAAAGGTTATCATTAACGTAGTCTCTACTACTAAGGAGCTTCAATCACAACCACATAGGTGTATTTTTACTATGTTTAGTATACGTCTGCATATTTTGTTACCAAAACTGGTTGATAGTAACCTTATTACATTACCTTCTCCTCTATAGTTTGATCCATATCAAACAAAAGAACATAATTTCGATGAAAATTCCCATTACGAATATCATCAATGCATAGGATACTCCACTGATAATTTCTTCTGACTTCACTTTCTCATTCAAGGTTTGATTGATAATGGTCAAATTGAGCTTCTAGAATCTACCGTTTCTCCACCTGTCAATGAAAATCATAAGCTCAAAATATTTAACAACCCTCTACCTAAGCATGACTCAAAAGTGACTAAATCATCAACAAATTGTGTATATCATGTAGTTCCTCCTCTTGCATCAGGGGCTCTTGACTTCCTAGTGGAGCATACTGATACTTCACCACTAGTTATCTCCTTCTCCGACCATAATTATCATGCAAAAATCTACATCTAATCACTTACAAATCAATGTGTCTATTAGATCAGTGTCCATCAATAATACCAAGGTTGACCCATCCTGACCCATTAGTGCATGCTCCATTCCACTTCTTAATGTTATCATTTACCCTCTATGGAAAATTTCATATCCTATGAAAAACTCATATGGTGTTGTAAATCTATACGTTACGGTTGGTCCTCTCACTTTTCTTGTACACTTCCTCATGGGGAAAACAATCGATGGTTGTGACATGTTGCTCAGTCTCAATAGGATTCATAAGTCTCAATCCATCATTTTTTATGAATCATTGGTGACTCAAATTCATTCATAACAATCAAGTTATCTCTATTAATGGTTTACCTCCATCTACTCCGTGGTCACCACCTCCTTTAGTACTGGGTACTGCATATCCTATGTCATCTAACACATCACACTCTCTATTGTTATAAGCACAATCTAATCCTATTTCACTTCATACACCATTTACATGATCCCACCACTACGTTATTCCTACATCTAGGTATCGGCCCATTCCCACGACAGTTACAACATCTCAGCATATGTCTCCATGTTGGTTTATCCCATGATGGTATCCATCACCTCCATGCTCAGCTTCATGTAGTTCTCCATCTACTAAATTTTTTTTCACATCATGGCATTCATCATATATTCATCCATTGCATGCACATAGACTTCAATCACCCTCACAAAATTTATCTCCTATACCATCACTACTAGAGCATGGTCATGTGCTTTCATCACCAAAGGCATTAGATGAATTACCTCTATCCTTCAATGTCATTGGATAGTTAATTCACTCACATACACTTGGGGGGCATAGCATCTAACACATCCCCCCCTCATGTTAGTATCAACATATCTCCCATTTTTTAAATACTCATACATCACACTCTTAGCATACGCATTTTCATCACACATCTTAATATCGACCATTACCCAATGACACACGTTTTTGTTTCGGTTCACACTTTACTATTGAGGGCATAATACACATGAACCCCACACACTACATAGTAGGTATTACACATTATGTCACATATCGTATGCCTTACACCCCACATGATACATTTAGTCTACATCATTTTGACCATTTTATATTTACACATCATATACACCATACTAATATTCATCACATACATGTCTCACACTCCTATTGTCGATGAATATAGCATTATGTCCTCCATCATCCTACATACTACATAGTGTGCACCTTCACAATGTTAGGTTATCCACACATGTTGCATTTCATTCTACACATCTCATGTTTTTCGCATTCGGTCCACTTTTGGGGTCGCATCCTCCTATCTACAACGTCGCATGCACCCCTAAATAGGAGGGCATCATTTGTGGTTTTTTTACACACTACACAGTTCTCTACACCAGTATAGTTCATTTCAATTTCCATCCTTGACATAGTGGATTATACATCTAGTGGGTCCAGAACTATCTACAGAACCCCATACACATTAGCTTTTAAAGTACAAGTTGTCCTTAACATTCAAGGGAGTAGGTACAGATTGTAGGACACATTGGACTTCCCTCCCTGCACTACTTCGTCTAGTGGCATCGGATCACCCAAAAATCCAGGGAGTACAGAGATCTCTTCATACTCTCAAGTAAGAATTTACAGGTATGAAAATAATGCAACTTTCTCCCTACACTTCTTCAGCCAAAATGGCGTGACATTGCCCCAAAAAGTAGCACTTCACTAACATTTACAATATATCATTTTTACATGCTTTCTATCATCACGGATCAGGTATACATGTTACTGTTACATTTTCATAATTCTATTTACATTATTTTTACTATATACATGTAGTTTTTACATATACACATGCATATTTGACTACTTGATCATCTTCTCCTTTGCAGGTCCATCTGTATGGGAAGCAAGCAGTCAATAATAATAATGGAAACGAAAACAAAATTATGTGAAAATACACACCTCATACTAACATGCAATTACATCACACACATTGGCAGCTACACCCGTATTTCCACCCCAAGTTCACTCTCATCACCTTTTACTCTTTTGCATCTTTATTCTCCACGCTCCATCTTTTTTTCATTCCATACTCTATCTAGTCCCTCCACGTTTTTTCTACATCACTCTACATGGATATCAGGTACTTATCTTTATCTACTTTATGTTACCAAGCATTCGACTCACCAACATTAAGTGTGGGAAAATGTAGTCACTAAATCACACACTTTGGGTATTGTTTAGTCCTAGTCTCATACTACTATTCATATGTATTTTGAATGAATAAATTACTAATCAACCCATGTCCTTTGGCCACTTAATTTTTCTTTTTGTCATCATTTCGGGTGTAACACTTATAATTTCCTAATATGTATTGAAAGTTTTTTTTCTTTTTTCCTTTGACTGGGGAATGCAGCTTGGACTAGGGTGCCCAAATCCTCTTTGCACTTTACCCTCATCTTTTGGGTACCTTCTAGACTTTTGAGCTTTCTATCTTTTTATGGTCAACATTTTTGGGGTTAATTACAAAATTACAACAAGAGAACCATATAAATATAAAGTTATGAGACCATAATGAGGGACCAAGAACTAAGAAATACTCTCATCCACCTAAGGTTGCATCCATACAATGCATCTAGAGCTTCATTTGCATCCATCTAACTCCACCACAAGGGACAAGGCTGATTCATCTGAATCACACTTCATAGGAGGGGATTTTATTATATTTCATCCACTATTTATTTACATTTCTACATCTAGTTATTGCTCGCTACTTCACAAAGTTTGATTGACACAAGAGAACCTAGGGCATGATTTTCACACACACACACACACACACACACACACACACACACACACACACACACACACACACACAGACAGAGAGAGAACTACATTTGTGTCTGAAATATAGTGCATTTCTCAATTAGTAAGTCTACCATTATGGCCACTAAGGTCAGTTCGACCCCTTCATATGCATCTTTCTTTTTTATGGTTTTGATGCTTGGCTTGGGGTTTTATAAGTGTTCTACTCGTCTCTAATTATCAGTGACATCCAGTGCAGTTCTGTGACATACACATGTCAGGAAGTGAAGGGTTTGCATCACTTAACGACCTCGCAAAATTAGTTTCTTGATCTCTTGCACAGACCAAGGAACCTAAACCTTAGACTAGGGTGCCCTAGGTGCCCCCATCCCTTCCCAATCACATTATTCCAGTCATACATCTCGTATTTACACTTACGAGAGCTCCTCTATGATTGTTTCCTCCTCCTTTTCATCAAGTTTCCCCTGTGACACAATCCAATCTCAGTGGTGAATCAACTAAGGCTTTCTCAAACCTCTCTACTCATTAGGGTTTCATATTTTCACTTTCTTAGTTATTTGGGTCATTTATCTCATTTACTTAGTTGTTATTTACTGATGTTCATAGCATTAGATTAAACTAAATCAGGCCCCCATATTTTACATTTTAGTTTAACCACCATTAAGATGATTTTGGAATGATATTTTCAATAGGATCATGTACGAAAGCTAGGTGATTTATAAAGTGATAACTACTTATTTATATAGCCTTATGTAAGTCAAATATTCTAATGAGGCTAATCCTAGGAAGATGAAACAACCTAAATAATATTTTGAGATTGAAATATGAATCAAATAATGTGAAGGGGAATAGATTTATAATTCATCCAAGGCTTGAACTCATATCTAAACCCTTCCCTAGGTATTCAAAGTGGATACATCTAAAAAAAAAAAAATTTAAATGTGTCATGTGATCAGATAATATTCTCATAATTGATGACAAAACAAAGTGTAAAGATAAGAAATTCATGGGAGAGATAGAGAGATGATCGTATTGAATTTTGAATGTGAGAATTTTTTTTAGCAAGGGATCAAGCTCAAACTTTTCATTCCATAAGGAAAAGTTACCAAATTTTAGTGTCCACATTTCCCCACCCCATGCTTTAAGTGTGTTATTAAGAATTACATGATTAAAGGAAAAATTTACATGATTGTGCACACATGGTTTGTCTTCTTTTGAAAATGGTTCTATGATGTGTTGTTTTTTGTATTGTCCATGATGAAACCTAAAACATAGAGTGTATTCAATGTGTATGATATAAATTTTAATTTAACTCAAATTATAGATAATACATGTGACTTTAAATTATTTGGAAACATAAGCAGACAGAAGAAAACAATGGATGGAATACACTTGTTCATTTTGTAAATGGAAGAGATTGTGTTCATGTGATACCTTGAACAATTGGAGTTACTTCAGAGATGTCAAAGGATTGGGGGTGAAATTTTCCCAATTTATATCATTGGAGATACTATAGTATTAGGTTCATCCTAATACCAAAGATAGTTAGGAGAGGGTCCATGTTTTCCCCCTTTTTAGATATTTGTAGAGAGGAAGGATCTAGAATAAGAAGAACTCGTGTTCTTTGACACCTTCATTTGGTATTTGGTGAGATAATGGGAAGATTTTTCTAAAATTAACTCATTTGCTTTGATGGTTTCCACTAAACCCATAGACCAAACTATTACAGAATGACCTAGGCCCAATATTGTTCTAACTTGAATAAAATCAAAAACTAGAAGGGATGGAAATTTTCATGCCCCCATAATGTATAATTCGACTAAAATTGATCATGTAGATTGTGAAAGTAATTGGAGAGAAGGGATCCCATGATCCTACACCTTGTTTGTTTAATTTAATATAAATAGTGTATTTAAGAAGTAATGAAGAGATCATGCCCCTTGTATTGTATCATTTATTTTCCCTACCGCTAGTAAGAAGTGGAGAATATATGTTTGATTTTGAACTTGGAAAAAAAAATCGTAATTTTCTATATTTTAAAGGAATGTCCCTTATTAGTAATAATTTGTGAAGGTACTCAAAAAATTGTAATAATGTTTGTAATTAGAAAAAACTAGATGTCATAAGCATTAGTTTCCTCTAAAGTTGCCACTTTAACCCATTTAGTGAATTTTTTAGTGGAAATAATAATAAATTTAGTCCTTGAGTAGATTTCATATTTAGCTTACCAATAATGTTGAATCCCAGTAGCGAGAATGGCCACCGAGACATAATAAGTTGTAACATATGAGATGGAATATGATTGAGATTACTATGATTTTATCTTGATCATTTAAATTTTCATATACATGAATTTATTTTTCCATGGTAATTAGTAGTACCCTTGTTCAAGTAAATATTATCCAAATAAGAACCCATGCTTATTTTCACAGCTTATCCAAGTCCCAGACTTAGGTGGATCGAGATAGAAGACCCACGAATCCAAATACCAAAAAAATAGTGTTCCGCGGACTTGAAGGATGAAATTTTTTTCCAAGTTTGGAATAATACATGAAAAAAATCATGTGATTAAATAAGATGGGCCTCCATTCAAGAAAAATTGGTTGTAGGATGACGTGATTCAAAGGGAAAAAATTTGTAGCATAGTGAAGTTTGAAAAATCCGTAAAATAAAGGATGTTCATTTCTAGTGTTCTGCAGGTTTTCAAAAGAACAATATGTCACAGAACAAAGGAAACTCATTTTTAGTATTCAACGGGTTTTCATAAAACCATTTTTCCACATATTGATTACATCAAAGAAGAAATGTTACACAAATATAGAAAAACACAAAATATGTAGAGGTCTGAATAAAGTCATAGAACGAGGGAAAATACAAAGAAGGTCCACTGGTGGTAAGGAAAGTTGTAGAACAATGTGTATTTACCAAAGGAATCCATGGGTGGTTAAAAAGTTGTGGATGGTTGATAAATTTGTTGATGGTCAAGTAAAGACTCGAAAAATGATGGAAAACATATACAAAGTCATGGAACAAGTAAAAAATGTAGAAAATCTGAGTAATATGGGAAATTCCGTGTAGAACGGGATGGCTATAAATCTATTTTTAGCTTCATATTTTTCAATTATAGATCTAATTTAAAAGCATGAAAAAGGATAAAGAGAAACAAATCATGCAAGAGAACTCCATTTTCATCAAACAATAACTTTTAAAATAGCAGAAGTATGTAAGATGGGTCATCTATTTCTAAACACATTTTACTTTTCTAAGCACATGTTTTGCTTTTTTAGTACACGGTTTTAGTTTTGAACATGCATTTTGTCTTTACTAATCATTCTACATCCATAACACATGTTTTTAGCTATTTCAGCACCAAACTTGCATGTCTATGCTTTTCCTCTTCTTCTTCCACACAATTCTCTATAAATCTCCATGGAATTTGATGTAAAAAACTTCTTTTCACTTTATATTCATTATCCTGGATAAATTTATCATTTTGAGTGGAAGAATAAGGGTTATAAAAGATTTATTGTACTTGTTTCACCTCTTGGATCAATAAAGGAACTATTATTATCTTCCTACAACCTATTTATTGTACAATATTGTGTCTTTAAGCTTATTTTATCTCGTGATATTTGTTTAATCCCTAATTTACAGTTTAATTTCTATTCCTTTATGTAGTTGTATGTTAACTTGTAGGTCATAGGTTGTGTATAATCAAGTTTTGTAGGATTCAGTTTTGGAGTTTACCAAATTATCTCTTTGGGGCCATTTGTTTCCCTTTGTTATTTTTCCATAGCTTCGATACCTTCTCTGAAACACTTTTGCACTAACATATCCCGTGTAGGCTATGTATAGTGTGTATGGTTTTGGTGGTCTATATTTGTTTCTCAGATCAAGTTAAGAGATCCTAAACTTTCTAGTTTATCACTATTTTTTCATTTTCCCCTTAATTTATTCTACATTTTCCATGTTGATTTAGTAAAGTATAGAATTTTTAGGAGCAGAATATAGTCTTATGTGTTACACTATGGGAACCATCCCTCTCTTGAGATTCACTCCAACATATAGGTCATCCATAACCTAGGAGTTCTTCCATTTAATCAAGTGAAAGCAGATACTCCACACCACTCTCCAAATGGTGCATTTAAAAGTGATAATAGTTTTTGGAACACCCTGTGGGACAAGAAAACAAAATAATTTGTTAAATATTTTATGTTGTTCTTGGAAAGTAACAAATTTTCAAACACATTCATCCATCATCTAGAAGCACATCAGTGAAATTTTCATGCCAAAAGTTACAACCAAATCATCTTCAAAAGGTATTCCATTTGATTTCATTGATTTACCTTTGAATTGAGCAAAGAGAAAGAGATTTTTTATTTCTAATCCATACAAAAGAAATCATCTATCATAAGTAATCAGATCTTTTCTCTAAAATTCCACATATCCAATTCAAATCTCAATATGGCCATTCTAAGGAATCTATTTTTTTCTCTTCAATGATGGCAGTCCACTAAAACTTTTCCAAAATGATGCCATCCATATGTGTGACCTTAAGAGCATTCCATTTGTCACTAGATAAAATCAAGTTACATCCATAAATCATATTAAATATGTGGCCAATATATGCTCTATTTATCATGTTACTCAAGAGAATTTTGTAGTTGGGTTATTAACAACCTCTTTCAAAGGCATAGCATTATGGTGGTATAGGGGATTGAAAATAAATTCCATCATTACATGGGATTGGTTGAGAAAATATTTTGGGCAATTTGAAGATAAATCGGGTCATATTTCATTAGTGGAAATAAATTTCACCGTCAAGATAGCACCACAAGAGTTCATGTTTGACTTCGACAACAAATTTCAAAGGAATTGGGATAAAATTCCATAATTGGTAAGGCCTAATCTTAAATATGATTTTTTGTTTCATCTAAGGGCTTTAAATTCTTATATTTCAATGATCATGAAATTGATGGGTGCAAGTAAATTTTCTTATTCTTATGACATAAAAATCAGAGCTGAAAAATAGTCTTATACAAATACGAAAACTAATACCAAGGCCTCCCATACCCATCCTTCCACTTCCCTACCAATTCCTATTACCCATCCTTTAAGTCAAACTAATGCATCTTCGAGCTAATGAAATGACTTATAAGATTTGAGGAACATGATAAAATATCTGGAATGGGATGAAAGATTTTGGGAACGAGATAGTTTCCCTTAAAGACAACAAAATCTTATTTATAAACCCTACTATCTACCCAATCAGTATAATACACCTCTGTTCCAACCAAATTTTTGAATCTAAAATAATTTTACCAAATCTAAACATCTCCAAACATGTAATCCTAACACTGTAAGTTCAAGCAAAGAAATTGTACTTAATCCAAAATAATATGATATAAGACTACATGCGGTGTTATCCTTGTAATTTAGCCCTTAACCAGAAATCTTACCCCAATGGTATTCTCAATCAATCACTTATGGTGTAAATTTCTTCCATGTCTAAAAAAGCATCAATTGAGACCCCACAACAGTAGGATGTTTCTCAAGAATTGGTGCATAGTGGTGCTACACTTCTAAATTGGAAAGAGGATGATTTTTGTGGTGTAAATTAACTGGAAAATTAGAAGAAGTGGTCCTTTATTTATATGGTCGCAAACACAATATAAAATAAAAGATAAATAGAAGTGGATAATACAACTAGTAAGAAAAATTATCAGCCTTCTCCAACATTACAAAGTGTTGTTTCAATTTCTAATCACTAAGGCACTAGAATAATCCATCTAAAAGAGTTCAAAATCAGCAAGAGATTTCAATTTTGACACCACCAATGCAATAAGGTACTATTTTTAATAAATTACATTAAAAAATTAGTACTTCATCCTTCAATATTCTTGATCATATGAAGAAAAATAAGGTCAGTATGTCAATGTGGGATTCTTTTTCCCTTCCCAATCAAAAATATCTTTTGCAAGAATCTTTTTCTAATCTCAATCTCTCTAGCCAACCATCCAAAGAACCATCTAAAATTTTTCTTACTAAAAACCCCAATACGAAAGAAACCCAAGTAAAAAAAAGTGTCAAACTATCTCATTTCTATTTTTCCTTAATCATAGGCCAAAATACAGTCCATAATTGTGTGACTGATTCATGGGATTCCAATTCAATTATGCCCAAATAAATTATTAATAAACTTGGTATAAAATATGAGCCTCCTTTTAAAGGATTATTTCATCTCAATGGAACATATATAAAGACCCTTGGATTCATTAGAGGACTGAGCCTAACCTTGCATGCATGCCCCAATTTATCCATCCCTCAAGATGTCTTAATTATTAATATTCCTCCTTATTTTTCCTTGTGTATTTCTAAATATTTCACTACTAAAACTGGAGGCTACATATAATCATACTGGTCTCACATGTTTTTATAGCATGGCATGGAACTAAATTTACAATAAGTTCTGATCCCATCTCAACAAGTCATATAGATCCTTATATTCCTAGTGTTATAAATTCAAATTGGATTATCATAGATGAAGAAGACAAGCTAGTTGACCAAGAACCAAGCACACTTCTTGAGTGGATTCCATACATATTTATTAATGAACGGGATACTCAAGGTCACTGCTTTTATCCTTATAATAATATTGAAGAGAAATTTCTTAAAACATACGTCTACATGAAGAAAATTCTATTAAATTCATAACCTTATCACATCATATCACCAGGATGAAGGTTTATGGAAATTATACTTCGACAGATCAAGAAACGTGAATGGAGAACATATGGGAATCATGTTGATTTATCCAAATAAGAGAATTATTTTTCATCTTTAATGTTTCATTTTAGTTTCACTAACAATACAACTAAGTATGAACCTTTTGTACATGGTATTTGGTGGGAAAGTAAAATAGGGATAAGACAGTTAGTGGTGTTTGGAGATAGTGAGTTATTTTTCAATAAAATCAAAGGACAAGCCAAAACTACGAATAATTTTCTAAGATCTTATAAAAATAGAGAGTGGGATTTGATAGAGGATTTTGATGCATTCAATGTACAATATATGCCTAGAGAAAATAATAAATATGTAGATAGGCTAGTTACAATTTGTGTCCAGACTGACATTCCAAATCATATCAATAAGGAAAAAAATCAACATCATATCAGGATATTTTTAAGTCCCTCTATCCTTCATAACAATGTTAATTTGAAAGTATTAGAATCATATCAGTAGATAGTTAATTTTTTGCACGATGAAGCTGAGTTTTTAAAATAAAATCAGGAAAAATTTCAACTGTGTGAAAATCATAATATTCAGTTGACATCTAGCAAAATACCTTAGGGATTAGTCACTCTTGAGTATATATTTAATACACAATTAGGTAAGAGGTGAGAAATATAACATGTTGATCAAGCAAAAATATTTTGAGGAAATTAGCATTAGTAATGAAAAAACACTCAAGTTGGGAAAGGTACATAATCAATATGAAAAAACTTTCTTTTATTCAAATTTCTTAGGAATTCGATGATGTTTTTGCATGTATATATGATGATTTAAATGTTTTAATCCATATTTAGTTCAAAACACAATAAAATTTGAGTTAAATGAAAAACTAGATAGAAATCAACATAGGCCCATCAAATCTAAAGTTAAATCTCTCATGAAACAAGATTTAGATAAATTAATCAAATATACCATCATTTTACCTTTGAACCATTCATCATGAGATGCCAATTTGGTTCCCTTGAGAAATAAAAATAAAGAAATATGTTTGTGTGTGGATTTTAGATATTTGAATAGGAAATATTTAAAAGGTCATTATTTGTTACCATCAATGGATCAAATTTTTAAAATGGTTTTCTCTTCTTGATGGTTATTCTAGTTACAATCAAATATTGGTATAAGAAAAGGATCATTTTAATACAGCTTTTACTATGAAATGGGTCATGTATGCATACAATAATATTTTCTTTACCCATGAGATAATGCTTCTATTTCTTGACCACTTTAAAAAACATACAGTTCATTATCGTATCCACAATAATTCAAATTTTACCATGGAAAAACTTAAAATGATATCATAAGATCTTTCCTCCTTAAAGTAGGAAACCCCCATAACATAGGCAGTAGCATATATTTCCACCTTGAAAGGAAATGGTAAGTTACAAAAAAGATAAAACTAAAGTATGGCTAATATTATATTTGAATATTTCAAATGCATCTTGTTGTGTCTTATCCAAAGTAAAGTTTTTACCACTTCTTGTAATAGAATATGATGAAGTGGATATCAAAGATAATCTCTTAATGAAATATTGTAAATAACAAATTGTACTAGCAAAAATCCTTAATTTGGTAAAATTATAAATCATGGGAAATTGTAATATGGTCTCTATCTTGGTTGGATCAATTCTTAACTCCCCATATCCAAACACATGCCCCAAGAAGACAAGTGATTTTTTAGAAAACTCACATTTCTCATCCAACACTAGTAGGGTCTCTATCAAAACATATTTGAAATAAACAACATGCACATTAAAAGTTCTATTGAAAATTTAAAAATACAATCCAAATAAAAAATAAAAACTAAATCAATAAATGGCCTCATTACTGATGGGTCAATGTGAGTTCCAATCATTTAATCAACTAACTTGCAATTGATGTATTTTGTAACCAAGGATATACCCAAGGTAGTAGACAGAGAAGGAAAGAAATATATAACTAGTAAGTTTGTTATTTTAATTTTTGGGGGGTTGATTGTTTCTCTTGAGGCAATTGTTTATTCATTTATATATTCAAAATAACAGTTTTTAGTCTATTTAGAAATCAGAAACTTCTAATCTAGATTGAAATCATAATAATACAGCTCTTAGTCTACTGAAATCATCATAAAAGAAGGAAATATATTTTTCAAAATTAAACTATTCTAAAAAACATGTAGTAAAGGAAATACTCCTAAAGGAAAGTTGTAAGAATTAAAATTACAATGTAAGAAAAATATAATGAAAGAAATGTTTGTCCAGATGCTATAATATTGAAGGTAATTGTTATAAATCATACTCATAATTAAACACTATAATAAAACAAGGACATAAGTACCAATACAGTAATCAACTTACTTGGTTGAGTGGGAACTTGATCTTCCTCAAAATTGTTTGTTAACATGAATTTCTCAAAACAATATGTCTTTAAAAATCGCCAACAGTTTCTTACAAAAAAATGAAAAAACTTATTAAAAGGCTCATTCTTGCATACGTTTTTTTCTATTTCCTATAACATTATACACATATATGCCTATCTATATCCATCCTTACCAAATCAGTCGAGATTATTGTTTTATAGATCATTCCTCCAACGTACACCTAGAAATCTAAGCAGCATGTGGTCAATTTAGAAGTTTGTTACAATTAATAAAATAGTTCTACCAATCAAGTGCCTATTTTTTAACCTTTACTAATTTCTTTTAACTGGTCCTTGTAGTGGAGGATATTATGTAAATCTAGACAGTGACACCAAGGACTGGCGTTTATCATGAATTAATTACCCTACACATATTACAACATGTCTCTTCAAGGTAATTAGTTGGAAAAACCTATAATCACTAGTCTACAATATTCATTGTTGAGTAGATAGAGTATGACACTAAGGAGAGAACACACATAATATTTTCATGTAGGAATAAGTCACATTTGAAGTGCGGAAGAAACGCGCGCCAGGACAAGGTGATTTGGGGACTTACCCGTTTTCATGGTTATGAGCTATTTTTGGAGATAGCGTGTTGATCACACATCAGGATGAAGATTTGAGTGACACACAACTTTTATTTTGGGATGATAATTTGATGAGCACCATGCATAAGTTGAATATATAATAGGATTACTACTACTAATTAACTGTAGGAGATCTATTATTAGCACACTTACATGTGTGCCGATTATTGTAAAGGCACGTGGCTATTTTTCAGCATGCGACCTATTTTGTAAAGTGCATAAGTGATGAAGGGAAAGTCCCCACCCTTATAAATATGGATTGAATTGTGTAGTTTGATATACAGAGACACTGTGTATGAGATATTATGGAGTTATGTTTCCAGATATGATGCGCACATAAACTTATGATACTATTTATTGTAATAAGATTTTGTATTTACCGTGTTTAATATAATAGAGTGTATTGGCTGGTTAATGGCATTAAGCATAACTGTTACTGGTTCTTCTATGGTTAATCATATCATTGTTATTATTTAATTCATGAATCTTTAATATCTAGATCTAGTTATGCTCTATGGAATGTTTATGAAATTTATGGATCTGAATGCATTATATCTTCATCATGTTAACATCCTACACAAGAAACTCTAAGGAGGGGCCTCATACCTTTGCGTGCTTTAGGGGATTTATCAACTCAGGTTGGGTGAATTTTCAATGCGCTTGGGTTATCCATAGTAAAATGTAGGCTGCATCATTGGTTTTATTTCCAAGACCTCTTTTTTAGTTGTTTTCAGGATGGTTTGCAATGAAGACGTACTGGTTGACCCTAACAAGTGTTGAGGATTGGATAAAAGATCTTGAAGAAGAGTATGCAAGTATTTTGACACACGTTCGTGGGTGGTAAATAATTTGTATAATTGTTTGTATGAGAGTTTTTTTGCTATTTTACCAATAGAACTGTACGATTGGATGGTTTCTTATGCATCTAAATAGAATTGGAGGTATCACACACTTGTCTAGACATAGGAAGAATTTCATGCCCTGTATGATGCTGATCTAATTTGGACATGTGTTGTGGATACTTGGTTCCATGGTGTTTTGAATAGCTCTATTATAGAGTACTCCATTTCCACTTATTCTTTCCCATAGGTAGCTGAGTTCCAATTTTTATGGTATCCCAGGGGAACTTACTTACAAGGCATTCTAATGATGATCAAGATCTTGATGGTGACCCTAAACTTGGAAGAAAAACCAATGGCTAGCTAAACCCTACCACATGCAGGGTAGGAGCAATTTTGGTGAAAGATGGCAAATCCAGTGGCAACAAGGCAGCGAGAAGAAAGGTAGCTTAAGTACAATGAGGCATTTGAGAGGGAGATAGAGAAATAGTGTGACATTATAGAGCGGATGGCATTGAGGAGAGAGATGGCTAGTGAAGGATTTGGAGCTCATGTAGAATTCTTAGAGCTAGAGCATCAGGAACCCCTCTCGGCCTCACACAGGAGCGCGTCAGAAGAGACAACCTAAGATGCAAGCATGCATATGAATCTACCTAGAAATGTAACCCTTGTGCTTGGTTTTCCAGTATCCAGTACATCCAGTAATCAACAAGCTAAGTTGGGTAGTAGATAAATATGGGTAAGTAATATAGCAAGTACATTTATGGCAGGGCAGATGTCTTTGTTATTATTTGGAGGTACCTTTTCAGGTGCATCATCAGCATAGAATTTGAGCGCGTAGAATGTTGGACTCACTTCTAGGAGTAGTACCACCACATAGACTATAGAAGTTTAGTTCAGTACTACTATTGGGACATAGGGAAGTACATATTTTGGTCCACTTTCAGATACACGTGGAGGATCAAGGGGTATAGGTGGCTATATTTCTGGTGGTTCTGGAGGTAAAGGTAACACAGGAGGTTTTGGATTAGGTGGGTAGGGTCTCCACCAACCCCAAAATATTCACATGTAGATGTCTCTTTATCTTCCATAATATAGTTGCATAGAGGATGTTGTTGAACACGTACACATGTGTGAGATATTTTGGCATGTAAAAGGGATCACATCTTCTGAGTGCAAGGCATGTCAATTTGTAACTACATTATAGGGATGCACACACAGTTGGTGCAGAAAGTTTGACCCAGATCAAACTTGCATAGATTATGTAGAATTAAAATATGCATTCCTTAAAGAGTTCTATATCCCTGAATTTGAGTAGAAGAGTATAAGCGCGCTTGAGTATATCAAGCAATGCACTACTAAGAGTGTCTGGGAGTATGATGCATGTTTCAAAACACTGTTATCTAAGATTTATTATGATATTCATGCAATCCAGCATGCATAATGGTTTGTTGGAGGAATGATCACACCTTTTAGAAGGGTACTGTCAGATAAGACATACATTGATCCACGTGAAGCACTTGAGGCAAATTTGCACACTAAGGTAGTTGAAAGTATAGATATGGGATTTATCTCCTTCTTGGAATCGTAGATTGCAACTATGGAAAAATAGTTGGAGAAGCTATCGGTGAATTTAGCACATGAGATGTGCACTAGGATTTGGTCTACAGACTGTGAAGTGGAAGGGCACACCAAGGATAGTTGTCCCCATAGGTCAGTGCATTCATTATTGTTAGACTTTGAGACATGTCATCTTAACCATGATGTCATCTGCTTCCCATTAGACAATGCTCGATAAGGAATAATGTATCCTGTTATTGTAAAAAAATTCAATCCATGACTTACGATACAGAAGAATGCAGGTTGATTGTTCAAATCCATGATGTTATAGATATTGGTGTGTAGTCGACAGGAGTATCAGATAAGTCCAAGGGTAAAGGTGAGTACCATGATCATAATCACAATCAAACACACTATGATCAAAATAAAGGGAGTTATGAAGGAGGACATGGCAGAGGTCTAATATACCATGGTGGATTTAGAGGTCATGTACATGGTGGTGGACGAAGCGATTTCCCTCATGGAACATGCTTTACATGCAGATCACTTGACCACTATAGGCACAAATGTCCTCATAATATTAGATGTTCTTTCTATGGGAAGAATCATAGCTATGAGGAAATCGCAGATCTATATGAGCATCTTAGCAAGCAGCATAAACATGAGAATAAAAGTG
Source organism: Taxus chinensis (assembly GCA_019776745.2). Taxonomy (NCBI): domain Eukaryota; kingdom Viridiplantae; phylum Streptophyta; class Pinopsida; order Cupressales; family Taxaceae; genus Taxus; species Taxus chinensis. Next base: position 775,660,088 of record CM034146.1, read on the forward strand.
CATGAATAATTAGGATACAACGTGATGTGGAAAATCATTGGATGCCAAATTTGGCACTGGAACCTGAGGTATTACCTATGAATATTACTACACGCACTTAAGCTTCACATGATAGAGAAGTGTTACAGTAGAAGCCTACCATCACTAAGGAGGATTTTTGTCATGCAAGGTATATGGATCCTATGCACTAGAAGGAGGTTTATCAGGAGACCATGGAGATACTCAAAAACCTTCAAGGGGATATATAGTGTTTGAAGGAGCAATCATGAAAGATGGAACAAAAGAAGGTAGAAGAGACAATTCAGTCAGATATTGATGACTTGAAGGAGGTATGAAAAATGTTGTGCCAAGATAATATCATTCCATTACTAGTGATTTGGCTAAATGGAAACACTCCATGCATGAATATTGAGAATGGATGTCAGATCCTGCATGTAAATATTCCCCCTTGTATCTTACATTACGACAAGGAAATCACTCTTAATGTTGTATTGGATGGATGACTCTTGAGTAATATATTGATTGAAACAAGTGTATAGGTAAATGTGCTTACTTTAGATGCATGAGTACAGATGGGGAGACCTCTATTGCATCCATCTTCTAATGTATTGTTTATGGCTAATTGAACTAAGGCCACTCCTATAAGGGTTTTAAAAGATGCATCCATTACTATACAAGGGTCCAATTTCACTGGGGATTTCAAGGTTTTAGCATTTGCAGAATCAGACAGTTTCCCATATCTTCTTAGGCATCCTTGGTGTTATGCAAGCAATGTTGATCTTCAGTTCAACAAAGAATATATAATTTTTGAGAACAAGGAGGAAACAATTATTATTCCTTTAACGGATGGGAAATCTATGCCGTACGTTGAGCCTTTGAGTGAATAAGATTTGAATACTATTTGTGTACGGGTCATTGAGGACCCAGAAGTACTCAAGCCATATAAGGAAGGAATCCTCCAGTGGGAAGATGCAGATTCTATTAGTGATACTACAAGTATTACTTATGATAATTGGGCTCATGGAACTTATGAGATGGTTGGGTGCGAAGTAAGGAGTGCATTTGCATGGAAATTAAAACCTCATTGCATTAGGAGGATACGTAACAACTTGGTACCTTGGTACACTAAAGAGGGAGACCCTACGGTATTCCTGCATGCCATGGAGGAATAATGGATAGACCAATTTGAAAGAAGAAATATGTTAGCATATACCCTACGTGGGACAACAATGTTATGGCGGGTGGTTCTCAGGTATAATCTTGTAGAATGGAATGAAGTCATATTTTCTCTAACAACTCATTTTTCTAGGATCAATGCACCTACTCAAATCTACACATATCATGGTAATCATCTTTTTCAGCACCACATTCAGTAGTGTGAGAAGCTCTGGATAGAAGGGAAAGAAGATTTACCACCTTTGTTATGGGTACACAAACTTTATTCCACTTTACAAGGTTGCACACACACTTGGTATGCATATGCAGAGCTACATAGAGAGACTGGAAATTGGCAAGATTTGATTGCAAAAATGGTCCAAACTTTTAACTACTTCTCTACTAAACCTCCAGTAGAAAAGGAATTAAGTGTTATAAAGTTTTCAACTATGGGAGACAGTGCAAAGGTGGAATAACTCATTTAGGAGTTATTTCAGGAGAACTACTCAAGAGCGTGCTTTGATAAAGAAGTAAAAACATATGTTGTGTTTCTTGAGCACACTTGCTTTGAAAAAGCAAAAATAAATATGGTCTACATAGTGGATGATGAAAAAGTAGAAAATATGGATATAGATCATTCAGTAGGTATGTGTGAGGTTTTGGAAAGTGCAGATAAAAACACACATGCCTATCATGAACCCATGAAGATCAAAAAATTGAATATTGTTATGGATGTTGAACCTAAGGAGGTAATAATTGGGGATTACTGGTCCAACTCTTAAGTGGAAAAAATCATTGAGTTACTACATGATTTTTAGGACTTATTTCCTAGGGGCTACAATGAATTAAAAGGAGTTCATGAATCATTAGGAGAGATGAAAATTAAGATTAAGGAAGGTGTGCACCTGGTCAAGAAAAGACCTTATAGAATGAACCCTAGCATGCGCGTAACGGTTAAGGAAGAAATTGACAAGATGTTTAAATCTGGAATCACCAAGCCCCTAGAAGAATCAGAGTGGGTTAGCCCCATGGTTATCAGTATAAATAAATATGGTTGGATTAGGATTTGTGTGGATTACTGGGAATTGAATGTTACATGTGTGATTGATCCCTTCCCTACACCTTTCATAGAGGATATATTCAAAGGCGTAACAGGGCACAAAATCTATTCTTTTATAGATAGATTCTATGGGTATCATTAGGTTAGGATTTCACATGAGGATCAAGATAAAATAACTTTTACCACTGAATGGGGAAGTTTTGCATATATTGTGATGACCTTTTTTCTTAAAAACTTGCCTGTTGTATTTGCGCGTATAGTTGTTCAAGCATTCCAAGATTTTATTCACATTTTCTTACAGGTTTACTTGGATGATTAGATGGTGTATGGACTTGTTAAGGATCATTGTGATAATTTACACTTAATTTTTGAAATATGTAGACAATTAAGCATCTCTTTTAACATCAAGAAGTGTGTGTTTGCTACACCTTTTGGCACTTTGTTAGGGCACATCATCTACAAGGAAGTTTTGTTAGTAGATCTAGCTAAGGTTGCAGTTATTATAGGCCTGGAAGATCCTAACAATCTAAGTGAGGTGCACAAATTATTGGCTCACACTGGTTATTACAGAAAATTTATCAAAGGATAAGCTAATATTGTCACACCCTTGGAAGAGTTATTAAAGGGAAAAGGGACATTCTATTGGGGAGAACTATAGAAGCACACATTTGAGGCATTATAGGAAATACTTACTACAATGCCTATTTTAAGTTTTCCCTCATGGAACCAATCATTTCATGTACATGTGGACTCCTCTAGCACGGCCATTGATGTGGTGTTAGCTCATCCTGGAGAAGGTATTATAGATCATCCTATTTGTTTTGCTAGTAGAAATTTCACTCCTGTAGATTAGAATCATATAACTACTGAGCACGAAGCCTTTTCCATGATCTATACATTACATAAATTTAGAAAATACCTACTAGCAACACCATTATTATTTTACACCGATCACATGGCATTGAAATAATTGGTAAACAAGCCAATTTTATAGGGGCGCATATGTTGATGGGTTCTCTTGTTCCAAGAATTTGATTCCATAGTTATGGTAAACCCAGGTAAAATTAATTCTAGCCCAAACCATTTATCAAGAATCTAGTCAGAGGAGGACACATAGACAATTAAAGATACAATGTCGGATGTGTTAGTGCAATTTCTGGGTTTGCACACTTTGCTCTAATTTTTCATGCTCCATTATTGCTCCAAAGCATCTTTTTGGCTTAGGCTGGGGCTCTGTAACTTGTTCTACCCAGTCGAATGCCTTTGATATGCTCATAATGTTGTTATTCTGCCCTATTTTGAAGCAAAATCCAGGTTTCCCCTTTATTGTGCCCTAATTTTCATTTGCACGGGCTGTGTCATTTTTTCCCTTGCCCAAATCATGCAAAAACTCGAAATGGAGGGAATCCGAGTCATTTGTTGCTAAAATCCTAATCCCCGTGCCTAAATCATTGTGAAAATGTGATTCAATTGATTCAAAGCAAAAAATCCACCTTTCTTGTAAAAAAATTCGATTTCAGAAGCATCACCTGTGTTTTTGCATTTTTGACGGGCATACGGGCATGTTCTACCCGTTAAATTTATCATTGCAATGTTTATGCTAACGTGGTAGGTTTTTATTGGCCGGGGATGTGTGGGAAAAGTTTATAACTTGTCATTTTAAAAAAAATTGGCGAGGGGAAAAATTTTGTCCGCAGCCCTGCAGTGCTACAATGATGTGCCTACGTGGCACGGTTTGATTGGTTGATGGATCGGCGGGTGGCGGGCCACACTTAGGAAATTTTCTTCCATTTTGGAAATTTTCTCAAAATCAAAATTTTTCTCGAAGGCCCACAACGAATGGCAAGGTGACACGTGGCATAGGAGGGTCAAGCAGATGGCGAAGGACTTGGGAAAATTTTGATGTCTTTTGGCCCAGGGTGTCAGGGGAACAATTTGGCCCGTGCGCCCATGCCCAATGGGAAGGTGACATGTGGCATAGGAGGATCAAGCAGGCGGCGGTGGAGTTGAAAATGTTTCAAATTTTTGCTCAAAATGCCAAAGGAAAATTCTGAATCGGAGGCCCACACCCAATACGAAATGGACACGTGTCCAAGAAAGTTAGCATGAAGGAGCGGAGTTTGTGAAATTTTTCAAGATTTTAACTACAAAATGTTAAAGTTAACATTTGGCCTGCCTGCCCGCATCCAATAAGAAGGTGACACGTGGCACAGGGAGATCAAGCAGGGAGGTGAAGAGTTGAATTTTTACAAAAAATTAGCTCAAAACCTCAAGGAAAAATTTGGACCCAATGGCCCGCGCCTAATGGAAGGGCGACACGTGTCCATGGAGGTCAGCCAGAAAGGTGGGGACTTGGAAGAGTTTGAAAAATTTTGGCTTCAAAATGCCAAAGGAAACATTTTGAGCTTGAGGCTCGCATCAAATAACAAAATGACACGTGTCCAGAGATGGCAGGAGATGTGGAGAACGCGGAGAGAAAGCAAATATTTTTCCAAATTTTAGCGAAAAATCTCAAAGTGAAACATAAACCCACGGAAAATTTTGAGGGTGGTCTCCGCATCCAATAAGACAGAGACACATGGCATGTTTCAAAGGGAAAAGGAAGAAGCATGGCCCATAAGGGATTTTGTGCTCCTAGAGGAATGAAGGCAAAATTGATGATTTGACTCCGCATCCAATGGGAGAGCAACACATGGCAAAGAAATAGCGGGCGTTCGGGGGCGCAGAGCAGTTTGAGAAAATTTTCCTTTTCTCAAAAAAGTGGCAAAATGCATCAAATTAGCCCGCGGTTTTGGTGAAGGCCCACAAAAGGACACGAGACGCATCCAGGGGCTCGCGGGGAAAATTTTCAAAATTTTCCCAAGGGCAGAAAAGGTTCAAAACGCATTTTTTAAAGTTGGAGGCTTGGTCTAATGGTATCTGGACACATGTCCACATCATCCAGAAGTCAAAGAAGATATTTCTTGGTCTGCATGACAAATCTCATCAAGACACCTGGAGGGCAGAATGTTAAAGTTTATTTTAATCAACGGCAGCTGTGCATTTCATTTTTTAGGCGCCATTAGAGCTCCAAGAAGTGTGGAATCATCATTTTTGCACCAAAACACATGAAATTTTATATGAATATGCATCCCTTTGGCCTTTTGAACATAATGGAATCATTTATTTGAGCTGATTCGGAGCCCTATAGTGTTTTTCGTAAAATATTTTCCTCAGCCCGTGAAAAACACGTGAAAGGTAAAAAATGAAAAGTTGCAGAGTTAAAAATGATGAGGAAAGAAGGTGAAAAATGATTGAAAATGCATGTTGGCATGGTAGAATGCTAAAAATGTGACCCTGGGATGGATAAGGATCTGAGTTCATGCAATATTTTAAAATATTTGTGCATCTCTGGCATTTGGCGAGCTGTTTCACAGTTTTATATCATTTTTCATCAAATGGATAGGGTTTTGTAACAAATTTGATCCCTTTGGCATATTATTTTCTTGGGATGCAAGGCTCCAAGCTAGCAGAAGGTATATCATGTATTTTGGAGGAATTTTTTTCATCTATTGAGAATTTTGGAGAAAGAGAGAATAATTTTCACAAGGAAAACTGGAAGAAGTCCATTCCCTTTTTGAGAAACTTCCTGAGAGCCATTTTGATCCCATTTTGCATCAAATGTTCATCATGTTGAGTTGGTTTTAGCTGTAAATCCATCAACAAGCTTTGAGATTTTCTAAATAACATTTCCTTGCTGATATATTTGATCAAATTCTTGGATTAACTGGTTTTATCTCTTGGCAAAGCTTGCATGCACTTGTATTTCAGTATGTTTTCAATTTGTGTTTCATGCTCATGTTGCAATCTTGTGTTTAGGATATTTATTGGTTATAGATGGTCTCATTTCTTGTAGAGGGTTTGAAGGCATCTACAATCTTCCATTCAGAAGAGCTTTCATTTGAGTGGAGATAAACAGATTTAAATTCATCTTACCTTGTAAATTGAGGGAATTTGTAAACCTTTGGGTGTACCTTAGGATATGATCTAACAAGGGGTTCTGAATGCTTTATTGATATTTTGCTTCAATCCTTTGTGGAAGGCTATCAAAGTTTGTATGGAATAGTGTAGATTTGTGCATCCATATGTGTACACATCTTGGTTGAAAAATCACTTCAAATTCATTGAAATATCTCTATTGTTTGGGTGTTGTAATTCTTTTGCAAGGTTTCCCAAAGAATGTGATGACTCCTAACTACTATTGTCCCAACATCTCTCATCATAATTTCACTTTAAACTAACTCATCCTACCTACAATACCCCTGGATCTGCATTGTGTGTCCACAAAAGAATTCAATCCTTTCACAAAAATGCACAAAGTTGATCAGGGTTTTATCATGTCTTTAGCAGCTCTAGCTTTGTTTTGAGAACATTTCCATCAGTTAGTAGTGACAGCTCCTTTGAGTTTGGATAATGGATATTTGATCATGTTTTCACAAAGCCTTCACGACATCATACAAAAAATACAAGGATATCTCCATCTCCTTACCATATACACGCTGCAATATAGGTTCTCTTACCTTGGTTTATAGGCACAGTCTAAAATAGTGAGGGTTAGATCAAAACCCTTATGAAGGTGCTATCCACTCCCTCAATTCTTGACTGCAAACAAGAAAATAGGTGTGATCCCCGGCTACAAATGACATACAAACCACCTATCTATCCTTGAGTGTCTTGTGCAAGTTCATGATGTTGTTCAAGTTGTGAAGGAGATTAAATCTGGATGCCAACACCTGAGTGGCGCCGTTGCTAGGGAATTCCTACAATTTCTTGGTGTTTTTGAAGTAGTTGAAAGGTTTGAGCATTTGTGTGATCAAGTATTTGAGTTGTTACATTCTTGAGATATCATTTCATACTTCAGATCTGGATGTTTTGGGTAAAAAATATTTCAAACTCAGCCTGCTCTTCTCTTTTACCAGTAGTTTATATGATTTGGCTGCACTATTTTTAGTTGAATTAAGAAGAAGAAAATATAATTTGTAAATAAATCCCTGCAAGTTTTTAGTTAAAGCATGCATTTGACAGAATATTTCTTAGTGCTTTCTTGCACAACTAAGGTGAAAATACTTAGTGGCGACTCCATGTTGTTGGGATCTTGAAATACCAATTGTTTAACACATTTTTATCATTTGAAACTTGTTGTTTAAATCTATCAAACTGGAGGGAAGGAGATCCCTCTTCATCAAGGACTCTTCTAAGAAGTTGCTTACTGAATCAAGAAGCTCAGAACTAGTGGGAAGAAGAGTGTGGAAAGTGGTTGGTGATTTGGTTGCAAGGAAGGAGATCCCCATAGTTCAATTTGAAGGAGAGCAGCTTGTCATTGAAGATTATAATTCCTCTTCAAGTAGATCTAATTCAGGTAATCTTCTTGCTGATTTTCATTCTCCATCATGTGAGGGACCTTCTTGTGTGTTTAAAAAACTTGCTCATAAATCTACTCCTGTGGTTTCTAAGTTTGCTAAAGTTTATCAAGAGAGAGAGCCTTTGGGGGGTTGTCATTCTAAAGATCATTCATCTATTCCAATTAGACCCATTACTACTCCTCATCAGCTTGTTTCACCTCCAAGATCACCTCCACCAAACAATATGGCTAAACCTAGACCTCCATTTGTTGTTAACACCTTTGGTCCTATAAATTTTGGAGGGATGGATGGTTATCCAAATGTTGTCCCACAGGATGTGAGAAATAGGCTACCAAAATTCCAAGGTAACAATGCCATTACCGATGATCAACATCTCAAACTATTTGTTAACATGATGGAAGACTTTGAAATAGAATTTGAGGATGTTTATATCAAGTTTTTTATCCATACACTTGAGGAAGATGCAAGAGATTGGTATAACGCTCTGCTTGATAACTCTATTGATTCATGGAATGAGATGAGTAATGCATTTAGATTACAATATAGAGACAAAACAGATCCAAGGTTCCTTCTATCCGAGTTTGAGAACATCAAAAAGAACCCGAATGAGACCGTTCATGATTTCAATACAAGATTTAATAAAACATTGAGAAGGCTTCCTGTCATTCTCAGGCCTTGTGATGAATCTTGCTTGATCAAATATGCAGATTCATTTGATAAAAATGCAGCCTATTACTTGAGAGACAAAAATCCTACAAACTTGAGGCAAGCTTTCACCATGGCACTCCAAATTGAAAATAATATTAAATTTGTTGGTAAACCACTTAAAAGGGACGGTGTGAAGCTGATAAATCCTAAGAAGCCTCAAACTAGTAAGGGTGCTGATTTGGAAGATGTTGTTAAGACTTTGGCAGGGGCTGTCAAAGAAATTTCCTAAAAATTAGCCCGGGCTGAGAAAGGAATTGGGAAAAGTTCACAAGGACAGCAAAGAACTCAAAACCATGATAGATTTGGCAATCATCCTAGGGGTGATCAAAGACAAGATGATAGAGGTAAAGGGCTTACTGGATCTGTAAATAGACAACCCCAAGCACGTGAAAATAGAGTGGTTCCTGACCCTTTGACTGCAAGATTTGCTTTTGTTCAAGAAGTTACTGATATGGATTGGTGTGATAGATGTTTTCTTCCTCATCATCCATGTGAAATGGACCAGCAAGATATAAATGATGATAATGAGAATGAAGTGGATGATGACATTTGTATGATGGGTAGCTCTTCAAGCTCACAACAAGCAGCAACATGAACAGATGTGATAAGTGCAAGGACTACTGCAACCTGTTGGGATTGCATAAAGAGGGTACCATTTCTTTCTCTTCCTCAAACTCATGATGTAGATGTAGTTCAGGCCTTTGAAATTCCTAATAATGACTTTGAATATCTAAGGGCTTTAATGATCAAGAAGTATGATGGTGGTATTCCTTCGGAGGAAGATAGACAACTGTTAATGAATGTTGTGGTTGGTCAATAAAAAGAGTACAATACTAGAAGTAAAGTTGTTAGAGGAGCTGGTCCTCAAGCCAAGCCAAAGACACCCTTGCTCACAAGCATTCCCAAAGATAATCCTAGAAGAGAAACAATTGCTAAGAATACTGTTGTCCCATGCAAAAATATCAGTCCTCTTCATGCCCAGGCTGCCAAGAATGCTTCTCCTTCTGATGAGCCTACTTGTTTCCCATCCAATGTTATTTTACCGAAGAACGTTCCATATTATATAGCCCAGGTTTTGAGCCAAATTAAAGTGAGTGTTCCCATCATTGAGTTTCTCAGAATACCTGAGCATAAGAAAAGAGCTTTTGAATACTTGGGATTGAAAGAAGAAAAGATTATACCAAGCAGAAATGTAAATGTTGTTGAGAATTCTCTTCAAAGCATTGCTGGCCCTGAAACACCACCACCAATAGAAGATCTTGGAGAGGCACCTGAAGTGTATTTGGGGACATCCTTGGTTGATTCCCAATTGAATGTTGATCTATTCTTCACAACTTTTCTCATAAAAGTTAGGTTGCTTCACAATTACATGTTTCATTCCGGTGCATCATGTAATGTTATGCCTCTAGAAGTTATGAATGAGTTAGATATCAAGGTCACAATGGCATATGGGAAGTGTACAGCCATGGATTCAAGGGAAGTTCCAGTTGTTGGATGTGTGAAGGGTTTAGTGGTGCAACTTGCAGCCTATTTGGATAAGAATTTAAAACTTGATGTTGTAATTGTTGACTGCGCTACCAAATGGGGTATGGTTTTGTCAAGGAAGTGGGCTACAAGTGTTGATGGTAGTGTTCAAATGGACATGTCCTATTCCACCATTCCCATTCAGGGAAGCCTTTTCAAACTCTATGGTGAAAAGAAGATGTTACACTTGATTGAAGATCCCAACAATGCTTCTTATGAAGTGTTGTTTGATGATGTAGATATTGACAATTTCATTAGTTTTGCTAATGGAAAAGAGAATAAGATTGACAAATCAGAGTGCCTTGGTATGGTTGGTTCTCCATGGAAATTACTATTTGATGGAGCTTGCTCCAAGGTTGGAAATGGTGCTGGTATAGTGTTGGTTTCCCCTAGTTTGGAAGAGTTTCCTTTTTCCTTCAAGCTCAATTTTGAATGTACTAACAACATTGCTGAGTATGAGGCATTATTATTGGGATTAAGGATTTCATGGAAGTATGGAGTAAAGGATATTGTTGCTGAATGAGATTCAGAGCTGGTTGTCAAGCAAGTAAGAAAGTTATATGCCACAAAAAATTAGTGTATGAAATAATATAAGCATGTTGTTTGGGACTTGATTGAAATGTTTGATTCCTTTAACATTGTTTACCATGATAGAAGTCTTAATGTTACTGCTGATCAGTTGGATGTTCTGGGTTCTAGATTTGACAATTGCACCATTTAACCTTTTTGTGAATATAACATTGAAGTGCTAACAAGGCCAGTTGTCCTGGATAATGTCAAACATTGGCAGATTTTTGATGATGATGTACAAGTCTTGAGATTCTTACAATGCCAAGGTGAGTTTTTTGGTCAACATATTGATTGGGAACTAGTAGTATGCATGAATGAAGGTAAAGAAACTTTTTTTGACAAGAATATTATACAATTGAAGACAAATACCATTCCCAAAGGTCTTGTTGCACTCGAATCCAATTTTAGCAATGTTGATTGCATCGTTAATAGAAAGATGTCTGCTTCAAGGGATGTGGAAGAGCACAACTTGGGAACTAAAGACAAACCAAGGAATATCTGGTTGGGCAGTCATCTCAGCAAAGAAGAAAAAGAGTCCTATGCCCAACTTTTAAAGAAATATCAAGACTGTCTTGCTTGGTCTTGTTCAGAGTTAAGGTGTATAGAGAAGATCTATTTCAGCATGACATCCCTATTGAGGCTAAAACCAAACCATCTAGACAAAATCAAAGGCCTATTAACCCACTGCTTTCCATGAAAATGCACGAAGAATTGAAGAAATTAAGAGATGGTGGCATCATTCAGCCTACTAGATACTCTTCTTGGGTTGCCAACCTTGTGCCAGTTAGAAAGAAGAATGGAGATATCAGAATTTGTGTGGATTTTAGGAATCTAAACAAAGCATCTATGAAGGAAAAATATCCTTTGCCAAACATGGAGAATATGTTGCAGCTTGTAATGGGGTCAGAAATACTTTCTGCTTTGGATGGTTTCTCCGATTACAATCAAGTAGTTGTCAAAGAATTAGAAAGACTTAAGAAAACCTTCACTAATCCTTGGGGGACTTATGTTTTTGTGAGGATTCCTTTTGGATTGATGAATGCTGGTACTACTTTTAAGATGGCAATGGATGTTGCCTTTGCTGGTTATATCAATGAGTTTATTGCAGTTTACCAAGATGATGTGACTGTTTTTTCAAGGCATTGAGCAGACCATTTGCAACACCTAGAGAAGATGTTGATCAGATGTATAGAATATGGCATTTCACTTAATCCAAAGAAGTGTCATTTTGGAATGCAAAAGGCCAAGTTGCTGGGACATATTGTATCTAAAGAAGGTGTTATGATAGACCCTGAGAGATTGGAAGTAATCAGCAAGGTGCCTATGCCAAGAACCAAGAAGGGTATTCAATCTTTCTTTGGCTAAATCAATTTCATTATAAGGTTTGTCTCCAATTTTGCTGAGTTGACTCTTCCAATCACAAACATGCTAAGAAAGGATCAAGTTGTTAAGTGGGAAGAGGCTGCCATTCAAGATTTTGAAGGAATAAAGGATGCACTCAAACATGCACCTGTTTTGGCAGCTCCAAACTATAAGATGCCTTTCCAAATCTTTTCTTTTGCATCTGAATTTACTATTGCTTCGGTTTTGCTACAAAAGGATGAAAATGGAGCTGAGAGGCCTATTGATTTCTTTAGAAAGGCTTTACAAGCAGGTGAATTGAGGTACACAATTATGGAGAAACAAGCATTTGCATTAGTAAAAGTAAAAAAGATTTTTAGGTCCTACATTTTGAGTTCAAAGGTTGTTGCTTATGTTCCCCACACCATGGTTAAAGACATCTTATCTGACATGGAGATATCAAGCAAGAGATGTAGATGGGTTAACAAATTACAAGAGTATGACATGGATATTCAAACAACAAAGCTGGTAAGAGGTTTGGGTCTTGCCAAACTCATGGCTGAGAGTAATTTGTAGAATGTAGAAGTGAATCAACTAGGGGAAGAAAGGGTAGATCTCCTTGATAAATTATGAGTGGTACAAGGATGTGGTCTATTATCTCAACCACTTATGTTGTCCCAGTCACTTAAATAAAAATCAGAAAAGATCCCTCAAGCTGGCTTCTCAGAAATATGTCATAACAGACCTTGGGCTGGCTTGGAAGAACCCTAAAGGTGTCCTCTTGAAATGCATAACTGAAGATGAAGCTCCCAAGTTGATTGTTGATTTCCATGGGGGATTTTGTGTAGGACATTTTGCTAGGAGAGTGACAGCACATAAGATTTTAAGAGCTGGTTATTGGTGGCCAACTCTTTTCAAAGATGCAAACCGGCTAGTTAGAAGGTGTGATAGTTGCCAGCGTTTGTCAGGAAGATTGAAAGTTTCAGGATCCCTTCCTTTGCAGCCTGTATCAGTTGAAGCTCCTTTCAAACAATGGGGAATGGATTTTATTGGTGAGATTTCAGATCCTTCTAGTGCTGGTTACAAATGGATCCTTGTAGCAATTGATTATTTTACAAAATGGGTTGAGGCAATTCCATTTAGAAAGGAAACACACCAAGTGGTAATGGATTTCTTGTTGAATCATATCATATGCAAATTTGGAGTTCCGGTTAAGATTGTGTCTGATAATGCTATGTGTTTTAGAGCCAAGCCTTTGATGACAATGTGTAATGAATATGGGATAAATATGACTTATTCTTCAAACTACAACCCACAAGGGAATGCACAAGCTCAATCAAGTAACAAAAAATTTCTCAAGATCATTAGAAGAACCTTGGAAATCAACAAGAAAAAGTGGGGAGAGCAATTGAAATTTGTAGTTTGGGCTGATAGAATAACTCTAAAAAGAGCAACTGGTAAACGTCCATTTGAATTGGTCTATGGAATTCAAGCATTACTGCCATTACACTTGCAATTATCCACTTTTCAGTTTTCCCAGCAATTGGAAGATCAAGAGCATGGCCCATATGAATCAAGAATCAATCAGATCATTGAGTTGGATGAAGAAAGGAGAGCTTCTCATCAAAGGCATGTCAGGTTTAGGGAGAAGTTGAAGAAGTTGTTTGATAAGAAGGTCACTCCTAGAGCTTTCGGTGTTGGAGATCTGGTCTTGCTATGGGATAGTAGGCATGAAGACAAGGGGAAGCATGGCAAGTTTGATGCTCTATGGATGGGCCCTTATGCCATTGATATCAGGATTGGAGAAAATACATTTTTTCTCAAGGATTTGGATGGGGATTTACTAGAGCTGCCTATTAATGGTAGACATTTAAAAAATTTCTTGGATTAAATCCCCATGTGAGGTATGCACAAGTTGTACATTTTGTATAGTCCTTGTTTTTTGTTTTGTCCTTTGTTGTTGTTGGCTCGCGGGTTTCCCTTTTGTCCTTGGTAACCTTTTTTGGTCTAATTTTCTCGGTCTATTTTTGGTGAAAATTCTAGTTTTTGGGCTTCTCTAAATGTTTTGACTCCTTGCCCAATGGATTTCTGGCACTTTGTCTACATTTTGATCTTGTGGCACTCACTAGGAGTGCCCATCCCCAAGCAGGAGCCAATGTTGGTGCAATTTCTGGGTTTGCACACTTTGCTCTGATTTTTCATGCTGCATTTTTGCTCCAAAGCATCTTTTTGGCTAGGGCTGGGGGTTTGTAACTCATTCTACCATGTTGAATGCCTTTGATATGCTCATAATGTTGCTATTCTACCCTGTTTTGAAGCAAAATCTAGGTTTCCCCTTTATTGTGCCCTAATTTTTCATTTGCATGGGTTGTGTCATTTTTTCCCTTGCCCAAATTGTGTAAAAACTCGAAATGGAGGGAATCCAAGTCATTTGTTGCTAAAATCCTAATCCCCAGGCCTAAATCATTGTGAAAACATGATTCAATTGATTCAAAGTGAAAAATCCACCTTCCTTGTAAAAAAATTTGATTTCAGAAGCATTCCCTGCATTTTTGCATTTTTTACAGGCATACGGGCATGTTCTACCCGTCAAATTTATCATTACAACATTTATGCTAACATGGTAGGTTTCTATTGGCCGGGGATGTGTGGGAAAAGTTTATAACTTTTCATTTTTAAATTTTTTGGTGAGGGGAAAATTTTTGTCCGTAGCCCTGCAGTGCTACAGTGATGTGCCTACATGGCATGATTTGATTGGTTGATGGATCAGCAGGTGGTGGACCGCACTTAGGAAATTTTCTTCCATTTTGGAAAGTTTCTCAAAATCAAATTTTTGCCCGAAGGCCCGCATTGAATGGCAAGGTGGCACGTGGCACAGGAGGGTCAAGTGGATGGCGAAGGACTTTGGAAAATTTTGATGCCTTTTGGCCCAAGGTGTCAGGGAAATAATTTGGCCCGCACGCTCGTACCCAATGGGAAGGTGACATGTGGCATAGGAGGATCAAGTGGGCAGCGGTGGAGTTGAAAATGTTTCAAATTTTTTCTCAAAATTCCAAAGGAAAAATCTGACTTGGAGGCCCACACCCAATATGAAGTGGACACGTGTCCAAGAAAGTTAGCATGAAGGAGCGGAGTTTGTGAAATTTTTGAATCTTTTAACTACAAACTGTTAAAGTTAACATTTGGCCCGCGAGCCCACATCCAATAAGAAGTCGACACATGGCACAGGGAGATCAAGCAGGGAGGTGAAGAGTTGATTTTTTAAAAAAAAATTGGCTCAAAACCTCAAGGAAAAATTTGGACCCGATGGCCCACGCCCAATAGAAGGGCGACACATGTCCATGGAGGTCAACTGGAAAGGTGGGGACTTGGAAGAGGTTGAAAAATTTTGGCTTCAAAATGCCAAAGAAAACATGTGACCTAGAGGCCCGCATCAAATAACAAAATGACACGTGTCCAGAGATGGAAGGAGATGTGGAGCATGTGGAGAGAAAGCAAATTTTTTTCCAAATTTTAGCGAAAAATCTCAAAGTGAAACATAAACCCGCGGAAAATTTTGAGGGTGGTCTCCGCATCCAATAAGACAGAGACACGTGGCATGTTTCAAAGGGAAAAGGAAGAAGCATGGGCCCATAAGGGATTTTGTGCTCGTGGAGGAATTAAGGAAAAATTTATGATTCGGCTCCACATCCAATGGGAGAGTGACACGTGGCAGAGAAACAGCGGGCGTTTGGGGGCACGGAGCAGTTTGAGAAAATTTTCCTTTTCTCAAAAAAGTGGTGAAATGCATCAAATTGGCCCTTAGTTTTGGTGAAGGCCCACAGAAGGACACGTGGCACATCTAAGGGCTCGAGGTGAAAATTTTCAAAATTTTCCCAATGGTAGAAAAGGTTCAAAACGTATTTTTTAAAGTTGGAGGCTCGGTCCAATGGTATTTAGACACGTGTCCACTTCATCTAGAAGTCAAAGAAGATATTTCTTGGTCTGCATTATGAATCTCATCAAGACACGTGGAGGGTGGAATTTTAAAGTTGATTTTAATCAATGGCAGCTGTGCATTTCATTTTATGGGCGCCATTGGAGCTCCAAGAAGTGTGGAATCATCATTTTTGCACCAAAACACATGAAATTTTATATGAATTTGCATCCCTTCAGCCTTCTAAACACAATGGTATCATTTATTTGAGATGATTCGGTGCCCTATAATGTTTTTCATAAAATATTTTCATCAGCCCGTGAAAAACACGTGAAAGGTAAAAAATGAAAAGTTGCAGAGTTAAAAACAATGAGGAAAGAAGGTGAAAAATGATTGCAAATGCATGTTGTTATGGTGGAATACCAAAAATGTGACTATGGGATGGATAAGGATCTGAGTTCATGTAATATTTTAAAATATTTGTGCATCTCTGGCATTTGGCGAGCTTTTTCACAGTTTTATATCATTTTTCATCAAATGGATAGGGTTTTGTAACAAATTTGATCCCTTTGGCATATTATTTTCTTGGGATGCAAGGCTCCAAGCTAGCAGAAGGTATATCATGTATTTTGGAGGAATTTTTGTCATCTATTGAGAATTTTGGAGAAAGAGAGAACAATTTTCACAAGGAAAACTGGAAGAAGTCCATTCCCTTTTTGAGAAACTTCCTTAGAGCCATTTTGATCCCATTTTGCATCAAATGTTCATCATGTTGAGTTGGTTTTAGCTGTAAATCCATCAAAAATCTTTGAGATTTTCTAAATAACATTTCCTTGCTGTTATATTTGATCAAATTCTTGGATTAACTAGTTTTATCTCTTGGCAAAGCTTGTATGCACTTGTATTTCAGTATGTTTTCAATTTGTGTTTCATGCTCATGTCACAATCTTGTGTTTGGGATCTTTATTGGTCATACATGGTCTCATTTCTTGTAGAGGGTTTGAAGGCATCTACAATCTTCCATTCAGAAGAGCATTCATTTGAGTGGAGATAAATAGATTTAAATTCATCTTACCTTGTAAATTGAAGGAATTTGTAAACCTTTGGGTGTACCTTAGGATATGATCTAACAAGGGGTTCTGAATGCTTTATTGATATTTTTCTTCAAGCCTTTTTGGCAGGCTATCAAAGTTTGTATGGAATAGTGTAGATTTGGGCATCCATATGTGCACACATCCTGGTTGAAAAAGGACTTCAAATTCATTGAAATATCTCTATTGTTTGGGTGTTGTAATTCTTTTACAAGGTTTCCCAAAGAATGTGATGACTCCTAACTACTCTTGTCCCAACATCTCTCATCAGAATTTCACTTTAAACTAACTCATCCTACCTACAATACCCCTGCGTCTGCAATGTGTGTCCACAAAAGAATTCAATCCTTGCACAAAAATGCATAGAGTTGATTAGGGTTTTATAATGTCTTTAGCAGCTCTAGCTTTGTTTTGAGAACATTTCCATCATTTAGTAGTGATAGCTCCTTTGAGTTTGGAAAATGGATATTTGATCATGTTTTCACAAAGCCTCCTCCACATCATACACAAAATACAAGGATATATCCATCTCCTTACCATATACGGGCTGCAATATAGGTTCTCTTACCTTGGTTGATAGGCACATTGTAAAATAGTGAGGGTTAGATCAAAAACCTTATGAAGGTGCTATCCACTCCCTCAATTCTTGAATGTAAACAAGAAAATAGGTGTGTTCCCTACCTACAAATGACATATAAACCATCTATCTATCCTTGAGTGTCTTGTGCAAGTTCATGATGTTATTCAAGTTATGAAGGAGATTAAATCTAGATACCAACATGATGCATGGTTGTACAGGTTACAACGCACACCTTCAGAATTGGAGGATATTGATATATTTTTATGTATAGGTCTGGCACTCAAAGGAATGAAATCCTTAGGGAAGAAACAACTTACAATTCATGTGGCACCTTTTTTGTTGATTAGTGGTGACCTATACAAGTTAGGCCAAGATTAAGTATTACGTCGGTTTGTACTAGAGCACGAACACATGGATATCATGGAAGAGGCTCATGGTGGTATTGTAGGTGGGCACTATGCAGGTGAAGACACTGCGTGCAAGATTCTACTTGTTGGATTATGGTGAGAGACCCTTTATAAATATTGTAAAGTATATTGTAAGGCGTGTGATCACTGCCAGCACCTTGGTAAGCCTGGGAAAAGAGATGAAATGCCTTTAAGACCTATTCCTAGTGCACAACCATTTGAGAAATGGGATATAGAATTGTGGGTCCTATTTCACTAGCCATGCGTAGAAATGGGTCACACTACATCATCACTTACACAGATTATCTCACAATGTGGGTAGAAGCAACACCTACCAAGGATTGATAGCAGCTACAACATTCAGGTTCTTATAAAAAAATATTCTTACTAGGTATGGATGTCTATTGAACTTGACAAGTGATAGGGGCACACACTTTTTGAATGAGATGATCAGGATACTATTGGATGAATTTTTAACTGTGCACCATAAGAATACAGCTTATCATCCTCAGGAAAATGGGACTGTTGAGGCCTTCAACAAGATTTTGATCCAGAAACTGACAAAAATTTGTGATGTTGGATGGAAAGATTGTGATGATAAATTTTCTATCATGCTTTGGGCGTATAGAACAACATACAAGAGTTTGAATAAGGCCACGCCTTTTCAGTTGGTGTTTGACATAGAAGCGGTTCTTCCTATGGAATTCATGTTGCCTTCTTTGCATATTGCACATGCTAGAGGTCTAGCCGATGAGTAAGATTTGGAAGAAATAATTGATAAATTGATATAGTTAGATGAGAGGCACCCCATAGCATGTTGGAGTAAGAAGTAGGAAAAGGCCAGATAGAAGGCATGGCATGACTAGCACATCAGGGACAAAAAGCTTAAGATGGGACAGATGGTGCTTATTTATGATTCTAATTTTCTATACAATCCATGAAAGCTTAAAGTGCATTGATTGGGACCGTATATTATCACTCACATACTTGAAATAGGTGCTTTTCAATTAGAGACGCTTGATGGAATACAATTATCCAGTTACTTCAATGGGAATAGGCTAAAGCCCTACTATAAATAAGTCTTCTTGGTGTTTTTAATAAGGTAGTATTTCCATTTAGCATGGGTTTTCATTTTTGTATTTCCTTAATGTATTTCCTTCTTCATCGTTATCCTTTGTCAATTTAGTTTGGTGTTTTGTGTAATAAGCGCATTTGTACGCTAGAAGCTAATTACCATTTGAAGTATTTTTATGCACAGAGGAATACACATACCATTAGTGTGGGGTGGTTACTCACAACTGGGTACACATGAGAACAAAATTGTTACATGTTCTAACTAAGTGTGGAAAGGATCTATTAGAAAGAAGATTTCTCTAAAAAGATGACCATAGATGAAGATAAATGAGGGAACATTGTAACATGAGGTAAGCAACAGGTGTGGAGACTACTAGGCAAGGGTGTAGTGGTAAGGTACTTAGGTGCATGGAAGTAGGCTGAAGAGAAGTCTTTAACCAGAAGGTAGGAAGGCGCATTAGAAGGTTATAGCTGGGGCACGAAGATGTACCATGCGGATATTATGAAAATGGTAAATTAAATTAATGAGAGGATTTTTGGTAGGTGAAGGACCTATAGAAGCAATAAGTTTTTGAAAATCTATATAAGGATGTGATGCAAGTTCATTCTTACCTTTGCGATCTCAAGTATTTGAGTGAGCTAAGTACGATCGAGTCGAGTGAATCGTGTTGAGGTGTGAAGCATTAAAACCAGACATGGAGAGTATAATATTATGCAAAAGAGGTTTATGTCCCCATTGGCTAAGGGTTTGAACAAATTAGAATTTTGAGAAGGAGCTAGGGCACACGGTTTTGAGCTAAGGCACATAGATTCAAGCTAGGATTTGAGTTTTCTTGTGATAGACAATGAAAAGGTGAGATTTTTACAATGGCACCAAAGAAAGCACCTGTAGCAGGAATCAAAGGAAATATGAAATGTAAATTGCCCCCGAGATTAATTTTTCAGAGATGCAATACCCAGAAGGAGTAATAATCATAAAAGAGTGGGATTCACACATCCACAGGTGTAAGATAAGTGACTATAACCATCGTACATCTGACAACAAGGGAGAGTTGGACATGTTGTTGAATAAGAAGATGTATTATTGAAGTGGGTAGGATTTTATCATTTGTAAAAGCTTCTATATTTTGGAAAATATGAACCCTTATACCAATGGCTAATGAGAAAAGTCCATGAGGACGTATTTTATTAAGTTAGACGAAGGGTTAGGATCACAAAATCCCTCGTTTTTACACTAATAGGATTGAAGGGGATAGGGGTAGACCTTGTTAGTGATCTGATTGATAAATCAGTGATCATAGAAATAAGGAAGGAGTTGGGGTATACCAAGGGTCTGTGTGGAATGGACATTGATAAACTGAATAAGTTTCATGTGGTGCAGGTAGCCACACATCTGCTAACCAAGCTGAATGACCAAGAGAGATGTTCATAGGTAAACACCATGTGGCTTCATATTGCAAAGAAAATGTCTCAGGGAGTAATTTACAACCTAACATGCTATATTGTAGACACCATTGTTAAGGAAGCACACATAGGAAAAACTATAATTTTTGGTGCTATCCTCCTTTCTCTTGTGTTTTTAGAAATTAGATTTCCCAATGAGCCAAAGAACAAAATCTGGGAGTACCCCTTGGAACAGAAGTCCCTCACAGAGAGGTTTGGAAAATATTTATGTGAAGGATCAAGGAGTGGGCCATTTAATTAGAGGGGAGAGATGTGGTATGACCAACTTCGCATGAAATTTGAGGAGGAGAGGTGCATTGCCAAGGAGCTACCTTTGGTGGTGGGCAAGACAGTACAGTTCGCGGTGTACCAACATTTCTGCATCATGAAATTTTTTATGAGGGATGGGACATGGAGCCCATGGTGTAAAATTTCCCATGCCTTAACAATACACTACTTCTAGGTATCAGTCCATATATATACTGATGTGCATCGTCTAAACTTTAACGCAGACAAGGTAGACTGTGACAACTGTTGGGGTTAGCACACCAGTTGTACAGACAATATATCAGATCTAAGCATACATGCAAATAAAAGTGGATATTCTACCAAAATAATTATACAAAACAAGAGACATAAATCAACACCAAATTTAACGTGGTTCACCCAGTGTGGGCTATGTCCACCAAGAAACAAGCCAATCTATTATCCAAATCTTTTACAATATATACAATGAAGATTTACAATCTTCCACACCTCTCAGATGTTCCATATTGTCTTTCTTCAAGATTTTTCCTTCTTCACCAAGAATTATCTCTCACACAATTATCTTGTAATTACGATCAATCCTATACTCTAAACCCTAGCTTAATGCTTTAAATTTTTTTTTAAGACTTTAGGGCACTTAGCCATGCAATTACATTCATTAAATTTATTCCAATGCTAAAAATAGAAATAAATTCCGAGAGTTGATTAAAAGCTTGTCGCACAGGTAACTGATGCCAGTTCTTCCCAACCGTCACCAGTTCCAACTTGCCCTGACCGATGCTGGTCACACTCTAACCAATGTTGGTCTACCCTGACCAATGTCCGTTACTGTATTTTCCAGCAAGTTCCAATTACATGCTAAAACATGAGTAATTTAGCTCCATACTCAACAATCTCCCACTTGGAGATTAATTACTACACTATGCCTATATAGTACCATTCTTGGTTCCTCCTTAGCTTTGTTTCTTCCTCCTTGAGCCTCAAACTCAAAGACCAATAGAAGTGGAGTGTAGCTGCAACTTCTCATTTGCTAACGGCTTTGTTAGCATATCCGTAGGGTTCTTACTCATGTGAATCTTTTCCAGATTCAATTGTCCATCCTCCAATACTTGTCGTATGAAGTGATACCTCAACTGAATGTGTTTTGTTCTCAAATGAAATGTTGAGTTCTTTTCCAAATGAATTGCACTCTGACTGTTACTGAATAGTTTACAATTACTTTTCTCCTTTCCCAACTCTTCAATGAACCTACTCATCCATATCATCTCCTTGCTAGCCTTTGTAGCTGCAACATACTCTGCCTCTATAGTAGACAAAGCCACAACCTTCTTGTTATCCCGTAAAATTGGCAAGGGCAGTTTTACAGATAACCATCTCGAAATTTTGTTCCGATCCTTCGTCGGGGATTCCTTGCATTTGGAATGTTGCAAAATCCCTTCCCGGGAAATCTAGTTTTCCGAACTTAGTCGTTTTTGGTCTTTTTGGCTGGGCACATATAATGACTATGCAACAAAAAAATTTGATGCGCCCCCTTTAAATCCTTTGGCGCATGCATTTTCGTGTCAACAGGGATTTTGGTGCACCTCACTATGTTGAGTCTTCCATACATGCGCCAAGGCGCATGCGCCTTCCTGTCAACAGAACATTTGTTGCACCTCTTTCCGGTGCACCAAATGCGCACATATCTTTGTGTTGGCAAGTGTTTTGGTGCGCCAAAGGGCACATGTTTTATTGTGTCGATAGCTCTTTTGGTGCGCCACTTAAAAATTTGGTGGCACATTTATTGCTACCTCACCTATATATAGGTGCGCCTGTAACGTCATTATCACCAGAGCTATCACGTGATTATTTTTAATATTATTTTCTCTGAGCCTGTCAGCGCACCTGCCCCGTCGCTTTCAATCACATCGTGGACCCGTTTTCACACTTTTTCATTGTTTAAATCTAGGTAAGTGGCCTTCTTTCTTTTGTGAGTTTTGTATTTGAGGTTTTTGGATGCTAGGCTGGTTCAGTTTGGATTGGAAAAATGAGAAATCATGTTTTCTTTCCCCTTGCTTCTCTCTTTTATGTTCTTCCTCATGTTCTCCTCCCCTCTTTCCAAATCTGCTAGGAAGGGGACTCTGTCCTAAAAATGATTACTCAAAAATATTGGTATTAAGCCTCTTCATCACCCAAATGAACCTTGCAAAAGGAGCTTAACCATATGTAAACCCCTCAAAGGAAAAAACTGAAGCTTAAAAGGAAACTGTATTTTCCTTCTCCTTTGGCGCATGGACACATCCTACAACACAAAGGATAGCCGCGCCTTTGCCGCATCTATCACCCATGTTACATCATGATAAGTTGCGCCCTCAAGGTGCACTAAACTCATTCGTTGCATTACAAAATATTGTGCCCATTAGTGCACCCTGCATATGTGCAACACCAGCTAAATCCGTGCCAAGTACAAATCTCTGAACGATGCTAGCACATCCATCATTGCAGCAACAGCATGTTATGCATTCCTTCCATGCGCCGCACCAAGTTCCCTTTAGCGCACAAAAATCATATGTTACACAAACCTTATATGCGCATTTGGCACACCAAAGTTCCATGCAACATGAAAGATATATGCACCACGGGCACATCCTGTTCCCGTGTAACATAAAGAATCCATGCGCCCTTTATAAAATGTATACTTGGTGCAGGCGCACTTGTGCTTACAACTACAAAATGCAACATGAAATATCCATGCACCATGCGCCCTTTAGCGCTGATTTACCCCCTACAACAACCCTTTCCTGTGTGCCTTACTATTTAGCCCTATAACCTGCAGCATTCATGCGCCCTGCGCCCTGAGACCTTTAAATTGCTAACTCTTTCTTCTGTCAGCATTTTAATGGAAAATCAAATAGCTGACACGACTTTCTTTGATTGGGTTTCACTTCTTATTGTTGCAGATCAACAACTAAGTTCAGAAGAACATATGTCTACATCGAGCAGGAAACCTATCAAATCTAAAGGAAAGGCCAAGCTCACAGAAGAAGAAATGAAGTATAAGTATCAGAGGATCAGAATGCCCGAGTCCCAAGCAGAGTGTGACCTAGACATCAGAGACTCAGAACTGGGTCATATTGATATGGAAGAATTCTGGGCCAGAACCCAGAGGGTCACAAGAAGTCCATGGATGGACAAGCTGATAGGAAGTGCCCTTCACTTTTCTGGAGGGATCCCAGTTAGTGCCGTAAACAATGAATTTATGATGGTGGTAGCCCGATTCTACAACAAAGACACAAGATGTGTCCATGGCGAGAAGGGCGAGGTTATAATTAACCTCACTGCCCGCCACTTTGAGATAATGCTCGGCATTCCTCATCACTGACACTTTGTGGATGTTAGCCGAGAAGATTGCATCAAGGCCTGGGATGACAATGAAGATTAGTGCATGCAGCTGATGAATGAGGTTTATCTGAAGAACAAAAAAGTAGTGACTCAGTGGCCACAAGCCATTCATCGTAGTGACTTTTTAGAGGAACTCAATGACACCATTACGTTCCTGAGTAGATTTTTCAGGCTTCCTGACGCCCATTATTTTCACAAGTGGATGTTGCGGTACTTGGAAACAATGAACAAAAATGTGCCCGATCAGCGCTTTAAATGGGTAGAAATTATAAGCAGCACAATCTCTAAGTAGCTACAACAACTCAACACAACGGGGAGGTTCTATATGAACTCCTACGTAGTCTATGTTGCAGCTTCAGAAAGGGACTATCCAGCTCTGATGCGGTGTGGGGTTTGGCCCCAAGTTAAAATCTATGAATACTATCTAGAGCTGAAGCTGGAAAATAGCATCCCCCAATTCACAAAGATCAACGATGCATTCTTCTACTTTGTCATCTACCTGTTGAGGGTGAATATGACTCACGGTCGCACGACCAAGAGTATAGTAGCAGCTATTGAGAAGTGGGGGGACCTATTCACTCAATTCCCCACATTTACCTATCTGAGGGTAGTCAATTTCTTGGGGGAACCGATTAGACTACCAAGATATGCCGGGCCCAAGTTGATCCTGTTGGAGCTGTCAAGGCAGCTTGTTACTTACCATGAAAAGTGCATAAAGAGAAAGAAGGGTGGAACTCCTTTCCCCCTCACAGTGGGTAGGTATACGTGTCCCTCTCACCACAAGGCAAAAGACATGTTTGTAGAGCTAGAGCTGCTGAATCTGAAACATGACTTCCCAGCAAGGCCCACTTTCAATCCAAGAATTTTTTTGCCTAGGGCTAAGCTCGATCCGATCCACATCCCTCAGATTGAGGATATCTACATTGACTTATATCACGAGGTTGATCTCAGGAGGAAGGATCATCATTACTTGGCCTTAGCAGAAATCATCCAGTACGAAGTGGCCATCGTCCCCAAAGGCTACCAAACTACTGAGGAGGAAGTGGATCAAGTATATCTTGACACAGGTGGGGAGGATTGGCCTTTTGCGTTGATTGATAGAACCAAAGCACCTCAGACAATTGAGGAGAGGGTCAAGGAAACTCTACGTAGAACAGAGCATTGGTGCCAAACGAACGGACTCATCTACCTCGGGGTTGATTTCACAGCATCTCTGTTGGGTAATGCACCTCCTCGATCAAAACAGTAGCCAAAAGGCAAAGGAAAAGGCAAAGAGGGTGAATCCAGCTCCACCCAAGAGGAAGCTCTTGTAATTCCTCCTTCCGCTGCACCTGAACAAGTTATAACTCTGGCTTCCCCAAAGAAAGAAACAATGGAAGATGTCCCAATAGTCCCATCCAATCAGGATGTCGCCACTACTGTAACAACTGAGGTCCCTTTTGTTCCTTCTCCTTCCCCTCCTTCCCCTCCTCAAGTGACCCAGGCGACCATTCCTTTGGTCGTGTCCTCTCCCCCTTCTTCTACTATCCCTCCTGCTTTTTTGTCCATCTTCTCTTCTCTCGCGGATCTGTCCCCCTCCATTTCTTCCCTCATTTCTGAGCTCCCTTCCCTTCCTATGTCTTTCTCTCCTGCAGTATCTCTTCCTCCCGTGAGCACTTCCTTGGCCTCCCTCTTGATGTCGCCTCCAAGTGTCTCCATGTTTTTCCCTTTTACTACTGCAGATGTCCCCTTCTCTGTTTCTGGCCCTTCTCCCATAATTCCAGCTTAGATCTCCTAACACCTGAGTTAGCAGAAAAGAAAAGTTCCCATCACTCCGATGGACTTTTCCGTGATCCCGTCAAAAGGGGTAAAGAAGCAAAATCCCATCACACGCTTCTCTCAGAGTGCTTCGGGAGAGAGGGTAATGGAGATCGCGTACCCCAATCCTCTGAAGGATAAAAAGGATCTGTCCTCGATAGATTACATAGTGACTCAAGTAACAATGGGGATGTCTTCTTAAATCCTTCAGGGAGAGGCCCTATCTACAGTCGACACCCTCTGCAAGAAGCTTCAAGAAGAAAAAGAAGAGAAAAGGCTACTGAAAGAGTAAAATAAACATCTACTCCAAGCCTTATAGAAGATGGGTAGTGCACCTCCAACAACTGCCACCGAAACTCTTGAGCCTCTGAGTCAGGATAAAATTGATGAATATGCAAAGATTGGCGAGCAGGGTATGGCAGTTTCCACCTGGAGGAGCCAAATCCTCAAGGACAGTGAAAAATTGATCTCCAAGTTCACCGATTTATATTTGAACATCAACAAGGCGAATAAAGAGATCCAGGCATTGGCAGGACCCATATCAGAAGAGTTGGACCATGCTAGGCTACAGCGTGAGACCTTTCAAAGAATGTTTGACTGTTCAGTCGAAGATCTGGTCAAGTTCGGTGTTTTCGGTCATCCCAGGGCCCTCAATAAAGTCCTTTCCACTCTGGATTACCAGATGGATCAACTGGAATTCATCCTTGAAAAAATCAACAAGGTAAAGGAAGAAGCCCTGGACGCGATGCACCAAATGGAACAAATTGTTCTCAACATGTCTCCAGGGTTACTTACTCCTTCCTTTGCCTTAAGGAAAGTTGATGAAACCATCCAGATATTCAAGAAGATCATTTCACAAGGGTTGGGGCCAGAGGTCACTTTTGACACAGAGTCCATCAATAACCTGTTGGCCTATCGGGACTTCATCAGGTTCCTAATAGAAGTAGAGAAAGAATATTCCAAACTCCTAGAGAAGTTCATAGACGAGCGGGAGACTTGCGAGGCGATCAGCGAGCGACACAAGGATCCTTCCCAGGATCAACTAGAGCCCATGATCAGCAAGTTCATGGAATACCGCACCCAATTCCACATCTCTTCACCCAAGCAGCAATAGTAGGATATCCCCTTTCAGCTGCGGGACGACGAAGATGAATAAATTCTCTCTTCTTCTCTCTCTCCTTCGACTTTCCTTTTGTAAAATGTCTAAAGTATGTTGGCACAAATGATGACATCATCCATGTTGCACCATGGGATGATGTCATCCATCAAGTTGTCAAAAGTCAACATGACTTTGAGATATTTTTGTAGATATTTTGTATATTTTATGTAAATAGGTGGTTGGTTCCTTTTTGCCTTCCTTCTTCTCCTTCTTCTATAAATACTCCAATACTTGTTGTATTTTGGGAAGTGGATATCTTTTAGATGAAAAATAGAAGTGAGAAGAAAAGACTTTGAGCTTTTTGTAACAGAAGGAAATATTAATACAATATTTAGACTTTGTGCTGAATACATGTGTTATTTGCATTAGATCTTTCTAATGTCAGATCTGTGTGTTTATTTTGTTGGATCTACTTCTGTTTTATTGTCATTTATTCATCAGTATTGCTTTGTTCGTTTATGCAAGTAGGTTTGGCTCTGTTTACTACCAATCCCAATACATAAACCCTCTGACCTTTCTGCTTTGGAATTCATTTATTTTATTTCTTCAGATCTGATATTTTTTCATCCTCTCTTCCATTCCTTCTTTCCGCAGTCGGAAACCCCCCTACTGGGATGAGATCCCAAACCCCCGAAGGCAGAATATTGTGAGATTTGCACAAATTCTTGCTGGTAGAATAGCAATAAACCAGTTTACAATCACTTTTTTCCTCTCCCAACTCTTCCGTGAACCTATTCATCCATATCATCTCCTTGCTAACCTTTATAGCTGCAATATACTCTACCTCTATAGTAGACAAAGCCACAACCTTCTGCAATCTCAAAATCCAGCTAACTACTATTCCACCTACTATGAAAATATATCCCAGTAGTGCTCCTCCTACCCATCCAGATCTCCATCCATATCCAAATCAACGTATCCACGTAATGAAATATCTGAACCTCCAGAGCATAATTGCATGCTAAATGTCACTATTCAAATACTTGAGTATCCATTAGAACTACTTTCTAATGCTCTTTACCTGGATTAGCCATATATCTACTCACAACTCCCACTGCTTGTGCAATGTCTGGTCTTGGTACAAACCATAGCATACGTAAGAATTCCAACTGTTGAATCATATAGCACTCGTGTCATGTATTTGACCTCTTCGTGTGATGAAGGACACTGATCTTTGCTCAATTTGAAGTGTCCAGCCATATGTGTACTAACCAAGTTTTTTATTCTGCATGTTGAACATTTCTAACACCTTCTAGATATAATACTCCTGAGAAAAATATAATTTCTTGTTTTTCCTATCTCTATGTATTATTTATGCCAAGGATTCTTTTTGCAGCTCCTAAATCGTTCATTGCAAATGTGTGAGCTAGCTTTCTCTTAAGCTCACAAATGTCTTTCATACTAGATCCTGCAATAAGCATATAATCTACATACAGTAACAAAATTGTTAGGAATTAATAGAATCTAATGCGGAATAATTCCTCAGAATCGCAATAATAAGAAGTATGAATAGAAATTGTAGAAATGAAATATGTAAAACACAAAGAAAATATTTAACGTGGTTCACCCAATGTGGGCTACATCCACCAAGAACACTTGCTCAGATTTTATTACAAGCCAACAGTCTTCATAATTGCAATAACTGGATCTTTTTTGGAGTTGCACTCAATAAACCCTCTGGAATTCACACTTGAATTCACACACTATTAACCTTCACAAAAACACTCATATCAATCCTATTGTATGTACATCAATAGGTAGCTGAAGAGGCGGTTTTACAAAACAATGGGTACCGAAAAGCCATGGGACCCTCGTAAAAAATATCTGAGTGTAACACACTGAAGGTGTACCAAAATCTAAGATGAAAACAGGCTCCACGGTAAAAACAATAATATAGTTCTCATTTTCAATCTTCTTGAAATAAACACAATGGTTGGATTCATATGTCAAGTAACCATGCTCAATGCATAAAATTATCAAACCTCATGTATCATTTCCTTAGAGCTTGCTTGAGCCCATATAGGCTCTCCTTTTCATCCTGCACACTAATTTCTCCTTACCCTTGATTTCCTACCCAAGCAGCTACTGCATATAAATCTCTTCATCCCAAATCACCATGAAAGAAATTCATCTTCACATCTAGTTTCTCTAAATGAAAATATTCTACTACAACTAAATTCAATACAGTACGAATATAAGTCATCTTAACAACAAGATAAAATATTTCACTAAAGTCAATACCTGACTTTCTGTGCAAATCCCTTTACTACAAATCTTGCCTTGTACCTTTTCTTTCCACCCTCTTCTTCCTTGATCTTTTAAACCCACTTGTTTTACAATGTTCTTTTACTTGTTAGAAACTTAACTAAATCCTAAGGCTGGTTCTGTTCTAAGGATTCCATTCTCCTCATCCATGTCATGATCCCACTGAACATGATTCTTATAGTGTATTACTTCTTCAAAGCTCTTCTGATTTCATCGCTATCAGTAAAAAATAAGTAAAATAGAGAAGGCGTAAATATTTATTGAAGTTTACTTACCCTTTATGACCTTCTCATAGAAGTTTGGGGTACCAAAAACTCAATTTGGGACCTCCTAGACATTCCTGTCCAACTTCTGACAGTGACTGACGCCGGTCACCCCTAACTGATGCCAGTTCTAACTAACCAATAGCCGGTTCTGGATCTTCTGTAACTGATCACCGGTTCGTATGACCAATTTCGGTCAAGGGTTAACCAACACCAGTTATTGTGTAACCCTGTCGGTAATTTTTTTAAATCCGAGAATATCATATTCATTCACAAACTCCTCAACCGATCTCATCCTTAGGTACCAAAATTTGATCCCTGTACATTCTCTTTTCATTCCATTCAACACCACGAATCCTAATAATTTTAGAATTCTCTAAATCCTAAGAACGGAAACCGAAATCACCAGATCCATAACCAATGAAAGTGCTCCTCTTAGATTTTATATCCAACTTCTTTCTATTTTCCTTTTCAACATCCACAAAATCTTCTGAACCAAAAATTTTAAGAAAAGAAAGATCTACCTCTTTTTTGGTCTAAGCTTCCTCTGGTATTCCTCCATCTAGTGAACTTGAAGGCCCATAGTTAATCAATTAAACTTACTGTATCAATTACTTCTGCCCAAAACTACAAGGGAAATCTAGAATGTATTCTCATAATTCTAGCATGTTCCATGATTGTCCTGTTCAATCTTTCTGTAACACCATTCTCTCATGTGGTATTCTTGGAACCGTTCTTTCTCTACATATTTCATTCACTAAACATAGTAATCATTGAAATCCCTGCTACAATATTCACCACCATTTTCAGATCTAAGGAACTTTAACTTAGAATTTAATTCATTCTCAACAATGAGATTTTTATCTTTTAAAAGTCTCAAAAACATCATATTTATGTTTAATACAATAAACCCATACCTTTCTTATAACATCATCATTGAAATTAACATAATACTTGGATCCTCCATGAGAAGCTACTTGAGATGGTCACCACACATCTTAGTGTACAAGCTCCAATTTCTGCTCCTTCTTAGTTGCCCCAAATTTGAGAAATGTCACTCTTTTTTGCTTTCCAAAAATTACAATACTCACAAAAATCAAGATCTAAATCTTTCAAATATAATAACTTACCCGTAACCTTTAAGATTTGTATTCTTTTTTTACTCATATGACCAAATCGGTTATGCCACATGCATGCATTTGAATTTGAAGTAGCTAATACAAAATAAAGAATCATTAATATAGGTAGATAAATATAATTTTCCTACCTTCTTACCTCTTGCCACACATGAAAAGAAACCTTGGTGACTTCCCAAGAGTCTCCTATGAAAGTAACCATACAACCAGATTCACCTAGTTGCCCTGCAAAAATAAGATTCCTCCTGCGGCTTGGCACATGCCTCACATATTTCAATACCCATGTATTTCCATTCTACAATTTTAGATGAAATTCTCCTTTACCAGTAATATTGCAATGTTCATCATCACCCAAATAAACATGCCCGAAATTTCCATAGACATAATTTATGAAAATAACCCTTATTAGGGGTTGCATGGAAAGAAGATCCTGAATCTAAAACCCATGATTCAATTTTATTATCTAAAGAAATAATAAGAACATCTTGCATTAACTATGATGCAGCAATATTTTCTTCTTTACCTTTGTCTGGTTGTTAGTTCTCTTTTGTCCTTTGACCTACAATATTTATTTTCATGTCTTTTCTTTCCACACTTCCAGCAAGTAATTCCCTTACTTATGAATTTGGATATGTTATCTCTTGACTTTGATTTCCCAGTATTCTTACTCTTAGATCTCACCTTTTATATTCCCACTACTTCTTTCTACTTTCAAACGTGTTTTTAAATGATGATTCTTCTATACTCTTCCTGCGAATTTATTCATTTAATATTATACTAACTACATCATCAAACTTTAAAATATTATTAGTAGATTTTGTATTACTAACAACTATTACTAAGCTATCCCAACTATCAGGGAAAGGAACATAAGAATAAAATGTTATTTTACTTCCTCATCAAACAGTATAGCAACCAATTATAATTAATTTACTATAAATCAAAAATCATTCAAATGGCTAGATGCATATCCATCTTCATGTATCTTAAAACTAAATAGTTTCTTCATGAAATAAACCTTATTTGAAGCACTAAATTTTTCATATAAATTATCAATAGATTTCATTAACTCTACTGTAGAAGTTGCTTCTATAATATTGGAAGTCACGGATGTTGTCAGACTCAACCTTATAAATCCCAAAGCCTTTCTATCAAGAATATTCCATTCTTCATCAGCCATCTTCGTAGGTCTAGAATTCTCATCCAATGGTAAATATAAATATCTTTGATACATATAATCCTCCATCTGCATCTTCCATAATTGATAATTTCGGCCGTCAAATTTATCTACCTTGTATTTGTTTTCTTCTGTCATTGTTGTAGCTCCCACTCAATCAAAAAACCCTCTATAAGTAAATCTGTCAACACACAAAACCCCTCAAACAAAGCTCTGATACCAGTTGTTAGGTTTAGCACACCGGTTGTATAGACAATATATTAGATATAAACATACATGCAAATAAAAGTGGATATCCTACTAGAATAATTATACATAACAAGAGACATAAATCAACACCAGATTTAACATGGTTCACCCAGTGTGGGCTACGTCCACCAAGAAACAAGCCAATCTATTATCCAAAGCTTTGACAAGATATATAATGAATATTTACAATCTTCCACACCTCTCAGATGTTTAGTAGTGTCTTTCTTCAAGCTTTTGCCTTCTTCACCAAGAATTCTCTCTCACACAATTATCTTGTAATTATGATCAATCCTCTACTCTAAACCCTAGCTTTATGCTTTAAATAGTCATTTAAGAATTTAGGGCACTTAGCCATGTAATTACATTCATTAAATTTATTCCAATGCTGAAAATAGAAATAAATCCTGTGAGTTAATTAAAAGCTCATCGCACAGGTAACCGATGTCGGTTCTGCCCAACCGTCACTAGTTCCAACTTTCCCTGGCTGATCCTAGTCACACTCTAATTGATGCTGGTCTACCTTGACCGATGCCGGTTACTGTATTTTCTAGCAAGTTCCAATTGCATGCTAAAACATGAGTAATTTAGCTTCATACTCAACAACTACCACACTATGAGGAAGACATATGTGTATCTAGACCAAACTGCCTACATTGAGAGGCTCATATCCTACATAATAAGTATGAATCCAGTAAGCTTGGCTATTAGGGACAATGGAGCTATGTTTGTATACCTTCAGCTTTAGCCTAAGTTGGAGAATAACAAATATGTGGATAATGAGTTTGTTCTCCCTGGACCACATAAGGGGAAACATACAGTGGAGAACGTGCCAACTCCAAAGCTTGTAGCAAATATAGAGGTAGATAAGGAGGAAAAATAACATGAAGATAATGGTGGCTTAGATCATAAAGGTCATAGGTAGCCCACAGATAGAGTAGAGACAGAGCACACAGATACTCCACCTTAGGTGTAAGAAGGAGATGAGGACTTGGATGTGAAAGCAATCCATAAAGAGTGTCTTTTTAGGAGGGTATTCTGAAGAACAAGGACTCAAGGTGCAGGAACTCCACATCCTATAAGGATATCACCATGACTCTCCCCTCATAAAGAGGTAAATGATAAGAAGAGGAGGAAGCTAAAACTGAATGAGGAGGTGGAGGAGTCTGCAGAGAGCGTGCACGGAACCCTAGTGTAGCCAGAAGATATGGAGGAGCCCAAAGATGGGGACATGAAGGATGAAGAGGAAGGTGTGAAGGAGGCCGAAGAATCAGATCCTAAGAAACCTCGCGCACATGACACTACCCAGGACGTTGAAGGGCCAACTCCAAACCTTGGCACTGAGGATCCTAAAAAACCAAGAATAAGGAGAACAAGTGGAGAATATGTTGTGTCGAGTATGGGCTATGCTAAGGACACAAGAAAAATCATTTGCGCTCGTTTTCAAATCAAAGTGGACCTAAAGGAGTTATATGGGTGGGAGCTGATGGACCCAAATATGGCCACTATGCACGCAAGAAAACAATTGTCCTGGTCCATGCAAACACACATGGACCAACTAGATTTTAATGTATGTGAGGATTCTTATGTTCCAAGAAGAGTGAAGAAGGCACCTCAGAGCAGGAACGTGACTATAAATCCCACTCTCATATCTGATGAGAAGGTGAAAAATTCCTTAGTTAAGGTATCTACAGAGGTTACATGGAGGAAAATCGATAAGGCTACCACTATTAGAGTGCTACTTGAAGATAATAAGGCAAAAACTATAGAAATAAAGCGTCTAAAAGGAGAGAAGGATCCAGACAAGAAAAATAATGAGGCCTTCATCAGCATGATAGAATAAATAGGTGACTATGTCCTAAAAGCAAGACCACATATGGATTCTAAGGTACTTAAAAAGTTTTCTTTGGCTATGCATTATGTGTACACATTAGCTTATTTGGTGCTTGAGGATGGACCAATTCGAGTGCTAGTGTCGTAGGATCCTGAAAAATAAGTAGAGAGAGCCAAGGCCTCCATGGTTAGAAATGTTTCATCTTATGAGGCATTACTACAAACTTTACAAGATGAGCTAACTAAAGTAGATCAATCTCTAAACATATGCGTAGCACCAGAAGCAGTGATTAGGATTAGAACTATAGTAGAAGATAATGAAGTTCTGAAGACAATGAAGGATGATACTTTGGGGTGCGCAGAGAGATTGGAACTAGTAAATAAAAAGTGCAAAGGCCTTGTAGTACCACAAAACCCACATAAGGAGAGGTTGGATGAGCTTGGAAATCTCATAGTGCAAAAGATGGATCTTCTAGAGGGAAGGATGTCTACTATGGCTAATATTTTCCTCGTATTATAAAATGAAAAGGGAGAAATAACCCAGGATGAGTTTGAAGCTATTTCCACAAACATTCCAGAGAAAATGAGAAACACGCTGGATGACTGGAAAATATTGCATGCTAAGAAAAAAATAGAATATTTGGATTTGATACTCCCAGTTGAAGCAAAAGGTGTTGCTGAATAGAATTCCATTCTTTGTACTAAAATTCTTTCCATTCTTATTCTTTATTGTTTGGGAACGTCAGAAGGAAACCCCATTACTGGAGCGGAAATGTCGTTTAGTGTGGGGTAATGTTGAGCAGACATATTATGACACTAAAGAGAGGGCACACAAAATATTTTCATGCATGAATAAGTTGCATTTGAAGGCACTGAAAGATAGGAAAGGAAATGTGTGCCTCAACAAGCTGATTTGGGGACTTAGCCATTTTCATGGTTACGGGCTATTTTTAGAGATAGCGTGTAGAGCACACATCAGGATGGAGACTTGCGCGACACGTAGCTACTATTTTTTGAAGAACGTTTGATGAGCACCATGCACAAGTTGAAGATAATAATAGGATCACTACTTGCAATTAACTATAGGTGATCTATTATTAGCGCACTTGCATGTGTGCCTACTATTGTAAAGG
The DNA here is from genome assembly GCA_019776745.2 of Taxus chinensis. Lineage (NCBI taxonomy): Eukaryota > Viridiplantae > Streptophyta > Pinopsida > Cupressales > Taxaceae > Taxus > Taxus chinensis. Next base: position 775,695,016 of record CM034146.1, read on the forward strand.
TGCATGGATATTTTCAGCATGCGACCTATTTTAGAAAGTGCATAAGCAGTGAAGATAAAGTCCCCACCCTTTTAAATATGGATTGAACAATGTATTTTGATATACAGAGACATTTTATATGAGTTATTATGGAGTTATGCTGCCAAATCTGATGTGTGCATAAACTTATGATACTATTTATTGTAAGAAGTTTTTTTATTTACTATGTTTAACATAATGGAGTGTATTTGCTAGATAATGATGTTAAACATAACGGTAACTAGTTCTTGTATGGTTAATCCTATCATTGCTATTATTTAATTCATGATTCTTTAATATCTAGATCTAGTTATGCTTTTTGGAATGTTTATGATATTTATGGATATGAATGCATTATATATTCATGATGTTAACATCCTACACAAGTAACTCTAAGGAGGGGCCTGGTACCTTTGTGTGCTTCAAGTGAGTGCTTAGCTCAGGTTGGGTGATGTGTCAATGCACCTGGGTTATTTGTGGTAAATTCTAGGTTGCATCATTCATCAAGGATAAAATGCATAATTTCCGATTTAGACCTAATCACTTCCAATCATCCCATGAATTGATCAATTTGTTTACAAGAAAAAATTATTATAATTTTTGATACAATGGGTCAATTAATGGACTCATCATCTCCCCTTTACTTTATATTTTACAATTCCTGTAACAAACTACTGCTACATCAATCTTTCCTCTATCCTTTAGGCCATATCGAATTCTTCGTACTAATATGAATCTTTCTTTATAGATTGATTTTTCCCATCATCTAAATTCTTAATCAGGTTGTCATGATTTTATTTCACTAAGAAATTAAGGTGGCCTATTCCTCATCCCTATCTATTCATCATTTTATTCCTTCTCCGGATATTGAATGATTTTCACAATTCTTCTTTCTCTCATCATGTTCCATGAGAGATTCTATGGAGAAATTACCTCCCTCTTTTTCAATGGAAGGTTTAGATTTTCCCATCATGTATTACATGCAGCTAGATCTTCCCTATAATGTGTTTCATTATAACAGATGAAATTGTTAAGGAATTTTTCCATAATATGTGGTTTCATGCTCAGAAAATCAAGTTGGTAATAGTAAGCACTGAATTTTCTTCTCATTTGATTTACATTGGAATCTTGAGGCATTATGAAGAACCCAATGGTCATTTCCTTATTCATGAATTCATTAGTGTTTTATGCTATAAAATCTGACTATATAGCAAGGATTGGAAATATTTTAGATAAAATTCTCCCATATATAAATTGAGAAAGAGATTTCACACATTAGGGACAACCATGTTACATAAAAATAGTTCACAGAGAATATTTTGGTGTTCCTTTGAACTATTCTTGTAGGAATTCATAAAAATCATTTCATTATCAGCCTCACAAGGAAGACCATGACACAATCTGGTGAGCTTCCAAAAATAGAATTGTTCCTAAAGAAATAGACTGTAAACTAAACCTGGCTTTCTGTAGGTTAGAAGTTCTTAGACTAACTGAAAAATAATACCAAGCTTAAAATCTAACTTTATTCTTGGCTCATGACTAGACTCAAATATTTACTTTAACATCTTATTTTCATCAAGAATTTGTTTACTTTCCTTAAAAAAATTGGTCCATTCATCGGTTAAGTTAGTCCAATATTATATTCCAATATGTTTTTTCTTTCTCCAATTTAGAACTTCTATATTCAACTCAAAAATGCTCTTTTCTATTTCAATATTTTGTGAATTTTCTCGTTGAAGTTAATTTTTTAAAGAAGAGTTATATTGTTCCATACCTTGCGATTTTGTCATCAGCAATTCAATATCTTAATACATTGTTCTATGATGGTGGCTTCAGCTCTTGACAACATAATTATATGTTGAAGTTCTCTTTGTTCCTCCTCTTTTCCCTCATCATGAGAGGAAGAATTGAATTCCCTCTAAAAAAAAACTGGTTCCTTTCCTTTTGGAGTATAAAAAACTATGTTTAGAAGAAGAGGAGCCTCCTTCTTATTTCCTACACTACTCTTATGTCATTTCTAGAGCTTCAGGAGAAGGCTTTTCCATTTTTGGAGCTTCACCTTCTGCTTCTGGAGCCGGTTATTCAATTTCTGGAGCTTTCATGTTCATTTCTAGAGCTCTACCTCATATTTCTAGAGCTTGATCCTCTGATTTCAGAGCTACCCTATTTATTTCTAGAGCTTACTCCTCTATTTTTGGAGATGAAGATCTAGGTTTTGGATCTTCAAGTGCCTTATTTTAGGCCAATTATTCAAAGAAATTAGTGGCTCTCTCATCAATCAAAACATTCTTTCTTGTTCTTCTTACATAGGTTTTATAAGATACCTATTCCCTAGTTATTTTCCTTGAGATTATGGGACTGGAATCCCTCTTTCCTTTTTCCTTATATAAATCTTCAATAAGGATTGTTTTCTTCTCAAAACATGGTATTTTCCCCTCGTTTATTAATTTTTGAGCTTCAACAACTGCTGAAGAAACCTTAGCAGTAGAAGAGACATGTAATGACCTTCTTGAAATTTTCCCTAAATTATTTCCCATGATGGATTTATATGCCTTCTCCCCCTTTGGTTTTTTTAAGAAATGATGTTTACAAATTAATTGTATCATACCATGGTGCTTTATTGAAGATTTTATTTGAGTGTATTTTTGGTCATGGTGTAGATTACATCAAAAAAATCCTGGAAGGTTAACTTTGATATCTAGCTTCCTCTTCCCCTACTTCAAGTTAATTAGAAGTTTCATTACATCTCCTCCTAATACGTAGAGTTACCCATCACAAGTGAAATATTTGATAATCTAGGAAGCAACATATTTCCATGGCTTAGGAAGTATTTACCTCTTTAACCCCTTATTGATTCCTCAAGGGTTAAGTATTATATCAAGTAATGGCTCATTATAATCATGGAATATTTGAATGAGGTCCTTAATAGAAGAATTATTTGATACCTTAATTCTAAAGTCAAAGAAATCACTTATGGATCCTATAAAATGTTGTTGACTTCAATTTTCATTCCTCTAACTCTTGTATGGAATTTTTCAAAATTCAAAATGAGTTCTTCAACTAATTCAAAATCATACCCTTCACACTTTTCGAGAAAATTTGACCAAACTACTTTTTTGAAGATTTATGTGACTGCAGAATTTTGGATGAGGAATGACGGAAACTCAAACTCTGATTTCTTCTTTTGTACCATCCTATAAAATTCAGAAGAGAGATATATTTAGAATAAAAATGAATATTACATAGAAAAACAACCAATTATTTTTGGACCGCTTATTTGTGTAACTGACTCTTTGTTCAATCGGGTGGTGACTTAGTAATTCCAAGTGTGTTGGAGTGGTGACATAAATGATGGGTCACTGTGAGTTCCAATAATTTAATCAAATAACTTGCAGTTTATTTCATTTTTAACTAAGGATGTGCCTAAGGTAGTATATAGAGAAGGAAAGGAATATGTAATTGGTAAGTTTGGTTTTGTTGTTTTTTGGGGAGTTGATTATTTCTCTTAAGTCACTTGTATATTTATCTATCTATTGAAAATAATATCTTCTACTCCATTTAGAAATAAGGAACTTCTAATCTACTAAAATAAGAATCAAATGGATCTTATTTTACTCAAATCATCATCCAAAAAGGAAAATTGTTTTGCGAACTAAAACTATTCTAAAAATGTGTGCTAAAGGAAATACTCGTAAAGGAAATTTGCAATAATTAAAAGTAGAGTGTAATAAAAATATATAACAAAATAAATTATTTGTAGAATTTCTGCGACTGTGGAATTTAGGATGAGAAATGACAAAAACTCATACTCATATTTATTCTTTTAGCTCCCATCCTATAGAATTTAAGAGAGAGAGAGAGAGAGAGAGAGAGAGAGAGAGAGAGAGAGAGAGAGAGATTTGGAATACCAATGAATATTGTACAAAACAACAACCAATTCTTTCTAGACCACTTATTTGTTTAACTAGCTCTTTTTTCAATAGAGTGGTGACTTAGTAACCAATTCTATTGGAGTGGTGATAAAATGATGGGTCATTTTGAGTTCCAATAATTTAATCAACTAACTTTCAGATGATGTCATGTTTAACCAAGGATGAGCCCAAGACAGTATACAGATAAGGAAAGGATTATATAATTGGTAAGTTTTGTTTTGTTTTTTGTTTTGGGGGGGTTATTATTTCTCTTTAGTCACTTGATTATTTATCTATATCTATTAAAAATAACATCTTCAACTCTATTTTGAAATAAGCAACTTCTAATCTACTAAAATTATAATTAAATAGATCTTAGTCTACTGAAATCATCATAAAAAAAGGAAATGTGTTTTATAAAATGAAACTATTCTTTAAAAAATGTAGGAAAGGAAATTAGAAAGAATTGAAAGTACAGTGTAAGAAAAAATATAATAAAATAAATGCTTGTCTAGATACTATAATAATGAAAGTAGTTGTTATAAAGCATGCTTAGAATTAAACACTATAAGAAAACAAAGACGTAAGTACCAATATATAAAACCAAGTCCTTGGTCAAGTGGCCCCTTGTTCCTCCTTGGCTTGGTTTGTTAACATGAATTTCTCAAAACAACATGTATTTATTGATCACCAAAAATTTATTACAAATAACTGAAAAAAACTTATAACAAATACTCTCTCACATATTTTTCCTCTGTTTCATATTACATTCTACACACATATGGCTATTTGTATCTGTCCTTATCAAATAATTCAAAATTTCTATTTAATATCTCGTTCCTCCAACATATTCCCATGAATCTTAGGAAATTACACATGTCAGAAGTTCTAGAAGTTTGTTACAGTTCATACAAGAGTGCTACAAACTAGGTTCCTAGTTTTTAGCCTTTATTAACTTTTTATAATTGATCCTTGTAGTAGAGGCTATTGTGTCAATATAGATTGTGACAGAAAGGACTAGTGGTTATCAGTAATGCATTACCCTACACACATCACCACACATGTATTCAAGGCAATTAGCTAGAAAAAATCATAGTCAGTAGTCCACAATATTCAACAAGGATAAAATGCATTATTTCCTACTTAGACCTAATCAATTCCAATCATCCCATGCATTGATCAATGTTTTTGCAAGAAAAAATTATTATAATTTGTGATACAATGGGTTGATTAATGGACTCATCAATTACCTCATTCATCAAATGTATTAAGGTATCTAGTGAATTGCATATCCTAAAATGTAGAACCAACCACTCACACAACCCTTTCCTTGTATTGAAAGTTATTTCTAAATGTCCTCTTTCTTAATATACACCTGGTGATACATATATTTTAAATCAAGCTTATAAAAATACTTATCATGTTGCAATTGATCTAAAAAATCACCAATTTGTGGAAGATGGTACCTATTCCTTAATGTTATTCTATTAAGCTCGTTATAATCAACACACATTCTCCATGAACCATAATTATTAGGTTATAAAATATTTAGAGAACTGCATGGAGATGTAAAATAATAGATTACACTTTAATGAATCAAATACCATAATTATTTTTTTACTTCGTTGGCATACTTCAAGGACTATTGATAGAAATTGATATTTAGAAATAGGCTATTTGGTAGCAATTGTATTTCATGCTCAATTGGCCTAGATGGTGGTATCCCCTTAGGATCTTAGAAAAATTCCTTGAACTATTGTACCCACTCATCCATTTTATTATTATCTTAGTTATTTAACATACTACAACAAGTCTTAGATGTCATAACTTCCTCATCATGAATATTTCTCAAAATAATAAAGGAAAACTTCCCACTAGCATTAATAAGATTCATAACTCCAAAATAACTTTCCAAAGAGATTTTTTAGTTTCCCTTGTAGGATGAAATGATGTATATCTTACCATCCTTTACCAAAAAATATTGGTTGGATCTCCTTATGAAAATAGCATATTGGATATACAAGTGAGGGTTTTCAAACACTACACCACTCACATCAAGAGTCACAACATCCAATGTTACTTCATCAATAAATTGTGCATTAAGAAAAAACTTAACCTTTAATTTCTTTAAATGATATTAATTTCTACACCTTTTTTCACCCAACCCAAGGAATATAGGCTTGGATTATTGTAATTATCTATCAAAAAATCATCTACTAACTCCTTTATTATCAAATTATTTTGTGCACTAGTATCGAAAAGAGAATCCATTTTTTTTCTTCAAATTAATTTTTTATATGAAAAATATTAGCAATCTCACTATATTGAACACTAATACCACACAAAAATGACTCTATATTAATAGAGGTACAACACAAATATTGATCCACATCAAAATTTCTGCCAATATTCTCTCCTTGGAGAGTATCCATATCCTTATTCTTATTAATTTTTTTGATTGGGTGCAACTCAAAATCGAGGTTCAAATAATTCTCCTCAGAATGAGTATCAAAACTAAATTCAACACAATGATCTTTAGTATCCTTTTTGGAAACGAAAAATAGTATTTTTCTTACCTTTCCCTTTGGCTTGAGATCGCCTTGTTGTTTTGGAGCACTTTGAGAGGTAGGTGAATATTTCTTCTTGTCCATGTCTAACTAGTAATCTTGAGAAAAACCCTTGTATATATTTGTAACATTGAAAACATAATAGACAAGTCTTCTCAAATGGCTATGGATTCCACCAACATATTTCATCAAGATGTTCCAATTTACTACACCTTTTTCCATTTAGATATCCTTCTTAAAAAACTAATTTGTGTACTCCCTAACACTTTGGCCTTTATTTTAAATGAGATAATGTTAATATTTACATGGATCTCTCTTCCTCATAACAAATAAAACAAAATCACTTCTTGATTAACATATTAAATCCATCCCACTTAGTGATAGGAGTAATATTCTTAACAACCAAAGTACGCACATGTGGATTTTAAACCAAGTTAAATCATGATTGGATAATTTTAACCCTGCAAAAGAATCTAGTTGACCTCCATTAATATGATGAAAATTGAAATATACCTCAAGTTGAGCTAGCCAATTCTCTAGCATATCAACATTGACATCTCCATCATAGGTTTGAATCTCTATATTTTCCTCAACCTTGAATGGAGATGGAGAAAGGTTGGAATGGGTGGTTTTTCCTCCTCATGTTCAAGAGCATCATCTTTGTCCCTTTTTTAGTCCATGCATCAAAGCACCAAACGTCTCCATGAAAATTCCCATGATGGACTCAAACGAGATCATAGAAAGAGATATGTTAGCCACATCATCCTCAATCTTTTGGAACCTCCCTTCCATTGTTTGGACATGTCTTAATCAATACAAGCCAAACTTCAAATTCCTTGCTTCCACTTTGTTATGGAAATATTTTTTTCATGGGGTATTAACATACCTTCACCACTAACATTGTTGGCTTTGGTAATGGGCATAAAATATGATTAAAAAACCAAAAAAAATCCACACAATGAACAAAATGATAATAACCAACTCTAATATTAATATGATAAGTAAACTAGGTTGAGATTCCTCGCTAAGTTTTACCAAAACAAATCTTATGAACCCATCTAAGTAAATGCTAAATAATAACTCAAATACTTGGAAAGGTGTAGTTGTAAAGTGTTTGAAATGATTGTGGATGAATTAAAAGCATGCACAAGAAGGAACAAAAGAACCACATACACATGAACACTAAGTGTTTTTTATTCTAAAGAAACCCAAGGAGGGGAAAACTCCAAAAGGTAAGGGAATTGCACTCCCCTTCCATTATGTAATCCAATAAATTATAAGTCATTGCAAATTGTTTCTTTTATGCATGGATTCAATCTCTCCAATTTTTTCACAACAATAGTTAAGTACCTCAAACACTTCTCTATACAAGCATTATAACTAGCCAAACAATGAATTTTAAACAAAGACTCCATCTTGCACAAGTTTGTAATGGGAATCCAACTCCACAACTCTCTCTAGATATTTTTCCAAGATCCTTCTCCTTATAATAGGTTTCATGCATCCTCCCACGCACTGGAACACCAAAAGAGTTAGGCAGAAGAAGCGCGACCTCTTTATTTTTCACATTCTAACATGGTCATGTCCTTTCATTTTTCCCATATTGTAGCATAAACCTTATAACGTTTATGTAACAACCAAAATTAGTAGGTGGTGGTTGTGTAACCATATCAATGATAGTGTAATCACCTATTTCCAAGGGTTGCCTAAATTCTATGGTGTTTTCTTACATGATCTTTAAATGCTAAAAAAAACTCTTTTAAACTCATTCATGTTTCTTTCTGTGTTTTCCTGACATGAAGAAATATATATTAATTAGGCACAATTGAGATCCATAGTCGGATTAGTTTCTTTGTTGACCAATGGTCGACCTTGACGATTTTTGGCCTCTTGCTAACTAATGGTTAGTCTCATCATAACCTTGTGTTTGTCTTATTATTTTCTGTTCTTTTCTCAAAACCTTTTTTACCTTCTAATCGAAAGAACACTTTTTCTTTTTATTTATTGGTAAAGTTATAAAAAACATTTGTGAGTACTAAAGATAAGGATCATAGTACTAATATAACAAGGCCATGAATGGTGGATCCTGCCGAAACAGGAGGAAAATGTTGCTATTGAAATAGCCCTCAAAGATCTGTTGCACTTTTAAATTGTGAAAACAAATTGAAAATCATGAGGAAGAAAAATTAGAGAGTACAAAAATTTTGTAATAAATGGCCACTGAAGTTGCCCTAAAATATTTGTTTTGTACTAATATAGCAATTAATTTTATAAGAACAAGTCGAAAATCAAGAAAAATACTTGAAGGCCTCTAGTGCTCGTTTTTGTTTAGCTCGATGATTTTAGCAAGCTTGAGATGCATGTTTGCTCCTGTATTTTGTTGAAGCAAGTTCGAAATGGATAAGAGAGATATTCTAAGTGGCATTCTTGTTCGATGACAAATGAAACTAAAATGTAAAGTACTTCTAAATTCTTACGTTAATGTAAATTGCACTCTGACTTAAAAAGAGAGATTTTAACTAATTAAACCATTGAAGTGTGTCATGTAATGTCCATGTCTGAAAGAGATTATGTGTTTTCTTAATTTAAGATCTGATGTACTTACTTTGAGTTGAAGCAACTGAATTCTTGCCAATCTTAGCCATATAATTCATGAAGAAAAGAAAAAATAGCCATATGAAATTAGAAAAGTTATAAATTTGAAGCATGTTGGATCTAAATGTGGCCCAATGATACCTAAAATAGAGAAATACAACAACCTAGAAAAATATAGCAGCAATGGTGAAGAAATGGAGATGCTCTGTTTTTCGTACCAAAAACAACGAGCTAGAGGATGCCATTAGTGTTTGTGAGCCATGTGTAATAGATAGGCATCAATGCAGAGCCAAGGGTAGATCATGATGAAACTTGCAAGCTATTGAATCTATGTAAATAGGGATTTTAACAAAGTGTTTCGTGTAATGTTTAGATGTGAAAGAGATTCCTTGTTTTTAAAATTTAAGATCTATTGTACTTGTTATTGGTTGAAGCAGTTGATTTCTTAAGGAATAATAAAGTTGGGATTAATGACTCCAAAAAGAGGAAAATTGCTAACAATGTGCCCCCTAAGTCTATGGATTACCTTAAATAAACATCCAATGTATGCAATTTGATTAATGCCATGTCTGCTTGCGATGGCAATTTCAGAGCTTCCTTTTCCCTCCTTTGCACACGGTGATTAATGCAACCCCAACATCGAAGTTGAAAAAAGATTCCAAAGAATGTTGAGTTGTTGAAACTAGCACACAATGAAAACTGGGTATGTGAATTCAATTAATTGATTTTTGTGAGATTGCTCAGTGGTGGAACTGAGCCTTGTAAGGAGTTTCGATCAAGCCTCATTTTCAACCACCATGGATTTCCTCAAATGAAGAATGTAAAATTCACTTAAACAATGCAAAGAGAGTTAAGGCATTAGAAATGTACAGAACCTCCAAACTTGACAACAAACTGACAGTCACAAGGATCTCACCCATCAAACGATTATTGTCAAACTATCTACAGAAAATAAATAATTAGCAATACACATTTTCTTCATTATTCTTGAGCTTCAATATAATTCGTTGTTTTCACATGTATGTGCTGCATGTCTGAGTTGAAAATATTGGGTGCAATAGTCACCTGAATTTGATTATTATTGAAGTGGCTACAAAGAAATTAGAAATAATTGTCATTATTTTTATGCCATGGATACAAATTCTTCCAAGAAAAAACCAAAACTTAAAATGGAACGTACAAATGTTTGGTCGATAAGAGTTTATCTAAACTGGGAGAAGAAGCAGTCGATGAGATGGGAAGCGTTCCAGCTATCTTTTTTTTCTGCGATGTCTGTCGATTGATGCCAGTAGATGAGAATGTTATTTTTCACTTCTTTGAACTCTATGTTATTCAAGTAGTCGTCCAAAGAAAATTTGTATATAAAAGGCCTATAACGTTGTGGATGTTCATCATCTACAAGCTCAGGTAGAGCCAATACTTCCTTATCATGTCAAAATAAAATAAAATAAGGCATTGAATGTCTATCCGTGCACCCATTACAAACAACTCGATGCTCAGCACTGCGGTACCTGCCATTGCTTCATGCCTGCACTCGAACCGACGTTTATTCATGTTAACTTTCATATTATTTATAACAAGAGCAGAAAAATAATATATAAATGGCATTATTTAAGAGAATGATGAACCTGAAGGAAATCGCCCAAATTCACAACAAATGAATGGGACACATGCTTCATATTCAGCCATTCCCCTTCCTTCGATCAAATCTGGAGGCCACCTTTATTGTCTTGGTAAAGTATCGTAAAGCAATCAAGATCAGTATGTGGAAACAAAATTGGTTTTCGATACATTTTCCTTCAAACATACAGTGGTTTATACGGAAGAAAGCTCTGCATTTTGTAAAATTAGAACCCATTTTTTTAGGGAGACGTAATTTTAAGAAATACAAATTGTACACGAAAATAAAAACGATTAACATACAGAATCTAGGATTTCCTCTCCTCTCCTGGCCAAATCTTGTCAAACAATTTCTCTACAGAATTTGAATCTAACGCTTTGAATATGGAGAAGTGCTCCAAAAAAGGTCGAGGAAAGTAGCTATTAGTTGGATTAAATGTTGCAGATCTTTCTTTAGCCTCTGTCGGCATAGCACATAATTCGTGGATAACAGACTCCAAGTCTTCGAAAAAATTAGTTGGAATTCCACTGTCTACAACACAAAATAATCCATTTTTTTTGCAGGCATCCCTTACAGCTGCCAACCAGGGATGCCTTTGAAGGTTTCTACTCCTCCATTGCTTAAATCAGATTGAAATTTGGTAATATCAATGAGCCGAAGAAAATAATGGATATCTGCATTCTGCAATTGCACATTCGAAGTTAATGAAGGTGAGAATACGATGGGGGCCATTTATGATTTTCACATTTAATTCATGATAGGAATACTGATGGGATTAAATTTTCGGATCCTGAGGATTGCTTAAAATTACAAGCATTATTTACTGCAGCCACTTGTCTCTGCTGCCATTTTTATTGCATAATATATTTTTTATGTTTTATGTTTATATTATAGTCAACCAAAAAAAATTGTAAATACCTGATTTTTTAATACAAAAATCCTCATATGCTTATAAAAATATTCCAGCCAATCAAAAATTAAACCAAGAATTTTCTGAAATTTTTGAAAAATAAGTATTTGAGACAAACATTATGCCAAGTACCTTGACTGCCATGTGCAACTCTGTGATTGGATTATTGAATTAAGAAAAATAAAATACTGATGCCTATATATTCTGCCTTCGGCAGGATAATAAATAAAAATACACTTTGTAGAGGGACACTTCCACAATTTAACAACCATCCTCGAGAAGATTTGAAAAAATTTAAAGGATGAGAATAATGACAACAAACATAATGAATAGCATCTTCAAGGCGTGTATTGCATATCCAAGTTAGACAAATTAAAGTGGGTATCTGAATTGTCCTTTCTATCAATTTGGTCATCATCAAATTGCACCACTAGATTTTGAATTTGATTTGAAGTTTTATGTCGCTTTAAAAGGTTCAGGTCTATGTCAACATAAACCTTTAATCTGCAACGTTGACACCTTTTTCCAATCTTCAAAGTTATGGCTTTGCCTCTAAAAAATATATCCATCACCAAAACTTAATCTACTGTAACTCTACCAAAAAAAACATATCACACCAAATATATATCGGATATAAATTATTGAAAATTCTAGTATATAACGAAAACAAATAACATCAGTTTATTAAATTTGTCCGGCGAACTAGTTAATAGGAGCATCAAATCCAGAAAAAATTAAAGCGTTCTACGTCAAGCTCGCACATATTTATTATTCAGATCTAAGAATCCCTCCATCATCATTTTCAAGTTGATGAAATTAGATTTGTTTGTGTTTTCTATTTGACGTGACTCATTCGCAAATCATTCTCAATAGTTTCATTCCTGAATCCTGCCTACAAAATGTAAATTATATCCGCCAAAGATGACCAGATAATCATAAATGTATTGCCGTATTGAATAATATCCAAAACATAATAAAATTCAAAAATTATTGTAAAAGAAAAAGTGGGGGAACGTCCTTTTTGTTTAAGTTATGTAATTGGTTTATAGGAAACTGGTTTTAGATCAACAATGCTTTTGAAATCAAACCTCTTTCTTTTTTTTAAAATATATATATTATGAATTAATAAGAACTTACAAGAAGGGTTTTTAGAATATATTCATGGAATTTCTTAGTTTTATTCTTTTTTTACTAAATCATATTTACTCATTACGGATTATTGTTGCTAAAAAATTACATTCAAAATTAAAAACAAATTTGGACTTAAAACTTTTATAAGTGTATCTAACAATTATCAACAAAACTAGATGTTTTTAAATTTAGCATATTATGAGATTTTACTAAGGAACATTCAAACATATTTATAGACCCATATAAAGTTGCTTCCAAATTAATATTGATTGACTAGACACTTATCCAAATACATATATGTTTGAGTTATGTTAATTGGACTTTCTTTAGGAACTCATTCAAACATATCTAAAAATGTTGGGGAATTAAATAGAGGTCATACCAAAGCACTAGCTAAAATTGAGTGTAGTCTTTCCAATTTCTCTTATAGGGTTGTTACCAAACCACCAACCAAAATCAAGTTTTTCTTTCCAATTTATTGTTTCTATATTTTATTGAATTATTGATTGGTTGTAAATGTAATGTCCCATTCTAGGGCTGATCCAGAAAGTGAGGGTTTACCACAAACCGAATTACAAGAATTCAGAGTTTTGTAACGGCAATGTTCAAACCCTAATGGCCAACTAAAACCACACACTTAGGGTATCAAAATCAACTTAGAAAATTAATTAATATCCCTCTAGTGTTGGCAAAATCGTCGACATTCCACATGGGATTCGTGACATAGACTAAGTGCCTCTCATGGATTCATTAACTCTAGTGTTTATAACTGAAATTTATAGGTCAACCTTTTGGTTTAATGGAAATCAATCCCAACAATTACTATCAAAGCGAAAGGTCACGGGTTTGAATTCTCCAGGGTAACACTTGGGGGGAGTGAGTTGGCAAAAATTTCAGCGCTCCCCATGGGATTTGTGACATGGACTAACCACCTCTCATGGATTCATTAACTCTAGTGCTTGTATCAGAAATTAACGAGTCAACCTTTTGGTTTAATGACAATCACTTCCAACATCTAGAGTTGCCACAAGGGATTCATTAGCTATGTAATTTCCTAGCACGCTCATTCATATTGATGTATTTAATATTTATAAAATTAAATTAAATATATCGGTAGACATGAGGGGGTGAAAGGGTTTAAATTGTTAATATTTTGAATTAGGTATTTGGGGTAGGTTAGAGATGTGGACCAAAGGATAGGGAGGTTTAAATGTAACATAATTTACTAAAACATTTGAACCCTAGTTTTTAAAACTAAATGTATGGAGCATGTATTGAGTCTAATAGGGGTTGGTCTTAAAATTGCAAAAAGAGTGTGGTCATAAAGTTAAATTATAATCTCTTTTTGAATAAAGAAATCTCAATTAAGAGATTCTTAACCAAGAAATAATAAGATGGCAAAAAACTAAGATTGAGTATGTTTTTCACCACAAGTGATTAAATTTCACCATCTTAATTATTTGAAGCACTATTGATAAATGATTAAAGCTTAACATTTATAAGTTAATTGGTGATAGGTTTTGAATGGATTCAAACTCTCTTTCGAGAGAAAATGTGTATTAAGAAAATAATAATTGAGTGAGAAACATGATATATTTTATGTTTGATATATTAGGGTACAAATAAAAAGGGGTAAATAAAGTTGTAATGGAAAAATGAGTAAGGTGCGATAAAAAAATAGGGGGTGTTTTCATTCTAATAATATAACAGAAAGGGTATATTATAAAATGAATACTTAGAGGTAAAAAATAGATTTAATGGTATTCTTTAATACCCTTCGAATGAACGTGTTATACCAAAATTTTATGAAGTGAACCCCCCATGAGGGCAGCGAACTATACCAGCACTTAGCAGCAACCATTCACATGCAAAATATAGCCAAAATGATATAGAATGAACTCAAATAATTTAATCAACTAAGTACAATTTTTTTCAGCCAATATACTTCACAAATTATGGAGAAATAAGTGCCAACACACAATTGTAATTATTAAAATAATCAACAGAAGTACAACCCACAAAATTAGCTGAAAATGATGTCTCCAAACCCAATAAAATACCAAGAAGTGGTATATCAACCTTATAAAATAGGATAAATCTAAATATCCACCTAAGAAACCAAAATGTTCCTTAAAAGGCACTAAAATACTCTTCTACCCAAGACGCTACCCTAGGAGAGGGTACCAAAATGATGTAGAATGCTTGAAATCTCTTCTCTTTCAATGCCCTAGCTTCCCAACCAATAAGATAGCCTTCTTTTAAGTCCTTAGAACTACCAAATTGGAGATTTTTCATTCTCTAACATTTGACCAGGAAGGTTTTCATCTTCCTTGCTTACCACACTAAAGGATTTTTTCCCCTTAGTGGATTGGAATAGATAAACCAAATCTATAACCAAATAGATAAAGCTATAATAGTCAAAAACATGCCCAAAATGAGCATATGTGACCCCTTATACATCCTTATGGTGGCACCAAGATTCTTTAGGGAAGAATTCCCCAAGACATGCCTCTTTTAGAAACATATTTCATCTTTAAACTTGTATTAAAATCTCTCCAACCGAACCGACTTGCTTCATAGGAAGAAATAGAAGAAAAATATAATTATTAATTAAAAATTACTAAAATATAATCCAAGGGATTCCCTTGTTCATCTACTTCTTGACCACATAAATAATGTTATGATCCTCATGTGTGGATTTCACTAATGCCTCGAGGTTTTAGTGTAACGGTTCGTTACTTTTGGTATCAAAGAAACCACCTATGTTCGAGTCCTAGCACGGGAGGTTATGCTGGCATTGTAGTGTTCTCCTAAGGCTCATATAGGGCAAGGTGTGGTCCTGTTATACTAGAGAAAATCTAGCTCAGGGTCCATGCTACAAAATCATGGTGGGATGTTATGATCCTCATATGCGGATTTCACTAATGCCTCGAGGTTTTAGCGTAACGGTTCGTTACAAATAAGAATGTGTAAGAATCCTTCAATTGGAATAATTTGAAAAGGGGGACATTATATTCCTCCCTTCCCAAAATAACTTTCCCTCAAATAATTACAAATTTAGATTCTCTAAATCACTACACCTTCCCATGTAACATCTTTAAGTGGTAATCCCTTCCAATGAACCAAATACTCCTTGATGCTCTAGTTTCTTAACTTTATTTCATGAACATACAATATACCTTCCATAATTAAAATCAATTTACCCTCCTCATCCAATGGTGACAACTCAAGAGCATGAGTAATGTGTTGTCCAAGTGCCTTCTTGAGGCATGAAATATGAAAAAAATTATGTATTCTACTATGTTCTGGTAACTCAAACTCATATGAAACTTTCCATACTATTCCTTTCACCTTGTAGGGCCTATAGAAACATGGTTTATTTTTTTCTACACCACTTTGTTTGAGGGAGGATTGACTCTATGGCCGTAACCTAAAAAACACCATATATCCTACATCAAATGTCCTTTTTTCCTATGCTGATCTATGTATAACTTCTACTAATTTTGGGCATGATAGAGGCTTTCTTTGGCATCTCTTAATCTGTCATGAATTTTTTGAACTAATTCCTTGGCCCCTGATACCCTACTATCCATCATAATTAAATAAAAAATGAATGAGCATCATAAGCATACAAATATTTTAAAGGATACATACCAATAGAAATTTGGAATGCAGCATCATAGCAAAATTCAGCCATGTGTAAAATTTTTATCCAATTTGATTATTTCCCATCAATGTAATTTCATAGGTATCCTTCCACCCATTTTCTGACTATTTATATTTTCCCATCCATTTGAGGGTGGTATCTAGTGCTAGAGGTGAGTTCGGTACTTGTCAAATGAAATAAGTATTGTCAAAACATGCTCAAAACATTGTTGTCAATGTCACTTATTATATTCCTTAGCATTCCATGAAGTCTAAAAACATCCTTAAAAAATACATCAGCTGCTATGGGTACATTATACTAGTTGGAAGTGGATAAAAATGAGTTTATTTTGCTATCCTATCAACCACAACATATAAAAAAATCTTATCTTGAACCATGGGTAGCCATGTGATGAATTCCATGGAGATACTTTCCCATTTTTGAGTGGGAATTAGAATATATTGCAATAGTCTAGTTGGAAATTCATGTTCTACCTTGTTTCGTTGGCAAACTAAACATTCCAAGATGTATGAGAGTACTTCCCCTTTTAGGAATTTCTGAAATAACCTTTCACTCACTTGTTTGTAAGTTTTTAAAAATCCCAGATGACTAGCTAATGGGGCATCATTAAAATCCCTTAATATCTTTCTCTTCACCATTGATTCAGGCACCAAATAGATTTGGTTCTTATAAAGAATGATCCCATCCATTAATTTTTACCTTTCATCAACAATTTATACCTCAAAAATATCATTAGAAAACTTTTTTTTGGCGTACTCAGATGTAATTAAAGACTTTCAATATGTTGTAATCTTAGATAAAAAGCAAAAATATGATTCTCTAGACAAGATATCTCTTGCCAAGTACTTGATTTGAGGGGTTTCAGGAATCATAACTTGAAATATCACTTTCTTTCCCTTGTCCATAAATTATATTTCCATGTTTTGGTAATTGAGAGTGATATCTCCCAATGAATGTAACCACTAGATCCCAAACATAATATTTTTATCATCCATGTAAATCATATAAAAAATTAACATGCCTCATGTTCTCCCAATGTGAAAAGGAGTTGGGGACACCTCCGTATGCATGACATGGAGTAGTCATCCACTACCTTGAATTTTAATCCTTTGAAGTATTCCACCTTCAAATCTATCTTTGCCTCCAAGATCTCATCAATGAAATTGTGAGTAGATCCACTATCAATCAAAAATATGACCCCTTACCCTTGTAATTCACCCTTCACCTGAAATGGATGATATCTAGGTGCACCAATCAAAGTAGTAAGAGTGTTATCTAAACTTTCTAGATGTTCTTCTGGTACATTAACTTACTTTGCTTCATCCACAAAAACTTTTTCATCCTCACAATCTAAAAACACTTCAATGTAATGCACATTACCATTTCCTAAGAAACAGTGACCAAGATACCATGCATCCTTACAAGAGAAGCACACATGTTTCCTCAACTTGTTTCGTATCTCTCCTTCCTTTCTAGTTTTTGACAGATCATTGTGAAAAATTAGAATTAGTTGGAAAGGATTCTTTGGATGGTCCAAAAATGGGTTTCCAAGTTATCACAAAGGTCACTTTTGGCTACCCTCCACTTAAAAATTCCCTTAGCTACCAATTGATTACTATAATTTTTGGGGGAATAACCTTCAATATCTAAATATTTCTAAATTTTGTCTAGGAGAGACCATGGATCAAAGGCTCTTACCAAACCCTTGAGCGTTTTTGTTAAACCCTTAATGAATAGGAAAACAAGTATCACATCTGTGACATCTATAATCATTACAAAAATCCTTTGAGACTCGGCCACATATTCTTCCACCATGCCTTGTTGCCTCAATTGTGCAAGTTCCCAAAAGTGAAATTTCAAGTCAATTATATCAAATTGTTTTATGATTCTTCTATAAAACATATTATATGAGTGGACATTATTATGCCCTTGTGTAACCAACCCATGAAACCACCACTCATGAGAAATCCCCTCTAGATGAAGGGTTGCAAATTTAATTTCATCTTCTTTGGTCATATGCCTCAATGATAGATATGTATCCAATTTTTAAATCCATGCCTGAACTATCCCTTTATTAGAAACATCAAAAATAGAGAAAGGCATCTTCCCTTATGCATTTTAAACCTCTTTTGTGGAGCATTATTATTTTTTCTCCAACTTAGACCTTATTTTTCTCAAACTAATGGATTCGAAAAGTGAAATGAATTCCCGAATATCTCTTAGAAGGGACATATATTCCCCATAACTCACCAAAATGTTTTTCCCCATAGAGTGCCTTATTCCCACCTCCAGAATGGATTCTTCTCTCAAAAGGAACGTATGCCTAGTTATTGATCCATGAGATGATCCTTGAGGTTGGTGTGAAGTGTTTTCTTTGGATGAGCCACCCTCACCATTATTAACCCTTGGTTCATGAAATATTTGTAGGCTTTGGGCCAACACATCAATAGCTTGGTTACAGACATTTTGTTGACAGTCTCCTTCTGGAGAGTAGGCCTATAACTCTATATCCATAAAATCATCCTTTGAGGGGCATTATCCTTGAGAGAGATAACGGAATCCATATATTATAGTGGAATATATGGATGATGGTAGATCAATATTTCTCTCTCCCAACTGAGATAATCATATATATATATATATATATATAGTCTTGACCAGCTTCCCACATTGACGACTTTAGAGGTGGCCATGGGGAAGATAACTTTCCTATGTGATCTTTACGAATGGGAAAAGGAAAGAATGTTATTGTATCGTGAGATAATAGAGAAACAACATGGATAGGGAGATTCAAGGAATTGGTGTAGGATCTAAAGAATAGGGATCCGCTTTATCCCTTGTCAACTATGCTTTCTATCGGTCCCTCCATCTAGAGGGGTCTCGCCATATATTGGTTGGGGGGCTCTTTCATTTATGGGAAGAAACCCCTCCCTCAAGCTCTAATGAGGCCCTTTTTGACTCATTCCCTTTCCACCATGTTGTATTACATATGTATTAGCCCGCAACTCTATAGTTATATCCGTTGTATAAAGATCTAGTTCTCTATATCTCTATCTAATTAGAACTCACTATATCTATCCATCACAGGAAGGGGTTGAGGGGAGAAATCAGTGCCCCTCCTACAGAGAGTACTTGGCACCCATGCATTTATCTCCACTTTGGAGGGGTTGGTTCAATATGGACTGGCTATATAGTGGAGATTGGTTCCAACCATATCTCCCCATCCATCTATGTAGTAAACGAGATGGATGCCCTAGGCTTGTTTTATTAATAGCAATTAAATTTCCTAGTATCGTGTTAATCATAGCTAATATTTCAAAAATAATATTCCATTAATTCAATGAAAAATAGAAACAAATATAAAAAATTGTAGTAACTAAATTTGAAGTAGCTGAGATGGATAAAATAGATGAACACAGACAATAAGCTACTCCTTCCTTTCTTTGGAGAATCTATTCACGTCCTAGTTGGTTGAGACAAACACCAGATAGAGTATGGACAGGTCATTCATTCACTCTATATGATCAATATGATCGACCCATAGGGAAACTTTCCATAGAATATATATAGGGCTACCCAATGAGTCTATATAGTTCGATTAGGGGAAACATCAAAATAATATGGAAATTTTAGTTGGATTTAGGATGATTTTATCAACATAGTTATTTATATTTATGTCATTAAAATTTTATGAAACTCTTACTGTCGAATGTGATAAATATAATTAGGTGGTCTGGGGTTGAGGGCCATCCATTTCATTCCATTCTAGTTCCTGCTTAACCCATTCCCCTATCTAGTTCAGAATTTATGGACCCCGATGACTAGCGATAATGAGTTTATTTATAAATAATTAGTATATGCCCTAACCTCAAACCTCAAGCCCACAGATTGGGAACTATTCATACATCTGTACCCCTTATAAATGGATTAGAGAGGGTAACGAATAGGCCTAATCTGATATAAGGGTTGAGTTGGGATTTGTTGATCTCGACCCCGGCCTCAGGAATTCACCATAGTATCTTCCAATCTCACTTTACCTTGAATGAACTTGGTGGTTTTGACTTCCTATGAATCTTGATGAGACATAGTACCTACTTCATTTGGATGGTCTAATTTCTTCACTCCCCTATGATATAAAATGTAACCCTTATTACCCTCTTGCATGAAACTCTTAAACTAGGAAGATTAAAGCTTTGATACCATTGTAGTGTTCCTTTCTAAGGTTTATCCAAAAATTGAGGGTTTTCCACAAAACCAAATGTAATAATTCATATTTTTGTAAAAATAGTTTTCAAACCCTGAAAATCAACTAAAACCATGCACTTAGGCTATTAAAATCAACTTACAAAATTAATTAATCTCCCTATAGGGAAATGAATTGTACTAGTACTTAGGAACAACCTTTCATTTGCAAAATCTAGCCAAAATGACATAGAATGATCCAAAATAATTTAACCAACCAAATAGAAATTATTCTAGCTAATATACTTCACAATTTATAGAGAAATAAGTGACAACACACAACTATAATTAGCAAAAGTACATCCCACAAAATTAGCTTAAAAC
The DNA here is from genome assembly GCA_019776745.2 of Taxus chinensis. Classification (NCBI taxonomy): domain Eukaryota; kingdom Viridiplantae; phylum Streptophyta; class Pinopsida; order Cupressales; family Taxaceae; genus Taxus; species Taxus chinensis. Next base: position 775,716,002 of record CM034146.1, read on the forward strand.
GAGGTCTTCAAACCCCAATAAAATATCAAGCAGTGATAGATCATTCTTATAAATTAGGATAAATTTGAATATCTACTTGAGACACAAAAATGTTCCCTAGAAGGAATTAAGATACTCTTCTATATAATTCATCACCCTAGGAGAGGGTGCCAAAATGATGTAGAACCCTTGAAATATTTTCTCCTTCAATTCCCTAGTTTTCCAACCATCGAGATAGTCTTCTTAGAATTACATAGAACTACCAAATTGGATATTTTTCATTCTCCAACCTTTAACAAGGAAGGGTTTTGTCTTCCTTTCTTGTCACACCAAAGTATTTTTCTCCCCTTAGTGGATTGGACTAGAGAAACCAGCTCTATAACCAAATATATAAAGTTATAATAGTCAAAAACATACCAAAAATGAGCCTATGTGACCCCTTATATATTAGGTTATGGTGGCACCAAGATTCTTTGGGGAATAATTCCCCAATACTGACATCCTTTAGAAGCTTATTTTATCTTTAAGCTTGTATTAAAATTTCTCCAACCCCTCTGAACTACTTCATAGGAATAATACAAAAGAAAAAGATAATTATTAATTAAAGAAAGACTAAAATATAATCCAAGGGCTTCCCTTGTTCATCTACTTCTTGCCCATAGGCAGACGAATGGGGAAGAATCCTTCAATTGGATTAATTTGAAAAAGGGGACACTACATTAAATTTATCCACATGCATATGTTTGTTTCATTTACTTTGGAATTTCTTGGGAGTGCATAATTTTATATATGTGTACACACAATCAAGTGGGGAATTATTTAAACACCTTATTTTAGTAAGGGGTATTTATTAGTCATATAATTACATTATTGATGTGGGAATATCCTATAAGCATTACAAATGTTAGGATTTGTGTAATAATAGCTTGGTATATGGGGTATTGATATCTTTAGACACAAATCATGCACAAGTCACTAAATAATTGTAGACACCCCAAAATTACACACATGTTTCTAGTTGTTCCCATTGGTATCCTAATATACCTTGTTATTCACTCATTTGTATTCAATTGATTAAATCAATTAATTCAAACACATTGCACCCTCTGGATTAATTAAATTAATCACATGTATCCTTAGTACCCTTTTAGCTAAGTTAATTATCATTTACTAATTAAATGATTAATTAATTAAGTATGTGTACATCCTAATGAATTGCCACTTGGTCAACATCCACTTGGACTCAATATCCTCATCCTAGTTAACTACACTTCTAGAATCCTAAAAAGGTGGGGGCAATTTAATTGCACTTATAACCACCTTTCCGGATGTAGCTTTTTCATTTAATTCATTTATTGCCCCTAAAATACCTAGCACTACTGTAACCTCCTCCAATGTTATTTTTAGCATGTGCATTCAACCGTGTATAACTAATTTCAAACTACTTCTTCCGCTATAAATTTTAGGCTTACTCTCTTACAAATCCTCTTGGTTTTAAGTACAATAACTCTACTAAATTTCCAAGCCAAAGTATCTGTGTTCATAGCAGTTTCACTCATATTTAGAGAACATTCAAGAGCACCCACATCCATTTACAAGGAAGGTTCACAAATGAAGTTTCTACAACCTTAATAAGGTTTGCACTGAAGGATTACATGGAGTTTTGCATTGTATTTTGTTTTTCTTCCATTCTCAGGTAATTTTTCATTACATACATTTTGGCATGCCCGGTAGGACTCGCACCCCTCCTCTTTCATCCTTGTTTCATTTTGTTTGTCTAATTTTGTTCTTGGAGTGATTTTTTAGGTTTTTTTGTTGTTGAGTAGGTTTGGAATAAAAAAAAACAATTTTCTCGATCAACACCAAACAAAAACTAATATATTTCGTGTGTTGTTTTTGAAACAATTTTAGGGTGACAAAAAAACTTTGTTTGTAGGTTTGCAGGTTTTGTCTTCTTGTAATTTTAGCTTCATGTTGTACTACCTACACACACAACAACAAAAACAATATAGCTAGATTTTTATTTTATTTTAAATCATATTTTTTTAGCTTTTAGATTTTTCTAACTTCGATTTTAGTTTTAAAATAAAAAAATTTAAAAAAACAAAGTTAAAAACAAAAATCTATCACCTTATATCCCTAGACTACCCCTACCACCCCAACCTCTCCTCTCCCCCAACTTGGCCATCTTAGCCGAGCTTCCCCTCATACTCCTCTGTCCCATCCCCGATCTATCCCAACCTAACCCCAACCCCGCCTAACTACTCACTCACCTCACATTTCCTACCCATGTCCCTTCCTCTCATCACACTCTGTGCTCCACACTCACTCCTACCATGCTGCCTAATGCCCCCTCTCCCACTGATCCCACCCTATGGACTCACTGACCAACCACCTTGAGCCCTTAGCTTGCCTCACCCTCGCATCCCTCCTCGGATCCCATTCCCTCAAGCCCTAATTATCCTCGGCCCTTTGTACCACAGTTCAACCACTGTAGACCTCCGCACCCTACATCGAGCCTAGCCCATCAAGCTAGACACTTCACCACTACCATTGCTTCAACCTACCATGCATACACACACTCCACACAAATTCATCGATCATATTAAGATTTTTCGGTTTAGGTCATTTAGTATATGAATTTCTATATATCTTTAATCTATGGTTCCAACTTAAGTTTTAGGGATGGTTAACTTCAGTATGTTTTAGGTTTAGTTATATTCTATTTCATTTCGTTCTTTTATATTTAATTTAGATTTTATTTTGTGTTCATTTTTATTTTATCTCATTATTATTCTTGTGTAATAATCTTCTTTAGTTTAAATAATTGTAATGTTATTTAAATCATTAAGTTAAGATTTAATTCTTTACAATCTAATTACAATATAATTTCATTCATTTAATTAGTTTCTTTAAATTAGGATTTTTGAATTAACTTTGGGACCTTTTTCTTAAGCATTTTCATCATTTTATTACCTTGGGCTAATCGTTCCACTTGGTTTTGCAGGTTTATCAGATGCTTCAACTCTAATTTATTTTCGATCATTCGTCATTTTTTTATCACTTTTTAGCCTTTTTTTTCACACACTCCCTCATTTGGTTCCTTTTAAATTAAAAAATTTCATCCCCAACCTCATTTCAACCATTCGTGAAAGTTGTTAATCTAGCATTATTGGACGTTCCATTCCAATTTTTCTCACTTTTTAGTTATTTTCCACACGTTTCATCCTCTTTTTGTATTTTAACTAACTCTTTCTAACGTATTTTCCTTTCTTTTTCTTGTCATTTTTTTTGTTTTTGTGATATTAATCATGACATGACCACAGGTATGTTCTTCCCTAGTGCTTTCTAAGTGATCTTGGGAATCAAAAACGTGGTCATTTCTTTTTGTTTTTTGGGGAATTAACGTTTCTCTTAATCAAATCCAACCCACATGTATGCTCTTTCCTTCCATTTTTTTAAGAGAACTTGGAAATTAGAAACATGGGTTCGCTTCTGTTGTCTTACCTTTTCCCTCCTTCCAACAAAATTTCTAATCTTTGCTTGCAGGACCCACTCTCATAAAAGGTGGATAAAAAACTCAAAAACTACTAACTGTAGGTTGTCAAATGGTTTACGAATAAACCACATTAAGCTAAAAAGATAAGAAAATACACCACATTCAAAGCACTATAATTGTAGGTTCGGTTAAGAGCTATGGCTTGACCGCTCAACTAGAACATAACCCCCTTGGCATAATCCTTTAGCTACAACAAAGAGGGTAGTTCTAAGAACCCCAAAGTAGTCCACACCTTGAGAAAACTGGTGGACGAAATGGGAACCTTTTCTCCTACTTGAGTAATAAATCCTTGTGAGTTAGAGTCATGGATATCCTTAGTGATGACTTTAGTGTGATTCATTTTGAGAAAGATCTTTTCTCAGGGTTTCAAATGGGGTAAAGTAAAGTCGTCAGCTAGCAATAGAGTTACACTCACTCATATATAATACTAAAACCTAGTTGAGAGAGCCATCTATAAATCCAAACATTATCCAAGCCAATTTAAGGTAGAGGCCACAAAAAAAAGTTAAGAAAATAACCTCTTATCTTCATGTTCTTCTTTTGTTATCTTTTTTTTTGTAGTAATGTTCCACACTCTATTTTTCCCAAATACTTCTTATTTGGGATCCATATTTCACGTTCGTATATTTTTTGTCATTTTCCAAACACTCCTTGTTTGGATTCTACTTTTATCCTTGTTTCATCTTTCCAAGTACACTTTACTTGGAATATTTTTCACTTTCTTTTCGCAATCCCAAATACTCCTTATTTGGGTTCATCTTCTATTGTGTTTGTTGTCTCCAAATGTATCCTTATTTAGACTTGACATTTACTTCTTTTTCTCATCATATTTTCTCTCCATGTCGGTCGTTCACTATCTTTCATTTTACTCTTGGTGTTCCCCTTTTCGAAACTTTCATCTCTTTTCCATTTTTTCAATTTTTTCATCCTCATTGTATTCTCCATTTGACCTTCTTTCATTCATTTGGATTTTTCTTTCACTTATTTGATTCTTCCCCTTTCTCAGTCATAAAATTCTTATATATTTTGTACTCACCTCATTTTGAGTTTATCTCCCATTTCATTCAACACTTATACATTTGGATTACATTTCCCAAAGTTTAAGTTTTCATCTCCTTTTCGACATCAAGTCTTGAGTTGTGGATATCCATGTACTCGCTCAAGCACTTTCATCTTACAAATCACATCTTAACAGTGTTGTGCTCCACTTTTTCACAATTCAATACCATCACATCTTATCTTCATTATCTTCTTGCATCCTTTAGTTTGACATCGTCATTATTAAACTATATATGTTTTCTTTCTTCACATCTCTAACTTGACAAAATACTTTTTTGTTTTAGACACTTTATCATATCTTCTTTTCCCAATGTTTATGTTTTCGATATTTTAGTCTTATCCTTTCATTAGCCTCTTCCATATTAATTAATTATTGTTAAGTTTTGAGCACACTACATACGATTTGACTCCTTTTTCATGCCCTCTTCCCATCTAGCATTCACTTTGCTAAGTGGTAGATTACATTTGTAATCAATCTATCCTCGCTCCTCCACTCTAGCATTCACATTGTTAGAGGTTGAGCACATTTGGATTTTTGTCACTATAACCCTCCTCTATTCTAGCATTAAATTTGTTATAGGACGAGAAATTTCACCACATTGAATCACTCTTTCATCTCAGTATTCACTTTTTCAAGGGTCAAGTTTATCAAGCACTTTCACATGCTTCCATATTGACATTCACTTTGTTAAGGGTTACATCATTCATATCTTCCAAACATGTTTCCCATCTTAGCATTCACTTTGTTAAGGGAAAAGTTACTACCAAACTTAATCGCACACCTATCTTCCATTGTAGAATTCACTTTGCTACGGGTTGAGTTATTTTTCCAATCTCTATTTTTCTCCGCCCCTCTTTTAAAAATGGTGGGAACATGACATAGATATTTTAGTCCTTTTAGAAGGAATGAATGACATCAAAATCTTTTTGGAAATTCTTATAGTTACAATGAGAAAAACTCTGAGGATGATCAAAAGGACATCTCACTAGAAGAATAATCCCACGTCGAAAATATCTTACGTATGAATAAAGAATTTTTTTTTCTTTGTCTCCTTGAGATGGGAGAAAAATTACCCTATTATTTTGATGAGGATATTCTATGAACATTACTTAGCAAAAAACCGCCTAACATGGGTGAACCTTTTGCAACAAATAATGATGATAATTCAGGCCCTATTCACATGAACAATGATGATTGAAACAATTCCACCTCAAAAAACACCAGAGGCGATGAAACAAACAAAGAAAAATTTGACGAAGGAAACAAAGTTAAATCTAACAAAGGGAAAAAAGGAAAATAAAATTATTCAGCCACCAATCCCACTCGATCCCTCATGAATCAAATTAATGACATGGATACGAAAGTTGCTATCCTAAATTCCAAATTCACCAATGAATTCCATAGCAATGAGGCACCAAAGAAAACTAGTGATGCTTCATTTAAGAATCATACTGCACACACCAAAGATAACAACAACTCTACTACCGATGGTTCCTTATCTTTCTTGCAAAATAACTCACCATTTTCCCAAGAATGGAAAATGATAAAGGAAACCATCTTAGGTATGAAACATCAACGAAAACAATTCAACTTTGAAGAATTTTTTCCTTACCCCTTCAATAAGGACATTTTACATGTCCCCTTTCCCAAATCTTTTCAGACGCCCATATTTGACAACTACAAGGCCAAGAATGATCCTCGAGAGAATATCAAGGAGTTTTATATGGATTTTCAAGAGGCGGCCTATAATGATGTCTTCTTAATGTGTCTCTTTCCAAAAATTCTAGGTGTACAAGCCTTGGACTGGTTTCTACACCACCCCAAGGGCTCTATAAAAACTTTCATGGACCTCTCAGATAAATTCGTTAAACATTTCTCATTCAACCTAGACTCTGAAATTACAATGATGGATTTTTGTAATTCCAAACAAAAAACAAATGAAACCTTTGCACAATTCCTATAACGATGGCATGGGATTTCTAGTTTCTTCCCATGCTCCATACCTGAGAAACAACTTGTGATAATATTTGTACCTAACCTCAATAGTGATCTATTCTTTCACATGCAAATGCATTGCCTTAATACTTTTGAAGAAGTTATTGAGAAAGGATCGCAGATTGAAAAATCCCTTGTCACAAAAGGTTTGATTAAACCTCATTCAAAAGATAATGGGAAACATAGTAACCATCCTAATAGCTCTCACCAAGAAAAATATAAACATGTTAACTGAAATTGTAATATGGTCAATGATGGTGTTGCAGACAACCACAATGTACACAATATCCAAAACACTTAGACTAGACCAAACAAAGGTAAACAACCTCTTGCTATTTCTAACAAAGAGGTTTCCTCCTCTCTTAATTCTAAGGAATGTCATTTCACTCCTTTGGGAGAACCTCTATCAAGTTTCCTCCAATAGCTTATTAATGCAAACATGGTTACCTATTCTATCACCAGACCTTGGGTTAAGGGAGAGCCCAAGCCCACTTGGTATGAATCAGATACTTATTGTTATTTTCATCGTATTGACGGTCACCCAACTGATCAATGATTTTGCTTACGTCACTTTGTCCAAGACCTCAGTGGTAGTAGAGATATCACTATTGAAGAACCATCACCAAATAAAACACCCAACAAAAATATTAAGGTGTTATCAAACCCATTTCCCAAACATGGAGGTGACAATAAAAATGTTGAAAAAGGTCCCTCTACTAATAACACTAATTTCAATTCAATTATCTCACTTATTGAGGAAGTACCATCTACAATGGTGAATATTAAATTCAAACCTTCAAGTAATGTTGTGACCACATGCCAAAGGAAGATGTGGGTTCCCACGAAAAATCAACCTTCTATGTCTTCTTCAGAACCTCAAATGTCCAAACCAACAACTCCTTTAAATCAAAAGTCAAAATCTAATGCCAAATCTCCCACTCTGGGTCAGTATGACTTCATCAAACAATTAAAAACCATGCCAACACATATTTCTCTAATGGAACTACTAAAAAACTCGCCTAGCTTTCAGGATATCCTCACTCATGCTCTAAATGAATTGTGTGTTCCTCATACTCTCAATGTTCAATAGTTTTAGGCCATGATTGGAAACCTTACACCTGAAACTAGTATCCTATCTTTTGGCCCTAAAGAAATGTTAAACCCAAATTTGATAAACAATAACTCCTTGTACATTGAAGCCTACGTTATAGACCATAAGGTCAAGAGATTTTTAATCAACAATGGAGCGGATTTTTTTTTATAGAAATATTCACAATGGGGAACAAGAGCGATGGGGAAAGCAATGGAGGTACTATCAGCACAATTTCTACAGTTCTGGCTGTAGAATGTCTGTGCACTCAGCCTAAAATTGTTGAGGAGAGGCTGATCTCTGGCCAAAATCAGATGGTTGTAAATCTACAAAATGAAAAAATGGAAATGCTGGGATCCACACCTCTAGCCTGGAATAAGATTCTTCAAAGCCCTAACATCAATGTGGGTCCGCACTCTCCTCAAAAAGGTCAGTTCAAGTGGGAAAAGGACAGTGAAGGTGCCACCTGCCTGATGGTCCCAGATGGCTGTGTTGATAGGGCTTTGAGCAAAGCGAATCTCTCCCTAGTTGGTAAGTTTCTTGGCTCTAGACCTGATATTGATTTTATTAGAAAATGGGCTCCGAGAAAGTGGAAACCTAAGGGGGATCTGAGTATTACCATCATGCCATGGGTTTTTTTTGGCAAAATTTAATCAGCAAGCTGATTTGGAATCGGTGCTTCTGGGAGGACCATGGTGGCTAGGTAATATGGGCCTCTTTCTGAAAAAATGGTATCCTAGATTTGACCCTAACATTGAAAATATAAACACCATTCCAATCTAGTGTAGGATCCCTGGGCTACCATTGCATTTTTGGGATGATGAAATTCTGCTAAACATTGCTAAGTCCTTAGGTGCTCCTATTGGACTGGATGGGCCCACGAGGAACAGGTCCAGACTTGCTTTTTCTCAATTCTACATTTCTTCTGAAATGGAGGAGGAATTACCAGAGCACATCATCTTGAAATCTAGGTATGGGGTGTGGACTCAAAAAATTGAGTTTGAAACTTTCCATTTGAGATGTAAACATTGTCATCGCATAGGACACCCCACCAAAAGTTGTCCCAAGTAGGAGTCCCCTACAGTGGAAGCTGAACAACCTGTGGATGGCTCAGTCTTGAGTAAGGAATGTAGGGATCTTCACACTGATATCCGGAGTGATGAAAAATCCCCTAGTCAGATGGAGTTGGACTATAATAGAAAGGGAAAAAAAGGGTTTTAGAACTCTAATAAGGAAACATTTGGTCTAGCGTCCTAAAACCCCAGCAGCTACTTTGCTTGCAGCACCTAGCAAAGATGACTTGAGAAAATCCTATAAAGGTTTCCTTGGTGGTGAATGAGCAAGAAGGAACTGTGAATATTAATATATTCCCTAATGATCAATATCAGAACAATAAGGAAGCTGAGATAGATAAACCTCTGTGCATCATTAAGGAAATATCGGACAAGGTTAGTATGGATTTTAAAGAAACTTTTCAGAATAACACTCCTAGGGGAGATGGTAAATTATCTACAGATATACCTCCTTGCTCCAGCAACAGGTCAGTGGTTTCACCTACTTGCTATAGCATCAGAACAGTTGATCCACACTCAATTGACAAGATTCAGAAAGAGCGTGAAGAGGGAGAAGGTATGCCTGTCAAAGAAGATGAGGAACTAAATTCTAGATTCACAAAGGTCATTTCAAAAAAGAAAAAGAGAATGAAAGGATTTGAAATGATCCCAGAATCACTTTACAGTGATAAGAAAAAGAAAAAGGACAACTGGGATACCTCAACATCAATAACTACTAGATCTTCTGCAAGAAGACTAGTAGACTTTGGAGGTAGTTCTAAAAGAGGAAGGCCCTCAAAAAAGGCTCTTAGATCTAAGAGAATTGAGAGAGACATTGCAGATGGCATTCAACTTCAATTGAGCCATCAGGAAATCCTAACTCCCAATCATTTCAAATGAAGATTATTTCTTAGAACATCTAAGGTCTAAATGGAAACTCCAAGTAGAGAATCATCAAGGAGTTATGGGATTCTAGTAGTCCTAGTATTTTGATTTTGCAGGAAACTAAGATGAAAGCTAAGATCCTTGAAACTAATAAAAAGAGTTTCTAGGAAAACTCTGAAATGGCGGCTATAGACTCTCAGGGAGCCTCTGGAGGACTAGCTACTCTTTGGGATAAAATTCATTGTACTAGTACGGTTCTTAATGCTAGCACTAATCATCTTGTAATCAAATTTCTTGCTATTGAGAATAATGGTGAATGGATCCTTTCTAACATATATGCCCCTAATATGGCTAGTGGGAGAAGAAAACTTTGGGTTGATCTTAAAACCTTTAGAAACCAATATAGTATAGCTAACTGGCTTATTATGGGTGATTTTAACTCTCCTCTAAACCCAAGTGAAAAGTATGGAGGAATCTCCAACTTTTCTACAAGTATGGAGGATTTTGCTGATTTTATTACTGAACATAATCTATTAGATGTGGATCTCCATGGGAATAAATACACTTGGAATAATAGAAGGTTTGGAAAAGATCTTATATAGGTGAGATTGGAAAGAGCACTAATTTCAGCGAGCTGGATTCTCAGTCAAGACTTTCACCTCTCTTCCTTTCCCAGAGTTGGATCAGATCACAATCCAATTGCTTTAAATCTTCTCAATTGGACTAAACCCATTAGAAGCTCATTCAACTTTGAAAAGATGTGGATGGAGGATGACAACGTCTACGACAAGATAAAATAATGGTGGGGATGGAATGGTCAAGGCACTTCTCAATTTAGATTGATTCAAAAGCTCAAAAATGTTAAAAAGCAAGTTAAAATTTGGAATAAAAGCGTTTTTGGCAATGTGTTTGAAAATAAAAGGAAGTTAAAACAAAATATCTGGGATTTGGAAATCAAAATGGATACAATGGGGAGATCTGTTAAAGACCAAACTAATGAGAAGAATATTCTTTCAGAGTTGCATACGATTTGCAGCAGAGAAGAATCTTTATGGAGACTTAAGTCTAGAGCTATCTAGCTTAAAGAGGGAGATAGGAATACGAAGTTCTTTCATATGACCACTTTGAAGCACAAAGCTTGTAATAGGATCATGGAAGTGGCTAAAAGTAACAGAAATATTATAAAAAACCCCAATAGCATCAAGGAAGAAGCACTATATTTCTATAAAAAACTTTTTAAGGAGAGGAATATCATCAATGCTGAGGCTATTTCTTTTATGTTAGAGGCTATTCCCCAAGATAAAATTGAGGAACAAAGATTTAGAAATATCACCAAAGTTGTCATGCTTGAAGAACTACAAAAGGTTGTTTTTACTTTAGAAGGCGATAAGGCTCCAGGCCCGGATGGTTTCTCCATTAATTTTTTCCAAAAATTTTGGGAAATTTGTTCGGATGATCTTCTCAGAGCGGTGAATGAATTCTACAGAACTAGAAATATTTTGAAAGAGTTGAACAACACTCACATTGTGCTGGCCCCAAAAAATATGGATATTAAAGGCTTCAAAGACTTCAGACCCATTAGCCTTGTGAATGCTATCTATAGAATTTTTACCAAAATTATTGCTACAAGGCTTCAACTCATTATGAATGACTTAATCTCAAGGTAGCAGAGTGGATTCATCAAAGGCAGGATTATACAAGATGGAGTGATTAAGGTTCATGAGATCGTACATTCTATGGAGAATAATAAAAAAGCAAATATGGTTCTTAAGCTTGATATGAATAAATCCTTTGACAAGGTTTCTTGGGTTTTTATTGACAAAGTCTTAACTAAATTTGGGTTTCCGGACAAATTTAGAAAAATTATTAAGGCTTGTATCTCTACGGTCAGATTCTCAGTGGTGGTTAATGGTGAGCCTGTGGATTTTTTGACTAGCAGTAACGGGCTAAGGTAAGGGGACTCCATCTCCCCCCTACTCTTCATTCTTATGGCTGACAGCCTTAGTAGAACAATTGGTAAAGCAGTCTATGACGGTATTTTGAAAGGTTCAAAGCCCACTTCCATCATCCAAGCTATCTCCCATCAGCAATTTGTGGATGATATTATCCTCCTTCTTTTGGCTTCCATCATTGAAGCTAAGGCTACCAAGACTATTCTGCAGCTCTACGAATCTGCTTCTGGGCAAGAGATCAATTATGATAAAAGCTCCATTTTCTTCTTCAACACTCCTGAAGAAAGCTTAAAATTGTTAAAATTATGGGCTGTAAATAAGTGCGCTTCCAGCCACTTACTTGGGCCTTCCTCTCGGCACTAAAAAAGCATCTAGCAAGGTGTGGGATGATTTATTGGAGAGATTTCAAAAAAAATGGCTGGTTAGAAAGGAGCCATTTTGTCTAGTGTTGGTAAGTGCCTGCTCATAAAAAGTACTATTCAAAATCTTCCCATCTATATCATGTCGCTCTACAAGATCCCCTCTTCCTTCAAAGAAAAGATTGAGAGGATTCAGAAAAAATTCTTATGGTAGGGCATGGAAGAGAAGTTTAAATTTCACTTAGTTGCTTGGGATAAGGTTTGTACCCCGAAGTCTATGGCAGGATTGGGTATAAAAGAGATTGAGAAAATGAATGAGGCTCTCATTATGAAAATGGGCTAGAGAATGCTTTTAGAGAAATAACCCTGGATAGATTTAATCAAAGCTAAATACCTAAATCAACAAACTATCTATTCTTTCCTGCAAGATGAGCACCTCCCCTATGGTTCCATTTTTTGGAACAATCTGGTTAAGAGCAGAAATTTCATTAAGCAGGGCAGTAAATGGAAAGTGGGTGATGGTTGGGATATAAATTTCTGGGATGATAACTGGTTTAATGGAAATCTTATGGACAGATTTGGGATAGTTAAGGACAATCTTGTAACCAAGTATGACATTAAAATCAAGGATTATATTGAGGGAAATGGCAATAGAAAGAAATGGAAAAAACTTTCAGTGGAGAGAGATGATCTGATACAAATTATATCCTCCCTTCAAGATCAGTTAGATCTTATTCCCTTAAGTCAACTAGACACTAAGGATGAGCTGGTCTGGAATAATTCCATTGATTGGGACTATTCTGTCAAAATTGGATATAATACTTTCTTTGACAGTAGTCAAACTGAGTTCAATTGGAATAGGATTTGGATGGCTAAATTAACTCCTAAAATAAATTTCTTCCTTTGGCTAGCTATCAGAGGCAGGATTCTTACCACTAACAACCTGATGAGAAGAGGTTTTATAATGCCTAATAGATGTCATCTTTGTAAAAAAGACTATGAGGATATCAGTCATTTGTTTATCCATTGTGATTATGCTACCAGAATATGGATTTTTTCCCTCTCTAAATTTTAAGCTCTCTGGGTGGTGCTGAAGGATTTTAATCAGCTTTGGACTCAATGGAACCCACCCTAGGCATTGTGTTGTCAGAAGGATCTGGAAGCTGGTTATCGCTCATATTATTTGGAGGATATGGAAAGATAGAAATGATATTCTTTTTAGAAATAAGAATCAAAACTATAAGCTCAGTATTGGTAAAATTTCTAATGATATCAAAGAGAATATTGCTAGATTTAAACCCCCCAAGAACAAGAGTTATCCAGAAAATGAAGAATATGTCTTATCCAACTAGCAGATTGAGTGGTCAATAGTCGTAGCAATTCCAGTAATCGTATTGATAGATCTTTGATTCAATGGCATCCTCCTAATTTTAACTGGTATAAGTTGAACTTTGATGGGGCCTCTAAGGGTAACCCTGGGATTGTGGTAGGGGGAGGAGTGATCCAGGATCATAAAGGTAGTCTGATTGCTACGTATGCTGGAAAAATGGGAATTCAAACCAATCATTTTTCCGAAGCATTATCTGCTTTATGGGGCCTGAGAATTGCTCAAACTCATAATATCCAAAACCTCATTCTTGAAGGGGACTCCCTGAATATCATTAATCACCTTAATCATTGCTCACCTCCAAGTTGGAACATCAAGTATTTTATCTTAGAGTCCATAAGTATCTGCCAAACCTTTAATAACATTCGGATCATGCATACTTACCGGGAGGGTAACAAGTTGGTAGATACATTGGATAATTATGGCATTAATGTTAACCACATTGTTTGGGATAATAATAGCATTCCTAAATAGCTTCAAAGCAGCATTCAAGTGGATATATATACACATGCAAATTCATGATTTGGGTTATGATCATTGGGAGTGGATTAGTATTAATAAATCTCCCACACGTGCTGACTTTAAAACTAAGCTTATACAAATCTTGTCGAACAATCAAGATTGTATGAAGTATAATGGAAAGCTCAAGTGGATTTATATAGAAATGAAAGTCACACATGTGGGCAACATTGTGCTCTTTACATTCTGGTTACAAGACTCTACGGATCCCCAAGACAGAAATAATGTTAATGATGATAGGGAGCGGGCTAGCAAAAGGGCCGTAGTTACCACATGCGAACTTCCACAGGTTCAAATCAGCAGTCACGCGGGTATTTGTGGGAAAAGAAATGGCTATTATAAACAGCAATTTCACGGCACGGATAATAATAGTGAAAGGTGGACTAGTATTAACGCTCTTAAGGATTCTAAAAAAAATTCCAAGTAGTTAAGCATAGTGACAATGGGGGGAGGGGCCTTGCCAGATTGAGCCCAGCGTGGATCCGGATTGGAAGGATAATGTAGAGCTTTGGAATAATCTCAGACAAGGAGGCATCACCAACTTTATGGAGAAGATTCAGGGCCACGACCAAAGTATTTCAATGTGTTTTTCAAAGGAGTGGAAGGATCGCACTGTGGATTATGGGGGCAGAAGATTTCGATCAACGAGGAGTTAATTGCTGAAGCGAATGGCCTTGGCATGGAGGAGTACCGCTTTTTTAATAAAAGGGTTGACAGAGAAGCTAAGGAGAGAAGATTTTTTGAGGGAACTGAGAAGTTGATCTTTGTCATGGTGGGCCTGCTTGTTAGCTCGATCCCTTCACCTTATGATGAGGTTACCCGTATGATGGTGCAGTTCATTTCTTTAGAAGGGAGGTTCGTCACTATGTCAGCTAAGCATCTTGCCTTCCTCAACCACTTCCGCAGGAATCACATGGTATGTTTCCCCCATTATCTACTTAACTCTCTTGAGCACTCCATTTTGGAGTTTCAAAAAAATACTCGTGCAGTTCCTTTACACCAGGGGCTAATTTTCTTGCTGCAAAAATTGTGTCTTCTTAGATCTCCTAGTTTCCCTTCCTCCCCTGACTCTGTTCCCCCTCTACCCGGTTCAGCGGCCGCTAGCCCCATCTCTCCACATTCTTTCTCCACCACTGCTGCTGTCACCCCTCTTCTGGCCTTCCTGGCTCCATCTCCCATTCCCCCCCACCTCTGCTCCCACCCCCTTTGCTTCCACTTCATCTAGACCGGTTACCATGTCCTCTAGAAGACTGAACCTTGATACCCTTGTTGTGGGGAAGGGTCCTCAACAGATTGAAATTACCCATAACCTCCTTCATATCAGCAGTGCTAGTTCTCATGAAGCACATATGGAAAGCTCCACAAAAAGGTTGGAAGCCTAAAAATCTAACATGAAGCTGTTGAAGGAAGAGGTCAAAAACTTGGCAAAACAAAAAGGTAAGAGGAAGAAGGAGGAGGAGGTGGCTATGAATAATAACCAGATTGAAGATATTTACAAGAAGATGAACTCCTCAGAATCCCATTTAGGGAAGGCCAAGACTTGCCATGATTATAATATGGCCATTTTTAATGTAATTGAAGAATTTATTGAGCAGCATGTCCGTAGTGTCTCCAATCTCAGCGAGGTTCCGGCAACCCTTTAGGGAACTGATAAAGAAAGCAATAGGACCATTGATCAGCTAGATTTTACTGACTCTGCCCACATGATGAATTTGGCTATGTTCAAATCTTGGCAGAATATCAAATCCAGCATCAACAAAGCTGCGAAGAAGTAATTGTGGGAGCTTTTGCTGCACTTCTCTATAATTATTGTTGCTTTTATGTTGTCTTTTTTCTACTTTTCTACAGTTTTCGTGTTGTTTTTGTTTTGATGGGGGTAGCTGCTCTTTGGCTACTTTGGGCTTCATTGTCCCATCTAGATTTTGATCCTTTCTGTTCTAGTTCTCATTTCTATTCTAGTTTCTAGGCCCTCTTTTGTTCTTAAGGGTATAGTCCCTTTCAAAAAACTATTTGCCAAAAATTAAAAAAAACATCTTCTCTATAAAAATTCTTTAATTCCTTGTTTATACAATAGATGAATTAGATGCTAATATCATTACCATTCATGGTTATGATAATACTGAGTGCCATTCGTGTGGTACCATCACTCTTCCCATAAAACTAGGCCTGTATCTCCTTGACACTTTATGTCATGTAGTTGACACAGAAATGTCGTATAACCTTTTTTTGGGTAGACCTTGGATACATGTGATGCATGTAGTTCCTTCCACCTTCCATTGATGCATAAATTTTCCACACAACTACAGATATTTCACCTTGCATGGTGATTTTGACCCCTTTAAATACTGTAAGTTTTTCAAAGCAAGGAACAAAAAAAAAATTATTGTCCATCTATTGATAGCACAACTAAATCTAGTGTAAATCCTATTGTTACCAACTATATTTACCTTGACATAATATTACAACCTCATATTTCCATGTCTTCTTCTAAATTAAATACTTCTAAAGTTCCACCCAAGGATATTCCCCATGCTTCTGCCCCTTCCTCTGAAGTAATTAAATCTAAGGTGTCACCCAAAGTTACATTCTCCCATAAAGGCTTAGGTAAGTACACACTTGAAAATGCATTTATCGTTGGAAAACTCCCATTATCGCCTCACAACTATGGGCATCCTAACACTCCTTATCTATGAGAACCTCCAGATTACTATCTCAAAAAAACTCTTTGGAGATGATATTGATATCTAGAAGATAAACATATTCCAATCTCTGACAACACTTGGCTATAAGAAGACAGGATGGTGGAATTCTATGAATCCAATGATTACACCAAGGGCCATAGAATGATGAAAAACATGAATTGGAAAAGAAGAGGCCTTGGCCCACAAGAACATGGTGTTCTTGAACGCATGGATATCAAGTCTAATCTTTACACATATGGTCTAGGATATGAGACCTATGAGAATATTCCTATAGTATTTGATGTATTACCTAGCGATGAGGTCTCGGATTCCGAAGCTTAGACCAATTCTACACATAGCCTCTTTGAATACCTAGCTGAAACTAGACTTTTCCTCAAATACTTATCCATTCAAACTCTTGATGTTGTTTATCCTTCCCTCATTGATCAAGACCAACAATGTCATATTTCCAAGGACCTATTTCAAAATGATGAGTCCATCCAAGAGTTCCTTGGGGATCAAGACCCGTTTCCCTTGTCATACCACAAGAAGGGTTTTGATATAAACCTTTATGTTACCACCTAATTTAGAGAAGAACTTACAATCTCCAGTCCTTAAGAAAAATAAATTAAACAAAATATATATAAATTATATCTCGCATAGTGAAAACCTTTCTGAGACATTATACGAGAAGCAAAAAATGAAAAAGAAAAAGAAGGAAAAGGATGTGTCTCCTAGTGAAAACCTTTCAGAGGCACTAGAGAGAGAAGATTTAGATCCAAAAATATAAGACAATCTAATAAATTATATAACATCATTTCAATATAATGACACTTCTAATCTATTGGTAGAATAGATGCCAATCATCAACATTGGAATAGAAGACCAACCAGAATTGTTACAACTAGGTATCAGTTTGTCAAAAAATAAAATCAAATCCTTCACATCACTTCTAATTGAGTTTCAGGATGTATTATCTTGGTATTACAAAGATATTCTAGGCCTTGATCATTCTCTTGTGGTTCATCATCTTGTGGTGCACCCAGATGCTAAACCTATAAAGAAAAAACTATGTAAAATTCATCCCAAGGTTGCATTTCTCGTTAAGGAAGAACTATGAAAATTATTGGATGTAGGTTTCATACAATCCATTGAATAATCAGATTGGATATCTAATATGGTACCAGTTGCAAATAAGACCCCCAAAATCCTTATTTGTACAGATTTCCATGACATTAATAAGGCATGTCCCAAGGATGACTTTCCTTTACCTAATATTGACATGATTATCGATTCTACTGTGGGCCATGATATGTAATCCCTTATGGATGGATTTTCCAGGTATAACCAAATTCAAATTGCTGAAGAAGACCAACATAAAACAGATTTTACAACCCCATGGGTGACAATTTATTACAATGTCATGCCTTTTGGTCTTTAAAACTTGGGTGTAACTTATCAACGTGTCATGACTGTTATTTTCCATGACCTTCTAAATGACATAATGGAGGATTATTTCAATGATATTCTTGCTAAATAAAATACTAGAGTGGATCATCCAACAGTTCTTAAGTGTATATTTGAGCAGTTAAGGGAATAAAAGGTTCTCCTTAATCCAAAAAAATGTGTCTTTGGTGTCACTTCAGGTAAACTTTTGGGATTCATTGTCTCACGAAGAGGAATTAAAGTGGACCCTACCAAGGTCAAATATATAATTGATATGTTGCCTCCTTAGAACCTTCGACAACTAAGGGGCCTACAAGGATAAATACAGTCTATTTGTCACTTTATCTCTTAATTGGTAGATAAGTACCATCACCTCGATAAGCTACTTAAAAAGGATGTTTAATTCAAATGGACACAAGACTGTCAAGATGCCTTTGCAAAATTAAAATAATACCTAGAATTTTTTTCGGTACTCATGCCGCCCATATAGGATAAGCATATGGTGTTGTATACATCTGCAACATAACATGTCATTGGGGAATTATTTGTTCAACACTGTGATAAGGGTCAAGAAAGACCTGCGTATTACTTGACCAGAAATCTCCTTGAACATGAGATCAAGTTCCCGTAGGATGAAAAGGATTGTTTATCAATTGCTTATAATTTTGGCAAGTTGCGACACCTTCTCTTAAATCATACCACTAACATAATTTCAAGGGTTGATCCTCTTAAGTACCTACTTTTGAGACTATTCATAACAAGAAAAATGTCTAGTTGGATTGCACTACTCAGTGAATTTGACATTGAAATTATCAATCAAAAATTTATCAAAGGTCAAACACTTGCAGATAAACTAGCTGCAGCACCACTGCCAGGTTCACATCCATCAAATTTTGAATTTCTAGATGAATACCTTTTGTACATGGAAGAAACACCCTTATGGACGTTATTCTTTGATGGATCTTGTAACATCCATGGTTCTGGAGTAGGAATCATCTTGCGTACACCACATGGAGACCTCATACCTAAATCTTATCGTATCAGCTTACCTTGTACAAATATCATAGCAAAGTATGAAGCTTTAATAGCAGGCTTAGGATTTTTTATCTCATGGTGTCTGTAAGAATTGAAAGTTCTTGGTGATTCTCTTCTTTTCATTAATCAAGTTTATAGAGAGTATTAAGTAAAAGATGATAACATCTTACCCTATAAAAAAATGGTTGATAGCCTTAGAGGGTATTTCCAGATTATTAATTTTGAACAAGTTCCTCGCATACAAAACAAAGTAGCAAATGCCATGGAAACTATCCCCTCCCTACTTTCATTCAACACTAATCAAACTCACAATGAGTTCCTTGTTGAACATATTTTGGTGCCCACATACGAATTTATGGATTCCACCATGGTTTGTGAGATTATTGGTCCTGATCATCCCTGGTACCACGATATATATACCTTCATTTAAACTAAAGCCTATCCTCCTAATTTTAATTCAGCTAATAAAAGATCCTTAGCACAATGTGCTTCACGTTATACTCTTCTTGTTGAAACCTTGTATCGAAGAGGCTATGATGGGACTCTCTTAAGATGTCTCAATCAAGATGAAGCTAATCAGATGCTAGTAGAAGTACATTGGGGCATTTTTGGTGCCCATACTAGCATAATGATACTTACTAAGAAGATCTTGTGCATTGGGTATTATTGGCCCATAATGGAGGAAGATGCATGCAAATTTGTGAAGAAATGTCAAGCTTACCAAAAACATGATAATTTCATTCATACACCATCCCAAGCCTTGCAGCCCATTACTTCACCTTGGCCTTTTTCAAAATGGGGACTCAATTTAATTGGAAAAATAAATCCCACATCTTCTAATGGCCACACATTTATTATAACTATCACTGAGTATGTTACCAAGTGGGTTGAGGCTATGCCTCTTACCAACGTTACTAGGTGCAATATTTCTAAATTCATGTTTAACCATATTATCTGTCATTTTGGCATCCCTGCTGTTATTGTCACTGACAATGGTGGTTCTTTCAAAAACAAGGATTTTAAGGCCCTAGCTAAAAATATAATATCCTCCTAAATTGGGCTACACCCTACTATCCACAATGTAATGGCCAATCCAAAGTGTCAAACAAGACTATCAAATCCATTCTAGAAAAAATATTTAATAAACATGGGCATAATTATCATACGCAATTATATCCCGCCCTCTAGGCCTACCACACTTCCTTCCATACTCCTACAGGAGATACTCCATTCTCCCTGGTATATGGCTTTGAATCCATATTACCTATCAAAGTTAAACTTCCTTCACTTCGTGTTTCCCTTCAACACCTCATTCATGAAGAGGATTATCGTGTTGTACACCTTATAGAGTTGGAATTACTGGATGAGAGACATCTTCGCACCTTAGACCATATGTAGGCATATCATAATAGAATGTGTTGTAATTATAATTGCAAGATCAAACCTTAATAGTTTGAAATTGGTGATTTGGTCTTAAAGTAAAATCATAAGAACACAACTAAACCACAAGAAAAATAGGGAATAATTGAGCCTAATTGGTTGGGTCCTTATGTTATAGCTTCTAAATTTGGATCTAGCATATATAAACTATCTACTAAGGATGGAAAAGAGTTGAAGGAGTCTATGAATTCCATTCATCTAAATAATTTCTACTCCTAAGTCTCCGAAGAGATACCCTTGTGCTAGGGGCATATCCATGCATCCACCTATTTCATCATTTCCCCTTGTTTCCCACTTGTATCTTTTCACCTCACCATGTATCACATGTTCTCCTTGTTAGATTGTCATACCCATTATCTACCACTATTGTTTTCCTTCCATCATGCTTTCGTTCACTTCCTTCATGCATAGTTCAAAAAAATGTTTCACAAAACTTTAAAAAATATATAAAATTGTTCAAAATCCCAAAAACAATGTAAAAATGTTTAGAAAATACAAAATGTTTCGAAAATGATTTCCAAAAAAAAGTCGCAATTATGTAATTTTGTTCACCATTTTCTTCATTTGATCATTCCCAATGATCTTTTCCAATCAATCAACCCACTCTTTGCAATGTAACTTTATTTATGGACATCACTTGGCTTTGGCTTTCTCTTAGAGGAAACTAGACATCTATTTATTTCTTCATTGTATAAAACACTTGGAAATTCTTTGGACATTATTGTTGTGAGTTGTGTTATATTATAAATTGCTTGTTAGTATTTGACATTGGTGTGTTTTTTTCACTATCTTGTTTGTTGAATTTTTTTGTTTAAAGTTTGTACATATGGAATGTTGTCTTGTATATTCTTATCTTAGTCTCTTATGTTTGTTAGTTACAATAACCAATACTTTTTGTATCTGGAATGCGCTTATGGACCAATTGTAGGAAATTTATTTTTATCTTAGTTCACATATAAATTTTGTGTGGATCCTTCTTATTCATATTGGGTTTGATTGCAAAGCTTATTTTGTTTTGTGTTTTTCCTCCTGGTTTATTTAAGTCATGGAATGTTTTCCTTCTTGTTGTGTATTCATGTTTGTTTGCAGTCCTTTACATTTGTATTTCAAATATTTTCAAAATTCACAAAAAAAAATAAATATTTCAAAATTCCAAAAAATAAAAAAAATTACAAAATTTTCGAACAAACATTCACTTGTCCCTAGAAATCCTATAATTGGAAAAACCCTTGAAGTGAATCTTTTAAAATTTTAATACAATCTTGATAAATGCCATTCCTTTATCTATTACCCTTGTGATCGTTGTGATCTTACAACTATCACTTTCTTCACTTTCCAATGATATGCTAACTTTGCTTGGGGCAAGTCACAAAAATTGTTTTTCCTTCATGATATATCTTCACGTAGGGAAATTTCAACTTTGGTCATTTGCACAATGGATCCAACAAGATTTTCATAAGGATTCACTTTAACTTCACTCTTCCAGTATGATTCTATTCCCACTGGGGAGCATTTGCATCTACTTAATCATCATTGTGGCATGCATTAGGGGCATAGTTGATTGTCTTCTTTTTCAAATTTGTGATGCATTATTGGTGTTTTCTTTTTGGGACCACTTGTAAGTAGTGTGATTACATCTTGGTTCCTTTATAACCCTGATGTCTACACATACTATGTATATTGGGGTTGTTTTACTTTTTTATCTTTTATTTGCTGTGTGTGTTTGTTTACACGCATCTAGGTTAACCATCTTGATTATTTCATAATCATGGTAACAAATCTATTGTGCAACAACAACAATAAGGTTACTATATTATTATTCTCTAAATGAAGCTCATGCTATGAGCACAGTCCTTTTCCCATCCTTGTTCCAATCCCTTGTTTTCCTTCCTATCAATCGGTTGTCTACTACTTTGCTGCATCATCCACCCACTTGAGGGAACATTCCTCTACCATCCTACTTACTGAGGCATCCTAATGCTTCATTTCTTATTGGGGCATCCTAATGCTTCACAATTTTCTGCTCATTGATCTGCATGCGTTCTACTATCTTTAAAGCACTATTACTTAGCAATAACACTTTAAAGAGGGGAAAAATGTAAACACCCCAAAATTACTCATTTGTTCCTAGTGATATCCTAATACACCATGTTATTCACCCATTTGTGGTTAATTGATTAAATTGATTAATTCGTACACATTGTACCCTTTGGATTAATTAAATTAATCCCATGTACCCCCAGTACCCCTTTATCTATGTTAATTATCATTTATTAATCAAATGATTTATTAATTAGTTAGTTTGTGCACATCCTAGTCAACTACCACTCAGTCAACAACCAATTGGACTCCACATCCTCATCCTAGTTAACTACACTTCTAGAATCTTAGAAAGGTGGGGGCAATTGAATTTCACATACAACCACCTTTCTGGATGCAACTTATGTAATTAATTCCATTATTGCCCCTAAATTCCCTGGAAATGTTGTAACCTCCTCCAATGATATTTTTTAGTATATGAATTCAACAATATTCAACCAAATTCCAACTACTTCCACCTTTATAAAATGTAGTCTTGCTCTTTATCAAACCCTCTTGGATTCATAATACAATAACTCTACTAAATTTCCAAGCCAAATCACTGTGTTTGTAGCAATTGCACTCACCTTTGGAGGCCATTAAAGAGTACCCATAATTCTAAAAGGTTACACAAGATTCTAAGCTTCTCACAACCTACTGAGGTTTGCATTGGAAAGTTTCAGGGAAGTTTACACATTTAGTTGTTTGTTTATTTTCCATTCACTATCATTTTTCTTTGCTTACACATAACATGACACAATCAAGTGGTAAGATTTATAAACAATTTAAGAGATGAATTTAAGGAAAGTGTATGATGTGGTAAATGTACAATAGTTGATGAAGCTTTCTAGAGTGTAGATTTTTTTAATAAATATAACATTATAAATAAGAAAGAAGGAATATTAAAAAAAAACCATTACAATAATAAAAATGAAAAGAAGAGGATTTTTATGAAACAAGTTAATGCAAAAAACACCAATATGAATAATTCTCAAAAGAATGGGAATATGGATGTTTAAAGAAATTCAATTTAGAAGTCAAATTTTGGAATTATGGAGAAAATCATCATGCCAAAGGTTGTCCACAAATAAAATTGAAACTCCATAAAATACGAAGGATCTACTACTATTTACATATGTACAATACATTGTCAAATTTCTTTGGTAGAATTAAAGGAACCATAAATAGTTAAGTTATTATTTTTCTTGTTGATTCATGTAGTAGGCATACTTTCATTTGTCCTAAAGTAGTATCTAAACTGAAATTGTCTACTGAAGATATTGAACCCATAGTTGTGGAGATGGTAGATGGAAGAATAATTAAAAAATTATAGAGTTATCATTAGAAATCTAAAAAATCAATTAGGTGGTTTAAAAAACCACGTATCGATTCCAAATTCTTCACCTAGGTCAATACGATGTTATCTTAGGAATGAATTAGTTAAAATAGTGCATCTATAGGATGTGAAAATAATAAAGTATTTGTAGGTGATAAACATGGATCATTTAAGATCTTACAAGGAAATAAATGGCCTATCATTATCAATTCCATTTATGTTGTATAATTAAAAAGAAGTAATGGAAATAATTGCAAGGATTTGTGTGCCATGTTAACACGACAAGGTGATACATTTAAATTAGATTAGAACTAATTAAACCATTATTCCAAAAAATTTATGGATGTATTCCTAGAGGAAATGGAGAAATTATCTCCTTGAAGAGCCATGAAACATGTCATTGATTTAATTCCTAGAGATGAGCCAATATCTAAAGGTACTTTACTACCAATCAATCGCTAAACTAGTTGAACTCATAGTATAGTTATCTAAATTACTCAAACAAGGAAAAACCAGACCTAGTTTTTCTACCTAGGGTGCACTAATACTATTTATTAAAAATAAGGATGGTATTATGTGGTGTATTAATTACAAATAACTAAACAAACTCACCATTAAGAATAAACATCCCTTACCTAAGACTTGATTACCGCCAAATAAAAATTAAAGAATCAAATATATTAGAAACTACCTTAAGAACTTATTATGGTCATTACGAATTTGTATTTGTGCCTTTTGGTTTAAATAATGCACCAACCACTTTCATAACCTTAATGCATGATGTATTTGGACCCTTTTTAGATGGTTTTGAGATTATCTTTTTGGATGATATTATAATTTATTCTAAAAATGAATAGGACCATGAACAACATGAATAGGACCATGAACAACACCTTAGATTAGTTTAGAAACTTTGAGAAAGCACCAATTATATGGACAGTTGAGAAAATGTTAATTCTATAAAATAGAAGCTTCTTACATTAGACACACAAATTCTCAAAAAGGAATCTCTCTAGATCTAGTCAAATTTTATAGTTATTCAAGATTGGTTAATCCCAAAGGATGTTCATGAAATACATAGTTTTCTTGGATTGTCAGGATTTTATCGTATAATTCCTATAAATTATTCTAGCTTCTCCTTTAACATATTTAACTAAGAACTATAATCCCTATTAATGGAATTTAGAACGTGACTAAGATTTTACTAAATAAAACTGATCTCTTATGACTACACCTATTTTGTATATTCCAAATTTTACAAAACCCTTCGCAATAGTCACAAATGCTTATGGTTCTAGAATAGGTGTAATATTAATGTAAGATAAGATGTAGTATGTCACGAGTCTAGGAAATTACTCCTTGCTGAAAAGAACTATCATACAAAGGAGTTGGAAAATACTTGGCATTATCCATTCTCTTAATATTCAGAGACTCTACTTATTAGGAAATAAATTTATATTAAAAATAAGCCATAAAGGATTATAACATATTTTCACCTAACTGATTAAATGAAATTTAAATCTATATAAGGACATTGTTGATTAGATACATGTAGACAAAAATATTGCACATTAGATAAATGTTTAGCTCAGTTTTATACTTCTATTTAGAATGTTCTCAAGTGTACAAATTACTAATTAATCCCACCTTTTGGCCATCTTCTTCTTATGTTTTATTTCATCTTTCCCGTGTCATTTCCAATACTCATCACCCCCATTTTATAATATCCCTAAGTTTCTAGCCCTAATTTAGGGTACCTCAGGCTATAATGGGGGCACCCCGAGGTGCACCTTGGTCCTTCCTAGGGCACCTCGATCTGTGCAAAACCTCCTTTTCTCCTTTTTCAGTCACTTCTAGCTTTTGGTCATCCTTATCTTCTTCTCAGTCAGCCTTTTCAGGATTAATTACGAAATTAAACTTGAGAGCCCTATAAATATACAACTTATAAGACCATAAAAAGGGTCCTAGGTCATTGAATCCTATCACTACTATCACTCCATCTAGGGTTGCATCCATTACATCACTTGCATCCACATAGTGCCATGTATTCAACCTAGGATATTTACATCTACATTACACTCCATATGGGGTGGAATTCTATTCTATTCCATGCACACATGTATACTTACATTTTAATAGCATAGTTATTGCTCGCTACTTCACAAAGTGCAACTGACACGAGAGCAACCTAGGGAACAACATGCACACACACACACATAGAACTACATCATGGTCTGTAAATGTAGTGTAATGATCAGTTAGTAAGTCCACTAGCTGTGGTGGATGAGGTCAGTCTGACCCATTCATATGCATCTATTCATTTTTCTAGGGTTTGACAACTTCTACTGAGGGGTCATTACGGGTCATTCTCCAGTTCATCCTGGATGAATCCAACACGATATAACACAGGAAAAGAAAGTCAGATGACATCTAGCGGACCATACTAGATTGAGGTTCTAGGTCATATTCACAATGTCTAGAGCAAACCCAATTATTGTCATAGCTTTTATGACACCCCGGGGGCATGCCTGGATTGAAGCCAGATCACCTAAGTGCCTCCTGTCATCTCAAATAGGCACTCTAGTCCACCTATATCCTACATGGTTCCTGAGTGTTCGTCTGCACTGCCATAGTTCCACTTTATCAGTATTTTCTAGTCATACACTATGTGACATAGTCTTGTCATGTCATTGAGTTAAGTCACTTGTATTTCCTCAGTATCCTTCTTGCATATTGGGGTTTTGAATTTACTTTTGAATATGTTTTTTTTATCATTTCTTCCACACTTCTCTATTCTACTTCATTTACAAACGTTTTAGTCCTCCTAATTAGGTTAACATTAATACCCTAGATTAACTATCCCCTCTTTAGGCTACATTAGGACCTATTTTTAGTGAATCATTTTAGTGAACCCAACTCGATCATTTACGCTTCTAGGTTCTTCATTCATTACTTATCATCCAAGGGTTTTGGTCATCATGAGTATATCCTTTAATGATTATTTCCTTAAGCACCATGATTTACTACATCAATTTCAACAAATCATTACTGCTTCTCACCTTCGTAAAAACCCTTATTTTCTACATCAAGCATTTGAAGATGCTTTTTTTCAACCCATTTCCTCTACATCTTAGAACATTGACAAACCTTTTTATGTCGCGATTAAAATCACAAATAAAGTTATCAAGTTTTCTTTAGTTGGCATTCGCTCTGAGCTTAATCTATGTCCCATGTCATTCGTCTAATTTTTAGGACTTTCTGTTTTCTCAAATTACTCCATCTTAGGTTAGACTACTTGCATCTAATGATTCAATTCCTCCATTTCTTGGTTGCATTACACTACCTATTACCCTTGGGCCTAAAACCCTACACGCTATGTTTTTTATTATGGAATTCTTAGTTCATTATAAATGTTTACTAAGTAGGCCATAGATTTATACCATGCAAGCTACACTTTTATATCAAAGTCTTAAATTTCTACATGAAGGTACTGAATATACCATTTTCTGTGCTTCTAATCCCTTCAAATTTTATGACTATAATCTTAACACCACAACACATCATTCTTCGTCTATGGGTAAACAACCACACTTACCACCACTTTAAGGTATTATTTGTGCCCTAGATGCAATTTCCTATATGAAACCTTAATACTACTACTAATATGATTCCTTATTAGGGGCCTGTCTAGTCTATGGATGTCCATCAATCATATCCACCTTCACATACACCACCTAATTTAGCATCCCCACCTTTCACTTGCACACTTTTCATCAATGACTCATATTGGGAACATATTCTATTTTATCCTACATACAATGTGACTACATGTTCCCATGATGATATAGCTCATCTTGGTTTCATCTTTGAGGATGTCCATCATTATTCTATTCATGCCCCTCATCTCTAGTATGGATTTTTCAGTATAACCTGCCACTTATGGTATCCGTGTCTTTCATCTTCTTCTTTATTTATCACATACCCCTCTGTTTTTCTCTACTCACATTATGGGAATTTTGGATTACTTATATTGAAGGAACATTAAATCTTATTCATATGGACAATTTCATTTCCTATGTCTTGTAGTCGTGTTTTATCTACAATTGTTATTTTCTTGTTTATTCATAAAATTTCACTCGCTAGTATGCACACAGTTTCCCGCATCATCCATTTTCCGATGAGGAATATGCTATGGGCATGTACAACTTATACTTTATTGTCTCATTGCATGATCAACCAAACACTATATCTTATTAGGTCACCAATGCTTATCCATATGACTTTCATCTAGAGGATGACGATATTATTCATGATTTTACATTATTTATTTATGTGCGCACTTCGGGTGGCATAACACTTCACATTCTCACCCCCTCACTCATCATAGAATTTTTATATTTACCATATTTTCATTTTCATATAGGAATTTTTCATCATATGTATTAGCATAATCATTACCCGATGACAAAATCTTGTGCATTGGTTCACAGTAGAATATTGAGTGATTACTAGTACAATGAACCCCACACACTTCACTATAGGCATCATACATTTTTGTGCATCACACGCCACATGCATAATATACCATACATTCAATATTTACTCTACAAATGTTTTTCAACATTTTCACATTCATACATCATGGATCATACAAGTCTTCATCTAACATATGCCATACTTATATCATCCACGTGTTTACTATCATACCCTATTCATCCTATGCATTAAATACCCTATTAGGATATTTACACACATTTCCACACATTCTATACATAGGAATATACCATTAAACATACACTTTGTATCCCCACATTACTCGTGTTCTACACACTATGCTATTATTTATCATACACCCATCTATCATACTACATTACTCATCTATGTACATGTATTATGCTACGTGTTATTACGCTACATGTTATACATTCTAAATATCTTACCATCACATTCTAAAAACCACGTTTTTACATAATCATCTTCATCACCTGGTCATATTTTCTCATTACATATTTCTACATTATCTTCTATGCACTGAACTCACCACCTGATGACGCACATTAGTTTCTCAGTCCATTCTCGACTGCCAAGGGTTTAAAAATAAAATTCACCTTACACTCATCACAAATGAAACAATCCTAGGCTATTGACATATGCTTTATGCTAAATCATCACCTATTATGTCATTGTTATAGTGGTAGAGACCTTAGGTTATAGTAGCACTCCCTCATTTCATCTTGTACTGATATATGCTTAAGGATAAATAAACACTTATCCATTCATTTTATAGCAATATACGCTTAGGAAAAATCATAACTTATATGTTCATCTAGTTGTGATATACGCTTTGGATATAGGGTTCATGCAAACATAATTTCTAGGTTCGCATATCATTAATAGAATCACACATTCGTCATAGTGTAGTAGACACAACATACATTTCATCCATTTACTAATAACACACTCTAGTTTTATTGTCCATTCTTGAATACTGAGCGGGAAAATATAAGCTTCATTGCATGCACTTAAATTCACTTGAGGGGCACTCAGATCCTATTATTTCATCTTGCATTCCATTCCATCCATCCACAACACATTGCATTATCTTGGGGGAATTTAATCTTGTTTACTATTATTTTACATGATCATTTTACTACAGATGTTATACTAATATCGTATATGTAATTATATATACCGTCTACACATGTGGGTTCAACACATTTGTCTATTTGTTATCATAGATACAGATCCTTCATACACAGTATGGATGCTCACCTTCTACCCTTCCTACACTGGGTCACTAGGGGCATCCAAATTCATTCCCTCTAAGTACTAGTATTTCATTTTGTACTTTGCACTTTACCTTACTTTGTTTATTCATGAGTTGACATAGTTTTTTATTTATATAAACATGCTAATGTGTGTTCTATGTGTAGTAATTTTTTTGCACAATTACATGTTTCCATGACTACTACTTTTTCTTGTTTGTACTTGTCTATCATTATTTGTTTCTTGTATGCAGGCCTTGTCCTATGTTTGATATGCACACTTGTTTTTTGTTTGCGGGCATGATTTCCTTTATGTTTGTTATGGCATCATGAGTGAATTCGCATGTTCACAGCCAAATTTGTGTGGCTTACTTTTCTTATTGTGTGTTTACATTACTTTTCTTAGTATTTTACACACTGTTTGCATACTTTAAACTTGTCATCTTACATGCATTGTATTTCGGTACTAACCATTGTCTTTGGCTACCCATCCTTGTTTATGCATTATTTTGTTTCTACCAAGTACATTTCCTTCTCCCTACTAGGAAAAGTTACAAAATCAAATGTATTTGGTAATATTTTGGGGTCGTATTCTCCTATTAGTGGCGTTTCATGTGTCCCTAATGAGGGGGGAATAATTTGGGGGTTTTCACATACTAAAAAAAAGATTCTTTACTGGTTCAGTTTCAGTAACATACATCGAGTGGGTTTAGAATAGTCTACGAACCCCACACATAGCGATTTTTTATAGAACATGGTGTTCTTACAATTCTAGGAAGTAGTTATAGGCTTGGAGGTTTCAGTGGGTGTTCTTCCCTACACTACTTTATCTAGTAGCTTTAAATTTCCCAAAAAAACCATTATGATGCATAGATCTCTTTCAATACATTTAGGGTAGTAGTTAGATCTTGGAAGACATAAAGCATTTCCTCCCATACAATTCTTTGACTAGGGTGGCGTGAGATCGCCCAAAAAACATGTATTATCTGGATATGTTTCTAAACTCTTTCTCTTAACATGGATTAGGTGCACATTTTCCATTTACATTTGTATGTTTTACATGTATTTATGCTTTCATATACATGCGTATTTTACATTTTGCATTTTTTACACATACATACATACATATTTATCTACTTGATCGTTTTCTCCTTATAAGTCTGGCCATATGTGAAACAAGCAGTCAAATAGGTGAAACAGAAACAACCACATGATAAGAATAATCTTCACTATAGAACATAATTTACTAACCCTGCAGATACATTACACATCACAACTAACTACACACATGTTTTTCCCTAGGTTCACTCTCATCACTTTTTCTTTGCGTAGTTTTCATCTTTATCTTGCGTGCTCCTCCATCATTTTTATCATACCACACATTCTCTATTATTTCAACATGTTTCGAGTAAAATATTCATAGACATAAGGTAAGCATCTCTATCTACTTTATGTTACCAAGATTTCTACTCACCAACATTAAATGGGGGGAAAAATGTAGTCACAAAGTCATACACATTAGAAATTATTTATCACGGTCTCATACAAGTATTTAGAATGTTGTTGACTGAATAAATTAATAATTAATCCCCTTATTTTGGCAATCTTGTTTTATTTTATTTCATTGTTACTAACACTTTTCATCCACATTCCTAGTTTGTTTTGGTCATTTCCCTTTATTTTAGCATCGACTATGGCACTCACGTTAGTGCCTTGGTCCCACCAAGGGGAACCCCAGCCCCATTTTGCACTTTCCTGCCACATTTTTGGCTCTTTATATCCATTTATCATCTTTATCTTTCTTATCGTCCACCTTTTCAAGGTTAATTATCGAAATTTAGATCAAGAACCCTACAAATATAAATTTATGAGACCATAATGAGGGGCCTAGCATCACTTACTACTATCAATCCATATATAGTTGCATCCATCTATTGTACTGGAGATGACTTGCATCCACATAGATCCATCATCAAGGCACAAGGATAGGACATCTACATCACACTTCATAGGGGAAGGAATTATATTCTTTTTCATGCACATATTCTACTACATTTTCTACACATAGTTATTGCTCCCTACTTAACAAAGTGTGACTGACAAAAGAGCAACCTATAAAATGTTCATGAACACTTGCACATAAAAATACATTGAGTTTGATATCTATTGCAGCGATCAGTTAATAAGGCCACCATTCTGGTAGTTGAGGTTAGTTTAGCCCCTTTACATGCATTATTATTTTTTAGGGTTTGATGCTTGTTTTTGGGTATTCCATGTCATTCTTTCATCTTGGAGTATTGGCGACATCTATCACAGGACATCAAAGTTGATATAACACACAACAAATGTTCTAGGTCATCTTTTAACTCTATAAACGCTATTTTTAGAGGTTTTACATAGAACAGGGCTCCCAAATTGTAGACGAGTGTCCGCAAGTGCCCCAGTCCTCCTCAAGGTGCCCCAGTCTAGCTAGATCCTCCATATCCATCCTTTTTGGGACTTCTACATAGTCGTTATTTCTCTTGATTTTTTTAGTCATCTCTATGACACTTTTTGACAAGAATTTTTTATTCAACTAAGTTTTTTCCTCTTCTTTCTTGCACATTAGGGTTAACACTTCCTTTTGCATAGTTGGTTATCTCATTTACATTCTTATTTATTGCATTTATTTACTTTATTACAAATTTTCATAGCTTAGATTAACTAGCCCCACACTACATACTTAGTTCATTTTTAGTTAGCTCATTCTAGATTTTTTACACTCAAGATCTCAAATTTATCATTCTATTCTCTAAAAGGTAAAAGAATAATTTTTTATGCATTCATCCAAAAAAATTCTAAAATCATAATATAAAATATGTATTAGTAGTTAGATCTATGTTGTATTTGTAGTATTTATAAGTTGCATGTGACAGAAAAGAATTTTTGTATTCATTTAGATAACTTCCAGAAACCATTCCCTTTCAAATTAGAATTTATATATTATGAAAAAAACATCAAACAAAATTATTGTCTCGACATATAAACCATCTCATATACCTCCAACAAACAATCTTATAACCAAATAATTTGTCTTCTTTGATTCATGATCACCTCTTTCACATTACACATTCATACCCCTGTTATAATTTCTAATTTATTTCCAGCAAAAATAACAAGCATGAATATTTTAAAATATTTTTAAACAAACATCTATACAACTCCCATTTACAAGATTAAACATACACAAACAGCTCACATAAAATATACAAAAAACTTCCTAGCTTCTGATCTAGCTAGTGCTACTGTAGGATATCCCCTTACAACCTTTGTATGACAAGTATATCTAGGAAGGGTAGGTAAATTCCCACATGTTATTTCATCACTTGAGTGAGACAATAGACTAGGAAATGTCAACTTGTATCTTATACACGAAGTCTTTCACTCCACCACCTCACCCAACCTTATTGTTGAAAAATTTTGAGTATTAGATTCACAATGTTTTCCAATATAAGTTTAATTTAACCAAAAAAAATCTAACCTTAGGATTTGAGTCATCTTTTCATCCTTAGTTTTGGCCTCATCCTTTATTTATCTCACATACCCATATGATCATCTCTAGATAAGACCAAGCTTAAAGAAGTAGGAAATTTTAGAAGGTGATATAACCAAATTTCAATCTATTTCCAGACACCAACATTGATCAAGAACTATGGTAATTACCTCTTAGTGTAACCCAATTTTGTAGGATTTGCATTATTAGCCAATCTACTATTTCGGATGAACAAGTCAGTGTAGCATAGCATATTTAGTATAGGTTGGAACATTCACACAAGCTTACACA
The DNA here is from genome assembly GCA_019776745.2 of Taxus chinensis. Classification (NCBI taxonomy): domain Eukaryota; kingdom Viridiplantae; phylum Streptophyta; class Pinopsida; order Cupressales; family Taxaceae; genus Taxus; species Taxus chinensis. The sequence continues at coordinate 775,749,444 of CM034146.1, forward strand.
TACCCCACATCCAAATCACTAACTACACATACAACATCATCTTCACATAATTTTTCTTGGATCAACCTTGGGAATTTGAGTTCACCTAAATAGTTTTCCACTTTTTGGAGCATACAAAATCTAGTGAAGCTGATGTGAAATAATTATTCTTTCGCACATCCTTATTTGTTATATCTTTATTTCTACCTTCCCCCTCTCCCATTACTTTGTAGGTGTTCATACACCCCTTGAATATGTCAGAAAGGTAATTCAACACATATTTTGGTTTTTATGCCTCAACAATATACACTTGATCCCAACAATCTCTCATTCTTTCCAATTTGGCCAAGAATTACATAGATGATAACCACTCTCACATCTTTTTTACATACATCATGTGACTTATGTCTCACATTGTGCTAGATGAGATCCAAGACCCTATTCAAACTTATGAATTTCTTTGTGGCCTAAGAAACATGAATACAACTTTTAGGACATTTTTTTATGCATAAATAATGACTATAACATATAAGATACAAACACATGATGACAATATGACAATATAGTTTTATTAGAGTAATGATTGAATTCATAACATTAAGGGTATGGAAAACACTCTGCAATCTCAGTCATCTCCTTACATGGATAAAAAGTCACATTTATACAACTTGAGAAAAATAAAAAAATCCAAATGAAATTAATTCATAATGAGATGCATCCCTTTCCCATAGATCCTTTTATGAGTCAATCTCTTAGGTAAATATCACTATATATGTCAAATGACCTCATCTCCATCTCGATGGGGTACATTTGAGAATTGGAGGGTTCTTAGCTCTCTCATACCAATAACCACCCTATTCATAATATGACCTTGACATTTAACAACTGAGGGAATAATCATGTTGAAAGTTACCTTGGATAGCTTTATTCATCTCTCCTTTCATAAATGTCTCACATTAAAATTCAAAGTTGGAAAAAATAATGATGATTCCTATAGTACTTGATACAATGGATTCACACATTGTTTTAGATGGTCCTTCACCTCTACCAGTTGTTTTAGTTTTTTCTTGAATTAAATTTCATACCTTATTATTTTATGGTATATGTTAGGCTTGTTTATGTGCTACTTCTTTTTAACTTTTTTTTATTGAGAAGATGTCATTTTTAACCTAACTTTAAGTTATCGATATTATTTTTCCTTAACTTGTAGGTTGATGTGATGATCTTGTTGAGATTTAGAGGTGGTATGCCATCCAAAAACTCACTTTTATGTGATTTTAATAGTATCATTTGTATTAGTAATAGAATGATCATTTTTTTATACCTCTACCCTCATTGTTTTCAATTCAAGAGGTAACAACGAGTTTTTCCCACTCTACAAATTTTTGAATTCTCTATTATGCCTAGTGTTTGATGCAATGTTAGATCTTTATGTACTATCCCCTAACCCTCCACTTGACCTTGTTGACACCTTTTTTGGTGTCCCATCGAGCTCTTAGAAAGAGGTTACGGCGGGCTCTTCAAAATCCCACCTCTTGGGAAAGCTCTTCTAAAGCTTGTTGATGGGACTCTATCCTTAAAGATTCCATCTTCAATCACTTCTATTATGAAATATTTGAGAGAGTTGTCACTTATCAATAATCTCGTGGGTCCTAGACCGCTATTAGAATAAATCTAAAAATGGGTATGAATCAAATGGGCCCCTGTGGTTTGGTTAACATTATTTCTCTCCCCAATGGTTTTATGCTCTTTACTTTCACTCAAAAAGAAGACTTTTTGTGAGATATTTTAGGAGGTGCCTTGTGATTTGGTAGGAAAGGCTTTTATCTCAGAAGGTTTATGTCAAGATTTAATGCTAGAACCAAAACAATGACCCAAGTGCCAATCTGGGTGCGCCTTCCAAATCTTCCTCTAAATTTTTGGCACTCTGTTGTTATCGAAAGTATTACCCTCTCCATTAGCTCTCTTATTTCTATAGATGAATCTACTAAAGTTGGTTCTATATTCATCCATGCTAGATTATATGTCAATGTTGATATCAACATCCATTTTCCATTGAGCTGCACTCTGATCTTAGAACTTAGGTTCAACCCATTGACTATGAGTACATCCCCTAGGCTTTCTCTACCTACAAAAACATTGGTCATTGTGCTCAAGATTTCCCTTCAAAACCAGCACCAAAATCCAAAGAGCAGACCCACTCACTGAATAATAATGGAAAATTCATTCCCAAATTCATGAAGGAGGCCAGCACCTTGAATAACTTTGATATTATATAAGAAGAGGGTGAAATCCCTAAAATTATCGTCTCTCTCCCACCTCCCTCTTCTTCTCCCTTCTTTGAGCCCACTCCTTTTTAGTTTGCCATCTCCTTTATCCATTCTCCAACTGCTATCTCTTCCCATCCACTCTCTCCTCAGTCTTCTTCTTCTCCTTTGTTTTTGACCTCTTCTCCCTCCTTAGAGATCCCTATTATTTTTCCTCTTTTCAGTACTTCTCCTCGATTTTTTTTTCCTCTTTCTTCCCCCTCCCTTTGTGATCTCTTGGAGGAGATTTTCAATATTATCTTCCCATTCCAATATGACCCTCTTGTTTCCTTTGAATTTACACCTTCAGCCACTTGTTCTCCTCTAAAGGAAAATAGTCTCATCTCCTCTTCTACCTCTTTATCCTTAGAAAACAGTCCTGCTAGAAAGACTAGAAATAACTCCAAGAAAACTGTTGATGTGGGTCCTAAAAAAGGAAATGGTAAAAACATAAATAAATCTAAGCTTCAGGAAGAAGCATTCAAAAATATAGCTCAAATAACTCATGGTGTCCTTACCATGACGGGTGGAGGAAAGCACAAATCTAAAAAATGAAAATCTTCTCATGGAATGTAAGGGGATTAAATTCTCCCCCAAAAAAAAAGAATTCTCAAATACTTTAGACTCAAGCACAACCCAGACATTCTGATGTTACAAGAAACTAAGATGAAAGAGGATGAATCAATTCACAAGTTCTTACCTAATGTCTCATTTGTGTCTTGGGCTTTGGTGGCTAACTCAGGTGGTTTATGTACCTTCTCAAACCTTAAAGTTATTTTTGTTGAATGAATTATTAAAACTCCTCATTTTTGGGAATGTTTCTTCAATAAATTGGCTCTAATATGGGATGGATTAATATTAATATTTATGCTCCAAATCTTGAAAATCAGTAGGAAAAAATTGGAAGGAACTTTTAATGTCTGTAATAATTGCAAGCATCCTCCATAGATCAAGTTGGTGATTTCAATACTTGCCTTTATCTCTCAAAAAAAGGGCAGTAATTGTATCAGCAATAGTAGTATGGATGCTCTGGTTGACTTTATCAGTAAGGGGGAATTCTTCAATTTTGACCTTCATGGTGCCTCCTATACTTGGTCTAATCAAATACTTGGAAGCAATCATATCCAAATCAAACTAGACATGATTCTTTCCTATATGGATTGTTAATCACTATAATGATTTTTATCTAATGTCCCTTCCTAAATTTACTTCTGATTGTTTTCCCTTGCTCCTTACAGCATCTCAAATCTACAACTCAAAGCATCTTCATTTTTGGTTTGAGCTTGCTTGGCTATAAAATCATGATTTGGAATACCTTATTGTTGATTGGTGGAAAATTGATATTCAGGGATTTGCTATGTTTAGGTTTACTAAGAAACTAAGTTGTGTTAAAAAGGAACTTAAAATATGGAAAAATAATGTGTTTTGGGATATTCGTAGAAGAAAGGAGAAGCTAACTAGAAAATTAGCCATTATCTCTACCAACATTGATTCTTACGGCATAACCCCCCTTTTTCACCAACAAGAGCCTACTCTTCTCAGCGATTACCATAACACCCTTGTTGAAGAAGAAGTTTACTAACATAGTGTCTCCCGAAAACTACTTTTTTTTTTTCCAAGTTAAGTTTGAAATTTCAAGATCTCACCCTCCTAAAGTATTTAAGCCAAGTTTAAAGTTTGAAGAAATAGCCAAATCCATGCCGTAGTGCTGTTTAAATCTCTATTTTACTAGTTTTGAGAAATTCTCCATCTCCTGGTCTATGCATAATATCCTCTTTACAATTATCCTTTTTTGATAAAAATTGTTCACTTGTTCTATGGCCTAGGTCATCGAATCATTATTTTTCCTCCATGCCTCCGGCTTGTGAAGGAAATTCAAAAATTGGACTCAAAATGATGAAGTTCTCTTCCTTTGTGTATTTTTCCCACAGTCGGGAACGACAGGCGTTTTCTTCCCTATCAAATTTTTTCCCCATCATCCACGGGTACATGGACATCCCTAATTGGAATTGGGTTGGTGGAGAAATTTGTGTTTTTGAGCCTCTTTGTAAAAAAGGTGAAAAGTTAAAAAGTGACCCGCAACCCTGATCAGGCTATAAAGGGAAAAAGTCAAAGTTGAAGCTCGCATGAAAAAATTCAAAGGTGAAGCTCGCCATTGAAAATTCAAAGTAGATGAGTAGGCCATCGGGGCACTTTTGGAAATTTAACCAAATTCCCAAAAGTGAAGTAAAAGTTCTAGAATGCTCCGCGGCTCCACCAAGGTCTCGGGCCTGCTGTTGAAAAGTCAAAGCGGGAGAGCGAAACGGTGGAGAACTTTGAGTTTTTCAGCCTTTTTCCAAAATAGGTTAAAATGTTGAGAAAAGAGTCGCACCCCAATTTCTAATCATAGGATGCCACTTGTCAAGAGTTCAATTGAAGCAGTGGGTCAGTAGAGTAATATGAGTTTTTGAGCCTCTTTGTAAAAAAGGTGAAAAGTTAAAAAGTGACCCGCAGCCCCGATCAGGCTATAAAGGGAAAAAGTCAAATTTGAAGCCCTCAAGGAAAAAGTCAAATCGGGAGAGCGGAATGGTGGGGAACTTTGAGTTTTTTAGCCTTTTTTCAAACAAAGGTTAAAATGTTGAGAAAAGGGCTGCGACCCCATTTCGAATGAAAACGTGCCACGTGTCTAAGTTAAAAAGTTGAAGTGGGGGTGCGGGTCAATTTGTTCTAAATTTCCAAATCTCTAAAAAATCACAAAACGCAAAGGGATTTCCCCCATACCCACTCCAGTCTCTTCCTACCACATGGGTGGCCCAATTTCAAAGTTATAAGAGAAAATCAAACAGTCTGTATCCAAACTAGCAAATCAAATGTAACATTCACGTCACACGATATGGTTTCTAACCCACCATGAGCGTTTTTTTTGCAATGGAGGAATTTGAAGAGGCATAAATGATTTGTAAATTTTTAACCATTTTGGCATGAGATATAATGGCTCCTCTGAGCCATTCAAGGGGTTGGTGATTGATTTCAAAAAGACCAGAGTGCTTTGTACCTGGAAAAGAGAGAAAATGACATACTTCTTCTATTTTCCCTTCTCCTTAGATTTTCCTCTATTCTCAAAGCTCTGTATAAATTCTACTTTAGCTTCAATAATAAAAGAAGGAATTTTTACCTCTTTGATTGATGGATTGATTGGTACCTTGCAACCAATGAATTTCATTTGGTCTTGTAGCTTCTCCTATGGATTTGTTTTCTTTCTTACTATAAATGCATGTAAATGAAATTTCTAATTAATGTGTGTGGGCATCTGATATTCTACTCACAACAGTAGTTTTCTCCTACCTCCATTTCCACTCCCCTTCCCCTTTCCAAAACAAAGTTTCTTCTCTACTGAGACATTGCTAGCTTTGCCACAAGGTCAGTGGAGTGCCCCTGTTGGATCTCTAGTCGAAAGTCCACCATTGGATACCATATTTTATGCATGCACCTACGGAAGCTACACCGTTCAAGTAGAGGGACTTAGATTCCCATAGTGTTGGCTTGAAACCCACCAATTTTTCCACAAGAAAAATTTGCTTGCCAACATGACAGAATATATTCAAAGTTCTCTGGCTACAACAACATGATCATAACACAAATGTTCCACACGATGACCACTAAGCATAAAAGAAGAGATAAAATCAAAGAGCTTATTACTATGGAGGGTAACTACTTAAACAAGGAGGATGTCATTGTTGTTGAATTGACCCAATTTTATGCTCTTATCCTCCATGAGGACACTACCCCATGTGAAAAGGATTTCTAGGAAATGTTGCAGCATATTTCTAAATTGATCTCTGAAGATATAAACTCCAAGCTCACCCAGATGTTCTCCATGGAGGAAGTTCATAGTGCCATATTTCATATGAAGGGAGATAAATTGTCGGGCCCGGATGGTTTTCCTGTTGTCTTCTTCCAAATGTTCTGGCATATTATTGAGGCTGAATTGCTTGCAGTTTTCAATGAGTTTTAGAAAAATGACACTCTTCTAAGGGAATGGAATAACACTTTTGTGTCTCTTGATCCTAAATCCATTGGTTCTAAACTGATTTCAAATTACAGGCCCATAATTTTATGTAATTCTTATAAAATTATTACTAAGTTGATGGCCTCCCATCTCAAACCCCTTATGGACAATTTAATTTCAGAGCAACAGAATGGTTTCATTGGTAGAAAATTGATCCAAGGTGGAATCATAAATGTCTATGAAGCCATACATTCAGCTTCCCTTTCTAAATCGGTGAACATGGTCATCAAACTTGATATCTAAAAATCTTTTGATAGAGTGAATTGGTCTTTCCTGCTAAAGGTTCTTAAAAAATATAGATTTGGGGAAAAATGGTGTTCTCGGGTTCATAATTATATTTCTTCCCCCGATTCTCTACTCTTATCAATGGAATCCCTCATGGTTTTTTCACCACTAGTCGCAAAATCAGGAAAGATGACCCTTTATCCCCCTTTTTATTTATTCCAATGGATTATACTCTCAGTAGAGTACTTGAGGCTATTAAAAGAGCTAACAGAATTGATGGTATTACTACCACTTCAAATATCCCTACTACCACCCATATTCAATTCACCAATGACACCCTGCTTCTTGGTATTGCTTCAGTTTTTGAGGTTAAAATGTTGAAGAGGATTTTGGATTGTTACTAATTTTCCTCTAAGAAGTTAATTAACTTCAACAAGAGCAACATTGCTTTCCTAAATACCCCTGCTGTCAAAAAAAGAAAGATTACATCAATTTTCGGTTGTAATATCATGGACCCGCCTTCATCCTATTTAGGTATCCCACTCTTTTCAGGTACGCATTTGAAATCACTTTCAAATCCTATTATAAACAAATTTAAAAGGAAGCTCATAGGATGGAAAGGATCCCTCCTTAGTCAAGAAGACAAGTTACAACTAGTAAAATTCACTCTATAAAACTTGCCCATCTACTTCATGTGTTTGCTTAAAATGCCTGCTTCGATAGTTGCAAGTATTGAAAAAATTTAGAAAAAGTTTCTATAGTCAGGGGATGAAGATAGAAAAATAATGCACCTTGTTTCCTGGAATGTTGTTTGTAAACTGACTACTCTGGGAGGGTTAGGTTTGCACAATATTGCTAATATGAACTCTACTATATTAGTAAAATTAAGTTGGGAAGTTGCTACTAAAGGAAAGGCTTCTTGGACTTAGTTGTTAATTAGAAAATATATTTCTTCAAGAGAATAATTATTTTTTGAGGAAACCCCAAGTGGCTCAGACATTTAGAATTCTATTAAGATTTCTCAAAAATTGTTGGAATTAGGTACCAGGTGGGAATTAGGCAATGGCAAGTAGATAAAATTTTAGAAATGCTGGTGGATTGGGGAGAAATCTTAAACTTCAGATCCATCTTGGGAGCCTATCAGAAACACTCTTACCATATTATGTGGGAGATTTATAAGTGGCTATATTGACAGTACCCCTCCTTTTCCTTGTTGGTCCATTCCTAGATGGGAGGGTGCAAGCTCAATTCAATTACAACGACTTGAAATGCTTAATATGTTGTTATCCTCTTACTATCTCTATGTTTCTCCTATGGAGGATGTTCATATCTGGAACTTTTTTTCTTTTGGTGCTTTTTAAGTTAAGGCCACCTATTTATCCCTACCCCACCATTTGGAGGACATATCCCTTTATCACATCTGGTTTCCTCGAGTGATACCAAAGATTGGTTTTTATTCTTATCTTGCCTTTCGGGACACCTTTCTCGCAAGAGAAAACCTCAATTGACATGGTTATTCTCTTCCTAACATGTGTGTTATGCCTTAATGCTCTTGAAACTTTTTCTCACTTGCTCCTTCATTTTCCTTTCTCTCATGTTGTTTAGAGTTTTCTTCTAAAACAATTTGACATTTTTTGGGTTTTTCCTAGTCTATTTCAGAAGCTTTATTACAATGGGTGCCTCTGTTTCACCACCAAATGGAAAATCTTGTCTAGAAACTCCTTATGCATACTTTATGGATGCTCTGGAAGGAAAGAAACAAGAGTTTTTTCAAATAGCAATCTCAAAGTCCCCTTCATATCTTTAGCTTGGTGACTGCGAGACTTTAGGAAAATTTGAACTGCTACATCTGGAAGAAGCATAAATGTAAAACCTATCTTAATATGAAATGATCTTGGCTAAATAATCTCCAAATACCTTTGTAACCTCCCATTCCAACTGTAGTGAGAGATAATACCACTTGGATCCCTTCTCCAATATGATGGCTTAAAGTCAATATTGATGGTGTTGTTAAAGGAAATCCAATGATCTCTGGTGGAGGGGCCTAAATTTGAGATGATATGGGCCAACTGATGGCAGCCACTGCTATTAATTTAGGAAAAGTTACAAATCATAGAATTTAAGCCCTCATAATCCTTAAAGGTATGGAGCTTGCTACCAAATTTGGAAAAATTAATCTCATTGTTGAAAGTGATTCCCTCAATATGATCAACTTTCATAGTAACATTGGCACTGCAAGTTGGTCCATCAGTAACATCATAGCTGATATTCATAGCCTTCAACCTAATTTTTGTAACATTCGGTATTAGCACACTTATAGGAAGGGTAACAAGGTGGGTGATATATTGGCCAACAGGGACGTTTCAATTAAAAGTCAACAGACTTGGATCAGGAATTTTCCTGAGTTTCTTCTAAAGCTATTGATGATGACATCCCTAATTGAAATTAGTTTGAGGAGCCTATCTTTGAATTCTTTTATTTATGCTATATTTTATATCGACATTATCCTTCACTATTCCTTCTCCTCCGCTAATGAGGATTGCATTAATTGTTATTTGATTGTAATTTCTTGTCATGATGTTCTTCGTACATAGGAAAGAAGGATATCAGTCATTTTGTTAATAGGCATTACTAATCATAAATGGGAATAGTCACAATATACTTTGGAATGTGGCAGAGGGGACATTCCAAATATTAAAAATCCCCACTTTATTTATTGCTCTTCCACTTTAATTTTTCATACCACTTCGGCTCTGTTAAGTATGGGGGATTCTCTGGTACATGTTGATCATACTAACTATAACGAAATCAAGAAGGATACTAAAGTTTGGGACTTTCTTAAGGAAAAATGCGTTATTTTGTTTATTGAATTCTTGTCTGGTCATTTTTTTGTGGTTTTGAGAAGCATGTTAGCTTCTTAGAAGTAGGTAAATGTGAAATTTGGGAAGATTAAGTTTGAAATTTTGACGAAAATCATTTCTGCCACGACAGGTCTCCCAGCTTAGGGTGACATTTAATTCAATTTTTTTTAAAGTATAAATGGGGGCATTTTGGGGGAAAAGGAAATAATAGGTGAATAAGTATTTATTGGGCTATGAACGCACCTCTCTGAAAACTCATTGAGATCGAGTTGCTGAAAAAATTATCTGTTATTTCATGTTTGAAGGAAGATATAAGCTTGTGTTCAGCCCTCAACTCTTCCTCCCATCTCATTTCCACAACGATATTAAGGTAAACTTGGCCAATTTTATTTTCTAGTCCCTAGATTTATCCATTAAATAGGCTCATGTTGGTGAAGTCCCTCTGCTTCACCAAGGCTTATTGTATTTTTTGTTTAAATCTGTCACCATCTCTGAAATATTGTCCTACTTTCCTACTATCTCCTACTCATTCTAGCATCATTCCCCTCCTCTGCCCCTTGTTCCTCCCACATCCCGTTATTTCCATTATCACCTTCACCCTCCACCTGATGCTAACCCAGAGGTGGAAATCAGAGACCACTATGATGCCACCTCGCTCCCCACTAGTTGTCACCTCACCTTATTCTTTCTTCGCTTGTCCTCCTCTCCCCCCACAATAGCATTCCATCCTCCTATTTTCTCCCCTCATTCTGTTAAAGACATGGATGTGTCTAGTCCTACTATTGAAGGTGTTATCCTCAAGGTGTTTCTTGGCCTAACTTAGGCTTATCTTAATTCTCCAACTCCTTCTCTTCTGAATTCCCCTCTTGTTTCTATTTTTGTTAAGGAGTCGGGTACTATGGAGGGTGACACTATGGTTTTAATTGAACATGTTATTGAACATATTGATGAGGATGTTATGGAAGTTTCTGGATTTTCTCCCGAGGATGTTGTGGAGGATCGTGCTAACACTGCCACTACAGATATTTCTAGGGATAACACTATTTAGTTACTTCATGGTGCCATCGATAACATCAACAACACCTTCACCGTTATAAGGAATTGGTTAAGATATACATACGATACCTAGGCTCATCTCCAAAAAGGTGGTAAGGAGATTATAACTTTGCTGGAAACTATGGTGGAAAAGAACTTTGATGTTTTTGTTTTTGAAGCGGTGAATGTCCTTAAAAATATGTTTGATATGTAGCCCTGTTTTGGACTTTTTTCTCTTTTTTGTAATGTTGGTTCTTTTTTACTTTTGTCATGTTGTAATTTTGCTTTATCTTGCTATATCTGGCCTTGTGAGCCTTATGTAAAAATAACGTGATTCCTTTCAACACCCTCGTCGTTTACCAAATTCTAAATAACATAGAATGATAATTTTTCAATTAAAAAATTTAGGTTAGAAGCCAAACCCTCCTCGTTACCCATGATAAAGTATTTTTTTATCATCCATCAATCAACAACTTTCATAAACTTAATAATTTATATGTTTTTATTTTGGTAATGCTAGTGACTTAATGTTCTCCAAAAAACATAAAAATTAATACTAACTATATTATTAATTTTAGTAAAGGTGAATAAGAATCAATATTTGTCAAGTTATATAGATTAAGAATAATAGAAATATCAATATTATGTTTTCCTTAAGGTTTAATTAGGACAAAAAGGAATAACCGATATGCAAGATAAATTGTATGTATAGGAATATACGTATTATTATTATTATTTCAAATTATAATATAAAAAATATAATTTTGAAATATTTTTGTGATCAGTTAAAAAATAATTAAATATTCAAGTATAAATGGTTGTTATAATAATGTTTCTTTCACATCAATTAATAATGAAATAAATATTATAATAACATACAAATAATTAATCACTCTATAATACCAAAAACAAAGGAGTAATATTCTATTAAAAAACATTAAAAAATGTGTTATTTATTGTCATGCAAAATGACTAAGCCAAAAATTGAAAAAAAATGAAGCATGACAACTAAGTCCCTAAGTGAAATCCTGCCTCCAAGTCATTGTGCATCCTTCCTCTATCCAACCTACATCTAGTTCCACCCTCGTAAATGCTTAAAGGAAATTATTAAAAATTTCATGAAGTATTTTTCCATGTGCAAGAAATATTACTCAAGCTGGTATGTGAATTCAATCAAATTCAATGAAATACTACTTCATTTGGAGGCCTAAAAAGGCCATTTGTTGCCATTCTGAAGCTAGTAAACATGCTCCATGAGAGTTTGGGAAAGATATAAAACATTTGAATGTGATTTTGTGGATTCTTGAAGGTGTTTGAGGAAATTTGGGAATATTTAGGAAATAATTCCTCATTTAAGGACAATCTACTCAACATCAGGTTTTCTAGGTGCAAGGAACAAACACCCTAATTATGAAACCTAACTTCTCCAGATGATTTTAAGATCTCCATAAGGATTTAGGAGGTAATAAAATAGGAATTTTAAATCTATGGTAATTATCTACATGGTGGTAACATCAATTTTAATATAATTCTTTAAGGTTTCAAGAAGAATTTCAAAATAGTACAATTGCCCCTCCCTGTTCAGAACACAAATGGGCCAAAAAAAATTAATTTCAAGAATATTCAAGTTCTAAAAGTTGTTCTTTAGATCTTATAATGTGTTTTGGATTCAAAAAAATATAGTATTTAACCCTAAAACATTATTTTAAGCCTTCGCAATTAAATAAGCAAGATCTATGTATATTTCTAGACATCCGAAGAAAATTTGGCTTCCCTTTTTTGCCCCAGTCATACTTTTGACACTCTTGTGTCACTTTTTTCACCCCATTGGATAATGGGGACATTTTTTACAAAACATTGCAACCTAAAAATCCTCCCTAAGTCACACTTATGTGCCCCATGTGTCCTAATTGTCCCTTTCATCCCCATGATGCAACGGGAACAAGAGGTGCACAAAATTACAACCTCACTCCCTCATCAAGGTCACACTTTTTTGTCCCAATTTTCTCCAATGGGACAAGGGGGGCAAGAAAGTGTAACCTAATCCTTTTTAAATCTCTTGGACCCCCATATGACCTCACATAGCTCCGCAGGTGCATTTTCCCAGCCCCTAGACTTCATTCTCAGCCCCTCATCACATCCTCCTCTCCCCACATACTACCACTTATCACAATCCTACTCTAATTCACTCTTCTTTATCCCAAACTTAAAAGATTTAAATCCCATGTAAACTCAACTTTAACTTGAGTTCAAAGCATAGTTAGTAAGGTGAGTTAACACCTCACTAAAACTCATTTGCAACTCATTCTCACTACACAGCCATTTTTTTATGAAATTGATTTTGAAAACTCCTCCGACCTTAATTCATGGTTTTCATGCCACAACAATAAAATGACAGTAAAATTCTTCTTTGATTCTATGAAGATTCAGTTGGTGAAATCATCTTAAACTTGGAGAGAATGATCCTCGAAAAGTATAATTTCATTGGAACCATTTCTTGCATAATGAGGTGTCTTATAATTAGGGATATGAATAACTAATTTTCCTCTCAGCATTCTTCCCTCTTCAAATAATTTTGCATTTTCCCAAATATCTGGCTGTGAAATCCCTGAAACTTTGAATGAATGATCCTTGATAAATGTACTTTCATCCGAATCATTTCTTGCAAGATAAGGTGGCTATTTTTTGAGATATGGACGACTGATTTTTCCTCAGTATTATTTCAACTATTATGAAAATCTCATTTCCCACTCATCTAGATGATGGAATCATCTGAAAATTGGAGCAGGGAATCTTCGAATAAAACCCATAATTTCAAGATTATTTTCATTGCAATCCAACACCTGGAGGTACACTTACTAAAAAATAACATGTGTTCATGATGGGGCATGTATAAAAATATTAAGTTGTCAAAAATGGAAAATCCTCAGCATTCTTGACACTCTGAATGATCAAGAAGCGCCAAGAATTGAAAATAATGAAAATTTATTAAAAATAGTAGTCTTGTTAGGACCTGCTAAAAATAGTAAGTATGGCAATTGAGCCCAAAAAAATGTGAAAAATCCCATTTTTCTTAACTCATTGATTTTTTACATCATTTCAATTTTAGGAAGGTGTTTTTTTTCCTAAACAATAAATAAAACCCTCTATGCGCTCTCAAAGCATTGGTTCCAAGGAGATCATTGCTCAACATAGTTTCATGAAAGGAGCTAAATGATCTAACTCATTCTAATTTTGGTAGAATGAAATCACTCTGATTGAATCCAGACATGAAAGTGAAATCATGCAGATCAAACTGTGATAAGTAAAAAAATCATATTATTCACTTGCACAATGAGTGAAATCAAGAAAATCATAAGGTTAGTGAAGAGTTTAAAAATAATCGAGAGCTTTATTCGATTTTAAGTCACCAAAGTGATGACCATCATGGGCATGATGAGAGAATATAATTGTGAGTGATGATGGTAGTCATCTCAAGAAATTCATACCTTGTGAAGTGTTTTAAACACTTGATCCATACTTGATAATGTTCGCACATCTATCAAGTTAAATAAGGTGGAATTTGCATCACTTCATTGTAGTTTGGATGTCAAGAGAATGGGACTCATTCTTAAACATCACTTTAATTTCGATTCAGGAATCATTCCTCCTATCTGGTGAAGGAAATTCATTCCCATGAGAGGCATCTGAGCAAGAAAGTGCATGATAATTTTATGGAAGATTTCATTCCAATAATTTTTAAGAACCAAGAAGGGTAAGAGCATGATCCTTTATTCCATTCACTTGTCATTTTTTAAAACAATAATTCAATACCTTGTAGTGTGATCATATACAAAGTGAATATCTATTTTGGTGAATGAAAGATAAGAATCAAGAGGTTAAGCATCATAGAGTTGATTCATGATCACTAGGGTCAATTGTGAAATCCTAAGAAGTAAGAATGTGGTCCCCACTCTCATTGTTAGATCAAGAAAGAATCATCATGAATGATTCCAATAGTCATCACAAGTTCACATTACAACATCTCACAGTATTTTTTCTAAACACCCACTCAGTATTTTGGAGTGTCTCACATCTCACAGAAGGAGGAAGAATGTACAATCATAGTGTTTCAATTCAATAGGTGTTCAGAGGTAAAGATTCTCATTCATGAAGCATTTCCTCAAAGGTCCGTCAAAAGGCTTTATCTTCATCAAATTGGTCAACCCTTCTCTCTCTATCTTTCTCTTCTTTTCTCTCTCTCTATATTCTAATTCTTCACGAAGAAAGCACTTTTTCCCTATTTCTTCCTATTCACTTAAGTGACCCTCAATTCAACATTATAAGATTTATTTTTCATCAATAATAAAAAGACACATTTTCTATTCCTAGGAATGTGGAAGGTCACAAGTGATGAGGTGAGGTGAAAATTCATGTGGGGGAGATGAAATGATAGTTGGTAATGTTATGAATTGGAATGGATTCTCCATTCCAAGGGGTTGAAAATTTTCTATTGATTATATGTTGTTGAGATTTACCACTAATACATCAAGCAATAAAAGTTACATTTCTTCTATTTATATGTGTATGCTCCTCTACTCTCTCTCTCTACTTTAAAACTTTGTAAGAATGGTAATCTTGCATAACCAAGAAGGAAATTTTTTTCCTTGATCAATGAACTTATAGAAATGTGTCTCTATTTTATTATTCTTGTTCATTTCTCACATTTTTGTGTTCTTCTAATTAAATGGGGACCTACTATGGTTAATTTTTGTGAATTATGCAAGCCTACTCACAAAATTAACCCTCTCTTTCCTTATTTCTCTAACTCCCCTTTACCTATTTTCACAGCAAATTCCTCCCTTGTACACTACAAAATTACTTTTTCACAAGTTTATTGGAGTACTCATGTGTGATCCCCAACCTAACGGCCACCCCACAGCTCTAGTTAGTTTACATTCAATAATGGGATTCTCCCCATTTCAAAGAAGGAGGGGCTTGGCCCCTTGACCGTTAGTGTAAACCAAGAATTTACATTCTGACAAATTATTTCACCAACACTATCCTACTAAACTTGAGTAATATCCATTTTAGATATTTTCTTAATAGACAAATAAAAATAAAAAGGTTTTTGTAGTGGTTAGTACCTACATCTAATTGTCAATTTCATATTAAGAATTATATTAGAGATTTTACTAAAGCAAATTTTGAAAATGACAACTATTATGTTTGGTCATATTCCCTTGAAAATAGTTGGAAAAAATATGTTTGAAGCAGGACTTATTCTAATGTACTATTTTTTTCGATCCCTTGTTTCTAGTGCTTACCTCTAATGTATCAATTATATAAAAGTTTTTTTTATTTTTTGTCATTTCCTCTAGTGTATCAATTATATTAAGGATTTATTGTTTTTAATCCTTTCCTATATTTTAAATTTGATAGGTAGCAAATTAAAAATATATATGTTTTACTTTGTCGTAAAATTATATAATTTAATTTAAAAGGATTTAATAAAATAATAAGTATCAATTCCTTATAATTTCAATAAATTAAACTTGATATACTTTTTGGTGTTAAGATTAAATGATACAAATAAAAATTTATGAATGTATAAGTATTGAAAACATAGCTTAGTACTAGTATTGAATTGCTTAGTAATTTAATCATTCAAATTCAACATAAAAACTATTAACATAGATTGATATGTCAAGTAGTATTCAATTTCTTAATAATTCAATGTAATATGCAAGATAGAACTCTTAATATAAGATGAAGTTTCATTTAGAATAATTTTGTTATTAAAAAACATAAGTTGATGTGTCATGGTATTAAATTACTTAACAATTCAATGTTGTAGATGACATCATAAATATCAATATAAATTTAGGTTTTATTTGGTTATTGTTTGGTTTTATATATGATAACCTTCAAAATTATTAAGGAGAAAAATTATGAAAAGTAAATATCATCAATCAATCAAAAAAATGAAATATTTATAAATTATTATTGCGAATCTATGAATAAATTATATAATATTGGCATATTTTCCTATGTTTTAGATTACATATATTAAATTACAATAGTGAGTAACTGTACATCTTGTTGTCATGCTAAATGTCTAGCATGAAAAATTGGAAAAAACATTTCCATGACAACTAAGCCCACACTTAAGAATCCTTGAATCGGGTAATGTAAACCTTCCCTCCAGCCAATTACTGACTCTATAAACCCCCATCATGGCTAATAGAGATATGATAACTATATTTTTAAATTGTTTTTTATGTTAAGGTAAGATGGTGGGAATTAGTTAATGGATTCATTTTGATCCACTTTGAGGGAACTACTACCGGAGGCCTAAAAAGGCATATTTTTAGGACTTTGGCACCTAATGAACACCCTCTAGAGCTGAAACAAGAAGAGATAATTCCTCCAAGTAGTTTGTAATTGAGATATGATATCATTAGAGTAATTTTAGGGATGTTCTATAAGGATAAATCAGTTTAGGAACAAGCTATGCAACATCGGGTTACTTATAACACGGTGTTGGGAAATGAAAGAAGTAAAAAATCTAGTGAGATTGTTCTAAATAGTTTAAGAGCCTCAAGTAATTTTGTGAAATGAATATTACTAATCAAAAATATAAGAATTCTTATTCCATGTTGCAAAAGGTTTTGGGATATTTTATCATCTGCATTTTGAGATATTTCCATGACACTGCAAGTAAAGGTCCATGCTCCCAGTAGAGATTCAAATGATCATGTTGGGAGTTCCAAATGGATTTGGGGCCTAATTAAAAATAAAAATTAAATATAATTCAACCCTATACATGCCTCATGGGATAATTTAGACACAAAATGCAAGTTTATCTTTGGTGGCAGTTATACCTTCTAGGAACCGTTCTTGGGAATAATGAAAAAGGGAGGTAAAATTAAAATTTAAGGAATAATTGTCTTCTTAAAATTGTGTAATTGGTTTCCTTAGGTATTTTCTACTAAGAATCATATAAAATTTTCCCATGAAACTCTCAGGGAAGCTCTGGGGGCAAAAACTCACTCTCTTGTGTCTATTTTTGACAGGTGCTGGTGAAGGTAGGCTTTCTAAAAGCATGCAAGTAACATTTTCACACCTAGGATGCACTTTTTTACCATATAACTTGGTGAAAAGGTGAAATGGATGCAAAAAATTTTGAACTTGAGGTGAGGAGAGATTGGTTTGAGTTTTTCATCACTTAAAGTGTAACTTTGGTGGTTATATGAGTGTTAACAACTCACAAGTTAGAATTTCCCCATCCCCATGATCAAGCACCCCCATCGCTCACTTGAGATTCCTTGTTGAAAATTTTCACATAGTTTAAAATAGTAATGGGTGCATAAAAGTGTGACCCCAAGGGAGGATCCCTTTTTTGTCACTTAAACACTAATTTCATGTGTTAGGGATAAATTATGCACTCACTCTTTCAAGTGGCCCTCTCTCCATGTTAAACTATACCCTTGGCACTATTTTCCATACATGATGAACCTTTTCACCTTTTCAACTCATGATAAATGTGGCAAGGTGTATTGGAGGCTTCTGGACCCATTTAGTAAGTGTTTACTCATCCTTAACCTAGGTTAAGAAGAAGCTGTGAAAATGAAACCAGAGAAGAGTTTTCTCAACCATGGTTATGTTTCAAATATTTAAATCATGCTTGTAAATTTTTGGAGCCATTTTTAAAATATCACCTCCCTCCATTTTTTCTTCAACTTTTTCATGCCCTAATTTTTCCAAGAAATCCCATACCCGAAATGGCAAATTTACTCATAGCTCACACATTTTCACTTTGTTTCTCTTGAAAGTTTTCCTAAGAGCTCCCATGGTGAACACCTGAAGATGATCCAAGAATAATCACCATTTATACTCTTATTTTTCACACTCACTACCTAAATATTTATGCCCAAGAATTTCCTTTTTAGATTCAAAAAGAGCTGGAAGATAAAAACACTTGAAAATTGAAGCAAGAACTCACAGTAAAATTCCTAATCCAACAAGATAATTTTCATCCCAATTGTACAACTAGAAGCCTTACTTATATTTTTAGTAAGTTTGCCTATGATCCTTACTAAAAATATCAAGTATGATAATGAAGAAGCAACCATATGAAATACTCTGTGCAATTCTCAAGTTTAAGACTCCAAAACTGGAAATTGTGAAATTGGGATAAATTGGCTAAATTTAGAAAGTAGAGGTGAGGTGTAAATTACTAAAAATATTAAGTTCTCAGATCATAGAAAAAAATTATACAACCTCATCACATCATGTCATCACCATTTCTGACTACCATGAAGATCAAGTACACTGGGTACGATCTAATTTCAACCTTGTCTATAGAATATCCACTTATTGAAGACAATGACGTAACCCACATGGATCTGGAAGAAATTAGGAATCAGATAACAAAATAATTCAAAGAGCCAATGGAAGAAAATATATTTTCTAGTGTCCTTTTAAAATAAATAAGCCACCCATTTTTAGTACAAAACACTGAATTAGTCCTAGCTTGTGCCAAACACTATGACCCTACCTCTCAGACAATCATTGTAAATGATAACTCACTACAGGAAATCCTTACTCCAAAGGGGATTTCAAGTTTTCTGTGAATTCCAACTTATATAAACATATATATCATCACAAAATAGTATGAAACACAACATTGGCTCAGGATAAAATCCTACTTATAGGGGATTGCAGTTGGCTTCTAGTTGAAACTTGGGAGAAAACCATCAAGATTACAAAAATCACTTTCTAGGAATGTGTTTTATGAAGCCTACTCAGATTTCATTGTCTTACTGAGTGTAGTAATGAGTGCATAACACACTAAATACTTCTAGGACATGATGGCCCATATCATGGTGATGATCATGGAGGGAATTAAAATGATAGATTGGGGCCAAATCATTAGTGACAATCTCCACCAGCATTTGTTGCAACTGTTCACCGCCAAGAGATTCACAATGACGTCTTGTTTTTTGTATGCCCTCACATACACTAGACTATACAAAGGATTTTATGTTTCTAAAAATTTTCCTCTAAGATCTCCTGCCTTCCATAAGTACATGCAAATCATCTCCAAGAAAAGTAATGTTCATTTCACAAGGGTGAATGATGTGTTAAAAGTGTTTATCATCCGGCTCCTTAAATGAAATCTTGAAAGAAGAATCTCTCCTCATGCAGATGAATTTATTGAGAAGTATGGGTTCCATTTCACACAGTTTCATACCTTCACCTACATCAGGGTGAGTATTTTTGACCTGGCTCTGCACAAACTACCTAAGTATCATAGTAACAAGATCATCTTGAAGAGCTCTACTATAAAATTTCTTAGGTGCATCTCAAATTCAAGGGTTCAAAGAAGAAATGAATCTTATTCTCCATCTCACTTGGTGTCTTCTCTTGTAATAGTACATTGGATGCCACAAACATTGAGGCCTCCCTTGCTACATTTCGCTTGTTTGCATATGTTCCTAGGTTGAATTTTAGCATACGGAGAGATCCTGAGTCTTTCGATGTTCTTAGATTACATCACATTCCCCAATTGGAATACTATTGGGTAAATTATGTGGATGACCATGAGTTCATGGAAATTTTCTACATGAGGATGATCATGTAATATATGGAAACATATGGGTTTGAATAGTTCATTGGAGGAGTTAAAGAAGATGGTTCTGAGTTTTTCGATCCAAATTAATAGGTAGTGAAATCATCTCCCCATCCTCCTCCCTCATGGAGTGTTCATGAAAATTGAGATACCAAGGAGCAGACCAAAGTGGTGATTCAAATATCAAGGGATTGGTTTAGAATAAATAAATCCTCTAGTAGAGAATAAGACACCACTTAAAACTTACTTAGGAAAATATCACACTCTTCATCTCTCAAGATGCTTGAGGGAGTTATCAGTTCACATCATTTGTAGAATACCTACAAACTATGGAAATCAAGAGCATTGAAGTTTCACCTCCCATGAATTCTAACGTGAAATCTAAAATCAGGGAGGAACAAGTTGAATATTTGACACAAGGAGAGATTGTCCCCTCTTAATCACTTGTGCATCAAGTGGAGCCAAGTTTCTCATCTAAGGTAACTGATTCATCTTGTAATGAGTAATCATTAATCCTAGAATAGGAAATAGATATCCCTCACATCTTGTCCACACCATCAAATTCATTCCCATGGGTTCATGACTTTCTCAGTGGAGAATCAAGAATGGTGCAATAAGTTATAACACCAAACATCGAGGCTATATCAAAGTATATAAAATCCAAGAATTCAAGGAAAGCACAAACAACTTCAAGATTCTACACTAAGTTTTCTAGATCTCATTTCATATAATTTTCAAGGCCCAAGGTGAGAAATCCTTTGGAGGAAATGACTCCCAATTATTATGAGATGACCAAAGTCAAACTTGGTCAAGCTACACATGAGGGTGGCACTCATATTTTCAAGGAGTCTTCAACTCAAATACTAGAGCAGAATGAAGAATACAAACAAACCATTGACCAATTGGAAGAACATGTGAGTACCTTTTCTTTGTATGTACAGTCATTCTTGGAACCAATATCATCATCCTTTCCTCTAGTTAAGGTGGTCTCACCCATCAGCAGCTTCGACCCGCAAACCCTCAAGAAATCCGAAGGATTCAAAATGTAGTAGAGATCAAATGCAAAGTGGGTGGGGAAGATCAATGAAAAGGGGAATGTGATTTTTCCCTAGGTCCTCTCTTTGTTCCGCTTCATTTCAAGTTCCATCTCAAGAATTAAGGGCACCAAGGTGGAAATGGAGAAAGAAAAGATGATATGGGGTATTGTTCTCCCATTAACCTTTTAAATGGGGATTCTTGACTCCTCATTCTTGATACATAAAAATTTGTTCATGGACACAACTAAGAACTTGTCCCCTATTTGGTTATGCACCATGGATGTAAGGTGCAATGTACTGAAAGATGCTTTGACAGAGAAAGAGGAATGTAATTGTAGTGCTCAAGGATTTATTGAACATCTAAGTACATGTGTATACTATCTTGGGGCTCCTCATACCATTTAAAACACATATTTGGAATATTTCATGACTCCCTTTCAAGAATTAGTTTGGAAAGAGGGAAGAGATTCCTTTTCTTTTAACGAAGACTCCCTAGAGTCACTCACAGCAATGTTTGGTTCTCTTTCAAACATTTATCAATATCAAAAAAGTTAGTTCACTAAATGCAAGAAGATAAGCCACATTCCAGAGACCAGGATCAACACATTGGATTATGTGAGAATTCCTCATCCAGAGAAGATCACACTGGCGGTCATCTGGTTTGTCAAAGAAATAAAAGGACTTGAGTTTAAACCAATTGAATTTCAACTAGAGGCATTAGAGGTAGAAGGATATTCATCAAACAACTAAGCCACTTCATCCTTCTCCATTCTCTTTCTCCTTCTTCTATTCTCACTCTTCTTCTGTTAGAGTAGGTATTTACCTTAGCTCATGTTCACCTCGGTAATTTATTTACCTTTATTGTATTTATCCCCACCCACTTATGTGTGTGGATATTTCTTTTATCTTGTTTAGATATTGGGAGGTATTATCTAGTTGTTAGGTATAGTTCTTTCCTTGATATATGGTATTGACTAAATTCTTGATGTCTAGTTCTCTCCTAAATCTATGGTCTTGACTAGTTCTTTGATGACTAGTTATTTCCTTGATTTATGGCTTGATCTATGACCTTGACTGGTTCTTATATTGTTATTCCTTGCCTATTTAAGCAAGGCCCTTCTCAATGTATTGCATTGAGTTCCATAATAATATATGATATTATTTATCATTTTTTTGCAAAGGTTTTATGTAAAGTTATTCTAGTGAATTGCTTTCATCTTATTGATCATGGTGTTTGATTATCATTTGTGTTCTTGGCTTGGTATGATATGGTTATCGTTACTTTCATGGTATTGTATCTACTCTGTCAATGTGTGATCCCAATGAAGTATCTGCTCGAAAACCAATGTCATGATGAGAATTCCACTTAACATGTGGACTAGAGGAAACAATACCATGTGAAAGTCTTCCAATGACTCCTCTAGTGAGACCCATAGAATGGAGCATGCGATAACTGAATGTAGTGGTATGCTTCTTAAAAAATCCATGCAACAACATGTGGTACTGTAATAGGCACAGATGTGGAAGAGCATGCAGTAACAAGCTTCATAGGTGTATGAGCATCAAGAGAAGGAACAGACTCAAATACTGACAGATCAATGTCAGTGGGTTCAAGAGTAATAGCAGCAAGTGGACTACAAGCATGGATATGGCTGTCCACGGTATGATGATGATGTTGTAGGCTAGCAAGTTTGTTCTACAGGGAGTGTATTATTGTATCCTTATCATGAATGAGTGATTGTAGAAGAGAATTTTGCTTCTTGAGCGATCTATTTTCTTCCACAAATTTTACAATATCCTCTTGAAGTCCACATACTTCATAGAAAAGCATATCATTCTCAGAATCCATGATAGGTACAAACTACAACTCCCAAAAATTTAGGACGTCGGGCTCAGCTGAAATTACATCCATAATTGATTACAACACTCCTCCATATTTGGCACTCTATAATTATAGTGCAAGTCTCAAAATAAATAACTCCAATGGAAAGAGCATGCAAAAACAAGCACTTTTGCAAAAAAACTCAAAACCGAGTTACCGATCAAAATATACAAGATTTTTAATATTTTTCTTTGTTATTTATTTTAGTTGCCACCGAGACAAAATAAATTTTTTGTCCCTTCACCACACAAATAAAATTAAAGGGGGTTGAAGTTAAGCACCTACTAGTAGGAATCACAAGCTTTAAGCCCTTATATGACCATACCATATGACTAAGGGCTAAGGATTTTAATGGGTCTTTCTTGAAAAACCCAAAAAAATGACTACCTCCATAAATGGTCGAGTTTACAGTTGATATTAGGGTTTTCCCACCTTCTGGATCCAATGGAAGCCCATTTTTTGCATAAAAATTCATGCAACAACAAAATACGGCCAAATCCCAAATATATGAATGTTTAAAAAAAATTATTTGCAAAATAAAACTTACAGATGGATGTCAACAGCAATCTCTAGCTCTGATACCATGAAAGGAATGATAACCAGATCCTACCAAGCCAAGAACACAAATGTTAATCAAACACCAGGATCATACTGTGGACAGCCATATCCATGCTCATAGTCCACTTACAACTATTACTCCTGAACCCACTGACATTGATCTGTCAGTCTTTGAGTTTTTTCCTGCTCTTGATGCTCATACACCTATGAAGCTTGTTACTTCATGTTCTTCCACATCTGTGCCTATTACAGTACTACATGTTGTGTATCCTACTTTTACTCTACTGCATGGCTTTTTTAAGAAGCATACCACTGCATTCAGTTCTCGCATGCTCCATTCTATGGGTCTCACTAGCGGAGTCATTGGAAAACTTTCACAGAGTATTATTTCCTCTATTCCACATGTTAAGTGGAATTATCATCATGACATTGGTTTTTGAGCATATACTTCATTGGGATCACACATTGACAAAGATCCTTTTTTTTTCACTCGACTCTTTCTGAGGAGCATTAGCAACACATGAGTTCTGCACCTTCACTCAGGCTTGAGAAACCTGAGATTTCAGCTGTCAGACATGATCAACCTGACACACATTCTGATGTTCTTTTGCATGCACCCATTGTACATTTTGCACCAAGTCATATGTAGTCATCTTCTTCATCCATCTTTGTTGATTTGGGATGGATATATGATCACTCGTGGCGGTGACATAGGCATTCATTGAGAGGACTCTACAGGTGTGGCTCCTCCACCATTCGGCCTCTTGCTCCACTTTCTATACCTTCTGCATTGTGATGCTTCTTATTTTGAGCAATTTTATTTAGTAGGTGTATTGTATCTCTCTTGTTTGTTGAGAGATTTTGTATCTGTATTTTTGAAATTTTTGGTATGTTGACAGTATCTCTTATGGGGGATCTATTTTGGTGCATTCCATTGTTAGTCTGTGAGTGTTCAAGTAGTTGTTTTGGGAAACTCATACAAATTTGTAGCATCACTCCACCCATTTAGCAATATGAGAGGGTGTGGTGTTGATCCTACTTCTTCGGGTTTCGTGTCCTTGCCTTGTTACCTTGGCTTTTCTTGGATCGTGACACTATGGAGTTTGTGTCCTTACCTTGTTTCTTTGGTTATTATTCTTGGATTGTGGCACACCTATTTGAAGTAGATGATCCAATTATGTTTGGTTGTTTTTTTACACTTTCGACATCACTCCATTGATAGTCTCCTTGTATGGAGCTATTCTAGTGAAACCCAGTGTCAGTTGTTTTTGAGTTTTGTGATCGAACAGTGGATTTACACCACAGTGCACACCAAACTTCTTCAACATTGTACGATTTTTTTGAGCCGAGATTCTTAGGATGCCTTAGAGCGGGTTTTTACTCTTTTTACTTTGTTGTTACTGGTTTTTGGTACCTTGCGGTGTCCATTTTTCCAGTTATTGTACATGAGTACCTCATCAGGCCTAGTTGTCGGGACTCATATTGTGGACATGCCACTTCTATTTTGGCCTCTAGCTTCACTTGAGGGGGGGTGTTAGAGTAGGTATTTACCTTATCTCATGTTCACCTAGGTATTTTATTTACCTTTATTGTATTTATCCTCACCCACTTATGTGTGTAGATATTTCTTTTATCATATTTAGATATTAGGAGGTATTATCTAGTTGTTAGGTATAGTTCTTTCCTTGATCTATGGTATTGACTAGATCCTTGATGTCTAGTTCTCCCCTAAATCTATGGTCTTGACTAGTTCTTTGATGACTAGTTATTTCCTTGATTTATGGCTTGATCTACGACCTTGACTGGTTCTTAGATTATTATTCCTTGCCTATTTAAGCAAGGCCCATTCTCAATGTATTGCATTGAGTTCCATAATAATATATGATATTGTTTCTCAATTGTCTGCAAAGGTTTTATGTAAAGTTATTTTGGTGAATTGCTTTCATCTTATTGATCATGGTGTTTGATTAGCATCTCTGTTCTTGGCTTGGTATGATCTGGTTATCGTTCCTTTCATCTTCTACTCCCTTTCTTCTAATTCTTCATTATGTCTAATAATGAATTTTTATCTTATTCATTAAAGTGACTATGTGATATTTTTACAATGTAAAATTCCTTTTTGTAATTATAAAAAAGGGGACTTATTTTGTCTTTCCTGAGGATATTCTAAAAGTCACTTGTAATGGTGAAAATTCATGTGGGGGGTAGATGAAGAGATGGATTGTAAATCTATAAAATAAGATGAGCTCCTCATTATAAAGGCACAATTGATTCTTGTTTACTAGCTCTAGTTGTCTTTCTATAAACAAGTGCCTTAATTTCCTATATTCTCTTTTCTATTGTTATTCTATCTCCATTTCAACTTGTACTCCATGAGGAATGTAAATTGTGTAGCATGATGCAATAAAACTTTTTGTTTCTTGTGGATTTTTCCTCTTTCTATGTGAGTGGTTTCTTCTTATTGATGTAAGTGAAATATTCTTATTTTAATGCAATAAACTCATCTATGTTATTTTTTGATTAAAATCCTCATCTTATTTCCCTCTCCTATCTCTCTCACTAAGAAATTTTCCTCCCTTGTATTCCATAAAAGCAATTGCCACAAGTTTAGGGAAGTATTCTTGTGTGATCCTTGGTCTTCAGGACACCCCTAGAAATTAGTTTAGATTTTATTCATTCCCTTACTTTCAATAAAGTAAGCTACCCCACTCATGCAGAGGGACCTAGTCCCAAGGCATTAGTGAAATCCCACAATTTTCACTCATGAAAAATTATTTCACCAACAATTTTTTGTACCCACCATGGGGGAAAAAAAATTGTCTCTACACCACACCAAACACCACAAAAATCCATCAAAAATATATATTCCAAAAATACAAAAAAATTAGATATCTAAAAAACCAAAAAAAATCTGAAATTTGAAAATCCATTTAGCCTTATGCTCTCCACTAATGGCTATTCTTGGTCCTCCCCCAGTCCTAAGACATGAAATTATTTTCCATACCCAAGAAGATATTGCATCCTACTTGAAAAAGGCCATTTGGCATAATAAAGTGAATTTTTTTCATTACCACACAGCTACAAGAGTTTTGTATTATGAATAAGAACGTGCAGAAGCTTTGGAAAGAGTGAGAAAAACTCAAATTCAAAAAAGGAGAGCTTGATAAAATCCATATTTGAGTTGATTAAAATTCTACAAAATGGCTAATCATAGATACACCAAGTCTGAGAGGAAAAGTGGGAACCTTGATTTTACCTTTGAGGAACTCCAAAGACATCAAGAGAAAATCAAAAATTCACATTACCTCCTTCCTCCCGTGAATTCTTGCATTGGTAGCTCAAGTGGTGTTGAAGATCCTAATCACACTCCTGTAGTTTCATCTTTGGTCTCTCTAATTTTTCCAAATCTATTATAAAAAGAATTCTTGGATCTTGAAGGAAACTTTACAGAAGCAGAAGTAAGAATGGAAGAAGAAAGAGAGATGCATCTTAAAATTGTGCCATGGGGAAGAAACATAGGTTTGTTCTCCCTCGCTCCCTATACATGAATTACCAAAGGGATCTCGTAAAAGTTTACCTAAACTCATAGGTGAAGCCATGCAGCTACCAAAAGAACATGTTGCAACATTCATCATAGCATGTGGTGTATTGGGAGTAGAACACAAATATGTTTTGGTAAGGTTGTTTGTAAAATCTCTGCAAGAAAAGGAAAATGGATTGAGTATATCTCCTACCAGCTGGATCCATCACTAAATGGAATGACATCAAAACTATATTTAAAGAAATGTTTAAATCTACTGAATATTGTCAAGACCTCCTGGTTCAGATGAAAAAAGATCCCAATGAGACTATGAGGGACTTCTTATCTTTTTATAACAATTTTTTAAAGAGGATGCCCTTTGAAGCTTTGAACTTCGACGGCAACGTGAAAATATTATTCATCAACGCTTAATTTCCTAATGTAGGATTCATCCTCTGAATATATTTTCCAATAAATATTAGAGAATCTCAGTAATATTTTGTTGAAGTAGAAGATGATTTGATTCGATCTAGAAAACTAAAAAATCCAAGTGTTAAACAAAAAATTCAAGGTTCCAATTCTACCTCCATGGACCCCCTGGTTCATAAATTGGCAAATGATTTTATTGCACTCAAAAAACAACTTGTATAAAGTACTTTGAAATATTCTTCAAGGAAGAGTAATTTTTAAAATAAAATAATAATTACAACACCTCCCCAAAGACTTGATCTAGCGGCTCCCCCTGTCAATGCAGCTTGCAGTACACAAGATGGTAATGAATAAAATATTGTCGAGCTAGAATATGGTGAAGAATAAGAGAATGGGCTTGAAATTTAATATGTTGATGATTTTGAGATCGAGTACTTCAAATACTCATCCAGGGATGAAATTAAAGATGTTCATGCACCAATTTTCTCTTCTGCGGTGTTCATCTGTTCTCAATCCCAAAAGCAGAGTTCTTCTATTGCTTCTTTAAAGAATAAGAGACATGCAGACTCTTCCACAGTGGCTCTACCTAACAAAATAATCAATAGAGGAGCTTCACTTCCACATTCTATGGACTATGCTTACTAAAATATAGATCTCGTAGTAGCCAAGAAAACCTTAGCTGAAACAAGTAAGTCTCCTAAGTCTACCTTTGTTAAAGATTCTTCTTCTAAGCCTTATGATACTACTTCAAAAATAATGAATGTTTCTAGCAAGACTTCTGAGGTACCCAATAAGATCATCGTAGCTTCCAATCCTACCTATGTTGATAAAGTAGCTCCCACTTCTTAAGTAGTGTCTTCTCCAATCCCTAAATTATCCACCACCTCAGAGACATGTACTTCCTCCTCTTTTGATATCATAAACGATGTTAAAGGGTATAAGGTACAAATTTTGAGTTTGAATATTTACAAACCCATCCAGAATAATTTGATAAATTATTCTGGTTTATCAAAGGTAGTAACCCAAATCCCAATACTTCATACCCTCTTCCAAGTGGTTACTACCAATACCTCCTTCCCCTTCATCCTAGAACATGCTAGCATTAATTCCATCCAAGACTCACAAGATTAAACCATTTTATCTTTCTCTTCTCCTCAGAGGCTATTAATTAAACAATTGTATCATAGACTCATGTTCTTATGAAAATGTGATGCTAATTAAAGTATCTAGTACATTTGATCTCACCCTAAAATGGGATAAAGGCCGGTGTTATTCTATGGAAACTAAATAATTCCCACTTGTGGGAAGAATAAAATATTCCCAAGTTACTTTAGTTGATTTCCCTGAAAAGAAATTCTTATTGACTATCTTAGTTGGCAGACATTCCAGCCTCACATAGGATGTTGTTGAGTAGAAACCTTTGTAGATATTTGGGAGGATAAATTCAAATTCATTGGTATTCAAAAAATATTTCAGTAAAGGGCCAAATGAAAAATTTGTCTCTGATGAGAAAAATGAAGTACACGACGAAAAAATCAAAAGATCCTAGAGCTGACATTCTTTATCAAGAAAGTGGACATGAGAACTACTTCATGAATTTTGTAAGAGAGGATGATGTGCCCATTATCTTGGAGGAAGATGAAGACAATATATGGACCATGGATTTTTATGGAATCCATTGCATTACATGCTCTAGAGCTGGTGTGGTTCTGATTCCCCCATCGGGTGAGTTGTTTCCTTTCTCTTTTAAGCTTCAATTTGAGAATACCAAAAATAATGTAGAATATGAATCTCTTCTCTTATGCACGGATGCAGTTGATTCCATGGGAATTAAGCAATTGAAATTTATAGGATATGTAAAATTAATTGTGAAACAAGTCTAAAATCAATACCAAGTGAAAAACCTGTGGCTCAAATATTAAAGGAATAGAGTATAGGATTACATTGAATCCTTTAATGCTTTCTCTATACAAGTTGTTTCTCATTAAAAAAATGAAAAAATTGATTCTCTTGGCATGTCATCTTCTCTATTGATACCACAACCTTCCTTTGAAAAAAAAAAATATTCTATTGAGATGATCTGCAAGCCAATTATGTTTGATGATGCCAACCAATGGCAAGTGTTAAATGATGATAAACATATCCTATCTTTCCTCAAGTAGTGAGATAAATTTGATCAATTTTCTTTGAAGGAAGTACTTCTTCACCCCACAAGTCAAATTCAGAGGAAATCAATGGTGAAGCTTAAGAGGTTGACTCCAATGGAGTGCTCATGCTAAAAGGTAATAAGATTCCTAAAGGCCTAGTTTCACTTACAGAATTGTTTGATAGACATGATAGATTTTTGAAATATAAATATAACTAATCTCCTAGGATCATTGCTTATTTTGAGAAGAAAAATATTGGAATGGATAAGAAACCTTGATTTGTAAATATAAGAAAGTGTTTCTCACCAAAGGAAAAGAGAAACTTTTTTCGTTGTTGAAAAAATATTCAGATGTGTTAGCATATTCTTATAATGAGCTGAAATATTTTAAACCAAAAGAGATGCAACACTCTATACCTCTCAAGCCTGAAGCAAATCCATTCTAGAAAAAATAAAATGCAATATAATCCTAATATTTTTGGAACAATCTAAGAGGAATTTTTTTAAATGATAAATGCAAGGATGAATTTCCCAATCCACCACTCCACGTGGGTGGAAAACATTATCCCTGTCTAGAAGAAAAATTGAGAAATAAGGATATGTTTATAATTTCAAAATTTGAACCAAGATTCTCTAAAGGAAAATTATTCACTCCCAATCATGGATTAGATTCTACAAGTAGTCACCGGTTCAAAAATTTTTGTATATGTTGGATGGATTCTACAACTACAATTAAATTGAAGTTTCCTAGGAATATAAATATAGTCTGCTTTCACAACTACGTGGAGAGCCATGACCTATAATCAGATGCCAGTTGGTATCATCAATGCTGGGGCCAATTTTAAGAGAGCAATGGACTTAGATTTTAAGGATTTGAAGAACAAATGTATTGTAATTTATCTCGATGATCTCACAGTCTTCTCTAAGAAGAGGAGAGAACATTTGATACACCTTGAACAAGTCTTGCTAAGGTGTTAGGAACTTGGCATATAATTGAATCTAAAGAATTCAATATTTGGAGTGACTGAAGGAAAGCTCCTTGACACATTGTGGAATAAATAAGGAACAAAAATTAATTTCCATCTATAGTGCAAGCCATTCTCGATGTTCACTGTTGTGGCCGTGAGGCCAGGGAAGTATTTCGTTCCTATGTTTGCATGAACATTATATCATACATCCATTGCTTTGTTCCAGAGGGGACTGAGTTGACAGAAGACATGTTGGGTGTTTTGCAACATGGCCCCCAATTTCAGATCTTGTGTCTTATGTTGGTGTTGTGTTATTGGATCATCATGCCTAGTTAGGAGCTTTCCCATGGGGTGACCTCACATGTGTGGCCACGAGGAGTAATATTTTCCCTTACCATGGTATGTCCCATTTTTTTTTATTGTGTTCATTATATATTACTATGCATTATGAGCACAATATTTCAGTCCATTTTAGTTTAGAATAAAAAAGAATGTGTCTTAATTAGCTAGTCCAACTTTATTTCCTTAACTACAATATTAAGGATGTGACGATTGGATAATTATTGAGCTTGGGTGGTCTACCAGGGAGAAGCTTGTGGATGTATCCCGCGGTTGAATTTGTGTTGGATTTTTTGTTGTGTACTACTTCCCCAATTCTCACACCACTGTGATGGTTTCGGTATCATTGTTAGGATATATCTTGACTCAACGAGGCTTTTGGAAGCAAGATAGAGGTAATTGGGTCTCATGCCTCTTACAGAGTATCACCTTGAGATAAACCATACCTATAGTGTGAGGATTTTATTTTAGGATTATATATGCATTTTGGAGTGTAAAAAGTGAAAATGAATTTCAATGTTATGTGCTAGCACCTGAAATTACACCCCCCTTGGAGCTAAGAAGTATCAACAAATGAGTCAATGAATTTTGAGAATGATAGACTATAAATGTATGTCATTTGTAGTTGGGGAGGATGTCTAAAAAACTTATTTTTACCTGACTTTAGAGGGATCAGATTACATGTACAAAGGGGATGACCTACCTTGTTACTTTAGGTCTTACCTTCAACCAAGGTGAGAGAACCCATTTTGTAACCTAAATTTTCAAGAAGGATATGTGTTATCATGGTTTCTTAGTCTTTTCTTCAAAATTTAAGTATCATCCCTGAGTGAACATGGTCAATATATCCATAAGGAACAAGAGGAAGGGGATATTACGCCTACCAAGGAAAAGGAAGATCCAGACTCTGGATTCACATTGGTCATCTCAAAAAAGAAAAAAAAAAGAATGGAAGGTTTTGAAAGGATCCCAGAATCACTATATAGTGAAAAAAAAAGGAAATTGACAATTGGGACACCTCTACTTCCAGAACAACCAGATCTTCAGTTAGACGAATAGCTGATTTTGGAGGAAGCTCAAAAAGAGGAAGACCCTCTAAAAAGACTCTCAGAGCTAAGAAAACAGAGAGGGATATTGCAGATGGTGTTCAGCGTCAACTGAACCAGCAAGCAATTCCAACTACCAACCATTCCATATGAAGATCATATCTTGGAATATTAGAGGCCTTAATGGTTACTCTAAGCAAAGAAGCATCAAGGAGTTACGAGACTCCAGTAACCCCAGCATTTTGATTCTTCAAGAAACTAAAATGAAAGCAATGACCATGGATAATATTAAAAAAAAAATTGGGATAGCTCTGAAATGGCGGTTGTTGATTCTCAGGGTGCTTCCGGAGGGCTGGCTACTCTTTGGGATAAAAGGCACTGTACTGGTATGATTCTTAGTGATAATATTAATCATCTTGCAATTAAATTTGTCACTATTGAGAAAAAGTCTTAATGGAGAGTATCATCTATTCCCCTTTATTTGTATTGTGATCCAAGTTCTTTAAGAATTGAAGAATGCAAGATTGAAGCTATTAAGTTTGGATAAGACACTGAAATGAAGACTTATGTTTTGGCCTTGTTGAAAGTGTCTATGTTGTAACCTTGATCATTCTATTATTCCCACTTAGAGTGGAAGATTGTAACTGATTTGTAATTCGCTGAACATAACCTCATTTTTGTGGATATTTCATGGTATTCAAAGTTGTAGTGATTTAGTGAATGATAGAAGGCTTGGTATATTTCAGTTTATTCAAAGTTGTAGTGTTAAAGCGAAAGGAGAAAGCTTAATCTCAGTATAACTTGATTCTTAGCCATGAAAATATCTTAAATCTCTGTACGTCTGCCCAAAAGTTGGATCAGATCATCAATACGATATGCTTTAAGCTTTCTCATTTGGACCAAACCTGCGAGGAGCTAGTTCAAATTTGAAAGAAATGTGTATGAAGTTCTTGTATTGTGTGTGCAATGGATAGAATGCAAAAGAATGGTGGGAATGGAATGCTAAAGGCACTGCTCAAGGATTCACTAACTCATCCATGCACTCATGAGATTTCAGAGATAAACAAGAGAAACTTTGGAACATGAAATGTATTATGGGAAGATCTTCGACAAAAAGAATCAGTTAAAACTAGGATGCTATACTAGGACTCTTGACTGTATGAAATGGCTACTATGGGGAGATCGGTTGAACCTGAAGTTAGATTCTAAGAAAATTCAAATTTCTGTGTTGTTTACGATCTGCATGGAGGTGAAGAGGTCTCTCTAAAATGATTACATGGCCAAGTTAGATACACTCCTAGGGCTAACCTGGCTATGAAGTTATGGATGACAAGATGGACAAAGTTCTTAAACAATGGAGGACTAGCTAAAGCATCAGATGCCTATTACCTTGGCTAATGCAAATGAGGTTTCTAAATGCAATGGAAGTATCTCCAAATGATACAGAGAGATTTTTGTTATGTAAACAAGCACTGTAAAGTTGTACCAGTTGAATGGGTAGGTCTTAGCCTTGTTTTTATAGAAATTTCCAGCAATCCGGAAGCTAGTTTGAACTTTGGGTGCATGTGAGGACTAAAGCTCAAAAAGAAATATTTAGGATTAGAAATTCAGAGATATTACTAAAGCTGTTAGGCTTAGTTAGAGCTAGGATTAGGCTGTATTTAAACTTGATTAGAAAGTGATTAGAGACTCATTGAGAGTTGGGATGGGGTCTAGATTAACCAATTGTCAGAAGTTTTGGGATAGATATGCCTACGGAGGAGCCAATCAGAAGTGGTCTAATGAATTTTAGAGAACTCGGGAGGTCTTCTGAATGAGCTCAATAAGGACGGACATTGTGTTGGCATCTAATAAGAGAGATCTTATGCCAAATAAGTTGATTATCAGGAGGAATACAGACCGAAAGAGTGTCGTGAATGGGCTATCCCGAGAGTGGATCGACCAGACGGGTTGATTACATGAAGTGCTGCAGCTCATAATGAATGTTGTCATCTGGAAGAAATGCTAGAGTGTAAGCATATATTGAGGTGTCTAGGATATTACAAAAACAGTGTGATTATTGTAACTTGTAGTTATCACATTCCATGTATATATGGTAGAAAGGCAGAACATGATCCTCAAAATATGATCAATAAAATAAAGCTTTTGACATTTCATGTTTGTTGAAGGTTGTATGATTGACATGGATTTTATCTAAACTATGCATTTACGGAAATGTTTAGAAAAGTTATCAAGTCTAGATATACTATATATCAAGCAACTCAATGAATGTTAATGGACACCCTCATTAAAATTATTATTGCATTAAAAACCAACTTAGAGGTCTGAAAACTATTAAAAAATACAATATCCCCCTTGAAGGTTCTATCCTTTTAGGGAATAGAACCACTGCCATGTAGTAGAGCGGAAGTTAGCATGAGCGGTGCCCCCAAGGTATGACATTTTGGATGGTTCATAGGATCACTGACCTGAGTCAGGGAAGCAATCTCTCGTCAACAGTTTGACAGACGAAAATAAAATTCTTGGGAATGTGAAAACCTCAGTTTTAGAAGATTAAGATGAACTCTAAGGCTCTAAGACCAGCTCTATGAAGTAAACTTCTAGAAACTAGAAATGAATTGAATTTAAGTGACAAAAGCATCATCTAATCTCTTTATGGACACCCAAATGTGTAAAGACATCTCATAGATTGCTAATGAAATCTGGGGTTTCCCCAATTTTTGAACTCTTCCAGAAAAGTAATTAGGCCTTTTTCATTGGCAATAACAAAACAGATCACACGGTGTGGGATGATCTATATTAAAAAAAGGAGTAATATTACAATAGTAAAATATTTACAACGGTTGGAACCAAGAGAAATTCTTTTCAGTGCTGGTAAGTGCACTTCTCATTAAAAGCACACTCCAAAGTCTGCCCATTCTATCTCATGTCACTCTTCCAAAATTCCTTGCAAACTTCAGAAAAGAGAAAATGAGGTTGTTTGGGGAAAATCAGAAACAAAAAATTATGGCAAACCATGGAAGAGAAATTTAGGGCAGTTTCAAATAGTAAGGGCTACGATAGATTCAGTCCAATGGCACCAAATTAAATCCCATCTCACTTAAGTGGAAGGTATTTTGCTGGGAATGTATTTTAAATATAAAAAAAATGAAAGAGGCACTAATGGGGTGAGATGGGGCTGGAGATTAGCTGTCTAGGAAAAACAATTAAACCTGGATTAGATATAATGTAAAGCATTGGTGCTTGAATCAACAAGCTATCTACTCCTATCTGCATGAAGAACAACTACCCAATGGTTCAATTTTTTGGAATAATCTGGTCAAGAGTAGAAACTTCATCAAGTAGGGCAGCAAATGGAAAGTGGGGGATGGCAGTGAGATAAACTTCTGGGAGGATAACTGGTTCAATGACAACCTCTTGGAGATATTTGGGACAGCTAAGGACAGCCTTATAAGCAAGTATGGAACTAAAGTCAAGGACTACATTGAAGGAAATGGCACCAACAAGACTTGGAAAAGACTTTCTATGGAGCGTATTGAACTGAAACAAATTATTTCCTCCCTTCAAGACCTTCTAGATCTCTTCCCTTTGCGTCAGTTGGATTCCAAGGATGAGCTGGTCTGGAGAAATTCACAAGATGGAAAATACTCAGTCAAATCTGGGTTATACCAATCTTTTTCACAGTAACCAATCTGATTTTAACTGGAACTTGATCTGGATGCCTGAGTTAACCCCCAAGATAAAATTTTTTCTTTGGCTGGCCATCAGAGGTAAAATTCTCACCACTGACAATTTGATGAGAAGAGGATTCATCATTCCCAATTGGTGTCACCTTTGTAGGAATGATTATGAAGACATTAGTCATCTGTTCATACATTGTGATTATGCCAATAAAATTTGGAACTTTGTCCTTTCCAAATTCGAAGCTCTTTGGGTGTTGCCGGAGGATCTTAATCAGCTATGGAATCAATGGAACCCACCATTCAGACATTGTGCTATCAAAAGAATCTGGAAATTAGCCATCCCACATTTAATTTGGAGGATCTGGAAGGATAGAAATAATATCATTTTCAGAAATAAGAAGCAGAATTATAATTTCAGTATTGGCAAAATTTCCCAAGGCATCAAAGAGGACATGGCCAGATTTAAACCTCCCAAAAACAATTGTTATCCTGAGAATGAAGAGCACATCTTATCTAATTGGCAGTTTGGTAATTGGAGCAACCCCGGGAATAGTGTGGATAGATCTTTGATTAAATGGCATCCTCCTGACTCCAATTGGTTCAAGCTGAACTTTGATGGCGCCTCTAAGGGAAACCCTGGAACAGCAGCTAGGAGGAGGGGCAATACGGGACCAGAAAGGCAATCTGATTGCTGCATATGCTGGAAAAATGGGAATTCAAACCAATCATTTTGCCGAAGCTTTATCTGCTCTCTGGGGTTTGAGAGTTGCACGGGCCCAAAATATCCAGAACCTTATTGTTGAAGGGGACTCCCTTAATATTATTAAACTTCTTAATCAGTCCTCATCTCCCAGCTGGAATATTAAAGATTTATCTCTGAGTCCATAAGCATCAGTCATACCTTCAACAGTATCAGAATCATACATACTTACAGGGAGGGCAACAAGCTGGCGGATGCACTGGCCAATTATGGCATTAACATAAATTTCACTATATGGGATAAGGATAGTATCCCTAATCAGCTCCACAACAGCATCCATGCGGACCTTCACATGCAAACAATCTCTAGAGATATGCCTTAATCTTTGGAGGAAAATCAAATCCATAAATTCTTCCACACAGTGCTGCTTTAATGTATATGGCGTGGCAAATGATATCTATTTCAAATAATAGCAAGATTTTTTTAAGGAACTTCAAGTGGAGATATCTGGATTTAAAAATCATGCACGCGGGAGGTACAACAGCTGTTGATATCCGGATGCTAAGCTCCACGAAAACCGATGATAAATACAAGGTGAAAGCTGACAGGGAAAGGGTTTTCACGCGTGACTTCCCGCAAGGCTCAGATCAGCAATCACGCAGCCGTTCGTGAGAAGACCAACGGCTATAGTTCCCATTTTTATGCGACCTTCAACAGCAAGAAACGAACTACTCTTCACGCTCAAAGGTATTCTGGAAATTGTTGTAACCAACACATCACAGTGAAGATGGGAGGGCCTCCCTGTCAAATTGAGCCGTGCGCGGACCCTGACTGGAAAGAAAACACGGAGCTTTGGAACATTCTTAGCATTGGCGGCTTCACCAGCTTTGTTGAAAGGATGCAAGGGCATGATCAAAGTATCTCTGTTCGCTTTGCCAAGGAATGGAATGAGAGGACAGTCGACTATGGGGGGATAGAAAATTCTTATCAATGAAGAGCTCATAGCTGAAGCGACTGGCCTCAGCCTGGAAGGGTACCGCTTCTTCAACAAGAGGGTTATCAAAGAGGTTGAAGAAAGAAGATTTGTGGAGGAAGATGAGAAGCTTATTTTCAGCACTGCGGGTCTGCTTGTAAGCTCAATTCCATCTCCGTATGATGAAGTCACCCGCATGATGATTCGATTCATCTCCTTGGAAGGCAGGTTTGTTACTGTCCCTGCTAAGCACCTTGTCTTTTTAAACCACTTCCGTAGGAATAGGTTGGTTTGCTTCCCTCACTATTTGTTAAACTCTCTTGAGCGCTCCATTTTGGAGTTCCAGAAGCATACCCGGGCGGTTCCCTTGCACCAAGGGCTTATTCTGCTTATCCACAAACTCTGCCTTCTTAAGTACCCCGGTCTCCCTTCCTCTCCCAGCCCGGCTCCCCCTTTGATGGGCTCTGCTGCCGCCAGTCCTGTCTCCCCTGCTGCCCCTGCTGCTGCCCCCTGCCATCGGTGCTGCTACCCCCCATGCCGGCTGCTCATGCTTCTCCTTCTATTCCTCCTGCTGCTGCCCCTGCCACCCACCTTGCCTCTACCTCTAAACGAGTCACTAGGGCTTCTAGGAGACTCAACCTTGAGACTGCTGCTGTGGGGGATGAACCTCTTGAGCTTGACATTGCTCGTGATCTGCTGAACATTAGAAGTGCCAGTCCCCGGGAGGCACAGATGGATAACCCTTCTAAGAAATTGGAGGCCTTAGAGGCAGAGATTAAATTGCTGAAGGATGAGGTCAAAAACCTTGCTAAGCAAAAAGGCAAAAAAAGCATGGAGGGGGAA
Organism: Taxus chinensis; assembly: GCA_019776745.2. Taxonomy (NCBI): domain Eukaryota; kingdom Viridiplantae; phylum Streptophyta; class Pinopsida; order Cupressales; family Taxaceae; genus Taxus; species Taxus chinensis. The sequence goes on from CM034146.1 coordinate 775,787,635, forward strand.
GGGAGCATTGACAATAGTCAGATTGATGACATATACAAAAAGCTGACCTCCTTAGACTCCCGCCTTGGGAAGGCTAAGACTAGACATGATTACAATATTGCCAGCCTTTAGGGCCATCGAGGAGTTCATCGTGGGTCATGCCAAGAGTGTTTCAAATCTAAGCGGTGTCCCGGCAGCGCTTTGGGGCAATGATAAAGAGAGCAAGAGAACCATAGAGGAGCTCGATAAGACGGATGCTGCTCAAATGACCGCATTGGGCATGTTTCAAGCTTGGAAAAAAGTCAAGATCAGTATTGATCAAGCGGCCAAGAAGTAGTCCTGGATACTTCTTCTGCTCTTTATTGTTAACATTACTGTTTCTTGGCTGTCGGCTTGCTGTTTTTTTGCCGTTGTTTTGCTGTTAAGTCTTGTCTGTGTAGCTGTTTCTGGGCTACGTTGAATTTTGTTGTAACTCTTGAACTGTGCTATAGCTACTCTGCTCCTCACTCTTATTCCGGCTTATAGGCCTTATTTTGTATTCAAGGGTATAGTCCCTTTCAAAAAACTATTTGCCAATATTAAAAAAAACATGGTCAATATATGCACTATTTAACTCCTAAAAGTTATCACACTAAGTAACGCAAATGTCACTCGAGTAGGACTCAGACTACTCTAGACATCAGAAAGTTTTGTTTTCTCCTGGATTATTATGAAAGGATGAATTAAAATCGGGTTTTCTTTTCAATAATACTTGCAAATGATACAACAGGGTGACTGAAAAAAAAATTGTACCATGTGATGAGACTCAAATTTTGTTTTATAAGGATGGGGGATTCACAGAAAGATAAATCTCTAAATAATGTTACTAAAAGTACTTTGTTAAGACACATATGACATTCCAGATTATAAAGAAAAATTTATCAATTCATCACAATTTTCACTTAAACAAATATTTCCATTCATTAATACTCAATTAAGACAAATATTTCACACAATCCTCAAAATATTTAGCACACAATCTCGTGAAAATATTCTAATGAATTTTTTCATTCTCCTAGTCTCATATGCTTAAGATATGCTCAAAATCTTACAAAGATCCATCAAAAAAATTATTTCATCAAGGATTTTATAATTGCATTCAATATTGTAAATTAAAAGATCACAACACAATATTAAACAAATAACCAAAGCTTAATCACTAAGGATAGGTCTTGTGTACTTCAAAGAAACAAGAAGCACAGAATTACAACAGAAAATGTAATTGTTCAACTAAGTGTTCACTACTCAAACTCCAAAACATCAAAAACCAAACCCATAGTTAGACAAATTTCATATTAAAATCCAACAAATTATTGACAAGGAAACAAGATAACGATTGATCTCAATGCCTGTTAATTATTATAAATTGTAATCATCTTAACATCTGAATTTGAAAGAGTAAAACCTTAAAATGTTTTTCTAGGAGACAAATAAACAGTGTCACATTAAAATATATCAATTCGTGTTGTTTGCAAAAGCTTCAGAAAAAAAAACCCCTTAGTATGAAGATAAACCCCTCATACTTATACCACTATTCTATATGATTTCCCCCTAAAAACATCTTAGAGATTCCCTTGAATCCTCACTCTTCGTAATTCAAACTTTGTAGAGGAAATATCTACTAACTGAAAAGATTCCCTTTTTCTTATAATTGGGACAAGTAAAAAACATGTGATGACATATGGAGGAGGTAGAGAGTATATTATTTTACTTCTAACTAACTTTGTTGTTCTTAGCTTTACTTTTTATGGTCTTTTCTATTGGATTGACTTGATATTTCCCCTACCTTGTTCCTTAAGGCATCATACCTTTCAAACATTTGTGTTATAACTTCATCGGGTCCTAAGTGGTAGTTGAATATTACTTCATGTTTCATACTTGTTTCATCAATTCCATTAAAGATTGGTCTTTCTTTCTTCAACCTTCTTATCAATTTATCAATTGTTAATTCAATACTTTCCTAGTTACGCATGAGAGCTACATTGAAATTTCTCAGCTCTCCTAGTTTACCCATAACATATTCTCTGAAAATTATGATTAAATTTTTGATGCCCTCCATTCTAATTTTTTCTCCATTGTATATCCAATTTTTTTTTTCTATCGGAGCACGAAGATGATTGATATAATATGTTGTCTTATGTCTCACTTTATCAAGAATTTTAAGAGAATTTACTAAGATTTCCACTCTTACTTTTTCCATGTTGTAATATTCATGTTGACTACCCATAGAATCAAGGGACACAATACCTTCTTCAACAACCAAGTAATCATCTAAGTTTTTGATAATTTTAGGTAACATATCAGTCAACATTAACTTCTCAGTTTTGCATTTATCCATTAATGCCTTGGTTGCTTCTACCTTTTCAAAATTACAAGAACATCGTCTTACAAAGTTTATGATTATTGGTTCACCTCTGGCAACCAAATAATTTCCCCATTGGATAGTATCCTCTCCTCTTTCACTCAAGTCACTTACTCTTCTGATGTTATCACCAGTGATCTTTGGGACCTCAATTCATCCTTCCTAGTGAGTTCTAGTCAATTTCCTAACCAAGTTGGATAGTTCTTCATTCTTGGCCTTTAAATCCTTTTTTATTTCTTTGAACTCGTCAATCCTTTGGAATACTCCTTCTACTGCTATAGAAAAATCATACTTCATTTCTTCATTAGAAGGCCTACCTAGTGAGATCCTATAGACCCGGAAATCAGATATGGATGCTTCCCCTCAGAGCATGTTAGCTTTGGGAGTTTCAATATACACAAATCATTCTCCTTTATTGCTCAGGGCTTCCCTGGAGATGACTTTTGTCTCTTTAGGAAATCTTGCTGGAGAAAGGAGAGCCAAAATTTGTAAATCATTTTCATTTAGTTATATTTCCATCTTATTTTTATTTGGGAGTGTACTGCTGATACATTATCTTATAGGAGACTCATGTTCATCAAGTGATTATATAAATTGGGTATTAGGTACAACTCTAAGGGCCCTGGAGGAAGATGAAGGCATTGACATGCCTTTTGAAATTTTAAACATCGGTTCCTCCTTAACACTTTGACCTATAGATCCACCATGACTTTAAATTCCTTCCATAGGTTTAGACTAACCCCATGTTTCCTCATCTTCCAGGGGCTGCTAGTCATCATATCTCTTTTCTGATTGTACTAATTCTTCACCCGTTCTCTCACCAAGAGTAGAGATTGTTCTGCTGAATCCATGGGAAATGGATTCAGTTGTGGGAATGTGAGCTTTAATAATCCCTGCACTCACTTCAGTTTCATGAGGTACTGCTGCAACTATGACATATGGAGTTTCTTCCTATGAGGCATGTATTGTAATCTCTTCAACATGAGGTTGTATAATTAGAGTTATTTCTGGGGTGGTCTTAACATGTTGTTGTGGATTATTTTAAGAATCAATTATAGTAACATTCATGAGGAGTTGTTCCTTGGTGGTTGAAGAAATCATAGTTGTCGGAATGGAAAGGGTTACCATCATAGGTATAGGTTACTCAATGGGTAAATTTGTAGGAGACTGGGTGATAGTAGATAAGATAGTAGAACATCAAGATTCATTACCTATTCAGGGGTCTCCACCTCCTCTAAATCAACCCATTCAACAGTTTTAGTTCTTTTTCTCTTTTAAAGCTAGACTTTTTTCTCCTCCTTTGATTCCTACAAGCCAATATGGGGAGTCTCAAACAATTTTTCCTCCTTAGGCCTCTTCAAAGTGGTTTCCATCACTTTATCTTTTTCTTTGGCTCCTAAAGCAGATGGTGGAACAATATATAAGGGAATAGCAAGAACAATAGGACCTTCAACCATACCTTCCTGAGGTATCTCTCTTGTTCGTTTTGTTGCTTGAAGAGGGGGAGATATGAATTTTCTATCATGGGCACCTACATCACTTGTTATTGGTAGTGAGTCCAACTTCTTAATACTATGTCTCTATGAAACCTCTCTAGTGGCATAAACCCTCCGAAATGTGGGAAGAACATCATCAATGAGTCGGTTGTTCCTATATTCTATCAAAAATGTGGTCTGGTGGTAGCTTATATCCACTCCTTTTGAAGATAACCACCTTATGGAAAGTCAAATGGGATGTGTAGTCTTCTCCTGGTTATATTTCTTCTCATTGAGGCTCCAATTAATTGGTGGCAAAGGCTGAGAGGTGACATTTTTTTGGATGTATTCTTTACTAATTATATTACCATCATCATGTAACCCTTAAGGATTTTAGAAGAACCCAAAATCAATCATCTGAGATAAAGTCATTCATGAATATTCTCTTCATTTGACTTCTCTTTCATCTTCATAGTTCATTCAAAAATCCTCATAATGAGGTTTATGATCTACCTGAGTGGGCGTAATATTGTGTAAGATATGATTTATATCATAATGTTTTATGTCCTCAAATTTCTCTATCATGCATCTATCCATCTCTCCTTCCTGTATTTTTTCCTTCTAGATATTCAGACAAGTATAATTCCCTATGACTATGGGAAATTTGATTGGGGATGTTATATGCTTCTGGGAAATGGAATGATGTACTGACAAAAACTATATGACTAATTCCATTAATTCTCATTTGTCATTGACACATCTAGGTAACACGTAGGGTTTCCCATCAAAAATATTAACCCTGATCTATGAGTAAGTTTTGAATTGGATGAAATAACACCCATGTTGAGTAATTACTCTCTTAGCATCAAGGGAAAACCTTTCAATCTCCCAATCTGGGTGATATAAGAAAATTTTAGGTATAAAGAAGTGATTGGAAATATTTATGTAGTGTATGTCATAACTTGTTAACTTAAACTGATAGAAAACATCATAGACCTTGGAAATATTAAGCTCCCAATCCATTAGTAATTTAGGAAAAAATATATGAAAATTAATATTATACACAAGATAAGAGGTCATGAAAAATTCACCCATTCTAGGCTTTTCTCCTCTCGCTATTTGGGAAAATCCCATCATTTTCTCATGAATACGGGTACTTATGATCTCATCCTAGGGGAGAGGTTGTTTGTTAGCAATCATCACCTTAATGAATTGGAATATCCATTCCTGAAAAAAGGAAGTAGATTCAATACCCATTACTCGGTTCAAAAATGTAATCACATCCCCAACTTCCTCAATAAATTCAGCCCTATTTAATTTCTTTTTCATTCTAAGGGCAGAAGTTTGAGGATTATTCATCTAATGGTCATTCATAAATTTTTTCCATTTTTTTGAATGAGAATTCCAATACTCTTGTGTTGAATCTTTGGTAATAGCCCCATCTTCCCTTGCAAGAGGAAAACCCAACATTCTATCAAATGCCTACTCTTGGAAAGATAATACTAAATCTCCTCTTCCATCCCAGAATTCTCTAGTTTCTGGATTATAATTTTGGTCACATACCCATATAAGTTCTAGGAAAGGCATAGTCAGAGGGAAAGAAGCAACAAGGTCAGTGAAGCTACTAGCTATTTGGGTCATGATAGTACTTATTTCAAAGGAATGTAACCTCTGTTTAAAATCTTCTAAATCAATGGATGTAATATCGAAGTTTACAATTCTATCTAAAGGGGAACTGAGACTGTAGCTTGTTTTTTAGGGAAACACAAGAATCTTCATGATTTTGATTTAGTTTTATCACACCTCTTTAACAAGAATTCAGATTTCTCAGACAAAATTTTAAAATATCACAGAAGATATGGGGACTGATGAACTCACATTTTTAACAACTTTTTGGTTAGTTCTTGGAACCTGACTGAAACATTATGTGACCAAATTTTTAGCCTTGGTTTTGATTCTTGCTTTAACTATCCTTAAATATTGTATCTTTAGAATATAAAACTTTTGGAATATATGTAGATATATTTGAAACAAGTTACCTTATTAACAACTTGCAGATTTATGCATTAATGCACAAGATTGCATTCATGGGGAGTTTTCGTAGTTCTCAGCTTTTTAATATTTTCAACAGTTACAATATTTTCAAGTCCTATCATCCGCGTATCTACCTTACACAAGTCCTTCACATTAATATTACTTACTCCCATATATCTAGTGCATTAATGAACCGGATCCTTTTCCATTAGCGGGCTTTGGAATATTTTGACAAAATGACCTACACACTATTATTGTAACATGAGAGATGCACTTCCTTCTTCACCCCCATGTATGATACATACTTGGTTCATGTTCTCAAATAGCTCAGACTTTAGGTTTTTTTATATCAATTGCACACCCCGAAGAATCGTGAGACTTTGTTTCCCTTTTTCCTGGCTTCCCAAATTTTCTCTTCGCATATTGCTTTCCTCTTGCTTGTTGACTTTGATTGGTGGGATAACATACATCTTCCTTTGTATTTTGGATTTACAACTTCATTTTTCACTTTAACGGGTGTAAAGTTCCCATGAAAATAAAGGTTCATCTCTCTGCTCTAATAATACCTTTACACGTTTTTTCTTTAGGGGAACAGGGTTTCCTCCACACTTTACATTGTACTTACATGAATGCTCCTTGGAATATTTTATCAGACTTTTGGGAACTATCTTGTGCCTTGCATATTTACCTTACCTCTACAAACCTCTAGATTAAGTCCAGTTTAGTAAAGAAAACCAACAATACCCCAATTTAATTCAGGTGTCTGGAAATAGAATATAGTTTGCACAAGGATTAACAAAAGATGAAACATTAGGATACTTGTGCAAGGATTGATATGACTATTTAACAAATTTTGTATGAAAATTATTTATGTAAACAGGGAACAAAAATTTTTGGAGGAACATTTTAAATGACAAGGGGTGAGTTTGAAATGAGCACCAACATTATGGATGTGTAATTAAGGACTTAACCAAAGTACTTTTCATAAACACTACCAACAAGTGGTATAGTGATATTTACCCCAAGTCCTTTTTATAAACACTTCCAATGAGTGGTACAGTGATATTTCTTATTTCCTCCTTTATGGTGATTGTCTAAAACACATGGATTATAAGTAATGGAGAACCCTCAAGCTCAAAGCTACAAGGTATGTGGTTTAGAACCATGTGTTATATAAGATAGCCCTTAATGGATGCTTCTTAAGGTGTGCTGACAAAGAGAAATAGGAAAATTTACTAAAGGCATATCATGATCAAGCCTGTGGTGGAAATTTATCTTCTATGGTCACTGCACATAAGATCCTTCGAGGGAGATACTACTAGCCTACTCTCTTTCAATATGCTCAACAATGGGTGTCTAAGTGTGATCCTTTCCAACATTTTGTAAGAAGACCACAACTTGTACTCTAACTCAGACCAGCGATGATTGAAGATACTTTCCAATAATGGGGTCTAGAATTCATCGATGATCTTAATCATCATTCTAATGTAGGTTATATCTTCATGCTCGTAGCAATATATTACTTCACTAAGTGGGTGGAGGCCATACCGGTCAAGCAAGATAATTTGGAGACAGTATGTAACTTCATAAGGGAAAATATTATTATTTGTTTTGGCATTCCATAGAAGATAATTGTTGATAATGCCACATATTTATCTTCTATGGAATTAACTAGGTTTTTTTATGGATACAGAATATCCTTAGCACATACATATGACTATTAACCTTAGGGGAATGGTCAAGTAGAATCGAGTAACAATAACATTGTGACAATTGGGCAAAAGCTCATAGATCAGAATCAGATAAATTGGCACAAGAAACTATATGATGCACTATGGGTTAATCGTATCACTCCAAAATAGGCTATTGGTATGTCCTCGCTTCATCTCCTGTATGGGATAAATGTAAAATTTCCAATCAATGTAGAGTTACCAACGTTAAAATTAATCGAAGTAGTGGAATATGGTGAGTTCCAAGACTAGCTTGATAAAATAATTTTTTACCTAGAAAATCTATGTGAAGATAGGGTATTAGTGGTTGATCATCTAAGAAACCATCAATTGAAAGTAAATAAAATATTTGATAAGAAGGTGAAGAAGATATATTGTTAAATTGGTGATCTCATCCTACTATGGGATAAGAGTATAGAAATAAAAGGAATCCATGGAAATTTTGATTCACAATGGCTTGGCCTATTTCAGATACGAGACACATGTGTGGAGAACACCTTCCAACTATCTTATCTAGATGGCACTCACTTGGAATTGCCTCGCAATGGAAAATATTTGAAACTATACAAATAGTGAAATCAGGTTATCCCTTGCGTGTATCATAGGTGAATATATTTTTGTGTGTTTCTATTTCTATCATGTGTTTATTTTTGTCATGTGTTTTGTTTAATAAAGAGGTTTTGTTCTATCCATCCTTGTTATGTAATGACTTTGTAGCCCAATGGATAAGGCACTAGTCCTCTTAGTGTCTTGAGATTTTGAGGTTCCTACTTGCTCCATCCTCACCTTGTTCAAACTAAAACAAGTCCCCAAGATAGATCTAGTTTTTTTCATGCTAAATGTCTAGCATGAAAATTTGGAAAAAAATGCTATGACAATTAAGCCCACACTAAAAAATCCTTAAACAAGGTAATGTAAAGTTGTCCTCTGGCCAATTACTAACAATGTAAACCATAATCATGGCCAAGAGGGATGTGATAACTACATTTTTAAAGTGTGTTGCATGTGCAGGTAAGGTGGTTGGAATCATTTAATGGATTCATTTCTATCCACTTTGAAGGAAATGCTCTCAGAGGCCTAAAAAGGCCTATTTTCAAGACTTTGGAACCTAATGAACACCCTCTAGAGATGAAAAAAGAAGAGATAATTACTCCAATAAATATGTAACTAAGATATTATATCATCGTAGGAATTTTAGGGAATTTATGTAAGGAGAAACTGGCTTAGGAACAATTTATGCAACATCGGGCTACTTATAGCACGGTGCTAGGAAATGAAAGAAGTTAAAAAGATACTAAGATTGTTATGAATGGTTCAAGAGCCTCAGGTAATTCATATAATTTACTAGATAATCATTATAAATATAATACATCCTAATTCACATTGTAAAAGGTTTCTATAGATTTAACTATCCAATTTTTTAGATATTGGCCTGACAGTGAAAGTAAAGATCCCCGATCCTGATAGAGATTCAAATGATCATTATGGAATTTCCAAAGGAATTTATGTCCTCATTAAAAAATAAAAATAAATATAATTTAACCCTCTACATGACCCATGTGATAAGTTAGAAAAAAATTCAAGTTTCTCTTTGGTGGCAGTTATACCTTTCAGGAACTACTCTTGGGAATAATAAAAAAAGGAGGGTAAAATTTGAATTTCAGGAATAATTGGCTTCATAAAAGTGTGTAATTAGTTTAATTTGGTATTTTCAAATAACAATCATATAATTTTTTCCCATGAAACCCTCGGGTAATCTCCGAGAGCAAAGACTCACTCTCTTATTCTTATTTTTGGCAGTTGTTGGTGAAGGTTGGCTTTCTAAAAGCATTCAGGTCACATTATCGCACCTTGTATTAACTTTTTCATATTTTCACTTGGTTAAAATGTGTAATGAGTGCAAAAAATTATGACCCCAAGGTGAGGATATCTTGGTTTGAGTGTTTTGACACTTATAGTGTAACTTTGGTGATTCTAACTCCTTAAAATATCCCCCTCCCCATGATCAATCACTACCATGGCACACTTGGTAATCCTTTTTGTAACTTTTCACTTGGTTCAAAATTTCAATGCATGCAAAAAAGTGCAACCCCAAGGGAGGATCCCTCTTTCGTCATTTAAACACCAATGCCATGTGTTATGGATAAGTTATGCACTCACTCTTTCAAGTGGACCTTTTCCATGTTGAATTATACTCTTGGTGCAATTTTCCATGAATGATGAAATTTTTCACATTTTCACCTCATGATAAATGTGGTAAGGTGCATTGGAGGCTCCCATACCCATTTAGTAAATGCTTACTCATCCTTAACTAAGGTTAATAATAAGGTGTGACAGTGAACCCAAAGGTGAGTTTTCTCAACCATGGTTATGTTTCAAATATTTAAATCATACTTGTGTGTTTTTCAAGCAATTTTTAAAATCTCAACTCCCTCCATTTATTTTTCAACCTGTTCATTCTATGATTTTTAAATAGAAAATTTGCTCATATCTCACCCATTTTCACTTCATTTCTCCTAAACATTTTCTTGAGCACTCTCATGGTGAACACCTTTAAGATGATCCACGAATCATCACCATTTATGCTATATTTTTTTTAAATTCCATACCTGAATATTTCTACCCAAGAAATTTTCCTTTTCAAATTCAGAAAGAACGGAAGATAAAAACACTTGAAAATTTAAGTAATAAGTCACAGTAAAATTCCTAATCCAACAAGACAATTTTCATCCCAATCGGAAAACCAGAAGTATTACTTCTATTTTTAGTAATTTGGCATCTAAGAATTAGCAAAAATTTCAAGTATTATAATGGATAAGAAACCATCTGAAACCCTTTATGCAATTCTCAAGTTCGGGACTCAAAAACTAGAAATTATGAAATTGGGAAAAATGGCTAAATTTAGAAAGCAGAGGTGAGGTGTGACTTACTAAAAGTAATAAGTTCTCAGATCACATCTAAATTTTTTATACACCCTTATATCATAATTCCATCACTAGTCCTAAAAACCATAAAGATCAAGGACACTGGGTACAAGCCAATTTTAAGCTTGTCCACAGAATATCCACTTATGGGAGATAGTGATTTAACCCACCTAGATCTGGAAGAAATGAGGAATCAGATGACAAACCTAGTCAAAGAGGAAATGGAAGAAAATATAGTTTCTAGTGGGATTTTTATAGTAGGAGATCACCCACTTTCAGGATAAAGCACTTAATTGGTTCTAGCTTGTGCCAAACACTATGACCCTGCCTCCCAGACATTCACTGCAAATGACAACTCACTACTGGCGGTCTTGAGTCCAAAGCTTATTTTAAGTGGTCTAAAAATTCCAAATTATAGTAACATGGTGATCATCACAAAATATTTTACAACTCAACAATGGCTTAGGATGGACTCCTTCTTACAAGGGATTTCATTTGGCTCCTGGTTGAAACCTAGGAGAAAACCATCAAGGTTACCAAATCACTGTGTAGGAATAAGTTTCATGAAGGCTACTCATATGTAATTGTCTTACTGACTTTAGTAACAAGAGAATAACATGCCAAGGAATTCCAAGAATGAATTTCCTAGTTCATGCTGACGATCATGGAGGGAACTCAAATGATAGATTGGGGCCAAATCGTCGGTGACAATCTCCACCAATAGTTGATGCAATTGTTCACCACCAAGATATTCACAACGAACTCATATCTAGTGTATTACCTCACATACACTAGAATATACAAATTATTTTCTATTTTTCATAATGTTCCTCCGAGATATCCTACTTTCAAGAAGTACAACAAATCACCTTCAAGGAAATTAATGTTCATTTCACACAAGTGAATGATACATTCACCATGTTCATCATCCAAATCCTCAAAGGAAATCTTGAAAGAATAATCTCTCCTCATTCAGTTGATTTTATTGAGAAGTATGGATACCATTTCACATAGTTTCATACCTTCACCTACATTAGGGTGAGTGGTTTTTACCTTGCTCTACTCAGACTATTTAAGTATCCTAGTGAAAAGATCATCTAGGTAGATCTCTACAGGAAACTTTCTCAGGTGCATCTCAAATGAAATGGTTTGAAGAATAAATTAATCTCATTCCCCATCTCACTCAATGTATTCTCTTGTCACAATGCAATGGTTTCCAAAAATATTGAGACATCCTTTGTTGTATTTTATCTATTTGCATATGTTCCTAGGCCCAACTTTGACATATGGAGAGATCCTAAGACTTTCAATGTTATTATATTTCATCGGATTCCCCAATTGGAATATTATTGGGTAAATTGTGTGGATTAACTTGAGGTAAAGGAAAGATACTACATGAGAATAACCATGGAACAAATGGAAACATTCAAGTTTGACTAGTTCACTAGAGGAGTTCAAGAAGATGGTTTTGAGTTGTTTGATCTAGCGTACTAGGTAGTGAAATCATCTCCCCTACCTCCTCCCTCATGGAGTGTTCGTGTAGATGGATATTCAAGGATTGGACCAAAGTGGTGATTCAAATATCAAGGGATTGGTTTAGATGAAAGAAAGCCTCTAGTAGATATGAAGGCACCACTTCAACCTTACTTAGGAAACTATCACAGTCATCATCTCTCAAGGAGCCTAAGAGATTTGTTGTTTCACCTCATTCAGATAAGACCTACAAGAGGAAGGATTTAGAAATCAAGAGCATTGAGGTTTCACCTCTCATGGAGTCTTGCAATAAAGATAAATTTAGGGAGGAAAAAGTTGAAGAGGAGGAACAACTTGAAGATTTAGAACAAGGAGAGATTGACCCCTCTCAATATCTTGTCTATCAAGTGGAGCCAATTTTATCATATGTAGTACTTGAGTCAACTCACAATGAGAAATCATTTATTCTAAAACAGGAAACAAAGATCCTTGACATCTTTTCCATGCCATCATATCCATTCCCATGGGTTTGTGACTTTCTCAACAGAGAATCAAGAATGGTGCATCAAGTTAGAACACCAAACTACGATGTCATATTGAAGTAAATGAAATCCAATCTAAGTTAAGGAAATCACAAACAACTTCAAGATTCTGCACTGAGGATTTTGGAGCTCAGTTCGTAGAATTTGCAAGGCCTAAGGTGAGAAATCTTTTCGAGGAAATGACTCTCAATGATTATGATATGACCAAAAGCTCACTTTGTCAAGCTACACATGAGGGTGACACTCATATTTTCAAGGAGCCTTTGACTCAAATACTGGATCAGAATGAAGAATATAAACGAACCATCGACCAATTGGAATAATATGTGAGGATTGTTTCTTCATATGTAAAATCATTCTTGGAACCAGGATCATTATCATTTCCTCTACTTAAGGTGGTCTCACCCATAAGTAACTTTGACCCCCAAGCCCTCAAGCAATCATAAGGATTCACAATGCACGGGAGATAAAAATTACAATTGGGTGGGGAAGGTCATTGAAAAAGGGAATGAACATTTTCCCAAGGTACTCTCTCTATTCCACTTTGTTTTAGGGACCATCTCAAGAATTAAAGGCACCAGGGTGGAAATGAAGAAAGAAAATATGATATGGGATAGTGTTCTCCCATTGACCTTTGAAATGGGGATTCTTGACTCCTTTCTTAATAAGTAAAAAATGTGTTTATGGACCCAACAGAGAACGTTTCCCCTATTTGAGGGCAAGTGCACGGAGATGGGGGACCAAAAAGTGGCCCACTTTTTTATTTGAAGTGAAACACGAGTGAGTTTTGGGAAATTTTGATTGTGTTATGAATCATTAGGATTGGTAATTACAAAGCATAAAACACGATTGTGTTATAACACACTTGTGTCCCTATTATCTATGTGGTATATGTGTTTTTGAGCTCGTATTTCTATTTGCTATGGGGTATATGTGCTTTTGGCAGGGATATATTTACTAAAACAAATGGTTTGATTATAATTGTTTCTTTTATTAATATTTATTCTTTAAATTTATTTTAGTAAATATAAGAAATTAGGGTCACTCTACACCTTATGGAACTAGTCTCACAACTCTGTCATTCACAGTTTAGAAGATAGTTTTTCATATTCTAATATGGTCAGTACATAGGTATTTTTCAAGATTTTAGTATTTAGCCTAAACCTTTTAGGGTTTAAATTTTACAATTGATGTTTATTTTTGGAAATAATATAGTCATTGTTTAGGTTTTGGGGCCTTTTGGATTGTTTACTAGCATTTGTAAGAGTAGTAGATGTGTGGAAATTAGAATATACAAATGTCATAACTCCTAAAGGTAGTGACAATTGATCAAATATATGGATGCATGTAATTCCTTATAACACATAATAAATTGAATCACATATGTAAGTTTTTATCGATTCAAATAATAAAGGGAATGCTCATCATGAGGTATGTGAAGGATCTCAAACATCATGAGGACAATGGGTGTAATCAAAAAAATCATGAAAGGATCTGAAACATCAAGAGCTTCATCGAGATTAAAATAATCAAGGAAATGGTCATCAAGAGCATGATAAGAGAATCTCACCATGAGTGATGGTGGAAATCATCTCAAGCTCACAAACAATGCATATTTTATGAGTTCGTATAAACACTAAATCAATTTTTTGGTAATGAACTCGCATCTTGCAAGTCAAGGAGGTGCAATTTGTAGTGTTTCAGTATATTGTGGAGGTCAAAAACATGGAATTAATTCTCGTAAACTCCTCCAAGTTTCATTCAAATATAAATCCTTATATCAAGAGGAGTAAACCTATCTCCATGAGGAGAAATTGAGAAAGAGTGTGTCTAGACATCATAAGCATGCTTCCACTTAGGTGACATCTTGGGCAAGGAGGTGAATTATGAGATTAAGAAGAGATCATCATGTTCAAAGGTGAAAATTGAGGGTCAAGGAGTGAATTTATGATAATCATATCTTGACTCTACCATTGTGTCCAAATCTCTTTAAGAAACAAATCAAAATGAGCTAGTCAAACTACTGAGGTATCCCGGACCATCATGTGTGAAGGATCAAGCAGTCACCTGTTCTCATGAGAGGGATATGAGAAAAACGTGTATGAGAATCCTAAATATTATTCCATTCAAGGATGATTTTGAATCTTGGAAGGGTAAGAATATGATCTTTATATGGAGATGATGTCATGTGAATTGACTAACCCAAAAACACAAAACTTAAACCATGAAAACCAAGCCATAATGTGAAATATTTCTCCCAAATCTTCTTCAATCCTTATCCTAGACAACTTTCCTCATGTTTCATGATCACCTTTTATTTTAAGGTATTCCTAATGCATTTAGTGAACATGTATAAATTTTTAAAAAGGTTTAACAAGGTCCATTATTTTATTCATTGAAGTGTATTAAAAGACTAATTCTATGGCAAGCCTAGAAAGGCCAATTTTGGCCATTTCGGAGCCCATGTACATCCTCCGAGAGGATTATAAAAATATATTTAGTATCTACAGGTGGTATTTGAAATCCTTGAAGGTGTTGGAAGTAGTTTAAGAAGATTTAGGAAATTTTTGATAATCCAAGGATAGTGTATTCATCGTGTGGTTTTCAGGTGCAAGGAATGAGCACTCAACTTGTGAACCTTGACTTCTCCAGCTAATTTTGGGAGCTCCGTAAGGAGTTAGGAGAAAAACAAGTAGGCACCATAAGTCTTGAATAATCCTTTACATTGCGAGATAATCCATTTTGATCCAAGGCCACCGAAGGTGATTCTAGTAATCATCTCATACTCTCAAGCAATACATACCTCCAAGAGTGTTTCTAAACACTTAATTAGTGCTTGGTAATGAGCTCAATACATTGTGGAGGTCAAAAACATGTGATTCACCTTCAATTTCTAATTTTACGTGGATATAATTAATCAAAATGGCTTTCTCTGGAATGGTATCATATTCTTCTCCATAATTTTATGACTCAAGAAGACTCCTAAGTTTTATAACTTGATTCTAGGTAGATTTATCTTCTAGGGATTTTTCTCAGCTAAGATATTAATATATCCTTGTTGAAACCTCAAAATAGGGTTTTATATAGCTTGATAGGGAGAAAAATTATGTTTCTTATCATATACACCCTTCTTGACTCATTTACCTATTGTATAAGCTTTAGGAGGATTAAATACAATTTTATTCTTTTATATCCTATATATATGGATGCCTAATATGCTCCCAACATTAAGCTTTAAGTGATAAAGTTAGCAAAACAAATTCAAGGTTGGAAGTAAATGCTAGATTTCATGAACTAACACTATATATTTGTAATGAAATCACTTAGATAGATTTTAATATCAGTAGAAATACAACACCAAAAACACTAAAACGTAGATAAATGATCACAATATGTAAGTATAAGTTATAGGACTAAGGGTGTAGCATTATTCAATCCATTTCCTCTTGATAGACATCAATATATACATCATTCCAATAATTTTGCATGCTTCATATAACTATCCTACCTTTAGTTAAACCTTCGCCATGGCTCAGAGGAAATTCCTAACAAGGGTTTAAAGTTTTTTTAGTGTGCAAAAATGATTACGCAAGGAGATAAATTCATTAAGTAAGATTCAGTGAAAGATAACTTCCTTTGGAGGCCTAAAAAGGAAATTTTTATCCATTTTACAACCGGTAAACACACTTCAGGAATGTTTAAGGAAATTCTAAATCATCTTAAGGTGATTTTGAAGAGAATTGAAGGTGTCTGAAGTAATTTAGGAAATTTGAGGAAAGAAAATATTATTCAAGATCCATATGTTCAACATTGGGTATTCAGGGTGTAGGGAATGAGAGCTTCAACAGTGAATGTTTTCTTCTATGACAGATTTTGGGAATTCCCAAATTAGTTTAGAGGGAAAAAGTATGCAAAAAAATGTGCAATAGATAGCCACTTGGAAAACATGTGTAATCATGAGAATCATGAGGTTTGTGAAGGATTTGAAATATCAACAACCTCATTAAAATTCAATTCATCAAGGGAATTATCATCATGATCATGATGAGAAATGATCACCATGAGTGGTGATGGTATTCATCTTGAGCTCACAAATGGTACATATCTTTTGAGATTCTTTCTAAACACTTAATCAATTCTTGGTAATGTGCTCACATCTTACAATTCAAGGAGTGGCTTTCACAGTGATTCAATGCAGTTGGATTTCAACAAGATGGAGCTCACCCTCAAACATTCCTTCAAGTCTTATTTAGGGATCAATCCTTCCATATAGAGGAGGAAACCCATTTCCATGAGGAGAAATCAAGTGAAGATGTTTCTAGATACTATATTCATGTTTCCACACATGTGACATCTTGGTCATGGAAGTGAAGTACAAAGATAAAAAGGGTTTCATCATGCTCAAAGGTGAAATGGGAAGCTCATGGAGTAAGTGGAGGATCATCATATCTTGAATCTTCCATCATGTTTAAACCTCTTAAAGGAAAAATTCAATATACTGAGGTATTTAGGACCATCATGTGTGAAGGATCAATACATCATCCATCTCCATGAGAGGCACATGATCAAAGAGGTGTATGAGTATCCTAAAGTCGATTCCATCCTAATATAATTATGGATCTAGGAGGGGTAAGAGGATGATCTTCATATAAAGCATCATGTATGTAAGAATAAGAAATAATTTGAGTTTCACTTGATGTCACTCACTTGGTAGTGTTCTTAAACACTCATTCGAACCTTGTAGTGTGATCACACTTCAAAGGAGGAAGGACACTACAACCACATCATTTCATTCCAATATGTAGCCATATGACAAGAATCTCATTTAGTGATAAATACTTCCATCTACATGGTGAAAACCTATTTCAGTAAGTAATACATAATCATAAAATGGTTTGAATTTCATGGAGTTGATTTGTGATCACTAGGATTGAGTTAGGCCTAGAAAAGTAAGAGAGTGATCCACACTCTTTCCTTTTAATTAGAATAAAGAATCATGTTCCCATCAGAATGTATATCTCATAATAGTGTTTCTAAACATTTAATTCATCACTTGAGGTTTTAGAAACATGATTTTAACTCATGATAACTCATTTTTACCACTTTTTCATGTTATAAGTTTTGTCACTCAAAAACACAACCTGGGGTGTTAAGAAGGTGTTTTCAACTCAAAAAAGTTGACCCCATCCTCATGAGATCCTCGCCCATAGTAAATAATATTCTATTTATGACAGTACCCATTCCAAGAGTTACTTATCAACATTTACAAATATTCATCTATCACCGTGTGGTGACCATATTTCTAGAGCTTGCAAATTTAGGGCCATTTTTGTCTGGAACCAAAAGGGGTAGCTGCATTGTTTTAAAATTCTCATAAAACCTTCAATTCTTAGATAAAATTGGATGTTACCAACATGTATAGGATCCAGATATCTTCGCAGTGCTTTTTTCCTCCTAACTCCTTACAAATCTCCCAAAATCATCTGGAGAAGTCATATTTCACCATTAGAGTATTTGTTCCCTGCACCTAGAAAACCCATTTTTGAGAATATTGTCCTTGAATGGGTAAAAATTTCTTAAATAATCCTTAATTTCCTCTAAAACTTCCAATATTCCCCAACATGAACTCTTCCAAAGGGTGTTTGATTAGCTCAGAATGGCCTTTTTAGGCATCCAGAGCAAGTTATCTTCCATCAAGTCATAATGAAATCATCAATCATCATATTAAATCATCCATGCACATTGAAAAAAACTTAAAAACCTTATTAATAATTTATTTTATTCCAAATTGAGGGTGGTATTGAGGTAGGTTGGCCAGAGGAAGGACACACCTGTGACCGAGAAGTGAAATATTCAACTGTGGGTTTAGTTATCATGCTCAAAGTTTCAATTTTTCATGTTATACATTTTGTTTGACAAAACCCTCTTACCAATTTCACCAAATTACTTTTTTGTAATGCA
Source organism: Taxus chinensis (assembly GCA_019776745.2). Taxonomy (NCBI): domain Eukaryota; kingdom Viridiplantae; phylum Streptophyta; class Pinopsida; order Cupressales; family Taxaceae; genus Taxus; species Taxus chinensis. Next base: position 775,806,154 of record CM034146.1, read on the forward strand.
CGAAATTATTTCATTGGTGTCTTGTCCATATATGAAATTATTTCAAGGGTTTCTTGGCAAAAACACAAAAGGATATCTGAAAAGCATTTATCTTTATGTTGATGTAGATTTGATTACTTGTGAAGAATGTGGCCCTTGAATCAACCTTCCTACTCCTACACTAGGGTGATAATGTAACTAATTTACTTAGCATAAATCTTGATGAAATTCTTGATTTTCTTTCTCCATGTAAAGTAAATGAATGTGTGGAAGATTTTTCACATTTTCACCTACTCATACCCTAACTTTTGTTGAGTGTTATAAATATATTGATGTGATGCAATCTTTTAGCTTCTAACTCTTCGAGTTGTGTCTTATTCTTCTATTGAACAAATGAATATATTATTGGCTCCTTATACAGATCATCTTCTTTCCCACACCTTACTATTTTTAATCTATATTATAAGGATTGAAGTATTATATACATGCTAACATAAGAACCAAGGTCACTCCATTACATTGTTGATTATGAGGATCGCTTGAGTGGTCCTCTTAAAGATGCATTCCCTAAGCTTGTAAATTAGGTACTCATTCATAGTATGGTTCTACCATAATCTAAGATGAAATTAGGGATTCATCTCTATCCTCATAAGAAAATTCATGAGTCCATATATTCGATCAATTGTCGCTACCTTTGGGAGTTTTGAGGTTTATAAATTCTAATTTTAACACATCTAAGACTCATATAAATGTCAGTAACCAATCCAAAAGGCCCCAAAACCTAAGAAATGACTATATTCTTTCCCAAAATAGACATCGATTGTAGAATTTAAACCCTAAAAGCTTTAGGCTGAATGCTGAAATCCTAAAAAATACCTATGTATCAACTAGATTAGAATATGAAAAACTATCTTCTAAACCATCACTAATAGAGCTATGAGACTAGTTCCATAAGGTGTAGAGTGGCCCTAATTTATTATTATTATTAAATATTAATAAATGAAGAACTTATAATATTTTAGTAAATATATCCCTCCCACAAGTACATATACCACATTGCAAACAGGAATGTGAGCGTGTTAACACGCTCACTTTTCATTTTCTATGTGTTTGAAATTCCTAATCCATAGGCTTAGATTTGCCTTAGATATTCAAACCTAAGGTTTGGACTATGTACTCCGTGAATAAATCTATGTTTTACAAAAAAAACAAAATCTCACGTGTACACCTCGATATCCCATGTGTTATAACATAATATTCCAAAAAAAATTATACTATGATGTCAAGCTCAGTTTTACCTTGGTGATGATATACTTCTTTCTAAAATCCAATTATTTTAAGGCTTTCATTAATCATTTCTTTTACTAGTTCCTTCTTTTCTTACCAAATTTCAAAAAACAAAAAGTGGTTTTTTCAAAACCCCATTCTACACGAATTAAAAAAAAAAATGACTACTTTTCTCAAATTTATGGGGGTGTACACACAAATATCTCATTTTTGGGATGTACACAATTTGAAAATTAGTAAAAAATTATATATTCATCCAAAAACTATGAGAAATTATTTGGACCTCGTACATGGAATTAGCTAACGTTTTACTAAATGGATTTGAAAAATAATTTATAGAACTCAAAATGGGGGGTGCACACACAATAGGTTCTTATCTTTTTGCAACAAAAATATACATACTTTGTGTGTGCACCACATTTGACCGTCTTAATATCCACCTTTTTTTAAAAAATAGTAGTTTAGAAACTAGATTCCAAGATCTATTGTACTTATATTTATCACTTTGTCAAATTTTGAGCATATGAATGCCAAATTATTAGATGAAGTTTAGGTTTCACTGATTTCAGGAAAAATGTGTCCACTTTTGACACCCTTTTGGTCCCCTGTTTCCATGCACTTACCTTTGGTTTTGCACCATGGTTGTAAGGTGCAACGTACTAAACAATTCTTTAACAAAGCTCAAGGAATGTGAGAACAATGCTCAAGAAATTCTTAAAGATATAACTAAATGTGTAGAAGATATTGGGGCCCCTCATATCAGTGAAAACATGTCTTTGGAAGATCTCATGACTCCTTTTTAAGAAATGGTTCGGAAAGAGGCAAGAGATCCCTTATCTTTCAATGAAGACACACTGGAGTCACTCACAACAATTTTTGGTTCTATTTAAAACATTTCTCGAGATCACAAAATGTGGTTCACTAAATGCAATAAGTTAAGCCATGTTCTAGAGACTTGGATCAACACATTTGAGTATGTGAGAATTCCTCTATTAGAGAAGATCACGCCGGTGGTTATCTGATTTATCTAAGAAGTAAAAGGGATGGAGTTCAAACCAATTGAATTTCCACTAGAGGCATCGAAGGAAGAATTATCTTCACCAAAAAGTTGAGCTACTTCATCCTTCTACATTATCTTTCTCCTTCTTCTATTCTCACTCTTCTTCTAATCCCTTTCTTCTTATTATTTATTGTGTGTAATAATGACTTTTTTCTTATTTATTAAAGTAACTATGTGATATTTATGCAATGCAAAATTCCCTTTTGTAATTATAAAAAAGGGGACTTATTTTGTATTTCCTAAGGATATTTGAAAAGTCACTTGTGATGGGAATATGAAAAGTCTTGTGGGGGGTAGATGAAGAGATTGATTGTAAAGTTATAAATGGATATGACCTCCTCATTATAAAGGGATGGTAAATTCTTTTTTACTAGATCCCATTTTCTTTCTAGAAAAAAGTGCCTTCATTTCCTCTTTTATCTTGAATATTTGTATTCTATCTCCATCTTAACTTGTACTCCATGAGGAATGTAAATTGTACAACATGATGCAATAAAACTATTTTTTCCTTGTGGATTGTTTCTCTTTCTATGTGACTGGTTTCTTCTTATTGATGCAAGTGAAATATTCTTATTTTAATGTAGTAAAATCAGCTTTGATATTTGTTGATTAAAATATCCCTCTTATTTCCCTCTCTTATCTCCCTCACTAAGCAATTTTCCTCCCTTGTATTCTATACAAGTAATTGCCACAAGTTTAGGGAAGTATTCCTATGTGATCCCCGGTCTTCGAGCCCCCCTAGAAATTAGTTTAGATTGTACTCATTTCCTTTATTTCAATAAATGGAGCTGCCCCATTCAAGCAGAGGGGCCTAGTCCCAAGGCATTTTTGAAATCCCACAATTTTCCCTCATGAAAAATTATTTCGCCAACACATCTAAATTAGTGCCCTTTGGATTATATGTTGTGTATTGCAATGTTGAGTAAGCTAACATCTAAATGAGTTCCTTCCTTTGGCTAAACATTCATGAATAGGGATATTTCAATCCATCAAATTTACCCTAGAACCAACCTTAACATTTGTTCATCTAAATTAATACCTTCAATATCCATAACTAAGGGAATCCAATCAATACATGTTAGGTATATAGAGGGATTTATATCCAAACAATTGTCATCCTCACCAATCAAACTACAATCTCATCAATGAAAAATAATCTTAATAGCAAGTAAACTTAAAAATTTAAATAAAAGGATGAAGTATATAATTAATGGAAAATAAATTACTATAGTTGGCAAAGACTGCGAAGTAAATATTTGTACATAAAACTTAATCAATTTTATATATTCTACGAGACTTATGCATTTCCTCAATATGTTAAATGGGAAGCAAAAATTCAAAACTAGTAATTATATCAAAGGCATCTTATAGTGAGAGAACCTACCAAAAACGGTCAAGAATTTTTGAAAGAGGATTTCTCGACACCGTCAAGTATGCTTTCTTGACCAATTATTTCAATTTAGATGAGTAGTTCCTCAACTTTATTCCACCAACCTGTATTAGGGTATACATAGTTGTAAACATATATTTTACATTATCCTTTCATGGATGTCAATATCCTATTCAAGAGCTCTTATTTTCACACATGTTAGATGAATGGTGGTCTCCTAGAAAGGGTGAATTGACCAATTTAGTTTTATTACATTTGTTTTATGGTCAGCTTATTTGTAACTCAAGAATTGTATAGTCATGCTTGTTTCAAAATCTTATGATGGTTATGCATACCATGTTCAAGGGATCATATTTTTTATATTTTTTACAAGCTAGGGTACATGTAAGAATTGATTTTCAATGCATTTAGGTTTTTCTTATGTATGTAACAAAATTGTGTCTTATGCAATCCCTCTTCATTTGTGTGCACAGTTTTTCTTCTATCATCTATTTTATCGTCGAATGTCATAATTATAACTAACGTAAGAGATGGGAATCTTCACAAATAATTGAAAATATTTCACCAAAATATACCAATAGGTCTCCAACCTAATCAATTCCCCTTTGGTAGCATACTCCTAGCATGTGCCACATTCATAGCTTTGAAATAAGGTACAAAAATTTACCAAAGCATTACAAAGATGAGACTTTTATTATCTATGTTTTAGTTGCAAGTTCCCTAGTAGACATGTATTCAAAATGTGGAAGCATGCACAAGGCATGTGAGTTGTTCAACAAAATCATTGAAAGATATGTGGTCTCATGGAATGCAATGATTATCAAATCTACAAAAAATGGGTTTTTTCAAAAGGCCATGGAGACTTTCAATAAAATGCATTTTATAGGTGTAAATTCCAACTCCACAACCTTTTACAATATTCTCCCAGCATTTGTTACATTGGGTGATTTAGATCAGGACAACATCATCCATCAAAACATAATGTAAAGGATATCCATTTCAGATGTAGCTGCAAGTTTCCTAATAGACATGTGTAAAAACTATGGAAGCATACACAAGGCGTGTGAACTATTTGGCAAAATGCCTCGAAGAGATGTGGCCTCATGGAATGCCATGATTGCAGGTTATGAAAAAAATGGGTTTGGTAAGGATGTTATCAATCTCTTTTAGGTAATGAAACACTCTGGAACACGCGCAAGATTACCATGTAAGATTCATTTTTTCTTTTATTAACATGTAATGATGCAAGTTTAGTGGATGAGGATTGTAAGTAATTTAATGTCATGAGTGCCTCTTATAGCATTATGTCTAAAATTGATCACTATCTTTATATAATTGACATTCTAGGTTGAGCTAGTATCTTAGGAAAATTATTGACTTTATCATTGATATGTCAATTAAACATGTGGTGGTTGTGTGGATGTGTTTGCTTAGTGCCTCTAAAGTACATACGAATATGGGGTTATGGTTATCAACAATTCTTTTTTAGTTAGATCCTCAAAATAATTTAATGTATGTTTTTGTATCAAACATATATGCAAAGGTGCATAAGTGAGGTGGGGTTCAAATGGAAAGAATTGATGAAAGACAAAGGAATTAAAAATATACATGGATTTAGCTGAATTGAAGACCATAAAATTGTACACTATTTTATCTATATTTATTTTAGGTGATTTGTATCCTCAAATTTTTTAATATTATCTATAAAACAATTTATTTATAATTAAACCTAATAAATTCAAATAAATTGAATCCTTAACATATTTTCATAGCACTCGAGGTGCCACAAATCTGCTTGACTACCAATATAGATATAAGAGAGTGCTTTCCCGCAACAGAATTTTGTAGGCCCACAATACGCTTAACTTTTTCATTAATTTTGTGTTGGGCGTGAAATGGTTCTCATACAGTCTACCAGGCAGTGTGATTGTTTTCACCGTAGCAGACAAGTGATGGATTCCATCAATACTATGCGCCATGTCAACTGTACAGGTATGTGTCAAAGTTATTTTATTGACAATACATTTGGCAGAAATAATTTGATTTTTGCTGACTGTCAACTAAAATAAGGCAGGAGAGAGTTCAATGAGCGATAAAAGTAGGTGAATGGAGTTAATGAACCGTTTTTCTTTTTCTTTTTTGGGATTATATGTACACGAAAATATAATAGAGATATGAGTTAATTAAGACTAATATATCTATAATATATAAATATATGTAATATATACTGAGAGGTATAGTTCGCAAGGCGTTTATACCTCTTGGCATATTTTACCATGTTTTGATTTATGTTTATATAAATGGTGAAATATGCTGAGAGGTATAAGCGCCTTGCGAACTATATCTCTCTCCATATATTACATATATTTATATAATACATGCATGTTAGTAAAGTCTCCGGGAGTTGCATTATACATAAAATGATACCAAAATAAAGTCAAGAAAAGAAGGCGGGCATTTAGTTCATCCATGAATGACCTCGATGAGTACCTAACAAGTTGGTGACTTAAGACTCATATTATTAATAGTAAGGATCCCCGTCCACATAGTTCATTGGTGTTCAGCGTTATGATCATAATCTTCGTCGTTGTTATCTTCGTCATTACAGGGATCATCTTCTTTGTCATCATTTATCATCGTCATAATCGTCCTCGTCCTCATCCTTGTAATCATTATCACCACCATCATCATCATGTCATCATCAACATCATTACCAATACTAATCTTACTACTAATATTGATATTATTATTACAATTTATAATAAATAAAACATTATTATTAGAATTATTATTAATATTAATGTAGTTATTATCATTAAAAATATTACTATTATAATAATTTTATTAATAATATTAGTAATATCATGGTTATCGTCATCTTAACCATCGTCATTATCTTCAGTGTTGTTATCATTTTCATGATTGGTATAATCATTTTAATCATCACTTTCATCGTCCTCATCATTATTGTCACCATTATCGCTCCACAACCATCATTTTGGCCATCATCTTCATCATCATTATTATCAATATTAATCTTACTACTAAAATTGATATTGTTATTAGGATTTATAAAACATTAAAAAGTCTTATTATTATCATTATTAATATTAATGTTGTTATTATTATTATTTCAATAATTATTAATGATATATTATTATTATTATTATTATTATTAGTATTATATTAATAGTAATAGTAATAGGCATCACAAATACCATTATTATCATCATGGTTATCTTCATCTTAATCTTGATCATTTTCATTGTTGTCCTCATCTACGTCGTCATGATATTCATTGTCTTTGGCGTCATTTTTGTTTCATCATAATCTTATTCATTTTCATCATTTTCATGATCGATTTAATCATCTTCATCATTATGATCTCCATCTTCCTAGTCATGGTTATTCTCATCTGCCATTATCACATCTTTTTCATCGTCACTGTTGTACATGTTTACGGTTTAGGGTTTTTAAATCAGATTTTTTCAATTTAAAATAAAACATAAATTATTAATAATAATATTGTTAAAAATATATATTATTATTATTATTGCAAAAAAATATTATTATTATACTTATTAATATTAATATTTTTGTCATCAGCACCATCATCATTTTCATCATCATCGTCATTCTAATTATTTTGATCGTTACAGTCTTCATCCTCATCACAATCTTCATCATCATCAGTATCATTGTCACAATCATCGACATTATCATCATTGTGATTTTCATCATCATTGTGTTTTTTGTCATCATCATGATCATCATTACCCACCATCATTGACATGATCATCATCATCATCATTTTCATTATCATGATGATGACGATTACATCGTCATGATCATCATCGTCTTCGGCGTTGTTGTCCTTTCATCATAATCTTAGTCATTTTCATCATCATCATCATGATCGATTTAATAATCTTCCTTATTATGATCTCCACCTTCTTGGTCATGGTCATTATCATCCGCCATTATCATCATCATTGTTGTACATGTTTATAGTTTAGGGTTTTTGAATCATGTTTTTTTAATTTATAATATAAACATAAATTATTAATAATAATATTGTTAAAAATATATATTATTATTAGTATTAATATTAAATATTGCAAAAAAATAATTATTATTATACTTATTAATATTAATATTTTCATCATCATCACCATCGTCATTTTCGTCATCATCATCATTGTAAATATTGTCATCATCATCGTTACGATCTTCATCCTCACTAAGATTGTCCTCGTCATCATCATTGTCACAATCATCATCATCATCATCATCATCATGTTCATCGTCGTCATGATCACCTTTAGCATCATTGTGATCGTCAGCATCGTTGTTTTTTTATCATCATCATGATCATGAGTACTCACCATCATTGACATGATCATCATCATCATCATTGTCATTGTCATGATGATGGCGATGATGATGATGATGTTAACAATGATAATGAAAATGATTATGATGATAACGATGAAGGAGACAATGATGATGATGATGATGATGATGATGAAATCAATGATGAGGACGATGACCAGAACCACTAAAAACATAATTATTTTTATTTCATCATCGTCATCATTGTCATTGTAATGATGATGAGAATTGTATCGTCATGATCATCATCATCTTCGGTGTCATTATTGTTTCATCGTAATCTTAGTCATTTTCATCATTTTCATGATTGATTTAATCATCTTCATTATTATCATTAGCATTATGATTTACATCTTCATGTTCATGGTCATTCGCATCTGCCATTATCGCATCATTGTCATTGTCATTATTGTACATGTTTACATTTTAGGTTTTTTGATTCAGATTTTTGTAATTTATAATATAAACATAAATTATAATAATAATATTGTTAAAAATATATATTATTATTAGTATTAATATTAATATTGTAAAAAAAATATTATTATCATACTTATTAATATTAATATTTTCATCATTATCACCATCATCATTTTCATCGTCATCATCATCATTATAATATTCATCCTCATTACGATCATCGTCATCATCATTGCCACGATTATCATCATCTTCATGTTCATCATTATCATCATCACCTTTAGCATTATTTTGATCGTCATATTTGTTGTGTTTTTCATTTTCATCATGATAATCAGTACTCACCATCATTAACACGATCATCATCATCATCATTATCATTGCCATGATGATGATGATGTTGATGATGATAATGAAAATGATTATGATGAAAACAATGAAGGCGAAAATGATGATGATTAAAATGATGATGATGACAATGACATCAATGATGAGGACGATGACCACAACCACTACAAAAATAATTATTGTTATTTCCACATTAAGTATTAAAATTGAATGTTGAATAGTGAATAATAAATATTAAATATTTAAATAATATTATTATGATTGAAAAACAATAAATAATAACTACTATAATTAATAAAATAATAATAATTTTATAAATATTCTTCACGGGCGCTTAACATGCCAAATGAGTGTTCAATATGACGCATTCTTCCTTAATGGTCTCATCATCTTGTATAGTGTTATGTGTTTTGGGTTCAAGTTTCGCAACTTCTACGACGTCAAATAAGTGTTCATGTTAAACAACCAAATCAAACCCTAATCACCATAAACAAATCTTAAACATGAATTCATATGGAAAACACTAATCACCAATGTAGTTTTTTAATAAAAAAAACTAATAGTGTTAAGGCATTGTGTTATCATTTACTCTTGGTTCTTTTTTTATTCTCATTTCTTATTTATCATCATCATAGTCATTGTCATCATTTCCATGATCGATATAATCATCGACATCATCATTATCATGGTCATCATCATTGTCATCATCCTCATCATCACCATCAACATCACCACCACGAATGTCTTCGTCGTCGTCGTCGTCATCATTAATATTAATTTTATTACTAATATTGATATTATTGTTAGAATTCAAAAAAATTAAAAATTATCATTATTTTTTATTAATACTAATGTTATTATTATTATTAAAATAATTATTAATATTATATCACCACCAAGCGGGCCTACTTGTTAGCTCGATTCCTCTGCCCTATGATGAGGTAGCTCGCATGATGATACGGTTCACCTCCTTGGAAGGTAGGTTTGTCATTGTTCCTGCTAAGCATCTTATCTTTCTTAACCACTTCCGTAGGAATCGCTTGGTTTGTTTTCCCCATTACTTGCTAAACTCTCTTGAACGCTCCATTTTGGAGTTTCAGAAGCATACCTGGGCGGTTCCCTTACACCAAGGGCTTATTTTGTTGCTTCATAAATGTTGTCTTCTTAAATACCCTGGTCTTCCATCCTCTCCTAGCTCGGTTCCCCCTCTGCCGGGTTCTGTTGCTGCCAGCCCTGTTTCTCCATCTTCCCCCGCCACCGCTGCAGTCACCCCCCTGTCGGTCGTCCAAGCTTCTCCTTCCATTCCCCTTACTGTTGCTCCTGCCACCCACCTCACCTCCACCTCAAAAAGACCAGTTACCAGGGCTTCTAGAAAGCTTAACCTTGAGACTCTTGTTATGGAGAAGGGGCCTCAAGAAATTGAAATTGCGCATGACCTTTTGAATATTAGCAGTGCCAGTCCCCAGGATGTGCATATGGAAAGTTCTTCAAAAAGGCTGGATGCCTTAGAGGCTGATATGGAACTGCTGAAGGATGAGGTTAAGAACTTGGCTAAATAGAAAGGCAAGAGAAAAAAGGAGGAGGAGGGGAATATTGATAGCAGCCAGATTGATGATATCTACAAGAAGCTGAACTCCTTAGACTCCCGTTTAGGGAAGGCCAAAACTCAACATGATTACAACATGGCCACCTTTAGGGTGATTGAGGAGTTCATTGAGCAACATGTCAAAAGTGTCTCCAACCTCAGCGGTGTTCCAGCAACACTTTGGGGTAATGAAAAGTAAAGAAAAAGGACCATTGAGCAGCTGGATTATACTGATGCTGCCCACATGACAACTTTGGGTATGTTCCACTCCTGGAAGAATATCAAGACCAGCACTGACAAAGCTGCCAAAAAGTAGTTGTAGATGCTTTTACTGTTCTTGTATGTTTTTATGCTGTTATTTTGTGGTCTCTCTACTGCTTTTTTGTAGTATTTTTGTTGTTTTTTCTCATTTGGGTAGCTGTTTTTGGGCTACTTTGAGCTTCATTGTCACATTTGGATTCTGATCCTTTTCTCTCTGGGTCACATTCCTATTCTGGCTCCTAGGCCATCTTTTGTACTCAAGGGTATAGTCCCTTTCAAAAAACTATTTGCCAATAATAAAAAAAATATTATATCACCATTATAATTTTCTTAACAGTAATAGTAATATTATCACCATCAATGTCGTCCTTATGATCATTGATATTGTAATCTTAATTGTCAGCATCGTCATTATGATCCTTTTCCTATTCATCAGAATCATCATCGTTTTCATATTCGTTATCATTTTCATCATCATCATACTTTTTTAGATCGTTTTCATGATCGATATAGTCATCATCATAGTTACAATCTTCATCATTGTTATCATCATCATCATTGTGATCGCCATGTTTTTGGGCATGGTCATTCTTATCTGCCATCATCATCATCAATTTCATAGTCGTTCTTGTACATGTTTATAGTTTAAGGTTTATAAATCGAGTTTTCTTCATTATCATCATCATCCTCAACATCATTATCACCACCATCAACATCTTTTCCATCATCATCATCGTGTATATTAATTATTAGAATTTAATTAATAGTAATAGTATTATAACCATTTTCATTGTTATCATCATCAGATCATGGTCATGGTCATTTTCATCTGCCATCATTATTTTATAAAAACACAAATAAATATTCAATATTTAAGTTAAACTAAATATTTAGGATTTGACTCTTTTGTACATCCCACATTAGTTGGTAGGTTTTTTGTTTGGGAACATATAAACCCTATTATACCTTGATCCTTATGCAAATTGGGATGATGCCACAATGGAAGTGGCCCTCCAATATTTTTCATAGCTCATTGATTGTGGGATGGCTATGGTTCCTTAATAGACCTTCTACGCTCCTTCTTTGTGCCTTAATATTCTAATAAACTTCCCAAGTTGGATATAAATTTTTAGTATATCTTAGAATTTTTTCTATGTCTCTAAAAGCTTCGTTCATTAAAAAAATATAATCCCATATTAGTTGGTATATTTAGTCTTATTCTACGACTGTAAAATCAGCATTCATTCAATAACCCAATCCCACATTAATTGGTAGGATTTGTATAGGAAACATATAAACTATAATATAGAATGATATTCGTTATGCCAATGGAGTGATAAAAATAGAAGGTTATCCTTCCAATAATAATAAAAATTAAATCTCCTCCGAGTACCCATAAAATAATAAATGTCAAAATAAAATTCAAAAATAAAAAAGGCTAGAATGATTTTAAAACATCTTCAAAGTAATTTAAAAATAATAATAAAATGGTGACAATTAAGATTCACCTAGGTTGGGAAGCTCCTTAGATCCACCAAGCACTTCCTTGCGAATACTGGGATCAGAGTCTAGGTCGCCTAGATCATTGTAGGCATCATATTTGTAAATGCAATCAGAAAATTGCCTATCTCCTGTTCCATTTCATCTCAGGATGTTCATCTCTTGTTTTTTCAACATTATTAGACCTATCGGTGTTTCATCTGGCAAATGGCTCTGAAATCAAGTCCCGAAACATAATCACATTCATATTATGTTGATTCCTTGTGATTTCAAAAATCATTAATTTCAAATTATTATTTATAATACCTGAGTAGAAAATAAGACGCACTCAACTTTTTTGTAAGGTTAGATCCAAGAATTCCAATAAAAACAAAGTGCGGGAAGTTTTCTAAGGAGAGCAGACAAGGTCACAGATTTCAAAAGAACTTGTTTTTGTGCAAATTATTGACAAGAAATGCATCAAGAACTCCTAGTTCCGAATTCCACTTAAACATGATCAAGGATTTGTTATCTCTTGAAATGGGAAGATCCACCAGGTCCTATCATATCAACATCTCCTATCATTTCTTCCCCATTCCCATAGTTTCCCAAAATAAAACATTAATTTTTAGGTATCAAAGAAAATAAACATTCTAAGAATTTAAGGTCCTAATTTTTCCCAAAGTCAGGGATAAATATGTTACCTTGATGCATCTGGTCGTTGTTGATGAGATACAGAAACACTCTCTTCCTGGCCAATTTAAACACAATGTCGACTAGGGTGGCAGGGTTATTGTAACATCTGCTATATATGTTTTATGTAGCACGAGTTCTCCTTTGATCTCCAATCTTTTCCCATCTCCTTTGTAATATCCACTATAAAAGGAACGATAGCTAAATCATACCAAGCCAAGAACACATATACTAATCAAACATCATGATCAATAAGATGAAAGTAATTCGCCATAATAACTTTACATAAACCTTTGCAAACAAATGAGCAGCAATATCATATATTATTATGGAACTCAATGAAATACAATGAGAATGGGCCTTGCTTATATAGGCAAGGAATAACAATCTAAGAACCAGTCAAGGTCGTAGATCAAGCCATAAATCATGGAAAGAATGAGTCATTTAAGAACTAGTCAAGTCTATATATTTATGATAGAACTAAACATCAAGGATCTATTCAATACCATAGATCTAGGAAAGAACTAGTCAATACCATAGATCAAGGAAAGAACTATACCTAACAACTAGATAATATCTCCTAATATCTAAATAAATAAAAAGAAATATCCACACACATAAGTGGGTGAGGATAAATACAATAATGTACCTAGGTGAACATGAGCTAAGTTAAATACCTACTCTAACACCCCCCCCCCTCAAGTGAAGCTAGGGGCCAAAATAGAAGTGGCATGTCCATAGTATGAGTCCCGGCAACTAGGCCTAATGAGGTACTCATGTACAATATATCCATAAAGAAATCTCGAACCAAAAGAAGGAAAGGATCCTGCTAGAAGGAAAGAGAAAGAAGAAGAAGAAGGAATATGTTCTCACGAACACCCCCCAAGAACAACTTCCGAAACCCCAAGCATTCCACGCAACTCAAGGTAGCGAGGTAATGCAAAAGGTTTCTTAAAGATGTCTGCAACCTACTACTGAGTCAACATTTACTCCAAGCAAAGAACTCCATCCTGAATGTGCTAACAAATGAAGTGGATATGTATCTCAATATGCTTGGTCCAATGGTGCTCAACTGGGTTGCGAGAAATGTGAATTGTACTTTGGTTATCACACCAAAGTATAGTCGATGAATCCTGTGGGAATCCAAACTTTGTCAATAACTAGCAAAGCCAAAGAATCTGCTGACTCACTATAACTGCTGCCCTGTACTCTTTTTCTAAAGATGAAAGTGCAATAGCCTGTTACTTTTTGCACGCCCAAGCAACTAGAGAAGAACCAAGACAGAAAAGATAGCCAGAAGTGGAATGCCTGCCATCAATAGAACCTACCCAATCTGAATCTGTATACCCAACCAACCGAGTAGAGCCCCTAGTGTAGTGTAGGGAAAAGTGGGAAGTGTCATGCAAATAGCTCAAAATCCTTTTAGCATCCTGCCAGTGACTACTATGAGGAGAATGTGCAAACTGAGATACAAGCCCTACTGCAAATGAAATATCAGGACGAGTATGGGTCAAGTACATGAGACTCCCAACCAACTGCCTATATAATGTAGGATTACAAAGTGGTGTGGTACATGTGGATGTAAGAGTAACTCCAAACTAAAAAGGAGATGGACTTGGCTTGCAACCAGCCAGTTAAGCACGCCAGCCCCAGAGTAGTGTCGGGATGGGTGACCTCCCAGGAAATTCCCGGTGCCACTTCCTCCTAATGTTGTTAGGCTTGATTGGGTGTATACCCCACTCCATCATGCGGGAGGGTATTGGTGTAGAAACTGATTAACACGATGAGATCCCTCTCCACCATAAGTTCGAGTTTTTGGTGTGACAGCAAGTCGTGTAGCTCTAATACCATAAAAGGAACAATAACCAGATCGTACCAAGCCAAGAACACATATGCTAATCAAACATCATGATCAATAAGATGAAATTAATTCATCAGAATAACTTTACATAAACCTTTGCAAACAAATGAGAAGCAATATCATATATTATTATGGAACTCAATGAAATATGATGAGAATGGGCCTTGCTTATATAGACAAGGAATAACAATCTAAGAACCAGTCAAGGTCATAGATCAAGCCATAAATCATGGAAAGAACTAGTCAAGTCCATAGCTTTATGATAGAACTAGACATCAAGGATCTATTCAATACCATAGATCTAGGAAAGAACTAGTCAATACCATAGATCAAGGAAAGAACTATACCTAACAACTAGATAATATCTCCTAATATCTAAATAAATAAAAAGAAATATCCACACACATAAGTGGGTGAGGATAAATACAATAATGTACCTAGGTGAACATGAGCTAAGGTAAATACCTACTCTAACAGTAGGGTTATTGTAACATTCGCTATATATGTTTTATGTAGCACGAGTTCTCCTTTGATCTCCAATGTTTTCCCATCTCCATGTTTATTAGGGATTAATGAACATATTAGAATTATTGGGACATTGTCAAAGAATCCCTTCACACTCATGTTTACAAATGATTTAACCTCTCACTCCTCATAGTAGTAGTTGAGATTGATATACTAAAGTAGCTACAAATGTGTGTATATATAGATATACATTCAAGTCATGCAGCTTCCGTGACAGAAATCATTTCTTTTGTTTCTCCAAATGATCAGGGGATCATTTTCAAAAGTTCCCTAAACATCCCTAAATGGTGTCATTGCAGAAGATCATCTCGAGATATTTCCAAGGACTGTGAGAACGCGACAAACAGACATCAGGAGCTCTAGATATGTTCATTCAAAGTTCAGACAACGGGAAAGTCAACTCTGGTCAATTGGTCAATATTGGACCGAATCGCACTATGACACATGGCTTGCCATCGCTCGTCAAATTCTCTCAATTTGCATATCGGGAGACAACAAGTTGACTACATGATGACCAAGTTAATTAATTTCGATACCCCATGGTATGGGTCGAATTTTTATTTACTTGGTAAGTCCACTTACACACCATTCCAAATGCCACGTATATATATATATATATATATATATATATATATATATATTAATGTTCAAACATTAGTATAAACCACCACATGCTAAGTGCATTTGTGAAGGAGGGAAGCGGTGGTGGGGGCATGCAAAGGACCACATGGAAGGAGGATGAAGCGGTTGTTTGGGGGCTTAAAGCCATGCGTGGTATTATCCACGTGAAGAATGGAGGGGATAAGGGTTATTAAACCTTACCCAAATATATGCCGCTCCATTTGAGATTATATCCCATTCAAAACATTCAAAACCGCTCCCCCTCTCCTTAGCCGCTAAAATGGATATTTATCCCATTTAAAATGCTAAGCGCACACTTTGGAATATTTTATCCCTTATCAAAATACTACGGGCTAAAGGTTTTAAAATAGCCTAAGGGATAATATGTAAGTGCATATTTTTTGGGCCCTAATTTTGTATAAATAGGGAACCCATTTGCATTGTAAAAAAACACCCCAAGCTTATTATTTGTTAAGCTTATTGTGGGGACACACACACACACACACACAAAACATGGAAAGAAGCTCATTCCTAGAGCTCGGGAGGTGAAGACTGAGCTAAGAGGAGAATGAGAAATTGTAATTGTGTGAAGACCTAATTTATTTAGGCATTTTTATTTTAATTATTATTGACCTATTTTTTTAAGGCAATAGTTAATTAAAATTATTGTGGCTAGGAGTTATTCATACTATCTAGTCGGCCCATAGTGCCACACTAAATTATTGCAAATCCTGGATTGTCGACCGGAGTGCTAGCATCGCATTGATAGTGTCGGGAAGGCCGATCAAAGCCAAAGGAGATTGTGCATCAGGAAGGTGAAGAAACAATTCAACTGATCATCAGAAGTTTTTTCGAAGAACTGGTATACTGATAGGCAAGTAAAATTCCATTAGGTTTTCTTGTGAAAGTATTATTGTAACTTACAAGTTTTGACTAGTGGAACGGTTCGACCACGAACCCGGAGACGTAGGCAATTTCCGAACTCCATAATCAATCTGTGTGCAATTGTCATTATTGTCTTGCATTATATTAAATTGATTACTTAGAAGGAGTAAATTATCGGCAAATAAATAAATCCTACAAGATTCTAAGATCAGGTAGTAATAATCTGATTATTTTCGGATCATGTTTGGTATCAGAGCTGGTTTAGCTCCATTTTTTTTTCAGTAAATCTGATTAACAAAGTGATTGCTTTAAGATTGGTGCAGTTGGTTCAATTTGTGTGAACATAGTACAAGTTCACTATGGGCAAGATGTCTAAACAGGCAAAGCTCGAGGAAATTGAAGCTTATAATCACCAGATCTAAGAAGAGAACTCTCTCCTGCGATCCATGTATTACTCCTTGGAAGAGAAGTATGCTCGTTTGAAATCATAATTGCAAACCAAGGATGAGCTCTTGGAAGGTTGCAGTGTGGTGATCAGAGAAAGGAAATACCTTCAACTTCAGATGCAGTGACCATGGCAGATGACTGCACTATAAGTTGTTCACCACTGGAATCTTCTTCTTCCTCCCATTTGGTTTCGGATTCAGGTAATGAAGTCTTTGGTTTGTTTGAAAAGCATACTAGAGGAATTGGATCCAAGTTACTAGATAAAATGGGATTTTATGGAAGAGGCCTTGGTAAAAATGGCCAAGGCATTGCTAACCCAATACAGGTCGAGGATCGTCCTTGTTTTGCAGGTTTGGGTTATCCTAGTGTGGGAATGGAAATTAGAGAGACAAGCTTCCAAAAGAAAAGTGATTACCCCACTAGTCCTGGGAGAAGATTATGAGCAGGAAAGTTGTGCTTCATTGTCACAAGAAAGATGTGGTAAGAGAAATCAGCGAAGAGGTAATGAGATTCCACCTCCAATTTCTTACCATAATCATAAGCACAGTAAAACTTCTGATCCACTTTTCCAGCTTAAGAAGTATGGTTATGATTTTCAAAAGATGTGGAATTCCTTTCCATGTACTTTTTTTGGATTACATAATCATTCAGTGGCCAGATGCTGGAAGAGTAGGAAACTAATGAAGAAGTTGATGTCGTTCATCAGGTACAAGGAAAATCAGAAAGACCAATCTCATCATACAGAGTCAAGAAATGGCAGAAAGAGTTCCTCATCCCAGAAGAAGGAGATTAAGAGGAATTTTTGTGCTCATTGCCAAAGGAATGGGCACCAGGTGGAAAATTGCTGGAAACTACATCCATTGTGCCATCAGAGTAATGGCAAGCCAAAGATGGAATGGAGGCCTATGGTAAAGGCAGAAGAGGTTTCTACTCTACCACCAGTTGACAATTCAACCCAGGACCAGGTAATACCTAAAAGTGAAAGTCCTTTAAAATGGGTAAGTCAACAATTTTTCAATTATATATTGCATAATTCATATTGATGAATCGTGTGCAGTATTAAGTTTGGAGATCAAATTTTGTGAAAAAGTGCTGAGAGAAAGGTTTACCATACTCAATGGATTTTCTTACTGAGAAAATTTGATTAATGCTCCAAAAAGATCTCCTAATAAGCTTGTGAGTACCTGTTATAGCTTGGATACAGGAATTAACTCGTATAAAGCTTGGAGATTGATTTGCCATTTGTGCAGATAATAGAGTTCTCAAAATATTAGCTCGGAACTTCATTCTTTGTAGAGGCATTGTGACCATGCAGCAAAATGGTAGCTAAATCATCATTGGCATTGACGTCGGGTCGAAACTTCATTCTGTGTAGAGGCATTGTGACCGTGCAGCAGAGTGGTACTTGATATTGTATGTCAACAAGAAGAGCTCTCAAAAGATCAGCTCATAACTTGATTCGGTGTCAAGGCATTATGATCACACATACGAATGGTAGCTGATCAATAGACTTAGCATCATGCATTGGAGGCTCGAGGTCTTACAAGAGGCTTAGCATCATGCATCAGAGGCGTTGAGGTCTATAACAGACTTAGCATCGTGCATCGAAGGCTCAAGGTCTTGAAAGAGGCTTAGCATCATGCATTAGAGGTGTTGAGGTCTGTAAAGGGACAAGGCATCGTCCATCACCGACATTGGATCAATCAAAGCTCTACGTAACATGGAGTTCCTTCAAACCAGTTTAGATTCTGTGGAATCAACTCGGAGCTAGGAGATGTGTTACAGAGTAAAAGAAGATCCTTGTTGTCAGATATCAAGAAGCTTAGCACCGCACAGAAGGAGCGTTGAGGTTTCATTCAAAAACTTAGCACCACAAAGCGGAGGCGTGGAGGTCTTCTTCAGATATCAGAGTGGCGCAGCGGAAGCGTCGTAGGCCCATAACCCACAGGTCCCAGGATCGGAGCAGAGTTGTCGAAGTGAGAAGGTTGGAGGAGAAGACCCAAGGGTCTACTACAGCAACACTTCTGAGGTGACAGTAGAGTTTTTCAGATTCAGGACAGTATGGAAGCTTTTTGGGACAAAAAGCCTTTCTAAGTGGGGAGGTGTGATCAGGGGATCATTTTTGAAAGTTCCCTAAACATCCCTAAATGGTTTCAGTGCAGAAGATCATCTCGAGATCTTTCCAACGACTGTGAGAACGCGAAAAACGAACATAAGGAGCTCTAGATATGTTCAGTCAAAGTTCAGACAACGGGAAAGTCAACTCTGGTCAATTGGTCAATATTGGACTGAATCGCACTATGACACATGGCTTGTCATCGCTCGTCGAATTCACTCGATTTGCCTATCGAGAGACAACAATTGGACTACATGATGACCAAGTTAATTAATTTTGATACCCCATGGTATGGGTCGAATTTTTATTTACTTGGTAAGTCCACTTACACACCATTCCAAATGCCACGTATATATATATATATATATATATATATATATATATATATTAATGTTCAAAAATTAGTATAAACTGCCACATGCTAAGTGCATTTGTGAAGGAGGGAAGCATTGGTGGGGGCATGCAAAGGACCACGTGGAAGGAGGATGAAGTGGTTGTTTGGGGGCTTAAAGCCATGCGTGGTATTATCCATGTGAAGAATGGAGGGGATAAGGGTTATTAAACCTTACCCAAATATATGCCGCTCCATTTGGGATTATATCCCATTAAAAACATTCAAAACCACTCCCCCTCTCATTAGCCACTAAAATGGATATTTATCCCCTTTAAAATGCTAAGCACCCACTTTGGAATATTTTATCCCTTATCAAAATCCTACAGGCTAAAGGTTTAAAAATAACCTAAGGGATAATATGTAAGTTCATATTTTTTGGGCCCTAATTTTGTATAAATAGGGAACCCATTTGCATTGTAAAAAAACACCCCAAGCTTATTATTTGTTAAGCTTATTGTGGGGACACACACACACACACAAAACATGGAAAGAAGCTCATTCCTAGAGCTCGGGAGGTGAAGACCGAGCCAAGAGGAGAATGAGAAATTGTAATTGTGTGAAGACCTAATTTATTTAGGCATTTTTATTTTAATTATTATTGACCTATTTTTAATAGGCAATAGTTAATTAAAATTATTGTGGCTAGGAGTTATTCATACTATCTAGTCGGCCCATAGCACCACACTAAATTATTGCAAATCCTAGATTGTCGACAGGAGTGCTAGCGTCGCATTGATAGCGTCGGGAAGGCCGATCGAAGCCAAAGGATATTGTGCATCAAGAAGGTGAAGAAACAATTCAACTGATCATCAGAAGTTTTTTCGAAGAACTGGTATACTGATAGGCAAGTAAAATTCCATTAGGTTTTCTTGTGAAAGTACTATTGTAACTTACAAGTTTTGACTAGTGGAAAGGTTCGACCACGAACCCAGAGACGTAGGAAATTACCGAACTCCGTAATCAATCCGTGTGCGATTTTCATTATTGTCTTGTATTATATTAAATTGATTACTTAGAAGGAGTAAATTATCTGCAAATAAGTAAAGCCTACAAGGGTCTGAGATCAGGTAGTAATAATCTAATTATTTTCGGATCACCAAATTATAAAGAAATCCACACCACGATTGGCTTGAAATTTCATTATAAATTCGTGTGGAAGATGCATGGGCAATTATAAATGTTTTATTTTTATGGGTGCATGCCAAAAATGCATGCGAGGAAGTTGCTTATTATTTTTGGTAATTATTATTTTTATTTCACGGACACAAAATAAGAATTCCATGGGCACGACATCAGAAAATTTCACACCATATATGTAAATGTATATGCCTCTTAGCATAATTATTAATATTATATCACCATTATAATTCTTTTAACAGTAATAGTAATATCATCACCATCAATTTCCTCCTTATCATCATTGATATTTTTATCTTAATCGTCATCATTGACATTTTTATCCTCATCCTATTCATCAGAAGCATCATCATCTTCAACCTCATTTTCGTTTTCAACATTATCGTAGTCATTGTTAGATCATTGTCATGATCGATATAATCGTCGTCATAGTTAGCATCATCATCATCATCGTGATCACCATGTTGTTGGTCATGGTCACTCTTATTTTCCATCATCATCATCATCATCATTTTCACAGTGGTTCATGTACATGTTTACGGTTTAAGGTTTATGAATCAATGTTTCATCATTGTCTTCATCATCATTATCACCACCACCATCAACATATTTTCCATCATCGTCGTCGTGTATATTAATTATTAGGATTTAATATTAATATTAATATTAATCCAATACTTTCCATTGTTATCGTCATCAGATCATGGTCGTTGTGATCTGCCATCATTATTTTCTAAAAACACAAATAAATATTCAATATTTAAGTTAAACTAAATATTTAGGATTTGACTCTTTTGTACATCCCACATTAGTTGGTAAGTTTTTTGTTTGGGAACATATAAACCCTATTATACCTTGATCCTTATGTGAATTGGGATGATGCCACAATGGAAGTGGCCCTCCGAGATTTTTCATAGCTCATTGATTGTGGGATGGCTATGGTTCCTTAATAGACCTTCTACTCTCCTTCTTTGTGCCTTAATATTCTAATAAACTTCCCAAGTTGGATATACATTTTTAGCATATCTTAGAATTTTTTCTACGTCTCTAAAAGCTTCATTCATTAACAAACATAATCCCAGATTAGTTGGTATATTTAGTCTTATTCTACGACTATAAGATCATCATTCATGCAATAACCCAATCCCACATTAATTGGTAGGATTTGTATGGGAAACATATAAACTATAATATAGAATGATATTCGTCATGCCAATGGAGTGATAAAAATAGAAGGTTATCCTTCCAATAATAATAAAAATTAAATCTCCTCCGAGTACCCATAAAATAATAAATGTCAAAATAAAATTAAAAAAGAAAAAAAGGCTAGAATGATTTTAAAACCTCTTCAAAGTAATTTTAAAATAATAATAAAATGGTGACAATTGAGATTCACCTAGATTGGGAAGCTCCTTAGATCCACCGAGAACTTCCGTATGAAAGATCAAGATCAAATTCCAGGTCACCCAGATCATTGTATACATCATAATCATAAATGCGATCAGAAAACTGCCTCTCTCTTGTTCCATTCTATTGCAGGATTTTTAGCTCTTACTTTCTCAACGTTATCAGACCGTCGATGTTTCATCAGGAAAATGCCTTTGAAATCAAGGCCCGAAACACAATCACATTCGTATTATGTTGCTTCCTTTTGATTTCTAAAATCATTCATTTCAAATTATTATTTGTAATACCTGAGTAGAAAAGAAGACGCACTCACCTTTTTCATAAGGGTAGGTCCAAGAATTACAATAAAAATGGAGCACGGGAAGTTTTCTGGGGACAACGGACAAGGTCGCAGATTTCAAAAAGAACTCATTTTTATGCAAATTCTTGACCAGCAATGCACCGGGAACTCCCAATTCCGACTTCCACTTGAACGTGATCAAGGATTTGTTATCACCTATTATGGGAAGATCCACCGAGTCTTAGCAAATTGGAGTCTCCTGTCCTTTCTTTCCCATTCCCATAGCTTCCCATAATAAAACATTAATTTTTAAGTGTCAAAGAAAAGAAACACTATAAGAATTTAAGGTCATGATTTTCCCAAAAGGCTGAGATAAAGATGTTACCTTGATTTATCTGGTCGCTGCTAACGAGATACAAAAACAATCTTTACCCAGCCAATTCAGACGCAATGTCGACCAGGGTGGCAGTGTAATTGTTAACATCCGCCAGATACATTTTCTATAGCATGATTTCTCCTTTGATCTTCAATGTGTACCTGTTATTATTTTTGGTTTAAATTCAAATGTAGAAACAATAAAATATAACACACTAATAAAACATTGAATATAAAAATATTGCAATTTAATTCATTCGAGATGATTTTCATTATGAAGAGATTACATATAAATAGGTAAATGACATCCTTAGAATAAGGAGTCAAACCATATCAATTACCCAATCCCCACTTATCTCTCTAACATGATTCTCTCCACCTTTATTTTCTCATAGCTATCTAATAGTGATTTGTTCTCACAACTCGCGTACACACAAAATATAATAATAATATCTCACACTCACCTAACTATTACAATATTATATTATCATCTAGATAATATAATTCCACAAAAATTATTAATGTTCACACTAACACATTAATTTCCTAACACTCATCTCCATGTTTATCAAGGATTAATGGCCATATTGGAATTATTGGAACATTGTTGAAGAATTCCTTCACACTCATGCTTGCAAATGATTTAACCTCTCACTCCTCAGAGTAGTATTTGAGATTGATATACTAAAGCAGTTGTAAATGTGTGTGTATATATAGATATGCATTCAAGGCATGCAGCTTCCGTGATGGAAATCGTTTCTTTGGTTTCTCCAAATTATACAGAAATCCCCACCATGATTGGCTTAAAATGTCATTATAAATTTGTTTGAAAGATACAGGGGCAGTTATAAATGTTTTATTTTCACAGGTGCATGTGGAAGATGCATGTGGGGCAGTTAATTCTTCTTTTTGGTAATTATTGTTTTTATTTCACAAACACAAAATAGGAATTTCACGAGCACGACATTAGACACTTTCATACCATATATGTAAATGTATATGCCTCTTGGCATAATAACGGGTGATATTTTTTTTTTAACAAATATGGTATTAGGGTTTCAATTTATTTTATTTTGGTATTAATATATTTTTGTATTTATTAATTATAGGCATGAGAATAATTAATATTATAATATTTGTTTATTTTAATTTTTATATTATAAAATATGTTGATATGGTAAATGAAATATTTATAATAAAAATAAAAATTATATTTATAAAAAATAAAGATTTTGGTTGATGTAATGTATTGAACATAGAATAATCATTATAGTGTTAATTTATTTGTGTGTTTGTTTTATGAAATTTTAAGAGGGAATAAGACTCTCAAAGAATATTCTATTTTCTTCTAATCTCAAACTATAAAATTATTAAAACATATGAAAATACTAAAATATGATTGATTAAAAACCTAAAAGTATTACATTCAATGTTATATTTAGTATTACATCTATCTTAGGATTATATGGAAACTAATTATAAGTAATTTTATATAGCATATATAAATGTGATTTGAGATTTATTCATATAGTGGCATTTTTTTTAGTGGTTATATGTTTGCCTACACTTCTCATGGTTAAACTTGGCATTACTTTCTTTATAATTAGAGTTGATATTTAGTATTAGCTATGTGCTTTTAGTATATTATTGTCTTTAATATTTTTACTGGAACTCATTGATAGATCATATAACTTTAAAATTAATATAATAAGTTAAAACAAAAGTTGGTCTCTATATATATACGATTCACAAAATTAAAAATTTAGACAATAAATAAATAGTTAAATATAAATGTTATATGTAAAATACTAAGTATGATAAACCAAACACATGTAGTAGTAGCACTGGAGGAAAGGTGATGGTAGATTATCCTCGGAAGGCATACCCTAAATAGGGGTTCATTTGAAGGTGAACCAGGGACCATCCACCTGTCTTCGTTTAGAGTATCACCAACATGAGACAATGAAATAGTAACTCCCCACTCAAGTGGCATAGGCTTGGCCATTTAAACACTTCACTGCACCTATGAGGACCACTAATGGGCCAACCAAAGAATTTTCTAAGGGAAACAAGCTATAACCCCTTCACTAAGAAGGAAAAGTGGAGAAGTGGTTGTGGGATTGGCTTTGTTGACATTTGGGTGTCAATGGTGGAGAACATGGTACAAAATAGAATCAGGATGCATATGGATTATGTAGTGGGGTTCACTCCCCCAATGAAGGGGTAACTCTTACATGTGTTGAAACTCAATAATCACCTTCTTGGATTGTGATTGAATCTATATACACACCAACGATATCACAAGAAATTTTCACTTACAAGAAATTGATAAACAGTTTCATATTTATTGAAAATAGTTGCATTTCTAGATTTTCATAACTAAAATAAAAATACTCTTAAGAAACTCAATGTGTGTATACTAGTTAATAGAATCCCCAAATCAGGATACAACTCCTTTTTTGAAAATATTCATTGTGACTTTAAATGGAGCAGAATTTGGTTGCCTGAACTTACTCCCAAAGTCAATTTCTTCTTTTGGCTTATTCTCATAGGAATAATTCTCACGAATGACAACTTAAACAAAAGAGGTTTTATCATGCCAAACATGTGTTGCATATGTAAAAAGGAGTCCGAGGACATCAAACGCCTTTTGTTACATTGTGATCTTGCTTAAAAAATATAGAGTTATGATTTTTCAAAGTTCAATATTTGTTGGACATTGCCTAAGGAATTTCCTCAAACTTTGATACAATGGGACCCCCCATACAATCATTTCATAGTTAGGAGATTATGGGAACTGAATTTGCCTCATATAATATGGAAATTTGGAAAGTAAGGAATGATATAATATTCAGAAACAATAGGTAGATCTGTAAAACAAGCTTCAATAAGATTGGTAATGCAGTTAAAGAAAATATTGAAAGATTTAAACCTCATAAGAATAAGAAATATCCTAAATATGAAGAGGTTATTCTTTCAAATTAGAATATTGATATGGACAATGTTCATAAACAATCAACTCCAACCATTGACAGGTCCTCAATACACTGGATCCCCCTCCTAATTCTTGGTATAAACTCAATTTTTATGGGGCCTCTAAGGGAAACCTAGGTGCAACTACTGGTGGAGGAATTATACGGGATCACAAAGGTTGTTTAATTGCTTCTTATGCTGTCAGAATGGGGCATCCGACCAATCACTATGCTGAAGCTTTATTAGCTTTATGAGGTCTAAGACTTGTTAAATATTGCAACATTCAGAACATTATTGTTGAAGTTGATTCTTTAAATGTAATAAATCATTTAAATCAGATACATCCTCCAAGATGGACAATTAAGGATTTCATCCAGGACTCTATTAATATTTTTCATACTTTTAATAACCTTCAAATTGGTCACACCTACAGAGAGGGGAATAGATTAGTGGACACTCTAGCTAATTATGGTATTAGTAATAACTTCACCACTTGGAATTATGAGAAAAATACCCCTATTGAAGTATATAACTCTATTACCAAAGATAAATATGATAGATTACATCCCACGAAGAATCACTAATGGGAATTTATGTGCATTATGGGAAATGAAAGTTAGCACATGTGAGAGGAGTACATGTATTTATAATCATCAAATTTTGCATGCTCGAAGGATATGCAAATGGATGGTTAAAAAGTGGTTTAGGAAAGACACAAATAGTTTATTCGTGGATTTCAAGAAGGTTCCATGCAGAGGCAAGAAAATGGGGGGAGCTCCACGTCAAACAAAACTCAACTGTCATCCCGCATGGAAAGAAAACGTTGAGCTGTGGAACTATCTATAGTTTGGGGGTTACTAATTTTATTGAATGAATCTAAGGCCACAACCAGAAAATCTGCGTGCATTTTGTTGTAGACTGGAAAGAGTAGAAGGTAACTTATGGTGGGAAAAAAGTGTTAATAATAGAGGATCTTATTATAGAGGTAGCAGGCCTCGCTTTGGATGGAATCATATTTTTCAGTAAAAGGGTGGATAAAAATGCAAAAACCAAAAATTTTGTGGAAACAGAGGAGGATTTCCTCTTTGTAATAATGGGTATAAAGGTTAGTTCCCTCCTTGAACCCTTTGATGAAATAGCTAAAATGATGATTCATTTTATCTCTCTTGAAGGTAGGTACATCACTATCCCCATAAAACACCTAATTTTTCTCAACCACTTTAGAAGAAATCTCTTTGTTTGTTTCCCACACTATATTTTTAATTAAATGGAGTGCTCCATTCATGATTTCCAAAATGACACCCAGGTCATTACCCTCCATCAAGTTCTTATCTTTCTCATTCACAAACATTATCTCACCCATTACCCTACCATACATGTTACCCTATTCGCCCCGCCCATTCCCATTAAACATATCCCTATTATCACTCTGATCACCATTTCCAGTCAAAGTAAATTCAAGACTAAAAACCCTTCCTTCTCCAAATTGACCCCCTCTACCTCTGGCAGAGTCCTCAGGAGTAGCAAGGATATTAAAATTGCCCATAATTTGTTGCATATCAGCACTGCAAGGCAAGACACTTAGCACGAGAAGGAGAATCTTCTGCACAAAATGGAAATTTTGGAAAAAGAGGTGGAAAACCTCAGAAAATAAATGTATTATCTGACAAATCAAAAGGGTAAAAGGAAATTAAATTATGATAGTGGTATTGGGGTAGATCAAATAAGTGAAATTTACAAGAAACTGAATTCCCTAGACAATAGACTAGGGAAATCTAAGAATCGGCATGACCACAACATTGCAATTTTCAAGGCTATATGTGATTTTCTTGAACAACATGTCAGAAGCATCACTATGCTCAATGAAATCTCAGCTGAAATTTGGGGCACTAGAGATGAAAGGAAGCAGATCATCTTTCAATTAGATACAAATGACCCCACGTATGTCACCACTCTAGCATTATTTACCTCACTTCATACTGTCAAATCAAGAATAGACAGGGCTTCTAAGAAATAACTTCTTCAGTTTAGTTTGGTTATGAGCAAGATGTTGTTTTGTTACTACTAGTTTAATGTTTAACTGATTTTTCTTAGAATTTTTATTCCTAGATTGCTACTTCTTAGTAGTTCCTTTTTTGGCTACTATTTGGCTTGATGAACTATCTAGATTTTGATCCATTTTTTGGATTCTTGCTCGTGAATATCTGGATGCTCAGACTTTTTGTATCAGGGTATAGTCCCTTCAAAACTATTTGCCTTTAATAAAAAAATAGAATCCCCAAATAAAAGCATACGTTAATTGAATGTCTCTAGATGAATGGTTTGAAAATGTCCATGATTCCAGGTCCAAGAATATTGAGCTCTAAGGAAAAAATAGAGCACTTGCTTGCATGTGTTAGTACGAGAAATCGCAACACACTTATTATTTAATGATGTCGATATGTTTGAATCTTGCCCCAAAGAGTCATCCTTAGTAGACCAAAAATTAATATAAGTGAGTTTATTTAGATTCTACCTCACCATTCCAAATTTTATTGAGTCTAATAAGCTAGGTGTGAGGAGAAGAATTTAAATTCCAAAATGCAAGGAGATCAGACTCATAATCTAATATAGTAACCCCAGAGAGTAATTTTTAAAAGTGTTATCACAATTCCATCACCAAAAGTAGTTATAGCCCAAGTTCATGTCACATAACTTTTGGCATAATCTCTTTGATACAAAGAAAATATACCAAGTATGATGTTAATATATGATGTTTCCTCTACAATTTCCTCCTATATACACTCAAATTTGGTAAATTATTTTTCATCTATGACAAGTTTGGATATGTTCCCTTACTAAGACAAATGATCACATTCTTGATATGAAAGTAGTGTTTTGCTATGGGTGGTTTATTACGTGATATAATTAGAAGTGAGATAAATTAGTGTGGTGTGATTTGTTTGGTTTTTTATTGAACTCACGTGAATAGGATATTGTTGAATAAGTTAAAGCTAACTCCTTATTTCTAGGAGCAACTTGGCCTATAAATATGTAATATGTTTTGTATGAAATTAAAAATATAGTTTTAGTGTGTTTTTCCTGTGCAACTCTGTCCAAATGTAAACATTTGGTATTAGAGCCTAATTTGTTTGTATGGGAAGTCATGTTGTTTTTCATTTCCCTTTATGATGTAATTTCTCCTAGGTTGAGTGTTGAATTTATGGCCCCTCATTGCAAGTTAAAATGGCAATTTGTTTTTCTTTTTTCTATTTTTTGGGAGGAAATCATGGCCATGGATAAAAATAGGATTGTCTTATTAATAGACTAGAGTTGTTATTTTTATGTTTATTTTATTAATAAACATGTGATATTTAGGTTGTTTGTGATTGAAGAAAGCTTTTACAAAGAGGTGCACAAGTTATATATATGTACATGGATTTACTCTTTGATGTATGAGAAACATAGAATTGTATTGTATTCCTCAGGACTGAATAAAGGATAAGGATAGCGTATTTCTAGCATATGTAGCCCAAATTGGGTGAATCAAGTTAAATCTTGGGTTTATCTTGTGATTTCATGCTTCTTTTTTTAATGTTTTAATTCTGATTTTATTGATCATATATATTTCAATCCTAACAACTGGTATCAAAGAAGGATTTGTTTTGGCAGAAAAAGCTCATGGGAGGGTTTCTTGTTTGAGTGGGAGAAATGGCCTAGAAGATAGCAAGTTCATGGTTGAGAATTTTAATGGCCATCAATTTCAGCTATGGAAGATGCAAGTGAGGGACTACCTATATCATAAGGATATTTATCTACCATTGAAAGGAAAAGATATGAATTCATTAGTATGACTAATGAATAATGGGATGTTTTGATCGAAAGGCACTAGGAACCATACAATTGTTCCTAGTAGCTATGGTAGCTTTCAATATTTCTAAGGAAAAGACAATAGTAGATCTAATGAAAACACCTTCATCCTCCACCAAGGTATTTATCATGAAATATTTGTTTGATATGAATATGTCAGAAGTTGATTCATTAAATGATCATTTGAATGTATTCAACATGGTTACTAATCAATTAAGCTCTATAGGAGTAAATTTTGATGATGAAGTTAGGGATATTTTGATTTTGTGCTCATTTCCTGAAATTTGGAATACTTTGGTTATGGTTGTGAGTAATTATGTTTCTAGTTCAAACACTTTAAGTTTTGATGATGTTATTGGTGTGATTCTTAGTGAAGATATGAGAAGAAAAATCACATGTGATTCATCTAGTAATGCTTTAAGTGTAAAGAACAGGGGAAGACATAAGGAAAAATAAAAAAATCCTAGACACCGTAGAAGGTCTAATAAGGGAAGATTTAAATCCAGAAGCAGGATGGTATGTTGGAATTATGGAAAATCAAGACATGAAAAGAAAAATTTCTAGTATTTAAAATTAGGAAAAGATCAACAAGAAGGGAACAAAGAGGAAAACATAGCAGGTGATTTTTTACAAGATGCTCTTATTATTTCTTTGGATGGTAAATTAGAATCTTGGTTTTTAGATTATGGGGCCTCATTTCATGTAACTCCTCATAGACAATATTTTCAAGATTATGTTCAAGGGAATTTTGGGCATGTATATCTTGGTGATGATGAGTCATGTAACATTGTTGGAAAAGGCAGTGTTCAAGTTAAATTTCAAAATAGTAACTCTTGGGTGTTAAATAATGTCAAGCATGTTCCTAGCCTAAAGAGGAATCTAATTTCTACATGGAAATAATGAGAAGAGGGTTGTATGGTTACACTTATAGTAGATTCTTGGAAAGTTACCAAGGGTGCTCTTGCAGTTACAAGAGGTAAGAAATTAGGTACTTTGTATTTATCCACTGTTAGTATTGATCCCTCTTCTATTTTTCACTACTACAGGTATAGACATAATTGTATGGCATCATAGACTTGGCCATATGAGTGAGAAGGGGATGAAGATTTTATATTCAGAGGGAAAGTTGTCAAATTTGAAAAACATAGACCTGGACTTTGTGAGCATTGTGTGCATGGGAAACAAAATCATGTGAGATTTCTCAGGGTTGGATCAACTCATAAGGAGCACAAGTTAGACCTTGTTCATACAGATGTGTGGGGGTCGGCTTAGGTATCTTCTGTTGGTGGTTCACATTATTATGTTACTTTTATTGGTTATGTTACTAGGAAGGTTTGGATTTACTGTATAAAGAAGAAATATGGTGTATTTGATACTTTGAAGAATTGGAAAGTTCTAGTTGAGAATGAAACA
Source organism: Taxus chinensis (assembly GCA_019776745.2). Lineage (NCBI taxonomy): Eukaryota > Viridiplantae > Streptophyta > Pinopsida > Cupressales > Taxaceae > Taxus > Taxus chinensis. Next base: position 775,837,331 of record CM034146.1, read on the forward strand.
TTTTTGAATTAAAACTGTCTCAGATTAGATAATGGTGGAGAGTACTGCAGAAATGAATTTAATGACTATTGTTCATAGAACGGAATCGATAGGGTGGAGACAATTCTTAGAACACCACAACAAAATGGTGTGTCAGAAAGGATGAACACGACTATCATGGAGTGTGCAAGGAGCATGAGATTGCATGTTAGATTGACCTTACATTTTTGGGTAGATGTTATAGATATTGTTGTTCACTTGATAAATAGAGGACCTTTAAGTTCTTTGGAAGGTGGAGTACTAAAGAAGGCTTGGACCAATAAGAAGGTAAAATATTATTTTTTGAAATTTTTTGGTTGTGAAGATTTTTCCAACATGGATAAAGAGAATACGACCAAGTTAGAAGCTAATTCAAATAAATATACTTTCATTGGGTATGGCACTAATGATTTTGGATTCTGGTTGTGGAGTTTAGATGAGAAGAAATTCATTAGGAGTAGGTATTTTTTTTAATGAAAGAGTTATGTACATGGAACAGCTATGTGACATAAAGCTAGAAAATTCTGAGTATGTAGCACTTGATGAGATAAAAGATAGAGAAGTGTTCAAAGGTTTGGAAAATCAACAAGTATGGAAAATACAAAAAATTGGCATCAATCCTGTCATAGTCAGTGTTGATTTTATAGATCAAAAACAGTAAGAACAACAAGAGCCTCAAACTCCAAAAAATCTTGTGAGATGTTCTACTAAGGTAAGTAGACCCCCTACAAGATTATCTTCGTATCAACTTTACTATTGTTTATTGAGGGATGGTGGAGAACCAAAAAAATTTAAAAAAGAAATATAGGTAGAAACATAGAAAAAGTGGGAGCATGGCATGGATGAGGAGATGGACTCCTTGGAATATAACCAAACTTGGGATTTGGTTCAGTTTCTTAGAGAAAAGAGAGCATTGCAGAATAAATGGATTTATAGGTTGAAGGAAGAAAAAGGTAGCAAAAAGAGGTATAAGGAAAGACTTGTTTTGAAGGAAATTTCACAGGAAAAATTTATAGACTTTGATGAAATTTTCTCTCATGTTGTTAAAACTACTTCCATTAGAACTATTTTTATTTTGGTAGCTATGGAATATTTGAATCTTGAACAATTAGATGTAAAGATTGATTTTCTTCATGGTGATTTGGAGGAAGAAATATATATAGAGCAGTCACATGAATATGAAGTCAAGGGGAAGGATAAATTGGTTTGCATATTGAAGAATATCTTGTATGGCCTTAAGCAAGCTCCAAGATAGTGGTATTTGAGATTTGACAAGTTCATGATAAAATAAGGTTACTCTAGATGTCATTATGATCATGGTGTTTATTTTAAGAGACTAGATAATGGCACATATATTATCTTGTTGTATTATGTGGATCACATGCTTGTGGTAGGGTCAAACATGTAGGATATAAATGAGCTAAAGATACAATTAGCCAATACATTTTCCATGAAGGATTTAGGTGCAACAAAGAAAATTATTGGCATGAGAATCAATAGAGATAGAAAGAGTAGAATATTGACTTTTTCTCAAGAAGAGAATGTGAACAAGGTGTTGGAAAGGTTTAGGATGCAGGATGCAAAACCAGTGAGTACACCATTGGCAGGACATTTCAAGTTGAGTAAGAAACAGTGTCCTAAAACACATGAATAGATTGAATATATGTCTAGAGTTCCATATACTTCAACAGTTGGAAGTTTGATGTATACTATGGTATGCACAAGAGAAAAAATTTCCCATGCAGTGGGATTTGTCAGCAGATACATGAGTAATCTAGGAAAGGAGCACTAGAAGGTAGTCCAGTGGATTCTCATATACTTGAGAGGGACCAATAGTAAATAGTTGTGTTATGGTGGGTCAGAGGTTTCCTAACATGGATATGTTGATGTAGACATGGCTGGATATTTGGATGATAAGAGCACCACAAGATATGTATTCTTTATTAGTGGCACAACAGTTAGTTGGATTTCTAAACTACATAAGATTGTTTCCTTGTCTACTACAGAGGCATAGTATGTTGTTGATATAGAAGCAAGTAAGGAGATGATATTGACATAGTCGCTCATGGAAGAGTTGGGAAAGAAGCAGGAGGATTACAAGTTATTCAGTGATAACTAGAGTACATTTCATCTTGTAAAGAGCTTAGCATTCCATTCAAGAATCAAACATATACAACTCAAGTATCACTTTATTAGATCAGTTTTAGAGGATAGACAACTGAAGTTGGAGAAGATCCATATAAGTCAAAATCCTATTGATATATTGACAAAGGAGGTGGAAAAAGAGAATTTGTAAGGTTGTTTATCTTCAATAGGTCTTCAATATTGATATTGAAAAAGAGAAACAAGTTAGAGAAGAGTCTTAGGATGAGTTGTAACAATGGGTTGCAGCAGTCAATCTCCAAGTGGGAGATTGTTGAAGTTGTGAAGCCTGATTGCAAGTTAAAGTAGTAGTTTGTTTTTATTTTTCTATTTTTTGGGAGGAAATCATGTCCATGGATTAAAATTTAATTTTCTTATTAATAGATTGGAGTTGTTATTTTTATGTTATTTTATTAATAAGCACATGATATTTAGGTTTTTTGCGGTTGAAGCAAGCTTTTACAAAGAGGTGCACAAGTTATATATGTGTGAATGTATTTACTCTTTTATGTATGAGAAAGAGAGAATTGTATTGTATTCCTTGGGACTGAATTAAGGATAAGGTTGGCTTGTTTCTAGTGGATGTAGCCCAAATTGGGTGAACTACGTTAAATATTTGGTTTATCTTGTGATTGCATGCTTATTTTATTTCTGTTTTAATTTCACTTTTATTGCTCATATGTACTTCGATCCTAACATTGATTTCATGCTTAGTTTAGGCTATTATGTGAGTGAACATGTAGATGAGATATCAAATTATTATAATATTTAGAATTATTACATAGAACTGTGTATAAACATTTGGGTATATACTTGGTACCGCTAAACGTCACAGTTACTCAGTGGAGGAATATTTATGGCTGAAGAGAACAAGAAAACATTTTTGGGGTGTGTATCCTCTACACAAGCTCACATTTTAGTCAAATATTTTCATCATCAGATCAGGATTGTTGATCTCTCTCTTGTATCAAGGATCGAACCTTCTAATTTCCACATCAGATTTCATTATTTAGATCTACGTCCAAGTCTGTGAGAATGGGTCATATTTCTACAATTGTCTAGGCATCGACCCAAACGTTTGATAGATTAAATGATTTATTTAAAATATTTTGAATTCATCTTAAAGTATCATCTTTTGGTTCTGTAGACTCTTCAGTCTCGTGAACGTCATTAGAAATTTTCATTTCATTTCATTATTTTATCCACAATCATTGCAGACAAAACTCCATTTATGTTGGCATTCCTTCTTCTCTCTCATTATCAAAGATTCATTGCAATTACTGTCAATATATTCTAGTTGAATATGCACTCACATTTTTTCAACGTGTAAAATATATTGACCTTGAAATAGTTATATACTACCACAGCATTGTCCTCTACACTGGTAAACCTCCACTCCATACGTGGATCTCTCACAAGAAAAATTCACACTCGGATCCCTTCCATTGTATTTGTTAATTCAATCATAAACCATACAAGTAGGTCTACATGTCTATCTGTAAACGTATATTTATATATTTTATGTATCATGTGTAGTTACCTCAAGGTCATATTTAAAAGTATTGCATTAATTTCTAGGTGGTATTTTTTAAAAATAAATAATGTCATTACTTTTCAAGTTATAGTTGTGATTAATGTTAGTTTTTTAATTAAATATCATTGGAGATTTTTTTCAGTAATTCTAGTCTATAGTATTTATATATTATCTTATCATTCATTATTTTAAGTCATTTAGCATTGTATAGATGTTAACAAGTCACGCACGTTTTAATTTGTTATGGTCCAAATATTTAATCAAAACAAATTTTACTCAAATTTTCATGATCATTTAAATTTTCAAGCTTGTTGAATTTCAAACTATTAAAATTTGTGTCATTTTCAAAGTCCTAAAAATAAAATAAAAAATTCTCTTGCAAATTCATTTTTGGTGTTACATGGTGTTCTGGCAACCATTGATCCTAAAAATCCAAATTCACTGAGTTAGAAGGATTGCATTGGAGAATGGAGGCATAGGAGGTTGGAGGTCAATAGATGACCTCTTGTCAGTTTCCAAAATAAGGTACACTTTAGTTGTGGTGTGAGTATGTGATTTTTAGTTGTGTAGTGTGTTTTTTTTTCAATTTTTTGCTTTGTGTGGATTTTTGTGGATACTGGAAAAATAACTGTATTGGAGAGCAAATGACTATAAAGATCCTCTTACTGCAATGATCCTCTGAGTTTTGTACTTCATTGGAAGATAATCAGCCAATGAATATGTTCATTAGAAATGGTGATCATGTGCAGCAATATCTAAGACAACAAGATCTGGTCAGTAGTATGTTATATGGTACGATTGTCTTTTTAGTGTTCCTATTTTGTAGTTTAATGAATAAATGGAAATTTCACATTGTGGGAGGGAACATGACACCAATTTTGCATTTACATTCTATGCAAATCCCGTTGAATTCAATGGTAACTTCCAGTGGTAGTGGTAGTTTTCTATGTTATTTGATATCAAGTGGCAGTGATCGATAACAATGGCTACAATTAAGAACATTGTGATTCTTATGAGATGTAATGTGAAATATTTCCAGTATGTGTTCTATTATTTAGTTTTGTAATAAGTGATTTTTGATTCATATATACTTCCCTGATATACAAGCATAGTTGTGAATTGTAGTCTTTTCTTTCCACTTAAATGTTATGCGCGCTAGCACCTCATTCAGACAAATATGAATGCTCACCCGAAACACGTGAAGCTACCAGGTCCCTCCTTTATATTTGTTTGTCAATTAGTTATCATTCATAATCATCATAATCAATATCAAAGTACTCATTCAATCATACTATACCAATGAATTTATCATATCATGTGGCATATAACAAGAAAGCATATCAGATAACCATGACTAAGATCAATTGTATAAGCACATCTCCATATTTAGACACATCCATGATCATAATCTAACCATAATTATCCATTAAAAATCAGAAACATCTACATAACAAGAAGTTGATTCATAACATCCAAAACATGTGTCCACAGAGTCATGTTTGTCAGTATCATAGACATTATAACACTACTACATCACAGGTGTCCAATACAATGAAGTAAAAAAATTATATATAGGGGTGGGGACTTTCCCTTCACTGCCCATGCACTCTCTTAATAATAGGCATGCCCAAAGGAAACTACATGCATGCTTTAAAACAAACTAATAATAGATTATCCTATATATAAGACCTTCTTTAATTCTATTAATAGCCTCCATGCATGTATTCAAACTGCATTTCCATTCTCCAAAAATAACCATTGTTTGGCCACCAAGTCACCATGTTTTTATCCTTTTCTTGGTTGGCACTCCTTCTTACTTTATTTTATTTTATCTTGTTTCTAGAAAATGGCTAAGTCCTTGGTCTTCTCATATGTGTAGTCCCACGTGTAACCCTTCTCATCCTTACGCGTGCTCCTTCTACTTTCGTGTGTGAGTGTGTTCCATCCTATTCTAATTCTTAGTCATTTTCTCATACCAACATTACCCCACACTTGGTATGTTGTCCGTCCTCGGCAACACTAGGGATTTTCATGCAAAAGAATAGTAAATCACTCATCATGAATCAAAGAATTAAAAATAAATAATATGGATTGCGCAAAATAAATAAATGCTCAATCCCCCTAAGGAGGGAAGACAACTGGAAATTCCTTAACCAATATTTTATCCAGTTCCTTCCACCCTTACAATTCCTTGCTTGCCTAAACTGACACATTTTCAACAATTTTAGTGACCTCTGCATGAGTTAAATCATCAATATTCCCCCTCATTTTTTCTATCAAATATTCCATCTATTTATTTTTATCATTTAGTGCATACATCTTACGTGTAATCTGTGGGAAGATTTCATTCATCCTTTCCTTGAGTGAGGTTTTTAACATGCTTATTATTTCCCTCTTTTGTTATACCTCATCCAATATCTTTTCCCATTCTGCCCTATTACTTTTGTTATTAGCTTGGAACTTGTTTAACTCTACTTCATCCCTAATGACAAGTAAACCCACAACATGATTGAATTCCTCACATTTATCATATAACACCTCTGCTACTTATGTAGCCAATTTAACCTCTACGGCTAATGCATCATACTATGCGAGGTGTGCTTCGATATGTTCCCTATCACTTTTCTTCTATCGCATTAATACTTCTTCTACAGACTCTATGGAGAGAACCTCCTTTTCATGTGTTATCATGTGCGCCAAGTATTCTAGAAAGTGCATGTTTGACTCATACGTGGGTTGAACTTGATCGATCAAGTCTAGGCACGTGAGTGTAATTACATCCACGATGCATTTTGTCTTCTTATATGTTGCATACATCCACCCCTTCTCTTCCCTTACTACTTTAATTACATGATGATCCTATCTTTCTCCTTGATTTATTTATCTTTCTCCCTTATCTCTTCATCCTTCTTCTCGATCTGCTTACATAGATTCTTGATGTGGAAATCCTTATCAAAAATCCTCACCCCAACGTCCACTGATAGTTTATTAAGCACATTACACAATTTTTCATCTATTAGCATCTGTGAATCAACTATCAGATAGGAATCCCCTTTTGTATACTTAATTCGAGTCTCTGTTAGCGATCGTGTGTTAAACTCTAACTCCATATCTTCCATGTGCAATTAAAATACCAAGGAGATCATCTTTCTAGTGCGTGGAAATTTTTCTTCCTTCTTGAAGAACTGCCAACAGAATAGATCCTTTATGGCAATTATACTTTGATATCTAGTACGCAACACTTTACTCAAGTCATCATCATAAAGTATCATAGGGCCCTAGGGTATATTTCTTGGCTTCTTATTTTTCCCACAGGTCCCCTTTTGAAAGGTAAGCGCAAGAGTGGTCCCTGGGCCACCTCGTACTTTATCATCACTCTTTTATCCTTCTCTACACTCCACTTCGTGCTCCACTATGTAATATACAAAGTTCTCTACATATTGCTTGATCTAGATCTCAACTTTAGGTTTAGTAGTGTGCTCATCCCTGTGCTCTGTTAGGATTTAATAGAATCTAATGTGGAATAATTCCTCAGAATCGCAATAATAAGAAGTATGAATAGAATTACAGAAATGAAAAATGCACAACATGAAGACAATATTTAACATGGTTCACCCAATGTGGGCTACATCCACCAAGAACACTTGCTCAGATTTTATTACAAGCCAACAGTCTTCACAATTACAATAATCAGATCTTGTTTGGAGCTGCGCTCAACAAACCCTCCCGAATTCGCACTTGAATTCACACACACTATTCACCTTCACAAAACACACTCATCTAAATCCTATTGTATGTCCATCTATTTATAAGTACATCAATAGGTAGCCTGAAGAGGTGGTTTTACAAAACAATGGGTACTGAAAAATCCATGGGCCCAAAAACAGCCCATAACGGTTACCCATTACCCATGGGTTAATAAACCACCCATGAAAATTTGCTTCTTGAGCCCCCATTGGGGGGGGGCTTCATCCCCCCTAAACCCCCTTGACCCACTCACTGGCGAGTGGGACCGCCATAAAAATATCCGAGTGTAACACATGGAAGGTGTACCAAACTCTAACATGAAAACAGGCTCCACAAACATAACAATCTCCCACTTGGAGACTGATTTCCACTGAGCAAGCTTCTCAACCCTTCACTGTCATCCGTGAAGGCCAACCAAAGCTGAACATAACTTTAGTTTATCCCTTGTGACCACCTTGGTCATCATGTCTGCAGGATTCTGACTGGTATGAATCTTCTCCAACTTCAACTTATCTTCCTCCAAAGCTGTCCTGATGAAGTGATATCTCAACTGTATATGCTTCATCCTGGAGTGGAAAGCAAAGTTCTTAGCTAGGTGTATAGCACTCTGACTATCACTATGCAGCTTACATTCCTCTTGCTTATGCCCCAACTCCTCAAGCAATTGTTGTAACCAAATCATCTCTTTGCTTGCCTCTATGGCAGCTAACATACTCAACCTCCGTGGTTGACAAAGCCACTAGCTTCTGTAGTCGTGAAATCTAGCTCACTATTGTCCCACCTACAGTGTAAATATAACCTGTCATGTTCCTCCTGTTGTTTACATCTCCAGCCATGTCTGAATCTACATAACCATGTAAAGTGGTGTCTGATCCACTGTAGCACAAAATTGTCCCCATGGTCCCTCTCAAATACCGAAGGATCCACTTTACTGCTTGCTAATGCTCTTTACCTGGATCACTCATAAATCTACTCACAGCTCCCACTGCATGGGCAATATCAGGCCTAGTGCACACCATAGCATACATCAAATTGTCAACCGCTGATGAGTAAGGTACCTTGGACATCTGGTTTCTTTCTTTCTCTGTCTTGGGACACTGCTCCTTTGATAACTTAAAATGGCCTGCCAAAGGAGTCCCAACCGGTTTAGCATCCTACATGTTAAACCTATCCAATACCTTCTTAATGTACTCTTCCTGAGATAAAGTCATCTTTTGTTCCTTCTTATCCCGAGTTATCCTCATACCAAGGATTTGTCTAGCTACCCCCAAATCCTTCATATCAAAGGATTCACTTAGCTGTTTCTTGAGTACTTTTATTTCCTGCATGTTTTTACCTGCAACCAACATGTCATCAACATACAAACACAGGATAATATAACTTCCATCCTCAAATTTCTTTGTATACACGCAATGGTCAGAATGACATCTAATATAACCTTGCTCCATAATGAAGCTATCAAACTTCTTATACCATTGACGTGGAGCTTGTTTCAGGCCATACAAGCTCTTCTTCAGTTTGCACACCATCTCCTCTTTACCTTTGACTTCATATCCTTCTGGTTGTTGCATATATAGCTCCTCCTCCAAATCACCATGGAGAAATGCAGTCTTTACATCTAACTTTTCTAAGTGCAAGTCTTCTGCTGCCACTATTCCAAGAACAATTCTAATAGAAGTCATTTTTACTACAGGAGAAAAAATCTCATCAAAATCTATACCTTGTTTCTGTGCAAACCCCTTGACCACCAACCGGGCCTTATATCTTTTCTTTCCTTCTTCTTCGTCTTTAAGTTTGTACACCCACTTGTTTTGAAATGCTCTTTTGCCTTTCTAGTAGCTTCACCAAATCCCAAGTCTGGTTCTCCATGAGAGACTTATGCTCCTCATCCATGGCTTGCTCCCACTTCTTACTGGCATCTACCTACATTGCTTCATCAAATCTCTCTGGCTCTCCACTATCAGTGAGTAATAAATAATAAAGAGAAGGAGAAAAATGTTCAGGTTCTTTTCTTACCCTAGAAGACCTCCTCACTGTAGGAGTTTGGGGTTCCTATTGAGTAGGTTCCTAAACTGATTCATGGGTCATTGTCCAATCCGGAACATCCTCTACCACTACATATTCTTTCTTGGATTCTTCCCTATTTTCCTACAACTGTTGCTTATACATGACTTTCTCATTAAAGACCACATCCCTAGACCAAATGATTTTCTCGTCCTTAATACTCCAACATTTAAATCCAAAGTCATCACCACCATAACCAATAAAAGTGCATTTTTCTGATTTAGCCTCTAGCTTGGTCCTATCATCCTTGTCAATATGAACAAACACCTCACATCCAAAGACTCTAAGAAATGAGTAATCGACTTTCTTACCGTACCAAGCCTCCTCAGGTATGCCTCCATCCAAGGCACTTGAGGGTCCTCTGTTTATCAAATACACATAGCTGTGCTCACCGCTTCTGCCCAAAAATAAAGAGGCAGTCCTTCATGTATCCTCATGCTCCTAGCATGTTCCATTATTGTTCTGTTCATCCTTTCTGACACCCCTCCATTCTGCTGCGGGGTTCCTGGAACCGTCTTTTGCCTATGGATTCCATTCTTAGAACAATAATCATCAAATTCATTGCTGCAATACTCCCCTCCATTATCTGACCTGAGACATTTTAACTTAAGACTTGTTTCATTCTCTACCAAGGCTTTCCATTTAACAAAAGTATCAAATACATCAGATTTTTTTCTAATACAATAAACCCAAACTTTCCTTGTTGCATCATCAATAAAAGTAACATAATAACTTGAACCCCCAAGAGATGATACCTGAGCCGACCCCCACACATCAGAATGTACCAGCTCTAACTTACTCTCTTTCTTCGTAGGTCCAACCTTGAGAAACCTTACTCGCTTCTGTTTCCCATATATGTAGTTCTCACAGAAATCCAAACCTTTTTCTGTATATCCAGGAAAATTCTTCTTTATGATGTCCATGCCCTTATGGCTCATATGACCAAGCCTATAGTGCCATAATGTTGTATCTGCATCTGAAGCCACAAGATTACAATCATTAGTACTATCAGTGGTTAAATACAAGGTTTCAACCTTCTTACCTCTTGCCACCACAAGAGCACCCTTGGTAACCTTCCAAGAGTCAGTTGTAAATATCATAGTACAACCATCACTTCCCAATTGCCCCGCCGATATCAAATTTCTCCTTAATGTAGGCACATGTATGACATCCTTCAATAGCCATGTATTCCCATTTTGCATCTTAACCTGAACATAACCTTTTCCAACTATACTGCAAGGCTCATCATCACCAAGAAAAACATGCCCAAAATCCCCTTGAACATAATCAACAAAATAATGCCTATGTGGAGTAGCATGAAAAGAAGCCCCTGAATCTAAAACCCAAGATTCAGTAATATTATGCAAAGAAAGAATCAAAGCATCCTGACATACATTACCCGATGCCACATTTTCCTCCTTGTTTTCTTCCTGTTGTTTCTTCTTATCCCGAAGCTCCCAACAGTCCTTCTTTGCATGCTCAGACTTTCCACAATTCCAACATACAATCTTGCTCTTGGATTTTGACCTTGCCCGATCTTTCGATTTTCCACGGTTTCCTCTATTCTTCTGTCTCCCTCTAGTTTCCACTGTCAAAGCATTCCCTAAAGTAGAAGATTCCCCAGAGAATTTTCTTCGCATTTCCTCGCTTAGAATCACCCCTACAACATCCTCAAACTTCAACTTGAGTTAGCTGGAACCAAGTTGCTTACCACCATTACCAAGCTATTCCAACTTTCAGGTAAAGAGCACAGAATTAATAAATCCCTAACTTCTTCATCAAATTCTATTGTAACAGAAGCTAGCATATTCACAACCGTATTGAAATCATTTAAATGATCTACTACTGAACTATTCTCAGACATCTTCATATTAAACAACTTTTTCATTAAAAATATCTTGTTAGAGGTAGAGGGTTTTTCATAAAACTTCCCTAATGCATCCATTAGATATTTTGTAGTCTTTTCCTTTGAAACATTAAATAATACCGAAGATGCAAGACACACCTGGATTGTCCCAAGTGCCTTCCTATCCAAGAAAATCCCATTCCGCATCTGTCATGCTCGAGGGTTTGTTCACCTTCTCAGACAACGGAGTATAAAGATCCTTCTGATAAAGCTAATCTTTCATCTGCATCTTCCAAAGACTAAAATTCTGCCCATTGAATTTATCAACCCTAGATCTTCCATCATCTACCATAGCTCCCACTCAAGCTAAAAAATTTCCCCTGCGATTCAACACTTTAGCAAACCAAACCAGGCTCTGATACCAATTGTTAGGAATTAATAGAATCTAATGCGGAATAATTCCTCATAATCGCAATAATAAGAAGTATGAATAGAATTACATAAATGAAAAATGCACAACATGAAGACAATATTTAACGTGGTTCACCCAATGTGGGCTACATCCACCAAAAACACTTGCTCAGATTTTATTACAAGCCAACAATCTTCACAATTAAAATAATCAAATCTTGTTTGGAGCTACACTCAACAAACCCTCCCGAATTCACACACACTATTCACCTTCACAAAACACACTCATATAAATCCTATTTTATGTCCATCTATTTATAAGTACATCAATAGGTAGCCGAAGAGACGGTTTTACAAAACAATGGGTACCAAAAAACCATGGGCCCAAAAACAGCCCATAACGGCTACCCATTACCCATGGGTTAATAAACCACCCATGAAAATTTTCTTCAAGGGCTTCACCCCCGAACCCCCTTGACCCACTCACCGACGAGTGGGACTACTGTAAAAATATCCGAGTGTAACACATGGAAGGTGTACCAAAACTCTAACATGAAAACATGTTCCACAAACATAACATGCTCCTCAGTAGGATCCTTCCTCTCCTCCAAAATCTAAGTGACGTGTGCCTTAAATCCTTCCATCTTTGTTTCCATGATCAAGATCTCCTCCCCATGCACACTGTACTCCTTTATGTCTGATTCCTCAATATTATGTACTTGAGCACTTATCTATGCAACTTCCTCTTCTTCATTTCTTCCAACTTCCTCCTCTTGTCTCTTAGTCTCCTCTGTGTCTTCACTAGACATTATCTTCTATTTGTTTTTCACTGGAGACTTTATTCTTATGGGCCATTTCTTTGAGCTCACTCTTGGATCTGATTCCTTACACACATGTATCCTCTTTGTGGTTGCACTCTAAATAGGGGGGTTCATCTTCAACTTCGTTCTTCCTCCTCACTAATAATAGGGGTATCCTTGAGTACTCTTATCTTCCCCACCATATTCTTTCTTGTAGGCTCCTTATGGGATGGTGAAGTCATCCTATACATATTTTCCATCAACCATCCTAAAGATTTAGATAGATATAAATCTTTACATCTGCCACGTTTATAATCACCAAATTCGTAGATATTTTCATACTAATATCATCTAAATATTCAATGTTTTCTTTTATATGCACTATGTCTTGGGATAAATAATTGATCTTGTGTAACGTATGATGGTCATTCATAATCCATTTTGTCCACACTAAGCCTAAGGATTTGTGTACCTCAAAGAATATATTCACTGCAGTCTAAAAATAGTGCGTTGGGAATGAAAATGGGAGTTTGTATACCAAGGACTTTTAGTACCATCCTTTAAAGTTAAATTAACTAATACATAGAAGCATTGATAGACCAATAGTTCTAGCCTTTTCCTATAGTTACATAGGCTAGTTCACTTAGGAATGTGACATTATGCCTTGAATGTATCACAAAACATCCTATTATACTACTCTATCTCTCTCTAGCCTTATATGCAAGTGTTATGTTTTAAAAGGTGTAAGCAGACAAACCTTTCTGTACGGGTCATATGTAATTTTCCTTGGTGGAAACTCCCATAGTTTTATCATTCATCCCATCCAGGCACCCCAATTTTCAGAAAACACAATAAGTAGGAGGATATTACCAAAGGTAATTTTTTCTCCTATATGCGTGTTTCTTCAATGATATCCTTCTGCTATAAAACCAACAAGGTTGTACAATATGTGCCATCATAAAAATTTATTTTAAGACATGGAGCCCTTGTTTGTTTACTTATCACCATCTTCTCATGTTCATTCAACTTGGTTAAGTACTAGCATGTAGCTTAGTTTGATAAACATGAATTATCAGACCTTCACAACATCCATTACGTGTCATCCCCCCTTGTCGATAGTGAAAAATACCTTGGTGGTTATCCTTTACTTCATGTTATCATCGTTCCAAGTTTATTAGGGAGTTCTATTCCTATGCTCCGAAGGATAGTGAATATCATAATCAAATATTGTGGTCAAGTGAATCCTCCTCCCAGATAAAGTAAAAGAAATATTCATGGATGTGTGATATGATTCATTTATACAGCTGCACTTCAGGATTGCCAAAATAGGGTAGTCCATATAACTAGACTGAACTCACGCATTCATTTTACATAATGTGACACTCCTTCATTGTCATAAATGGGTATTATCAATTCTGCATTCCTTTCTCCCATGTCTTCTCGAAAAATATCCACTTTTATATTTCACATGTTCACAGTTTGAGTCAGTACGGTGGGTTGTAATCATAGTGACTGGTAATTTTTACGCACATGGGATTACCAAATCCTTTCCCCATTAGTACTCCATCAGGTTAACTACATCTTTTGAATAACCATTCTTCCTCTATAGTATTCTATCATGGGCTATTCCCTTGCCATTTCCTTTTCCTTTTCCGTTGGGTGAATGTGATTATTGATCTTCTTTTGTACCATTTCTATGTGCACAAATTCATACTTTGAGACTTATGAATCTTCATATGTCTCAATTGTCCGTAAGTTTTGTTACTTCAAATCATTCGTCATGCAGATAACTCTTCTCACTTGGTTTCACTTTCCTCTAATTTTGTGCCATAATCCTATAAAACCTACCAAGAAACCTCTAAAAAAATTATAAAAACACAGCTTCCATGCTGCTCCCAACACTTCAAACCTTCTTTCAAAAAATCTATTTCACTTAATTGTTTGCCTTATTGTGAATCTAGTTTAATCAATTTCTGTAGATCTATACTCAATTTCACAAGAAGTTTACATGAATTATCACTCTTGAAAACACATGCAAGTTCTTCACAGGGTAAGGTAAAAATGAATTTACCCCGACGCCCCTTTTATGGTTTTTTTACTTTTTTACCACATTAAATGGTCACCGCCATACAAAATCTTGTAAATATATTTTCTTGGATTTTTAAATCACACTTTTTCTATTGTCTTCTTTCCATGCATGCTACATTTGTAACCTTCCGGTGTGCTTAATACTTTCCTAGGACCACAGACCTCCTCATGACGTGCTCATCCTGTCACTGATGGTACATACTACTCTGCACCATCATATCTAAGTAGCTTAACCGTACTAATTGCCTACCTCACGTTACATTACAATGATCATTATCTCATATGTGATTTTCATTCTGGGAAATATCTCTTATGATCCACCATCCTTCCTTATGAAACCTGTAGCACTCTTTTCATTCGGCACTCACTCTTTCATTGGTACACCATTTCCTCTAGGATGTGCCATGCCTAATATCATTCAATTTATCTTGACACTTTAATATATCAGCGATGTCTCTTTATCACACATTTATGCCTGGTTTACCCCATACTAAAATTATGCACGCTCCTCTGTGAATGAACTCAATATATAGTACTCATATTTCCTACACATGTAACATGTGCTTATTACTAACAGAAATAAGGGAATGACATACTAACAATAAAGGCAATATAAACGACTGGAAATAAAAACATGAAAGGAAAATATAATCTAACTGGAAATAACCTCCTTATTAACAAACACCAAGAACCTTTATTTATAGTTACGGCTTTTAACCTACTCCCATTGATGCAATCCAAGAAACATAGTGATCATCTAGTGCTTGTAATTGGACACACGTGCCTGATTCAAGTATATTGATTACTACAAAAGGTCCTAACCAATGCACCTTTAAATTTCCTTGGGTAGTGAAAAACAAACTTAGAGTCATAGAGAAGGACCATATTTCCAACTTCAAATATTTTTTTTCTTTATGTTCTTATCATGTCAAGGCCTTATGTGTCTTGCCTTCTCATCCTTCTGGCTCCAATGTGTGATGATAACGCTCCACTCATTTAGTTACATTAGTTTTTCAATGCGCTATTATATATAGCTTTGTTCATTATCTAGTCTACGTATGCGTGCGCAATACATAAGGATGATAAGATGAGTTCCACTAGGTAACACTTACTTTTGCACTAAAAACCAATTGAAAATGGTATGGCCCTATTGAACCTATATTATAAGTGGTCATGTAATCCCAAAGTATAGTGGATACTTTATCATCCCAAGTATTTCCTTCCAACATCATATATATATTATCAAGGTTTTTCCCAAAATCTTGTTGAAGGCCTCTATAGTGTTGTTATTCCTATGGGTGATAAAGATTATTCTTATGGTGTGCCACCATAAACTCTGCCAATACAATTTTAATTTTATTATTAAGGGAATGAGTTCCTCTATCACTTTTTCAAGCTGAATGGACATCCATACGGGTTGGATAATGTTTCTCCTATAAGAATATTACTGATGTTGATGTTGTGTAATCCTTTGTAGGTGCTAACTTTTCCCACCTTTTCAGATAATTTTTTACAAGTAATAATGTATTGCATGCTAATCCTATGCATGGGTGGTGAAATAGGACCTACAAAGTCAATTATACCTCTTTTCAAAAGGTTGTGTGCTTGCAATAGGTCATAACAACATCTCAACTCTATGTCTAGGCTTCCTAAGGCATTGGAAATGGTCACATGCTTTTAATACATATTCCTTAGTTTCCTTATACAAAGTTTCCCACTAAAGTTTGGCCATTAGAATCTTGCACGTGGTAGCATTACCAGTGTAATGCCCTCCTACTATTCCACCATGAGCCTCCTCCTTAATGGTGTCACACTCATGTTCCAGAACACAACGGTGTAAAATTTCATCATGACCCAACTTGTATAAATCTCCACTAATCAACTGATAAGGTGATAAGCGTATAGCAAGCTGATTTTTCTCCAATGTCTTCATTCCTTCATGTGCCAAGCCAATACATAAAAACACTGCTATATCCTCCAAGTTTGTGAGCATGTGGTTTAATTTGAAAAGATGTGCATCTAGCATTATGTCTTTAATGTTTTGCGCATCCTCGCCAGAATTGATCATTGATAAATGATCGGGCCCTTAATTGCTTTTACCAAGATTGACAACAACTCTAAATTCAAACTCCTGAAAAAGAAGTATCCATTTATAGATGCGTCCTTGCAAAAAAGGCTTGTTGACTAAGTACTTCAGCACAATAAGATCTATAAAGAAAATAAACAAGGTTTCCAACAAGTATTGTCTTAACTTGTGCAACACGTAGATCATAGATAATGCCTCATGCTCAATGGTCATGTAATTTGGCTCTGCTGGGGTCAAATTTTTGCTTATAAAGTAAATTGGATGATCTACAATTTCTTCCCCATGTTGCCCCAAAATTGCACCTATTGTTGTACTAGAGGCATCAACATGAACATGAAAAGGCTTGGTCAATGAAGGAAAGAAAAAAATGGGTGTAGTAGTTAGTCTCTCCTTAAAAGTCTCAAACACATGGTGAGTGTGCCACCCTAATGAAGTTTTCTCTTAGCCTTCAATATTCCTCTAGTCGTGTATAAATATTTGCATAGCCTTTGATAAATTTTTTATAATAGCCCATATACCCCAAAAAACCGCACACTTCACTTTGGTTGGTAGATTCTTCTAAACCCAATATGATAGCTATCTTACTAGAGTCCACCAACAATACTTCCTTGCAAATTTTGTGCCCCAATACAGCTCTAAAGAGTGTAGAAAAAATACACTTTTTGATGTTGAGAGATATGCTCAACTGCCTACACCTCTCAAACATGAGCCTTAAATTGTCATAGTTATCTTTGACTAAACCATACACCATCCAATCATCCAAATATACCTACAATAATTTATGAACAAAATCTTGAAAGGCCTACACAACAAGGCGTGAGAACATTACTGGCACATTTTTCAATCCAAAGAGCATGACTGTATATGTAAAACTTCCCCACTCGATGGTGAAATTTGTCTTCTCTTAATCCTCTTTCATGACGTGTACCTTGTGATAGCATGAAAACCCATCTGTAAAATAATATATATCACGCCCTACAACCCCTTCAAGGATTTATTTTGTGAATGGGGTGGGAAAAGGATCAATTACACACACAGCATTGAGTTCTCTATAATCAACACAAATTCTTATCCTTTGATAAATTTTAATGTCGATAACCATGGGGCTAGTGCATTCATATTTTTTGTTTGGATCAATAATTCTAGACTTGAGCATTTTATCAATTTCTTCCTTGACCTTCATGTGCAGGTTAGGATTCATCCTATAAGACCTCTTCATTATCAGGTGCACGCCTTCTTTCTACTTGATCTTCATCTCACCTAAAGAGGGATGTACTCCCTTCAAATCATAATAGCCTCGAGGGAACAAATCTTGGAAGTCACACAAGATTTCAATAATCTTAGTTATCTCTTTCTCATACCAGTAATCACTAATAATTTCTTCTTTAGGTGTGTCTACTGTACTAATGTTAACCTTATTTATCTTCATTGGTTTATATTATGTGTGTGCCTTTTCATCCGCAGCATCCATAACCTCGCGTGCACCTTTAGTGTGGCTAACATCCAAGTTCTCAACTTCCTCGTCATCAAGATCATGTATACCAATTTTCCTTTTTTTGTTTCTTTCCAAGTGCAACCCAATTGTACTTCATTTATTTCTTCATCATCTACGCACGCCTATAAATTAGGTTCACCCAATAGATATATCATGATCTCTTTGGCCTTTTTGTTATCTCCCATAGTAATGTGCTTAATTATCTGCATTTCTTCATGAACTGAAGGTTTAGAAGAAAATTATTCAAAATTTTGAATCATACCTATAGTCATCTCATGCCAATTCGTGTTATCCCTTTTTAGTTCTACATGGAAATACCATGCATGTGCACATCCACGCAATTTAGAGTAGAACTTATGTACCCAGGGTGATGGTGGTAAGGCCTCTTGGACCTACACCCAAAGTTTCTCACAATTCTAGATGTGAAACTAGGCAAGAGACTTCCCATGAAATTTTCATATCTATGTAGGTATATTGTTCCGTATAAACCTATTAGAAAATGTGATTCTCACTTCTCTCCATTCTAATAGGTTATCTCTATGTGTTTCCCACCAGCATGGTAATGTCCCACACAAAGTATAGACCAACATGTTTCTTCTATCTCTTTCGTTCTTCCACTGGGTTTCCATGGTGTGCAGGAATGTATCAGGGTTCCATTCACCAATATATCTTGGTACCTGGTATCTTCCCATGCACCAAACTGACTAAGAATTGTCCCATTATCCCACTAATTGTCTGCTCATTGTCCCATTGTATCACTCCTTCCTTGGATGGCTCAAATACCTCAGGATCTCACACTGTGTGTGTATAAATCCTATCCAAATCTTCTTCGCTCATAGGTTCAACATATGGAGCAGCCTTTGCATCTGTCAGAGGTATGACAACATGCTCATCTTTGTTCTCAAATCTAATTTATCCCTTATTAAAGCATAAATCTTCATTGTTGGCGTAACACCAGGGTCACCCAAGTAATGTTGGGAAGTTATCTGCTTCAACAAGCTCCAACAATTCAAAGTCTCCAATAAACATGGCTCCCTGAATTGTGATGGATACATCCTTCAGTACCCTAATAGGCATAGCCCTAGTTTTATCTACCATATACAACACATTCGAAGATGGCTATAATGTTGGTCTACCCATTTGATTCCATGCATCCAACATGAGTACATTAACCTCGACACCTGTATCTATCATAATTTTACCGACAAGCCATCCATCAATGACTGCATCAAGTGTGATTTCCTTGTCAAATTCATGACTCTGAGGTTGTAGATTTACATGAAGTATCTTCCTCTCATGCTCAGATCCAGCATGTGGTACTTTCTCATGTATCCATTTTCATCACAAGGGGATGATGTTTTCCTGGTGAAACATTCTACACAACTATTTCAATTCATCCACATGATTCTATAGGAGTTCAGCATTCTTTGCACGTTCTCTCTCGCACGTCTGCTCCTTCAAACATTGTATTTCACCTTGTAAATCCCTGATAACTCCCATAGGTTCTTGGTAAACCTCCTTTTATGTGCATCATTTAGATACTTGGCATGTATCACCTCATATTTCATAATCAGTAGTTTGAACTTAAGAGGTTCACGTACCTGCATGGCTTCAGTGCGTGTAGTAACTAAGAAATTTTGTAACTCAAGATCAGGCATGTTCTTAGGCATCCATTGATCAGCATTCGCATGTTGGAACTTGATCATCCTCATGCCCTTATCCTTCTTCTTGTTTTTTTCTTATGTGCTCATATAGATCTAAGCATTCCTCTAGCTTATACTACTTCCCACACAATGATAAAACTATATTATGGGGGCAAGCATGTTGATAATGATCAGGGGACCCATAAGTATTACAAGTTCCTCAATATCCTCCTCGGAAGCCTCCATTATTTTTATCCCCATTATTGTGCCCTTCATTATTTTTTCCTTCTTGTTCCTTTGATCCACCCATTGCACTATTTCATTGGCTTCGTGGATGTGATCAATCAATTAACAATCAGAGGTGTCATGGGTATGTTTTTTGTAAATCTTATAATACATGGACACATTCTTTTGGATCACACACTGCAAAAGAGGGAAATTACAGACATCATGTTCCCAATGAAAAACTTCACTATCCAATAATAATGTGTGCACTGATTTATGAGGGCAGTTATCCTTAGTATGTCCTTTAACCTCACAATTTTTGCACAATATGCCATTATATGTTTCATGAGCTAAGTTGGCAGAATGTTTCTCCAATGATTTTCCATGGCTGTAATTTTCACCTCTAAAAACAGGCTCACTCCAGTATCAAAAATTCCAACTTCCTTAGAGCACAAAGCTGCTTCTAAGAACACGTACGGGTCGGTATACATCTTATGAGATAAAGCTCTATAGAATGGAGTCAGCAATCCTCTAACAAACTACTGCACATGTTGAATTTGATGAATATCATAAGATAATTTTTACATAAGTGTTTTAAAACGTGCATCATATTTCCTCACACTTTCATATAATCCTTGTTTAATATCCTTAAGTGTGCCGATGCTTTGTTTCTCAAATTATGGAATATGAAATTCTGCCAAAAATTTTGTGTGTAAAGCATTGTAGTCCACCACTATCTAATGTGGATCATACTTCTTGTACCTGTTATGTGTGCACCCTTGAAGAGTAGTGGAAAATTGGCTTTGCTTTCTATCTAAGGTTGTAATTCCTTTAGTGTGTCTTAGTAACTCACACTTGTTCCTATTTTTTGTTTCATCTTCAATGCCTCTGTATTCTAGAAAGTGGAGATACATCTCATACTACACCTGAGGTGCCTATTGTGGTTGAAGATGTTGATTAGGTGGCTGATGGGGATGTGAACCCTATCCTCCAAATCCTAAACCACATATTCCACCATTATTTACTCCTAATCCACTTGATCCTCTCGTACCCCCTGCTACAGACTATGGACTAGTTGACATACTCCCTTGTGTAATAGTTATAGTACTGAACTAGACACCCACGGACTATGTAGTCGCAACACACACATAATTGCTGCTAATGTTATATGCACCAAAAATATTTCTTGATGAGGCTCCAGAGAATACCCCTCCAAATGTACTTCCAAAAAATGGTGCATGTTGCACTGTCATAGGTGTATGTGTTGTATGATGCACTTCTGAATCCAACGTAAAATGGTACCTACCCATTTCTATTTTCTTATCTAGAACACCATACGTAAGGGCTAGGTGGATAGGTGGGTTTAGATGTGGGCCCATGGTCCTCATTTTTTCCTCTTTTGCACTCTCGTCTAAAATTAAAGGGGAATATCTACTTCATTTTCCCAAATTTGGGACTACCTGATGTTACAACTCTTCATCTTCCATGAGAGCTTCAAAACATTCATGAGCCATCATTCCCCTCAACCTGAGTGACTCCCTAATGTCCTACAAACATATCATTTCCCTCTCTCATGCTTCATTAAACCTGAGTCTTCTTTCCTCTCTTTGTATATCTACCGCTAGGTCCACCATATTTCACCACACCTTCTCTTTTCCTTGCATTTAGTGGGGGTTGTTAGCATGAGTTATCCTATGTGTCGTCCTCTCATGTTGGAGGGTCATCTCACATGGGTTAGGTTTAGGGTTTCATATGTGTCATGCACTAGGGTTACTCAACACCCTATATGTACCTCTTTCTCGATTCATTTATGAGCATGCCAATCCACTCCGATGTCTTTCCTCTATGCAATCTTTGTTTCTATTGAGCAAGTTCTTCCATTACTGATCAATTTTTCCTTATTATCGCTGGAGCTATCATGATTCTGTTAGAGTGCAACTACTTCATGGTGCCTCATTTCTGATTCGATTCTCACAAAATCTTTTCATACCCCAAATTCGATGAAGGGGGGGTGTTAGTGTGAGTTATTCTATGTTTCCTCCTCTCATGTTGGAGGGTCATCTCACATGGGTTAGGTTTAGTGTTTCATGTGTGTCATGCACTAGGGTTACTCATCACCCTATATGTACCCCTTTTCTATTCATTTATGAGCATGCCAAGACACTCCGTTGTCTTTCCTCTATGCAAGATTTTTTTCTGTTGAGCAATTTCTTCCATTACTGATCAATTTTTCCTTGTTATCGCTGGAGCTATCATGATTCCATTGGAGTGCAACTACTTCGTGGTGCCTCGTTTCTGATTTGATTCTCGCAAACTATTTTCAGGGGTTTCTCTATTCATGGGTAGTCTTTCCAAGTTTAGCTCTACCATCAAGATCTTGATCTCCAGAGGAATAGCACGTAAATAGGATCCTTTAGGTTTGTGTAAAAATTTAAAATCAGCTACCTTTGGACACGAATACATAGAAATAGCATACTCCAAGATATAATTGTATACCACACTAGCCCACCAACAATCTACAACTCTAGTACAACCTTTATATGTATCAAAAAAAGTCTAATAATCTTCTTGCATCCATATCCTTGGACTAGGTCCCCAACTTCACTTTGATGTGTATTCTGAAAACCACTAGTACAATTCTACTAGAAATAAGTTGAAGAATGTCTCATAGAGCTCATGATAAAGATGATCTTTCACCAACTGTCATGCTTTGAAATCAGGTCTAGTACTACATCTCTATGTAAACTTATCTTGTCCATCTTCTACCCAACTCTCAATGTTTTCCAAAGTCAATCGATACGCCATTTGCATACAACATCCTGACAGACAGTTTGAAAAGAGGTCCCGACAAGGGAACCAAAATGTATTCTTTCCTTCCACATAAATGTTATGTGTGTTGTCACCTCATTCAAAAAGATTTGAATGCTCACTCAAAGTGTGTGCAGCTACCAATTCCCTCATTTGTATTTGTTTATCAAGTATTTATCATGCATAATCATCATAATTAATATCAAAGTACTCATTCAATCATACTAGACCAATGCATTCATCTTATCATGTGGCATATAACAAGAAATCATATCATATAACCATGACTAAGATCAATTTTATAAGCACCTCTTCATATTCAGACACATCAATGATCATAATCCAACCATAATTATCCATTAAACATCATAAACATATATATACAAGAAGCTAATTTATAACATCCAAAACATGTGTCCACAGAGTCATGTGCACTAGTATCACTGACAACATAACACTACTACATCATGGGTGTCTAATAAAATGAAGTACAACATGTATAGATGTGGGTGGGGAATTTCCCTTCACCACACATGCACTCTCCTAATAATAGTCGTACCCAAAATAGACTACATGAATGCTTTTACAAAATAACTACTAATAGACTATCCTATATATAAGACATGTTTTAATTCTATTAATATCCTCCATGCATGTATTTAAAATACATGTCCATTCTCCAAAAATATCCCTTGTTTGGCCTCCAAGTCACCATGATTTTATCTTTTTCTTAGTCAACACTCCATCTTTCTTTTTCTATTTTTAGCTTATTTCTGGAAAATTGCTATCCTTGGTCTACCCATATACACAGTCTCACACGCAACCCTACTCATCCTTATGCAAGCTCATTCTACTTTCATGTGTGCATGTGTTCCTTCCTGTTCTGATACTTAGTCATTTTCTCATCCCAACATGAACAAAAGAACTAGAGTAATTCAATTTATGGATCTTAAAAGGGTTTTTTGGAGGATCCAGAAAACCACACGAGGTAGATAGTTTATGGGGATTGTTCACATCAAGGTTTGTGGTAAACCTATTTAAAACCATTGAAGGAGAGAGCCTTTATTTTAGATCAATATCATGGGTCACATAGTAGGACATGCTTCACAAGGGTGAGCATACTGTAGTTGATATTTTGTATTTTTTAATACCATGTAAACACTAAGGGGGAATGTTAGGAAATTAGTGTTTTACTATGGGTGGTTTATTAAGTGTTATTCACCAAACTTGCATGAATAGGATATTGTTGAATATTTTAATGCTAACTCATCATTTCTAGGAGCAGCTTGACCTATAAATATGTAATAT
Source organism: Taxus chinensis (assembly GCA_019776745.2). Classification (NCBI taxonomy): domain Eukaryota; kingdom Viridiplantae; phylum Streptophyta; class Pinopsida; order Cupressales; family Taxaceae; genus Taxus; species Taxus chinensis. The sequence continues at coordinate 775,861,546 of CM034146.1, forward strand.
GTTTTGTATGAAATTAAGAATATAGTTTTAGTGTATTTTCCTATGCAACTTTGTTTAAATGTTTACAATTCTAATTCTAGTCAATATAGTTACCTTGATTTTCTTATCTTTCTAATCTTCATGCCCTAATTTATCGTTGACTCTAGAATTATTAGATAATTAAATTAATAATCTATTTATGTGTAGCATCCCATAATCTTTGGCTACATCACAAACTGCTTGGGAAAAATCATACAGTCTAATCAAGAAATGACTACAGCGTTGGCTAACTTATATATCCTTAACCCTTTGTATCTTTTGACTCTACTTTCAATTTTAATATGTTAAATGTTTCCTTTCATCTTCCTAGGTTCATATTTATCATAATATTTCACCCGTGGAAGACTATATAAGAAAATCAGTATCACTTTATAACTCACCAATAAATTTTATAAGCTTGTATTATAAAGATCAATCCAAAAGCACTCAAGGCTCACTTAAATATTCCCAAATAAATTACACGTCACTTATAGAAACCACTAATATTGGTATGAAGCACTCAACTAGGTCAAAGAGTTTGTCTTCCTCAATTTCCAAGCATGAAAAGGTCATAGAGCCATGTCTTAGTGAGAGAAAATTCACTCCAAGTATTGTTAAAGGTCCTTAAGGGACAAAGGAATTTAGTCTAGTATCTTAAGCATACTACTACTATGATTGGAAAATTCTCTACATTATATTTATCCCACTATATTTATGTCAAGAGATATAAGGCCACTCATAGTGGGTTGGCATAGATTATACACACACTTTCACATGCACCTAGGAGAACTACATAGGATTGATTGTGCTCGAGAACATGTAGTGCAGCACTTGGATTGGTTTGGAAATTATTAACCACAAAGGTTAGTCCATCTCACTACACATTGATTTCTCATTTTTTTATCTAATGATTTGATGATGTTTATTGCAATTATCTATGGTTTCCACTTAGTTACAAGTTGTACAATATGAATGACATACAATGAAGAAACGTTCTAAGAAAGTGAAGCACATAAAAATTTACATAAGATGAAAATAAAAATGTCCAAGAAATTAGAGTACCAATCATGACCATATATAATTAGGGCAATACTGTATGAAATTTGTATATTCTTGTGCTAATTTAGTTTCCAGTTCTAGGCTCATAAATGAAGCATCATCAATCTCATCTCAGTCTATTTAACTTTTTTTCACATCTAAATATCCTTTGTTCTACTCTATACAACTAAGCCTTCATATCTTCTTCTATATTTGAGTTTGTGTTCTATCATTTATCATTTATTTCAAGTATTCATGTGTTGTTCAAATTATGCATGGTTATTTATAAACTAATTAAATAAAAATAACCTCCTATAAAAAACCCCTACATCCTATATAGTTTTTTACAAATTTCATTTACATTCATATATGTTGTATGGTGTAAACATTTGGTAAACATGACTCTTGAATCAAATCAATTTCTTAAACCCTAGTAGCTATATGATTTCATTTTTTTAGTCAGCATCAGTTTTCTCTCTATGTCATTTGGTGTAAAAATCGGCTTAATCATAAACCTATTGAGTATACCAAGTTGTCTCCTCCTACTCTCAAGACTTGAGTCATCATGGCTTCTTCTCCACCTCAAGTTTATATAATCACTTCTATTATGGACCACAATACTCATGAGGTACCTTTGGATGAAATGAAAAAAAATAGTGATCATTATTTTGATTTTAAACATAATGTGGATCACAATGTGGACAAAGATTAAGTTTCACTTGTATCTAACTTTTGTACACATATTCGTGAAAATAATCATCATATTGAGGCTCTTATTAAGATTACCCTTGCTACTAAAATCACTCATTATAAATCATCTAATGAGAAGTCCTTTATCTGGAAACCTAATCCTACATCATGTAAAATGCATACATCTCCTATTATTACATCTATGATGCCTATTTTATTTTGGGCACCTAATATTCTACTTCACATTATTGTTATGCCTATTATTATGACCACTATTATTCCTATATGATATATTTATACTCATAGTGGCTCCCATTATTCTTCTTATAGTATGCATTCTCTTGATAACCTTATTCACATTTTTTAATCTCAAATCTTACAATTACAATAATATGCATATTATTCTTCTCATGCTATGAATTCTACTCAATTTCTTCATAACCCACTTCCACCAGAAGTGGAATCCTATCCCTTTCCTATTGGTTTTTTTATCATAATATTTATATATATAATGGGAAGGGTGATATTGAAGATAAACTTTGTACATTCCATATTTTTTATTGGATTATGATTTAAATGATATATTACTTTCCAAACTCTTTCCTAAGAGTCAAAAATATTTTTCTTTACAATGATTTTATGACATTTCTACAATTTTTTTCATATGTTCACTCCCTTATCTAATCAATTTCTTGTATAATTCTCTTATATAAATATTAGGTACAAACTCTCTTATGCTCAAATGGCTAAAATATGAAAAGGTTCTAATGAGAACATCAGTTATTACATTGTACACTACAAGACTACACTTATCAATATGAAAAATATTTTGGTTGATAGTGAGATTCAATACCTCTTTACATAACATCATCTTCATCCTTTTTTAGTGTTAGTTATCTTTGAAAAGTTTCATTCATTTGATCATCTATGTCATACATTGAAAGAGCATGAGGCTAAGCTCCTTAACATGAATAATTTCAATTATGTTTCTACTACTCCTAACACCTATAATCATAAATTTTTAATGAAAATATACTTTCAAAAACAAGCCTTATGATCAGAAATGTGAATTTGAAGTCACTTTCAAAATTTTACCCCAACCCACAAAGATACAATTATAAGCTTCTTGATAGCAGTTCACATGTTTTCCTTGAACATTATATTTAGTACTTAAACCATCACTTGAGTGAAAAAATTTATCTCTCCCTCCATTGCTTGAGGTTGATGCAAGCACATGAGGGTAACTTTTTGATGCTAATGCCAATGTTTTATTATCATATATGTGTTGGTTATACTACTAATCAATATCTCAAGCTTCATCATCTTATATAATACCTTATTGATGTTGGTGTTATTGAATGTGATGCTCCCATTAAATCTAATCCTACTAATGATAATTAAAATCTCAAAAAAAATGACCCACTTCATTATCATAATACTAGTAAATCTCCTTTAGAGGTGGACCATGATCATCATGTTGTACCACCTCAAACTTCTAATATCATCAATTGGATTCTTCTTGATTGGTACTATTAAAACTACAACACCTTTTATACTAGTTATTACTTTTGATGCTATTGATATGGACCACAATGTTTTTTATACACTTTATATTTTTTATTTTGTTGTTAGACTTCCTATATATAGCCTTTTATTTGATAGTATTACTAAAAAATGTACTCTCAAGTTATTTCAATCTCCTGGATATAAGTAAAAAGTAAATAAAATTTGATGCTAAGGATAAAATGGGGCATATTGTTATCCCTCTCAAAGTGTATTTTCTTCTATATATACCCCCTTTTTGGTTTCATTTCCATTAACTCATGTGGCATGTGTTTAGGTTACCCTTGGCTATATTATTTTTCAACTATCATTTCTATATTACATCAATTTGTTAAGTTTATTTACAATCAACAAGTGGTTAAAGTTAGAAGTATACCATTCAAATATCCTATAATTAAGTTTCTTGGAAAAAAAAGGTAGTTACTACTCCCATCTCTACAGAATCTATGGATAGGCCTTCTAGTTCACGTGTTGCTTCAAGTGGGTAATGCATTTATGCACACTAGTCAACATTATACTTCTAGTGGATCATGCTCTTCTTAACCTTCTACTAGGTCATCTATGTCACCTACTACTTTTTGTATGCCACTATCTCTTAGGCCTCTTGATAGATCCCTCTCTGTGTATACTATTCATCTAGAAGTTGTCCATGTTTTATCTCATATGTCGAATATTATGATTTATATAGAGATTATACATGGCCATCCTTCTTCTCTTTTGACACTTATGGGGCCAAAGCCTCCTCCTTTTGGATTCATATGCTTTATTATGAGGCTCTTATTGGGTATCTCTTATGCTACCCCTTACCTATATATAGTTATTTACAAATGATAACAATATTCAAAAAATCACATAATACTGATTTAATAAAATTTAAATCTAAAGTAAAGACACTACTGATCATATTGATATAATAGTAAATATGCAAGATCTAGCTAAATATGTAAAAGAGGTATTTAAATATGGGATATAAAGATGACTCGTCTTGTAAATGTAGGTCTATACTGATGAACAAGTTGGAAAGGCATATTCTGGACTGTGTAAGCTTTGTCTTTGATTTTTGAATGTGAGTGCCTGAAATGGGATAGGACTTCCTTGGAGCTAGCATATGTTCTAAGTACCGATGTCTATGAGATAGTTTTAATTCTATTTATTTCTATGTTTCTTCTTGTCACTTCTTGCTCATTGTAGGTTATGTAAGGTTCATTACAAGTTTTCTCAATCACACGTGTACCTGTAAAAGAAAACCTAACTACTTGCACAATACTCAAGCGCATATTGGATGAATAAAAAATAGCATATGCTTGAATCAAACTGACCTCAAATCCACCCTAATGTGATTTTCATTGAGCACTACACTACATTTTAGACTCAATGTAATTATTGTGTGTGTGTGATTATAATATTGTCCCTTGAGCTAGGATTCCCTATTGTCAGTCACACAAATAATAGCGAACTACAACTACTTTTCCCAATGTAAAAATGTATGGTATGGAGTGCAGAATAAGCATCCTTCTGTACAATGAATAATGCATCCCAAAATGCATTCCCTTGTGTTGTTATTTTATATGTGGTAGATATAGAAATGATATCACAATTTCCCCTTATAATAGTTAGTAGGTTGTGTGTGTATATATATATATATGAGTTCTTAGTTTGAATTTTGGCATATAGTGCCACCAAAATCTGACCTAGAAAGAAACTAGAAAAAAACCAAAGAAAGAAACTTTCCTAAAGAAAGAAACTAGAAAAAAACCAAAGAAAAGAATAGGTATCCTTGTGACTTGACCAAAAATATGCAAATGCAAGATTAAATACTTGATTAGATCTAATTAAAGAAATAAAAGGACTAAAGAAGTGTCACCAGTGCATATTATCTTAACTTAGAAAGCATGTATATAACAACATACTAGAGGCATAATGTAATAGTAACAAGTGAATATTTTAGTGACTACATTTTCCCCCACTTTATGATGGTGAATAAAAATTTGGTAGCATAAAGTAGAAAATAAAAACATACCTGGGGGATTTGAAAGAAGGTTATGCCCAATAACACGTTGACTGAGTATTGTGGCATGTCGAATGGAAAAGTGTAAGACATGTACTATGGAATTATAAAGAATAGAAAAGGATCCTAGGGGTGACCTTTATGTGTGTGTAGTGGGAATGATGTGTTCTCAAGATTTACTTCAATGTACCATGTGTTCTTCACCTTCCTCGGAGTAGGATAGGACCTGTAAAAGAAAACAAGTGTAGTAAATGCAATTGAACTTTAACTTGAAATTTATGTAAAATAGAAATGTGTATTTTGGATAGAGCTAAACCAATGGGTTAGAGTACAACTAAAATTTTAAAAGAGAAAGGGATATGAATTTGTTCCTACTTGTAGACCTAATATTAGGGATATGGATCTGGCTGGGAGAGTCAAGAGTGATCAATTCTCAACCTGAATCGATCATACTAAGTATTTGGGTGTCCTATCATCAAACTAGGGATTTGATCATTCTGACATTAAATTTCAAATTATGGAACCCTTTCGCTGATAAGGGAAAGTGTATTGGGAGAGCTATAGGATTTTCCATCTAACCATTAATGCTTCCTCACAGATAAGTGCCACTGCAAATGCTCACAAATCTAATTTGTAACTTTTCTCGGTGTAGACACATGTAGTTTGGCCAATGCACTACTATGACTAATATTGCGCTAAGTTGTGCTTCTCCCTGAAAACCGATGATTCACCGCCAGTTCAACCTATCTAACTTTCTTTCTATGACATCCCTTTTGTCATTTTTCCTCTTATAAACCATTTAAACAAGCCATAATAGCTTCGTTCTAACTACATTAGCTTCTTACTTTCTTCTAGTCCACTTCTACCACCTTCCTGGCCTATCAATCCATTCCATTGGATTGATTTGACCCTTCAAAACTCTCTCCAAACCCTAATTACCTCCTAAACATGTTTAATCAAGCTTAAACATGGTTTGTCACTCCCTAAACCTAGTCAAATTAAGTTTTGACTTGCTAAAAGTGATTTTTGGAATTTAGTGTTTGTCCCACATGCACTCAAGTTTCCCACTTTCCCAAATGGAAAACTATATATAGGGCTAGACCCCCTCTCTCATTTTCAAGAATTCCTCCCTTCTTCCTAAGCATAGATTATAAAATTTTGCATCTAGCTTCTAGATTTCATTTTTAGATTTCATTTCTAGTTTAGATATTGAGCTATTTACTTCATTTTTGTATTGTTAATCCAATTTAGAGAGTAAAAGAGAAGAACCATTGGCTCAAAAGCTTATAATGGGGATATCTCTTTCTCTTAATCATTAAATTTGATTTCTTAGCGCTTACTAGGTTCATTATTTTAAGATTTCAAAGAATAGAGGTAGTTTAATTAGCTTAAGTTTGAGTTTTTACTTCATAATGTATGCTAGTTAGAAAATCTTGCTCATTTCTTATCGGATGGTCCACTGATTTATTGCTTGAAGCCTTTGGGGATTCTTTAGGAATTCTTACCCCAAAATTCATGGCTTTCTATCACTTTTCTTTGAACACATTTGGCACGCTCGGTGGGACTCTTATGTCCATCCTCCATTAATGGAGGTACTTTGAGTTCTTCAAAGTCATTTTTCAAGTTTTTTTTTAGTGTAAATCACTTGTTATTTTCCTTATTTCTTTTTTAAACTTTGGATTAATGAACTCTATTTACATGCATTTGTGGGTTTAACATAGAAATAGGAAGCTTTGACTAACCAATAACTTGTTCACTCTTAAAATTTTGAAAATCTGTGTTTTTGGTAGGCTTTTTACAGGGCACGCGTAGGTGTTTTAAGGTGGCGCGTACACGTTGATATACACGCGTCTCCGTTGAAAAGGCCGCATACCCGTCAGGGTGTCCTCTGTGTTTATGAAATTTTTCTCTATAGGGACGCGTCCACATCTCCGTTGGTCTGTCCACATATCCATCTCTTTGGACGTGTCTGTGTAATTAATGTGAATGTGTGAAATTTTATAGACTCCTTTTTGCTTGGGCCGCGTATCCGTCGATATGAGCGCGCACATGTCGAAACCCTAGCGTACTTGTTGGATCAGGGTGCATATGTGTTGGTGACTATTTTAATTTTAATAGATCCACGTAGGTGTTGGTATAGGTGCATACCTGTTGGCTGGGGCGTGTACATGTCGGTTTAGGTGCGTAAGTGTCACTGTTTAAAGTAAAAAAATTCACAATCTGTTTTAGTTGTTTTTCTGACATTTTTGATTCAGGTTTCTAAAAATATTGACAGGTTTTAAACAGGGCTATCTCCTTAAAGTTTCAGTTTGCATTAGTTAATTTTTTTTCATTCCTTCACTTGAATTGGGATTTGTAAAAAGTGTGTATGCTCTCTCCTTGCGCTTTCCAAAGTGATCTTGGAGATCAAAAGCACTTGCACAAAATCTATTTTTCATGTTAAAAACACTTTCTCTTTAACGGATAAAGTAACATTTTTATGTGCTTTTAGTAGGATTTCCACTTTGCGTATGCTCTTTCTTCACGCTTTCAGGTGATCTTAGGAATCAAAAGCAAGTGTGAGTTCTCTTTTACCTCAATCGGTAAAACAAGAGAACTACTAACCAACTTGTTGTCTACATAACATTACATTGGTCAAAGAAAGGTGTTAAGAATGAAGTGAAAACTTATAATACACATGTATTTGCAGATTTCCAAAATGGTGTGCCACTTTTGAAACCACATCAAGATTAAAAAAGATTAAAAAACACACCATATTCAACACACTGCATTTCAGGTTTCGGAAAAGGGTAAGTCCCTCTCTGCTTAACTGGAATGTAACCCCTTTGGCATAACACCTTAAGCTATAAAAATGGGGGTGTTTCCAGGAACCCTAAAGTAGTCCACTGCTAAGTAACCTCGTGGATGAAACGGGAAGCACCTCGCTTACTACTTGACTAGTAATTCCTTGTGAGATAGTGTTACAAGTTGTCCCTATGCAATTATTTTAAGTACATGATGGACACATTTACTGCCCACTATGCTTAAAGGAAGCAAAGTTGAGATACTCCTAAGATAGTCGGGACTGTTTGGGTAAATCATCTCGCTCATGGATAATTTTGTAACACCTAGTTGAGATAACTTATTAGGGAAACCATTTTTTCTAGAGGCCAACTTTACTAGTCCATTCGCGTTGTTTTACCATCATGAAGTGATAACTTGTTTGGATTCATCACCTTGTTTGTCGAACATGGTAACGAACCCATTCTAAGTTGGATTTAAGTGTTTTTCATCACAATTTTAGAAAAACATATTACTTAGCTTAGCTTCATTCTCATTTTCAAATGAGGTGAAGTTCTACCCAAGTGAAACTAAGTCTATTTTCACGTATTCTTGATCTACACTCATGTGTTCACACTTTCCACGTTGGAAGTCGAACAGAGGCATACTTTACGTGTCATGTCAAAGATAGTGCTAGCTGCTTTTTTGTATGTTTACACTCATCCATGTTTGCGGCTGGGGTGTTAAACGACTAAAGCGAGCAGGTACATTTTCGTGTCTTTGGTAGTCCTATGATCTTGATTTCAGGATCTTCATCATTGTTACGTGTCAGTTTTGTCATTCTATCTCTCCCTAGTTTGTCAATTTTTTGCTTACATTTTAGTTGTTTAGTATTGGCATTTACATTGTGTCTCCCATTCTTTGGGCATGTAGTATAAATCCCTCTATTGCGCGGTTACGCTGCTTGCATCATCGTAAACTTCTTGTTATACCTTCTACTTGGTTTTATTTTTGACGTCATCTAGTTTTTTTACGAGTGTTGATAACACATTATATATATCGTCATGATGTTGTCTTGATATCAACGCCTTTCTTGCTTGGTTAAGATATCTTGACAGCATTATTGCGCTATATCTAATGGTGACTTCCACTTTTCAATACACTTGGCTTGTTTTCAATACTTGAGTCAATTCTATATATACCTTATTGGAGGACTTTGTCAGTATTGTGCTAATATTCAAGCCTTGTTAGATTTCTAACTTTGGCCCACATATCTGGTACAACATCGTCATTCATCTTGGTCTTTTCAGTATAGATTTGACATAACGCGACTTAGGTGAGTGATACATTTTTGTCTGTCCATATCGGTATCCTTTGAAAACTAGTAAACATAGTGTTGCATCTGAGTATTGGCTAGTAATGCCTAGACTTTTCAAAATGGCAACAAAATCTAGTGAGCTTAATGCAGGAGCTAATCCTTTCGATGATTTCCCTTTTAGCAGGAATAATTTAGGGCCGCTCTTCTCTCAAGTCAAATATATGGAGAAATTAATCAATCATAGTGGAGGAGAGTCAGATTCTTTGGGAAAAAAACAAAGGTTGGACCTAAACAGAATTGACGAGCTCTTATATTATAACAAAGATCAAGTACTCACGAGAGTCTTGGCATTAGGAACTAAACTTCCACATGAGCAAAAAGAAGAAACAAAATTCATTGACCCTAACTTAGGAGAGTGAAGATTCATCTTAGACACAGATAATCCTTTTGATATGGGATATGCATCCACTTCTGGGAAACATAAGGCCATTGTTGAAGGAGAAACATCACGTAAACCTCACTTTAGGGCTTCACGTAAAGTAAAAACTAAGAAAAAGGCCTCCCCTCCTCCGAAATTCAATGAAGAAGAGGATCCCCTGGTTGAGGAGGAGACCCTCCAAAAAATAGATCTTAAAGTTGAGTCAAAAATTAGCGAACCTAGGTGTTTCAAAAAGAAACATAGGTAAAGACAAAGAAAAAAATAAACTTAACAAGTTTCAATTTGATCCGCATACAGACTATACCTTTAAGGCAAATCAGGCTCAAAGATCAATATCACCTACTAAGGAGCAACTCATTCAGGATGAATTGAAATCTATGAAATATATGATCACAACATTACAACAAGGAAATATAGGCCAAAATAGAAAGTATCTCTACGAAGAACTATGTCCTTATCCCTTTGATAAAGACATGTTACTGCAACCCTTTCCTAAACATTTCACTATCCCAAAGCTCAAAAAGTACAAAGGCAAAGGTGATCCCCGCAATCACATCAAAGACTTTTACATGGCTTGTCAAGAGGTCACCTACAATGATAATTTTCTAATACGACTCTTTCCCCGCAGCTTGGGAGCTTTGGCGATTGAATGGTTCTATAGCATACCTAAAGGATCTATAACAACGTGGCCGACACTAGCAGAAAAATTTGTACGACACTATTCTTTCAATATTGAAAATGATGTCATGATGAATGACATTTGCAATGCAAAGCAAAAACCTAATGAGACCTTCACAGGTTTCTTACAATGATGGAGAGCGTTGGCTAGTTGCTTCCCTTATGCTTTACCTGAAAAACAATTAGTGAGAATTTTTGTTCCTAATTTAAACTCGGAGATAGCCTTCAATCTTCAGATGCATTGTGGGTCTAACTTCAAGGAAGTTATAGAGAAATATAGCCAAATTGAAAAGGCTCTTATTACCAAAGGAACGCTTAAACCCTTTGTCAAAGACAAACATGAGGCCAAATCTGTAGACAAACCAAAGTTCTTTAATAAAAACAAGCACATCGTTGGTGATGGAATTACTGACTCTAAAAGAGTCCAAGTTGTGCAGAAAAATCCAATTTTAAAGCTTTTGCAAGGACCTCGTCCCAAGGCACCTACAAAACATACGTTCATAACGTTGAGCAAACCCCTTATTTTTATATTAAAACAATTAGATGATGCTAAAATGGTAGAGTATCCAAGTACCACAATACCATTCCCAGAAAATGCTCCAAAACCTGGTTGGTATAAATACCATGAATATTGTGACTTCCATCATGTCAAAGGACACAAAATAGATAGATGTCTACGGCTGAAACACTTCATACAAGACCTCATTGAAGAGGGCAAGATTGCATAGAATCACCCCCCGATTCAGGACAGGGTCCCAATGAAAAAATGGGCATATACAAAGAACCTTTTCCCAATCACATGGATAAGAAGAAAAGGAAACCAGATCACGAGTAGGCCTCCAATGACTATCGCACTGCTGCATATGTTTACCCTAGTAATGATAGCCCATTCGACTCCCTTATAGGTTGCATATGTTCGCCTGATGAATGAGTAAACACAATCCAAATTCTTGAAAAGAGTTGTGCAGTTAGAACGTGACACGCTCGCCTAATCATACCTGATCCAATACCAACTACCCGAATCCAATATAATTTACTAGACCGGCTAGAGAAAACACTAGCTAAAATTTCCATTTTAGACCTTAAAATCTCTACTGCTCACAAGGATATATTGTACAAAACATTACAGAATTCTGGAATCTCTAATGAGGTAGATCCCGCGCACTTGCAAGCTATGGTTGCCCACCTTGAACCCGTTGATCATATCATATTTGATTACAACGCTATCCCACATAACAACCCTAAGCATAATTTTCCTCTCTATTTAGAAGTGGTCATTACCCGTTGTAAGATTAAAAGAGTACTTGTGGATGGGGGATTTGGTCTCAACATATGCACATTGAAGTTGGTCAGGTAGCTAGGCCTTTCAGAAACAGATCTGGGAGCTAAGACCATCACCATCATAGCGTATGATAATGAGGAGAGAGAATCCGCAGGTACTATTATAGTGCCCATGGAATTAGGTCCAACTTGTCATGATACGACCTTCCATGTCCTAGTAGATCTCCTATATAACATGCTCTTGGGGCGTCCATGGATTCATGCCATGCAGGATATCCCTTCAAAATTTCATCAGTGTATCAAGTTGTGCCATGAAGGGCTTATAGAGATGATCTTGAGTCGTTCACTCATTGTCGGGTGTTTCATAGTTTCTCTCGTGCAGCCTATGAGTGCCCTTCTGCAGATGTTGTCATCCCTCTTAAAATGGAAGCTATGAAGAATCGAGTGGACTCAGAGTCGCTCACACCTTATAATTAGGACTTCCCTTCTTTGGTCAATCTTTTTACATCTTGGGAGGCTACATCAGCAAAATATGGCCCAGGAGAGCCATTTACTCTTGAACAAGCATTTTTAATTTCATACTTATCAGTGTCACCAAGGACACAGGGTAAGCCCTATTTTCAGTTCAAAATTACACGAGAACCATGTTCAGAACCATTGGATAAATTTGTTCATAGTGGCCTCTTGTCTGAAGAAAATATGTTGGAGGATCCCATTAGTAAGGTGCCAGAAGGAACCATGGCCTCATGCCATCAAGCACCTCAGTATACTAAAGGACACCGCATGATGTTTTTCATGGGTTATAAAGGATACGGATGTGGAGCCAATGCACAAGGTTGTCTAGAACCTATTCCTACTCACCGTTTCAAATATAACAAGCATGGTCTTGGGTTAAAATCCCAAGATGCTCGATCCGTTGAGGTTGACGCTACCTTTTCTGAGTGCGAGGACATTTTGTATAATGCGGATAGCGATGCAAGTTCCTAATGTAGCCTCTACAAAGATTTGGCTTCCATGAACCTATTCTCAGAGTCAACCATCCTTACCCTAGCTGAATCCATCCCTTCAACCAATTATCAAGTCACCCTAGTTTATCCTGAACTTGTAGATTGGGACCAACTTTACGTACCACTTTATATCTTCGAGAATGGTGAAGCATTCACGGAATTCATGGGACTCAGGGATTTTCTTCTTACTGGGGACCACAAGAAAGGATTCCAAATTCAGTTAAACACATGTGCATACTTCAAAGAAGAGGCAGAGATGTGTGGCCACTTGGGTAAGAATGTTGTGAATAAGAGTAAAAATGCTTAAGAGCAGCCTAGTACAAAGAATAAATGGAAATCTCACAGTGACAAACTCTTTGAGACACTTATAGAAGAACAAAATAAAAGGCACATGGATAAAATAACTTATCCATTTGAAGATGATAAAGATCTACCTCAGGAGGTTGATCTCACCCTCCCTCCTGATCCTACCAAAATGGAGGACGCATCTAAGATGCTCATTGAGGAAACCCTCAAATTTAACATTGGTTCAAATGATTTACCCGGGATGATTAAGTTGGGGGCTTCGCTCTCATCTCAAGAACAGAAAACCTTTTTGGAACTCTTAAGAGAATACGTTGATATTTTCGCATGGACATATTCAGATATGCCCGCCTTAGATCCAGCACTATTTGTACACAACCTTGTTGTGCACCCAAACGCCAAGCCTGTTAAACAGAAATTGAGGAAGATACATCCTACAGTTGCACTTCTTGTCAAAGAAGAATTGGAGAAACTCTTGGTTGTAGATTTTATCAAACCTATTGATTACTCATATTGGATCTCTAATATAGTTCCAGTACAAAAGAAACCCGTTGGCATTAGGATCTGTACTAACTTCTGGGACATCAATAAAGCATGTCCTAAAGATGATTTTCCTTTTCCAAACATAGATATGATCGTAGACTCTACCGCTAGCTATGAGATGCTATCCTTAATGGATGGCTTCTTGGGGTATAATCAGATAAGGATCATAGAAGAGGATCAGCACAAAACTACCTTCCTCACTCCATGGGGGACTTTTTGTTACAAAGTCATGTCATTTGGACTCAAAAATGTTGGGGCTACTTATCAGCATGCTATGACTGTCATTTTTCATGATATGATGAACGATATTATGGAGGACTATGTGGATGAAATATTAGCTAAATCAAAGAGCAGAGAAGAGCACCCAGAAGTGCTTAGATGTATCTTTCAGTGCCTCAGGGACTACAAGGTTTGTCTTAATCCTAAGAAGTGTCTTTAGTGTATTATCAGGAAAACTCTTGGGACTTATAATATCACAGAGAGGGATAGAAGTGGATCCTTTCAAGGTCACTATGATTACAGATATGCCTCCACCCACCACTCTTAAATAACTCATAAGTTTGCAAGGAAAGATCCAGGCTATTCACTGTTTTATTTCTCAGCTTGCGGATAAATGCCATCCATTTACACATCTTTTAAAGAAAGATGTTGCTTTCAAATGGGGGCCCGAATGTCAAAAGGCATTTTCTCTACTCAAGCAGTACCTTATAAACCCACATGTGTTGATGCTTCCTACTCTTGGAGAGCCTCTCCTTTTATATATTTCTGCTACCCAATTCACTATTGGTGCACTGCTTGCCCAATACGACCTTGGCTATAAGGAGAGAGTTGTTTATTACCTTAGCCATACATTGATTGCCTATGAATTGAACTATTCACAGATTGAAAAATACTACTTGGCAGTCGTATTTATATTTCAAAAACTCCACCATTACCTCCTTAACAATAAAACTAAACTTATTTCCAAGGTTGACCCTCTTAAGTACCTCTTATCCAAACCCGCCTTAACAGGACGAATGGCTAATTGGATCATTCTTTTGAGTGAATTTGAGATAGATTTTGTAAATTAGAAGTCCTTAAAAGGATAGGTATTGGCAGATCAGTTGGTAGAAGCACCTTTACCATGAACGGAGCCTTTGTGTCTGGATCTCCCAGACGCATCTATGATGTATATTAAAGAATCCATGGAATGACAGGTCCATTTCGATGGATCCTTTACTTTTCATGGATCAAGAGCAGGAGTGGTGCTTATTACTCCCACAGGAGATATTATACCAAGGGCATTCTGGTTGGGGTTTCCTTGTACCAATAAAATTGTAGAGTATGAAGCACTCATTGCTGGCCTCAAGCTAGCTATCACTTGGAACAGCAAATAGTTGTGAGTTGTTGGAGATTCTCAGCTCATCATTAAGCTGGTCAATGATGAATACAAGGTCAAAGATGAAAAAATTATTCCCTATAAGAAGTTGGTTGAAAGCCTGAAGGAATATTTTTCACATATCATATTTGAACAAAAACTCTGATCTCATAATAGATCTGCGGATGCTATGGCTACCATCAGCTCTCTCTTGCGCATCCCACCTGAAGAAAGTAAGATGCCTTTATTTATAGAACACTTACAGATGCCAGCATATGATATGCCTGAATCCTACTTAGCATGTGAAGTTTTTGTCCCATATCCCCATGGTATGACCCTATTTACCAATACCTACAAGATGGAACCTTCCCACCTGACATTACCCATTTAGAGAAAAAAGCCTTTATCTGTCGCATTGCCCATTATACCCTACTAGGAGGCAATATTTATCATCGTGGCTACAACGGGAACTTGCTTCACTATCTAAATGTTACTAATTCGGTTCACACGATTAAAGAGGTACATAGTGGTATCTGTGGAGCACACACTAGTGGCATGGTGCTAGCTAAGAAACTATTGAGAGTAGGCTACTATTGGCCTACCATGGAATCTGATTGCTGCAAATTCATGAAGAAATGTGAGCTTTGTCAAAAGTATGGTAATCTCATACATGCACTAGCATAGGCTTTACAACCTATTGCAACACCTTGGCCTTTTTCAAAGTGGGGTTTAGATCTCATAGGGAAGATCCACCCTTCTTCATCAAATGGTCATATGCACATCATAACTGCCTCCGAGTATTTCACTAAATGGGTGGAGGTTGTTCCTCTTACCTATGTCACCAATGCGCAAATATCCAAGTTTATCATGAACCACCTTATATGTCGTTATGGTATCCCCTTGGCCATTATTATTGATAATGGTAAATCTTTTAAAAACAAGATGGTAAAAGCCTTGTGTCAACGCTTTCATATCCAACTTAAATGGTCCACCCCCTATTACCCTCAAGGTAATGGGCAAGAAGAGGCCACAAATAAAACTCTTGTGCGCATTATGGATAAAATGGTCAGTAAAACTGGCCGTAATTGGCACTTACAAATCCATCCCACCCTCTGGGCTTATCAAACCTCCATCCACACCCCTACTGGTGCAACCCCATATTCACTTATCTATGGAACTGAATCCATCATACCTTTAGAGGTGGATCTTCCCTCCCTGAGAATATCTCTTAGGGACT
Organism: Taxus chinensis; assembly: GCA_019776745.2. Lineage (NCBI taxonomy): Eukaryota > Viridiplantae > Streptophyta > Pinopsida > Cupressales > Taxaceae > Taxus > Taxus chinensis. Next base: position 775,877,786 of record CM034146.1, read on the forward strand.
ACCTCGACAAAGATGAAGACTACAAATTTGCTCGCCTGGAAAAGTTGGAACTGTTAGATTAACGGCATATCAGAGCACTTAATCACCTTAAAGTATATCAAAATAGAGTATCCAGAGGATACAACAAACTCATCATTCATAGGGAATTTGACATAGGTGATCTTGTACTAAAAGAAAATTAGAATAATACCACCAAAGATAGGGAAAAGAAAGGTAAATTTGAGGCCAATTGGCTCGGTCCCTATGTGGTGACCGCTAAATATGGATCAGGGGCATATAGACTTTCCTATTCAAATGGTGAAGAGCTTCTAGAAAACAAAGAAAAAACAAGCAAAAAATTGAAAAATTGAGAAAAAAGTAAAGAAAAAAAAGCAGGTCGTCTTCGTGTGAAAACTACGCAATTGTGGCACAGTGGGCATGTCCTTTTGTGAAAACCAATTTCCAGTGCTCAAGGAAGGTTTCTCGTACACAAGTCACTCTTGCGATAGGATGGGTAACTCTTACCACTTGCTAAGTTCCGCAGTACCCTGGCTAGGTCTAGAAATCTGACCTCGAGCTCCCTTGCAGGACCTGTGATCCGGTTTACTTATGTTATATATGTATGAAGGATGTGGCCTATTTGTATATTCCCACATCGCACTGGGGGAACATTCACATTCCACTTCATCATACATTAACATGTGGCATTTGACCCTTTGTATATTCCCACATCACGTTGGGGGTATTCCACATTTCTTTAAAGCTTGTACATTGCTTTCGGAACATGACCTTGAAAATATAAAAACATTTAGAAAACAATACACAAAAATATAAACATTTGGAAAATTTCCCTTTTCAGGGATAAAGCTACATTCATCTCATAATGTCATCTTAGGGAAACCTAGACAAAAATGACGAACGCAGCTATAAAAACTTATCCTTCGTGATAAACTCAAAAACATTAGAAAATATGTCAATATTATCCCACAAAAACAAAGTGGTAGTGAGATTGCTTTTAGTTGTTGGTTTGTATAGTTTTGATGTACTTAGCTTGTTGTGTTGTTCATTCTTTGAATGATTATTTCCTTACATTATATTAGATCTTATTAGGTTTAATTGTGTGTTGCGTTGCATTCATTGTTAGGACTTCCATGCTTGTAATTAATTGTTGTATGTTTCTTTGATTGCTATGTGCATTTGTTAGAAATCGTTTTTACTTGCTTAGATTATGTGTTAGATTAATCTTCATTTTAGTTGCATTGCATTGTGTTGCATGTGTGTATTTTTTTAGTTTTGTTAACTTTTTCTTGTGTGTTTGTTTAGCACATTTGTTTGTTATCACATCTAACATCATATCTACATCATATCTAAATAAAATGCTAAGTATTACATTATGCATGTATGCTAAGCTAATCATCACATATTGTATCATCAATGGGGGCAAGAGGGGTTGCACATGATCACTAATCTATCCCCCCCCCCACACCAATATCATCTAGTATCATCCCAAAATACTAGCCATATGAAATCAAACATTTCATAAATCAAAAACACATGATATCAAATACACGAGTATATCATCACTATGAAAGAAAAACATGTACATCTCTACATCTGAAATTATGTCACATACATGAAGAGGAAAATATACAACATGAACATCAATGAAACATAATTACCATGACAATATATCACTCCATGACAAAGATATACAAGAAAGTGTCCATATGGTACATGTATAATAAAATCTCTATGTCAAAGTCCGGTATATACAAAATGCTCTATCCATCTACCATATAAAAGGGGTAGGGATCAAATACTAAGCCTTCATACAGAGGCATGGTGGTACATAACAAAGGTACCCACATCGATCAAAATCAGGCCTTCATCAAGAGGCATCCGTAAAGAATCTAAAGAATCTATACATAGTCAAAACTCACCTTCATAAGAGGCATATACATCCAATACATACATATATCATGGCATGAGTAGGAGACTCAGCCGCAACTCTCGCCCTCATCGGGGCTGTTAGGACCATGTCCTAGAGGATGGAATAATGGAGGTTATGATGGGCCTACCCTTGAAGAACCTACCAACTGTGAGGAGGGACCATGTGTACCCCTCTGCTGTGTACTCGGCTGTGTGGCCAACTGCTGTACTGACCTAGCCAACCTCTGTGATCTAGAGCCTGTGCGGCTCACATCAAGCTAGGCATAAGGTGTCACTTGCTCTGCTACTGGAACTACTTGGAAGTAGGTTGTCCTGTAATAAAGAGCCTTGCCTGTGGCCCTGATGGTGTCACGTATCAAATCCTCATCTCCTGTGGCTAAGGCTGCCTATAAGGCGGCATCACACTCGCCCATCAATCGACCTCTATCAACATCATCCTACCTCACAGTAGCGGCCTCTCGATCTCTCTCTAGGGTGACTCTCTGTAACTTGACTCGGGCCTAGTCTCTCTCCATCATATAAGTCTGTCCCTCAGCTTGCACCTGGTCATGCTGAATCATGACACTGTGTAACTGGCTCTGTACCTGGCCTAAGGCACCCACTAACTGAGCGCCCTGCGCTGTCAACTGTGCAATATGACCCTACCATATGGACCTACCACCATCCTGTACCTAAGACCTAGCCTGGTCTCTCTCAGCAATCAAAACCTAAATCTGTGCCCTGGCCTGATCTCTCTTTGCAGCCACCTGAAGTTGTACCGCTATCGCAGCCTATAACTGCTATTGTAGTGCAACAAGATGTCCATCACCACCTCCTGGAGCCTGAGGAGGTGGACAATGCTGTGGTAGAACCTATTGTAATGGAACATATATTCCCACTGGAATGCCTACTAGAGGTAACGGACCAGCTGGGGCCTGGTGTGCCTGTCTAGGCATAGGCCCAGGACCTTGTACCTACAGTTGTAGAGCCCTACCTCTAACCCAATGCTGCACATCGGGGCCACCCTCATCATCAGTGCATCATCATCACTAGGCGGCCCAACTGGGGGTGGCCTCACACCTGACTCATATGCTGCCCTCAGAATGGTCAGCCTATGTGGAATCATGCTATGGTACCGGGGCGCATACTCTACTGTGCACCCTGGATCTCGTACCTACCTCAAAGGCACCCATGCAATGGGTACCACCTATGTAAAATTGGCCCAGGATCTGTCATAGGCTATATGTGTCCCCATATCAAAATACTCATGCGCCCTCCATACATACCACATATCAGGCCCCAGAACATCCTGTGTGGTGCCAAAATGTCACTGGCATCTATCAACCCTGTAAAACTCCCACATATAGCTAGGGCTACCCATGATAAAATGATCTACTCTGGATATGGATAGCTCTGGGGCATCCTCAGGCCATTAGAAATGTCGATACAGCCTCCATACCATGGCCGCCTGCTGTAAGTCATCAAGCTCTCAACGATAGGGATAAGGATCACCCCTGTAAGGCCAAACATCGTCCCCGACTGGGACCCAACCCATGGTAGATGGCTCCTCTGGAGCCCAAACTCTCAGGATGCCTAAGGGGCACCTGATCGTAATGTGATCCCAAGCCCATATCATAAGGAGCCTGGCTGGGCCTACCGTCTTCTGATGGTAGTAAGTGATAAGATGTAAATCCTAGTAAAGATGTGCCAGAATGCACTGGTCCCAACAATAAGTCTCTCCTTGTATCAATCCAAGAATAACCCCAAGTAGTCCAAGTGGGAATGAGGAACCAGTCTTGTCAGGGAGTAAAACTCCACTGACAAAGGCCATCATGTATACCACAACCTGATCTAGCTCCGGATCCTCGATGCATCGTGATAAACACACCATCATCCAGTGACGAGGTAGCGTCGAGACCCCGAACAGCTGTGTTATGCATCCATCCAATGTTGTTTTGTCGCTCACATACTAAATGGGTTGGCCAACGATAGGAACGTACATGATGTGCCAGACATCCTCCAAAGTAATGGTAATATTCCATGTAGGTAGTTGAAAGCACTAGCTCTCGTTGTGCCATCTCTCTGCTATGGCTGTGAGAAGACCGTGGTCTAATGTGATCTGGGGCATGTCAGCCACGTAGGCTAACCCTGTGATATAAAAAAAGGATATCTAATATCCCCCTATCTCCATCCTCGAACTGTGCCTCTATCGTCTCAAGGCGGCCATATCTCTCCTGTGTCTGAAGTGTGGGTAATCTACACTACAAGATCAAAAACAAGTGTTAGGCACTTATCTAACTTCTAGCTATCTTTCTAAGGAAAAATGGTTCACCGAGTCCTTTAACTTAGTAATTTCCCTTTTTCTTCCAAGTTATTCTAGTTATTCTCCTCTATACTTTTCTATTTTGATGCTATAAGTGTATTTCATTTTCTTCCAGGTGCATGCACTCCCCTTTCGATGCACGTTCATCCTTCTCGATGCCTATGAGCCCTAACCAACATGTACGCACCCCCTACCTTTTTCAATTTTTTGTGTATGCCACATAGGATGCCAACGCACCCAGTGTGATGCCTACATGTCCCTCCTAGTGCGCATGCATGCGTGCATCTGTACCCAGTCAAATCAAAAATTCCCCCCAGCACCTACGCGCTTGGTTTGACACACACGCGCATCCCTATTTTTCGCCCTTCAATGGATACGCATGCATGTACGCATTTTTCAACACATACACCCGCACGTATCCACTTTTTTGACGTATACGCATGTGCGTCCCCACATTTCCAACACATGCGTGCACATGCATGCATCTTTTACCCACCTACCTACCCTAGAAATGACCTAAAAACCATTAAATGTGTAAATTAAAAGGAAAGGATAGACCACTCATGAAGGGTCCATCCATAGGGTCTCGCTGGTACTCTCAGATCCAGTCTGCTCGCCTCTGCCTCATCGGTAACCTCTCCATCACACTCCAGGATCTCTCACTGACACCTCGTGGTAAAAATTTGCAAGGGCTTTGGTACAAATGAATTGATCGTGATTGTTTTTACCCCCCCTGGGTGGGTATATTAACTTGTTGCAATGCCCCTGGGGCATGATTTCCCTGCTGTGATCATTCTAACCTTCTTCTACCCACCGTGATAATTATTTTTATTATTAAAATAATTATTTTTTTATTAATTTTCACACGCTGGGGAACTTTGTGCTACCCTGCGGACACTTCCTCTTAACCCTGGCATTGTTTACGAACCTTCCAGGGGCTTTCCTCTATTTTGATTCCTCTTTTCGTCTATCTACCTTTCTCCTGTCATGAAAAATAATTATTTAAAATAATTATTATTGCCCTGCCTTTCTTTTCGTGGGGATACCTTTTGGCTCTTTAGTGGCCTTTCCTTCCCCCGTTCGCCTCCGCACATACTTTTTTAGAAGATCTTTGATCTTTTGAATTCTTCTGACCTATCAAAAAATTTAAAAATTGTAAAATTGATTCCGCAAAATCAAAAATAGTATAAAACTTTGAAAAATGAACTAAAATCGGTAACCAGCTCATTTTTCGGCTGAAATCTGTGTCTTTTTCATGGCACTCATCCCATATCCTGCTGACATTTTTCATATGTTTTGAAACAATGACTTGTGAATCACCTTGATCTACAATCATGTATAAAAGACTGTTGCTTACTTCATCTGTAGTCTGGGGCACTATTAGTTGCCTGGTACTGTTTCGTCGTGCACGTTGCTTTTTCATCAGACCCAAGTGTCCTCCATCATTTCCCTTGCATGTGCATATTACTTGGGGATTTTATCTTACCCTTGTCATTTATCAGAACATTTGGGACTTCAACTTGATAAAAAAATATTTGTGCAACCTTCTTGAACATTGTTGGTTTAAGTGTGTGTGATTGTACTTATTTCCCTGTTACTTGAGTTTGTTTGCTTCTCGTATTGCATTACATGTCTATATGTTACATGGGGACAGCATTTTGGCAATAGATAGTTACTTTTGTATCTTGGATTTTCATTTCATTATATGCTTCTGTTGTATGCTAAAAAATTTAATAAGGACTGGTGAGGAGGTATCTAAGCAAAATGATGATTTAAAAATTGAATACATTTGATTTGTGGATAGCTCAATATCTCTTTCCTTGTTTCTCATCTTCTTATCTTCAGACTTCCCTTTCCTCTTTCTTCTTTCTTTTTAGAGCGTCGATTGAATTCTTTCATCACCCCATTGACACTCGAGGGGGCATCCTTCATCCTATTAATTTTTCTTCTATCCCTTCAATTTTTCTTCTCTTTTATATTTTTCTACTTTCTTTGAAGTGATGTAACTTACATCACCTCAAAGAGGGGAAAATGTAGACACCTGTAGTTTTTCCAATGCACTACTACGACTAATATTGCACTAAGTTGTGCTTTTCCCTACAAACCAATGATTCACCGCCAGTTCGACCTATCTAACTTTCTTTCTACGGCATCCCTTTTGTCATTTTTCCTCTTGTAAACCATTTAAACAAGTCATAATAGCTTCGTTCTAACTACAATGGCTTCTTACTTTCTTCTAGTCCACTTCTACCACCTTCTTGGCCTATCAATCCATTCCATTGGATTGATCTGACCCTTCAAAACTCTCTCCAAACCCTAATTACCTCCTAAACATGTTTAATCAAGCTTAAACATGGTTTGTCACTCCCTAAACCTAGTCAAATTAAGTTTTGACTTGCTAAAAGTGATTTTTGGAATTTAGTGTTTGTCCCACATGCACTTAAGTTTCCCACTTTCCCAAATGGAAAACTATATATAGGGCTAGACCCCCTCTCTCATTTTCAAGAATTCCTCCCTTCTTCCTAAGCATAGATTATAGCATTTTGCATCTAGGTTCTAGATTTCATTTTTAGTTTAGATATTGAACTATTTACTTCATTTTTTGTATTGTTAATCCAATTTAGAGAGTAAAAGAGAAGAACCATTGGCTCAAAATCCTATAATGGGGAGATCTATTTCTCTTAATCACTAAAACTAATTGCTTAGGGCTTACTAGGTTCATTATTTAAGCTTTCAAATAATAGAGGTAGTTTAATTAGCTTAAGTTTGAGTATTTACTTCATAATGTTTACTAGTTAGAAAATCTTGCTCATTTCTTATCAGATGGTCCACTGATTTGTTGCTTGAAGAATTTGGGGATTCTTTAGGAATTCTTACCCCAAAATTCATGGCTTTCTACAAATTTTCTTTGAACACACTCGGGTGACACATTGTCCTAGTAATATCATTATCTAGCATATGCCCTAGGTGTCACTTTATTATTTGTTCCTGCTTTTGTTTCTAAGTAGGTAGTTAGTTCCTTATTTAGTTCCTATTAGTAATTGATTCTAATCGAAAACTGATTATGTAAATGTTGAAACTAAAGAAGACTACAACTATTCAACTGTTGAAAACTGCTTTGTAACTATTATTCCCCCAGGACAAGGGCACCCAAGTGGGACACTAACACCCATCATTTTTGTCTACATTGGGTGGTTCTATCTAAGATGTAATTTTTTCTGGACCTATTATGTAACTTTTTACTTCTCTAATCATGTTGATTCTGATTTTTTAGTTGTTGTTGCGTGTCTATAACTATTGGTAGGGTGAAAGGTTCACGCAATGTTTTCCCCAACTTGTTTGGGGTGCGTGAGAAGAACAAAAGAAAATGGAGCCCAAATGAGGATGGGTGGAAATGATATTCATATCTAATATAGGGATTTCTATAGGGAGAATAGGCATTACACATGATAGTTACCATGATGCAAAAGGAACAATTGAAAAATGTTAGCATAAAAGTGTTAGTGATAATCAAGCAATGCACATAGAAATAAAAACTTGTAAAATCATATAGGAAAATACTAAACATGGACACACTAAGGAGCTAGTTTCATACATGGGACACTAGTCAGGATTTCACAAGACAATTGAATTTTTCATAGCTTGTGTAAACAAGGAAACAAGCAAACATAAGGCATAGCTTGCAAACAATAGTAAATAAGATATAATCAAAGTAGATAAACATGATTAGAAGGAGTCCTAAAAGGAAAATGTAACACATGAAGTATTCATTAGCATGTTAGGAAATATAAATAGTATACCACAATGTAATATCTAAATATAGCAATGAACATGTGAAATATTGTAATGATAGACCCTAATAATAAGTGGGAAAAGTTAGATTCCCCCAGGAGCCTCAGTGGGACTGGTAATGGACAAGGTAAAGCATCATACATCATGTAACAACTTGTAATTTACTAACATTCAACTCAAGATACCATGTGAATGTGCATGTGTGTATGAAAAATGATAAAGCATACTAGGAACCATGGTAACATGATAAGAAAATTTTCAACATACAATAGTATAAGGAAGCAATAGTACATCCAATCAAGATTTAAGAAAACATGTTTTTGGATCTTTAATTGAAAATATTTAAAAGAGAGTAGCTAGAAGGGATGAATAAGGATGCCCTCAACAGACAAGCATGAACCAAGAACAAGAGTGTGTCAGCGGGTGGTGTGGGGGAATTTGGACGCCCCCTAAAGATGTAAATAGCTAAGTGTAATATTGCTTAAGGTACATGAAATTCATGGGAGTTTTGATAGGTTTGCTAAGGATGGTTACAAGGTGATAGACATCTTGCCAAAGTTTTTAGTAATAACATATGGGCCAAGATAATTGGATTAAAACTTTCCTTTTAGAGAGGGGTCAGTATTGGTATTCTTTACGTACTAAATCACCAACATTGAATTCATAGGATCATACTTTGTTATGATATGCATGTTTGATATGATCTTGGTAAGCGTGGAGATGTTAAAATGCTTGGATACATCATGAATCTATCATTTCAAGTTCATGTAAGCATTATTCTTTATATTCACTATCTTGGAGAATGTTTTTTAAGGTAAATACATAAATTCATGATCTCAAGTTCTAGATGTATGACAACATCAGTACCATGCATTAGAGATAATTGTGTGGCATTTTTAGGAGTACATATGCTAGTGTGGTAATCCCAAAGAGGATATAACATTTTATTATGCCAATCGTTTCCATTGTGGTCAACGGTCTATCAGAGAATTTTGATTATCATTTTATTAGTGCATTCAACTTGATCATTTCCTTAAGGGTAATAAGGAGTAGAGAATGTGGTCTTGATCTTGTATTTTACACCAAAAATTGATAGTGTGGTTTTTAAAATATGATCCCTTGTCAGCCACTATTACAGAGGGAACCCTAAAGTGGGATATGATATGAATATTAAGGAATTTGAAAATATCTTTGCTAGTAGTAGTTTTCAACGGTGAAGGTTAAACCCATTTAGTGAAGTAATTTGTACCAGTAATGATGAATATATGGCATTTTGATGATTCAGGGTTAATCTTACTGATGAGGTCAAAACCCCATAGTGAAAAAGGCCATAGGGATGCAATAGGTTATAAATCATGAGTTGGTGCATGGTGTAGTTTGCTATGGCATTGGCACTTATCACAACATTTGGCATGTTTTAGGAAATCGTGTTCCATGGTGGGTCAATAATACCCTTGTCATAATAATTTTTTAGCCTTAGTTTTTCCACTAAAGTGTTCACCACATGTACCATCATGTATCTAAGAGAGATCTAATAGATTATCTTAGAGTCCTAAACAATGAAGTAGATTACCATCAAGATCAAGTTTTAATAGAGAACCGCAAACGATGACATATCGAGTAGTGTCACGACAGAGTTGTAGTGCCTCATGTGGGGATAGGATGGTGGGAATATCTTGCTAGTAAATGAGATTATAAATAGGAGTGCATCATTCAATATTTTCATCACTAAGGGTGATAACAAGAACTTGTAAATCATTTATGATATGGGATTCAATGGAAGGATAATGTAAGTGGCGAATAACAAATGTGGCATGATCATCTGTAATGTCAAGGAGAATAAGTGAAGCATCATTGGTCATGACATTAACATGTTGATTATCCTTACAAGGGATAGAAGTTATTATCCAAAATACCCCCAGGGCTATTCTAACAACTTGTAGAAAGAAATTTGGACTTAGACACTTTTTTAAGCCTTAGCGGGACTTTTTTGTTAATTTACAGTTTTACAGGTGTAAAATTGTAAAATAGGCCCAAGCCTCGACAACAGTCCTTATCAAACTCAGGGAGTTATCTAATAATTGGTCATTTTTTCAAAGTTTGTAAAATTATAAACTTCTTATGAATTTCCACCTCTCAACACCACGTGGCATCTCTTTAGGGATCTGGAGCCAACATACAAAGATCTAGTTTGTTGTTTCACAACTGAACTAAAAAATGCATTCAGAGGTCCAAGACCTAATTTCATATTAGACATATGGAAGTCATTTAGATGATCAGGTATGAAATGCATAGAAATAATTCACATTTGTGAAATCCTATAAAGACGCAAGGTACAATTTAATCTCTGACACCCGCCTTAGAACATGTGTCAACTCGTCGGAGTTCAATGGTCAAAAATACAGAAATTACAATCTTGTGGATCGCAAATATATACTCGAACCTTGAAAATGGATATTTATTCACATATATTTTGATTAAGAGCTCCATTCTTTGAAAGATTTGTTTTATTTGAACCGTCTTCTCTTGAGATACATTTTGGAATATTGAAATGGAGTTTTTGGTAAAGTTTAGAGATGGTATCATGAAAAACAAGGATTTGTAGAACTAGATTATAGAGCAATCATTTCTTCACCAAACCAAATTTAGTGAATTATGAGCACCACATTTTCACCTACATTTTATGATGGCATATTTTGGGGCATGTCATATTCCCATTCATCCTCTACAAAGTAATCATGTATGTCCTTTGGGATGACGGGTGGTTGAAACCATTAAAACATAGTTTGCAGCCTCCTCTCTCTCTCTTTTGAAAATCTATAAATTTAAGTGCTTAGGAACTTTGTAAAGGGTTCGATTCTATTTAGCTATGGCCTCTATGACCCACATTCAAAGTGTTTTTCCTCTGATCTATTGTAGTATTTTTTCTAGTTTTGATATCAATGCAAGCATTGTTATATCTTTGTAAATACTTTTTATTTATCGTGGAACCTTTTCCCTCTTACATATCTTCATTTTTTTCATTATATTTTCTTAGTAATGTGCATTTCCTAAGATTTTTTTTGGTTGCATATTTTTATTAAAGAGAAGGAATTGTTCCACTTCATTTTATAGTGCATCACCTCGCCTTTGTTTTCAATTTTTCTCCTTCTCTTAACTATATCCTTGGAAGTTTTAGCTTAGGTTTAGATAGTTTAAGATAGAATTTAGTTTGGGATATATTGCAGAAAATTAGAATGAAAAGGGCACCACCCCTTTCATCTATATAAATATCATGAGTTAACCACAAATTCATGATCAGCACCAATTTCACTAGATTATTGGAAGCTTGTTTCAACAAGGGCATAAATCTTAGTGACAATAGTTTTGGCATGCCCAGTGGGATAAGTATTGAAAGCTTATATTTCATCTTCACTAAATATTATATGTGTTTGGTGATTTCTATCATTTGGAGGCTTGTTTCAACACATCTCGTGACTCCCTAGCTCAAAATTTCTTATTTAAGAATTGCAATATCCTTCCTTTTTCATGAGAAGAGAAGAGACAAGGAAAAGTGTTGCAAGAAGTGATCATTTTTAATATTTGCAGTTATCACTAAGGACAAGGAGAAGAGGTATAATAGTTCAGAAATCACCATTTCTTCTTATAAGAACCCTTTCTACTCCTCATAGTAGGCCCTTCTCACTCTCTTTCATGGTTTTAAGACCATTTCATTTCATGGATAATCATAGGAACTTTCCTTTTGTTAGTTTCAAAGGTGGCAGTCCCTTAGCTCTAAACACAAACATGATATACCAGTGTCTACTTTAAATAGTATTCCATTCTTCAATGGTAAAAATCACACTACCCCTACTAATCATACCTAATATATTGTTAATTTATGTTTAGTCCATTTTGTTACTGAGGATGATGTTGCAATCATGATTTTAGTTTCATCCTTTAATGGAATTTACTTTAACGGCATAGAATTTTAAGACCTACTTCTATTCATAATTGGGATGAACTTGGCATAGCTCTGTTTCAATAATTTAAGGAGAAGGTAGACAATATTTCCTTGTTAGAGTAGTTAACAATTATTAAAAGAGATCCAAGTGAACTCACAGTGGATTTCAATTTCAGATTTCAAAAGACATGGGAGATAATTCTAGATATTCTAATACCTGCACCTCAATGTGCATTTCTTAAGTTCAAATACTTGAGATTTCAATAATGATATAGCTTCTAGATTTCCCTTACCCTTATTTCTTTATTTACTTCAAACTGCTCAACCCTCTTTATCTTTCATTCCCTAATAAAATACCACATCTGTTACTTCCACTTCTTATTCTCAAAATTAAAATGATGATGATGATCTTAGAGTTTTGATTCAAAGCTTATCTAATGATTTTGTCTCCTTTAAAAGATGGCAAGCTCGAACCTCTAGGAATTTCTCAAATTATAATCAGGGATAATCCTTATGTTAGAATTTCAATCAATTTTATCAACAACAAATGCCTCCTTAACCAAATCAGGGTTATATAAAAATCTAGCAAATGAATAGAATGCAAGGTCCAAGTATACAACTTCCTCTTCAAGTTGTCACTCCACAACAAATTCCAATCCCCAACTCAAGAAAATCACTTGTTCTAGTGTAAAATAATGTGATAAAATATTTTGAGTCGTTTTATCTATGTGATCAGGCCCACAATCAATATGCAGGTATGAGGCACAACAAGCTCCTCCTGAGCCTAAATTCAGGTTCTTTAGATTTGATGAATTTTTTACAGTTAATCAATTTTTTGATTATCTAAGTAGACCTCAATTTCATGTTGATAATAATACAAGGTCTATGAAGAGAATTTTGGATAACCAAGCTTCATCTTCTTCTAATCATGACATTTCCCCTTATAAGGAGAAAGAAATTGGAGTAGATTCAAATAAGGACAAGCTACCTAATGTTTCTAAGAGGCCTAGCTCTACAAAAGAGGTTGTTTTAAGACCAAAGGTACCATTTCAACATTATACCTCAAATGCACAAATCAGTCGGCTTCCATTTCAAAATTGTTGATCAAATGAAAAAGACAAATGTGAATGTCATAATGTGTGATACCCTTTCTATTCCATCTCAAAGGTATCTCATACATGAAGCTCTCAAATAACTTCCTCATCATGAACTAAAAATTTAAGGAATGTATCCTACAATCAATCTATGCCAAGAAAAAGAAGAACAAGTAAGAAAAATCAATAAACCCCCACCATTTTATATGTCCTTAATTGTAGGTAAACACATAGTGCATGATAGATTACAGTTCTAGCACCATTGTAATGCCTAAGAAATTTTTTGATATTTTAGGCATTTAATATGAATTAGTGCCAAAAGGTGTCCAACAACTTGATGGCTTAATTGTTGGCATTTTAGGAGTAATTAAGAACCTTGAGTTAACCCTTCATGCTTGTCTAATGTTAGGAAATATTAATGTTTACAGTATAGTTTGGTATTTACCAAAAGGTAAATAAGTAGTTTGTTAGTTAATATTTAATATTTTTATATATTAAATAGTAGGTTAGAATGTATATTGTTATGATATATCGTTTCAACAATATATCATTCATAGGGTATGTATTACCCGTGAATATTATTTCAGGGTATTTTCTATAACACCTACCTATTTATTAGGAGGTGGTTTGTCTGTACTTCTGGCTATATAATATAGCCCTTGTACTATGTGGAATAACATACAGAAAGTTTTATTGATTATTCAGTTGTGTCAAACTGATCCAAAACCATTATTTGGTATTAGAGCAATGGCTTCCTGAGCTTGTGAGGGGCAAATCTATTCCTATTTAGGATCAGCCCTATTATTAGGATATTTTGAATGTACAGCTTTATCAGTAGTAGATTCAGATGTTATCTTCCCAACATGCACATAAATGATCAGCCCATATACTAGGCACCTAGTTGTGCTTCACCAAATATTGGTGTTTCAATAACATTTCAATGAGATCAAAGTGCATAAATATCAGCTATTACACACTAGGTTGAATAACTATGTGATACCTAACACACACTCCTACGTGGCCCATCCAATTCAAACTCCTTTATTGTATTGTGAATTGTGTAGAGTTTGAATTCATTCATTATTTGCAAAGGGACATGCCATTATGTGAATCTGTTGCTCACATCTATCCACGTTGAAGTCATATCATTTCTACATGTGCAAAATTTCAAAGACATGTACATTGTTCAGCTAATAAATAGAAGATAATCCATTTTCCACCTTCACGTGTCAATTTGAACCCAACACATTGGAATTTACAGGTCCCGATGATTGTATGTTTTCATTGGATCAACTATTAATTTTCATTGGCTAATCTCTCAACACTCATCGTTGATATTCTCTACACGTCAAAGGAATTATACATCTCACTTAAGAGATCTTTGTTGAATAGATAGTTCTCTCAATTTTTTCACAACTGTCAACAAGTACCAACCATATCTGAAATTGGCGTTCAATTTTTATAGCAGAAGAGTTGTATGAGTCCAACTCATTCTTCCACGTTCATCCATACGCAGATGCCACAATGGAGATATCTTTGTAGCTCACCCAAACAAGATTATCATTCTAATTTTCTGCATCTACATTGAAGAATTGGTTCGGTTTGCTTTTGGATGATTGGGAAGACACAACTTCGCAGTGATTCACATCTATGAAATGTCTACAGATCTATTTACATCATGATATGACATTACATCATTTCCATGCAGACTAAGAATATGATCCTCTATTACCATGGTTATATGTAGATCTGTCATTTTTGGTTCTTTACTATTCTGGGTTACAACTATCCACCGTTCATAGCTTCAATTATTGTATCGGGTCCTCCACATACCATTATTGCACATGGTTTTACATAACTCGTTGTTTTACGTAATTACAGTTAGATCAAGAGTCTAAAGTTTCATAGTTTTGTATATTTAGCTTTGGTCAAAATATTTAGTTGTTCATTGACATTTTAATGAGTCCTTGCATTGTCATAGTATTTATTATTTTTGAGTCTTTGTTCAATGCAATTGTTAATAGACATTGCTAATATTTATTCTGGTCATTGTCTGATAAAATATTATGTGTCTTCATTATAAGTGTATAATATTTAGATTTTGTATGTCTTTAGTTATTAAGTCATTTTCATATAAAAAGTAATCCCATTTTATTACTTTTTAGTCGATTCGAGTCTTCTTGTCTAAGTCAAAAGTGTTGTTTTTAAATTTGTAAATTGTCATCATAAGTCATAGAATTGTAAAAATTCCAAAAAATAAAATAAAAAATTTCCTTACGGACGCATTTTTCGGTGTTACCCAACGTCTAGCAAAATAAAGTGTTTCACATTACGGGAGGGAAGATATAATAAACAATGTTGAAATTATTGAGCCCAATGATCACATCAAGCTAAATTAGTAGCTTCAAACTCGAGGATGGAGGCAACAGAGGTTGGAGGTCAAATAGCAACCTCTCGTCAGTCACCAATGATGGGGATGCATGAAGCTATGGTGGAATTTTATGGTGTGAGTTTGTTTTCAATTATGTGCTTGAGCTTTTACAGTTTGCAGTTTTCAATAAGTGGAAATTTCACATTGAGGGGGGAACATGATCAACATGATCCAATGTTTCATTTCTAGTTTTTTAGTTGTGTATATGATTATTCATATTTCCCCAATGTTATAACATATTGAAGAACAGATAACACAGTGAAAAGTAGCATCATGAGTGTTGATGAGGTTGAACAGTCAAATGTGTTCCTGTTCATACCTAGGTTTGTGGTTAGCCTCTAGAAAACCATTGAAGGCTATTCAGATGTGTTCCTGCTAGAGTTACCACACTGCTAGGTTAGATGTGTTCCTTAGAGTGACCAGTTGATAAGCAGATGATTCCTGAGCATGTTCCCATCCTCGTCAATCAGATGTGTTCCTAATAGTGCATGGTCGATAAGAAGTTGATTTGTTCCTTCTTCTAGCTTCAGTTCGAGTGTGTGCCAAGATCATGAGCATGCAGAGGCAGCAATCTGCAGAAGAATTGTGAAATTTTTTTGCTACCATGTAAACATTAAGGGGGGGAATGTTAGGAAATATTAATGTTTACATTATAGTTTGGTATTTACCGAAAGGTAAATAAGTAGTTTGTTAGTTAATATTTAATATTGTTATATATTAAATATTAGGTTAGAATGTATATTTTTTCAACAATATATTATTCATAAAGTATGTTTTACCCATGAAAATTATTTCAGCTTATTTGATGTAACACCTCCCTATTTATTAGGAGGTGGTTTGGTTGTACTTATGGCTATATAATAGCCCTTGTATTGTGCAGAATAACATATAGAGAGTTTTATTGATTATTCAGTTGTGTCAAATTGATCCAAAACCATTATCCAAGTCTAACCATAACTCAACATGTTTTGATCATTGACTTTCCTCCCCTATTTTCCATTTTCATGTTGTTAGTTGGATAAAAATTTGTTGTATAAGAAATCAACAATTTAGGGGACAATAGTTCCTCCTCTTTAATGGGGAGTTTCCCTTATTGAGCCAAAAACTTGGAACTCTAAGTTATTTACAAATATATAGACTAATTAATTATTAATGAGGATATTAGTGGACATGAATGGCTTCATGATTCTCAATACAGAAAATAAACAAAGAAGCAGGAGTAGAAGAATTAAAGTTGTAAGATTATAGAAAAATGGATTAATTAGGGAAACACATTTACAATTAACTAATCAATCAAGGATATGAAGATCCTCCTTGGTTTTACAAGATTACCACCTGATTATATGGATGAAGAAAGAAGAAACAACACTTTTTAGATAAGAAGAATACAGATCTTATCATACTTTTGTGTGCAAATGAAATTAAAGAACATATGTGTTTGCATAAATAGAAACTCTACAACACATAAACTGTAAATTGAATAAAATTTCATCACATCTTACTCCATGAATGAGAATACAAAGCTTCATATTCCAAATAAAATAAACAACATATTAATGAGATCAAAAAAGGGAGATTGGAAGAACAAGAATTGAGAGAAAGAGGGTTCTTCTTGTGTATTTCTAAAAAAAATATTTACATTCAAATGCACCAATATATAACCCCTTTTACAAAGAAAATGAAGCCTTATATAGGCTAAGGGGAGGGAATAACTACCTCGACTAACTAATTACTCTTAATTAAGTGTTAAAACACTTAATTGATTGATTGACATAAATTGACTTTACATTATAATTTTACATTTATAAAATAAAGTGTAGCCATTTTTACACCTGCCACAGAACAAGGGAATCCCATGTGCGCTAACCTATCACCTAGCAGGTGTCGGTCACTCACCCGAGGCACACGCGGGTACCAAGTCTCTTTTCTATGTGAGTTAAGTTGGAAAGCATCATCTATGATAGGAACTTAAAAAGAGTGAGTGGATACGAGACTTGCATTCATCATAGAGCTCAGAACAGATTCTAGATCAATGCAGTCATTTCAGACAAAAGGATACTTAACAATTTTATAGAACTGAACTAAAAAGGAAATGTATAGGAGTTTATATTCATTCATATAACACATATGAAACAGAACTACGCAAATATATGTATAAACCAGAGTCTATTATATTTATATTCCATCATACCCAACAACCTCATCACATGCATTAGATCCATTATAGGATATCACAGTATGGCAGACCAAAGTCATACATCATAACTGGATTAGAGTCCTCCTAAACATGAAAGGAAAATTTCATACCCAAACCCCTTGATACATCCTTCCCCTGTAAGTCATCTACCCAACCCAATAGATTTTCTCACAGAATTTATCCAAAGCTCCACTCTCTATTGATCTATATCACAATTCCTCTATGGGTGTTTGTATTTATAGGCCTCTTGAACTGCCAACCCACCTTTCTGAGGCTTCAGATCCATCACCAAGTGTTAAAATTTGGTCCTCCGTGGGGGCATGCTCCTCCAGGCCTAAGATATCCACTCCTTGACATGATGGTCTTATAGAAGCTTCCATCACAAGGCATATTCCTTCCTAGGCCAACCTGTTTCTAGGTTGGCACCTTATCCACTCCGCATGTGCAGTCGGGTCATGTTTTTCACGTGTCCTACCTGATTCCAAATATGTCTTGAAATCTTGTTTTTCCTTGCGTGCACATGCTACTTGTTCTATTAAACCCTCCTAGAATCCTACCCTATGCACTTTCTACTTGTGTGCCCTTCTTTAACAAGGCCTTGCGTGCCCACACGCCTTCTTGTACTTAGCCAATAAATCAGGGTCCCAACATCACCCCACACTACACCGGTTCTCTACCCATGGGAACACATCTTCAATGAATAAAGAATTACAGTAGATCTCAGAAGAAATAATGATTTGGAAAAGAATAAGGGAAAGAAGAATTGGGAAATATGGAAGAATGGGGAAGTGTTGTTACTGCTTGTAACAAGAGAGGAAAATCTTTCTTCAATTTGGCCTCCAACTTATTCCATGCATAAACTTCATTTTATGTTCTTTGGCAGAGGTCGCTGACTAGGGAACTTACCTCATCAAAACTCATTATGTCTCCTTGAGTATTCATTTCCTCAACCACCCCTTCCAGTTTCTTGCCCACATCCTCAAGCACATCCATCCCCTTTGTGATTTTTGGGTACAACCCTTTCAGTTGGTTCTTGACTGAACCTCGTAGGACTTCAATAGCTTCGGACTTCTTCTCAACCTTCGTTAATATCCTATCCCACTCCACTCTATTCCCCTTGTTCTTCTCTCGGAATTATTTGAGCTTTGCCTCGTGAGTGATGACAAGAATGCTTGCCACTCTATCTCTATCTGCATAGTTGTCATATGCAGCCTCAGCAAATTTGGTAGCAATTTTTACATTAGCAAGGACCTTACTATACTCGGAAATGATTGTTATAACCTTCAATTTGTCTTCCCTTTCCAGGCACATTGATACCTCTTCTGCGGACTCTAAGGCATGTGGCTGCCTCTCCATAGTGAGGATACATGTTAAGTCTTCTAAGAACTCCAGGTAAGATCCATACTTCTACAAGGGTGGTGCTAGGTCTGGATGCTTCAAAAAAATGGCATCTGTGATGGATTCTACCTTCTTGTATACCTCGCACACCCTTTCCTTCTCTTCCTTTAGTTCACACTTTAGTTGCACACTAATTAGTTCCTCCTACTTTAAGTCCTTGGTCATTTCTTTGAGATCTTCTTCCCTCTTCTCTAGCTCTACCTCTAGGAATTTTACCTTGTCGTTCCTTTTGAATAACCTAGCTTCTAGTTCAACTGAGACCTTGTTCAGCGCATTACAAACTTTTTCATCTGATAACCGATGAGCACTCACCAAGGGGTTGTCTCCTTTTGACTCAGGCACCTTCATTGCTTCCCCTTGGCTTACCTCAAATTCCAGCTCGTCAATGTGGGACTCAATTTCCCAAGAAAGCATTTTTCTTGTCTAAGGGTATGCACCTTCCTCATCAAATGACTTCATAGCAAAGAGTTGCTTTGTTGGTACTATGCTTTGGAAACACACATGAAACACCTTGCTTGGATCATCAATATAGTCCATTATTGGTCTTTGGATCTCTATGTGTCTTCCTCCTATGCGCGTGCCCTTAGAAATACATACTGTCAAACTGAGGCCTCCTCCTTTACTTCTATGATCTTTTCCCATGCTTTCTTCCTTATCTTTATTCATAACTATTTTAGCGTTGTGCTCCATCTCTTGTTCTACCAAGGCTTCAATGATTTTTACCACTTCTTTTTCTGTCACCTCATTTATCTGCTCCTACGTGAGGCTTGGAGTCTAATTTTTCGTACTCACTTCTTCACTTCCTCCCTTATCTTGGGTGCCTTCCTCCTCCTGGCTGCCCTTCCTCCACACAAAGAGAAACTTATTTTCCTCTTCTCTTCCCTCTTCCTCTGAATCATTCACATCAAACACTGGTGGTTCCTAGGATCCTTTAGGTTCATCTTCTTCATCATCATCCCTCTCTCCTCTATAGGCCTCCAAGCTCTCCATGTCTTCTGAATCAGCCAGCTCTATCACCTTATGTTTCTTCCTAACTGGGGATTCCAGTATAGGAGATTCAACTCTTTCTTATTCCTCCTCTGGTGACTTCTCTTTTATGATAGGATTTTCTTCTTCTAGCACGTCATCTTTGACTGGGGATCTCTTCCTGCACGTGTAAGTGATAGTTCTAGTGCTTGTCCCTAGGGCACCCACTTGTGGTGTACTTTAGACATTTGGTGTCTTCTTCCCTTACACCTCTTCTTTTCCTTTCTTTTTCGGCACAGGATTCCTTCTTCCCATGGGGTTTTTAGGAATGGAGACATCACATTACAAGTATGTGCCCTTCTCAAACTTTGGTCTTATGCACAGATATACCCTTGCCACGGTCTCTCCTACTATTGGAAAAGTCAGGAGATTTTTCATTTGAACTTTGTGGGAGACATACCTCTCTACGTACACACACTTCTTGGGGTAAACGAGCTTTCTACGTAGCTCCCTATGGTCTTGATCTACCTCACTAAGGTTGAACCTTAATCTTTTGGCCTCTTTAAACTTGTTTACCCATACTTGGAAATACTGAGCAGTGAAGGATAAGGGGAGCTTACACCAGTGGCCCATGTTTTCATCTATCAATTTAAATCTACTAATGCAGAAATAGCTTGATACACCACAAATTCATATTCTCTATCAATGGGCATTGGCATCTACTTTAGGATCCTCCACTCCACCCTAAATGCATCCCTTAAGTGCTTATACCATTTTTCCTAGGCGTGTCTTGTGAGCAACCATCATGCTATCAGAAGTGTACTTTGTGAATCTTTTGTGGGCTAGGGGTCTTCCTCAAGATATTCCCAAACAAACTTATCTACCACATCTAGCACTCCGATCTCTGAAAACACAATTTTCAAGAGGACATTGCCAAAAAAGTATCTTGTCTCCTTCCTACACAATGCTAATAATTTCATCTACGATGAAAGCAGACAAATTATAGATGGTGCCTTCTAAAATCTTCCTGCACACATTTAACCAGGCCTTATTTACCTGTGTCCACCTTTCTTGGTCATTTATCTTTGTCACCAGGTGTGCAGCCATTCTCATGATAGGGTCTTGGATCTCCATGATATCAAAGTATCATGACCCCTTCTTATAATCATATGCAGATGATGATTGCTTTGATGGCTTCCTTGTCACTCAGTTCATCATCTATACTTTCTCCTTCACATATGAGGCCTATGAATCTTGAAATCAGCTGAGGATTTATACGCATCTTGTGCCCTGTGAAGTAAAATTGATCCTTGTGTATGCGTGACATTAACCATTGATAGAGGTGCTCAGGTTTTCCAAAATAAGGCAACTCATAGAGTTGCAATAATCCTGCCTTCTCCAATTTTACTTTTACCTCATCGCTATAGATAGGTAAACCCTCTGGTGTCTTCTTGTTTTTGGGCGCACCAACTCCAGTGCCATTTCCTTTTCTGTCGTGCTCATGTGATGGTTGTAATCACTCACCATCATGTTTTTTAAGTGGGACTCCCATTCTTTACTGAGAAAAACCCCATCCGGGTAATACATCTCTGTGTACCATTCTTCATTCATGCTTATGGGGGTTTCTAGTTGTTTGCCTTTTACCTTTGCCCTTGCCCTTGCCCTTGGGCTTCTTATGTGATATAGTTAGTTTCTTAGGTGTCATGGTTTAGGTTACCTCAGCACTTCAACTTCTCTTACTTGCTCTACTTTTCTACCCTCTCTAAACTCAGACCTCAAACTTATGAAGAAACCCTTTTCAGCTCATACCCTAGTTGTCAAACCCTAACTGGAATAACCTTTTTCACAAGATGGCACTTCTCCACAACTCTTTTTCTCTATGCCCATGAACATCTTTCCTTCTGGTTTGTAGATCAAATCTAGTAACTCACGGTTAAATTTCTCAAATTTTTCTTCACACGGATCAACTCTGAAAACCCTAGTTTGCAAGAGCTCTTCTTTCTTTGTATTCACAAATTTTGATAATGCAGTGCTTGACCTTCTATTTATAGTTTTTCCCTCTTTTAATCATTAAATGCTACTTCACCTACCACCATACTTCAACACTTATTGCAGATTTTTCCACTAAGCCGTACTCTAGCACCCCAACTCACACACCTAACCTTGGGCAGACAATCCTACAACCTTCTGGCGTGCAACCAATCTATCTGACAGAAGGTTATTACACACGCGTTACCAGCCATGAAGGTACTTCTTCCATCCTCACGATTTTTTCTCTCACCTACCTCATGTTGTTTTTGTGCTTCTTTCTCCCTTGTACATGGAACCAAAATGTAGCCTTATCCTGATCCAACCATCCTCATTCACCTTTTCTCCTATGCACTTTCTTCCACAGGGCCATTCAACCAGGATTTCCAACACAATCCTTCCTTGTACTTCACAATTTTGCACTTTCCTACATTATTCTACCCCACACTAAAACGATGCACGGTCCTCTGCACATTCACAACCTTCAAAAAGTAAAGAGGTTACCAGCACCCAAGGCGCAACACAAAACAGCAACGAGAAAGGGAAACACAAGAAAAGAAAAATACATTAAAGGAAGTCCTAAACTATCTGGCAATACTACCTTATTAAAAACACCAAGAAGACTTATTTATAGTAGGGCTTTAGCCTACTCCCATTGAAGTTTCCTGGCAATCTCATCCCATCTAGCACTTATAACTGGCACGCGCCTAAATCAAGGATGTACGAGATGATGTAGGGACCCAACCAATGGATTTTTAACTTCCCAGGATGGTGCAGAAACTTGGAATCATATAGTAGCACCATCTGCCCAACCTCAAACTTTTTGTTCTTAATGTGATGATCATGCCATGCCTTTTGTTTTACTTTTTCAGTCTTCTGGATCCACCTGGCGAGTGATCATCTTTCGTCTAATTACATTAACTTGTCAATTCTTTCTTCTAGTGCTTGTTCATCGACCAATCCTCTTGCGCACGCTATTCATAGAGAAGGTAACATGAATTCAACTGGTAGGACAGCCTCTGTGTCAAACACTAATTGAAATGGTGTGGCCTTATTTAACCTCTTGTAGGTTGTCCTATATGCCCAAAGAATGGCTGATACTTTGTCATCCCAATCTTGTCTACCAACGTCACAATTTTTTGTTAGGGTATGACTTAGTATTTTGTTAAATGCCTCTGTGGTTCCATTTGCTTGTGGATGGTAAGGGGTAGTCTTGTGATGAGCCACCATGAATTCCACTAACAGAATCCTTACTGTCTCATTTAAGAAATGTGTACCCCTGTCACTAGTCAAACTCAAAGGGCATCCATACCTTGTAATAATTTTTTCCCACATAAACCTTGTTGTTGTAGCTATTGTACAATCCTTAGTAGGTGTTCTTCTACCCACCTTGTCAAGTAATCTATGCAAGTGATTATATAATGTGATCCAATCCTACGTGCAGCTGGTGCAATAGGGCCTACGAAGTCTATAGCCCACTTTTCAAATGGCTCGGTGCTGGAATAGGGCGTAAAGGCATTTCATCTCTTCGCCCTAGTTTTCCAATGCGCTGAAAATGGTCACACGCCTTGCAATATTCCTTGCAGTCTTGATATAGGGTCTCCCACCATAATCCAGCCATCAATATCTTACATGCAGTGGTGTCACCTGCATAGTGTCCACCTGCACTACCTTTGTGTGCCTCTTCTATTATGGATAGGTGCTCATGTTCCAGCACACACCGGTGCAGAATCTCATCACGTCCTAATTTGTATAAATCCCCACTAATCAACATGTAGGGTGCAGAGTGTATAGCTAACTACTTTTTATCCAATGCCTTCATTCCTTCCGATGTTACACCTGTCTTGAGAAATACTGCAATATCTTCTAATTCTGAGGGTGCGTGCATCACAACCTAAATAGTTGTGCATCTGGCATGGTATCCTCAATGCTTTACGTGTCCTCCCCTAAATTGATTCTAGACAAATGATCAGGTCCAGAATTACTTTTTCCTAGTTTGACAACCACCGTGAACTCGAATTCTTGGAACAATAGTACCCACCGACATATGCGCCCTTGTAGAACGAGCTTGTTCACTAAATATTTCAATGTCATATGGTCAGTATAAAATATAAAAGGGGTTTCCAACAAATATTGTCTGAACTTGTGAAGAGCATAGATCATTGAAAATGCCTCACGCTTAGTTGTAGTATAATTCTACTGTTGCTGGTGTCAACTTTATGCTTGCAAATCATAAACGATGATCAAAAATCCCTTCACTAAGTTGTGTAAGTACTGCTCCAATGGTGGTTCCTGAGGCATCAACATGAACATGGAAGGGCTTATCCCAAGAGGGGAATCGTAGTATGGGCACGGTGACAAGCCTATCCTTTAAAGTGTCAAATGCCTTCTACTTGCGCCTCTCCCCAATGGAAGGCACTCTTGTGTCTAAGTAACTTTTCTAAAGGCATGATGATCTTGGCATATCCCTTGATGAACTTCCTGTAGTAACCTATGTGTCTGAGGAATCCACGCACTACACTTTGACTAGTAGGCTCCCCCAATCCCACAATTACTGCAACTTTTGCGGAATCTACTAGTAAGCCCTCCTTACATATGATGTGCCCAATAATGTTCCAAATGGGGTAGCAAAGACACATTTCTTAATGTTGAGGGATATCCTCAACTACTGACACCTTTCAAACATTAACCTTAAGTTGTCACAATGGTCCTTCACTAACCCATATACTGTCCAATCATCCAGGTAGACTTGAAGAAATTTATGGATGAAGTCCTAGAAAGCTTGCACCACAATGCACGAGAACACAGCAGGTGCATTCTTCAACCCAAAAGGCATGACTGTATAGGAAAAAATTCCCCACTCAGTGGAAAAATTCATCTTCCTCTGGTCCTTCCCTTCATGATCCTTACCTGGTGATAACCCGAGAATCCATCTATGAAAGAGTAGACCTCATGTCCTGCCACTCCCTCTAAGATTTCTTCAGTAAATGGGGTTGGGAAAGGATCAATGACACATACTGCATTCAGGTCCCTATAATCAACATAGATCCTTATCCTCCCATCCTTTTTGATACTAATCACCATTGGACTTATCCATTCCAAATCTTCCACAGCCTCAATGATACCTGATGCTATCATTTTGTCTATTTCCTCCTTGACCTTTACACACAAATTGGGATTCATCTGGTATGGCCTCTTCTTGATTGGGCGCACACCTTCCTTCAGCTTTATCCTCATCTCCCCCAAAAAATGGTGAACACCTTTAAGCTCATGGTACCCTGCGTGGGAACAAATCTTGGAATTCATCATAACAGATCAATGATTTTAGAAACTTCTTTCTCCGACCAATAGTCTCCAATGATAGCCTCCTTGGGTTCTGCTTCTAATCCGATGTTAACCTTTTTCATCTTTAAAGGTTCATGGTAGGCACTTGCACCATTCATCAACACTATCTATGACCTCGCGCTTCCCTATAGAATGGTTAACATCCAAGCTTTCCACTTCTTCCCCATTAATGACATACACCATCTTCCCTTTTTCTTTTTCTATACACACACTCAAGTTGTATCTCTTCTATTTCTTCTTCCTCAAAGTGTGCCTCTAGGCTAGGCTCACCATAGTAATTCTTGTATTCTATCTTCTGCCATAGCACTATCCCCTATTGTAAGGTGTTTGACTACCTATAAATCCTTATGTACTAATGGATTTGCACTCTGATACTCAAATGTTTGAATGAGATAAACCACTAAATATTTCCAATTACTAGTTTCACGACACATCTCTGAGTGGATATACCATGTGCATATGCACAACCTTGCAGGGTGGAGTATAACTTGTGAACCCATAATGAAGGTGGTAATGCTTCTGTGCTTCCCATCTAGGATGTCTCACATGCTTGGATATGGAAGGAAGTGGTCTCCATACTATGGTATTATTTTATATCCATGGGTGTGTTTCTCCTACAAAACCTTATGGAGAAGGAAATTCTCAACTCGCACTATTCCATGAGGTTCTCCTGATGTGTCACCCACCAGTGTGTAGCAGTTCTGAGTAGGTTGTTGTTAAACATTTTACTCCTTTCCTTCTCATTTCTCCTATGGGCCTCCATTTCTCGCAAGAAATCTTCTAGATTATCCCCTCCCGAATAACTTGGTATTTTTCTTCCTCCTAGGCGCCAGACTATATGTTCCTTTATCACCTTGGTTACCGATCCTCTTAAATTCTGTCTGATCAACTCATAGGTCTCGTGTGCCCAATTGTCACATGCCATGCTTATGGTATCACTCACAAACTGGGCATCCTCAAACTGGATAACTCCTTCTGTGTGAAGGGATAGGGTGAATTATCTTAGGATCCCTAATTAAGCACACGTATATTCTATCAAGGACTTCTTCTCCCAATGGCTCTATGTAGGGTCAACTTCCCATCTATCAAAGGGATGATCACCCTGTTCTTCCTTGTTTTTCAAAACTGATATATCCTTTGTTAAACCTTATGTCATCATTATTCTTGTAACACCATGGGTGCCCAAGCAATGCTGGAAAATTGTCTGCCTCGGCGAGTGCCAAGACTTTGAAGTCTCCAGTGAACTTGGCCCCCTGAATGGTAATAACTACATCCTTTAATACTCCAATGGGCATTGCCTTAGTTTTTTTTACCATATACAACACATTTGAAGATGGCTGTAATGTGGGCCTTCCCATCT
Organism: Taxus chinensis; assembly: GCA_019776745.2. Lineage (NCBI taxonomy): Eukaryota > Viridiplantae > Streptophyta > Pinopsida > Cupressales > Taxaceae > Taxus > Taxus chinensis. The sequence continues at coordinate 775,904,571 of CM034146.1, forward strand.
GATGCCAAGCATCTAAGGTAAGAACATTCACTTCTGCTCCTGTGTCGATTAGGATATTTCTCAGGAGCCATCCATCAACAACTACATTCAGAGTAATCTCTTTTTCATATTCAAGGTTATGTGGAGAAAGGTTTTCATGTAAAACATGTCTCTCATGCTCTGCTCTAGTGCATGGTACCTTCTCCCTCAGCCATTCTCCTAATAAGGGAATAATATTCTCTTGCCTCAACATTTTACATACTTCTTTGACCTCATCCAGGTCACTTCTTGGAACCTTGTTATCCTTCCACTACCCCCACCTACCTTGATTTCTCCTTGAGACACTGTATCTCCCCTTGTAAACTCCTAATCACGTCCATAGTCTCCTGGTATACCTCTTTCTGATGGGAAGGGTCTGGGTACTTTCCATGTGGTACCTCCTCTCTAGAAACCAATGTCCTTGGTCTGGGCATCTCCTTGGCATGTATGGCCTCTGACACGCATTGTCACCAGTACAGGTTCTAGCTCTAACTCACGCAGTGCCACTCTTGGCATCCATTGTGAATCAACCCTTTTTACACTCACCATAGTAATGCCCTTATCTTTCTAGTGCTACTGGTTCATATGCTCATAGAGTTCTAGACACTCTTCATACTTGTGCTTCTTCCCACACCATGAGCATTGTAATAGATCTAGACACTCTTGTTTATAATGTTCTTTGGATCCACAATTATAACATGTTCCTCATGGGAACTCACTTCTTCCTCCTCATGGTTACCATGACCACATAATCCTCTATGAGAACTTCTTCCATGTGTGCACCTCCATCTGTGTGCTCCTCATAATGGTGGTCATCACCCTTAGAACTACTGGCAAGGCTAGTATAGCACACACCATGATCAATGGCCTCATGGATCTGATCAATAAGCCTACAATCCTTAGTATCATGGGTTGTAGAGGTACAAATATTATAGTAGCAAGACACATTCTTCTGAATTACGTGCTACAACAAGGGACATCTACTCATGCATCATGGTCCCCATGACAAATATCACAATCTACTACTATGGTGTGTATTGTCTTCTAGGGGAAACTATCCTTGGCATGCCCCTCTACTTCACAATTTGTACACCACATTCCACTGCGAGTCTCATGAGCTGAGTTCACAGATAAATTTTCCAGCTGCTTAGCCATAGCAGTGATTTGAGCTTCTAGGAATGAAATAACACCAGTATCAACACTTCCAACAGCTTCAGCATGTAGAGTAGCTTCCAACACCTCACGCGGGTCTGTGAAAGTCTTATGAGATAAAGCTCTTCTAAATGGTGTTATCAACCCTCCAAAAAACCATTGAGCATGCTGTGAAGGGTGAATGTCATATGAAAATTTTGATAGGAGAGTCTTAAACCATGCACGTCATACTCCCACACACTCTCTGCCATTCCCTGTTGAATCTCCTTAAGGGTGTTGATGCTCTTATATTCAAACTCAGGGATGTGGAATTCTTCTAGGAAGGCATTTTTCAATGCGGTGTAATCTACCACCATCTGATGGGGGTCATAATTCCTATACCAGCTGTGCGCATGCCCTTGCAACATCATTACAAATTGACTAGCCTTCTGTTATGGGGTTGTGATCCCCTTCGTATGCCATAGCAATTCACACTTGTGAACATGCTCTGTAGCATCCTCTATGCCCTGGTAGTATGATACAAGTGTAAAGACATTTCAAATATTACTTGAGGAGGTGGCTGAGCCCCCTGTCCTCCTGGTCACAGATCCTTGGTTTCCTCTCGTTATTCCCTCCGATGGTTTCCTCCACCAGACCCACTAGATCCACCAAGTCCTTGTGCCTCCCGATCCACCAGTTCCACCCCCCAGATCCTCAATGTGGCCAATAATGGGCCTGAAGTGGTCGTACCTAACATCCCCAATGTCCCACTGAACTATGCACTCAATGGTATGTGAGATCATCATTCCACTACCAGATATGTATACCCGCACGCCACTCCTAGATGCGATGCATTACCCAAACCTTGTGTATTTACACCTTGTCTGCAAAAATTCCTCCAAACACTGGAATAGAGTGTGCAGCCATAGAATTTCCAAACGAGAAATTATACCTCCTAGGTGTCAATCGGTCACTCCGAACTGATACCAACTTGTGTTATCAACACTCCTCCCTATGATTTGGAAAACCAAGCACCAGGGTTTGGTCACTAGGTGGGTTCAGATGCGCCAATGACTCTTCTCTCTCTGCGCGACGAACTCTCATCAGAAGCTGAAGGGGTCTCTCTACTCATGCTTGCCAAGATGGGGTAGCACAGACTACTCAAGTTCCACGTCCTCTGTGTGAACCTCAAATCCTTCCCACAACATCTGCCTCCATAGATCCATCACACTGGTAACCTCACATTGTCTAGAAATCTCCCTTTCACACGCTTCACTATACTTGAGTCATCTCTCCTCCCTTTCTTTCTTAGTGAGTCAATATCTAAGCTATCTTCCTCCACCCTAGCTTCCTCGCCCAACACTCAGGAAGGTTTAGTCCAATACCATCAGAAATGCCTCTAAACTCAATGTAATGATCAAGATCTTCATTGCCAAAGGAATAACACGTAGAAATGATCCTCTGGGCTCCCGCAGAAACTCGAACTCAATGACTTCTAGACCAAGAATATGTAGAAATAGTGGTACTCCAGAGTGTAGCTAGCCAGTATACTCCTTTCCACCAATGATCTACAACACGATTCCACGTTAGATCTACATCTTACAGCCTCTGGTACTCTTCTTGGATCCACGCGCGTGATCTATAATACCAGCTTTATTTCTAGACGCATATGCTAAGAGCCATTCATATAGCTCTACTGGGAAGCAACAGAAAAAAATTTCATACAACTCACTAGGTAGAGGTTCTCTTCTACCCATCTACATGCATCAAACTCAGAACCCAGTGTTGAATCTCTAAGAAAATTCTTCCTCTGTGCTCTTGAACCATGATTCAACACTTTCCAGAGTTAGGTGTTTTGTCATCACTCATTGCACAGATCATGATGTATGTTATTTCCCACTACAACTTTGAAAAGAAGTCCCGACAACAGAACCAAGATGTAGTCATTTTTACACCCACCAAATAATAAGGAATCCATGCACGTAACGACCTATCACCCAGCAGGCAACCTGGGCGCTCACCCGAGGCATGTGCAATGTGCAACGAGTCTCTATTTTATGTGAGTTAAGTGGGAAAACATCATCTATGATAGGAAATTAAAAAGAGTGAGTGAATACAATGATTCTCACTCACATTCATCATAGAGCTAACATAACAGCTTCTAGATCAATGCAATCATTTTCATAAAATATACTTAACAATTTTATAGAACTAAACTGAAAAAGGAAATGTATAGGAGTTTATATTCATTCATATAACACACCATGAAACAGAACTACATTCAAGATATATGTATAAACTTTGAGAGTCTACTTATATTTATATTCCAACATCTCTGAAAACTTCATCACATGCATTAGATCCATTACAGAATATCACATTATGGTAGATCAAAGTCATACATCATAACTGGATTAGAAATCCTCCTAAACATGAAAGGAAAATTTCATACCCAAACCCCTTGATACATCCTTCCCCATATAAGTCATCTACCTAGCCTAACCCAATAGAGTTCTCTCGTAACATTTCTACAAAGCTCCATTCTCTATTGATCTATCTCTGTCTCAATTCCTCTGCGGGTGCTTGTATTTATCAGGGCCTCTTGAACTGCCAACCCGCCTTACCATGAGTTGCTTTATATCCATCGCCAAGTGTCCAAATAGATTGGTAACCCACCAAAGATGTGTTAGTAAACACTGCACTTCGAGGCCTGAAGCTCTCCCACTCCTTGGCATGATGGCTTTTAAATATAAAAGACTCGCCAATCACAATGTGAGATAAATTCCTAGGCCAACCTTTAGGGTTAAGATCGCAAAATTATCTACTCCACATTGCAACTAGTTGAGTCATATCTATCACATGTCCTACCTAAAGAGTCACATATGGTTTCAAATGTGACTCGAAATGCCTTTTGAATTTTGCATTACGACTCGAATTCCATTTGATTCTATTCAACCCTAGGGTGGATAAAAGCTCGCGAGAATCAACTCACGTGGATTTAATTGCATGAAAATCAACTCACGTGGAGTTAATTCCATGTTCGGTGCAAAATGTAGAGAGGTCCACAGATCCGGGATGTATTGTGATCAAGGTTCAAGATTGATATCTAGACCAAACATGTAATTCACAATAGTGGAATACCTTGTCACGAGATGAAGATATGTATAAGAAGTAGATACCTCGTTGATCCATTTTCCAATGCTGCAGTGTGAAGGTTGGCTCATGAATGAGATCAGATTTGGAGGACTCGAAGGTAGAGCTTTCTAAGTGGAAGGATGCTCTCTGATTCGAGCCCAATACAATTTTTTTTTAGAACAATGAACAATGAGGCAAATACAAATCCTAAAAGTGGAGATGTGCTCGAGGGAAATGCAAACCCCAATTGTACTACACCTTTTAATTCAGTGGAATCTTCCTTAAGGAATTTGATTCTCCATTCCACACTAATAGTCTAAATATTAGACAAATTACTCTTAGAATAATCAAAAATCGTCTCTCTAAGGAGGATTTTTTAATCTGTGAGCAACATGATTTGAACATCCTGACTAACATCATCTTAAATATTAATCTCTTTATCAATGCCATCAATCCCTAAATTGATTTGATTTTGGATTGATATGATGTTATCATATATATTTCATGTGTCATCATTAAATTGCAGCCCTGAAACAAGAATACCTTCATCCCAAGCTTCTGAATCCTTTCCAAAAGTAGCATGTTTGTCAATTTCTATAATACTTTTCAAATCAATTCCAATAGTGGCTGCAGTGGGTGGAAGTGTAGACAAAGAATTTGGATCAAGAGGATTCTTATCTGATGAGAGGAAAGCCTTTATTAAACTAGAAAGAATCTACCCCTGATCCTCCAAATGCTCCTGATTCTGTTTCCTTTTTCAACTCTCTCAATAAGCTTAGAGATAGTTTCTCTAAGATTGTGAAATTTATGCTCAGGAGTTGATGTTGTTGCAGACTCATAGCACCCCTGGATGCAGATCAGGCTTCTAGGTTGATGTTCAGGCATCCAGTGTGATTGCACAACATGGAATCCTTTCTCCAAGTGTGGGACTTGTAAAGATGAGAAAGGATTCTCCAAAGAAGGTTGGTTCCTATTCCTCTGTTCAGATGCACACAAAAATGCAGAGGGTTTGCTAAAACCTAATCTACTTGCCAAGGAGACAGGGTAAGAAAATGCATAGAATAAAACCTAAACTACAAAGGTGATGCACCGAGGAATGTTAGACACTCGTTTTGAAAATTTAAAACAGACCACATAGATGCAATACAAACACCATGCACAGGTAACCAAACTGCAACAAGAGATCAAAATGACAGCAATGAATACATGAGAGGGTTGAGAGTCAATCACAACGTATATATTATTTCTCAAGAGTCGATACAGTACATTGTAGTGGCCAAGAGGCAAAAATACTGGTATTACAACCCATATGGGAGGTTTGAAAGCTCCACAAATTATCTTGCAAGCGAGGGAAGAAAGGAGGATGCAAAACAAGAATGTTCCGACCTTTTTTAAAGAAGCTCCTCCTTACAATATATACTAAGAATAAGAGAGGAAAGAGAGAGGAAATTCGAATCTACCACAACCACTTCTCGATAAATTTAAAATCATCTCATTACGGTAGAAGCGGTGGCTCCTGGGAAAACGGCGAGCTGTCTAATAGGAGCGGCGAGCTGTCTGCTGCATTAAAGTTGGTAGTTAAAGCATTGCTTCTATCTATCACCACATGTCAGAGACTTTTTCTTAATTTTCTCCCTCCAAATAGCACCAAAATGAAATATTGATCCTAGAATCATGCAGATAATTTCAACAGCTTTTTGTTGATATGAATAACGTGCAAATCTGAGCTATGGATCGAAAGATATGATGATTTGAAGGTTTAGGGCACGAAACAGGCCAAAACAGATTTTAAAAAATATTTTCCCGCGCTCTGCCATCTAGATGACACGTGGCAAGCTCTGGTTTGCTGAGAAATTCCCTCTCTCCACCTTTTCATGGCTTTCCTTTGAAATTTCCTTGTGGGCCCCTTAAACTTGGACATGTGGCACTATTTCATTGGTTCGGATCAGTGCTCGAAAACTCGCCCCTTTGACTTTTTGGATTTTTCCCTTGGCGACACGTGTCATGCTATGATTCGTCCACGGGCCTGCTGTATTTTCATGTCTACCGCGTCTTTTTGTCCCGGATGTCCTTGTGCTGAAGTTTCTTGTTTCGACCGAACCGGCCGGTTCGCGTCCTCGAGGCCTAAATGTCCCAAGCAGTTAGTCGTTTTTCTTCTCCTTCGGCCAAACTAACTTTCCACGTCCCTCGCATCCCGACGGCCAGATTGTCTCTGTGCTAAAATTTTCTTTTCGGCCGAACCGGCTGGTTCGCGCCCTCCACGTAAATTTGTTCCACTTGTCCTAGTGCTTTGCGGGCCTCCTGGAGGCGTTTCGGCCGAACCGCGCCTTGGTGTCCCGAATGTCCCAACTGTTCCTAGGACAAGGACTTAGCCGATTTTCACAATTTTTTCCTGAATCAATCTACTTGCTTGGAACTGAAAACTCTGATGCATGTTATCAAATTAACTCTGGGGGGAATTTTAGATAACAATTGGCGACTTTTTCGGGTCACCTACCTCCTAGGTAGAAGATCAGTGGCCTTTTTTGTAATCCATTGGGCATGGAGTCATAAGCAATGTCTTGAAATGAGCCTGATATTGCAACTCCCTCTACGAGAGCACGCTAAACTGTAAAAATCAATCCAGGAGTGAAAAAACCTGTGCCAAAGCACTTAGGGAAACTGAAACCTAACTACAACAAGACAATGTGCATACACATTTAGAGGAATTGAAATCTAGGCTAATATTTACAAGGGTGAACCTCTCATTTTTAGTGGCAATGTTTGAGATAGATTCCATTTACTGGAATCTGCAGTTCTTCACCATCCAATGAGGCCAATTAGAAATCGTTGCTGCTCTTGCACTTCATGACCATGTATGGGCCACTCCAAATGGCATCAAATTTTGAATGCCTTCCCGGTTTTGCTCTGTCCACATCCCATTTCAACACTAGGTCTCCAACTTGAAAAGATCTATCTTTGGCTTTCCTATCAAAGGTCTTCTTGATCAAAGCTTGATCTTTTTCCATTGCTTGGGATGCCCGATTTCTGATCTCTTGCAGCTCCATCAACTCTACATACCTCACTTCCATGGGCTCAAATTCTAGCAACTCCAGCTGCTTCATGAGTTCCAATGTTGGTAACTCAAGTGACATGGGTAAGATTGCCTCTCTTCCATAGACAAGCCTGAATGGAGAGTTACCTGTGGATCTTTTGGGAGTGATTCTATCAGCCCATAAGGCTGATTTCAACTTGGTATGCCAAGACCTCTGATTCTCATCAAGAGTTCTCCTAATGATCCTCAACAAGTTCTTGTTTGTAGACTCGGCCTGGCCATTACCCTGAGGGTAATAGTTCGATGAAGTGCTTAGGTAAATACCATTCTTGACAGCCCACTCAGTCACCTTGGATCCAATGAATGTCAATGCATTATCAGAGATTATTGTGGCAGGTACACCAAATCTGGTTGTTATCCCCTCATAAAAGTCTAAGATGTTAGACTTATTTTCCTCTTTGAGTGCTACTGCTTCTGTCCATTTGGTGAAGTAGTCTGTGGCCATCAAAATCCATTTGTGCCCTTGGCTTGAATTGGGATTAATGACTCCAATGAAGTCCAAACCCCATTGCATGAATGGCTGGTCAACTGAGATTGGATGCAATGGAAGGGCAGCAAGTCTTTCTTTTCCTGTGAAGAATGCACAATTCTTACACCTCTTGATCCATGCATAGCAATCACTGAAAATTTTAGGCCAATAATAACCAGCCTTCATGATTTTTAGAGCTGTCACTCTTGGTGCAAAATGGCCACCAGCTGGTCCACCATGAAACTCTTCCAACATCCTTTGAATCTGGTCTGTGCTAATGCATCTCAGCATCACTCTATTCACATCTCTCTTGAACAAAACTCCATCAACAATGGCATACGGGACAGCCTGCAATCTGAAGTGTCTTCTTTGGGTCTTGTTCATCTCTAGAGGGCACAAGCCTGTGCCTAGGAAGTGTATAATATCTTGGGTCCAGCAAGGAGTGGGGGAAGCATTGTCTTCCTCTTGATTGCCACTTGGCTCATGGCTGTCCTGGACTGTCAAAACAGCCTCTTCTTCGTTGCATACTTCCTTTTGCTTCCACAAAACCAGCTACTCACACAGTCCTTTCCCTCTTACCAGCTTGGTGATCTTGATATTAATGTCATATTCCATGACATGGGTGATCCAACCTGCCCTTTTCTCATTTAAATCCTTGTTGAGGAGGAAGTCCTTAACTCCAGCATGTGAGACCAGCGACTGGACCTTGTTGTTTGAGACTAAATGCTTGAATTTCTTCAAGCTTCTTATTACTGAAAGTACATGCTTTTCAATAAAAGAGTACTTCACCTCGCAGTCATCTAGGCTCTGGCTGAAAAAGGTAATCGGCTGCTCATCATTATCCTTGTTCTGTTGTACCAGAATGGCAGAAATAGTGTCATCGCCTCCAAATGCATAGAGGATGAAATCCTTGGAGAAGTCTGGGTTGATGAGAGTTGGCACTTGAGAGATAGCTTATTTGATTGCTTCAAAACTCTCCTTGCCTTCTGCTATCCACTTAAAATCCATGCTCTTCTTTAACATTTTGGTGATGGGCTTGACAAGGGCTGCAAAATCTAGGATAAACCTGCGGACAAAATTGATCCTTCCCAAGAAACTTTGAAGAGCCTTCTTGTGACTTGGAAATGGTAGTGCTCTTATGGCTTCAACCCTCTCTAGATCAATTGCTAGTCCCTCTTTCGAGACAATATGGCCAAGGATCTTTCCTTCATGTGCGAGAAAGATTCACTTCTTGGGGTTCAAAGACATTCCGAACTTTCTACACCTCTGAAACACTTTCCTGAGGTGAAAGAGATGGTTTGCTGCATTCTTTGAGAAGACAGTGATATCATCTAGATATATCAGCACTATCTTGTTGATCAAGCCTTTGAATGCCATGTCCATTGCCCTTTGAAAGGTAGCACCAACGTTGGACAGCCTGAATGGCATCTTCTTGTAAGCATATGTGCCCCATTTAGTTGTGAAGGTTGTCTTGAACTGGTCTTCTTCTTTCACCATCACCTGATTATACCCTGAGTAGCCATCTAGGAGAGAGAATCTCTCTGAACCGGATACTACTTGCAATATTTGTTCCATGGAAGGGATTGGATAATGATCCTTGAGAGAGGCTCTATTCAAATCTCTGAAGTCGACACACAACCTGATATCTGCATTCTTCTTTCTGACTGGGACTAAGTTGGGAAGATGATACTGGCCTCAATAAGCTTGCTTAACTCTTTTCTCATGAGAGGCTCAATATGGAGATTCACTGGCCTTTGCTTTTGCCTGACAGGCTTGGATTCCGGATCCAGCTCAATAGTATGTTGTGCCAACTTTGGATTGAAACCTCTTAGATCTTTGTAATTCCAAGCAAAAACATCTGGGAATTCTTGACAAAGCTGAACAAAATCAAATTTCTCTTGTGAGGTACTTACTTTTCCAATCTGCAATGTTTTGCCTTCTTCCACTAAAATAGGCTCTGAATCCTCACCCTTTACTTGAATGTTCACTTTCTCCTTCCGGAACTGATCATTCGAGTTGAAGATTGACTCCAAGGCTATGAGGCCTTTTGGTAATTTGTTAGTTCTCAGCTGCACCACTTGGTCACCATACTGCTGATGCAACTTGTCTTGATTCCTGGCAGAGAACTCAGCTTCTTCTTGTAGAAAATTGACAATTTTCTGGTCATTCTCGAACACTTGCCAACTGACATTGTTATCCGACACTGAAGGCCTCACAATCACATGGATGTTTGGCTGTACCTTGTCTTGTTGAATGCTTTCCATAATGTCAAAGGCTACCCCTACTGCTGCAAGCCTTTCAGCGGTTTGATTCTCTTTCCTGGGAATGGATTCGATGCCAAAACCTTCAAAATCTTCCATGAGGTCCCACACCCTGTTCTTGTAGCACTTGAGTAGATCATTCTTGGCAGCATGCCATCCCTTAACCTGATTTACAATCAATTCACTGTCCCCAAAGACTTGCAGATTCTTTATTTTTCTCTTGATTTCCCAATGCATCCCTTGCACCAAGGCTTCATATTCAGCAGTGTTATTGGAGCATGCAAATTGAAATCTAAAAGCTGAATAGTATTTTATTCCTTGAGGTGAAACAAGCATGGCTCCACCTCCTGCACCTTGCCTACTCCTTGATCCGTCAAAAAACAGCTTCCATACCTCATGGCTTGGCTTGGTGATGCTAGGAATAGGTTGATTTTCTTCGTGTATACAATAGACTCCCAGCTCAGATTCTTCTACTTCTTGATAGGGATCAAAAGCATGTATCTTGTTTGCCCATTCATCAAGAGTTAGGTCCGGGATACTTCCAACCTTGGTGTCAGCTTCATTAGTACTAGGGTGATCTTCTTGATCAAATGCTGAGCAATTGGCATTAATTTGACTTGGAGTGTAAGGCTCTATATGGAAGTTTGCAATAGGTTCAAACCTAATTGTAGCCTTAGTTCCATACCTTGTTCTAAACAGCATGTGAGACCAATCAGCAGACAAATAGCCTCAAATTTTGGTTGTGAAGTCCCTTGACAAGCAAAGGGCAAAGAGTGGTGGAAGGTCTATGACTGATACATCTTGTAAAACCACAATATTTGGACATGCATGCAAGGTGAGACTCAAATTTATACTCACTCCAATTGTTGCTATTGCTGTCCCATCTAGCTGCACTACCCCTTTGCATGTTGTTTCATACTGGAGCCCTAGTTGATCAGCTATTTGCTTGGGCATCACTGAGCTACTTGCGCCGGAATCAATCATGCAATTGTGTACTAGTTTATCCCCAATGATTAATGAAACATAGAAAGGAGGGGGTTTCAACATTTTACCTTGTTGTCCTCCATGACTTCCTTCAGGCTGGGCAGCATTTATAAGCACTTTGTCTTGCATCTGAACCTGCTGATTTGAAGTTGGCCAAACCTTCATGGCAGCTTGCAACAGATCTCTTTGGCCTGGGATAGATAGGGATTCCCACATTGATATGTTGACGTTTGTCTTCTTCATCTGTTCAATGATACTAAACGAGGATGAAGTATCCTTTTTTTGTCCCTTGGTTTGCACACTTACTCCTTGCACGTGGGCAGCAACAGTTGGCATTTGAGTTGGCCTAGGGGCTGTTCTTGGCTGCCCTTGTGCATTTGAAACTGGACTTTGCTTGCCAATTATTTGTGGAACCGTGGAAGGTTGTGGATTGGTTGGGGCTAATGGCTGTTCTTCACCTAGATTCCTCCTCTTTGACCTTGTGTTGGCTGCAACACCTTGAGAAACTGCCTGATTCATGCCACAGAAATCTTCTGCTTGCCAGTTCACCAATGTGGTGTCATTTGGGGCTGATTGCTGTTGGAATGTTTCTGGTTGTTGGTTGTTTCCTTGACTGCCCTCACCTTCCACACCAGTAGTTGTCACCATTAGTGCTTGATTGAGAGCACCATTGAAACACATGGATTGGTTATGAGGCTCGTTGCATGGAAAGCACCAGTCATATTCCTTAGCAATGTTGTTCTGTGTTGGCACTAATGCTTTAGAGGTAGATATGGCATTTGGATTATAGGGCTGGAATGGTCTATTGGCAGGAGGCCTTGTTTGATTCACATTCGCAACTGGATTAGGTGGTATTTGTGGTTGGTATGGCTGCCTATTAGGCTGAGCTTGGGGTTGATAGGAAGGTCTAAAACCTTGGGCTTGCTGCCTCTTGAGAGTAACCAGCTTATTGCCTAGGTTTTGCAATTGCTTCATGACCTCTTAGAGTTCATTTGAAGCACTAGAGGATGAAGTAGAAGTTTCACTTGAACTTTTATTTCTAGGGGTGGAAACAGGAGCCAAAGTGGGCGCTTGACTAGTGCTTGGATTTTCTAAGTTTGGATACAAGGGCATGGGAGGTCTAGAAGCCAGTTTCCCAGCTTGAATAAGACAGTTTTCGGCTCTAATGGCAATGCTATAAGCCATAGGGATTGTTGTGCCTCCCATGGACTGAATTAACATAGAAATATCAGAATTCAAAGCTTTAAGGTAATATAGAAAAGCACCTTCTGTTGTTGGCCTGACTACCACTGGAATCCTATCCCAAGACCTTTGAAATCTGAAGTTGAAATCGGCCAGCTGCTCATTGGGAGCTCACTTGATAGTCGTCAGCTGCTCCAAAAGAGACAAGTTGTCTCCCTTCTCTCCAAATTGCTCATGAAGTGCAATACACAGCTAATTCCAGTTTGTGATAGAACCAGCTCCAAGGCTCCTAAACCATTGTAATGCTTTACCCTTGAAGGAAGATGTCAGTAACTTGACAGCCACTTGCATTTCATTGATTTCATGGATTGCACAAAGGTTAGCAATATCTTTAACATGATCACCTGGAGTAGTCTGATTTTCTCCACTGAAGTAGGGAATGTTCTTCAAGGCTGCAATAGGAACTGGATGTTGTGCATTAAGAGCAAGTGGGCTGCTGCCTGTGAAGTTGACATAGGGATCGTTCTGAGCCATTCTAATCGGTCTTAAAACCCTTGTATACTGAATGAAAGGCCTGTCAGGTGGAGGAGTTGAGAGAGTTCTGTTTGGTGGAGATGGAGACATTTGAATCCTTCTTCCTCTTTGCCTTATTCTTGGAGATAACTGCAGGTATTCAAATAGCTCTTCTTCTTCTCCAACTCTTGACCTTGTGGTGATTCTTCTCATGAGTTTTCAGGCCTGCACTGCTGAAACCAGTTGATTCTTCCCCTTGGAGTCACCAGATATGCAAATAATAGCTCTTATAAGCAAGAAAAATGCAGCAGATGCATATCAACTTTGCTGCAATAAGAATGAGACCTCTTGGTCCCGCCGGGCATGCCAAAACTGTTGTTGCAGACTCACAGCACCCCTGGATGCAGATCAGGCTTCTAGGTTGATGTTCAGGCATCCAGTGTGATTGCACAACATGGAATCCTTTCTCCAAGTGTGGGACTTGTAAATATGAGAAAGGATTCTCCAGAGAAGGATGGTTCATATTCCTCTATTCAGATGCCCACAAAAATGTAGAGGTTTTGCTAAAACCTAATCTACTTGCCAAGGAGACAGGGTAAGAAAATGCATAGAATAAAACCTAAACTACAAAGGTGATGCACCAAGGAATGTTAGACACTCGTTTTGCAAATTTAAAACAGACCACATAGATGAAATATAAACACCATGCACAGGTAACCAAACTGCAACAAGAGATCAAAATGACAGCAATGAATACATGAGAGGGTTGAGAGTCAATCACAACATATATATTATTTCTCAAGAGTTGATACAGTACATTGCAGTGGCCAATAGGCAAAAAGACTGGTATTACAACCCATATAGGAGGTTTGAAAGCTCCACAAATTCTCTTGCAAGCGAGGGAAGAAGGGAGGATGCAAAACAAGAATGTTCCGACCTTTTTTAAAGAAGCTCCTCCTTACAATATATACTAAGAATGAGAGAGGAAAGAGAGAGGAAAGTCGAATCTACCACAACCACTTCTAGATACATTTAAAATCATCTCATTATGGTAGAAGCGGCAGCTCCTGGAAAAACGGTAGGCTGTCTGCTGCATTAAAGTTGGTAGTTGAAGCATTGCTTCTGTCTATCACCACGCGTCAAAGATGTTTTCCTAATTTTCTCCCTCCAAATAGCACCAAAATTCAATATTGATCCCAGAATCATGTAGATAATTTCAACATCTTTCCGTTGATATGAAGAACGTGCAAATCCGAGCTCTGGATCGAAAGATATGATGATCTGAAGGTTTAGGGCACGAAACAGGCCAAAACAGATTTTAAAAAATCTTTTCCCGCGCTCTGCCATCTGGATGACACATGGTAGGCTCTAGTTTGCTAAGCAATTCCCTCTCTCCACCTTTTCGTGGCTTTCCTTTGAAATTTCCTTATGGGCCCCTTAAACTTGGACACGTGGCACTATTTCATTGGTTCGGATCAGTGCTCGAAAACTCGCCCCTTTGACTTTTTGGATTTTTCCCTTGGCGACACGTGTCATGCTATGATTCATCCACGGGCCTACCAAATTTTCACGTCCACCGCGTCTTTTTGTGCCAGATGTCCTTGTGCTGAAGTTTCCTATTTCGGCTGAACCGGCCGGTTCACGTCCTCGAGGCCCAAATGTCCCGAGCAGTTAGCCGTTTTTCTTCTCCTTCGGTCGAACTAGCTTTCCACGTCCCTCGCATCCTGACGGCCCAATTGTCTTTGTGCTAAAATTTTCCTTTTCGGCTAAACTGGCCGGTTCACTCCCTCCGTGTACATTTGTTCCACTTGTCCCAGTGCTTCGCGGGCCTCCTGGAGGCGTTTCAGTCGAACCGCGCCTTGGTGTCCCGAATGTCCCAATTGTTCCTAGGACAAGGACTTAGCCGATTTTCACAATTTTTTCCTGAATCAATCTACTTGCTTGGAACTGAAAACTCTGATGCATGTTATCAAATTAACTCTAGGGGGGGAATTTTAGATAACAGTTGATTCACCCAATGAGATCCTAGTGAGCTCAAGATCTGAAATTGATATATATTTTTCATTCATGCCCTCCTTTGGTATAGAAATTTTTAAAATTTATTTCCCTATGGTATCTCAAACAAGACAAGAAGTGGTCTTGACTTTCTTTAAAGGAGGAGGAGAAGTACCATGGAGGGCATCCACTGTATCAAATTTGGGAAATTCTACCCGAGATTAAGCCTTCCTCTTCTTACTATCAACCATCGGTTGAACCCAAGTGAAATAATCTCCAGAAGATGTTTTCGGAGGAGGCAATACAAGAGAAATTTGGGAACTTGGAGGTTAGGAGGTAAGAACCTCAACACTTAGAGTTACAGTGGAAGAGGTGGAAGTCCTTCTAACCTCTAACTTCAGCCTTGAAACATTAGTTTTCCCTGAATTAGGTACAACTATCTCAATCACATCCTCTTCCTCATCTTTTACTTTGCTTTCTTCTTCTTCTTGTCGTTCATCTTGTTTCTTTTCAACTATTTATTCTCTGACATGTTGTCATGTTTTCACGGGAGCTACCTCACTTTCCAAATATTGTGTTTTATGTTACTCAGCATCTTTCTCAAATTTTTCCAATCTATTTTCAACCTCTTTGGCCTTATATTTCTTCGTGTAAACCTTGGTTCCTGAATCCAAAGGAGAGGAGGAAGGAGGCTATTGACTCAGAACATCCTTTTTCTTGAGAAGAAGACATCTTTTGAGATTCCTTAAATTTTTTGTTGAACTAATACCTTTTTATTAGGAGCATAGGATTATTTAGGCCATTAGGGTTATCTTTCTCCTTTTGGGACCAGTAAATAGTGTGAAAGGAGTATATGTAATAGATTTTATATATGTTACAGTGTAAGGATCTGAACCATCATCAACCATCCTTCAAGAATTGTATACAATTTGAAGTCCTTGATCTAATGCAATGATAGCCTACCAAACATTATTTTCCTTGCTTTGTATTCATAAACACATTATTCCCAATAATCCTAAAATGTTGGCAAGTGGTAGTTTGTCATTATTAGATTTTTTGAAATGAAACTCTTGCTATCAAAAGAATCCATGTTCTAGTATAAGTGATAATTGAATGCAATGATGTTTATTTCAACGTTATGAGAATCCATGATCGATCTACATGTATAATTATTCAAAGTGATGGGAAATTAGATTCCTAGTATATTTTTATCTCTGCAAGTTCTATGAAGAACATCTATTTGCCTAAAAATATCGACCAGAACTATCTTATCATTGTAGTAAATTAGAAGTTTGTATGGTTCTCCTTTTAACCCAACTATTTGAATATATGATAACTTCTTGAATCATAGGAATAAGCTGCCATAGGTGGAAATTAGATTCCTAGCCTCCTGTGATACTCTATTAAGCATATCCCTTTTAAGAAATCTTACCAAGAACATGGTGAAGGCATCATTAAATATCCTATGATGAGTTTTGTTTTTCTCATAGGTGATTTGATTATAAAAATCATATGTAGTTGAGCTTTTCCTATTGTATTGACCTGTTAAGCCAATCCATATTCAGTACCATGTTACAGTATACATTAGATATGAGGTCATGTAGAATTTTTTTCTCTCGTGAACTTAGGTGAGTTGGTGAGTCATATTTTTACAAATCATCTCTTCCTAGATTAGGTGTTGTGTGCCTTCACAAATTATGTTGATATACACACTCATCTAGTTATGAAACTTGTTAGTTGATGACAGGCCCATTACCCTTGCAAGTAGTGTTATTATATCAGATAGTTCCTCTAAGATGTCAATTTTGTAGAGTTTTTTAGGTAATTTGTATGGCCCCTTTTTTTTAACTCTCAACCATGTCTTAGCAATCATTGTCTTGTATTTATTTGGATTGAGGTTAAACAGTCTTTGAGCTTCTACCCTAATTAAGATCTTTGAGTTTTCAAAAGTGGGAATACCCAAGGCCACATTAATATGGTGGGAATCAAGCTGAGTGATAACTTGTCCCTAAGGATGTTTTAATTCTTTGGTTTACGGATCAAAACTAGAAGCGTGGGTTAGAACTATGTCAGTGCACTGAACTAAGGTAGGGAAACTAGCAACATGAGCTAAACCACTATCTATAACACATTGAGCCAACAAGGTTGGGTTATCATATCATATACTAGCTCAAAAATCCTCTAAGTTCATGTGTTTGACATCACTATCACCTATATCAGGGATAGAGGTTTCTAGAGAGGAGATAAGGTTGTACCCAACATATTGGAACTTCATGATGACAATTTGGTTAGAAATCCAGGGAAAATGATGAGTTTTTAATGTTTTTTGAAGAGACCAAGGGGTTAGGGATCCAGAACTCAAATAACTATTAAAATGGACAAAACATGGATAAAAGTACTCACCTCTAGGATGAAAATGATGGAAACTTCACAATGGTCCTAACACACCTAGAATTTTTGAATTTGGGTAGGAAATGAGGAAGTTATGAGCTAAAATTTACTTTCACATGTGGGAGGAGGGATGCACACAACATTGTAATAGACAATTATTTTACAAATGTAAAAAATGAATTGAGTAGGGATGATTTATAACAAAAACTGGGCTCAAACTGTCCAATTCTCCCATTTCAACACCAAATCAGTGAATTGGGGGTTACTAAGCCCATGGGAACACTTTTAAACACAATTTATCCCTCCTTTGAATTCAAATCAGATATGAAGGTTGTGGGAAGAACTGATAGAACATAACTCATTCAACTCAATTTCTATAATGCGGGTATATCGGGTATACAGAAAACTCACGGCACGAAGGAAATTATTCCATGAGTTCCCATAATACCTGCATTCACCAATTTAATCGATGTGAGGGAGAGATTCAGATGAAATGGGCATGCGGAGAACCGAAAGCTAAGAGGAACTTGTTGGATGTGTTCAAATGGTTATCACATCCTTTGATCTATCTGATGCAAACAATAGAATGTGGTGAATCAGGACATGCCGTAAATTGTTGAATGGGAGGAACTTAAGAACCACTCCATACGTTCCAATAGCATATAATTTACCTGATCAAACCTATAATGCTGTCCAAATGGTAATGCGGGGAACATGAGGAATGAATGAATTGTTCCTCATGTTCTACAGAAGTCTGATTCATCTGGCCAAAGCCTGAGATGACGCAAAAAAGATAGATTGTTGGATTTTTCTTCATTTTTTGGAATTAACAAGATAAGTGCAACCAAGAGAAGTAAGTGACTTAGCCAAAAGTTTACAAATTTTAAAAAAATCACATGTTTTAGGTTTCTGACAATACCTGTCAAAGCATTCTATAGTCAAAATGTGTGGTTATTTATATTCTGGTCTCACATGCTGCTAAGAACCAAATATGGTACGAAATTCACCATTAAAGTTGAACCAATATCTACATGTCATGTTGAATCATATGATTCTTCCCCTTCCCAATTCAATTGCATGATAAATGAAGATAAAGATCATGAGCTAGCACCAACCCAGCAACCTCTTCCTCCTAGTTTAGTTCTTGACCTCTTATTGAATGAATGAGATAAAGAGCATTATGAATTTGATCTATATGACACAACTTTGGAAACTAGTTTGGGGACTTATTGCCTTAATTAGAAAGTTTTTACAGCTCCTTCACCTCTCAAAGAAGAAGAAGAAAATTCTACCGGAAAATGGAAAATGTTCTTTGATGGCTCAAGAAGTAGAAATGGGGTTAGAGCTAGTGTATTTTTTGTCTCTCCTTCAAACAAAATATTCTTCTTTTCTCATAGGTTATAGTTTGCATGTTCCAACAATGTTTTTGAGTATGAGGCATTGATTCAGGTCCTGATTATTACATAAAATAGACAAATTAAGGCTTTATAGATCTTTAAAGACACTGAATTAGTCATCCACCAAGTTAGAGGGAACTGTCCTGCCAAAAAATAGCTTCTCAAATCTTATAGACATAGAATTTGGGACCTCTTGGAGAGTTTTGATGGTCTCAATCTACAAGTGGTGCCTAGAAAATTTAACAAAGAAACAAATCAAATGGTAGCCATTGGATCAAAATTTTCACCAACTGAAGGTCTCATCCAAGGAAGTGAAAAACATGTAAAAATGGTTTTAAGACCATCAATCCCCGACAATGAAGTCAGCTAGAATATATTTGACAGTGATCAGAAAATTACTCAATTTATTCAAAATGAAGTTGAATTCTCCTCAAAGATGCAACCCATCTTGTAAAATTGTTATGAAGATCATATCATTCAGCTGAGGACCAACAAATTTCCCAAAGGATTGGTCACTCTTGATCACATGTTAGGTCTTAATGATGAATTTATAGGTGAGGAAAGAAATATGACAATGAAATAATATTATTATTAGTTATTTCTTATTATTAAAGATAAGGAGATTTTTCTTGGAAAGGTATTTGATGATTTTGTAAAGCAAGCATTTATCTCCTTATGTCAAGAATATAATTATGAATTCTCTTGGAACTATGGGGATCTTAAAGTATTTGATCCTAATATTATTGAGCATGTCATATATCTTGATCCTAGTTCAAATACAATCAAGAAAAAGCAAAGGCATGTCAATCCCAAAATAGAACCTCTCATGAGAAAAGAGTTATCCAGACTCATTGAGTCTAAAATTATCTTTCCCATAAAATACTCCTCTTGGGTGGATAACCTAGTTCCTATTAGAAAAAAAAAAAGAAAGGAAAAAAAAAGATCTGGATTGATATTAGGGATTTAAATATGGCCTCTTTAAAATATCATTACCCCCTAACTTTCATAGAATGGATTCTACAAACTGTGGCAGGAGCTAGAAGATTTTCTTTCCCTGATGGATACTTAGGATTTAATCAAATCAAGGTCAAATAGGAGGATAAACATAAAACTAAATTCGCAACCAAATGGGTAACATATGCATATGAAAAGATGTCTTTCAGTTTGTCTAATGTAGGTGCCACATTTCAAAGAGCCGTGGACATTGCATTCAAAGGATACATAAATGAGTTCATCCTTGTCTATTTGGATGATATAAAAATATTATCAAGGGAAATAAAAAACCATATGGAAAACCTTGAGAAGGTATTTAAGAGATGCAGGGATTTTGGCATATCCCTAAATCCTAAGGAATGCATTTTTTCAGGTTCACATGGCAAGTTTTTAGGGCATATTGTTTCAGAAAGAGGTATTGTTATTGATCCTAAAAGAGTCTCAGTTATCCTTTCTCTTTCCTTGTAAGCTCACAATAAAAAATTTTAGTCCTTCCTTGGAAATATTAACTTTGTTAGGAAATTCATCCCTAACTTTGCAGGACTTGTCAAGTCCATCACTATAATGCTCATGAAGGATGCAGTTTTCAAATGGACTGTGGAAGGTAAGGAAAACTTCAACAAAGTCAAACAAAAAAAATATAAGGCTCACACACTCACCAATTTTGATTATTAAAAAAAATATCCTTTATTCTTATAGAGTTGAATCTATCATTGTTGCAGTATAAACACAAAAGGATGATCAAGGTAATGAGAAACCAGCGCCAATTTTCAATAAAAAATGGAAGAATTATGAGGTGAAATATAGCCAATTGGAAAAATAGATCTTCTCCATTATGAGATCTCTTAAGAAATTTAAAAGCATTCTTTCTTCCAACCACATCAAAATATTAATCTCACATCCTAGTGTGAGATACTTTATCATGGGAGAAGAAATCGATGAAAAGAGAGTTGGTTGGGTAGAAAAGATCATGGAATATGATGTGACCATTAAGGAAACATGACGCGTAAGAGTAAGGGATATTTGTTGGCACAAAAGATGGAATTGGATGATGCAAATTAATCACATATAAAAAAATTACAGTTGATTGAAGTTGAATAATTGAGGCAGACTGTCATGATAAAAATGTAGGAACATGCAAAAATCTACCAAGAATTGGTTTGATAAAAGAGAAAAAAAAATCAATGAAGGATATTTCATCCTCAAATAGGATGCAGATAGAGATAAACCAGAATGGTACTCTAATTTTGATGCAATCTAGATTGGACCATATATCATTTCTTCTTGCAAGAAGACTAACTCTTTTGAGTTGTCAACACTTGATGGAGAAATACTGCAAATCCCAGTCAATGGGATTTATCTTAAACTTTTCCATTAAGTTGATCTATTCCATCGTGTACATACTTATGTTTGGTATTGTTAAAGGTTCCACCCTTGTTCTCTCTTTTTGTAATAAGTGTTAGTATGTACTCTGCATGTTCTATTTGGAATATGTATGATCTTTCCTTTTGTACATTATGTGTGGATTTCATTATGTTGGTGTTTTGATTCCATAGAGTTGGCTTAAGGAAGAAATCAGATATGGGGCAGTCTTCAAAATTCAATCATACAACCCCAAGATCAACTAAAAATTAGAGTTCTCTAGGTTCTCACTTTGCAAGGTTTGAGGTGTTTTGTCCTGGTTCAAGACAATTCCACTCTCATTAAAACTAAACTCTTCTAATCCTTCAGTATCTCTTGGAAAATCAATGTTTGGGACCATTTCACAAATAATTATCAAGTAGATCCTAGTAATCATCTTCTTAACAAAATTTTGGAAAGTTATAGTACAACTCTAAGTTTATATAGATTCAAGTGTAATATTTTCATGATTTAAGATCAGTTTTCCAAGTTTATTAGACTTGACTCCATGCCCAATGAATGCATGAAATGCCATTTATATCCATATAGTAGGTAGATGACCCCTAAAATTCACCAAAAATGTTATCTAAAATACCCCCCAGGGCTATTCTAACAACTTGCATAAAGAAATTTGGACTTTGACACTTTTTTAAGCCTTGGTGGGATTTTTCTATTGATTTGCAGTTTTGTAGGTGCACAAATTTCAAGACGGCCCTCAAGCACAAATGTTAGTATTTATCAAAATCAAGGAGTTATCTAACACTTGATCATTTTTGCAGAGTTTGAAAATTTAAAAACTGCCTCCAAAACTCCTCCGTCCGACACCATGTGGTGTCTTCGCAGGGATCTAGAGCTAACATGCAGGGTTGTAGTTGGAAACTTTGCAGCGGAACTGTAAAATGCATTCAAATTTCTAAGGCCCAATTACATACTGGACATGTGGAGGTCATTCAGATGCTTGAGTATAAACTGCATGGAATTAGTTCACATTTACACAATCCTGTAAATATTCAAGGTGCAATTGAAGCACCGAAACCCACCTTAGAACATGTGTCACCTCATTGGAAGTCATGTTGGCATGTGGTTCTATTAGGTTTTGTCATTAATTAAGAAACCACATTATTGACAAATCATATGATGTATTAGGGAAGTTGATGTTGTATGTGATGTTGGCATGATGATTCAGATGTTTACTTGATGATACAATGAGATTTAGTGTGGATTGTTTTCTCTTGCAAGCCCATTCAGGTGAGTAGGTGATGTTTCATGATGGTATGATATTTTTTGATGCTTGAGAAGCATGTTTTCATTATGGATATAAGGTTTGGAGAGTTCTTAGGCACTCACAGTAGTCCAATGATGCAGATATAGGTGCGTGGCTATGTTACAACTGTTCATCCGGTGTAGGCATAGAGCTATATGATATCATTTATGCTTGAATTTAGGTATATCAAGTTGTATCATGTATTTTTATGTCATTTCAGAGGTTTTATGATGAGTTATAGCATTCTTTCATTTGACCCTATCTTCTACAAAGAGAAACCTTAAGGATTTATTATGTAAGTCTCGGTGTCTGGAGTTTTTTAGGTATGGTGTTGATATTATTATGATTGTAGATGTTAGTGTGATGTGTCATGGTGTTTTGATAAAATTTTGAGGTTACTAGGATGTGAGTTTTGCAAGATATGTCAGTTTATGTGAGACATGGTCAAGAACAAGTGTTTTTCCAACACAATTTGGTACTTCTGATGCTCACCCTGAAGTGTTTGATTTGCATGGAACCTTATGGATTTCGGGTATTTTCCTATGATGATTATAGAAGGTTTCACAAAATAATTAGGTTATTTCATCATCAGGTTTTTATGAATGAACGTTAAAAAGATAAAGTGGTCTAAAACCCTAGTTAAACCCTAACTAGGAGCAGTTTACAAAAAGAGAGGTATAGTGACCCAGTTTTGGTTGTTTCATCAAAATGTATGATTGTATTATGTATATTACTATATTATATTTATATAAATGTATGGTTGTGGTCATGGAGATGAGTGGGCCCCACTCAAACAGGTCAGTTTCTGAAGAAGAAGGTTTTGGGGCAAGGTTTTCCAAAAGAGGTATGTGCTAAATTGATGGTATGGAATTTATGAGATCTTATGTTGATGTAAATGGAGGTTTTATGAAATTTTCATGCTAGTACATGGTCATTTGAGGTCCATTCAGGTTTACTGGTCAAAGGGTTGTTTTGAGGCCTTAAAAAGAAGGGTTCATTGAAATGGGCATATCTTGAGCTACATGTGGAATTTTTAGGGTATTAAAAATGTGTTAGAAATAGGATTCAATGATATAAATTTTTTCTCATGAAAAAGTGATTTGATATTGTTTCCAGGTCATTCTTTAGACAGGAAGGTTTTTTCCAATGCAGGATAGGATGTGTTTTTATGATTATTTGAAGCATGAGATTGATTAGGTGATGCTTTATATCACATGTAATGTTAAGAGGGATGTTGTTTTCATCCAATTAATCCATTTATAGGTATTTTAAGTTAATATAAATGTTTTTATGAGCTAACCTTTTGAAAAATCATTTTTGGCAGGTTGATTTGGTGAAGAAAAAAGTGGTTGTGGTTTGATAAGGTGTTTGATTCAAGGCTTATAACTTCATTATAAGTGTTCTATATGTTCTATAAATTCCAAAATGTGGTCACATGTCATGGTTTTGTTGAGTAGAAGTGGTTTTTTTGCATGATGAAGTTTACAGGGTGTTAAAGGGTGTAGGAAACATCAGTTTTAAGATTTGCAAAGTGCATTGGGCCCATTGAAAGAAATAATTTGATTGGTTAAGATAAATTGAGACAATTTATGAATGTTAAATGATATTTTAATCATGTGTAATGTATTATGGGTCATTAATATGTATGGTTTTGATGCAAGGGAATTTTTAAGATTATGCTCATGGGGTTTTGAGCCATTTTTGACACATGTAATGAGGTTTTTAGCTAGGCCAATCTACTTGGGTCACTTATTACTTTTGTAATTAAAATTTTGGATTTTTCCTTGATGTATTGGTTGAGCTAAAGGATGGAAATAGTTTTTGTTTTAATTTGAAATCAAGAGGAGCTTATAAAACATAGTTTTGGGTGTTTTTGCAAGCTAGTTGTGTATGTGCAAGGTGAGCGACCTTGGTGAGTAATTTTTGTAGGTGTATTAGCATGGATTTATATCAGATCAAGTGAGTTACAGGTAAATAAATTTTAGGAAGCATCTGTGCAATATTTTAAAGCATTGAGAAAAGAAGAAATAACTAGATTGTGCAAGTTGAAGACCTAGGGTCTGAGTAAGAGTTTAGAAGAGTTTGGAGTTGAATATTTTGATCACTATCAGATGTGGTTTCAAAATATTTTTAGTGGTCATACTTAATTAAAATATTTTTTGATGAGTCATATTCATGCAAGTCTCTTGATGTGTGTAATATCAACAAGGGTTTAGGGGTTGGTGTTCCTTGTGGGGTTGGTGCCTCACTAAATAAATCTATTGTGCTGTGTAATATTCACTTGAGTATTTTTTTTGTGTAATATCAGAAAAAAAAAAATTCAGTGGGTTTTCTTCCCCTTTAGGGTTTCCCACTTACATCTTGTGTTATGGTGTTTCTCATCTTGCTCTTGGTTTATTGAATGAATGTTTCATGTTGTTGTGCACACATTAATGAATGGATAATTGATTAATGTTTTATGTGAGTAATTTGAACTTTAAATTGAAATTTTAAGAACTGATTCACCCCCCTCCACCTCTTAGTCTATTTTTCTTTCAACAATTCAATGGCCAAAATGCAAAAATTACAATCCTACATATTACAAATATATCCCCGACCCTTGACAATGGAGCTTTCTTGTCCATATATTTCGATCCAGAGCTCCATTATTTTCCATATTTATTGAATTTGAACCGTATTCTCATGGGATGCATTTTGTAATATTTAAATGGTGGTTTTGATGAAGTTTGGGGCTATTATTACGGAAAACCAAGATTTACAAAACCAAAGTGCAAAGCAGGCATTTCTTCACTAAACCAAATTTAATAAAGTATAGGTGCCACATTTTCACCTATAGTTTATGATGGCATGTTTTGAGACATATTTTATGCTCATTTCTCCTCTAAAGAGAAATCATATCGGTCATTTGGGATGGAGGGTGGTTGAAACCATTAAAATACAATCTACGACCTCCTCTCTCTCCTCTCCTAAAAATTGTAAATGTGAGTGCTTAAACACATTTTAAAGGGTTTGATTCTCTTTGGATTTTGGGATTCTTTAAATAGTTCTATTCGGTTCAATTATTTTGTTCATTTGACCTCTGTGACTCACATTCAAATTGTTTTTCCTCTATTATGTGGTAAGGGGATGAAATGAGATGAGGATACGGTTGGGTGAAATTGTGAACATGTGAGTTTGGAGGTGGAATAAGAGGGGGATGAACCAAAATGCATGCCAAGGAAGGATTATTACCAATATGTACATCCTTAAGGTGTTGTTTCATACATACAACATCATTGAAAGTGTGTGATAGGTGAATTTATAAGTGGCATGATATATGTAAAAAAAAATTGAAAATAGGGCAATGATCTTTGACTAAGGGAGTGGAAACAAGAGACTATGGATGAGTGCATGCCAACATGCAACAAAGTCAAGAATGAACTTGTTATGAACTTTATGAAGTATGTGAAGGTCGACCAAGGTTGTGTTAGGCACAATGTGGATGGAGAAGTGAGATAAACATGCATCAACAAGTTTTTTGAATGTGTAAATGTTGTGGGAGGCACAAGTACTAGTCGATTTCTTGGTCGGTAAGTGAAAGTGGAAGGCATGCAAAAGAGGCAAATAGTTGTGTTGAAGAAGGCTGCATACTTAGAAAAATATATGAAATTATTGTTGGGGGGTCATTTACACCATTTAATTTATCAAAATGAGGTAGTTTAAAGTGTGTTGGATTGGGGTTGCATGGCACAATGGAATGAATAGGATCATTAAAACATTGGTGATGATTTGGCATAGTTAGAAGTCCCCCAAGTGTTGGGAATAAATATTTGCAATGCATTTGATGAGGTGTTGGTAGAGAAAGATAGGGTGTGAGTGAGCATGGGGGTGAAAAGAATCCATGGGGAATTACTAGGTAGAAGGGCCGTGTACAGAGTGTTTGGGGTTGGACCAAATATCACATGGACTAAAGCATATGTGGAGGGGACCAAAGAGCATAATGATCAGAGTACGCATGGAGGGGATTGTAGAGTGCAAGGGTTAGAGTATATAAGTATGTGTGGATAGTGTACAATGGGATGTGGGGAAATGTTGGCTAAAGGTTTGGGGTATGGTCTTGGATTTTGGGGTAGCACCTCCATTAAAATAGTCCTTTTTTATGCAATTCGTGGGTGTGATTTGAAATTAGTAGAGTAGGTCATAAAAAACGTGGTGATAGGATTAAGAGGAAGTAAATAAGGGTAGTGGGGAAGTTCCCTGTGTTAGGAAAAAATCTTATTGCTCACATTTTTTAAACCTTCCTAACCTCTCATAGGATTTTAATTTTGTTTTGTTATTGTTGTGATCATATTATGTAGGATCTTAGTTTGTTGTAGTTTTGGCTATATAATAGCCAACTCTATCTATGCCACTATAGTGTGTGAATAATATTGTGATTTACTAATGATTAAAGCTACTCATTTCCTTTTGTTTGGCGTGAGAGTGATATTGTTCATGTGTTTGTAATGCATTTTAGAAATATCATAGGAGAATGCTTCATTGAGTGCATAGAAAAATAAACATTGACGTCCATGGACTAACGCAACATATGTGACAGAAGGACTTACAAGCCAAATCATTGATTTCATTCTTGGTCTACATATATTTTGTGACATGCTAGAGATTTAATCATTTCTTTATGTGAAAAATCTAATGCCACATAAGGAGCATTATCAACGTCTATTAGAAATTTGACTCTCTGGCATTGTGATAATGTCTCCTGTCATGTTTTTTCTTGGATTCAACGTTCATTCAGTGTAGATGTTGTGTCTGCTAGCTATGTAATAAAAATTCTATTAGAATCGATCATGGATCGGCATAGGGTTAAACACAGTTCTCATCGTCATATTTTGTGTACATCAATTTTTGTTGCTTGATGTGGCCAACCAGACTTGCATACTTTATGTTCTAATTTGCATTCAACCACAAAGTTATTTTTTGATCTGGACTCCAAGGAATTATCATTTCCCAGTATTGAATACCACGTGGTAATATTGTTTGCATGAAGATCAAA
Source organism: Taxus chinensis (assembly GCA_019776745.2). Classification (NCBI taxonomy): domain Eukaryota; kingdom Viridiplantae; phylum Streptophyta; class Pinopsida; order Cupressales; family Taxaceae; genus Taxus; species Taxus chinensis. The sequence continues at coordinate 775,931,831 of CM034146.1, forward strand.
GGCAAGTTAAATACATATGACTGGTCCATATTTCTGAGTGTTGTCAAATTAATATTCATTTTGCATGACTTTTGGTGTCTTGGGAATGCAAATTAGTGATAACTTAGTAATTCGTGGTTATGTTTTCATGCAAGACTCTATTGGTGATTGATTTTATCTCCCCTCTTTTTACCCAGTATATGCCTTCAAAAAAAATTCTTCGATTGGTTTTCTCATGTGAAAAATGTATGCTTGAAAGATGCACTCATGTTGAATGTCAATGAAAACTTTGTGTTTAAGGTGTTGATCCTCTTTTTCAGTCAAGGATTAAGAATGTGTGTCATTACTGAAGAGTCCCTATGATTTTTCCCTTTGGAATGTTTCCCTAGTTGTCCTCAGTATAAATTACAGACTGTAAAAGCTTATATGACTTGGAGGGTATTCAAAGACAAAAATTTGGGAAAATGTAGAAGCAAGGAGCATCATCATGGAAAGAAAGAATATTTTCCATGTGTCCCTCTGACATACCTTTGAGAAAGTGTAAGAAAATCGAGAGCCTTCAAATTACAATATTCAAACATGTGGCTTAAGTGCGGCAGAGCAGTCCTGGTGGGATGGAAAGTCAAAATAAAGGGAAAGAACGCGCAAGCCTCCACATGTCTCCTGGGCACAACTTCAAGATGGAAAAAGTCTGTGAAGGGAAGGAAATTTCCACAAAATAAAGAAGGGGCCCTGTGGATGGATATTCAAATTCACGCTACTCTAAGTAGTGTTTCTCAAACTAAGGTAACAGTGCGAGGCGGGTCATGTATCACAATCAAAAATGTCACCTCATCCAGTTGAGTTGTGGAAATGTTTTTTTTTTAAGTTGCGATATACTAAAGGACATAGTGAATACATGGTAGGACATCATTGGATACATGGTGGCAGTTTTATTTTACAAACAATGTTGATGTCAAGCCCAAGAAGTTCTAAATACAAAAACAAAGGAGAATTGCATGAAAAAAGAGATAAAGATGCAAATACGAAGACTGAAGAGAAATTTTAGGATAGTTTTCCTGAATCAATCTTTTATCTCATTATAACTATTATCTTTGTTTCATGAAAATTGAATATCATTCTAAAGCATTTTTAGACATAAATCAAAATTGGGGTTCTATAAGGGCCCCATCCCATGATGAATAAATTTGTATACATATTGGAAGAAAGGACACATGAAGAGACACAACACTCAGTTATCCTTTACTCTTACTTTGAAATCTCTTCCAAGTGGAGGACTTGTTCAATAGCATGTTCTTCCTTTATATGAATTCTTTTGAACCCTAAGTTGTTTGAACAAATAAAACTAACCCCACCTGATTTTGAGACATCTCCATATCCATTAATGACTCAAAGGTCATTTTGGGATAGTCCATAATATTCTCCAACTCGATCTTTTTCTAATAAGAAGATAACAACTCCAACAGGTCCGAACCACCTATAGGAAACTCCAACATGTCTGAACCACTTACAAGGGGTGGACTGACTGGGAGTAGACTGAGGAGGATCTTGTGAAGTGGTTGGAAGAGAAACTATTGTGTCCCTTGGGCCTGGTGGAGCAAGAGATCTAGAACTAAACCCACCCTTGTGAATCCTCATGAAGGTTGGATGCTCTCTTAACAGATGAACAGGCCGAGGTCCTGATAATGTTTTCTCCATCAAAGAAACCCATCACAGTGAATGAATTGAAGGTTGAAAAGTGGACTTGCCCTTTCCTTCCCTGGTGGCACCAGGGTTCACTTTAAGAGACCTTTTGGAAATCAGAGGTGGAAAATACCTGATGAATATCCCTAGAACCACTTTCTCCAAAAAGGTAATTTTTGGGGGGTTTGTGTGAAAAAATTTCATCTGAAAGAAGCTTTCATTTTCAAGTCATGTGACAGAATACCTGCAGACACATGAAAGAATATTTATTGTTGTGTGACAAAAAACCTCCTGTTGTGTGACAATAAGGCTACTTTCGCGCAACAATAACCTTATTATCGCATGACAGGAGGTTTGTTGTCACACTATATTAACCTTATTGTCACACAACAGTAAATCTACCATCACACGTCTGTAGCCTCTGCCCGATTGTCATGCATCAACAACACAAGATTTTCATGCATCAACAGACTCTCCTTGTCACACGTCAATAGACTCTCCTTGTTACGCATCAACAGAATCTCCTTATTACATGTCAATAGACTCTCCTTATTATGTGTCAACAAAATCTCCTTTTCACGCGTCGACAGACTCTCCTTGTCACTCTTCAATAGACTCTCTATGTCACACATCAATAGACTCTCCTTGTCACACGTCAACAAACTCTCCTTGTCATGATTCAATAGACTCTCCTTGTCATGCATCAAAATAATCTCCTTGTCACACGTCAACAGACTCTCCTTGTCACCCATCAACAGACTCTCCTTATCGCACGTTAGTGGAACTTTCTTGTCAGGCATCTGAGAACAATACTTGTCACTCAACTACAAATATGATGAATATCTATAAAATTATACTTTGTGTACTAGCCTATGTTACTTTGGAAGTTTACTGTAATTGATAATAGATATGCCCCCATGTGATATGAGTGAGCAAGTAGTGTTATACTTGGCGAATGATATATGATTATATAAGGGATATTTTCAAGGGTAGGTGAATCCAACCCCTAAAAACAATTAAATTGTAATTTTTAGGTGAACAGGTCACTGACCCGTGCCAAAAAAATCACCTTTTCAATTTTTTCTAAAATGGTATATTCTCCATATTATGAATATTTGCCACTAAAAAAATCTTGGGTGGCAGATAATGGTTCTTTGGAACATTCAGGAGATGAAGGTTATACTTCCTCATCATCAAAAATGACAATTAGGGTTTGAGAGCTTTATTCCCCCCTCTTCCTTCTTGAGTATGGTATTGGTGTGGTGGATGGTTGGGATGATGCAGGTCCTACTTGACCTTTTTCTAGAGAAATGATTCTCTTCTCCATTTCATCCACTTTATGAGAAATGACAGGCACAATATCAATGAAGGACTTTTTATAGAGCACATAGGATTCTTTGGGAATCTCCATCAGTAAAAAAAATTCATCACATAGGAAGGGAAACTGATAGTCGGTCACCCCTATCAAAATAGGCCTCCTTTCAATCCACAATTTCTTCAACTCTTATGGGGATTTCTGGTGTTCCCACTGAAAAAGATGATAGTACATAGATTGGAAGGCTGAGAAGACATGATTGATCCTGATCAATCTTAAAAGGAGTGAGATCTAAACTTTCTGATATGTAAAGGGTCCCCTACCATCCCCTGGGTCTACAATATGAAGCAAATCCCTAACAAAGGCTTCATCTAGACCAGTCGGATCAAATATTTGTTTTAAGTCTTCTAAGGAAATCTCCTTCAAACTTTTCGCTACAACCACACTCGTCATTGTGCCAATAAAATTCTCTCCAATATTTCTTCACATTCGAGACTGGAAAAAGAATGCATATTGATAAAGAAATAAAGTTGAATTTATAATGAGGATGGCGTAGACAGATTGAGTTGAGTAGAATCACTGTCATCAGATGAAATAATACTTTTCACTCATCCCACACGAAGGAAATAAATTTGAGAGAGATTGGCACTAGGCAACATAAGAAATTTTATTGATGTGATATAATCCATGCGAGGATACTCATATTTGAAAGGTATGAACACAAGTATGTATTATTCGAGGTTGATTCTCAAAAGGTGAAAAGGATTGCATGTCACATCAAGCCATATGGAGGTGCATGGGGATTATCAAAAGGGATTTTATTGTACACCAAAAGCAAAGAAATGATTAGACAATTGTCAAAAGGGATGACATGGTACCCCAGTCATACTTAAGAGAGTAAAAATCATGATTAGCTCACATCTTTTCCACTTGGTAGCATAAGATGAGATATTTTCAAGAGGATAACAATAAATTAAGTTGTATGTTGTAAAGAGTAATATTCTCTTAGAGAGTCATGTTTTTTGGGGGGGGGTCCTTAAAATTGAGTGAGTGAAATTGTATAAATGCAATGAGAATACTCTTGCATAAGGGGGTTAAAATTTTCTAAACTTTTTAGAAAATAAAGGCGTAAACTGAGAGAACCCATTTTTTAAGAACTTGTTTGAGAAACTTGTTAATTTCTTTAGCTTTCAAATCGAATCATGTCAAAATGGTTGTAAGTGTATAGCCATTGACAAGCATTAAGACTACAAATGAAACTTTCCCTTGCTGATGAATTTGATGAGTTTTGAGTTAATTGTGTTTAATCGTGAGAATTGTTGTGTTTACTATTAATTTGAGATGTTTCAAAGTAGCTATTCATGTTCCTGTTGCAATCTTATGTTAAGAATTACTATGAATCACACAAGATATTTTCCTTATGGTAGCATCATGGTAATTGCAATTGTGTTGTGAGAAGATCTTTTATTTTGTTATGCAATTAATATTTTTAAATTGACTTTTCTTCCATTTTGGTTATAAAGGTTGTTTGTAAGTCTATGAGTGTATCTTAGGTGTGACAAATCAGGGATTCCTGATGTTTTATTAAGTGTTTGGCTTGATATTTTATGTTTAAATTCTCATAGATTTTGTGAAACCATGTATTTTTGGGCTTCCATGGATGCACATCTTCTAGTTGAGGGTTCACTGTTAGTCATTTGAAGTGTTCTAATCCTCTCATCTGGAAGATTTTCCAACATTTGTTAAAAGTTCTCAAATATTTGGTATAATCAACTTTATCCTACTTAATTCCCCAGCAAAATACATCCATAACTAATAAATCCTACAAGAACCACCCCTGCTTGTACTGCTTATCAATAAATGCTAAGGAGATTTGTTGAATTTACCCATCCTTTACCTGAAATATGTAGGAGAAAGCCAGTTTTATTATTGTCTTTAGTAACCTAAACCTTTTCTAGGAGACATCTGTATTTTCTATGGTGACAACTCATGAGAATTATATTATGTCACATTAACCATGTCTTCTCAAGGTTATTTCTCAATGTCCTAAAAAAAAGAGTCAAATATTGTTGGTCCATTCTTTTCCTTTACAAATACAGCTTACAAAATGGATCCTCTCACCATGGTTGAAGGTAGAACCTAAAGTAGTAGGGTAGATCAAACCCTTAGCATGGTGTTATCCAAATTTTCCTAAGCTCGAGTAATAAAGAGACAATTAGATCCCACCTCGGCTACAAAACGGTTCAAATTATGATCTATCTTTCTCTAAGCATCCCACTCATCATGTTGATGTTTCTTGACTTCAAAGGGAGAACAGGTTTGGGTACGAATAGAATCCATGCACCATATCCCACTTTGCATTCCATTTGTGCAAATTTAAGTCGGTCATTCCTTCAAATTTCATTATGTGTATTTTAATTTATGGTCACGTCACAAATTTTTATTTTTATAACATAGGAGAGTGTTAGAGTAATAAGAGTAATTGGTCGCGTCAAAATATGTGTGTCTCTCTTTTTCATATAGAAATCTTAGGTTATGTTGTGAAGAGTTTGAATATATATATATATATATATATATATTGTCAATGTTTTCATAGGTCAAGTTAGTTAAAAATGACGCATTCTCGGTTGAACCGACGTCCTGGTTATTGGTAATTAACAATGGAAGTGCCATTAGAAAAATTCATTGGTCTCAATTTCCACACTTGGAAAATGAAAATTCAAATGCAGCTGATGAAATAAAATCTGTGGATAATTGTTAATGGTCAAGAAATGGCTCCACCAGATCCACCAAAATTGGCAGAATGGCAGAGTAGGGATGATAAATCCAAAGCCATTATTGGGATATCTCTTTCAGATTATGAGCTACATTATATTGATCTCAAGAAATCATCTCATGAAATCTGAGAAAACCTAAATAAAACATTTGATGCTTAAGCAGTGAACACAAAAAATTCTCTCAAATTATAGTTTTTTAAGTTAAAATGGGTGAAGGAGTTACAATGTCCAGTCATATTAATGATTTACCATCTCTCCTTCGATGGCTAGCAGAAGTCAAATCTTCAGTAGAAGATGATGCAAAATCTATTATATTGAATAGTGTGCTTCCCAAATACAATAATTTTGTTTTAACACTTGGTCAAATTCCTTCCAACTCATTGGAAGATATGATATCAAACCTTCTAGCTAAATTAAAAATGACCAAAGAACATGTCAAAGAGGAAATTGCAATGTACGTGAAAGAGAAACACAAAAATTTATCTAAAAACAAAGAGGAAATGGAATGCTTCTACTACAAGAAAAAGGGACATACATCTTCATATTGTATAATTCAAGATAAATATATACTAAATGGAAAATTGTGAGTAAATGAATCCAATATAGCCATAGAAGAAGAATCGGATACTGAAGAATAACCCATGAACGAAGAATATGGCTATATTTCTGACGATATTTTTTTCTATGAAGGATACCAAAGGCTGGAGACAACGGAGGTAGGAGTAAAAATATGGCTATATTTCTAACGATATTTACCTAAAATATGTAGGAACAATATGGTTTTATTGTTTTCTTTAGTAACCTGAACCTTGTCTAGGAGACATCTGCATTTTCTAAGGTGATAACTCGTGAGATTTAGATTATGTTGCATTGACCATGTATTCTCAAGGTTATTTCTCAATGTCCTGAAAAGGAGAGTCAAATATTTTTGGTCCATTCTTTTCCCTTCCAAATATAGGTTAGAAAATGGGTCCTCTTTCCCTAGTTAAAGACATAACTTAAAGTAGTAGGGTAGGTCAAACCCTTAGCACGGTGTTATCTAACTTTTCCCAAGCTCGAGTAACAAAGAGACAATTAAATCCCTCCCTGGATACAAAACAATTCAAATTATTATATATCTTTCTCTGAGAATCACGCTCAGCATGTTGATGCTTCTTGAATTCAAAGGGAGAACTGATTTGGGTACCATCACCGCTCTGGTGCCATTTCCAGGAATATTTGTGAAAATACAAACAAATATCGACATCAAGTAATGTGTGAAGTATATCTGAATGTGAATCTATGATCTATATTCAATCCTTTATGCGGATTTGTAAAAAATGAGCTAAATCAGAATTCAATTGCTTGATATTTTCCTAGTTTAAGGAGGGTTTTGATTAAATATCGCTTAGATAGGATTAATTGTTGATAAAGGATGATGATATTTTCTAAGGTTTATTGAAATAAGTGTTCAAATTCAATTAACTAGTTGTTTCAATTGGTTTATACATCTAAGATACAAGATCTTAGTGGTGAATCCATTCATCCCAGAGAAATTTAGTAAATACGAGTACCTTAAGTCTCTATTTCTGAGAATTTGTTGTAAAATTTGTAAAACTAGAAGGAAGAAGGTATTTCTTCAAGTCAGATCCAACTAGAAAATTGTTTCCATAACTGGGGAAAATAAGTCAAGTAAGAAGATAAATATGGAAACCATTACGTGGTCAGGAGACTAGAAAGAAAAGTAATCCCTACTCCTGATTTGGATCAGCCATTAGTTGAAGATTACTCTAGCGCATTCAGATCATTCTAGAACACATAGCCTGAGAGGTAACCTACATACTCCTATTGGTGAGGGAACTTCTTTTGTAAATCATCAAGGTATTTTTCAATCCCCCTTTCTGTTGTTTCAAGATAGTAAGGTTCACTATGAGAGGGAGTTATTAAGGGATTTATCCTTGGGAGATCCTATTCCATTATTCCAAAATCCAGTAGCTACCACCAACATTGTCAACCCCGTTGTTTTCAATATCCCTCATTGATAACATGGCTCAACCTCCACCTCAGACCCCCATTTGTTGTAAATGTATATTGACCCATAAATTTTCAGGGGATGGTGGGATATCCAAATGCAATACCAAATGATCTAAGAAATAGGTTACCAAAGTTTCAAGGAAACAATGCTATTAGCGGTGACTAACATCTCAGGATTTTTATTAACATCATAGAATATTTTGAGATCAAACATGAGGATGTCTATGTAAAAATGTTTATCCATACTTTAGAAGAATATGTCCAGGGATTGGTATAAATATTTGTTGGATAATTCTATTAATTCTTGGCTCGCATTAAAAAATGAATTTTAAGGCACAATATGGTGATAGAATTGATCCAAGGTTTCTTCTATCCGAATTCAAGAATATTAAGAAAAACCCTAATGAGCTTGTTCAATACTTTAACACCATATTCAATAAATAAATTTAAATAGACTGCCTATAACATTGAGACCAAGTGATGAGTATTGCTTAATTAAATATTGTGATGCCTTTGATAAGAAGGAAACATATTATCTAAGGGACAAGGACCCTACAAACCTGAGGCAAGCCTTCATAATGGAAGTACAAATTGAGAATAATATCAAGGCTGCAGGAAATCCTCCCAAGAGGGAGGGTGTTAAATTGATCAATCCTGAGAAGCCTTAGGTAGGCAAGGCTATGGATCTAGAAGAAGTTATTAAAACCTTGGAAGGGGCTGGTAAAATAAATTTCATACAAACTTTCCAAGGAGGAGAAGGGAATAGGACAGAGCTCTCAGGGCCATAATCAGCCTATAAGGGATGAATAGATTTGGTGCTCATCCAAGAGGTGAGATTAGAAATTAAGATAGAGGAAAGGGACATATGGGGTCAGGAAGTAAAAACAGCCTCAGAGAGAAAATAAACTTTTCCCTGATCTATTGACTGCAAGGGTCTTTATGGTTGAAGAGGCACATGTCATTGACTGGTGTGACAGATGCTTCTTACCCCATCCTCCATGTGATCCAAGTGAAGGGGGTGCAGAGCCTGAAGATGACACCACTTTTGGAGATGTTTGTATGATGGAAGTGTCCTGATGATTCACAGTGTGGGGTTTCCTCCACTGAATTAATAAGTGCTTAGACTATTGAGGGTTTTTGGGATTGCGTCCATCGGGTTTCTCCTTCTTCCTTCTACTAGTGATGTTGACATTGATATGGTTCAAGGATTTTGAATTTCCTAATCATGAATTTGAGTACTTAAGGGCTCTGATGATTAAGAAGTATGATGGAGGAATTCCTTCTGAGGAGGACCAGCAGCTTCTGATGAACGCAGTAGTAGCTCAAGAAAAAGAATACAATATCAGAAGTAGAATTTTCAAAGGAGGAGGGCCACAACCCAAACCAAAAAATCCCCTTCTCACTAATATCCCAAAAGATCCTCCCAAAAAGGATACACCTAACAAGGGTTCCAGTTATTCCCAATAAATCCTATACCCCTGTCCATGCCCAAGCCATGAAGATTCTCATACTGGCAAGAAGAAGCAGTTACTCTCCCTCCCAACGCAGTGTTACCCAAATATACCCCTTGTGATATGGCTCAGATTTTTAGTCAGATTAAATTCACTATACCTATTGTTGAATTTCTTAGGATCCCTGAGCATAGGAAAAGGGCATTTGAGTATTTGGGATTCAAGGAGGAAGTAGTGCCCCTGGGTAAGGACGTAAATAGTATGGACACTCCCCCTGTCATTGTAGAGTTGGAAGTGTCGCAGGAATTGGAAAACTTAGGAGAGTCTCCTGAAGTGTATTTGGGTACTTCTCTTGTTGAATCCCAACTTGATGTTGATCCCTTTTATACTAACTTAATCATTAAGGACAGACTTGTGCACAATTGTATGTTTGATTCAGGGGATTCGTGTAATGTGATGCCTCTTGAAGTAATGAATGAATTGAACATCAAGGTAACGACAACCTTTGGAAAGTGCACAAGCTGTGGATTCAAGGGAGGTACCAGTGATTGGGTATGTTCAAGGATTGGTAGTGCAGTTAGTAGCTTACCCTGGTAAGTATTTGACCATGAATGTAGTTATCATGGATTGCCCTACAAAATGGGGTATGTTACTGTTAAGAAAATGGGCTGTTAGTGTTGGTGGAAGTGTGCAAATGGATATGTCATATGCCACCATACCGGTAGAAGGGAACCTTGGTCAAGTTGTATGGTGAGAAAAATATGTTGCATCTGATTGAAGATCCTAACAATGCTTCTTATGAAGTTTTATATGCAGATGTGGATGTTAATAATTTTGTTGGCTATGCAGATTTTATGGAACATGGTATTAATAAGAGTAAGTGTCTTGAACAAATTGGTATCCCTTGGACTTTGATGTTTGATGGAGCTTGTGCTCCAACTTGGGAAATGGCACTGGAGTTGTCCTTGTATCTCCAAGTCAAGAAATTTTTAATTTCTCCTTCAAGCTTAAATTTGAGTGCACTAAATAATATTGTAGAGTATGAGGCATTGCTTTTGGGATTAAGGATTACATGGAGATATGGTATCAAGGACATAGTTGTTAAAGGAGACTCGGAGTTGGTGGTCAAACAAGTTAGAAAATTGTATGCTACAAAAAATCAAAGGATGAAACAGTATAAGCATGTGGTATGGGATTTTATCAAAATGTTTGACTCCTTTAACATATTGTATCATGACAGAAATTAGAATGTTGCATAGATAGGTTGGCAGTGCTTGGATCCAGGTTTGAAAATTTTATTGTTTCTCCTTACTGTGATTATGATATTGAAGTATTGTCAAGACCATTTGTTCTTGATAATGTGAAACACTGGAAAGTATTTGATGATGATGCCCAGGTTCAGAGGTTCTTGCAGAGTGAAGGAGAATTTACTTATCAGTGCATTGATTGGGAACCAATGGTTTTTGTATGTGATGGGAAAGAGACCCTGTTTGGTAAGGACATAATCCAATTGAAAACAAACATGATCCCTAGAGGGTTGGTGGATTTAGAATCCAACTTTGATAATGCAGACAGGGTGAGTTCACAGACACATTTCAGCCTCAAGGGATGTGGAAGAACATAATCTAGGAACTGAAGAAAAACCTAGAAAAGTATGGCTAGGAAGTAATTTGAGTAAGGAGGAAAAGCAGTCCTATTTTGAGTTGTTAAAAAAGTACCAAGACTGTCTTAGCATGGTCTTACTCAGAATTAAAGCATATAGGGAGGATCTATTTCAACATGAAATACCTTTAGAACCTAATGCTAAACCATTTAGGAAAAAGCAGAGGCCAATTAATCCACTTCTCTCCCTCAAAATGCAAGAAGAACTTAAAAATTTAAGGGATGGAGGGATAATACAGCCAACAAGATATTCTTCATGGGTGGAAAATTTAGTGCCCAGTAAGAAAGAAAAATGGAGACATAAGGTTGTGTGTGGATTTCATGAACTTGAATAAGGCCTCAATTAAAGATAACTATCCATTGCCTAATATGGATAACATGCTACAATTGGTCACTGGGTCTGAGTTGTTGTCCACATTAGATGGGATTCTCAGGGTATAACTAGGTGGTTGTAAATAATCAGAAAGAATCAAAATTGCTTTCACCACTCCATGGGGTACCTATGTATATGTGAGAATATCATTTGGTCTGATGAATGTTGGGGCTACTTTTTTTCAAAGAGCAATGGATGTTGCATTCTCAGGCTACATCAATGATTTCATTGCAGTTTATCAGGATGATGTGAAAATATTCTCTAAGAAAAGAAGTGATCACTTGAGTCACATAGAAAATATGTTGATTAGATGCAGGGAATATGGCATCTCATTAAATCTAAAAAAGTGCCATTTCGGGGTTCAGAAGGAAAAATTTTTGGGGCATATTGTGTCAAAAGAAGGGGTCATGATTGACCCTGAAAGAGTGGAAGCAATTGGTAAGAGTTCTTGTCCCAAAAACTAGGAAAGGGATTCAATCCTTCTTTGGTCAGATAAATTTTATTAGGAGATTCATTTCTAACTTTTTCTGAAATGACTATTCCCATTACAAGCATGCTAAAGAAGGACCATGGATTATCAAATGGGAGGAAGGATCATCTCCAATCTTTCACTGGAATCAAAGAAGCATTAAAAAATGCTCCAATATTGGCATCCCCTTATTATAAGAAGGATTTCCAAGATATTCTCCTTTGCATCTAAAAAATACTATTGCTCCTTCTGTACTATTGCAAAAGGATGAAGAAGGAAATGAAAGGCCTATTATCCTTTTTTAGTAAAGCCTTGTAGGGGGATTGAATTGAAGTATACCATCATGGAGAAGCAGGCCTTTTCTTTGGTAAGAGCAACTAAGATTTTCAGGCCTTATATCTTGAGCTCTAAGATTGTCACCTATGTTCCCCACACTATGGTCAAAGACATTTTATCAGAAATGGAGGTATTTCTAGCAAAAGATGTCGTTGGGTGAACAAGCTACAAGAGTACAATATGGACATATAGACCACCAAGCTAGTTAGGGGTCTGGGCCTTGCAAGATTGATGGCAGAGATTTCAACCTGCAAGTGATGGAATATTAATGAAATTGAGGTAGGAAATATGGATTTCCATGAGAATTTAATCAATTCCACATGGTATAAGGACATAATATTTTACCTCAAAAATTTGGAGTGTCCTGGTCACTTGGAAAAATCAAAGAAGGACACTCAAATTGGCCTCCCAAAAATATATCATAACTGATTATGGGTTGGATTGGAAGAATCCTGAGGGGGTTCTTTTAAGATGCATCACAGAGGAAGGGCTCCCAAATTAATCAGAGAATTTCATGGGGGAGTATGTGGAGGTCACTTTGCTGGAAGACTGACTGCCCACAAGATCTTAAGGGCAGGTTATTGGTGATAGGAACACTTTTCAAAGATGCAGCCTTATTGGTCAAGAAATGTGAAAGTTGTCAGAGGTTCTTAGGAAGAATGAAAGCTTTAGGTGCTCTACCCCCTTGCAGCCAGTGTCAATAAAATCTCCTTTTAAACAATGGGGCATGGAATTTATTGGAGAGATCTCAGATACCTCAAGTACAGAGCATAAATGGATACTAGTGGCCATTAATTATTTTACCAAATTGGTTGAAGCAATCACCACTAAAAATTAAATCACCAAATTGTCATAGAATTATATCTTAAATCATATAATTTGTAAGTTTGGAGTACCTACAAAGATAGTTGTTGATAATGACATGAGCTTTATAGAGCTAATCCATTAGTAGCTATGTGCCAAGAATATGGGATAATTCAAACATATGCATCTAACTACAATCCTCGAGGGGAATGGTCAAGTTGAATCAAGAAACAAGAGTTTTCTTAAGATAATCAAAAGAACATTGGAGGTTAACAAAAGGAAATGGGGTGAGATAGTTGAAATTTTCTTTATGGTATAAGATAGAATTACTACCAAAAGGGTTACTGTAAAGAGTTTGTTTGAATTAGTTTATGGAGTCCAAGCTCTCCTGCCCCTACATATGCAGTTGTCCTCTTATCAGTTCATACAAAAGCTTGAGTATGAAGAGGTGAATCCCTATGAAGCAAGGATCAATCAAATTGTTGAGTTGGATGAAGAGAGAAGGGAGTCTTACCAAAGACACCTTAAGTTCAAAGAGAAACTTAAGAAATTGTTTGATAAGAAGGTGACTCCTAGAACTTTCAATGTTGGAGATCTTGTTTTACTATGGGATAGCAAAAACGAAGATAAAGGAAAACATGGAAAATTTGATGCTTTATGGATGGGTCCTTATTCCATTGACATAAGAATTGGTGAGCACACCTTCTTCCTGAAGGACCTGGATGGGGATTTGCTTGAATTGCATGTTAATGGTAGGCATCTAAAGCACTTCTTGGATTGATTATTTTACCAAGGTTGAAGTGGGGTGAATAGTGACTCACCAAATTTTGGATTTCATCCTGAAAAATATAGTTTGTAGGAATTACTTGTACCAAAATAGTTACTAATGCAATGACATTTCTGAGCTAAACCATTGGTATTTTATGTGTCAAGAATTTGGGATAAGTCTTGCCCCTACATATGCAATTGTCCTATAATCCTCAAGGGAATGTTCATCAAGAAACCAATAATTTCTTAAGATAATCAGAAGAACATTGAAGAGGTAAGAAAAGGAAATAGGGTGAGTAGAAGAAATTTGCTTTATGGGCATACTGCCAAAAGCCATCAGAGTCCGTTTGGTTTTGGATGATCTTTTTAAATAAGCAATTATCTTCTTTAGTTCCAAATCTTGAGGATGAATAGGTGAACCACCTTAAGGTTTAATTACATAGTTGAGTTGGATGAGAAAAGAAGGGAGTCTCACCAAAGAACATAAGGTTTAGAGAGAAAATAAAAAATCTGTTTGATAAAAAGGTGACTCCCAGAGACTTTCAATGTTGGAGATCTTGTTTTATTATGGGATAGCAAACATGAGGATAAAGGAAAACATGGTAAATTTGATGCTTTATGGATGGGTCCTTATTCCTTTGACATAAGAACTTGGTGAGCACACCTTCTTTCTGAAGGACTTGGATGGGGATTTACTTGAATTTAATGTTAATGGTAGGCATCTGAAGCACTTCTTGGATTGATTAGATTACGAACAATGTACGCATTCCTATACAATGTATATTCAGTTATTTTTGTTTATGGATTTTTACCTTTTTGTTTTTGTTTCCCTTTTTGCTCTTTTGGTCTACAGTGACCAGTTGCCTCGGTTTCTCAGATTTGTTTTTGTGAAATACGTTGATGTTGTTTGACCTTGTGCATTCCATGTGCTTTAGGCAATGACTCTGTAAATGTTTGGTTTATGTGGACTTGTGAGCACATGCGGGGGGTGCTCATCCCCAAGTTCGGTGTTAGTGATCAATGTGATGGTCACCCTTTTATCTAGTGTATTCGCTTCAAAAAATTCTCTTTGACTAGTTTTTCTCATGTAAAAAATGTATTCTTCAAAGATACTCAGTTAAAGGTGAATGAAAAACTTGTGTTTAAATGTTGACCTCTTTTTCATCCAAGGATTGTGAGAGTGTGCCTAACTGAAGAGTACCTGTGATGTTTCCCTTTTGAATGTTGCCCCAGTTTTTCCCAGTGTAAATTACATTGCAAAAATTTTATGACTTGGCGGGTATTCAAAGATTGGGAAAATGCGGAGGCATTGAGAATCACTATGGAAAGCAAATAAGATTGTTCATGAGTCCCTCCTGCACACCTTTTAGAAAGAGCAAGAAAATTTGAATCCTTCAAATTATGAGAGTCAAACCTGAGGCTTAACGCACAGTAAGGTTCTCCCTGAAAAAAAAAAAAAAAAGTGAAAGAGATTGTATGCCCCACGTGTTCACCTCTGACACAACTTCAAGAGGGAACACATCCATGAAAGGAAGGAAAATTTCAGGGAATAAAGAAGAGGCCCTACAAATGGATATTAAGAGTATTTCTACTCTAAGTAGTGCTTTCGGCACATATTTGGAAAGGCGCAAAGAATTGGAGACTCTCAAGAAGTGAGGATTGACAACGTCATTAAAAAAACACAACAAGGCAGCCCAGGCGAGCTGAAAAGTCAAAATAAAGAAGAAGGGCTCGCAGGCCTCCACGTGTCACCCAGGCGCAGATTCAGAAGAAGAAAGAGAGAGGGAAGCCCTAAAGATGCGCAAGGTTTCCACATCTCATCCAGGCGCAAATTCAAGAGGGGACAGGTCCGTGGAAGGAAGGAAAGTTCTGTAGAACAAAAAGAGGCCCCGCGGATAGATATTCAGAACCGCACTATTTTAAGTAATGTTGGGCAAAGTATTGGAAGTAAGGACACAAGAAGAGAAACAACACTCAATTATCCTCTACTCCTACTTTGAAATCTCCTCCAAGAGGAGGAATCTTGTTCAATAACATGTTCTTCCTTGACATGAATTCATTTGAACCCTGAGTTGTCTGAACAAATACAATTAACCCCGCCAGATTACGGGACATCCCCATATCCATCAATAACTCAACGGTCATTTTGGGACCTTCCATGATATTCCCTAGCTCGATCTTCTTCTGATATGAAGATACCTAGTCCAAAAGGTCTGAACCACCTGTAGGAAGCATTGTTTTCCCTTTTTCCTTATAAGGGGTGGACTAACTAGGAGTGGACTGGGGAGGAGCCTATGAAGTGGCTAGAAGAGAAAGCACT
Source organism: Taxus chinensis (assembly GCA_019776745.2). NCBI lineage: Eukaryota > Viridiplantae > Streptophyta > Pinopsida > Cupressales > Taxaceae > Taxus > Taxus chinensis. Next base: position 775,947,781 of record CM034146.1, read on the forward strand.
ATGTCTCTTGCACCTGGTGGAACAAGAGATCTAGAATTGGACTCACCCTTGTGACTCCTTGTGAAATGTGGATATGCTCTTTGCAGAGGAACAGGTCGAGGTCCTGATAATGTTCACTTCATGAAAGAATCCCGTTGCACTGAATGAATGGAAGGTTGAAAAACGGACTTGCCCTTACCTTCCTTAGTGGCAGATAATGATGCTTTGGAACGTTGAGGAGATGAAGGTTCCACTTCCTCCTCATCCAAAATGACAATTGGGGTTTGAGAGCTTGATTCCCCCCTCTTCCTTCTTGAGGATGGTACTGGTGTGGTGGATTCTTGGGATGGTGCAGGTCCTGCTTGACCTTTCTCCAGAGAAATGATTCTCTGCTCGAGTTCATCCACTTTATGAAAAATGGCAGGTACAGTATCAATGGAGGACTTGTCATAGAGCACATAGGACTCTCTGGGAATATCCATCAACACAAATTTTTCATCACATAGGAAGGGAGATTGATATTCAGTCGCTCCTGTAACAATACACCTCATTTCAATCTAGAATTTATTCAACTCTTCTGGGGATTTCTGGTGTTCCCACCAAAAAAAGATGATAATACATAGATTGGAAGGCCGAAAAGATAGGATTGATCCTGATCAATCTCAAAAGGAGTGAGATCTAAACTTGCCGATATGTCATGGGCCCCTTTCCCATCCCCTGGGTCTATAATATCAAACAAATGCTTCATTTGGACTAGTCAAATCGATTATTTTTTTTTAAATCTTCTTAAGAAACATCCTTCAAACTATTCGCTAGAACCACACTTATCATTGTGCCAAAAGAGAGATATGTAATAATTCTTCACACTCAAGATCAAAAAAAGAATGCATATTGATAAAGAAATAAATTTGAATTTATAATGAGGAGGGCGCAGATAGGTTGAGTCGAGTAGAATCAATGCCATCAGATGAAGAATATTTTTCACTCAATTCACACAAAGGAAATAAATTTGGGATAGATATGCATTATGTAATAGAAGATGTTTGATTGATGTGAACGAACACAAGTATGTATTTCTCGAGGTTGATTCTCAAAAGGTGAAGAGGATTGCATATCACATCAAGCCATATGGACACACCTAAGGATTATCAAAATTGAGTTTCCTACACAGCAAAAGGAAAGAAATGATTAGAAAACTATCAAAAGGGATGACATGGTGCATGTTGTCACCAAATCATTGCACCCCCCGAATAGCCTGAAAATGAATCATGACATTCGATGTGATTGGGACACATGGGATCACCTCTCAAGTTGTGGGACTTGGGCTCGAGGTGAACCTCCGGAGAAGGCCGACTTCCTCTTCCTAAACTAAACACAACACTACTTCTAATGCAAGATAAAAAGGATATCTAGTCTTATGCTAACATTTCATGGGATTAGGGAAAGATATTTGCAAGGAAATAAAACCTATACTAGAAGTAGTGATGCACCAAGAAAGGGTGTTGCTAGACAAATTTCCAGTTGGCCAATGAAGAGAGATGATCATGAGAAAGAATGTCATGCATTACAAACCCAATTTTACATACATTACTTCACCCCTTGATAAGCACAATGACCTCCAAAACTTACAAGGGAAATCCTAGTTACACAGTTCACCTGAAAACATGAGAGAGGCAGATAGAAGAAAAAAAATCATGAAAATGACATATAACTAATCACAAAGCATAATTATCATTACTTAAAACACTTACACAGTACCATTACATCAGTGAAAAAGGCATATGCTAAATCTGAGGAGAAAGGCTTGAAATCCTATAAATCACAGCATCTCAACTTGTGAAGAGAGGGGAAGCTTAGAAAGTGTCTAAATTGTCTAGCTATATGACCTATCAGAACCTACTGGTTGGAACTCCCTTGTTATGAGTCTCCAACTTACATTTATAGAATAAATTGAGAGAGAGGAGATAATGAGTCATAAATTCCCTCCCTAAATGGAAGGCACATGATGTATCACTTATTACAGTCAGTTATATCACTTGAAAAGGTTCCATCATGCATCATTAATGCTTGTTGACATAGTCTTCTCAAAATTAAAATAATATTTAAAGAAAAATATTAATTTAATTACATTAATGGTGGGCCCCATGTTGACTGGTTTGTGGAGTGGAGGGAGGGGTCCATGAAGAAAAGACTAAAAATAAGTCCAATTAGGTGGTTGGCTCGCTGTGCCAACTCACCGAGTTGGGTCTGAGCTCCATCATTCATTGGATTGATGGATTTCCTCCATAAAGCCATTTTCCTTTTGTTCATGTTGTCGATCTCTCTTCCAAAAAATAATAGACTCGCCACAACCAACGTGGAATCATCTACGGCATATCTGATTCAAAAATGCATGTTCATTGAATAGCTTAACCTAAACCTGACTCTACCCAAGTTATCCCCTCTTGTTGGCGGAGATGTTCTTCCTGACCCGAGACACATGGAGGGCTTGTGTTTTTTTGCAACCTACCTCTGGATTTGATCTTTGAAGTTGCCCCAAGCTGATGCATGGTACCTTCCGCTACCTCTACCCTGTTTAGACTTTTTGATGGTCATTTCTACCTTTGGGGCTCATACCACATGGAGGCTTCACTTTCATTTAGGGAGTGTCCCTTGTGTCTCACTTCTGAAGGTGCACCGAGGTGACATGTGGCACCCTCCATGGATATGTGACTTTTCAATGGCTGATCAGACCCCCTTTTAGACCATGACTACATGGCGGGCTGGCAATTTTTGGGGACCACCTTTTTGGGCTTGACCTTTGGAGATGCACCGATCTGATGCATGGTGTCATCTACTAGCCCTTCTATACTTAGCCGATTCAACGGCCGGCTCTGTGCCCTTTTTTACTTCTACCATGTGGTGATCCTGTGCTCATTTGAGGTCCCCACTTTGGATTATGCCCTTAGAATTGCACCGATGAGGCACGTGGAGGCTTCCATGAGTCTGCGACTTTCCAATTACTGATGAGACCTTTTGTGGACCCTGGACACGTGGAGAGCTGGTGCACATTTGGGGAATCACTCCTGATTTTAACTCTGAAGTTACGATGTTGAGACATGTGGAGGCTTCCACTATTCCTTTTATACTTAACCAATTTGGGCCTCAAGAGAACAAATTATATGTGCTTTCTTGGCGGGTCCCTCATTTTTTACTCCATGTGGAAGTTCTGTGGGGTTTTTAGTTTCACTGTTCTCTCTCACTCTTGGAAATGCACCAAGCTAGCACGTGGTGCTTTCTGCAATTCCGTTGCTTTGCCTTGACTTTTTAATTGTCGGTTTCACCTTTTTGGGCTCTAACCACATGGAGGGCCAGCAATTGTTTAAGTCTCTACTCTGGGTCGTTCCTTTGAAATTACACCGATGAGGCATGTGGAGGCTTCCGCTGACCCCTTTATACTTAGCCAATTCCGGCTTCAAGTGAACGTTGTCTTTCTCCATTTTTTCCTGATGATCTTCTAATCCCCGCTGGTTTACTCAGTGTCACCAACAATCCTCCATACGCGCTTTGACACTCCTAATGACTCACCTGGTGAATCTGCAACCAAATCGTACTCCTCATGACTCGTCGTCTAACTCAAATCTCAGAAACCACTATCTCCAAATCCCAAAAACCCAAAACTCATAAATTTGGAGTTTCGAGCTTCGGAAATATTTGACTCGTTCAACGTTTCTGACCCCAAAATCTCTAAAATTCTGAAACGAAATTGTCTGAAAAGATTTTTTGAAACAAAACTTTGAAATCTCAACTCAACTTGGCCTACCTCATTCCCAAGCTCGCTAAGTATTTGTTTTAATGCCTACCTCGGTATCATGTTATAAATTGTGAGCTCAAACCAAACTACCAATGTATCTTGAAAACTTACAACTCATCCTTTAGCTTGGTGAGCCATTTGAGCTCGAAACTCTCCTCCTTGGGCCTCCAAAACTAGGGAAATGAGAGAATAGTTCAAAATTATCTTGAACCATCCTACAACACCACAAACCTTCTAGAAGCACAAAACTTTTCTGTAGGCCCCAATTCATTTTCTAAAGACCTAAAATTCAACAGGACCCCGTTGTCTAATTTTTCCATGCGTGCAAAATTGGATAACATTTTTGGTGACCTCTCAGGGATGATTGTCTGCTAAGCATGATTCCATTAGCCTTAAGTCATCCATTGGGCATGGAGTCTATATTGGAATCTTGAAATCAATTTGATCTTCTGTGATATATCCTAAAGTCTCCTTGAGCATTTCTGATCTTAGATCTCCCTGGAATGCTAAGCATGAAGTATACCAAAGTTGATTAAGGTGTGGCATCTATGGAACACTGCATAATTTTAACTAAAGTGGATCATGAAACTCTAATGAAGCTTTGAAATTTCCTTCTCCTTGACACCTTCCAATCATGTAACAGTGTGCAAAACAACACAAGAGCAACAACGGAAAACAAAAACACAAAAAATAACCAAAAACCATACATTCCCCAAGTGGAACCTGCAGGGTGTGCATTGCACTTATTCTGCTAAAATCAAACCTATACTACCCTACACTAACCGAGAGCACAAGTGAGCTAAAAAACCCTGCAACTGGTTGTGCAAAATAGCTCCCTTTCCTCACAATGGATTTCCATGCAAATGATGTTACAATGGAAATAGCTAAGAATGTGAGGAAAAAACTAAAACAGGCCCAATTCTCCACTTGGTCTACTGAGACATCAACTATAAAGAGAAATAATTTTTCTTTTAATTGCTTTCAATTTTTCCTGTAGAAGCATTGCAACTGATCCTCATAATTTTGAAACTCATCCTCACACTTTGAAGTGAATGTGACTGGTTCTGTTTTCTTTTCTAACTTCAATGAAGCCAGGTACCTGATAGGACATGGTCTAAACCGTTGAATATCCCTGCTTGATTGAACTTAAATTTTAACAAGAAATCCTTGTTGAAGACATCCTTGAAAAGAATGATAATCCATGAGATGATTTCCCTCTTGTTTCCCATTTACAAACATCTCTTCTCCTATATGAATGAATGGTACTGATGTGATGTCCTCTCCATTTATTTTCCCTTCTTTGACAACAATAATTTCATCCATGACATGTAGCTACTTTGGACTGCTTACAGGATCTAATGGAAACACTTGAAAATCTCTGTAATTGTTTGAAGAGTATTTCTCATATAGGAGCTTTGCTTTCATCTAAAGGAAAATTGGTTCAAAATCTCTAACCTCTTCATCCCACATGAAACCTAAGAGATCAAATCCATTCACCTATTTTTTTCGGGACAATTAAGGGAAGCAAAACCTCCTTAGTTTCCTTCCACCATTACTTGTTCATCAAACAAGTTTGACTTCACAATTGAAAGTAAGAAACTCTCAATAATATCATCTTCGTCCAAAACCTTCAAAGTTGACTTAGTTCCTCCCACATGCTCTTCTCTTTCTTCATTCAATGAATATTGTAGATGATCCAAGTCTTCCCATTCAAGGAGATAACTTGAAACTACAGGTGTTCCAGAAGTGGGTATTTCTATAGGCTCTTCTACATCCAAATAATCCTCTGAATCTGACAGAAAATCTACTTCTTTGTTCTCTGACTGTGCAAAGGGTTCAACCTCCCTTATGGTGTTTCCTAAATTAGCAACTGATTCCCCATGACCTTCCTCATCTTCAAACATAAAATTTGCAAGATCAAATTCATCTAAGAAAACAGAGTTTTGAAAAGATGAAGAAGGGGAAGAATCTGAAACTTCCTGCATGGTATAATTTATACTTGAAACTTCTAAGTCCATCATGGAAATAATCCTACTATGAGAAGTTATTGTATTCGATGATGATGTTGGAAAGTCGCTACAATGCTCCAAAAGTGATGCAATTTCTTGACATGCTTGACGGGTAGGATCATTGCACTCATAAGAAACATCTTGTACACTTGAGAGCCTTTCTTCTTCAGCTTGCACATTCTCTTCTCTGATAGACTCTGCCACCTTTTTTGATTAAAACTCCTCTGATGGAATTGAGCCAATATGAATACTGCATTCTTTATAAGTAGACTATTGGTCCTCCTCGTTCAACTCTAGATTCGTTTCTGGCACAAAACTAGTTTGTTCCTCTTGTTCTTGAGTTTCAAATTCTGTAGAAGGTTTATTCAGGAATGAGGTTTGTTTGATGTTAAGTTTTGTAGCCCATTTCTTTAGATTATCTGCATGCTCTCCTTTTCCATTCTCTTCAACCATATACTCCTTTTGTTTTCTCATTTATTGACAATGTTCTTCCCAAAATGGATTTGGGACTATAAGAGGAGGGGTGGGTTGGGATTCAACCAATTCCCTCACTGTTTGAGGAAGAGATTCATTATCTTGTCTTCATGGCCCTTGTAGAAAAGAGGGGACTTTATAAGGATGGGGTATGGAAGATTCATGATGAAATGGAGGAATAGGAAGTGAAGGAAAGGAATTCTCAGTAGGAGTAGAAGCTGGAAGATTAGAACTATGGGGTTCAAGTTGAAACTGCATAGATGGAAACACGGGAAGAGGGTTGTAAGGTGGTAACGCAGGGACCTCTCATTAATAGGATTGACTACCACTACATTCATAAATGTCCCTTTTCCTTATCCATTATTCAACTTGAGTCATCGTCTTGATTATGAATTGAATCTTTTGTTGAGGGCTAAGCTCACATAGTATATGGAAAGTCCATGGGTATGGAATTCTGAAGCCAATCTAGGTTGCCTTCATCATTTCATTGATCCTTATTCATACCATGATATGCTTCAACTCTCAAACCTTCTTCTGCAGGTGATCCTCCTCAAGTGTGGAATAGATTCCAAAATCTACATGTCATTGTTCTTTAGTAACTGTACGACGGAAAAGTGACAAGCGAGCTTGGGAATCTACAAGTAACTCTTCCTCGCACCCGACCTCTTGAGGTCATGCTGAGACAGCCGATGGGGATGAAATATGTATGGGATACAGACAAACTATTTAGGCAATGTAATGTCTTCGACGTGCACTAGTGGAAATTACGAATCTAAGGCAAAGAAGGCCCTCCTAACCTGAATTGGTTTGATAGATTGATCAGCAAGGATGATTGCTCAAAGGCTCTAATCAATATCGAGCTATGGCGTGATTCGATCTATAGGTTTTGGAATACGTGGAAAATGTCCTGGGATAGTTTCATGTATATCCCCAGATAAGGTCATAGGGCAGATGGTAAATATAGTTGACTCTATGGGCGATTCTGTGGCCTAGTCCAGAACTCCTTAGCTTTGTTAGCTACTATGTCTAATAAGGATAACTGTGTAATGATGATAGGTGGAAGATTCTGGTCTATGTCAACTATTGCTGTGACGAGATTGGGTTGAGGCACGATTGGCTCGAATACATATTCTCTGGGCTCCCTAGGTCCCATGATTGTCATACAAAAATAATGTAAACAAACTGCAATAAAGTGAATTTAACTACGTGAAATATATCTATAGCATATATGCTTTCTCTATTTTTGTATTTTCTTATGAACTATACGAATGAATCTAAAAAAGTAACTGTTTAATGTATCTAGAATTTAACAATTAATCTAATGACGAAATTAAAACAAACAAGATAACCGAGTGTAGTTATTTGTCTGTGCAACTTTGAACCTATTCTAAACAATGAAATAATTGTCTTAATCTATTTGCAAGGCTCTCGATCCTACCTCAGAAGTGAGGAGTGAATCATAGTTTCTCATAAACTATCAATCCCCACAGCTTCCCTGGAAATATCGAGAGTAGAATTGACTGAAATAAAGTGATTGGCTACTTTATTTGATATGTTTCTAACTAGAACTTTGAAAGCTAGAACTTGGATTCTGCAGAGCAGTGGCGAATCCGATGGTGTATGTGATCTTGTCCCCTCAGTGTGATCTCCTTGTTCCTTCATGTCCACGTGGATCCAGAAAAGTGTGTAATGCTAGCATCAACAGAAGTAGATATTGGGATAAAGGTAGCTCAAGATACAGACTGAATACAATGCGAGTAGGAGAGGGATAGCGCAAGAGTATAGAGCTTGGCTTATGTAATTCCTAGCGGGATTTATTGCGAGTCATGCAACATAAAACGTCCAGAACCTGAAACTATCATGTTTGAAGAACAAAACCTACAACTTTAATGGCTTCCTATTGAAAACAAACTATTCTACTCCAATGGATTGGATAAAATGTCAACAGCACTTGCACAAGATGGATATGTGGCTTACAAATAGCAAAACAATGCTAACTAAGCATGCAATGAAAGAAACTAAGAATTCTAAGCAAAATGAAAACTAAATCTATTGCAAAGAGAATTCAGAGGTAAATTTTGAGGGGCCATTTTGCTTGAGCACAAGCCAACTATTTATAGAATTTGCATTTACCCAAGGTAAAACCCAAATAGAACACTTAAACTATAAACAATGGCAAAACACTATTCCAGGGAACCAGAATCATAAATGCAAGCTGGTAAAATGTTAAAATTACGTGAGTCGTGTTAAAATAACTTTCTAGAAAATGCGTAAAGGACCACCGCCCTGAGCAGGGAGGTGGTTACAGGACCGCGGCCCTGTTCAGGGCGGCGGTCACGAGACCGCTGCCCAGGCAGGGCAGCGGTTTCGTCACTAAAGAGCAAAAGGCCAAGAAAAGAGGGGAAAAGGGAAAAAAAAAGCACATGGGGGCTAAGTGGGGTATGCGGGATGTTAACGCACACTTGGAGATCTTTTCTGGATCCCGAACACTTTGCGAGGAGACTTGTATCATCATTGGGGAACCTGTTACGTTGTTTTGGCAGTACAGTACCTTACAATTTTGGGTACGTACATATTGCCCCCTCGGAGAAGCGTTTTAGCCATGAAGAGGCGTAAAACGGTGGGTCCGAGTATGGTAGTCCCAAAATGGGAAGTTATAAGTTATACCTGATACATCCGTGTATTGAAATGACGTCGTCTAAAATTCCCGCTACTTGCAAAACGAAAAGAGAACTCAAGTGCAGATATACACAATAGTTTGGTAAATAAACGCTAAAATAATAGGAAATGAGAACATACCATTTGTGCAGGGATAAGAACTTACCTCCGTTGGTGCTCTAAACCTATGAAAAGGGCATTTAAAATGAATTAGGGCGCTATATATATGAAAGTGGGTCCATTTTCCTATTCATTTGCGCGAGTTGATTCGATTGATTTTGAGCTCTGGAACCTAGGTAACGGTTTCTTGCGTGAGTAGAGTCAAAACATCCGTGACGGGATAGTGATCATGCCTCCGTGAGTGGAACATCGACCCGCGAGATCACAGGTTAGTTTTCTTCAATTTATCCTTTTTACCCCCTTAATTTTGAAATGCTAAAATCTTTGTCATGGGGGGGTAATTTTTGAAAATGTTAGTGTTAAAAGGTCCATTTAGGGGGGCGCCTACTGGGTAGGGTTTGTTTTTAGGTAAAATGGTTGTTTTTTAGTGCTTTTAGGCTTTTTAGGTTTAAAAACCCACATGGGTTTTTGGGCCACGACTGCCGCCCTGCCCAGGGCGGCGGTTACACGACCGCCACCCTTAAGGCGGCAGTTACAAAACCGCCTCCCTGCTCAGGGCGGTGGTTTCACACAGAATGCCAAAACAACATCTGTTTGAGATTGTTTTTGCATTTTTAGCATTTCTACATGTTTTCATGATTTTTCCAGTATTATTCGGATGCTAACTTTCTCTGTTTTGTGTGTTTTTGGGTGTATGCAGGCGAGAGAGGAGTATATCTGGTGGAGCCGAGAGAGGGAGTGTGACTGGCTCCCAGGAGTGTTAGATGCCCTATCACAGGATGAGGAGGATACTCTTCAGTGGGCTGGTATACTGCGTATATCACGCGTGCCCCACGTTTCTCCTTCTAGTCACATTCTTTGTGACTTGTTCTCATATTGGGATGTTGATCGGAACACATTTTGTTTGCTAGGGGTCCACGGTGAGTGGACCATTACTTTCGAGGATGTCTATCGCATTCTGGGGGTCCCGATTATTGGGAGACGTCTCACCCTTAAGACAGCAGGTTCGCGGGCCCAAATAGCACAGTGGGCTACATACATGGGAGATGTAGTCATCTCCACGGGGTCGAAGAAGGGGGTTAGAGTTTGATCTATTCCCAGCTTTTCCATCCCCCTACTTCGACAGGCCATCATGGGGATCCTTGCCTCGAAACTGATCGGGGACAAGGGAGGAGACATATTGTTATATTGTTGGTCCCCTATCATTGCACAGATAGAGGGATATGGCCAGATATATGCCTGGGGAGCAGACAAACTTGGGACCACCTACCATGATTTATACAGGGTAGTTTGTTTGCAGGGGCAGTCCTTGAGCCACCCGACCCTAGTCATGAGTTGGGTCTATGAGCACTTCATCCCCTATGGTAGAGGTGTAGAGGTTGCCGATCCCGAAGCTGTGAGGGTAGCTAGATGGACAGATATGTCGGTGCTCCAAGCACCTCATCAGCCAGTTTCTTCTTTGACCACTGCTGACATGGAGGCCACACCGTATCAGACTATGGCAGGTATATGGGGTGAGGAGGCTCTTACGTTGATCTCCTACTCCACCACAGGGCAGCTTATTAATAGAGTGGGGTGAGTGGAGATACACCCCTTTGGCCGATTTCCTCAGCAGTTTGGCCTACCTTACATGGGTATGCTTCCCCCAGTAGCGTCAGTATACAGATCAGTCCAAGAGGCCAGAGGGGGGCCTAGAGGTCAGGGTTGGATAGTGGTTACTCCTGGCGTTCCTATTGTGGTCAAGAGGGTAGTACGTGCTAGAGGGAGAGCCGATGCACCTCAAGCACCCTTGCTTTAGATTGTCGCGGGTCCTGCCCATAGCAACGATGACCCCATTGACATAGACTCCGAGTCTAAGGATTTTACAGGGGGAGAGACATAGGAGGACAGTGATCTTGAGTGGCATGACACTCAGGATATTATGCAGGCAGCGAGGGCCGAGCAGAGTGCAGAGAGAGTGACTTTGATTTTAAAGGATCCACTCTCCCAGGGCCATGGCGGGGAGGATCAGTCCATTGTGGGGTGCTACGTTGCTCCAATCATAGGAGCAGCCCCTCAGTCAGCGGCGGCATCCATGGCAGGTGCTAATCCTATAGATCCATCCTAGAGGCCTGGTGATTCAAGTGAGTTACCCTTTCTCCTTTTAATGTTTGTTTTTAGTAAGGATCTCCTTAGTTGCTATCTCTCCTTTTGTTTTATCTTGTATTTCTAATTTATTTTTTGGTTTCTAATTTTTTTCTCCTTTGTTTGCAGAGACCGCCGATGAGTGGCGAGATTTGATTCGTAGGGTATGTGCTGATACCTTGATGATCCCCATGGAGAGGACCCGCACAGAGCTGTCCATGGATGTTGGGGAGCCCTCAGCAGCTGGTATACATACTGACATCTTCGCCCTAGTTTGGCATGTGGCCAGGATGGTATCGACTCTTTGCACAGAGCTAGCGGGGTATAGGATGGCCGAGCGCTTGATGAGTCATTCTCGTGGCAAGACTACGGCTACCCCTTGGGATCCTGAGCCTTCCGTGCACTCAGAGCACCGGCGTAGCCAGAGTCTTAGGCATGGGTATGCACCTTCAGATGGGTCTCGTAGGGATTGAGAAGCCACTTGGCTCTCTAGATTTTGTATGATATATTCTTTTGTATATCCCAAGCTCTTTGAGTGTTGTTGGTTCAAAAATCTGTCTCTAGGGTAGATCTATGGATAAACGAGCCAACAATGTGTAGGGCATAGCCCCTCTTTGAGTCAGCAAAGTGAAACTGGTTTATTGCTATTCTACCAGTAGGAATCTGTGCAAGTCTCACAATATTCCGCCTTCGGGGGTTTGGGATCTCATCCCAGTAGGGGTGTTTCCAACTGCGAAAAGAAAGGAATGGAAGAGAGGATGAAGAGAGATCAGGTCCGAAGGGAGAAAAGAAATGAATTCCAAAGCAGAAAGGTTAGAGGGTTTATGTTTTGGGATTGGTAGTAAACAGAGCCAAACCTACTTGTATAAACGAATAAATCAATACTGATGAATAAATGACAAAAAAGTAGAGATAGATCCAACAGAATAAACGCATAGATCTGACATAAGAAAGATCATATGCCCATAACATGCATATTCAGCACAAAGTCTTAATATTTGTATTAATATTTTCTTCTGTTACAAAAAGTACAAAGCCTTTTCTTCCCACTTCTATTTTTCATCTAAAAAATATCCACACCTGAATACAACAAGTATTCAAGTATATATAGAAGGAGAGAAGAAAAGAAGACAAAAGCAAACCAACCACTTAATTACAAAAATATCTTACAATAGATTACAAAGTCATTTGTTGACTTTTGACAACTTTGGTGGATGACATCATCCCATGGTGTAACATGGATGATGTCATCATTTGTGTCAACACACTTTAGATATTTCACAAGGAGAAAGTCGGGAAGAAAGAAACTATTCATCGTCATCCCGCGGCTGAAAGGGGATATCCTGTTTTTGCTGCTCAGGCGACGAGATGTGGAACTAGACACGGTACTCCATGAATTTGATAATCATGGGTTGAATTTGATCCTAGGAAGGATCCTTGTGTCGATCGCTGATAGCTTCGTAGGTCTCCCGCTCGTCTGTGAGCTTTTCTGGGAGTTTTGAATAATCATTCTCTGCTTCTATCAGGTACCCAATGAAGTCGCGACATGCCAACAGGTTGTTGATGGATTCGGCGTCGAACGTGACCTCTAGCCCCAGCCCTTGTGAAATGATCTCCTTGAAGATCTGAATAGTTTCCTCAACCCTTCTTAAGGCGAAAGAAGAAGTGAGCAAGCCTGGAGACATTCTTAGGACAATCTATTCCATTTGATGCATGGCATCCAGGGCTTCCTCCTTTACTTTATCGATCTTCTCCAGGATGAACTCCAGCTGATCCACCCAATAATCCAGAGTAGAAAGGATTTTGTTGAGGCCTCTGGGGTGTCCAAAGACACCGAACTTGACCAGATCTTCGACTGAATAGTCGAGCATTTTCTGAAAGGTCTCGTGCCGCATCCTAGCATGATCTAGTTCTTCGGAGATGGGCCCTGCTATCGCCTGGAGTTCTCTGTTCGCCCAATTGATATTCTAATATAACCCGGTGAACTTAGCGATCACTCCCTTGCTTTCCTTGAGGATTTGGCTCCTCTAGGCGGAAACTACCATGCCCTACTCACCAATTTTGGCATATTCATTGATTTTATCCTGACTCAGAGGCTCAGGAGTTTCGAGGGCAGTTATAGGAGGTGCACTGCCCATTTTCTGCAAGGCGTGGAGAAGATGTTTATTTTTCTCCTTTAGCAGCCTTTTCTCTTCCTTTGCTTCCTGGAGATTTTTGCAAGGGGCGTCAATTGCAGATAGGGCCTCTCCTTGCAGGCTTTCTGAAGATGTCCCCATTGTGACTTGAGTCACTGTGTAATCTGTCGAAGACAGATCCTTTTTATCCTTCAAAGGATTGGGGTATGCAATCTCCATTACTCTCTCCCCTGATGCACTCTGAGAGAAGCGGGTTATAGGATTTTACTTCTTGGCCCCTTTTGATGGGATGACGGAGAAGTCCATCGGTGCGATGGGAACTTTCCTCTTCTTTTGACTCAGGTGCTGGGAGATCCAGGCTGGACTTATGGGAGAAGGACCAGAAATGGAAAAGGGAACAGTTGCAGTAGTAGAAGGGAAAAATGTGGAGACACTTAGAGGTGGCTTTGAAAGGGAAGCCAAAGAAGTGCTCATGGGAGGAAGGGATACTGCAGGGGAGGTAGACATAGGAATGGAAGGGAGCTGAGAGATGAGGGAAGAAATGGTGGGGGACAGCTCCGCGAGAGAAGAGAAGATGGATGATGAAGAAGGGGGAACAGTAGAAGATGGGGGAGAGGACACGACCAAAGGAATGGTCACTTGGGTCACCTGAGGAGGGGAAGGAGGAGAAGGAGAAGGGACAGAAGGGACCTCATCAGTTATAGTTGTGGCAACATCCTGAGTGGATGTGCCTATCGGAACATCTTCAGCTACTTCTTCTTCTAAGCTTTCTGGGATTTCAACTCGTTCTTGTGAAGTGGAAGGAGGACTTTCAGGAGCTTCCTCTTGGGTGGAGCTAGACTCACCCTCTTTTCCTTTCCCCTTGCTCTTTGGTAGCTATTTTTCCTGAGGAGGTGCGTTGCCCAACGAAGATGTAGTGAAATCAACTCCGAGGTAAATAAGACCATTCATTCTGCACCAATGCTCTGTTCTTCATAAATTTTCCTTGACCCTTTCCTCTATTGTCTGAGGAGCTTTGTTTCTGTCAATCACAGTGAAAGGCCAGTCGTCCCCACCCGTGTCAAGAAACTGTAACATCCTCATTTTTATACATTAGAACAAGTTAAAAAAATTGATAAATGCTTCCTAGTTCTAAATACATAATTTAGAACTCACAAATCAAAACAACCATTCTTATAATAGATAACCATATGCAGCTATAATGACTCGGAGTACCTCCAATCTATTCATTCCATGACTTGGTAATCTACCGATCTATTCATGAGTATTAAGAGTTGGCGTTTTTATTTAACACATCACTCTTGCGGTTATCTTCGCTATTCTGGGATTCAGAATGCTCTGTCCAAGGAACCTATCTGAATAATTGTTACCATTATTCATCGGCATCTCATCCCTTAGACTAGGTGACTTAGGACAACGCAATCAGCAGCTTGCGATACTTTGGCCAAAGATTTGAAACATACTGCTTATGTCTCGTGTTCCTTGACGGCATACTCGTCAATCTGGAATACGTCCTTCACCCCATTCCTATGTTATGTAGAATGTCTTATACTGACTTCTGTCAGACTCTCCTGCCCCTAGTTACTCACTCAGGAATGGGTTAGTAAGATGACAACGTTATAGGGATGCTCCCGAGGGCTAGGGATATGCTGACATACTGGGTCAACCCTAGTTAATCCAGTGTGTCAAGATACCCCGAGCCTCCTAGGGAAGCCTTAAAACGTGACCACATTCCTAATCAGTCCCAGAGTAACTTGTTCGAGTTTAAGGTGTAAATCTTAACGATCAATGCAAAGGGTGTCGTCATAAGTCACCTGCATTGTTGTATCTTTGAGAAGATCCTAATCTTCTCGAAGGTACAGCCCTGCAGTTGACTCGTGTCGTCAACCTTTAAATCCGCCTCGAAAAGATCTACTTATTAATAAGTGTGAAATACGTTGAGTTAGAAAAATTATACTATAAGACACTCCCTTAAGGTTAGTCTTTCCCAATCCCTGGGTTCCTCTTCATAGAAATACCTTTCTTAATAAAACCCATTACACAATAGAAGTTATTAAGATTAGAGGTCCCTTCAAGGAGTTCATAGAATATACATGATTCTAAATCAACGAAATTGGACAATAACCCTCAACCTTCACATGAGATTGCTAACCAAACCCTTTTTAGATTTATATCAGTTCTCTTAACTGGATTTTATATCTTACTTATTAGTATCGAGATATAGTGATTAAGAATCCAATTAAACGTTGTCTTGACTTAGATCAAGACTAGGAAGTAATAATTTATTTAGCTTGTTTAGCTTCCTGCTCAGGTTTATTTTAACCCTAGCTTCCAGAAAGACAGTGATCTAAATTCCAATTCAGCTTTAGATAGAACATACTAGAACTACTAAACAATCATAAGCATTCAGTTACATAATCTTGCAAGTATAGTTAGATAATCACAAAAGTCTCCACTTTATACAATCATAATAATGCTCTCAAGATCATTCGAACCGAAGAAGGTCAAACCATTAAGATACGAATACAAACACATAAGTAACAAATATCTCTTTTCATTCCTTTCAAGCTAATCAAATACATTTTATGCATTCAGCATACTTGATACAATACTCAACAGCAAAAGAACATCTTTCTGCTAGTAGTACATTCAGAGAATCAAGCTGTAATTCATCATAAAACCAAATTAAACAATCTGAACATCCTATCAAATCTGCGTGCTTTTACCACTTACGGAAATCATCTGCAAAAAATGTCAACACGGGTCAGTTCAATGAACTGAGCATGATAAGCACTAAATCTTAAAACAATTGCAATCCACCAATTGTTTTCATCAAACAACCTGTTTAAATGAAATTAATTCACCAAACATGAAAACATATTTCAGACTATGCTCTTTTGTAATTCAAACATGATTATAATGCGTAACTCGTATTATAGTCACTAAATAGTCCTAGATACTTTTCATGTATTTCATCATGAATGTTAATGCGCAAGAAGAACAAATGCATCTAAAACAACTATCCATCTGAATCCCAAGGACAGCAACATCCAACAGGCCATTATATTCAACAAAATGAATATCCTAACAATTCATGAATCCATCAGTATGTTTTACGAATCCAACAATAAAATATAAATTTAACAACATATACTTTACAGCAGAAGAGAAAGAAACTGAGACAATCAGATGTTCCTTCCAACATGCTCATGACTATACCGTCAACTTAAGAGTGATGCAATCACATTATACACCTACAACTAAGCCAGTCGAGACCACAGGAAGAACTACAGTTCGTCAAAATACACATATAAAAATTGCTTGTAAATTACTGAACAACACAGTAGCTCTTTTGACAAGGCAGTGATGAATAATCCATCAAATAGACTCCACATAACCTTCCATATTGTTCAACAAACAAGAAAATATCCAACGCCATCACTTGTCAAGGTACTGCTAATAGCTCTTTACTTTAGTCAAGCACACGACTAGATATTCACGCTAACAGAAGATGTAATCATGCTCAAACACAAGAACAATCCCACTGAGTCGAAACTCTCATCAATCATACAGTTCAATATAATCCCTACTAAAACACAGCAAGGACAAAAATCAAGAATCGAGCCAACACACAACATATCATGGGCTCCAACAGTGCCAAATTCAACCGATACTTATATTAAGGATTCCAACTGAATCAAACTAATAGTATTCACAACTGAGATTATTCAGAAGAGAAAACATAAAATACGCCTCCAGGATTAAAAAGGAGTCTTACCCATGTGGTATTCTTCAAATAAACTTCTACATAAGTAGAAAGATACATGATACATATCAATTCAAGAATTCCAACCAAAACAATAACATACCGTATTCACACCTGAACTCCTTCAGAAGTAGAAACGTATGGCATTCACGACTAACTTCTACAGAAGCCAAAATACAAGATATATATATATATATATTAAGGATTCCAACAGAGCCAATAACAATAAGTATTCACAACCAGGCTTATACAGAAGCAGAAACACTGGTTTCCTATCAAGGACTTCAACTGAATCCAAACAACAGTATTCACCCTAAGCTTAAGCAGAAGATGAAACATAAAAAGAACTCCAACTGAGTCTGTACCATGAAATTCATTGCTAAGCGAAAGTATTCATAATAAGGCAACAGAAGTCATATTACCAGCTACCCCTCCAGGACTCCGACTGAATCAAACTAATAGTATTCACATATATGACTTCTACAGAAGTCCATAATATACGAAACATTCCAAGGACTCCACAGAGTCATTTTGTATATAAATAAATATATTGCAAACTATCAACGGGTTAAATCCCATAATTGCAACACAAGGGGGGGGACAACTTCTACAAAGTCACATTCAAATACTATAAACATAGCAAGTTATCCAATTAGAAGTAACTTAAGTATTATAGCAAGATCCAACAAGATTCAGCAACCATAACATATATTACTCACGACAAAACTTTTAGAGAAGTCGTATATACTGTACACTCAAGAAATCCAACAGAATCGTTTCAACAAGAGAAAATAGCAAGGTATAGACTTAAGTCTGAATCAGACAAGAAAACAATTTATGGACTCCTACAGATCCGAATTCATACATTTTCCTTGCAAAATTACTACAAAATCCAACCGGAATGAAAAACACAGCAAGATAATACATCCATTCGAAACAAAATGCACACCCATCAAGGGTTCACCTGAAAAATTGATCCAGTAAGAAGATACAGCAACTAAATCACACAAAGCTACCATAAAAACCAACTGATCCCAAAAATCATCTGAACAGAGTTGTTCTAATGAAATCATTTGAAAGAAAGCAAGATTTTTAAAAGTTAGGGCCTAACATGCCTGGTAATGTTGCTTAAAAATCCGAAGAAGACCACTGAAAGAGCTCAAGCCTTCTTCTCTTTTTCCACGTTAGATTCAACAACAATAATTTGTTATTTCCATGCCTTATAAACTTTCATTGACAGAGAAAAGAGTGAGTTACACTCATATTTTCCATGCAACGCCAAGTAGACTGGTGCGAAGAACCGGTGATCAAACAGAGAGAAAACCGGAGCGCATGAAAAACCAAACAAACTACCAGTTTTCCATTTTGCATGTCTTCCTGAGAAATCCGAGCTCAAAGACCGAGTTCATTAATTGTATTAACTCCAAAATTACCACTCAATCTCCATTGCCACCGACCGCCATAGTTGGCGATGGACAAATGCAAGTCAAAGACCATTTCTAACTTTGGCGACTCTGCCACGTCGGCCTCACTAGCCGTTTGAAACTTCCACTAAATCCCTGTCCTTCATACTTATCCATCCCATTTAATGCCATAGAAACTACCGCCCATGGCTCACACCCCTTCATAGGTCCCCTTCCTCCACTAACATTTGTTAGGTTAGAAGTATAGGTTAGGATTTAAGATGATACTTAGTCTAACCTCCTTAGCGCTAGGTTGCTAACTTAGAACATTTAGCTTATAGCTTAGGGCTAGGTTAGATTAACACTAATCCCATCACTTAGGTTATTAACCTTAATAAATCCAGTTTAGGTCTAACATTTAAAATGTTCAGAATAAGACCCTATAGGCATACATTCACGAAAAGGATTCACTCCTGTACTGCCAATAGGCTAGTTGAATAAATGTATCTGAATTTATTACCTGGCCCACGATCAAGACCTTCCTGATATTACGATATCGGGAACCAATTCATTTAACACGATCAGCTTGAGTTAGACTCCGGAATAGCTTATTCAACGCATTCAAACCTTGCAACCTGCGTAAGGTATATAATTTTTGTTCATTCCGAATAAACTTAAAGCATCTCTTGGATCAATGCCACTGATCCAAGGTTGGGTCTTATAGATGGATAAATCCACAATTCATTCTGAGATCAGATTAAACTCAGGTGTAAAATGAAAGAAATAAAAGAGTCCAATCATATTCCGACTCAGTCAAAGATCTTCAATTACAAAGAAGATACAGTCCATATCAAGCATGACTTCACAATCAAAGGAACATATCCTTTTACAGAAGAAATCATATATCAACACTTGAATGCTCGGGAGGAAGTAACAACAGTTCAGAGTGTTACAGGTACACTTGAAAAACTTCTTGCTCAGTAGTTTGATAGCCTTTTGGGATGATGGCCACACCGTACTGGATGATTTTGGCCAAGGCCAAGCGGGAATGATCCTTCCTCCTGAGCTTGACCTCATGATATATGTCGATATAAATGTATTCAATCTGAAGGATGTGGATCGGATCGAGTTTGGCCCTTGGGAGACAATTTCTTGGGTCGAAAGTGGTCCTTGCTGGGAAGTTATGCTTTAGATTTAGCAACTCCAGTTCTGCAAACATATCCTTTTCCTTATGGTGAGAGAGACAAGTATACCTACCCACTGTGAGGGGGAAAGGAGTTCCACCCTTCTTTCTCTTGAGACACTTCTCGTGGTAGGTGATAAGTTGTCTTGACAGCTCCAACAGGATCAACTTGGGGCCGGCATATCTCGGCATTTTGGTTGGTTCCCCCAAGAAGTTAACTGCCCTCAGATAAGTGAAGGTGGGGAATTGAGTGAACAAGGCCCCCCATTTCTCTATAGCTGCGACGATACTCTTGGTCGTACGACCGTGAGTCATATTTGGCCTTAGAAGACAAATGATGCCGTAGAAGAAGGCATTGTTGATCTTTGTGAACTGGGGGATACTGTTTTCTAGCTTTAGTTCTAGATAGTATTCATATATTTTAACTTGGGGCCAAACCCCGCACTGCATCAAAGCTGGATAGTCTCTCTCTGAGGCTGCAACATAGACTACGTAGGAGTTCATATAGAACCTCCCCGTTGTGCTGAGTTGTTGGAGCTGCTCAGATATGGTGTTACTTATGATCTCCGCCCACTCAAAGCGTTGATTTGGCACATTTTTGTTCATCGTCTCTAAGTACCTCAGCATCTACTTGTGAAATTAGTGGGCATTAGGAAGCCTAAACACTCTGCTCAGGAATGTGATTGTATCACTGAGTTCCTCTGAAAAGTCACTTCGATGAATGACTTGTGGCCATCTGGTCACCACCTTCTTGTTCTTCAGGTATACTTCGTTCATCAACTACATACATTGATCCTCATTTTCATCCCAAGCTTTGATGCAATCTTCCCGGCTTACGGCCACAAAGTGCTGGTGATGAGGAATGTCAAGCATTATTTCGAAGTGTCGAGCAGTGAGGTTGATTATGACCTCACCCTTCTCATTATGGACACAGCTTGTGTCTTTGTTGTAGTAGCGGGCTACTACCATCATGAACTCATTGTTCACGGCACTAACTGGAATCCCTCAGGTAAAATGTAACCCACTGCCCATCAGTTTGTCCATCCACGGACTTCCTTTGACCTTCCGGGTTTTGGCCTAGAAATCCTCCATATCAATGTGACCAAGTTCTGAGTCTCTGATATCTAGGTCACACTCTACTTAGGATTCAGGCATCCTGACCCTCTGATATTTATACTTCATTTCTTCCTCTATGAGCTTGGCTTTGCCCTTAGATTTGGTAGGTCTCTTGCTTGATGTTGACATATGTAACTCTGAACTCAGTTGCTGATCTGCAAGAAGAAGAAGTGAAACCCAACGCAAAAAAGTCATATTAGCTATTTTATCTTCCATTAAAGCGTTGACAGAAGAAAAAGTTAGCAATTTTAAGGCCTCAGGGCGCAGGGCGCATGAATACTGCAGGTTACATTTTTTGTCGTTGCAAGCAGAAGTGCACCTGCGCCATATGTATGCATTTTATAGCGAGCGTTGATACTTTTCATGTTACACAGGTACAGGATGCGCCAAAGGGCGCAAGTTTAATGCATGTAACATCATTTTTTCATGCGCCACAGGGAAACTTGGCGCGTCGCATGGAAGGTCTACACAACATGTTGTTGTTGTAATAATGGGTGCACCTGCACCGTTCACAGTTTTTCCCTTGGCGCAAATAAATTTGGTGTCACATGGACGTAGGGTGCGCCAATGGTGCAAGTTTTAACAATGCTACACATGAGATTGGTGCACCAAGTAGGGCACAGGGAAAGCAGGTGTAACAAGCAAGGGAAGTGCACCTTGAGGGCGCAGCTGTTCTTTATGCAACAGGCCTGGTAGATGCGCCATTGGCGCAACTGTATATCATGTTGCAGGGGTGGTAGATGCACCAAAAGAGGAGAAAAATACAGTCTTACTTTTAAGCTTTGATTCTTTCTCTAAGGGGTTTACATGTGGTTTAAGCTTCTTTTGCAGGGTTCCTTGGGTGGTGAAGAAGCTTAATCAAAGGGGTCCAAGCAATTTCTTTACGAGACAGTCCTCTTTACCAGCAAATCTGGAAAGAGGGGGAAGCACATGGGGAAGGACAGATAAAATAGTAAGGGGGAGGGTTCCATGGTTCATAGATTTATTCCATCCAATCTCCACAAACAAGCAACCAAAAACCAAAAAACACAAAACACAAGAGCAATAGGGACCTCTTACCAGGATTATATAATGTGAGAGGTGTGAAACTGGGTCCACGATGTGATTCGATAATGACAGGTGCGCTGACAGGTGCAGAGGGAAAAGAATAATCACGTGATTTTTGTCTAATGAAAATGACAGGGTAAATGCGCCTATATATAGGCAAGGTGGTATAAATGTGCCAACCACTTTTTCAAGTGGCGCGCCAAAATTCCTATCGACAATGGAAAGGATGCACCCTTTGGCGCACCAAAACACCTGCCAACATGAAGTTATGTGCGCCTTTGGCGCACCAAAATTGTTGTCAACATGAAAATACGTGCGCCCCTGGCGCACCAAAATGCGGCGCAACAAAAGTATTGTTGACATGAAGGCGCATGTGCCTTGGCACATGCAAGAAAGGCGCAACATAGTGAGGTGCACCAAAAGGTGTGTTGACACTTCAAACCATACGCCAAAAGATTTAAAGGGGGCGCATGACACTTTATGTTACATAGACAATATGTACGCCCAACCAAAAAAGACCAAAAAAAGGCTAAGTTCGGAAAACCAGATTTCCTGGGAAGGGATTTTGCAACGTTCCGAACGCAAGGAGTCCCTGATGAGGGACTGGAACAAAATTTGGTAGGGTTATCTGTAAAATTGCCCTCGCCAATTTTACGAGATAACAAGCATTTTGACCATGCTTAGTGCATGATGGCATTGTACAGAAACGTTGATCATTTATATATATATATATATATATATATATATTCTTTTTGGATCAAACCTCTGGCATTTATGGCTTTGCTTCTTTTCTATTTTCCTCATGTAGATTATGATGTTTATACTCGTATGCTCTTTAAAATGTATGCAATGGAGAACAAATGATGCAAGTGTTTATTTTCCTTTTGTATTTCATGATGCTGATATATGATAATGTAGATATAATGTGATTTTGAATCTTAGTTTCTGTAAGCAATTTTGGATACTTCATATTTGTTTTGGCAAAGTGATGAATATAAACCGGTATGATGAGCAGATAAGCATGCCCCTACCCCCAACTCCATGCAACTAGTAAGATGCGAGGGCTCATCACTGAGAGTTGGGAAGGGCACAAGTTATGAGATGTGTTGAAATGATATTGATGAAAGACAGACAAATCTTTGGCAGAACCAAATTAGGATACCACAAGCCCACTCCACTCGAGTGACTTCATAGTTTTGGATGCAACTTGCTTTGCGGTTTATCCAGAATTAGATCTTTAGATGGCCACATGGTAGACAAAATCTGGGTTTTTAAGATTTTGAACTCTTTTGGAATTTTGGACATCTGATTCATTTGTTTTTGACTCAAAGACTTTGAGATTTGAATTTTTTGCTTATGACCTTTTGCATTTGTTTTTCAAGAGGACCCCCTACACTTTGCCCCATGCTACTAGTAAGAAGCATGGGTTTATCACCATGGGAAAAGCATAGGCAATTAAGGGCATTCTCATCCTTTCCCAACCCTATGTCACTAGTAAGAGACGCAAGCTCATCACCAAAGGTTGGTGGGGCAAGGAAATGTGTAAAATTAAAATTTTCTGTTTGATCAATATTTGACTTGCTTACTTGAGTAAAATGTCAGTATGTGCTTATTTCCAAAGAGATATACATATGGGATAGATGTGACACCATGAAGCTTCTAGAACAGACCATAGGCATGACACCTATCCTAAGAAGAAACCAAAAGTGAGAATAAACCTTCAGATCTTGGCATGGTTACCGTTAAGACTTTGTCATATCTAGCTTTATTTCATAAAATGATTTCGAGATAATTTGATGATATCATGAAAATGGAGAAGTATGATTAGAGTGTTTATGCCAATAACATCATTAGTTTGTAATGAATTGCTTTGAGAACAAAATTCCTTGATCACAATTTGTGTATGAAACAAGCGGAAAAAATGATTTTAATCTATATGAAGATGCAATGTAAATATAATTATAAATAGTGCTAGTTGCTTACGCGTAGAACCGCTTGAGGTGTAGGGAATTGACTGTTTGGCCAAATTCCTCACCTTCCAGCGTACATAAGAGGTATGCACCATTTCCATAGTCCTTCATGACTCGGTATGGGCCCAACCATTTGGGTCGGAACTTCCTTCCTTCACCGGTCTTCTTGTCAATCCGGCTGTCTAGCCTTAGAACTAGATCACCTTCATATATGTCGTGTTCATAGAATTTATTGTTATACTGTCGGAACATCCGGTCAGCATAGGCTCTGTGTCGTTGTTCAGCATCTAACCTAGCTTCATCTAGGCTTTCTAGTTGGGAAAGACGTGCTTCTCTATAAGCGTCTTCATCCAGGATCCCTTGTAACGAAATGCAAAGACTGGGTATTTCAACCTCAAGTGGGAGAACTGCTTCTGCCCCGAATACTAGCGAGAAAGGAGTCACTCCTGTTGGTGTTCTTATTGAGGTTTGGTGGGCCCATAAGGCCGGATATAACTTCAAGTGCCAATCTCGTTTGTTTTCTTTCACCGTTTTAAGGAGAATGGCTTTTAGTGTTTTGTTCGTCGCTTCAGCCTGTCTGTTGGCTTGAGGGTAATACAAGGAAGCCGTATGATGGCTTATTTTAAATTTATTACACAATTTACAAACTTCTTCATTCTTAAAAGAAGTTCCATTATCTGAGATAATGACTTGTGTGATACCATACCTGCAAATGATTTGGTTCAAGATGAACTTGGCGATTACAGAACCTGGTATAGTAGTAAGAGGCATAGCCTCTACCCACTTGGTAAAATATTCGGTGGCCGTGATTATGAAATTATGGGCATCTGTAGATGAGGGGGAGAATTTCCCTATTAAATCTAGGCCCCACGTAGAAAAGGGCCATGGAGTCATGATTGGTTGTAGAGTTTGTGCCGGCATGTGGATCTCATGGGAGAACTCTTGGCACTTATGGCACCTGCGTACAAACTCTATTGCGTCGTGTTCTAGAGTGGGCCAGAAATATCCCATTCGATGTATTTTACGAGTGGTGGCATGGCCACCGAAGTGGCCTCCACACATTCCACTGTGAGATTCATGGAGAATCTTCTTGGATTCTTCTGTGTCGACACATCTTAGAAGCATTCCATCGAACGCTTTCTAATAGATCACTTGCTCTATAATGACGTATTTTGCTACGATAATGCGTAACCGCCTTCTGTGTTACGGTGTAGCCTCTTCTGGATATGTATGGTCCAAGATATAATTAATGATATCAGTGTACCAGGGACACTCAGAGATAGGAGGTCTGGTTTCAATGTAGTATACACACTCATCTGGAAAATCTAGATCTACTAAATCACCTCCATCTAATGGGTTATCAGCTAACCAATCTGTGATGATTTGTCCCTTAATGGATTTCTGATTTACAAATGTTAATTCGAATTCTCCCATTAATGTTATAAAACATCCAACCTTCTTAGACAAGGACCCTTGCGTGAGAAAAGTTCCTAAATGGTCTGTTTTTACCATGACCCTTATTTCTTGATTTAGCATATAATGTCTTAAGCGTTTGGTTGCAAAGACTATGGCGAGGCATTCTCGTTCTACTTGTGTATAACGTGTTTTGTAGTCAAGCAATGTTCAACTAATGAAATAAATTGTGCGTTCTCTCTTGTCATCGTCCTCTTGGGATAACATATAGGCTAGTGAGACATTGGTAGCTCGTAAGTATAAAATTAACGGGTGATCTAGCTTAGGTGGCATTAGCGTAGCTGGTGACAAAGAAACGCTTAACTGCGTCAAAAGCTTCATTGCAATCTTCAGTCCAATCAATACTATAATCTTTCTTAAGAAAATTGTTGATTGGATGGATGGCGAAGCTTAATTCTGGGATGAATCTCTGGATTGCACCAAGTTTTTTGAGAAATGACCTGATTCCAAATTCATTCAAAGGTGGGACCATTTCAAGGACATCCCGAATTTTGGTTAGGTCAACATCTATCCCTCGTGACGATATGATGTAACCTAGGAAATTTCCTCCTGTTACACCAAAAACGCATTTTTCTGGATTTAGCGTGACTCCACATTCTATCAGACGTGAAAGAATGATGCGAAGTACTTCCGGATGGTCACAACGCTTTTTGGCCTTAGCCAAAAATTCATCTACGTAGGATTCCACAATTTTATGAATTATATCGTGAAATATATATGCCATAGCTCGCTGGTATGTAGCACCAACGTTCTTGAGACCAAATGGCATAATAGCGTAGCAATAAGCTCCCCAAGGAGTTATAAACGTGGTTTTAGCTTGATCTTGTTTAGATATTCTGATTTGATTGTATCCTGAGAATCCATCCATGAGAGACAAAATTTCAAATCTAGTTGTTGCATCAACAATGACATCAATGGATGGCAACGGGAAGTCGTCTTAAGGACACGCTTTGTTAATGTCTCGGAAGTCTATGCAGATGCGTATCTTTCCATTTTTTTTTAGAATGGGAACGATATTAGATACCCATTGAGAGTAATCGACTGGTTTGATGAATCCTACTTGGAGGAGTTTCATTACCTCCTCTTTTACCATGAGAGCTACCTTGGGTTTCATGGGTCTTGATTTTTGTTTAATTGGTTTTGCATCTGATTTAGTGACGAGGTTGTGCACCACAATGTGGGGTGCAACCCCTGTCATTTCTTTATAATTAAATGCAAATGCCTTCTGATGTTTTTTGAGGATCCGAGTGTGTATTTCTACTTCTTCTGGGGTTAGCAAGGATCCTAACTACAATATCCTTGGTTAATTTTTCGTTCCGATATTAACATCAATTGTTTCTTCGATTAAAGAGGCATTACCTTCTTCAAACTCAGGTGGGGCTGGAGGTAAATCCAAATCGTCCCCATTGTCTATTGTGTATACGCTAGGTTCCATTTGCGAGGGAAGCTCCATCATGGGATTTCCGAAGTAGGAAGACGAATGTTGGATTAAGGACAAATCTATCATATGATAGGAGAGATGTAATGCCGCATAGGTGTTTAAGTAATTCAGAGTGGCCATATCACTATCAATATGGTCTAGGATAGTAGATTTTTTTTCATTTCCGTTTAAAAGAGAATTTGTCATTGTTTTTATCAATGGTTCATCACGAAGGGATACTATGAAACGGGTATCCTCTAACTTACTGTTTGGAGTAAAACGTGATGCTGAAGTTGCTATTGAATCAGCGAGAAGATTTTTCTCTCGCGGGATTGCTTCAATTGATATGAAGTCAAAATCCTTGCTTAAATTCAATACAGTTGTTTTGTAAAGCTGTAAGTGCTCGGCTTTGGTTTCATATATCTCAGAGACTTGGTTTGCTACCAATTGTGAGTCTCCTAAGACTCTGTTGTTATCAACACCGATTCTCTTAGCTAAGATGAGGCCAAGGAGGAGGGCTTCGTACTTAGCGCCGTTGTTTGTGCATTTGAAATTTAGTTTGAAGGCAAATGGTAGGACTTTCCCCTTGGGAGAAGTAAGGATTATACCTACCCCAGCTCCATAACGACACCTAGCCCCATCAAAATGGAGAGTCCAATATTTAGCTGGGAGTATAGATGTTGGGATATTTGTTTTGTTAACACCCATCTACCTCTACCATGCAAATATTTTCTGCTGGGAGAGAACCGACACCCAGGGAATATCCCACACCTACATAATCAAATGGTAAGAACATTGGTAGATCTTGTTCTATTAATTCAATGATTTTTGCAGTAGTTCCTAATGATACTATTTATACAGTGTTAGCCTCATCTTTGGGGGTTGGGGTTGCCTTGGCTAGGCTCATAGTTTCAAGATCTGTCATAGGTACCAACTTTTCTTTTGGTTTTGCATCGGTAGGTTTATTAAGTTGGTTTGTTGGGAGTTCAAACTCTGAGTGCACACCTGGTATTTTCTTTAAGTCAGCTAGGTGTACATCGAATGGTTTTGGATCACATTTGGCTACAAATATCTTTCCTAAGTGTAAAAACCTTACTTCTTGAAATAGCGTAGAAGGGATTGCCTTCATGCGGTGTATCCATGGTCGGCCGAGGATCATATTATAGTTAGTTTCCCGATCTATAATATAAAACTCAGTCAGGATTGTTTTGGGTCCTAAGGTGACTGGTAGTATTATAGTCCCAATCGAAGTGGCTTTAAGGCTATCATAGCCCCTTAGTGTGTTTCGAGTTGTGGAACAATTGGTTTCTCCATACCCTAGCTTTTGAAGGAAAGAGAAGGGGACTATGTTAACCGTTGCCCCATCATCTATCATTGCACGCTTTACATAGTTGTTATAAACCCACACTTGCAAATGTAAGGCTGGATCACCTCGGTGTGTAATCTCAGTATCTGCAGGCACTTTATTTATTTCGAATATGAATTCGACATCCTTATCCGCCTGCCCAGGAGGATGAATATCAAAGTCTACATAGTTCACTTGTGTTTCGAGAGGTGGAGTGATGTTAATTAGATGACCTAAACTTAATGCCTCTAGAAGAGCAGCCCTGTGGGTAAGAGAATTCTT
Source organism: Taxus chinensis (assembly GCA_019776745.2). NCBI lineage: Eukaryota > Viridiplantae > Streptophyta > Pinopsida > Cupressales > Taxaceae > Taxus > Taxus chinensis. The sequence continues at coordinate 775,976,078 of CM034146.1, forward strand.
CAGTAAGTCCAAAAATGAAATGTGCAAGAAGGTTTTTGTTAGGTCGCTAATTTAATCATAGGCACCTACAGGTTTTTCTACTATTTGTTGGATCTTATATGTTCCTGGCAGGTGACTTGGGCTTGGCTGAGAGAAATACTCTCATGTCCTTATTACAGGTTTGATGGGTAGTTCGGTGTCTAACTCTACTAAACCGACTATCTTAGGTCATGGCTGACTTCCTAGTTGTGGCGCAACTAATGGATTTAGCGAAGTTGAAGCTTCATGATCATTATTTCCTGTCATTACGCTCTTGTTCGTCCTAGTTAGATTTAGCCTGTTGTTATTGTGATTTGGGAGTGGATCATTAAAGATCTTGAGGGGAGCATTCTGAGGGGAAACTACCCCTGTGAGCATGTTTGGTGGTGGTGACACAGGATCTGCCAAGAGCATATCTGTGAAAAATTGTCTTTGTTCCTCTGGCAAACGTTGCATGAATTTACTGTAGTCACGGCACGTTCTAGTGTCATGGCCCCGAATTTTGTGGAAACAACAATATGAATTGGGATTGTAATTCCTAGTTTGTTAGTTTGGCATCTATTGTGGCCCAAAATTTTGATCAAACCATTGCCTATTAGGATTAAAATTTTACGTTTGTTGTCTTTGGTTTGAGTTTTGGTTTTAATACCTAGTTGAATTTTGGCTTGGGCCCTATGTAGGGCTTAGCCATTGTTGTTGTTGTTGATGAGGATGATTAAAATCCACTGTATTGATTGTTGGGGTAAATTTGTTGTTTCGTTGGTTATTCATTAGTGGTGAAGTATTCACAGTATTTACCTTTTTAGGCTAATCGGTTACTCCATCTGTTATCACCTCGCAATTTTTGTTAAGGATTTTAGGTCCTTGATTGACATTCGTGGTAGTAGGATAAGTTGTAGTGTTCTGGTTGGAGGTGATTAACTTCCCGTTTGCTCCATATGTTTTGTGACCACTATCAATTGTTGCTTGATCTATTCGGAGAGCGCTCTCAAGTACTTCATCGTAAGTCCTTAGTGGGAACTTCTGGACTTCTTCCTTCACTTCTCTACAGAGAGAATGAAGGAATAAATCACATAGTTCCATTTGGTCCATATTTGGAGCACTGGCTGAAGAATAAAGAACTGTACACCATCTCTGGATGAAATGAGCGACAGATTCATTATGTTCCTGCTTAATGTGTAAGAACTCCCTGATTCCTGTTCTTAACAGTTTTTTCATGTCAAATGCCTTAATGAACTCTGAAATGAGTTGTTTAAATGAATGGATGGAATCCTTAGGTATTCTATAATACCAATCGAGAGTGATGTGTTCCAAATTTTTTGGGAATATTTTAGCAACAACCCCATCCCAAGGGAGTAGTTCTCGTATGGCTGTAGCGTAAGCCTTGATATGTGCGTTCGGATCTCCCTCACCTTTGTACTTGGGTAAATCAGGAAGGGGTCTTGGAAGCATGATGCTTCGTATGGTGAAGTCTAAGGGCTCTTTCAAATATTCTGAATAAGTCCCTATCGCATAGGTTTCGACCATTGATGGTGCTTGCTGAGGGAGTGGTGGTGGAATGGGTTGTTGATATGGCGTAGCGTATGTGTTGGTAGGGGCATAAGGAAACACCTATGTTTGAGCAAACATGCCGGGAGAGGAGAACATATCCCCTTGTGGCGATTTGGAGTACATGTTTAAGTATGACGGGGTATTGTCCAGGAATGGATTGTTTTGTACTAGACCAGGAGGAACAGTGTTAGAGATGGTGGGTCTAGTTGGCGTTTGTTGTGAATACTAAGGAGGCATGCCTAACGTGCCTATTACTATGAGGAGGTCTACTTGGCTAGGATGGTGTAGGGGATTGGAACTTCCTGCTTGCATGAATTGAGGATTTGGACCTGTTTGGGTAAGTTCTAACTCCCTAACCTTTTCCACTAGAGCTGAAATGACTTCATTTGGTGAAGTCACAATATTTTGCCTTGATGGCGTTTGTTGTATATCATGGTGTTGCTTAGGCATGTGATATCCTGATATGAACTGATCGCTGCCCTGCCAAGTTTCCCCGAGGGCATTTCCTATATGACGTGGTATGGAGGTATTTTCTTGGAAAGAGATTTCAGGTTGTGTTTGTAAACCTCTTATAGGTAGGTACATTCTCCGAGAGCATTGTTCATTCCTAGCATAACGTACCGAATTTTCATCATCTAGACCCAGGTATGGGTTTGATTGTCTACTAATTTGTGGTCTAAGCAGCACCTGAGGAGATGAACTAGATTCTCCTGTGAATGTCATATTGTTCGAGCCTGAAGGCTCTGTTTTTTGTGTTTGAGTGATTTGTTCCAAATCCTCTATTTGGAAGGATGAGCTATATCTGATCCTTGGAGTTTGTGTTGACGACTAATTAGTTGAATAGTTGTCACCCCATACTGAGAGCGAGGGTGATGATTGTCTATTTTTTTGGGCGTAGTATGCCTCAAGACCCAAGAGGGGTCTACCATATGCATCAAATCCCAACATATTCAAGGGGTCTATGAATACCCGAATAATGGGAAGGGGCGAAGGTGATAGTGAAAACTGATGAGGTAGTACAAATCTGACTCCAAATCAGAAGGTAGAAAGTTCACGTCGGGTTCACCAATTTTGTATGACGGAAAAGTGACAAGCGAGCTTGGGAATCTACAAGTAACTTTTCCTTGCACCTGACCTCTCGAGGTCGTATCGAGATAGCCGATGGGGTTAAAATATGTATGGGATACAGAAAAATTAGTTAGGCAATCTAATGTCTTAGACGCACACTAGTGGAAATTGTGAATCTAAGGCAAAGAAGGCCCTCCTAACCTGAACTGGTGTGATAGATCGATCAGCAAGGATGACTACTTGAAGGCTCCAATCAATATAGAGCTCTGGCGTGATTCGGTCTATAGGTTGTGGAATACGTGGAAAATGTCCTGGGATAGTTTCGTGTATATCCCCAGATAAGGTCATAGGGCAGATGGTAAATATAGTTAACTCTATGGGTGATTCTCTGGCCTAGTCCAGAACTCCTTAGCTTTGTTAGCTGCTATGTCTAATAAGGATAACTGTGTAATGATGATAGGTGGAATATTTTGGTCTATGTCAACTATTGCTATGACGAGATTGGGTTGAGGCACGATTGGCTCGAATGCGTATTCTCTGGGCTCCCTAAGTCCCGTGATTGTCATACAAAAATAATGTAAACAAACTGCAATAAAGTGAATTTAACTACGTGAAATATATCTATAGCATATATGATTTCTCTATTTTTGTATTTTCTTATGAACTATACGAATGAATCTAAAAGAGTAACTGTTTAACGTATCTAGAATTTGACAATTAATCTAATGACGAAATTAAAACAAACAAGATAACCGAGTGTAGTTATTTGTCTGTGTAAATTTGAACCTATTCTAAACAATGAAATAATTGTCTTAATCTATTTGCAAGGCTCTCGATCCTACCTCAGAAGTGAGGAGTGAATCATAGTTTCTTAGAAACTATCAATCCCCACAGCTTCCCTGGCAATATCGAGAGTAGAATTGACTAAAATAAAGTGATTGGCTACTTTATTTGATATGTTTCTAACTAGAACTTTGAAAGCTAGAACCTGGATTCCGCAGAGCAGTGGTGAATCCAATGGTGTATGTGATCTTGTCCCCTTAGTGTGATCTACTCGTTCCTTCATGTCCACGTGGATCCAGAAAAGCGTGTAATGCTAGCATCAACAGAAGTAGATATTGGGATAAAGGCAGCTCAAGATACAGACTGGATACAATGCGGGTAGGAGAGGGATAGCGCAAGAGTACAGAGCTTGGCTTATGCAATTCCTAGCGGGATTTATTGCGAGTCATGCAACATAAAACGTCCAGAACCTAAAACTATCATGTTTGAAGAACAAAACCTGCAACTTTAATGGCTTCCTATTGAAAACAAACTATTCTACTCCAATGGATTGGATAAAATGTCAACAGAACTTGCACAAGATGGATATGTGGCTTACTAATAGCAAAAAAACGCTAATTAAGCATGCAATGAAAGAAACTAATAATTCTAAGCAAAATGAAAACTAAATCTATTGTAAAGAGAAATCAGAGGCAAATTTTGAGGGGCCATTTGCTTGAGCACAAGCCAACTATTTATAGCATTTGCATTTACCCAAGGTAAAACCCAAATAGAACTCTTAAACTATAAACAATGGCAAAACAGTATTCTAGTGAACCAGAATCATAAATGCAAGCTTATGGAAGTGAAAGAAAGTTGGTAAAACATTGAAATTACGTGAGTCATGTTAAAAGAGCTTTCTGGAAAATGCGTAAAGGACCGCTACCCTGAGCAGGGCGGTGGTTACAGGACTGCCGCCCTGTTCAGGGCGGCGGTCACGAGACCGTCGCCCAGGCAGGGCGGCGGTTTCATCACTGAAGAGCAAAAGGCCAAGAAAAGAGGGGAAAAGGGAAAAACAAAGCACATAGGGGCTAAGCGGGGTATGCGGGATGTTAACGCACACTTGGAGATCTTTTCTAGATCCTGAACACCTTGCGAGGAGACCTGTATCATCATTGGGGCACCTGTTACATTGTTTTGGTAGTACAGTACCTTACAATTTTGGCTACGTACAGTAACCCCCATGTCTGGTGGATAACAGAATTGACCTACATCTTTCTTATGTCGCTCAAACTAATATTCATGATGAAATTGGTTTGGAGGTGAATTGTAATAGCCTAAAGGTGGAAAGAACCACCACTACTGCAAGTGGGAGTCCCACTGTGGAAATGAAGCCATGATTGCACAACTTCATGAATGAGAGAAAATGGAAAGATATGGGAGAAAACTAGATGGAAAATGGATAAAATGAAAATCTATAACACAGAGAGTAGGGTACTTAGACCAATGGAGTCACCATTTGTGCTTTCATATACCTCCTAAGGCTGAAATTTCACTAATAGCACAACAACTTAATGAAATGAAATGAACACATAACACACAAATATGAAATATGTGGCTAAGATATTACAATAGGCTAACTATGAAATGTATAATTTTCACCTATGGTCCCACCGGGTGTGCCAAAAATAGTTGTCACCAAATCACTGCACCCACTGAATGGCCTGAAAATGAATCACGACATTCAGTGTGATTGGGACACATGGGATCACCTCTCAAGCTATGGGACTTGGGCTCAAGGTGAAGATCTAGAGAAGGCCGGCTTCCTCTTCCTAAACTAAACACAACACTACTTCTAATGCAAGATAAAAAGGCTATCTAGTCTTATGCTAACATTTCATAGGATTAGGGAAAGATATTTGCAAGGAAATAAAACCTATACTAGAAGTGGTGATTCACCAAGAAAGGGTGTTGCTAGACAACTTTCTGGGTGGCCAATGAAGAGAGATGATCATTAGGAAGAATGACATGCATTACAAACCCACTTTTACATACAGTACTTTACCCCTTTATAAGCACAATGACCTCCAAAACTTACAAGGGAAATCCTAGTTGCACAGTTCACCTGAAAACATGAGAGAGGTAGATAGAAGCAACAAAATCATGAAAAGGACATATAGCTAATCATAAAGCATGATTCTCATTAATTCAAACACTTGCATAGTGCCATTACATCAATGAAAAAGGCATAGGCTTCCATTACAATCTGAGGAGAAAGGCTTGAAATCCTAGAAATCATAGCATCTCAACTTGTGAAGAGGGGAAGCTTAGAAAGAGTCTAACTTGTCCAACTTATATGACCTGTCGGAACCTACTGGTTGGAACTCCCTTGTTATGAGTCTCCAAATTACATTTATAGAAGAAATTGAGAGAGAGGAGAGGAGTCATAAATTCCCTCCCTAAATGGAAGGCACATGATGTATCACTTATTACAGTTGGTTGAATCACTTAAAAAGGTTCCATCATGCATCATTAATGCCTGTTGACATAGTCTTCTCAAAATTAAAATAATATTTAAAGAAAAATATTAATTTAATCAAATTACTAGTGGGCCCCATGTTGACCGGTTTGTGGTGAGGAGGGAGGGGTCCATGAAGAAAAGACTAAAAATAAGTCCAATTCGGTGGTTGGCTCACCGAGACAACTCACCGAGTTAGGTCCGAGATCCATCATTCATTGCATTGACTGAGTTCCTCCATAAAGTTGTTTTCCTTTTGTTCATGATATCGAACTCTCTTCCAAACACTGATAGACTCACCACAACCAACGCGGAATCATCTACGACATCTCTGATTTGAAAATACATGTTCATTGAATAGATTAACCTAAACCTGACTCCACCCGATTTATCCCCTCTTATTGGCGGAGATGTTCTACCTAACCCGAGACATGTGGAGGGCTTGCACTTTTTTGGGACCTACCTCCAGAGTTGATCTTTGAAGTTACATCGAGCTAACGCGTGGCACATTCCACTGGCTCTACCCTATTTAGACTTTTCAAAGGCCAATTCTGCCTTTGGGGCTCAAACCACATGGAGGCTTCATGCTCATTTAGAAATTGTCCCTTGTGTCTCACTTCTGAAGCTACATTAAGGTGACACATGGCACCCTACATGGGTCTGTGAATTTTCAACGGCCGATGAGACCCCCTTTTAGACCATGACTACATTGCAGGCTAGCGCTTATTGTGGACCGCCTTTGAGGCTTGACCTTTGGAGATGCGCCGATCTGACGCATGACGCCATCTATTGGCCCTTCTATACTTAGCTAATTCAACAGTTGGCTATGTGCCCTTTTTTACTTCTACCACGTGGCGAGCCCACACTCATTTGGGGTCCCCGCTTTAGATTCTACCCTTGGAATTACACCAATGAGACACGTGGAGGCTTCCACAGGTCTGTGACTTTTCAACTACTGATTACACCTTTTCTAGACCTTGGACACGTGGAGGGTTGGCGCACATTTGGGGACTCGCTCTAGATTTTAACTCTAAAGTTGCGCCATTGATACATGTGGAGGATTCTGCCATTCCTTTTATACTTAACCAATTTGGGCCTTAAGAGAACAAATTATATGCACTTCCTTGGCGTGTCCCTCATTATTGACTCCACGTGGAAGTCTCATGAGGTTTTGAGTTTCACTGTTCTCTCTCACTCTTGGAAACATGCCGAGATGACATGTGGTGCCTTCCGTGAGTCTATTGCTTTGCCTTGACTTTCCAACGGCTGGTTCCATCTTTTTGGGCTCTAACCACATAGAGGGTCAGCGCTTGTTTGAGTCTCCACTTTGGGTCATGCCTTTGAAATTATGTTGATGAGGCACGTGGAGGCTTCCACTGACCCCTTTATACTTAGTCGATTCGGGCTTCGAGCAAACATTATCTTTCTCCATTTTTTTCCTGATGAGCTTCTGATCCCCTCTAGTTTGCTCAGTGTCACCAACAATCCTCCATACATGCTTTAACGCTCCTAACGAATCTCCTGGTGAATCAGAAACCAACTCAGACTCCTCATGACTTATCGTCTAACTCGAATCTCAAAAACCACTATCCCCAAACTCTAAACACCACAATCTCTGAATCCTAAAAACCCAAAAATCTGAAATTTAGATTTTTAGGCTTCAGAAATATTCAACTCATTCAACGTTTCTGACCCCAAAATCTCCAAAATTCTGAAATGGAATTGTCTGAATTGATTTTCCGAAACAAAACTCTAAAATCTCAACTCAACTCAGCCTACCTCATTCCCGATCTCGCTAAGTATTTTTTTCAATGCCTACCTCGGTATCATGTTATAAACCGTGAGCTCAAATTGAGCTACCTACGTATCTTGAAAACTTACAACTCGTCCTTTATCTCGGTGAGCCATTTGAGCTCGAAGCTCCCCTCCTTGGGCCTCCAAAACTAGGGAAATGAGAGAATAGTTCAAAATGATCTTGAACCATCCTAGAACACCACAAACCTTCTAGCAGCACAAAATGTTTTCTGTAGGCCCCAAGTTCTTTTCTGAAGACCTAAAATTCAACAGGACCTCGTTGTCCAATTTTTTCATGCGTGCAAAATTGGATAACAGTGACCAAGTCATACTTAAGAGAGTAAAAAACATGAATATCTCACAGCTTTTCAACCTGGTAGCATAAGATGAGATATTTTCAAGAGGATAATAATAAATTAAGTTGTATGCTGTAAAGAGGAATACTATCGTAGAGACTCATGTTTTTGGGGGGGAAATCCTAAAAATTGAGCGAGTGAAATTGTATAAATGCGATGAGAATACTCTCGCATAAGGGGGTTAAAAAAAATTTAAATCTTAGAAAAGAAAGGCATAAACTGAGTGAAACCATTTTCCAAGAACTTGTATCAGAAACGTGTTAATTTCTTTAGCTTTCAAATTGAATCATGTCAAGATGGTTACAAGTGTACAACCATTAATAAGTATTAATATTGTAATGAAACTTTCCCTTGCTGATGAATTTGATTATTTCTAAGTTAATTGTGTTTAATCATGAGCATTTTTGTGTCTGTTATTAAGTTAAGATTTTTCAAAGTAACTATTCATGTTCTTATTTCAATCTTATGTTAAAAATCCCTCTGAATCGCATAAGATATTGTCCTTATGGTAGCATCGTGGTCATTCTAATTGTGTTTTGATAAGAGCTTTCATTTCATTGTGCAATAAATAGTTTTAAATTCATTTTTCTTCCATTTTGTTGATAAAGGTTGTTTGTAAGTCTATGAGTATATCTTCGGCATGATAGATCGTGGATTCCTAATGTTTTATTGAGTGTTTGGCATGAGATTTTATGTTTAAATTCTAATATCTTGTGTGAAACTGTGTATTCTTGGGCTTCCATTAATGCACATATTCTGGTTGAAGGTTCACTGTTAGTCATTTGAAGTGTTCTAATCTTCTCATTTGGCAGATTTTCCAACATTTTTTAAAAGTTCTCAAAGATTTGGTATACCGAACTTTATCTTGTTTAATTTCCCAACAAAATACATGCATAGCTGATAAATCCTAAAAGAACCACCCTTGATTGTACTTCTTATCCATAAATACTAGGGAGATTTGTTGAATTTACCCATCCTTTACCCGAAATATGTAGGAGCAAGCTATTTTTATTGTTGTCTTTAGTAACCTAAACCTTGTCAAGGAGACATCTGCATTTTCTAGGGTGACAACTCATAAGAGTTAGATTATGTCACATTGACCATGTCTTCTCAAGGTTATTTCTCAATGTCCTAAAAAAGAGAGTCAAATAGTGTTGGTCCATTCTTTTCCTTTACAAATAATGGTTACAGAATGAGTCCTTTCACCCTGGTTGAAGGAAGAACATAAAGTAGTAGGGTATGTCAAACCCTTAACATGGTGTTATCCAAATTTTCCCAAACTCGAGTAACAAATAGATAGTTAGATCCCTCGCCAGCTATAAAACGATTCAAATTTTGATCTATCTTTCTCTAAGCATCCTGCTCATCATGTTGATGCTTCTTTACTTCAAAGGGAGAACTGATTTGGGTACCAACAGACTCCATACACCACATCCCACTTTGCATTTCATTTGTGCAAATGTAATTCAGTCATTCCTTCAAATTTCATTTTGTGTATGTTAATTTATGGTCATGTCACAAATTTTTATTTTTATAACATAGGAGAGTGTTGGAGTAATAAGAGTAATTGGTCACCTCAAAAAATGTGTCTCTCTTTTTCATATAGAAATCTTAAGTTAATGTTTTAAAGGGTCTAAATATATATATATATAGTGTCAAAGTTGTCATAGGTCAAGTTAGTTAAAAACAATGTATTCTCAGTTGAAACCGACGTCCTAGTTATTAGTAATTAACAATGGAAGTACCATTAGAAAAATTCACTGGTCTCAATTTCCACACTTGGAAAGTGAAAATACAAATATAGTTGATGAAATAAAATCTGTGGATAATTGTGAATGGTCAATAAATGGCTCCACTAGATCCAACAAAATTGGCAAAATGGCAGAGTAGGGATGATAAATCCAAAGCCATTATTGGTTTATCTCTTTCACACTTTGAGCTACATTATGTTGATCTCGTGCAATCATCTCATGAAATGTGGGAAAACCTGAACAAAACCTTTGGTGTTAAAGCAGTGAACACAACATTTTCTCACAAATTGCAATTGTTTAAGTTTAAAATGGGTGAAGGAACTACAATTTCTAGACATATTAATGAATTACAGTCTCTCTTATGACAACTAGCAAAATTTAAAGCTCCAGTAGAAGATGAGGATGCAAAATCTATTCTACTAGATAGTGTGCTTCCCAAATACAGTAATGTTGTTTTAACACTTTGACATATGCCTTCCAACTCATTGGAAGATATGATATTAGGCCTTCTAGCTGAAGAAAAAATGACCAAAGAATATGTCAAAGAGGAAATTACAATGTACGTGAAAAAGAAACACAAAAAGTTATCTGAAAAAAGAGGAAATGTAATGCTTCTACTGCAAGAAAAAGGGACATACATCTTCATATTGTATAATTTGAGCTAAAGATCTACTAAATGGAAAATTACAAGAAAATGAAGCCAATATAACCATAGAAAAAGAATCAGATAGTGAAGAAGAACCCATGAATGAAGAATATGGATATATTTCTAATGATCTTTTATTCCAAGAAGGATATAGAAGGATGGAGGCAATAGAATTTGGAGGTCAATTAGTGACCTCTTGTCAGTCGCCAATGATGGGGCCACACTTTTTTGTCATGAAATTTTTTTGGTATGTGTATTTGATTTCAGTTTATGTAGTGTGTTTTCCGTTGTGTTTTTTCAGAGTGCCAGTTTTAGTGTTCCTAGTTTTATAAGTGGAAATTTGGCATTGAGGGAGGGGACATGATCCAATGTTCCATTTCCAGCTTTTAGTTTGTGTGTATGAATAGCATAATTTCCAATTTTATTCCCTACGGTGAAATTTCATGAGGGCTGAAAATAGTACTTGGGACATCATGATGTCGTTATAGATAAACCACTTGAAAACCTTCATTTTTTGGTTTGTGGTACTCCAGTTGTAAAACCACCCTTTTTGGTTTGTGGTTAACCATTTGAAAACCATATGACAGGTTTGTGATCATCCCATAGTAAAAATCAGCTAATCATGAAAACAGGTGCAAATTAAAAGATAGGTTTTCCCCATGTTCGCACTAAGGGGGGATGTTAGGAAAAAATCGTATTGCTCACATTCGTTATACCATCCTAACCTCTCATGGGTTTTTATTTTTCTCTATTATTATTATGATCTTAATATTTAGCATCTTAGTTTGTTGTATTTTTGGCTATATAATAGACAACTCTATGTATGTTAATATAGTATGTGAATAATATTATGATTTACTATTGATTAAATCTTCGCATTGCCTTTTACCTTGTCCATGGGAAGGAGGTCGGGGTAATATAATCACGAGCATGGTCAAAGGAGGGGGATTAGAAGAGGAGGTAGGAAATCAGTGAGGAAAAAGGGCTCGGTCATGAGCGAGACCAGGAAGAGGAGTAGGGGGAGTAATTAGGATTGAGGGAAGATGAAGGGAAGGATATTGGTCATAAGCATGACTATGAGGGGAGTAAGTTGGGGCAAGTTGGTCGTAGGTGTGACTAGCATGTGTGGTAAGGGATCATGTGGAGTGGAGTGGTGGAGTGTGGGTTTTCCAACTGGTAGGTCGTATGCACAACCAACGAGGGGGAGAGAGGTGAGTGCATTATTGATCATATAGTAGAGGGAGAATGACTGTAGGAAGGATGAAGCTAATAATTTGGTCATGGGAACAACCGGTGGGTGGAGAGAGGTGGACGTTATGTTGCAGCAGTAGGCAGTGGGACATGAAAACAAGTGATCCAAAGTAATATAGTCACGAGGGTCAGGGTTTGAGGAAGAGGTTGTAGAGTATATGATTTTTGGATTTAATAGGAAATTAGGTGAGTGACTGGAAGTAGTGACCATGTTGTGAGTGTGAGATATTTCCTTAAGAAGAAGGTACACTGATAGTAAGTGTGTAGTGTTTTCATTAGTTGGGTATGGGGTTGAACACACTTAAGGAGAACATTAGCCCAATTGGATATGTGACTAGCCTAATGGTGAGATAGATGAATAAGGACCTAAGGCCCACTATAAAATTGGCTACTGACACTAAGAAGAAGTTATATGAATGGATTGATTCACAAAAGGACTATGCATGATAGAATGTATGAAAGTAAAAAGGTGCACAGGTAAGGATGGTCGCAACCATGACTAGAATTATGTTATGGAATCTTATTTAGAGAATATAAACATATAATCCACAAATGTGAAAGTTTAAAATTGGGGAAGACATTCTTATGTCATGAGTACAAACATAAAAGTCACAAGGGTGACTTGTGAAGTGGATAATAGGGAAAGGTATATAAGATGTGGTAGGTGAAGAAAGAGCCAATCTTAGGAAGTGCAATGAAGGTTATGTCATGGTCATGTTCGTGACCAAAAAAAAACCTTAACGTAGAATCATAATAAGTAAATGGAAAGTGGTGACTAATAGAAGCATCTGATGAATGATATGGAAAGTCACAAAATGTGACTTCAGATGTAAGGTGATGAACTAGGGGAAAAATGGGTATGCACTATGCAATAAGATAAGTGATGGAAGGAGTGAGGAGGGGAAGTAGGTAGATAGAGGTGATGATGATGAAGCATAGAGAATTATGGGGAAACTTTGTGGGATGGGTGGAAGTGCACAGATCACACCCATGACCATAAGGGGAATAGTGGAGTAATATGGAACTAGTGCGGTGGAGAGTTGTATGGGAGAGGTGGAACTATATAAAGTGGATGAGTCAGAGAGGCCACTTGTGTATGTGGCAAGAAAAGGAGGGTTAAGGTAGGATTTAACTAGAGCAACTAGAGCAAACATGGGCCTATCACATGTGCAACTAGACAAGGGAGTGGTGGTGTGTGAGGACTAGGGATGGAAGTGAGGGGAAAATTTGCATACAAGTCGTAGTCACAATAGGTAAGTGGGGGATAGTGCGTGAAGGCATGTAGATTGTGGGATGGAAAAATATGTAATTAAAATGTAAGGTGAATAATGAATGTCGTAAGATAACTACAGAAAGGTTTTAGGAAGGCTAACTACTAAGGAGAAATGGTGGGGTGGTAAAATATAAGGTGTATAGAAGATAAGTGAGGGAGGTAGATGGATCAGGGAGTACAAACGATCAGAGCACGCATGAAGGAGGGTGCGAAGAGAGTATTCAAAGAACGCATGAATGTGATTACAAAACGTAAGGGTTTGAGCATGTGTAGAGGGAACCTGAGAGCACAAGGGCCAAAATGTGCACCAATGAGACAAGAGAAAACAAGGGTTAAAGTGCACATAAAGGAGAAATAAAGCATGAATGGAAAATAGAAGCTAGAAATAAATCCATATTTATGTTGGATATTCACACCTATAACTAGGAATGTGAAAATTATGTATGGACATTGGTGTATAGGATAACCAAAATAAAAAGGTGAAATTCTCAAATAAGTTACATGTGTGAATGAGAGTATGATAAATGTGGAATGAAGGATCATGAGATAGTCACATATATTACTACGACATAGAAAAATATGAGAGTGACATAAATGTACAAACAACACAAAATTCTAAGAAAACAGTGTTAAATGTCAGCAACAGTCATGGATGCAACCCAAAAGTGACTGAATGTGGCTTGAAAGTGTGTTTTTGGAGGGTGATATTTTTGAAAATTTTATGTATTCAAATATTAAATACAAATGTGTTGTGATATAGATGAATTGGCTATTATCACAACAAAATAAGATATGTCTTTTTATATACCGTAAATGCTACATGAAAGGATCACGTCAGAATAATGACAACCCGTTCAAATGGAATCCCTCATGTGTAAGTTGATGGTGTTCCACCCCTTAATGGTTTATTTATAATGACCAATGATGGTTGGAAATGGGGGAATAAAATTATATGCATGTCCTTATTACTCCCCAAAAGTTTATAAGGTCAATGTTTCATATGTCATTGTTACGGTTATGTTGGGCAATATATGTAGTAGGTCAATCGCAATGGCTTCACATATAAGCATGACCCATATGCACCGTAAATATGGAACACCATGATGAGGCAAGACTCGTGTTGTGTATAACAATAAAGTGAACTATCATAGCTATTTTTGATTCTCAATATCACGCAAGGGAATGAGGGAAGAGCATACGTAGCCTATGATATATATTAACATGATATATATCAATAATAAAATGATTAAGTATTAACATAAACTAAAAAATATTTTTTTATATTTTAAACATAAACAAAATTTCAAGATAGCCATACCTATGACTATCCTACAACTAATTTTTTGTGACAAAGAGAAATTGTAACACAATCGTACCTATAACCTTTTTTATTTTGGTAAATCTTCAAAGATGAATGTTAGATCTAAAAAAATGTGTTAGACAAAATAAAAAATGAATCAAAATGAAAATAAATTTATATTTTAAAATGAAAGAAGTTAATCCATAGTCAAAAGGATCTCATCATGGTCACCAAAATGTATGCCTAGATTTGGATCACCCTGCAAGATGTGTTAGTTGACATATTATCAAATTGTTAGGGTTAGCACACTGGTTGTACAGATATATTAATCAGATCCAAGCATAAAAGCAATCAATACAAAAATGAACAAGAAGAAACAATACATAAGATTTAATGTGGTTCACCCAGTGTGGGCTACATCCACCAAGAAACATCAAATTTATTATCAAATAGGAAATACAATTAAGATTTGCAATCTTCCACACCTTCTTTGATGTCATGTACTTTCTTCTTTACAAATTTCTCTTTTCTCTCAAAAGGAAACTTCTCTCAATTCTCAATTGAATTATACCGTCTAAACCCTATCTTTATGTGTATATATGCATCTACAATCTTAGGGAACTTTAGCTATGCAATTACAACCATTATATTCACTTTAAAACTAAATATGGATCTAATTCCCACAACTTAATTATAGAAGTCACACATAGGCAACCAATGTCGATTAGCCTTAAACAATACCAGTTAGCCCTAACCGATGGCGCTCCTCCTTACCTGACTGATATTGGTCCCTGGTGACCGAAGGTGGTTCGTTAACCAACTTCGGTTAATGTGTATTCTAGTAAGTCTGTAAAATCATGTCAGTGAAGCAATTAAGCTCCACAACTCAACAATATCCCACTTGGAGATAAATTTCTGCACTATACCATATAGTTCCTTCCTCTGATCCTTTCCTTGGCATGTTTCTCCCTCCTCAAGTCTTAAATTCAAAGACCAATGAGAAGGGGAGTGCAGCTCCATAACTTCTCCTTTGCCAATGGACTTCGTTAGCATATCTGCACAGGATTTTCCTTTGTATGAATTTTCTCCTATACTTTAACTTACCCATCCTCTAATACCTGTCATATGAAGTGATATATCAATTGAATGTGTTTTGTTCTAGAATGAAACTGTTGAGTTATTTTCCAAATGAATCACACTTTGACTATCACTGTACAATATACAATCCTCTTGCTCTTTTCCCAACTCTTCCATGAACCTGGTCATCCATATCATCTCCTTGCTAGCTGCTATAGCTGTAACATACTCATCCTTTGTAGTAGACAGGGCCACAACCTTCTACAGTCTAGAAATCTAGCTAACTACCATGCCACCTACTATGAAAACATATCTAGTGGTGCTCCTACTACCATCCAAATCACCATCCATTTCTGAATCCACATAGCCACGTAAAGAAGTATCTGACCCTTCATAACATAATTGTATGCCGAATGTCCCTCTCAAATATCTAAGAATCCATTGGAATGCTTTCTAATGCTCTTTACCTGGATTAGCCATAAATCTGCTCATAACTCCCACTACCTATGTAATGTCTGGTCTAGTACAAACCATAACATACATCAAACTCCCAACTGTTGAAGCATACAGAACTCATGCCATGTACCCAACCTCCTTGTGTGATGTAGGACACTGATCTTTTCTCAATTTGAAGTGTCCAACCATAGGTGTACTTATAGGTTTTAAATTTTACAAATTAAACCTTTCCAATACCTTATTGATATAATGCTCTTGAGATAAAGACAAATTCATGTTTTTCCAGTCTCTGTGAATTTGCATGCCAAGGATTCTCTTTTCAGCTCCCAAATCCTTCAGTGTAAATGTCTGAGCTAGTTTTTCTTTAAACTCAGCAATGTCCTGTATATTAGATCTTGTAATAAGAATATCATCCACATATAGTAACAAAATAATATAGCTCCCATTTCCCAGCATCTTGAAATAAAAAAATGGTCAGATTCACATCTCAAATAACCGTTCTCATGCATGAAACTATCAAACCTCATATATCATTTACTTATAGCTTTTTTGAGCCCATATAGGCTCTTTTTCAATCTGCACACAAGTTTCCCCTTACCCTTAACTTCATACCCAAGTGGTTTATTCATATAAATCTCTTCCTCTAAATCACCATTAAGAAATGTCGTCTTGACATCAATTTTCTCTAAATGAAAATCTTATACTACAACTAAACTCAATACAGTACGAATAGAATTCATCTTAACAACAAGAGAAAATATTTCACTAAATTCAAAACCTTCTTTCTGTGAAAATCCCTTTACCACAAGCCTTTCCTTGTATCTCTTTTATCCACCCTCTTCTTTCTTGATCTTGTAAACCCACTTGTTCTATAATTCTCTTTTACCTTATGGCAACTTAACCAAATTTCATCTATATTTCTTCGCTAAGGATTCCTTTTTCTCATCCATGCCATGTTCCCACTACTTGTGGGATTTATCCTGCATTTCTTCTTCAAATATTTCCAGTTCACCACTATCATTCAATGATAAATTAAAAAAGGAAGGTGAAAATCTTTCTGGAGGTCTACTCACCCTTTGTGACCTTTTCACTGATATTTGGGGTGTCGGAGGCTCAATCTGCTCTTCTTGTAGATTTGTGTCTAATTTTTATAGTGACGGATGTTGGTCACCTTCTACTGACATTGGTTCAACTAATCGATGCCATTCTGGCTCTTCTGTAATTGACACCAATACAAGGGACTGATTTCGGTTAGGGGTAAACTGATGTTGGTCAGGGGTAAACCAATCCCAGTTACTGTGTAAACATGTAGGTGTTAATTTTAAATTTGAGAGTTCATTTTCATCCACAAAATTCTCCAGCATTTCACCTTTAGGTACCAAAACTTGGTCCCTGTACATTCTCTTTTCATTCTAATCAATGTCACGACTCCTAATTATATTAGAACCTTCTAAATCCCAAAACTGGAATCTGAAATCAACATAGCCATAACCAATGAAAGTACATATTTTTTATTTAGAACCCAATTTCTTTCTATTTTCCTTATCAATATGCACAAAATCTTCTGAGCCAAATACTCTAGGAAAATAAATATCTACCTCTTTTCCAGTCCAATCTTATTTTGGTATTCCATCATTCAATGCACTTGAAGGTCCACAGTTAATCAAATAAACCATCATGTTTACTTCTTCCACCTAGAACTATAAGGGCAATCCAGCATGTATCCTCATGCTTCTAGCTCTTTCCATGATTTTCCTGTTCATTCTCTCTATAAAACCATTCTCCTGTGGTGTTCTAAGAACTATCCTTTCTCTGCATATTCCATGTACTGAACGACAATCATTTAAATCCTTTCTGCAGTACTCACCACCATTTTCAGGCACTTTAACTTTGAATTCGATTCATTTTCCACAATGGCTTTCCATCTTTTAAAATTTTCAAAAAACATCAAATTTATGAGTTATAAAATAAACCCATACCTTTCTTGTGGCATCATCAATGAAAGTAACATAGTATTGGGATCCTCCATAAGAAGCTACCCGGGCTAGTCCCCACACATTTGAGTGTACAAGCTCCAATCTATGCTTCTTATTTGTTGCCCTAACTTTGAGAAATCTCACTCTCTTCTTCTTTCCAAAAATACAATGCTCACAGAAATCAATATCTACATGTTTCAGATTTGATAACTTACCCTTTTCCTTTAAGATTTGCATTCCCTTTTCACTCATATGGCCTAGCCGATTGTGCCACATGCTTGCATCTGAATATAAAGTAGATAGAATAGAAAAGGAATCAGTAATACAGGTAGAAAAATACAATGATCATACCTTCTTTCCTCTTGCTACAACAAGATATCCCTTGGTAACTTTCCAAGATTCGGGCTATGAGTGTAACCATGCAACCAGTTTCACACAATTGTCCTGTAGAAATTAGATTTATTTTGAGACTTGGAACATGCATCGCATCTTTCAATGTCCATGTATTTCCATTCTAAAATTTAATATAAACTTTACATCTACCAGTAGTAATGCATGGTTCATCATCTCCTAAATAAACATGTCCAAAATTACCCTAGACATAATTTTTGAAATAGCCCTTATTAGGGGTTGCAAGGAAAGAATCTCTTGAATCTAAAACCCATGACTCAATTTTATTATCCAATGAATGAGTTAGGGCATATTGTATTACCTATTTTGCAACAACATTTTCCTCTTTACCTTTCACTCGTACATTCTCTTTGTTTTCCTTAAACCAAAAATTCTTCTTTGCATGACCTTTCTTTCCACAATTCCAGCAGATTATACCTCTACATATGGATTTAGATCTGCTATTCTTATAATTTTATTTCCCATCATTCTTGCTCTTGGATCTCTCCTTCTACCTTCCCATGCTTTCTAAATTCAAAGCATTCCCAGATGATGATTCTCATGTACTTTTCCTATGTATTTCTTCATTCAGGATTATACTAACCACATCATCAAACTTTAAAACATTAGTAGCTGATATTGTATTACTAATAGCAATTACCAACTTATCCGAACTATCTGACAAAGATAATAATAATAAAAGTTATTTCACTTCATCCTCAAATGGAATAATAACTGATTTTAATTTATTTACAATAGACCACAAATCATCCAAATGACTTGGTGCATATCCTCCTTCTTGCATCTTTAAATGAAACAATTTTTTCATCAAATAAACTTTATTTGAAGCACTAGGTTTTTCATATAGATTTTCTAAAGATTTCATTAACTCTATCATAGATCCTGCTTTGGTAATATTCGAAGCCACAGATGTTGTTAGGCTCAATCTTATAGATCCCAGAGCCTTTCTATCAAGTATTTTTCATTCTTCATCAGTCATATTTACAAGTCTTGCCTTCTCATCCAATAGTAAGTATAAATATTTTTTAGATAGATAATCCTCTTCCTACATCTTCCATAATAGATAGTCATGGAAATCAAATTTATCTACTCTGAATTTTCCTTCTTATCCCATTGGTTTTCTCCCACTCAATAAAAAATCCCTTTATGAGTAAATATGTCAACACACACAACCCTCAAACAAAAATGCTCGTAACACCTGTTGTTGGGGTTAGCACACTAGTTGTATAGATATATTACTCAGATATAAGCATAAAATCAATCAATACAGAAATAAAAAAGAAGAAACAATACACAAGATTTAATGTGGTTCACCCAGTGTAGGCTACGTCCACCAAGAAATAGCCAATTTATTATCATAGAGTAAATACAATGAAGATTTGCAATCTTCCACAACTTCTTGGATGTCATGTACTTTCTTCTCTAAAAATTTCTCTTTTCTCAAAAGGAAACTTCTCTCAATTCTCAATTGAATTCTACCTTATAAACCCTAGCTTTATACATATATATGCATATACAATCTTAGGGCACATTAGCTATTCAATTACAACCATTAAATTCACTTTACAACTAAAGATATATCTAATTCCCGCAACTTAATTATAGAATTCATGCACAGGAAACCGATTCCAGTTAGCCTTAACCGATACCAGTTAGCCCTAATCGATTATGGTTCCTCCTTTCCTGACCGATACCGGTGCCTAGGTGACTGGCGGTGGTTCATCAACTGACGTTGGTTAATTTGTATTCCAGTAAGTCTGTAAAAGCATACCAGGGAAGCAATTAAGCTCCATAACTCAAAAATCCATAATTAAGTATTGGGATTGGATAGGATTGAATGTAAAAAAGTAGAAATTTGTGTGGAGTAGTGAGATCTAAAAACACTCAAGAGAAGAAAAAAATCTTCATTCATTCAGGCATAATCCAATTAGCCAAAACATGGATAGGAGGTTATATTATATAGTGAGAAATTAGGTCACCCAAAATGGTAACTAACTCAGCTCATAATTAGAAAATGAGTTAATTTACATTCCCATATTGACCTATGATTAACCTAAGCAAGATAATTAAACCATGTACGTAAAACCACATAGTGGGAAAAATCCTAAACTAACATCTTCCACGTCTTATTGAAAAGTATGACACTCCATCATCCTGTGCACTACCATGAGTACATGTTTATACACTTCTACTCTCAACTTCTCATGGACTTACTATATCCTAAGTTGTTTCCATGTCTACAACACACATTTTGGATTCCTCTCCTTGTTGTTATTTGGATATTGTGTGTCAACTTTTATTGCACCTTTAAGGATAGATGATAAGCTTCCTCCACCATATAGATGTGCACCAGACTTATAGTTATTCTTGAAACACTAAACCTCAATTCATTTTTATATAGCTCGACCTTGTCTTAGTTGACTTCAACATGTATAGATTATATCATGATCTAGTGAAATTCCTCTGTATAATCCTTAACTAACATCTCTTTCCACCTCAAGTTTAACAACTTCTTAAATAAAAACATATATGATAATCATATGGAAAGAACTTATTCTTAGTTTTTGTGACCATACAATCCCAACACCTTTAATTTTTTTATTATTTTCATTTTCTTTGGTATTCATTTTAATCTTCCTTTCTATTAGATTTAACAAGGGAAATGTAATCGACAGATTATAGATCCACCATTAGAATTCTAAAAACTATATATTATGATGTGCAATCGATTAGACATAAAAATAAGTTAAAATAGCTAGTGAATAACAGATAATAAGAGACTTGGAGCCTCAAATAGATAATAAGAGACTTGGAGCCTCAAATCCAAAATCCTTGCTTCCCAACGAGTCCTTAGGAGCCACAAGGACTTGGAACTAGCTGAAAACCTCTTGCATATTAGCAAGCCGGTGGAGGAGCCCAAAGAGAAGGAATTGCTGGATAGGGTGGACAGATTAGAAAAGGAGATACAAGAGCTCAAAGGGGCTATAAAAAACATGGAAAGAGCTAAGGGTAAAAGGATCCTTTAAAGTGAGGAGGAAGAGGGGGTTATTGGTGAAATCTTCAAGAAACTACAGTCCTTAGATGGCAGATTGGGGAATGCTAAAAGCCGAAATGGCTGCATATTGTCTACCCTCAAAAGCATTTATAATTTCATTGAACAACATGTCCACAATGTTTGCAATTTAAGTGGGATCAATGAGGACATATGGGTCCCTAAAGAGAAAAGGGACATTGCAATTGCCCAAGTAGATTTACAAGACTCCGCTCAGGCCACTGCCATTGCCTTCTTCATGTCACCTGCAGGCTATCAAGACCAAAATTGACAGAGCCATCAAGTAAAGGGTTGTTGTGATGTTGTTTTTTGGCTGTGATGTGGCTGTCATCGGGCGGTTTTGGAGTTGTTTTGTGGCGGGGATCTTTATGTTGTTTCTCTTTTGGTTCCTTTTTGATCTTTCCTTCTTTTTTCTGTATCTTTGTACGTTTAGATCCTTTTTTCACCTGTATTGTAATATTTGGCTGTTGAGCCTTCCTTGGTTGACTATTTTTTCCCTTCTCTGGGCTGCTTCTTTCATCTTTACTATCTGGCTTTTGAGCCCTTTTGTATATAGGGTATAGTCCCTTCAAAACTATTTACCCTTAATAAAAAAAACAGATAATAAGAGACAGATAACACATAACACCATAAATAGATAGCAAAGTAAATGAGACAATAATAAGATATAGATAACACCATATTTAAATGGAGAAACCCAAAGGAAACAATCCACTGGTAAAGAACTGTCTTGTATTAAGGATTTCACATGAATTTAACCTAGCATTTCCACTTCACCCCTCGATCTTTCACAATGTTTGCTAGATCAAACTTTCTCTTGATCAGTTGTATAACAATGATCATCAATTGTATCTTTTATTCAGATCTCAATATGGTTATGTAAGTTTTTACAAATGTATATGTTGTCATAGTTAATATCCTGAGAGGAATCATCCCACATTATATAGGATGGGTGAATCGGTCATACCACTTCACTCTTTTCAAAGTTGTGAAAGACCTTCGAATAAGTTTATTAGAAATAATCTTTAATAATATTGGGTTGTCTAAGTGGCTATCCCACTTGACATTATCACCCCAACACTCCCCCTTAATGTTAAGTGGGAAGAAAAAAAATAGACATGCCAAATTTACCTTTTTCTACAAAATGATTTACAAATCCTTGAATCAGCAATCAGTGATTCAGGCTAGCATGAAAAAAAAGGAATCATATGATCTTCCCATACAAAAATTCTTAAAACCAAGTGTTTTACATATGAATACTTACATCAGATTATGGATCCTTTTATAAACTAAGGCATACCCATAACTAAAGCTTCACTGGGATTTACAAGTAACTTCACATAGAGTGACACATTTACTTATTACAAAATGGAGGAAGTATTGGAAGTTTACAACAACTACCTTAGATTTTCTCATGAGATTTTATAGTGCACACTCCCCCTTAATGGAAACTTTGATAGGGCCCAAAAAGGCATGAAAGGATGCAAAACTTCACAACACACAAAGTCTTGGTGAAGATATCTTACAACTTGATCTTCAGTAGAATATAACTTGAGATCAATATCACAGATTTAGGAATTTTTCTCAAATAAAATGCATATGAACTTCAATATTCTTGGCCCTTTGATGCACAAAACTTGATAGTCTTTGCAACAGCAATGCAACTCTGGGTCATCATATCTGTAAGATTAGTGCTCCCTTTGATGCCCATGTGCATTCTCATCCAACATCAATTTGGCCAGCCACATAGCTTCTTTGAAGCTTCTATAGCACTTTTATACTCAACCTCAGTAGAATATATAGACACATGTTGGTTCTTCTTGCTACTCCAAGTGATGGCACCTGTACCCAACTTGAAAAGATATTGAAAAGTATACTTTCTATCTGCAGCATCACCAGGATGATCAGAATCACAATAACCAAATAATTGTGCATCATTACAAGAAGAATAAAAAAGACCATAATTGATTGTTCCTTTAATATATTTCAAAATTTTTTTTCCATTTTCCAATGAGACTCATAAGGTTCTTACATAAATCTTGAAACTACTCCTACTACATAAGAAATATCAGGTCTAGTAATGGTCAAATAAATTAGACTACTAACTACCTACCTATACAGAGTAGGATCAAATTTAGTACATGCTTACTCTAGGGTCTAACTTAACATCAACTTCCATAGGAATGGCAACAAGGCTTACAGTCAATCATGTTAAATCTTCTAAGAAAATTCATAGCATACAGAGATTGAGATGCAACAATAGACTTATGATCTTGAAATATAATCATGCCAAGAAAATGATTTAATAAACCTAAATCATTCATTTTAAAACGTTGTTTTAAATTTTCTTTTATTCTAACAATTAGATTTCTATCACTGCTAGTAATCAAAAGATCATAAACATAGAGAACAATGATGATAATATGATTGTTATCAAACTTAACAAATAAATCATTATCAGAACAACAGTTAGAAAAACCAAGTTCCTGAAAGAACTTATTAATTTTAGCATACCAAGCTCTAGGAGCTTGCTTAAGACCATACAAAGACTTTTTAAGCTTACAAACATAAATTTCTTTACCAGGTTCTTCAAAACCTTTAGGCTGATCTCATATAGATTTCTTCTTTTAAGTCACCATTTAAGAAAGCATTTTTAACATCCATTTGGTGAATCTCCCAACCATATTGGGCAGCTAATGTAAGAAGAACTCTTATAGTTCTCATCTTAGCAACATGAGAAAAGGTCTCAACATAGTCTATACCAGGTTTCTGAGTGAAACCATGAGCTACCAGCCTTTCCTTAAACTTTTCAATCTCTCCTAGAGAATTATATTTGATTTTGAAACAACCACCTAGATCCTACAATGCTTCTTTTAGAAGGAGGAGGGACTAGTTCCCAAGTTTCATTTTTTATTAAGGCATTGTATTCATCCTTCATATATTGAATCCATCTATCATCTTGAGATGATTCTTCAAAGGATTGTGGTTCTACCTCATAGAGGGTCATCAAGGCATGATAAGTATGTTGACTTCTAGTTAGCTTTCTAAGATTATAGTTGAGAGTTTTGAACAAGACTTTTAGCCCATTTAGGAATCTTAGGTTGCAAGACATTTTGAGATGATTCCCCTTAATCTCCATCATATCTAGATCAGAATGATCAACCTCTTGAACTTTTGTTTCCATGGGAGAAGAATTATTAGGCTCTATTCTCTAGAGTAGAAGAGGAGGGTTCATGAGGATCATCAGAGAAAGTTCTCTCTAAGACTTGAACATTTTTGTTTTCAATAATGTCATGCTTGAATGGATCATAAACTCTCAATCCTTTAGTTTTACACCATAGCCAACAAAAATACAAGAAAAAGAGGTTGGATCAAGCTTCTTCATTTTGGATTTTGGAATGAAGATAGAATCAGGACTACCAAATATTCTTAAGTGAGAAATATCTAGTTTTTACTTTGTCCAAAATTCATGAGGAGTAGTTTGATGAAGAGCTTTAGTAGGTACTCTATTAAGAATATAGAAATTAGTGTTCATAGCTTCAACCCATAAGAACTTAGGCACATTGGAAGCATGAATCATAGTCCTAGCCATTTCTAAGACAGTCCTATTATTTCTTTCTGCAATGCCATTTTGCTGAGGGGAATAGGGAGTAGTCAACTCTCTTTGAATCCCACATGACACACAAAACTCATCAAACTTTTTCTGACATATTCACCTCCATTATCAGTCCTAATTCTCTTAATTTTCATATTAGAAGCATTTTCAACTAGAGCTTTAAATTCTTGAAACTTAACTAAACATCAAACTTCTTCTTAATGAAATAAGACCAAATCATTCTAGAGTAATCATCAATAAAATAAATAACATACAAAGCACCACTGAGAGAAGGAACCTCAAGTGGACCTCTCACATCACTATGAATCAGTTCTAATAACTGAAAGAAGAATTTGGATCATGATGTTTGTGAAATGGTTGAGCATGTTGCTTACCACGTAGGAAAATTTCACAAGTTTCATGATTTGACTTTATCTTTGGAAGACCAACAACAAGATTCAGTCTAGACATATCATACAAGCTTTTGAAATTTACATGACCAAGTCTTTCATGCCAAATTTGAATATCATTCCTAGAAGAGGAAGAAAAAACAAGACTCAGACAGTAAATCCATCAAAATATACAGGTCCATTTTAATGCTCTGAATGGAGCAATAACATTTTTAAAGCTTATCTTTGAATGGACAGCACTTATCAGAGACAATAGAAAAATACAAATATTTTAATTTGCATCTGAATGCAAGATCAGATTCATTTTTCAATTTGAGGAACATATAATACATTCCCAACTAGCATTTTTTGAAATTAACATTCACAATTTAACAAAGCCTAGTCACAATTGAGTTACTAGATAGATATTCTTCATATTTAGCTTATCTAATGTCAACTTAACGCGGTGAGTAAAGTCATGTGAGCTATGAGGCACCACTGTCAAAAAATTACTATCATTTGAAGCTGAAAGTATACAAAGCAATAGACAAGAGAGCTCAGCCACATTTTCTCGACTTTAAAATAGATCCTCGTATGGATGCGAAAGGCTTTAAAAATTAAAGAATTTTTATTTGTTTTTGGGTCTTCAACAATACTCTTTGTGCCGACACACGTCATTTTTTTTACAAGATTACAATAGTGAAAAAATTAAATACATGTGTCACTTTTAAATTAGCTGACATTTTCACAATGAGATAATAAGACTTATAATTAATTAAAAATCTAATTTAATGCGTGTCTCAAATTAATTAGATCATTTTTTCACACTCTAACACAATGCAGACATCAAATTCTGAGTCAAACGAAAGCCACTTGTTGAAAAATTAATGGCCTAAAAAGCTTGACGCTTGGCAGCTTTCTACCAAATAAATAGATAGCCTTGAGTGGGCTTAAAGTCCCTGAAATAGGACCAAACTTGAAATAAAGTTTCGGGTCAACAAAGAAGACAGGTGTCGTCAATATAAGTGGATCAAAACAAAGACTAACACCCTGACACTTTGAAGGCTAATTAGAATTAAAAATTGATTTGTGCTATACAGTTTCTACGTAAAAAAAAATTCAAAAATATTAATCTAAATTATGAAGTACAGAATGTACTATCTTAAATAACAATTCACAGTGCATCCAAAGACTAAGCAAATTAAGCTTTACATGTAGCCTTTTAAATGGCTCGCATTTTAGCTGAACAGCTGACAAATGTCAAAACCCCTTCATGTGTGCAAAATTGTGAACATCTATTGGATAATTCTACTAGATTTCAAAACCTATGAATGACTTAAAAAATCTGAAATACTTCTAATTCTATTGGCTTAGATTTC
Source organism: Taxus chinensis (assembly GCA_019776745.2). Classification (NCBI taxonomy): domain Eukaryota; kingdom Viridiplantae; phylum Streptophyta; class Pinopsida; order Cupressales; family Taxaceae; genus Taxus; species Taxus chinensis. The sequence continues at coordinate 776,002,701 of CM034146.1, forward strand.
GCATTTGTATGAAATAGAAAGATACTTGGAGCTCCATATCGCCTGAAATATAGAGCTACTTAAGAATTCTTATTAATCATATTTGCAAATGACAGAGACAACTAAGTCAATTCTGATAAATGTGATAGACATGCTAAAGCCCTTATTGGCTTGCTTTTCCTTGACAATCAAAAAAAAATTTTTCGACACCATTCACAAGATGGATTTTAAGGCTCCATAAAAAAATAACCGTACGAAGCTAGCTAGAGAAAAATGATTGGCCTAATCTTCACATCAAAAGAACTTCAAGCAGAACAAAAAAATTCAAATAAACAAAGTGAAATGGCACAAAATGATTGGCCCAATTTTTTTAATGATCAGAAGTAATGTCATATTAAGCCATTCACTCTAAAAATGGGTCAAGGTAAGCCAAAAAGAGGACAAAGAAGCTATTTGGAGCAATTTTATTGGTCCAAACTTTATAATACTGACAAACAAGCTCTAAATGGTGAATCAGCAATTATTGGATTGGCTTCCAAAAGATCAGATTTGACATAAATATTTAAAAGGGTCGGGGATTTAAACACTCCGAATCTAACAAGACAAAGAAAATTCTTTGGAGTCCACGGTCAATAAATGAAAAATGGCTATCAAACACACTAAAAATGCAAAATAATCTTTGGACGATCCATTGTACAAACAAAAAAATTAGAAAACTTGATGTCTAACAAAGATCAAGCATAAAACGATCTTATTTAGCATTTAAATGAGTGAGCTCAAAATATCCAACTATTTTAACAAATTAAAATTAGAAACTAGTTGGAGCAATATTTTAGCCAAGTTGGGGGCTAAATTTTTAGGGTTTCACAGATCAAAAATACTTCAAAGGGCATGTCTCGGATCTTAAAATAGAAAACATATGGATGTGAAATATTTCACAAATAATCAAAAGATCAAAACCATGTTAAAGATCTAATCAGGTCTGCATACAGAGTTGTAAGAATTATAGATCCACAAAGAAAAAATAGATTACAGATTCAAAGAAATTTATGACCAGACTGCGTAAAATATGATATAAAGTTAAAATACATGAATGAAAATATAAATTAATTAGCTCACATAAATTTGCAATGAGATCTAATAAGACATATTGTGGAATTAATTTAAAAAAAAAACTGAATACATGTGTCTTTATTATTAATTTAATAGATTTCATTTCGCACTTCCACTTCAATGCAGTCTCAAAGTATAACAATAACAGAATTATGTCTCATTGTATAAAATCTCGCATAAGTAAACAATATAGACAATTAGGTCTATTCATTAGCAAAACTAAGATTACAAGTAATCCAATCTTTGAGGGATCATCCTATTTATATAGAATGGGTTAATTTAGTTATAAATCCACTCTTTTCTGAAGTTGTGGAGACAAGACTAAGATTATTAAAAATAATCTTTAAGACAAGGGTGTGTCCAAGACTATCGCCACTTGACATTACAAGTCAAAAAATAATTGGTTTCACACTTCGCAAAACTGAAAAAGTATGACAAGTATTATATGTCTAAATGCTATTAAATTGCACTTTCACAGTGCAACCAAACTGCCTAAAGCAAACTAAAGATATGTGGAGTCTTTTTAAATGGCTCATTTTTCGCAAGACTGAAAAACACTAACAAATGCGAAAAGAAGGGTTACTTGGAGCAAGCGAAGTAAAAATAATACTAACAATGTGAAATGTGGAGTAATTCTATTGGCTCATATTTCACAAATCTGATAAATGCGATAAAAAGAGTTACTTGGAGTAATTTTATTGGATCGTCATTTCGCAAATTGACAGAGGATAACTAAGTCAATTCTAATAAGAAGGAAACGTGCACAAAGACCTTATTAGCTCATGAGACCTTATTAGCTCATGGATTTCAATTAACAATAAGATACACAATATTACTGACACCATAAAGCAAGATGGAGCCTTTTGATTGGCTTCGGGTTTTGTAAAAAACTATCAAATGCAAAAGCTAGCTAGAGCAATATGATTGGCTCAAGCTTCGCAGTCAAAAGAAGTCAAATAAGACTAACAGAGCAAAGTCAGATGGCACAAAATGATTGTCCCAATCTTTGTAAAGATAGTAAGATGTCAGATTGAAGCCACTTATCACTCTAAGAGTGGGTACAGCTTCGCAAACATGAAAAAAAAGGACAAAGAAGGTTATTTTGGAGCACTTTTAAAGGTCCAAACTTTGTAAAACCGACAAAACAAAGCCAGATGGTGAAAAAAATATTGGATCCGGCTTCACAAAGTCTCTCAGATCTAGTGACCAATAAAGATTAAAAAATGGAATGGATTTAAACGCTCCAAACTAACTAGATCTAAAGAGATCTTTCGGGTCCATATTCAAAAAAATGACTCAAACGGCTATAAACAACGCGAAAAATCAAAATAAGCTCATAAACGATGGATTTAAACATGAATGAATGAAACAAGATGTAGAAGGAAAAGATCAAGCATATAAATAGCTCTAACATGATTTAAATAGTCAATTGGACCAATATCCAAGTAATTTTAGAATGAAAATTAGAAATTTACACCTGGGTTTAGCTTGAAGTTGCTCAGCTAAATTTTTAGGGTTTCGCAAATCAAACAATCTTCAATCTTCTTCGCTCTTGCAAGCCAGGAAAACATCTAGATCTAGCTCTTCACACACACACATAATCACTAGCTCTGATACCATATTGGAAATATAGATGGAATGAATAATTAATAAATTATAAATTCAAAAATAAATAAATGAAGATTATAGATTATAATGCGCAGTTAAATAGATACAAAATTAGCTTTAAACAGATAGTAAATTATAAACAGATCATAGATCACAAGAGAAAGAGATGAAATAAAATGAGACAAAAGAAGACACAAATAACACTAGATTTAAGTGGAGAAACCCAAAGGAAAAAAAACTCCACTGAAAAAGCATTGTCTTATATTAAGAATTTCACACTTTAACCTAGCACTTCCACTTCTCTCCTCAGTCAGTAAACACTAGAAAAATTCTATCTCGTTGTATAAAATCTCACATAAGTAGCTTAAACCATGTATATCAAAAATTCTATCTCAATGTTTTCACATAAAGCTTATTAGCACCATGTATTCACTATATCAATTTTTCAAGTTAATAATCCGTGAGGGATCATCCTACCGATATAAGATGGGTGAGCGGTTATACCGCTTCACTCTTTTCAAAGGTATGAAATACTGACTAAGATTATTAAAAATAATCTTTAAGACAAGGGGTTATCTAAGTGGCTATCCCCACTTGACATTAACACCCCAACAGGACAGTTAATCTCCTTTGACATTGGCATATATAAAGAAGCTCGAGTCACTCCCTCATTCCATCATGTTCGCTTAGACCATATACCTACCTGATCCTTGGGCCTATACATCTAATCCAATATGGGGGTGCTCCCTCATTAATAAAGTGAATCCCCCACCCATGCAAAAATGCGTTTATGGTTCCTGAGAGGTGTGGTACCTTTGGGACAGTTTGCAAGCCTATCCAAGACCTATTTGGGTCTTTACGGGTTCAAGGTGATGGTAGACCTTGTGGTGGACCAATATTCCCTATAAATGTGGCTCAACTGGCTCATCACTACACTCGATTGTCCTCATCACCCCCTTTAGTTTAGACAGAAGGATCCTTCGTAAGTATACTATATTCGATTCAACTCATTTAAATATCTATAGGGCACCCCTATCACCTCCTGACCTCATACCATATAGAGGGTATATATCTATATGGGCCCCTATCTCCCATATATAGAGAGGAATCCTAGATAACTCTATATGTACTCACCTTCCCCCTATATAGACAAGATATTTCTTGGTGGTTCCCTCGACCACCACAGATAGCTAGGTGGTTCCCTTGACCCACCCTTTCCCTATGAATCAATTATCTTATAAATTTATCATCATTAAATGCGATATCACCTGGAGATGAATGAGCCTTAAACTATCTATTAGCACCCCGATTGATATTCACCTGAGATGAAGGTTGACGCCTATGAAGACTGAAATTACAATGAAGATATTCATTTTCATATCACCCAAAGTATTACTAAGGTCCATAGGGATGAGGATGGTATGGTAATAGGGATAGTGGAAATGTAATTACAAACAATATATAAGTTATGTTCATGATGGAATGGGGTGTAATAAGTACACAAAGGGTAAACTAGGGTCAAAATGTAGTATGAGACATTATTATTTTATGAACCCTCGTCAATTTTCATATATTGGAAAGGATTCAGATCTAGAAGGTTTAACTCTAAATTTCCTATAGTAATTTCAGAACATAGTAATTTAAAGAAGGTGTGTCTCAATTTCTACATCATAACCCTTTGGTTAACAAGACATAATTGATCAATATTAGCAGTTATGTGGAAGTTAAGGCTAATAAGATGGTCATGGAGGAAACATTGCATAAGGAGGCTTGACTAATTAGAGGTGACCATAATATTGTTCATGACCCTTATATATCCAAAGACTTCCAAAGACTTCATGTTGGGATATAACAAAAAATTGGTTATCATGCATGGGGTTAGGATTTTCGAAAACAAAGTAAATTATCGGTGATATCACTGGTATTTCATGTGAGGAGACAAAGGCCTATAAATACAAGAGGAGGAGGAATTGGTCAATCAATACCTTCTATAATAATGAAGACATGGTGTATCAACCAAAATAAAGGTATTTGAGAATGTAACATCCCACATAGGTGGCCAAATATATGTATTTAGGTCAATGTATGAAGTACATCTAATCTAAAAATTGTGAATTTTTTATGAATGGATTAAAAACTTATATCGCCTATATTAACAAGTAAAATGATACAATATTATTCACAAAAAAATGGGAGGTAGTAACAAGCACATCCCAAAGCCACATAATCATATAGGTCAAGAAAGATAAGAGAGTCAATTATAACAAAATATTTTAAAAGTACAGAAGAAATGAAATTATTACACCACTTGAATTATTGACCAATAGAGGGTGGATCATGGTCAATCCTTCTACAAGTAATTCAAGTTAATTTCCACTTTCATGGAATCTCTGTGATTCAACCGGAGTTGGGATGGCTTCCTTATTTAGTATCATCAACAATGCCCCAAGTGCGAAAGTTGGCAAGAGACATCATGAGATATATTATCTGGCGGATGTGGGATGGTTCTAACCATCATGAGTACATAGTTAAGATACATCTAGAGATCCATAGCCAAGTAAGACTTATTGGGTGGAAAAGGCTTAATGTTTGACCCTGGGGAATCTATGAGGTAGAGGAGAGAAGCTCCTCCATGGAGACAAAACTATGAGGGGATCAATAGGCCTGGTTAAAAGACTCAGACATGAAGGGAGATGGCTCTAAATACCACCACCTCAGGAATGAGGTGGATCCATGGGGTAGGGAGCACTGAGATGGGGAATGTGGTTCAAAAGAAACTTTTGGGTGTCACCTTGGTGTCGAATGGAATATTTTGGATTTTTTCCACCTTGGATGTTACCATGTTCACTTGAACTTGAAATCTGGTAGTAATACATTTAAGATTACAACTTAATTAGCCGATTAATAGAGAAATTGTTGGTCACTTCCACATTAGCAAATAAACAATATTTTCATAGGACCTTTCTAAATCCAAGTAAGATAACCCTTTGAAAGCATTCAAATCTAGGGAAACTTGTGAGGCATTCTAGAATTATCTCCTCAATAATATGATGTCAGGTAAAAACATTTTGGTCTGAAGAGGGGAAAGAATGAAATCTAGTTCCACACCATTTGGGATTTATACAATACCATAATAGGTGAGAAAAAAATTCCAATTATCCACATAAGGGGAATTTCTTGAGTGAAACACAAGAGAAAAAAACAGAAACCAATCGTAAGGCCTTGGTGAAGAAAACACCGCATAAAATGAGAAATTTTGTGTTCCACGCATGCGGATGAAAAATTATCAACTTAGAATCGTTCTCTATCTGGAAGATAAGAATGCAAACCCCGTCGAGTATCGAGATTTTCAACCATAGGAAAATGAGGTGAAATTTAAGCATATCATTTTCTAGAAAAATAATATTGAAGATAAGGGGTATCCACTAGAACAATACTTCCAATCATGTCCACTAAGGATGAGAGGGAATCACTTAGATATTTTATGGCTCATGTGATCAGGAACAAAGGAGATGATATCATTGATAATGACACAATCATGCCAAGTTAAATTTAATTGAGAATTAATCTTGTTCCAAGCCTGCCAAGATTGAACACATTTGTCTCTAATATCAATGGATAGTGTGGATTTTGTGTTTGAAAATGCGAATTGTAGGAATCCTAAGGACCTCACCAAGGAAATATTCTTGGAACTTGAAAATGAGACCAACATAAGGAGTGGTGGTTAACTAAAATGCTATTACAGAATCCAATTCCCTTCCATAAAATCCATGGCTTGACCTTTCTCCCAAGATTTCTAAACACTTTTGAGCTTTAAAAGTAATGACCAATTTGATTGGGACAGGGGAAATGAGAAGCATTGGAAAATATAATACCTTTTTCAGGCTGAGAAGCCATAATGGTATCCATTACTGATGTCATGACACAAAATCACTTTCAAATCTTCTTTTCCTTTTATACTATGAATTATCCATTTTGTGTAGTGTTTTTCCTTGATGTATAATGTCAATGTGGACCTAACCCTCTAGAATATTTGGGAAGACAAAGGTCTCCCACGCAATTTGTGAAATTTTTTACCAAAGGAAGCATTAGTCTCGAGAAAATATTTGAGCAATTTTCCCAACTTCTGCATAGATTTTTTAAAGACCCTTGACCTAATAAAATGCATGACTTTAAGCACTTTAGAGAAAATCTAAAATTTTCCTGCTAAAGATAGTAGCTTAGTTATCTAGTATTCCAATTTTCATGCCACCTTTTGCACGACACGCTTTCAAATATCTGCAATGTAAAGTTTGAAAAGAAGAAGGAATACCAAAAAATTTAAACATCTCATATTGATCGATCATCTTCTAATCATACATATTCATCCAAGGGGAAAAAAGAGGAAGAATTGTTTATAACATTGTTTTTTAAAACATTGAACAGAAGAGATGGAGGCTAAGAAGAATTGTTCTAAGGAACTAGATGGAATTACTAAGTTAATATTCATCTTCAAATTGATCATAAGAAGTGTAAAGTCATTTATGAAGTGACCATTGAGTAAATGGGAGCTTTAGAGATATGTTTAAGGTAATTCCCCTGAACAAGCCCCTGATCATTTCTCTTTGGTAAGAAGATATCCAAAACTTTCAGCTCACAGGACAGGATAGTGGGTGCCAACAAATTGTTGGGACGGCAATATTGTCACAAGAAAAATAATAATTATTGATATTGTATTCGACCAATTTGAATTACATACACAGGCTATTAAATAGCCATATACATAGGAAAACTGACTTCCTATAAAATAGGAAAGTGTTACAACAAATAAACCTATTTAGTTGTATTGTTACTCCCGTAACAATACACAACTCCATTTATTGAAAACAAGGAAACATATATACACTACTCTAATTGTAAGGGTGGCCTTACAACTGGGGATCACACAAGAATACTTCCCTATACCTGTGGAAAAGTGCTTGTGTGGAACACAAGGGAGAAAGCTGAGGAGAGAAATTATGAGAAGGGATTTTATATTGCAAATAGCACATGTAGAGTTTTGCAAACATAAAATCAAGAGTATTTCCATGCATTCAATGAGAAGAAACCATGATAATCAACCAGTGAACAAAACACACAAAGCATAAAGTCCCTTATGCAAAAAATTCAACAAGTACATTGCTCATAGATTATAATTGAGATGGACAAGAAACATAAGCAAAGGAAATATAGTAAATTTGATCGCTTGTTTCTAGAAAGAGTATGGGAGCTAGTAAACAAGAGTAACCAATCCCCTTACAATGAGGAGGTCATCTCTTTTTATAGCTTTACAATTCACCTCTTCATCGACCCACCACATGATTGTTCATGTTCCCTATTCAACTTATGACTCCTCATTATCCTCAGAAAGAACAAATTAAGTACCCCTCTTATAATTTGAGGAAGTAATTTTATATCTTGAAATTATTTCAATGTCACTTAAATAAATAGGAAAAAAACATCGTGATTTTTTACAACAAAGAATTATGAAGGGAGAGAAAAGAGGAGAAATAATGAGAGAGGAGAGGAAAGAAGGAATGCTTCAAAGCATGGATGAATATGCCTCCGCCCTTGATGAAGATCAGCTCCACAGATGTTGAAGATGAAAATTAATCCATGATGACCCTCCACTATGACGCATTGATGAAGAGCTCCTATGAATACCTTTGGACACTCATGAAATGATGAACCTCTGTAACACTGCTTGAACACACTGAGAAGAGGAGTGATGATTAAAGCCCCAACTCTACAACATTACACATTATGATCTCATGCCTTGACTGATTAGTCACTATAAGGGGAGGTGAATACCACTGAAGCTAATGAATAAGGATTTCCCTCACTTGAAAAATCCTTCAACCTTTGAAACACTACAATGCCTCCCAAAATTGATGTAAACTAAAGCCAACTACAATCAATGCATTGAGTTAGAAATGACTACATTCCAACTATGCCCTTAAGGTTCACTAAACAAGCATCTTCCTCTTCTATCTACAACTTAGAAATCTATAAAATCCTTGCTCACTCACCTTAGTATACTAATCCAACCATATTAAAATGTTCATATCCACTTACTCATGCCAATTTATCCTTTGAATTAGATCAAAACAACCTAAAAGTACAATTCAACTTACCTTTCATGATTATGTCTTCTTAGGTTTCTTGAGCCAATGCATCTATTATTTTTGTGGTTGAAGGTAAATATAAGTTCTCAAAAAAAAAACAAAAATCATATCCTATCTCCACCCTTCTCTCTTGATGTGTGTGTCAAGTTTCAAGCTCAAATTCTTATGCTAGATACCTTTTCCACTCTTTATTTTTTCTTGTATTTGTTTGCTTTCTTATAGCCTTGTCAAAAAAATTCTTCTTGCATAACTCTAGTTACAAGTTCTCAATCAAAAAACCAATAGCCTTTTGGGATACCCTTTTCCTTGTTCTATTTGTGCTTAAATTTTCCAAGGGGGATTCTGTAAGAGTTGTCTTTCAAATCCACTACTTTTGACCTTTAAATTATGTCTACCAGATTGTGTCTTTATTTTCTCTCCTACTGTCATCAAGTGTGAAATATATATGAGGCCTAAGGCTTGAGGTCATCCAAAATCCTTGAGTAGGATATTCTAACATCCTAAGTTCAAATTTCCATCTCTTGAATCATACTCATCTATCCTCCAAGTGACTTAGCTTCTTCTCTGGGACATACTATAATGTACAGTTCTATAATGTCTAACTGTTAAGACATAACTCATATAAATAAGAACCCCTTGATATTTAATACCCTCATTACTTTCTTACTGGATGAGTTTAAATACCCTTGATGAATGGAATCCCCTATCTTCAATCCTTTTTAGATTCTCTAGTAAAGTAATAACCTATATAGGGTTAGAAAATAGGCATGCATATGTCCTACTATCATTGTCACCTCTAACTCTTTTTTGGAAGTCTCTAAAGGCTTGGGACTTTATCATTACCCTTAGTATGCTTCTCTAACACTATCTTACGAATTATAGCTATGGTCTTCTTGTAGAATTCAAGAAACATGAACTTCTTTTAAACCGTGATGAGGGTTTCCTCTCAAACCCATGAAAGTGAGATATTGTTTCCAATTGACTAAAGTTCACTTTTACACATTGTATCCTTTCCCAAGGACTTATTTAATCCTTATCTCCATTCATCACCTATCATGGTTGCTCAATATATCCCTACTCTTCTAATATCACTTCTAAGGATACTTCCCTGCCTTCATGAATAGAGTTGTCTCATAATGTGGTATCGCATGTCTATTCTAATCTCCTTATACATCTGTCTTTATTTCAAAAAAATTATTCATAACTTGATTACATTCCTAATTTCATTCTAACTTGTTATACTTGGTCTTCAAATCATAACTCAGATTCTCCTGGATCTCCTGAGCTCTACAGACTTGCATAAATTCACAGTTCTCAAAGAGCACTCACATCAACCATAGTACAAATTATCACACATGCATGCAAGGGTTACATCATTATGAGAGTTTTTTTTTTCGCTTTCGCAGACCTCTACCTAAATTATTTCACAACTATATACATACATTTCAAGATATTCACACTATGAATCAACTTTTCCAACACACACTAGAAGATGGTGATGACAGTCTTATTACAATCCACAAACTCTTGTTCTTCCTAGAAACATTGACATTACACTCACTAATAATTCCATAGCGTACATGCAATGATTTAATGGATTTTCCCTGTCTAGAACATCCTTCAATCAGACACTGAATATTCTTGTAGAAAGATCCATACAAGGGGCAAGAAGAATGCAAGAAATACCATCAGCAAATTTGGGGATAGATAGTATCCACCGTTTAACAATACTGAATATTTTATTCTTACTTTGCTGATCATTTGAATGATGCTTTGCAAAACAGTTACAATCTATTACAAGATAAGGCTTCCTGGATCACCATGCTAACTGAGTCTTGCACTTACAAGGGCCTACATTTTTCCATGATTTGGCTTTACAAAGCACATTTTGACAGAGCTTTGCTATCTGAAAACTATGACCTCTAAGATTTTGGACAATGAGCCCATACACTCTGAATTTATCAAGCCACCTAGATATTAATGAGATCTTTTCAGGGAAACTTAGAAGGGAAAATGGAAATGCTCCAAGACAACACTAAATCCAATTACAAACCCAAAACTTGCCCTAAGAGGAATTAAATTGGCTTTCGAAGGGGGAATTGGATTATATATTACTTTCAAAAGGCTCCCCATACTGTAACCCAGGTGCTGCAGCAGAGAAAGTAATGATGACCATGCCTAACTTAATTGCATCTCCCAACCCTACCAAGGATGAACCCAACTGTTATGAACTCGGCCACGTATCATATATAAAAATATGAGAATTGATGTTCCTGCACCAAATCTGCCCATTTATTTATTTTTGTGTGTCAGAGCATTCAGAGCCACGATTCCAACCTCGGTGAGCCGAGGCTTTGTGAAAATAGATTTCGTTGATGAAATGAGCTAAAAGTGACCTCAACCATGTGATGAAGAAGCGTGAGCAGCTATTTATGAAACATTCTGGGAAGCGTTATTAATAAGTCATTTGTACGGGAAGTGAGCATTAACTGACTCGAGCCGAATACTAGTTTATTTTATGCTTAAATATGATCTACCCTCATTAGGAATTAAGAAGGGATTCCTCTTTTGAGCCTGGAGGACGTCATGCTCGTTCCAGAAATTCACAATTTTGTGAAAGCATCGGAGCTCGGACCTCCATGAAAGTTATGGCCGTTAGTGAAGAATTCACGGGTGAACAACGTTGATCATTTTTCTATCTTTGCCTTCTGGCCGCTTACGGCTTTTCGTAATCCCATCTTGCGCTGACTAGTTTGGCCCGGATGTCACTGAATTGTGACCTTGGAAGAAAGTCTCCATGTTTCGGCCGAATCGGCCGGTTTGCGTCCTCCGCGTACTCCATGTCCCATTATTGTGGACAAACTGTCCATTATTAAGTGCTTTTCGAATGGTTCGCGTACTAAAAAAATACCTTTGGCCATGGGCTGTCCCAAATCAAGCGCAAAAACAGCATCTCCAGTCATTTTACTTCTCACTTTTCAGCTGCTTTGCACCGATTTTCAATGGTCTCATGCGTCCTCGACGTCCCATACTGTCCCAAATGCTGCGCAGGACCGCCTGGCGGCTTTTCGGCCGATTCGTGAGAAATAAAATTCGTCCATAACTGTAATCAAGGACCTATTTTCATGATGCAATAACTTAGCTGATTGGGAAGCTATATTTTTCGAGCATCTCAAGCTTGGCTTTTGTAGCTCTTTTGGCTCACTACATTTTTAGATAACTGATGCTGAAGTTTTCTTCTTGGACAGGAGATTTTTTGATGTCCACAAGAAGCCGAGGATTACCCCAGAAATTACGATTTTTTGCAAACACTGAATTCTAATATAATTGCTATGTAGGTAATCTAAAGTTCAAGTTTCATGGAAAATGGGGGGCAATGATTATACAAGATATTACCTTGAGGGGTGAATTTTGGATAACAGGGGTTTCTCAGAAAAGTAAGAGCATGCACAAGTCACAAAATAAATGGATTGAAAATATATTTTTAAATGAGCTCCAAATTTTTTTAATTATGATTTTAAATTTTGAAATTTAACCATGGTTAAGCTAAACTCTACTTTGATTCACTTGCACTCCTCTTTAACCCAGGTTGGGAGTGAGTTGAGACTTTCCAAATGGGTCCGAGAGCCTCCATTGTACCTTACCACATTTTTTAAGTGGTGAAATGGTTAAAATTTTCATTAAGCATGAAAAAAAATTCCATGGGTAATCTCAACATGAGGAAGGGGTCAAGGATATGCATTACGGTGAGTTGTTAACTATCTCCTAGTGAGCAAGTCATGAGTTGAAGTGCCGGAAGAGAGAAAGTTTATAATGGGTCACAATAATTTTCACCTAATGAAATTTTGCACCAGGTTCAAATTTTAAATCAAGTATCCCAAGTGTTCCAAGGTTTCATCTCATCATGGACAGGGGACAAGTTTGAGTCATGTACACCTAACCAAGCAAGTTGTTGTTTTAAGTGACGAATCTTCTTCCTCCTTTAGGGTCACACTTTTTTGCACCCATTTCACTTTTTCACCAGGTTAAAAAGTGAAATCAGGCCTCCCATTTTTTCCAAGGGGGTTTTGGAACATGAGGATGGGTCCATTGTAACCTGTGAATGCATAAGACTCACCTAACCACCCAAGATGCACTTTAACTGACACAAACTCCAAAACATAACCTCATAACCTTGAGGTCACACTTTTTTACACCCCATACACATTTTCACTATTTTAAAAGGTGAAAAAAAATATCCAAGGTTTAAAAGTATGACCTAGATACTTATAGTAAGCTTGCCTTCACCAATAGCTATCAAAAATAGACCCTAAAGAATGAGTCTTTTCCCCCAGAGATTCCATGAGAGTTTCATGGGAAAATTTTATATGATTTTGATTATAAAATACCTTCTGAGTTCATTCCCATAATTTTCAAGAGCCAATTATTCTTGAAATTCAAAAATTTACCTCCTTTTTTTATTTTGTTCAAGATTGTATGTCTAGAGGTCTAACTATCACCGAAGAGAAACTTACATTTTTGTATAACTTATCACATGGGGCATGTAGATGGTTGAATTATATTCAATTTTAGTTTTTAATCAGGTCCAAAATACCTTTTTAACTCTAATAATTCTCATTTTAATCTCCATTGGGATCAGGGATATTCACCTGCACTGTCGGGCCAATATCTCAAAATCTTGATGAAAGAATCTCCTAAAGCTTTTTGAAATGTGAAGTAGAAATTTTAAGATTTTTGATGAGTGTTTGGTCACTTCAAAAAATTACCCAAGGCTACTTAACCATCTGAAATAATCTCACTAGCTTTTTCACTCTTTGTATTTCCCTGTAACGTGAAATAAGTAGCTTCGTGTTGTACAACTTGTTCCTAAATAAGTTTCTCTTTACATAAATTCCCTAAACTACTTCCAATGATGACATATCTTAGTCACACACTGATCCGATGATCTGTAAACTCTCTACTTTAGAACCGTTCACATAATCACAATTTAAACGTTGTTGTTCTACTTTCGATTTAGAAAATGACAGATATAGCTACTGAATGAATTTGCTTATGCTTTAGAACCAAAAATTTCATGGAAAGGAAAGAATGCAAACTCATGAACACCAACAATTTTATCCTGGAAACCTCCAGAGGAGGAAAACCAGTTGGGAAGGGGAAAATGTTCTTTCTTCCCACTTTTATTGGCCAATTCAAATAAAAAGTATATAATTTACAATAAGTATGAAAGAGAAGTAGATAATATCTCACACTTCCTCCCAATTACTAGTTTTCTCTACCTCAAAACTCTTTTCTTCTACAAACATAATTCCAGCACTAAGAATTCCTTTCTCGCTTGCTTTAATACTTCGATGATCAAATTTATCCTTCCTTACATGTATTTATAACCTTTTCCATGTCCTCTCATGCACTAGAGGATGGGAAAGGTCATGGAAGAGAAGAGACATGGACATCCTTTTCAATTCTAGGACTGTTCGTTTCAAATTTTTATTTTTCCATCAAAAGTGATAGGACCTCTGCCCTAGTTGGGTGTCGGTTCTATAATTACTACTCTGCACAAAGTATCAGTTCTGTTAAAATACAGATAGAACCTCCTTTTATCCCTTTTCTTTCTTTGGTGTTGATTGATATGTTGAAGTAGAGTCATTTTGAATCACACCTCCCTTCCTTAGAAGGCTTTTGGTCTCACAAAATCTTAGTGGGGGATTAGATGAGGAAATAATTCCCTCACTTGCTCCTTTGAGTACCATCAGGCATGCCTTAGTGTCTACCCTTTAAGTCCAACATGTTAAGACTCTTGCAAACTTCTTCTAAACTCTTTTACCTTCTGTTGCAACACTACATCCTCCTCTAACTCACCTCGTGAGTCCAGGATGCAATCCTCAATGGAAGGTAGCAACTGTAATCCTTCATCTTCATCAAGCATGGATGGCTCATATAGATGTAAATTCTCATAATTCACTACTAAGTATATCTGCATAAATGTTGGAAAATCAAGTCGAAAGGCATTTTTTCCAACTTGCTCCAATATGGTGAAGGGTCCATATCATAGTGTCTTAAGCTTTTGTGCCTAACCTTGTAGTCTCTCCTTACTCAAGTAAATTCAAACTATGTCTCCAACATGAAGCTTATGCTCTATCCTATGTTGATCGTGTCTAGCGTTGTACTTGGCTTGGGATTTCTCCAACTGTTCTTTAACTTTGATATGGATTTTTCGGATCCTCTCAATGAATTTGTTTGCTCTAGTCACCTCTGTGTCTCATGTCTCCTCCTCATCCTACTTCCCAACTAATATGTCCATTGGATTTGTAGGTAGACATCCCAAGCATGCTTCAAACGGTGAGTTCATAGTGGATGTGTGTACTGCCCAGTTGTAGGAATGTTGAATGTAGGCTAAGGACTCATCCCAAGTCCTTAGGTATTTGTTCTCATACCCTATAATCAATTGTACCAAAGTCATGTTCACCACCTCTGTCTTTCCATCTATTTATGGATGAAAATTCATGTTCCTCTGTAACCTGGTATCCATCTTGTCCCACAAAGTAGTCCAAAACTTCCCCAAGAACCTGGAATCCCTGTCAGAAACATTAGACTTTGGAAAGCCAAAATTCACCCATACATTCGCAAAGAAAAGATATGTTGCCTCATGATCTTTTACTATCTTTTTACATGCCATAAGAATACACATCTTACTGAATCTATCAACAACAACATAGACATAGTCATGGCCATGTTTAGACATAGGTAATCGTCCTAAAAATCCATAGAAATGTCCTCCCACAAATGATTAGGTACTATTAAAGGCATATAAAAACCCTACTTCCTAATCTTAGGCTTTCCGGTACAACAAAGTTTACATCCACATATGAATTTTAATACTTCTTCTTGCATATTGGGCCAATACATGTACCTTTGCAAGTGGTCTAGGGTCTTCTCAACACCAAAATGTCCCACTAATTTCGAGGTATGTGCTTCCTGTTATTAATTTTTACCCCCTAACAAATAAACAACTTGGGAGGATGGGTTTAAGCACTAGACCAACATGATTCATGGAGGAAATCTAGAATGATAGAGCTAAAATTTCAAGTTTGTGAAGAATTACAAGTGATTCAGGGAAGTTTCAGAGGTCTTGCGGCCATACATCAGAAGTAGGCTTTTGAGATCTTAAGGATTGTGTAACATGAAATAGGACCTATGAACTTAAATGAAAGATTTTGATATCCACGTTAAGGAATTTATAAGTCCAAAAAAGTTACTTTGGAAGTCATTTTCAATGCCCTACATAGTGGAAAAGATGAGACATCTTGAATCAATCATACACTTCCCAAGGTAATTCATTCTTCTCGCACACAACCAGGTCATCCCTGAGAAAGAATGATCAATTTCGAGCTGATAAATGTATAAATTTAGGATCTTGCTACGACCACCATTGGATTTAGTGGGTTTATTTTCATGTAAAATCATATAATATTTCACTCCAAAACTCATCTGGGAGCCTTCGAAAATATTGGCCTCCCAGGAAGTTAGTCGGCTGGGTTGGACACACGGGGTTGGTCGGGTCACATTTTTCGACGCATACAGATAGTTTTAAAACGCCCGTCACACCCCTCACATTTGACATGACACACAATTTGGTTGGGTCACCAGGTTTTTCGTTCTCGAGTATTCATATGGAAACATAGGTTGGACAGGTCACCAAGGTTAGATCGGCCCAGTAGATGGAACGACCATCAGGTTTGTCGGGTAGCTCATTGTACGGACAAAAATAGACTGGCCATCTAACCCCCCTCGGGTTGGATGACCCAAAATGTAGATATGGTGACCGGGGTTGGTTAGCAACCATAATAATGTACATGGCCCACATAGCTGGACGAGGTGTCCAATCCCTCTAGGGTTAGAGGGTCGATGTCAGGTGACGCATGGTTGGGTGGCTCATGGAGTCCCAATGTGAGGCACAAGTAGGTTGGGCGGCTTATGAGTCAACTCAGAGAGGTGCAGTTAGTGATCGAATGACAACTAAAAATTGGAATTAATGTAGTATGACACCCATGTTTTTTCTAATAAAGGTACCCTTGGGAAGTGACATTGTATGGGTGCCCGTACCTCTTTATTGAGGGTGGGTGAAAATTGATTATAAAAAGAACTTGAACCCATCATTTTTGAGGGAGACATTTTGGGAGCTGGGGAAACTCTTACAATTTTTTTTTCCTCGATTCCATTTGAGCTACGTAAGCATTCTCGTGGGCTTGGACAAGAATAATTATTCCTTTTTGCATCAAATGTAATGGTCTATGTATACTTAGAGAAGCAATAAAAATCACATGTTTTGTGGTGTTTCTTTAACCCCTTAGCTCATGATTTATTGTCTTCTTCTGTTCCTCCCCATTATTTTTGCTTGTATTTCTATGCATGTATTCTTTCGCTTGCAGGTTTAATATGTTGTGTTTTATGGATTTTTGATGGAAGATTAGGAGTTTCGGTCTGTTTCATTATTATGTATGAACTCACCTCAACTCTACCTTTTTCCCTATTTCATCCTTCCTCAATAGAGTATCTCGCCCCCCTTTTCTTGGTGTTATCCCCCCTTTTTAGTTTAGGATTTTTCATTTTTATGTATCTATTCTCTCTCCTCGGTCTCTTTGGAAATCTAGGTTAGTGTTAGGTGTAGTTACATTTCCCTTATACATTAGGAGTAGTTTAGCATGATTATTAGGTAGAGGAAGTCTGACCTTCTCTAGAGGATCCATCTAAGGTTTGCAAGGTACCACAACTTACAGAGGATGGATCCCACGCTATGCAAAATTGCACTAATTTCACCTTGTAAACAAACATCACAGAGAAAATTAGGGGGTGCTGTAATTTTGACATTAACAATTTTGGCACGCTTGGTGGGATAGGTTTAAAGAACCTTACCACTTCACTTCATCAAATTTGATGTGCTCTTGGTGAAGCTTTCAACCTGTGGAGGCACTCTCAAGCATATCTGATGACTCCACTGATTCATAGCAACCCATCATCTTTGATTGCAGACTTATTTTTAATGTTTCCTCTCCATTCATGTCTCTCCAAGAGATATTTTCCATTCCATTATTTTAGTTCCAGTCCTCTTCACTTGCAGTAGTCGAATTTTATCACCAAGGTAGCCTTGAATAATTTGCCTCTCTTTCATGGAAATGGAGATCAATCCCCTATTGATCACATTCATAGGAAGTTGTCCAACCATTATGCCATTCATACTATCACATAGGAGAATGTTTTCCTCAGACTTTTAGTTGTATCTCTTAAAGGAAAAGCAAAAGATTGTTATAATAGTTTGGCACCAAAATCCATTTTCATATGGAATCAGTTGGGAGAACAACTTGACAACTAGTTTAAGGAGGATGTAGATGATATTTGCCTCATATAACATCTCAACAAAATACAACGGGATCCAATGGAGTTCATCCTGGACTTCAACCTCAGATTCACAAGGACCTGGCACTGAATCCCTCAAGAATA
Source organism: Taxus chinensis (assembly GCA_019776745.2). NCBI lineage: Eukaryota > Viridiplantae > Streptophyta > Pinopsida > Cupressales > Taxaceae > Taxus > Taxus chinensis. Next base: position 776,021,042 of record CM034146.1, read on the forward strand.
CAGACCCTCGCAAGGTATGACATTCTTGTATTATTTGAAGGTCCTTTGATGTTGACTTAGCGGTATTGATTTAGTCTCTAGGGGGAAGTAATCTTCCTTTGGCTTTCTCCATTGCATTACAAGATGAGAAGATTCTCATTCAGGATGGCAAAAGAAAATCCATCCATATTGCTGCAGTCCCTCCCTCACCACCTCAAGTTCTTCCTTCTCCTTGTGTAAATATTGAAAAATCCATCATTCCTTGCCAAAATAAGGAAATCCCTTTGCTTCCTTACCCTTCATTTGACATCTCACAGGTGTGTCATTCACATAGCATTCCCTAAGCTACACCAAGATCCCTCCCATCTCCACCCAATGCACTACCCAACTTCCCTAACTCATACACCAATGTCCCTAGGAGTTATGGTATTTCATATGTTGTCCCTACCTTCTACCTAGCTATCACTAAACCAAATTATCCTACAAGGCTGGTAGAGAGGGAAACATGTTATGTCTGTTCAGAGAAAGGGATATGGCCATGTAATGCCCCAAACAGGAATACTTCATGCATAATCATGAAGTTGTTTTAGAGGCAACATATCAGCAGAGTAGGGGTTATGTTTTGGAGGGTCATTTGGCCTCCCCAAGTGATCAATTTGGATCTATTGAAGCATCAAGACACCTCTATCCGAGTAAGATATAATGCAACAATTTCCTTCTTACACCTCTCCCTCAACTAGTCTCACCAAATATGAAAATTTTGTATCGATAGGAGAGTGGTCTGATTCGAGATTGGGAGGATGAGGAAATTCAAAATATGCTAAAGAAGGAGCTGAATCAAAGAACAAAGTAGGCAGGTGAGAAGGAGACTTAGATTGGAAAGTTTGGGGAGGAGAAAGTGTTTTTAAACACTACTTGACACCCAAAGCCTCAAGGAGGAACAATTGTAAAGTGAGCAATGATGTTTTTACAAAGTGTAATAATCCTCATTGATCTTGCTTATCTAGAACTTACTGCACTTTTGGTAAAAGAGAAAGAGGAGATAGAGGATGAAGAGAACAAAGGAACACCAACGAACATCAAAGTGGAAACAAAGCTATTTGAAGAGGCACAAGAAAGCATGTATCAACCTACAAACAATCTGTATTTAGGAATAAGGTATGCATGAGAATCCCTAGTTATAGGGCCTAGCAAAAAATGAGTGGGAAAATCAAAAGAATCAGGCCTTTCCCATTCAAATACCTAGCTTCATTGGAATGGGGGCTAGAGTTTCCATCGTTCATGCTCTCTTCAGAGCGTGAGGATGATTTTCAATGCATAAAGGTTCAACAATAACACCTCCAACCGGATACATATCAGCTGGAGGAGGTATTTTCATTATTTGTTGATACCTTGCCTGGATGGGTGGAGTATTTCCCTTATGTCAGTATTTCATCCGTGACTATGCCCATTGTCAAATTGGTCGCATGGTCTATAATGTTTAGGAAAGTTAACTACTTTACCTTGTCAATGTTAGGGTTCATGTGAAGTTTCCTATTCCTCTGATTAGAATAGAGTAGGTAGGATTGATTTTCAGCATAAGAAGTGTATATGCACACTCTCCATGTTCTACTTGAGGCATGTATTATCTTTTTATTTATACATAGTTTTTGCATGGTTGTTTCTCTTACACAGTATGCATCATATTGATAGGGAAAAATGTGTCATAGTAAGGGGTTGAAAGTGACAAGAAATAGTTGCAGTCTTCAAGTAAGTCCAAATGTAGCGAGCAACTAATTTAGACTGAGGGATAGTTTCCAATGTTTTCATCTCTATGTCTCTCTAGGTCAGTCACAATTGAGCTCCTATGCCTCTATTTGCATCAAGAAATCGATTACAAGGGACATTTATATCTTTGTAATTTCAGCTAGGGTGTGTTCATGATCAACTAAAACATGAGGTCCCAAGTATTTCCAATATCAGATTTGCAGAAGAAAGAGAATTCTAGGTTCAAGGACAATTTTCCACTCTCACAAAACCTTAATTCATATAATTTTGTAAATGAGAGGGAAAATACGAGCAGTGGCGGGAAGTTCAAGGTTCAAACATCAGTGTTTTAATGGCTCAGGGGCATAATTAATATTTTAGGATCACTTTATAGGTGTACCAATACTAACTCCATGCCTAATGGATGCTTCAGGTAAGTGGTCACATATCTAGCATGCAAGATGTCCCCGAGAGGTCACCAAATTGTTATCTATTTTTACCCCTGGTAAAATATACAACTTGGGAGGATGGGTTTGAAGTACTAGAAAATTGATTCATGGAGCAATATGGAATGATACAGACTGAAATTTAAAGTTTGGGAAGCATTTCAAGTGATTTAGGGAAGTTTCATAGGTTTTGGGGGAAGTTTCAGAGGTCTTGGGGCCATCCATCAGAAGTAGGCTTTCAGGGCCTTAAGGAGTGTGCAGCATGAAAGAGGACCTAAGCTTCGAACGGAAAATATCTATGATATCCATATCAGGAATTATAATTCCAAAAAAGTTCCCATGGAATTCATTTTCCAGGCCCTACATGGTGGAAAAGACGAGACATCTTGAAGCATCCTACACTTCCCAAGGCAATTCATTCTTCTGGTGCACAACACAGAAGTGCTGAGAAATAATGATCCATTTCGAGGTGATAAAGTTCAAAATTTGGATCTTGAAACCACCACCATTGGATTCAATGGGTTGTTTTTATTTGAAATCATATAAAATTTCAACTTGAAAACTCATCCTAGGAGCTCGAGATATCACCTTTGGAAATTGACCTTCTGGGGTTTGTCGGCTGGGTTGGATGCTTAGATTGGTCAAGTCACATTTTTCAACGCATACAGATAGTTTTAGATGCCCATCACATCCCTCACACTTGGATGACACAAAAGTTGGTCAGATTTCTAGGTTGTTCATCCCAGAAAAATTGGGTCTTGAAACCACCACCATTGGATTCAATGGGTTGTTTTTATGTGAAATCATATAAAATTTCACTCGAAAACTCATCCAGGAGCTCAAGATATTGCCTTCAGTAGTTGGCCTTCTGGGGTTGGTCGGCTGGGCTGGATGCCTAGATTGGTCAGGTCATATTTTTCAATGCGTACAGATAGTTTTAGATGCCCATCATATCCCTCACACTTGCATGACACACAAGTTGGTCAGATTGTCTAGGTTAGTCATCCCAGCAGTCGTACGACAGACATGTTAGACAGGTACGTACACAGGTTAGACATGGGTCACCTAGGTCGGTTAGCCAAGTAGATGAACATCCATTAGGTTGGTCAGGTAACTCATTGTAACAAACAAAAATAGACATGGCCATCCAACCCCCCTCAAGTTGGACGACCCACAATATAGAGATGGAAATCGGGGTTGGTTGGCGACCATAGTAATGTACAACCCACATAGTTGGATGAAGTCCAACTCCCTAGGGTTGGATCGGTGGACCACAGATGATGCATGGTTGGGTGGCTCACGAGTCATAGGTGTACGGCACATGTAGATGAGTGAATGACAACTCAAAAATTGGTATATTAATGTAGTATGGAACCCATGAATTTTCTGACAAAAGTACCCTCGGGAAGTGAAATTGTATGGGTGCCCATACCTCTTTAGTGAGGGTGGGTGAAAATTGGTTATAAAAATAACTCAAACCCCTCATTTTTTGAGGGATACATTCTAGGAACTGGGGAAACTCTTGACAATTTTTTCCCTCAACTCCATTTGAGCTATAAGCCTTTTCTTATGCCTGAGCAAGTGTATTTTTTCCTCTGAGCATAAATGTAAGGGTCTGTACACCTTAGTATAAAAATAAAATCAAATTTTTATGGTGTTTTTCAACCCCTTTCTCATGATTTTTTTGTTTTTTTGTGTCTCTCCATTTCATGTTTGTTTCTTGTGCATGTATTTTACATTTCCAGGTGTAAGATGTTGTGTTTCATGGAGTGCAAATGACATATGGAACTTGGGTTTGTGTCACTACTGTTCTAACCTCACCCAGCTCTATTTTTCCTCTTCTTCCTCCCTCAACAAATTACCTCACCCCCCTTTTCTAGTGTTATCACCCCCTTTTTAGTGTATGATTTCCCATTTCATGCACTTTCTCTCTCCATGTCTCCTTGGCATTGTTAGGATAGGTGTAGTTAGGCATCTTTTCTGCATTAGGAGTAGTTTAGCTTTAGGATTAGGAAATAGAATCCAGCCTTTTCTGGAGGGTTATCTTAAGTTCACAAGTCCCACAGCTTGAGGGATAACCCCATGTTAGCATGATTACACCAAATGCCCCATTCACACGCAGGCCATTCGGGGGTGTTGTAATTTTAACATAACACTTCCCTCATCAATAGAAATATTTATTCTTTCAGCACACAAAGCTTCCCCCATTAGTAGAGAAGCCCGTCCTTGAGATAAAAATCTTCAATCCCTATCTTTTCAGCCCCTTGAGACTGCAACAGCTGAAATGTCACCCCAAAGTTTATGTCCTGGGCATATGCCTCTCCGTAAGCTTTCTTCATGAAGGGATCAATTTGAGAGATAATGGCCAAGAAGGAAATTTTCTCCTATTTAGGTGGCCTTGACAACATGTTTGCCACCAAGTTTGTACTACCCTTCTTCTATTTGATCACTAGATGGAAATACTGAAGGAATCCCATCCATTTGTGCTGCCTTGCATGTTACAATTTAGACTGTGTTTACAAATAATGGAGAGGTTTGTGGTCAGTGTGCACAATAGTTTCTTTACCCAACAAATAATTCTTCCATTTCTTAATTGCATGAATGATTACATACATTTCCTTATCATATATTGAATATCCTTTAACTGTTGAAGTAAAAAATTTATAATGATTGCATACAAGTTTATCTCCCTGAAGCAACACTGCACCCATAGCATAATCACTGGCATTTGTCTCTACTTCAAAGGACTACTGTAAATTAGGAAGATCAAGTACTGGTGCATGACTAATATTGTATTTCAATAACTCAAAGGATTTAACTTATTCCTAACCCCATTCAAAACCCTTACTCTTTGTGGTCATTGTATGTAGAGGTGCTGCAATCGCAGAGATGCCTGTAATGAACTTCTGCATGTACTATACTGCTCCCACAAAACTCCTAGTATTTTTGGCTCCCATTGGTGTTGGATAGTTGGTGATGGCTTCCACCTTCTTTGGATCCACTTTTATCTCTCCTCCTTTAACCATGTTCCAAGATAGACAAGTGACTGTTTGGAAAACTCACATTTCTTCATATTACATAGCAGTTGTTTCTCCTTGAGAACTTGCAAGACTTGCTGCAAATGAGTCAGATGTTCCTCCCATGTGGCACTAAAAATCAAGATATCATCTAGATAAACAATGACACATGAATCTATGAAATCCCATAATAAATCATTCATCAATCTTATAAATGTAGTGGGTGCATTACATAAACCAAATGGAAGTACTAACCACTAATAAAAACCTTGTTTTGTCTTGAAGGTGGTCTTCTATATATCCTCCTCCTTCATTTTGACTTGGTGATAACCTGACTTGATATCCAAATTCATGAAAAAATTGGCATGCTGAAGCTGGTCCAAGAGATCATCTATGTGGGGGAGTAGATATTTGTTCTTTATGGTGATCTTCTTCGGCACCATCACAATGGGTGAACCACATGGTGAGGTACTCAGACATATCACACGTTGGTCTAGTAGTTTCTGGATTTTTTTCTTTACTTCATTACTTTCCTGCAAGGATTTCTTATATAATTTTATGTTTGGTAGAGGGGATTCTGGCAATAGCTTAATCTCATGCTCTACTTTTCATTTTTGTGGTAACCCATTGGGATCCTGAAAAAATTCCTAAAAATACTAAATAATACTATCAAAATCCTATTTTCCCTGGTTAGAAATCTCTAAAACTTCTACCCCATATTATTTATCCTTTAACAAAAGTAAAAAAAACTAATTATGATTTTCCTGAATAATTCATTTTGCTTGGTTAACACTCACCATAGTAAATGTTGTCTTACCTAGATGTTGTAACTAATCCCATCCTTGACCCATCTGTATTGGTTCTCCCTTATCATAAATATAGCATCCGTGATATACAATTAAGGACTTCCAAAAATAACATTAAATGCATCAAGTGGAATAACATCAACTTTCAATACATCAATATACTGGGAATTTATCCCAAACTTGACCTTACATATTTTTGTTACCTGAATTTCAACACCCTTCTTCACCCAACCCAAAGGATAAGGGTGTGGATGCTCGTAAGTCTCAAGACCAAGCTTCTTTATAACTACTTTAGAAATAAAATTAGACTAAGAATCAGTATCAACTAAAGCATTTACCTTAGTTCTCTTGATCTTTATTTTGATCTGGAATAGTCTACTCATCTCCTCTTCCTGGATATCCATGTTGGTGGTCGTGCATCCAAGCCTCTCATCTACATCAGAGTCATATTCGATTTCCACCTCCCCTTCTTTCTTTATATTTGTCATGGACTTATTTGAGTCATTGGTTCAGTTCTTTGGATGTAAGTCCAGATGCAACTTCCAATAGGTAGCGTCAGTATGACCATTGATATCACAGTTCTTGCAAAAATTCTTGGGATCTTTACAAGTATTTAAAGTAGTGGCAGCTTGTTTACCTTTCCCTTTCCACTTACCTTTGTTACTTGTTTGCCCATGTTCTTTCTTATGTTGATTTGTCAACTTCTTTTCCTTTGGCTTTGCTTCTCCTTGCTTCTTCTCATCATCTATATAGTATTCCTACACACACGCCTCGTTGATATCTTTGGGCTTCATGGAGATGAATTTTCTTCAAAGGTGAGAGTGAAGTCCTCCCAAGTACTTAGTCAAAATATCCTCATCCTCCAAATCCATATTCACTAACATGTCCTACCTCCAAAACTCCATAGTATAGTCCTACACACTTTGACCACTGCCTTATCTAAAATAATGTCATTTAATCATTTGGTCAATCTTATGGCCAATAGGATAGAAGTTAGCTCTAAGTAATTCTTTAAATTCTTGCCAAGATTTCACAATAGGACGTTTATTCCTTCTACAAGTGGCTAGATGGGTTTCCCACCAAACCAGAGTGTGTCCCTCCATTTTGAGATGTGTAAATGTGATCCTCTATGCCTTGATGATGTTATGGACACTAAAATATACTTCGAATTGTTTTAACCATTTATCAAGCAATTATGCATCTACTTGTCCTTCAAAGCTCTTAATTTCAACTTTTATTTCAACTTTAAAAGGAGCATGATCAAATTTTACCTTCTCTCTTGCAATTGAAGTCACTTCTTCATGCTCTTCCCCATATTATTCTTCATTGTGGCTTCTCCCTATGCCAAAATTTTTGACTAGGCCTCAAACCACTGAGCCCATGGATTATTTCTTAACATAAGTCATCTTTTACAAGTTTGCAAGTTCTTTTTGTCTTCTAAGCATCCTATCCATCGTGGTCTTCAGTATCTTGATTCTATGGACCAAGTTCTCTTCCTCCATTTATCCCTGAATTCTCTATTTCCGCTTCTTCGTAGAAATGTCTAGATTGCAAGGTAAATCCTCTCTTCCTTTAGATCTTTTCACTGTCATACAAATCCAAGAACGAATACCACATTCTTGGATACTTGTTATCTCTTATACAAAAATAATATATAAACTCTCTACTTTGGAATTATTCATTTAATCACAATTTAAATTATGTTTTTCTACTTTTGATTTAGAAAATGACAGATATAGCTTTTGAATGAATTTTCTTATGCTTTAGAACCAACAATTGCAGGGAAAGGAAAGAATGTAAACTCATAAACACCAACAATTTTATCTTGGAAACCTCCAGATGAGGAAAACCAGTTGGGAAGGGAAAAATGTTATTTCTTCCCACTTTTATTGGCCAATTCAAATAAGAAGTATAGAATTTACTATAAGTATGAAAGAGAAGTAGATAATATCTCACACTTCCTCCCAATTACTTGCTTTCTCTGCCTCAAAACTCCTTTCTTCTACAAACACAATTCCAGCACTAAGAATTCCTTGCTCACTACCTTTCATGCTTCGATTATCAAATTTCTCCTTCCTTACATGTATTTATATCCTTTTCCATGTTCTCCTGTGTAATGGAGGATGGGAAAGTTCATGGAAGAGAAGATACATGGATAACCTTTTCAATTCTGGGATTGTTCGTTTCAAATTTTTATTTTTTCGTCAAAAGTGACAAGACTGCCGCCCAATGTAGACCGGCAATCGCAAGACCACCACCTTGATTACGTACTGGTTACAGGACTGCCATCTTGGTTGGCTGGAAGTTACAAGACCATCTCCCTAATTGGGTGGTGGTTGTGCAACCCCTACTTTGCACAACGCAATAGTTCTATTAAAATACAGACAGAACCTCCTTTTCTCAATTTTCTTTCTTTGGTATTGATTGATCTGATGAAGTAGAGTCATTATGGATCCCTATGGATCATCAGATGCATTATATTTTCTTGATTCATCTCTAGAGTATGTTCATTAGCTGTAAAAGTCCTAAAAATAGGCCTTTTTAGGCTTCTAGGAGTAGTTCCTTCAAAGTGGATCACAATAAACCCATGAGTTTCTTCCCACCAACTTACCTACACATGAAACACACTTTAAAAATCTAGTTATCATATGGAACACACTTAAAAAATCTAGTTACCACATCCCTCTCAGCCATGATGGGGTTTACACAGTCAGCAATTGGCCGGAGGGCAGGTTTACATTACCCGGTTCAAGGATTTTTTAGTGTCGGCTTAGTTGTCATGGCAAAAAAATTAAATTTTTCATGCTAGATATTTAACATGATAATAGTTGGTTCTAGCTTGGGGAATTATTTCAGATTGAACAAAGTGAAGAGAGAGAAAGTAGGAATCCTAGAATCTCAAGACACTAAGAGGACCGGTGCCTTATCCATTGAGCTACAAAGTCATTGCATAACAAGGATGGGTACAACAAAACCTCTTTATTAAACACAGACACAATAGAAAGGGAAACACATGACAAAAAGGGAAACACACTCACCTATATTCACCTATGGTACATGCGGGGTACAACCCCATTTCCATGTAGTTCTTATTCTTGGAATGTGTTACCTGAACATGGGAAACTTTGAATGATGATGTTTTGCAAAACCATTCACTGGTTTGATGAAATAGGAAGCCCTCCTCGATTATTTTGGAATTATAAGTGTTCTGAACTCCTCTTCTTTTTTTATCCATGCTGGTATTTTTTATCTTTCATTCCATGATTTTTATACATACAGTTCTCAATCATATCAACCTCATCACATTTATCATTAGTCTCGTTCTTGGGAATTTAATCTTCACGTGTCTAGTGCTTCATGTTCATTACACCTATGAGATGATTATTGATAGGAATTTTCAATTGTTCTATATCATTAATGGCCTCTTGTTGACTTCTTGGTTGATTAATAAATTCTCCTTTCTCATACATTGTCTCGTCAAGGCTTTTATGGGGTGCAATGAGCTCCTCTGTGATAGAGAAATTATCTTCATAAATGACACTATTTGTGGGAGATTAAAACATATCATTTTCTTTTAAGTCATCTTGTATATAATATTATTCTCTAAAAGGGAAGGAGGAAATTCCATCTCCACATTCATGTGCATTAATGGATTTTTTAAGAGGCTTATTGAGTTCCTTTTTTTTATCTATCTCATCATGAAAAAATTTCTTATCAACTGAAAAACCATAATTGGCCTCATACATGTCCTACATATCCATGGCTTGAATTAAGAGTTTAAGAATTAATTGAGGGTCATGTGTCACCTCTGCAACCTCTAACATATTTTATAATGACCTTTCCTTTGGCTCTTGTGAAGACTCATTGAAAACTAGCCTTTCTCCTTCATGATTAGCATCCTCTGTGAGAGGCTTGAAAATTTTACTATTTGTACATTCATCATCAAGGGAATATTCTTCTTCAAACGGGATGGAGAAAACTTCTTCTTCATCATCAAATTGATTTAGTGATTTTTCATGGCCAAATTAATTAGTAACATCCTCCTTTTATGCGCAAAATTTCATTTGAGGACTAGTGCTTTGCCATTTTGGATACACCTGTTATTTCTGATCCTCATCATCATCAAACTGAAATGCAAAGTCTATACTCAATGGAATGGGTATACTTGGACTAATTAATAAATGAAATTCCACATCTTCTTCTGAGGCTACAAAGTAATTCTAGTATTTTTATTCTTTTCATACACTATCTGCTTACAGGCTACCTTCTCTTTGAATAGTGTATTTCATCCTTCTGATAGTAAGAAACTTTTTCATCACACCATTGACTAGTATTTTAGTATATGAATAATCTAACTTCATTTCTCCACTTATCTCTTGACAAAATTTCCTACTGAGAAAGATGCCATATGCAGCCAGAATGTTTGCCACAAGTATTTTGGGGGTGAATTTCTTGTCTAGAAATTTTACGAGGACCACCTGAACATTTTTAACTTGACCAATGAGGGGAACTTCCTTAGTCTCCATAAAATAACACTGACCGTTGGTGGGTTCAAGAGTGAGGCAAAGGGATTTTGTAACTAAAAGAATTTTTGGATCTCTAATGGAAAACAAATGCACGAGCAATTGTAGAAATCAAAATAACTAACAATAAAATATAATATGATCAAAACTCACAAGGCACGAATGGCTCCAAATCAACACAATGTTCCATAAGATAGACTGATGCAATTTAATTACATATCAATGATGAATGTGTAACCTCCTCCTAGATCAGTGTGGAAAAACTATCATGAACCGATACTAGAAGTATAGTTGACTCCACACAAATATTAGACTAACTCAATAGAACTAGTAAGCTAACTCAACTTAACTGCTAAAACTAAGCAATCATATCCCATGAGTGTAGGAAATCTCCAAGTAAATAAACAAATACAAGGAAAATAAATATCCTACAATAACACCCCCCATAAGCACAGCTTAGGTGGGTAATGAAAAAGAAAGTGGGTCCGGAAACAAGGCTTGATGAAGTACCCATGTACATTGCAAATCTCTCATAAAGTGGAGAAAATGAGAAAAACCAGTTGGGAAATAATCCCCCCAAAAGAGTGACACTAAACTCACTCAAGAAAACTAGAGAAGAAGAAGTGGGTTTCGGTAACTCAAGCTAATGAGGTACCCATGTACAATGATCATCCATTAGAGTAGAGAGATAAATAGTGAGGAAAAGAATGTCCCTTAAGAAGAGAATTGATGATGTGGTCCTCTGTGTAAAGATTAAAGAGAATCCTCATGCACCAAACAACATTCCAACCCTTGGGAAGGATAAAAAAGGAGTAGTAAAATTCGACCCACTCCACAAAGGAAGAAGAAGCATGCAATAATATAATCTCTACATCTAGTCTGCAACTGAAAGGTGGCATATGTTTGGCAAACGTGTGCACAAAAGACAATGGTAATACCTCTACAGTAAACATGTTAGAGAGAGAAGATGGTGGGGCCCTAATAACCCTCACAAAGGGATCCACAATAAGAGGTGGATTGTGAAACATATCTGAAATAGTAGAAGTGACAAATGTCCTAAGGTGTGAACTCCCAACGAGAGAGATAAATAGGTCCTACAGAATGTGTGATGGCTGAATCAGAGAAAATTCCTATAATGCAACACAAGTGGAATATACAAATAGAAAACTTAGGTCACGAAGATACTCATCCCAATGGGGTTTATCAATGAGAGAAATGTCTGACAAGAATGTATTAACATCACAACATGAAGTAGGAGGAGAATATTGTTGTGAATAACTATTAGAAGTCCAATATGAAGTAACGTTGCACTCAATGGTAGCAACCTGTGTATGTGGAGTGTCATCAACTGAGCAATCAAGATGTAATGGAGCACAAGAGGAAATGGTCACATTTGTCTCAGAGGAAGGTTCTCCAATAGAACACTACTACAGAGAGTGAATGGAAGCATGAACATGAACGACAATGAGCTCTGTGGAGGCAGTAATAGGGAGAGTGTGCTCAATAGAAAGATCATGTGGTGAATGGTCAACATGGGACTCATTTGTAGCAACAAGTGCAAAGGAACACTCAGCAATGAAATGGATGTGAGAAGGGGGAGAATATATGGAGGCACTAGAGTAGTCTAGGGAAGCGTCGCTCTCAGATGGTGAAACAAGGTTGCCATACAGTTGTCATATAATGATCCAGGAAGTGAAAGGACACTTAGTGTGCTCTAAAAAAGTAATGTATCCCTATAAATAGTAAGACCGAGAAGGCCATAGATCTCATCATTTTAGTTAAACAAATCATGCTTCTGTAGAGGCTCATCAGGCACAGGAACAAGTCCATGAAGGTAGGGCAGCAAATCGTGCATAGTGCAATGATTGATAATGCTTTCCTTCCAAGACATAAAGTTCCTAGAGTTAAGCATAACAACATACAGTGAAAGTGAAACTCCATAATGCAGGTAAACCCCCAAAATTATCCCAGATGGCACTTTATAACTTCATGTGAAAAGTACAAGTCCCCAATGAGTTTTGTAAGAACCCCCCCCAAAATGCAACACTTTATAAAGTATTCTGTTTATAAAAATAAATGAATCCATCATGTAGATAATGAGAAAACATGCACTTTTGACCAAAACAATGCTCAAATACGAGCTAACGATCAAAATTTATAGCAAATTCAATTTCCTGTAAATAATGGCTTATTTAATTAAAATTTTGCAAACTAATTTAAAAAATATTAATGAGGGGAAATGGGGTCTTGAATATACTCGTTGAACCGAGACAAGATGATGAACATCAAGGTACATTGGGATCAACTGAAAATGTGTTCATGTGTAAGATAAGGGAGAAAGTGTTTATGCAAGGGGGTTTGGCCACCTACCAAACTGAGCCTTACACTCCATCTTTTACATGCAAATAATGGGAAGGTATATAATCATCATAATAACTCCTCTAAAATTCTAATGATCTTGTTTTATACCAAAAAAAAAAAATTGAGGCCCTCACTTTTAGATCAACTCCAAGCACCCTGCCTACGTTACCAAACCTATTACAACGTCACATTTGCTAAAGAAAAACCAATCCTCATTTTACCAAAAAAAATCAAATAATGGATTGAAAAGAAAAAAAAAAGGAAAGTGTTTGATCAAGTAAATAGGTGAGAAAATTGAAGGATTGAGTCAAACTAGGGTTCACCAAATGATGAGTTGGATTGAAGTGAGACTCAAGTCGATGAGCTGGAGACACAACAAGAGTTGAGAGGTGTTGGTTCTGCATATATCTAGGGAGAGGGCCAAACTCAAATCAAGGTTATAGAGGCATCGAACAAAATTAGATCACTTGGGCTATGGAGAAATGATTTCCCATTGATTTATTCAAAAACTCCCTTGATCCAAGCAAGCAAATAGATGATGCGGGTGTGGAAATGGGGTTTTTTTGGGCACGAGAAGGGTTTTTAGGCCAAAGTTATGGGGCATGGGCCCACTGTAGGAGCTAATATCACAGATCCAGCAAAGGCTGAGCTAGAGATCCCAAATATTGCAGGGCTGAGTTACTCATCCAAGAAACCCAAATAATCCATCGAAAAGGGAATCCAAGACGAGCAAAAAATGAGATTCAAGCACGTTGAGTTGAGTGGGTTTATGGGTAGATCTGAGGGGTCAAGTTACTCATCCAAGAAACCCAAACAGTTCATCGAAAAGGGAAACCAAAACGAGCATGAAATGAGATTCAAGCATGTTGAGTTGAGTAGGTTTATGGGAAAATTTGAGGGGCCAAGTCAGGTAGACAGTGGTGAGATAAGAATGTAAGGTCGAGTCTAACTAAACCCTATGAACACATTTTTTCTAAATAAGAAACTAGAGACGAGATTAGTGAGGACCCAGGCCAAGTAAACACAATGTGCACATATGAGTTCCATGGGGGAAAATCCCCTAACAGTACACTAAATGTAACAAGTCCTCCAAATTTATCCATAGATAGCTATTTTAGCTCTAAAACTTCTTTAACATTCCCCATAAAAATCTTGTAAATTTCATGATTTTGGAACCCCCGAATTTATAAAACTCTAGCAGATTAATCTGTAAACACCAAAACTCATAACCATACTAAACCAAGACGGAGTCCGATCTATTTGCAAATGAACTATTAGTTTCACAAACAAAGTATTCATGGCCTATAAATAACTCAGTAATGGCAAGCATATCACCATAATTGCTCTGATACCATAAAATATTTTTTGGATCTCTGATGAAAAACGAATGCACAAAAAATTGAAGAAATCGAAATAACTTGAAATAATAAACAATATGATAAAAACTCACAAGGCATGAATGGCTCCAAATCAATGTAATACTCTATATGCTCTGTAAGATAGACTTATGCAAGTCAAGTACATATAGGTGATGAATGTGTAACCTCCTCCTATATCAGTGGGGGAAAACTATCACTAACTGATATTAGAAGTATAGTTTACTCCACACAACTAGTAGGCTAACTCAACAGAACTGGTAAGCTAACTCAACTTAATTGTTACAACTAAGAAAGCATATCCCACGAGTGTAGGAAAGATCCAAGTAAATAAACAAATACAAGGAAAATAAATATCCTACACTAACACTAACTTTCAAGGGCATGATATTATCTGAAGCTCTGGAGTCAATGATGTAGTTGTTTAGTCTATACCCGTTGATCAACAAGGAAAGGTAGAATGGTTTTATCTTCTCGAAAGTGGAGGCTATGGAGGAAAGATAATTATGGGATATGGTGTTACTAGGATAGGTACTTACAGAAGGTGATTTAGAACTATTTTCTTTGACAAATTGAAAAATATTTTCAAATTGCTTGGGGTAAGTTCTTAGATATTCATATTTAGATATCTGGATTTTACATTCTTTTATATGGTCAATGATATCAAAGAGGGAATCATAAGAAGTGGGAGTTATGGAGGAGGTAATAGCAATAGGAGGTTGAATACTCTTAAGAAGGTAATTATTAGCATTTTACTCACATTATTAGGGATGGTAGAAATAACATTAGGAATTGACTTATCATGAGAGAAATATGGAGACTTACTTAGAAGAGGATATTTGGCTTTGGATGAGGTGACTTCAGGCTTCTTCTTTAATGATCGCATGGGAAAGGGTAGTAGTGATCCTCCTTTTCAATTTTTCTTTTATAGAGTCACAGCTGGAGGGTTCTTTGATTTGTCTTTCGCATTACTAGATAGGTCTTATTTCACTTGATCTTTGGAATGGGTGAACACCTAATAGTTATATCTTGTCACTGAGTCTTTTTCATCAGATGAATATTCGAAGTACCTGATGTTTTCACATTCCACATCTGTCTTTGTGTCATCTTCCTCATCATCCCAAGTTGCACAAGATGTTTGGGTAGATGGAGCATCTGAGGAAAGCCTTTGGGGTGCTCCAAAAATCTGATTCTTATTCTAATTTTCAAGAGGAATATTTTGGACCATTTGTTTCTTTATTGTATTCAATTCATTTGCCAATTTTTGAACAAGAGATTCAGTGGAACCTTCATTGGAAAATCGACCACTTTGCTTTCCATTTGGATTTTTCATTTTTCCAAAGAAGATTATATCATCTTCAATATCAATTACATCCTCTTGGGAAAGCTCAAGAGTACAGGGTTGACCTATTTGTAAGATGAATCCAATTTTAGGAGGTGGTACATTGATGAAGAACCTTTTAACATTGTCTGTGGATGGTGAAGCCTATACCGGTATTCTTTGGAGTAACGTATTACAGCAAGCTATGAATTCCCTTGTAGTCTCATTGGGATCATTTTTCATCAAAACTAGATGAACTAAGAGGTCTTGACAATCTTTAGTGGATTTAAACCATGCTTCAAAACTAGTTTTGATGTCTTCCCAGTTAGTGATGGATCCCGATGGTAGGAGATAAAACTGTTCCATTGATTTTTCTTGGAATTATTCCACTAACAATCTCATAGCAACATCTTTGTGTTTGATTCCAATAATCCTACATGATGTGATGAAGGTAGATATGTGTTCTTCGGGAAGTTGTGTGTCGTCACCTTTGAACTTCGGAAATCTCTTGCGAGAACTTGTCGGTAGATCATGAAGAGGAGGTGTGAGAGAAAGTGGACATGTATTCCTTCCCCATGGAACAATTGGTTAGTGGTTTTCTCTCTCTCCTACCATTTATTCTTCTTCTTCTCATTCTTCTAAAAATTCATAGTTAAATGGTGGGTGGAAGGTAGTAGAATCAAGAGGATTTTCAAGAGGAGTATCTATAGGATTTTGGATAGTATTTTTGGACTCTATGGGAATTTATTTTTTGGATTTTCAAATTTCTGAGTTTTTTTTTATTTTTTAGAATATTTTATTTTTAGGATTTTATGGTTTTTGTATTGGGTGCTAAATATGCAAAATATGCCCCACGGTGGGTACCAAAAAATGTTAGCAAAATATTTGTCAAGTAAGAAAATTGTGGGATTTTACCAATGCTCTCATACTAGGTCCCTCTCGTTGAATGGGGAAGCTCCATTTATTGAAAACAAAGAAACATATATACACTAATCTAATTGTAGGGGTGGCCTTACGACCAGGGATCACACAAGAATACTTCCATATACTTATGGCAAAGTGCTTGTGTGGAACATAAGTGAGGAATTATGAGGGAGAAAGGTGAAGAGAGAAAGTATGAGAAGGGTTTTTATATTACAAATATCACATGCATATTTTTCCAACATAAAATCAAGAGTAGTTTCATGCATTCAATGAGAAGAAACCATGAGAATCAACCAGGAACAAAACACACAAAGCACAAAGTATTGATGCATAACATTCAACAATTACATTTCTCATGGATTATAGTTGAGATGGAAAAGAAACATAAGCAAAGGAAATACATGAAATTTTATCACTTGTTTCTAGAAAGAGTATGGGAGCTAGTAAACAAGATTAACCATCCCCTTATAATGAGGAGATAATCTCCTTTTATACCTTTATAATTAATCTCTTTATCTACACCCCACATGAACAATTAGGAAAGAAAAAATTAAGTACCACTCTTATAATTTGATGAAGTACTTTTACATCTTGAAAATATTTCAATGTAACTTAAATGAATAGTACAAAACATCATGATTGTTTACAATGAAGAATTAGAAAGGGGAGAGAGGAGAGGAGAAAGAATGAGAGAGGAGAGGAAATAAGGAATGCTTCAAAGCATGGATGAAGATTCCTCCACCCTTGATGAAGATCATCTCCACTAATGTTGAAGATGACAATTGGTCCATGATAACCCTCCACTATGATGCATTGACGAAGACCTTTGATGAAGACCTTTAGACACTCATGAAATGATGAACCTCTGCAGCACTACTTTAACACACCGAGATGAGGAGTGATGAGCAATGCCCCAACTCTGCAACATTGCACATTGGGAGCTCATGCCTTAACTGATTGTTCATTGGAAGGGAAGGTGAATACCACTGAAGATGATGAAGGAGGATTTACCTCACTTGAACAAGCCTTCAACCTTTGAAATGCTAAAATGCCTCCCAAAATACCCAATTATTTATGTAGCTTTAGACCATTGATTACACAATTCAATCTGATGATCTGAGGCTTTGGGGAAATGGGGTCATCCATGAGATAAGGAGAAAATTACCTCAACCATGTGAATAATTAAGGTGATAATATGGATGAAACATGATTTCAACTTATGATCAACACATCCGATGAATTGAGAAACACATTGAGACAAAAATTCTCCATTATGACCAAAGTTAAGAACTAAGAAGGATTCTCTTCTCCGTCTAGAGACACAATGCCACTTTTCACCCTTTTAAAATTATGAGTTTGATCTCCATGAATTTTTATATTTTTGAGGAATGGAATATGAACAACCATGACCATTTTGATCATTTTCTGGATACTTGCTATTTTTAGTAAGTCTTTCTTAGGTGGCTAGTTTTGGAAATTTCACTGAATTGTCATTTGTGAGCACTTCTCCTCCTGGGAATGAGCTTATTATTTCAAAACCATTAATTATTTGGACCTGATACCCTTAGTAAGTGCCTTGAATGGGGACTTACTAAAAATAGACATTTTCTACAGGGTGTTGGATCGAGCCGAAAAATATCTCCAAAAATTCTACTTCTCGCCGAGATGCATTGCTCTAGTTTTTAAGGGTTTCACTCATTTGGATCTTGGAAAATTTGAAAATGAAACTTGAAATTCTATGTGTTCTTCACCTAATAGGGAATAATTATAAAAAATAACAGTCTTTCATAACTCCAAGCATACCTATTTTCATGGTGCAAGAAAGTACCCTTTGGAAAGCTAATTTTTCGAGGATCTCATGCTCCGATTTTTAGCTTGTTCGGCTCGTTGCAACTCCAAATATCTGAGGATGAAGTTTTCCATAGATGAAAATTTCCCATGTCCAAAAAAATTGGAGGATTACATCAATTAGGTCATGTAAATTCTCATTCTAATGGCATTCATGTATGGAAGCTTTAGTTCAAGTTTTGTGGAAAACGGAGCAAGGGTTTGTGAGATATGAGCAAAAATGTGTTTCCGAGCATGGGGTTTCTTAGAAAAATTAGAGAATCCATAGGTCACAACAGATATAGAGGGAAAATATATTTTAAAATGAGATCCAAATTTGGTTAAGTTTGATTTGAATATTTTAAAGTTAACCATGGCTGAGCTAGACTCACCTTTGATTCACTTGCACTCCTCCTTAACCTGGGTTGGGAATGAGTTGAGACTTTCCAAATGGGTCCGGGAGCCTCCATTACACCTTACCACATTTGGTAAGTGGTGAAATCATGTAAAATTGTAGAAATCGTGGAAAAATGTGCCATGGGTAAGCTCAACATGAGGATGGGGTCAAGGATATGCATTAAGGTGAGTTGTTAACTATTTGTTAGCGAGCAAGTCATGAGTTTAAGTTCCAGAAGAGAGAAATTTTAAAAGGGTTCATAATTTTTTGCACCTAATTCACTTTTTCACCAGGTGAAAATGTGAAATTAGGTCTCCCAAGTGCGCCAAGGGTTCATATCATCATGGAGGGAGGACATATTTGAGTCGTGTACACCTAACCACGCAAGTTATTTTAAGTGACGAATATTCTTCCTCCCTTGGGGTTGCACTTGATTACACCTATTACACTTTTTCACTAGGTGCAAAGGTGAAATAATTCCTCCTAGGTGCTCCAAGTGGGTGATGGAACATGAGGATGGGGCCATTTTAACCTGTGAGTGCATACAACTCACCTAACCACCCATAATACACTTTAAGTGATGCAAACTCCAAAACATAACCTCATCACCTTCGGGTCACACTTTTTTTCACCTTATGCACATTTAAACCAAGTTAAAAGGTTAAAAATTGCATCCAAGGTATGAAAGTGTGACTTGGACACTTATAGTAAGCTTGCCTTCACCAACAACTACCAAAAATAGACCCCGGAGAATGAGTCTTTGCCCCTAGAGATTCCCTAAGAGTTTCGTGGGAAAAATTTATATGATTTTGACTATGAAATACCTACTAACATCATTCCCATAGGTTTCAAGATCCAATTCTTACTAAAATTCAAAATTTACCCCCTTTGATCCTGGTCAAGCATGTGCATCAGGAGGTCTAACTATCACCGAAGAGAAACTTGCATTTTTGTCTAACTTATCATATGGGGCATGTAGAGGGTTGAATTATATTTACTTTTTTTAAATCAGGTCCCAAATCCCTTTGTAACTCCCAAAATTCTCATTTTAATCTCCACCGGGATCAGGGATCTTCGCTTGCACTATCAGGCCAATAACTAAAAATCCTTACCTGAATTTTTTTGTAATGTGAAGTAGGAATTTTTAGATTTCCAATGAGTGTTTGTTTACTTAAAAATTTACTTGAGGCTCCTGAACCATCTAGAACAATCTCACTAGCTTTTTCACTCTTTTCATTTCCCTGCATTGTGTTATAGGTAGCCCGGTGTTGTACAACTTGTTCCTGAATCAAATTATATTTACAAAAATTACATAAACTTCCTCTAATGATGTCATAGCTCAATCACACTCTTCTTAGATGCATTAGATATTCTTGATTCATCTCTAGTGGATGTTCATTATGCATTAAACTCCTAAAAATAGGCCTTTTTAAGCTTCTGGGAGCAGTACCTTAAAAGAGGATCACAATGAACCCATGAATTGCTTCCCACAAACTTAACTACACATGAAACACACTTTAAAAATATATATATATCATCCCACTCAGCCATGATGGGGTTTACACAATCAGTAATTGGCCAGAGGGAAAGTTTACATTACCCAACTCAAGGATTTTTTAGTGTGGGATTAGTTTTCATGGCAAATTTTTTTGATTTTTCATCCTAGACATGTAGCATGACAACATAGACACACTTTTTCTTTACTCAATAATGGTTTCTAATATGTTGGTGTTAGCACACTCCATGATGAAACATACAACACAAAGTGTAGTCAATGTCTATGATTGAAATTGAATTGTAGCTCAAAATATAGATAAAGTTTGTAACTTTGAAATTACAAAATGTATGTAAAGGAGATGCAAAACATGGAAGGAATACACCTATTCATTATGTGAAGGGAGGAGATCCCATTCTTGTTGTGCTCTTGTATATTTGGAATTTTTAATGAGATGTCAAAGGATTATGGGTGATCAGTCCCTAATTTGTGTTGAAGGAGATACTAGAGTGTTGAGTACAACCCAACAACAAAGAAAGAGAGAGGAACTGAAATACCTATTTTAAGACTTTGTAAAAGATCAAGGACAAACTACGAATAACTTATTTTCTTCGATACCTTTTATGAATCCTATGGACCACACTGTTACAAAAAAAATCTAGGTATTATTTTATATTGTTGTAATTGTCTAGTAAAATATAACCACAGAAAGGAATTGATACGCCATGCCCCCATAATGTGTTATACTATTGAAATTAAGTGTATATATTATATAATATCATAGGTGTAGACACGAAATCATGCAGTTTGGGTATATTTCTAGGTCCTGATCACATACTACTATTCATATGATTCCTAAGCAAGAAAATTACTAATTGATCACTGTGTTTGGCCTCTTTGCTTTATTTCTAGTTTTTATCTTGGTCTTGCACACCCCTCTACCCAGTATTACGTTAATTACTTCAACTTTTCTAAGTTTGGCAACCAGTGCCCAACCAGGGCACTAATGCCCAAGTTCCCTCATCCCCTCTGGGTGCCCCCGACCTCTTTGTATCTTGCACACATCTTTTAGGTCTTTCCTAGCCATTGGGAATGTTATTTTCATGGTGGTCATCCTTTTAGTTGTTAATTATGAAATTCAAATAAGGGAATCATATAAATACAAAGCTATGTGATCTTAATAAAGGACCAAGCTCTAAGAATCTATTACTATCACCTAAGGTTACATCCAAAGGAATTTCAAAAGCATCAAAGCATCCATCTAGTTATCATTCAAGGGACAAGGGAATGCATTCTTCTGCATACACTTCATAGGAAAGGAATCTCATTTTTACACGCACACATCTACTTACATTTCTACATCTAGCTATTATTCGTTGTTCAGTGCATCTTGCACAAGAGCCACCTAGGGCACAATTCTACACACGCATACACATATAATTACATGGAGTCTAAAATGTAGTGTAGTGCCCGAATCATAAGTTCACTCAGTCAGGTGACCGCCGAGGTCATTACAACTCCCCATTTGCATCTTTTTATTTTTATGATTTGATATGTTTTGGGTTTTTATAAGTGCTCTTTCTCTTTGTAGGTTTCATGTAAGCGCGGCGATCATACAACAACATACATGTGACAAAGAAAAAATTCCAACAACACTTGTGCAACATAGTAAAATTAAGTTTCTAAGGTTTTTCGCAGTCGCAGGCACCCAAAACAATTCTACAATGTCTAGGCACCCATAACCTAGTCCAAGCGCCTTAGTCCCGACATTTCTGATAGTTTTACATTTTTTTGAGATTTTTTTTTATAGTCTACATTCCTATTCCATCAGTTCTCCAGCTCAGCACAACTTCAGGATTATTATGAAATCAGCTAAGTATTTTATCCCTTCTCTTACACTTAGGGTTTCAAATTTAATTGCTTATTGATTAGGTCCAATCTGTAATTTATTGCTTTAGCATTTTGTTGTGACTTTGTAATTAGAATTCAAATTATAATTTTAATTATTGTTAAATCATTGGGTGAACCTGTCTCATTCGGACACTCTTAGATCCTCATTTTTCTTCTCTCATAGCTCATAATGTATCTCTAGTCTCTTTGCTTTAATTGCTTCAAATGCACCCATCTTGTAAAGATGTTCTTCACAAAACCCTAGACACTATATATCTCCCTATCAACATGTTTCCTTCAAAAGTCGGTGTCATCTTCGATCATCTCTCTTATGACTCTATTAGTTTTAATGTCAATCAATCAATCTGCAAGTCTATTCAAGCTTTACATTCTTTATTTCAAGATAAGTTTTAGGCTATGGAATCCACAATTATATCTCTTAAATCTAAAATCCAACATCTTAAGGATGTTTCTTGGGCTCATGCTAGTTTTTCTTCTCATCCTCATTCTATGTCTTCTACATGTGCTCATATCGGTGAACCTCAAGTCTTGTCGCTCCCCGTGCCTCTCACGTTTGATCACAATGTTAAGGAATATGACATTATTATTGATCTCCTTAGTCATCAATTGATCAGTTTTCCAATTACTCATTTTTATCCTCCTTATCAACTGGTCAAATATTAAGGTCTCCCAGTTTTCACTTATCATCGAATCAATGGACATAATGACAATGATTGTTATGCTTTACAACAAAGAATCAAGCATCTTGAGTTTTAAGGTTTTATCTCACTCACTGCACAACATTCTATTACATGCCCATCTCTAAATGCTACATCCAAATGGTTTCCTAAATCTAATTCATCTTTGTCTAATGAGTGTCATGTTATCACTTCTCATGTTCCTTCTTCAGTCACCAAAGCGCTACCTATGCAATCCACTCCAACTAAGCCACCGCCTCTCAAAATTAGTCTCTCTCCACCTCCTCTCAAGTCATCTATGAAACTACCAAGTCAACCTAAACAACCTCCTCTAAAAATCAGTTCAACACCTCCTCCTACTTAGTCTTCTACAGTGTTACCTAATAATCCACCACTTCAGTAACCAATCATTTTTGTCAAAGAAATTATTCTTTATTTTGATCCTTAAGACCCATTTCAAACTCCACCACCATGTGATGGTCCTATTGTTTCTTCTTCCTGCCATTGTGTTGACCCTCTCTCTTATCATAACATAGATGAAAATCTCTTGGAATGGCATAGCGCTTCTCGCGTCACCACATAGATTTCCATCATTGACACACTTGAGGGCATCATGCTTATTCTCCCCCCTCCCAACATTCTTAGGTGTCTCTCATTACCACTATTACGTTATGTGCTTCATACATCATATTTCAGAGTATCATTATACAACTTGATACACCTATATTATCATCATTACCCTATGACACACTCGTGTGCTATAATTCACACTTGACTATTGAGGGCATACTACATTCACGAACCTCACATCATACACATTACACATTTCACACTCAACGCATTCACGACATATATTTCTATAACACATTCAACATGACACACTTCCTGATGACGCACTCTAGCTCCATGATTTATACTCAACTTCATAGGATCTCAATCTGAAATGAACCTCACCACACTCACTCACTCTCTACACTCTACACTTTATCGATCATATCTTTCTAGTGCACAATTCAAACCATTTCCCGATGACACACTCTTTTTCTATGGTTCATTCTTGACTGTTGAGGGGGAATTTATAAATGAGCCTTATCTCATGCATACTCATTTACATTTACTCAAGGGCATGATGCTCCTATCACACTCACTTTTCATTTCATTCACATTCACCACATACTGCATATCTTAGTTACACATTATTCTTGCTTACTTATACTTGCATGTACACTTTACTTACTATGTTAGACAAATACTTTGTATGGCATTACCTTTTATATATACACATGTGATTTCACTTGCCTTCTATTTGTGAATGCAGCCTTTACATAGATCATTACATGTAGCATGGATGTTTGGCATTGTACCTCTTACCCATGCCATAGCGGCTCCTGGGGGCATCTACTTTTGTACACATCACAGGTGTTATTGTTTTGTTTTATATTATTTCTTATTCATATTAGCACACTACTATATCAAATCATACATGCTTTGACATACTTTCTATCTTTTTAACATGCTAATGGGTGCTTCATGTGTAGCATTTACTTTACAAGACTATTTGTTACCATGGTTGTTTGTCACTGTTTGTCATAATTTTCCTTTGTATGTCATTGTTTATGGGATTTTCCCTTTGTCTTGTGTTCACACTATATGCTTTTGGACACTTCGGCCTCAATTATCTTATGAAATTGTGAGCAATGTCCCGTGTTTGCAACCCATTTTTCATTGTCTACATTGTCTTTTTCATTGCTAGATTAAATATTATTTTCTATATGCGTATTTGTCTTGTTTGCACTAGCACTTATTTTCTAGCCACTTTTTTTACATGTGCCTTATTTTATACTAAGCACATTCCCTCTCCCCATAGGGCATCAGTTTCAATTTAGTGTTTGATCCTCTCCTCTGGGTCGCATCCTCCTAGCGACATCGCATGTGTTGGCATGGTGTCCTAGTAGGTGTTGTCATTGATGAAAAACCACATTAATGATAAATTTAATGTTGTGGGATGATTTCATGATGATGTATTTGGTGCTAAAATGGTGGTTCATATGTTTATCAGCTACTATAGTGGGATTCAATGAGGTATGCTTGCTCTTGTAAGCCCATACAGGTACCTAGGAGGTGTAGATTGACACTAAGATCTTCTTGGTTTCTTGAGAAGCATGTTGACATGATGTATAGCATTTTTTTAGGGTTTTTTATCACTCACAGTAGTGGCATAGTGCAGGTACATGTGGTTCTCTATGTTACATGTGCTCTATGGGAGCAAGTATGTTATTTTTTAGGACTGACAGAGTGGTTTAAAGCTATTTGAGATCATGGAAGCATTCAATCAGGTATATCATAACATATGAGGTATTTTTAGGTCATTTTGAGATTTTTATGTTGATTTTTTGCATTATCTTATTTAGCACTAGTTGTTACTATGAGGATATAACATGCAAGCATAGGTAAGTCTTAGTGACTAGAGAGATTGAGATATGGTGTTGATATTATGATGATTTGAGATGTTACAAGATTTAGTGATGATGCTCTCATGAAAATTTCAGGTTCCCATGTTGTGTATTTTTTCAGATATGACTAATTTTGTGAGATAGGGTGAAAAACAAGGCAAAATCCATCTCGAAGTGAAACTTCAAATGCTCATTGTGAATAGTGTGCTTTGCATGGGACCTTGTGGATTTCAAGGATGATTATAAGGTGATTTTTTAAGGTTTTAAAAATATAACCAGGTCATTTTATTGTCACATTTTTATGAATGAATGTTAAGCATGTAAAGAGATCTAAAACCCTAGTTAAACCCTAACTAGGAGCAGTTCATAGACAGTGAAGAGTTGTGACCCAGTTTTGATTGATTCATAAAAAGTGATAATTTTATGTTGTAGAGGAATAATTATGATTTCTATAAATGTATGGTTGAGGTCATGGTGATATGTGGCCCCCACCTAAAAATAGCAGTTTCTGAAGAAGAAGATTTTAGGACAATATGTTTCAAAGGACTAGCACAAAAAACTAATGGTGCATAATTAATGAGAGTTTTTCTCAATGTCCATATATGTTTTAGAACATTTTCATGCAATTTAATGGTGTTTTGAGGTCCAAACATGTTGATTAGTCAAAGGGAAGTTTTGGGGTCTCAAATAGCAAGGTCCAATTGAATAGTCATAACTTGAGCTACAGGTGGGTTTTTTAGATTATTTAAGTTGTTTTGGAAAGTATATTTAGATATATTTCCATTTATATATGTATTTACTCATCATGAAGTCATTTGACATGCTTTCCAGATCATTCTTTGAGCAAGAAGATTTTTGGCAGTTCAAGACAACATTTGGTTTAGTGCATGTTTGATGTTAGTTGAAGCATGAGATGGATTGAGTGATGCTTCCTATCACCTGGAATGTGAATATAGATTAATTGGGAATCCAATGAATATATTTTTTGTTCTTTAATGTTTTTATAAATTATTTTATGAGCTAACCTTTGGAAATAGATTTTTTGGCAGGTTGACATGGTGAAGGAAAAAATAGATATGTTTTGAAGTGAAGACGTTTCATGACGTCTAACTTTATTATAAGTGTTCTACATGTTATGCCATTTATTTTTAGTGGTAACATGGAATTTTTTTGTTGAGTATAAGTGATTTTGTGATCAGAATAAGTTTCCATGGTGCTGAAGGGCGCAAGAAATGACTGTTTTGAGAATTGTAAAGGGAACTAGGCCCAGTAAATGAAATAATTTGATTGGTTAACAAAAATTGTGACCATATTTAATGTTTAAACGATGTATTTCTCACTTTTTATGAATATGATAGATTTAATAAGCATATTTTTGAAATGAGGATAATTTTGGCATCCCAATGCTTGTGTTTTAGTGATTTTTGGATCATGAAATGAAGGGTTTTTACTATGTCGACCTACTTGTCACTTGTAGGTGTTGTGGAAAATTTATGGGATTTTTTAATGATGAATGGGTCAAATTTATCATGAGTAACCTACCTCCTTTGGATAAAAGTGATGTTTTGGCTCATTTGGTGAGCTAGTCTTGCATGGGGGAGTAGTGCGACCTAGAGGAGAGATATTTACAGGTACTAAGGCATGGTTTGAGGTAATATCAGATGTTTTTCATATTGATTAAGACATTATAGCATGATAGCAAGAGGTTAGAAGCAAGACAAGTTGAGAAAGAGGAAAAAAGGGCAAGGTTGAAGACCTAGGGTTTGACCTAAGGTTTGTGAGTTGAATTAGTGATCTCCATCAGTTATGGCAGTAGAATTTTCAAATATCAAACATCTTCAGGTGGCTGATTTTTTTCTCGGTCATCCTTAGGGGGTTGTAGCCTCCTTTTGGAGTGGGTGCTTCACTAAATTAGGGGTTAGTGCTCCTTATAGGGTTGGGGCTCTACTAAACTAGGGGTTGGTGCTCCTTGTGGGGTTGGTGCCTCACTAAATCAGGCATTGGTTCTCCTTTTGTAGTTGGTACTACACTAAATTACTTTACTTTGAGTAATACAAGTAGAGTTTCAGTGGGTTTTCTTTCCCATGAGGGTTTCCCACTTACATATGGTGTTCTTATGGTGAGTACTTTACTTTCATTCTCTTATGGTTGATTTTGCATGTCTTAATAAACACACATGATCATGGATGTTATTTAAACAATCAAATGGATAAATGTATGTTTTGGTAAATGAAAGGAAAATTATTATAAGAGTGATTCACACCCCTCTCTCAGTCCCTTGTGCTTCTAATAACATGCACCCAAAACAAGTTGGAATACATCGGGTGAATCAATCACCCCATTCAATAATTCACAGTCACAGTAAACCACAATTCAATACAGTTACAACATATTCTACAGTCTCAGAAATGGCCCAATATCTAACTTGGGTCTTTAGCACAGCATAAACACTAGCACCTAGACACAGACATGAGCGTCTAGGAACCTCTAACCATTTCTATGTGCCTACGATCACAGGTAGTTACAACATTTATCTCAGATCAACATGGTTCACAATAGTCTACACAATAATCTTTTCACTATAAGTACAATCCTCTAACAATCAGCATACATGCTTTCACCTCTTTTCTAATTTCACGTTAGATTGAAATGGATCAAATTTGAGCACACCCTCTATAATGGTGTATAAATCATCGAGAAACAATCAAAGGATGGAGAATAACACTATACCTTTCTCTCTACACTTCTTATGTCATGGCGTGAGATTCCCCAAAAAAATTGACTTGGTGTGAGATCTCCCAAAAAATTGTTCTTTTACAAAATTTTCATAATCTTCTCTACTCTTTTCACTCATCACGGATAAGGTGCACATGTTCCTTTTCATATTTTTACATAATTTTAACACACTTTTTACATATTTGGATCAAACTTTTCATATACATGGCTATGACTACTCTTTTTCAAGTTCATCCTTATGGGAAGAAACATTCACATCATCACGAATCAAGTGACATCGACAACAGGTACAATGTGATATATACACATACACTTTTCACCCATAGGATCACTTCCTCTTCTCTAGCTTCCACACTACATATTATTCACTTCACACTTTTTCTTGTCTCCTCAGCACACTTTCACCATTGATCTACATGGTTATTAGGTATGCATCTCTTATCTACTTTATGTTATTGAGAATTTGCTCAACAACATAAAGTGGAGGAAAATATAGACACTAAATCATGCACTCTAGGTATATTTCTAGGTTATGATCACATACTACAAGTCGTACAATTCCTAAGCGAGGAAAATACTAATTAATCATTGTCTTTGGCCTCTTTTCTTTCTTTCTAGCTTTTATCTTGGTCTTGCACAACCCACTTCCCAGTTTGACCTTCGTTACTTCATATTTTCTGAGTCTAGACACCAACGCCCAGCTAGGACATAAGTGCCCAGGTGCCCTCATCCCCTCTGGGCACCCCCGAACTCTTTGTATCTTTCTCACATATTTTGGGTCTTTTCTAACCATTGGACATCTTATTTTCTTGTTGTTTGGTATTTTAGCGATGAATTACAAAATTCAAACAAGGGAATCATATAAATACAAAGTTATGTGATCATAATAAAGGACCAAGATCTAAACATCTATTACTATTACCTAAGGTTGCATCCAAAGGAATTTCAAGAGCATCAAAGCATCCATCTAGTTATCATTCAAAGGATAAGGGACTACATTATTTTGCATAAACTTCATAATAAGGGAAGTTCATTTTTCCATGCACACATCTAATTACATTTCTATATCTAGCTACTACTCGTTATTCAGTGCATCTTCCACAAGAGCCACCTAGGGTAGGATTCTACACACACGCGTAGAACTAAACAGATTCTGAAATGTAGTGTAGTGTCGAGGTCAGTCCAAATCCCCATTTGTATCTTTTTCTTTTTAGGATTTGGTGTGTTTTGGGGTTTTGCAGGTGCTCTTTCTCTTTGCAAGTTTCAGGCAAACTCGACGATCATACATCGGCATACAGGCGACAAAGAGTGAAATCCAGCGAGACAACAAAATATAGTTTTCTGAGGTTTTTCGCAGTCAAGGACACCCAGAACTAGTCTAAAGCACTTAGGCGCCCCTGACCTAGTCCAGGAACCCTAGTCCCAACATTTCTAAAAATTCTGTATTTTTTTTAGCTCGGTTGCTATAGTCTTCCTTCCTATTCCATCAGTTCTCCAACTCGACACACCTTCGAGATTATTACAAAATCAGCTAAGTATTTTATCCCTTCTCTTACACTTAGGGTTTCAAGTTTAATTGATTATTTCTTAGGTCAGATGTGTACTTTATTGCTTTATCATTTCATTGTGACTCTGCAATTAGAATTTAACTTATAATTTCAATTATTGGTAAATCAATGGGTGAGAATAAGTCCCATGCCCCCAAACCATGTTCTTGCAACAGTTTTTAAGTAGTCTAGAGGAGAAGGAATAAAGTACTCATGTCCCCTGTATAATACTCTAAACTGATCAATCTAAAATTGTATGAGAAGCCTATAGATAACTTATATATTCTTAGAAAACTAAAAAAAATCCTGAGAATATGTTTCCTATCTCATAATTTCCATCATGGTCAAGACCATACCACGGTCTTGACTGTATTGTACAGTTTTGACCTTATTTAGATTCTACCACTTTTTAGTATATGTGGTTGTTTATGAGGATATAAACCCTATAAAAACTTATTATTTTGTTCATAATTTGTTTGTAGATGTAGAATATATTCCAATGAATTCCCCCTCTTTAAAGGTGTGTGTGATAAAGTATTCAAGCACACGGATCAAAATAAGATATATATATATATATATAGATATATATATATATATACCCATGTGTAATAAGTATAATTATCTATGTAGGGTTGCATAGAAGGTTGAAATGGTGGGCACTATTGAGAACTTGAACCTATGAAAGGGGTTTTGCATGGTGGAAACCATGGGGTGCATATAAAGTAACATGTAAAAAGTAATAATACATGTATATAAAAATATGAACAATAGCGTAAAAAAGTGTCAATGATGTAGAGGCAAGTAATCATGAGTATAAATACATATAAACATAGCCACACATATGAATAAAGAGACAGTCATGGGACACTCACGGTGTCAAAAGACAAACAGAATAGAACGAATTGCATGCCACATATAAAGAAAAAATTGCATACACACAAGATAGACATAGAGCCACAAACATGGGACACCCACGGTGTCTTGAGACAAACAAAACACTCATGGTGTATAGAGTAAAATACTATAGAATTTTAATCAAGAAAGGAAACAGTCAACCATAAGTAAGGAGTTAAACAACACAATTTTCAAACAAATAAATAATACATATTAGTAATTGGTGATAATAATGTATCAAACAAGTATAGAAAATAGTGATAGTAAAAGAAGAGATAACAAGATTTCTTAGTGCTACACAAGACACGTGTTAGTCTTGTTAACTCAAAATATAGCATAGATGCCAGTGTGTATACAATCAAGTGTGATAAGGAATTCTAAAGTATTGGTATTGAAACAAAATCACTTGTGTAGTGTAAGAGATGCCCCTAAAGAGTGGTGTCAATGGGAAGGAACCAAATTGACATCTATCATAGTGTGTCATCCAATGTGTCCTACATCACACTTAATATACCTCATGAATGCATGTGTGTAAATAGTATATAGAAAAATAAGATATTTATTAAACCAACATGAAAAACAATATGTATAAAGTAACAAAATAGCCAATTAAACCATAGCCATGTCC
The DNA here is from genome assembly GCA_019776745.2 of Taxus chinensis. Lineage (NCBI taxonomy): Eukaryota > Viridiplantae > Streptophyta > Pinopsida > Cupressales > Taxaceae > Taxus > Taxus chinensis. The sequence continues at coordinate 776,052,106 of CM034146.1, forward strand.
TGATTTTGTATTTTTGTAAATACATAAATGTTTTTGTATTATGTGATTATTTTAATGTTTTGAAAAACTATTTGTACATAAAGTGGGGTAGCATAAGAGCTACCCAATAAGAACCTCATAAAGAGGCGCATAGAGTCCATAAGTTTCTTGAGGCACGAGCCTTGAATATGTCATAGTAGAATAAGCATATTCTTGTATAAACTGTAGAGGATTCATAATATGTGTGATAGGAAACCGAAGCAGGATAGACCCATTAAAAGTAGTACAAGTAGAAGACTCTAATTTGCAATTTTTTATTAGAGCAACATGTCATAGGATATTGAATTTGATTAACAGTAATTTTTATTTATTCATGACACTCATAGTTATTGAGTTAATGTGATACTATTGTTGACTTGCACCCAACGTGTGATGAATATAGATAGAATCAAAAGTATTAGCAAAAATAGTGGAAGCATCACCTATATCAAAGTACACAAGAGCATATATAATACAAGAAAACCTATTCTTAAGAAATAAGGAAGGGAGATTGATCTGTAAATTGTTATATTCTAATAATAAATAGATCATGTGCTTGTGAAAATGAATGAAATATTTACTAAGTTCTTTGTTACCAATATAATGTGCAAGAATTAAACTCTACTATACTGCAAAATTGAGAAAAGAGAGACAAAGGAGACAAGATTTTTCCTAGAGAAACCCAATGTAGGAAAAACTCCAACGAGTTGGAAAATTTTCTTCCCTTCCCCTATGTAAATCTCCAAAAATATGAAATATTTCCAGAATTGGCCTTCAAGAATGTTTCATACTCCTAATTATATTTTCTTGATCCCAACTTCTCAACAATGAAGAATTCACTCTCAATGAACAAAACAATAAATAACTCCAACTTCTCGTCTTTGCTCACACTAGAATTCAATCAAAATCACCTACTAGAATGAGGAATTGAACTTGTATTTATAGTTGTTATGTCCAAGGACGTATGAAAAGGTGAAACGAATTGTTTTGGAAGCTCAAACATTTACAATTATTGAGATCCTGAATTCTAGAACCAGTGTGAATAGGACCACTACTGAAAACAAAATGATGGTTGCGTAACCTCGGGGCGGTTGCATAACCATCACCTATAAAATTTCCTGACCAAAACATTTATGGCCTAAATTGTCATTCAAAGGTGTCTAGATCACCCACATCCTGACTAGACAATCTCATGAAGAAAGAATAGACTGAGAATCTATATAGCAAGTATCAAATATAGAGAATACATAGAATTGGGCATTTCCATATCCATTTTTGGATCATACCTCCCCAATTTGAGGTGTTTAAGTCCCTAAAAGCTTCAAGGATTGATGAGGAGAGGAAATTTCTTCCCCACATCCTCTTTAGAATACTACTTGGCTTTGGTAGGAAATTAGTCTTTCAATCCAATGAACCTTCTGTCATGCACTCCTCTTTGTGTCATCCTCTCTTTCCGCTACAAGACCACATCTTCCTCCAGTGCTAACTGACTATCTGGAGCAATATCCTCAATATACAAAATAAACAATCCGTCTTCTTTTTTATCCAACATGGAGGGCTCAATTCAATGTTCACAACTGAGTAAATCCTCATCTAAGGAGGCAAGTTCAAATGAAATGCATTTCTACCCACTTGTTCTAGAATCTCAAATTGAGTTTCTTAACTTTTCCCTATAGCCTATCCCTGCTCAAGTAAAACCATACCTTGTATCTAACAAGGAAGTCATGTTCATTTCTATGTTGATCATGTTGTGTTTTATACCTGGCCAATGACTCTGTCAACCTCTCATGTACCTGAAGGTGTATTTGCTAAATTTTCTCAATAAAATTATCAGCTTTATGGACCTCTAGTTCCAATTTCATGTCGTCTTTGCATGGTAATCTCAAAAATACAATAAAATCACTCTTAGGCAAATAACAAAAACATGTTTCAAAAGGAGTTTGATTATTCAAAGCATGAACCACCCTATTATAAGAATGTTGGATATACACCAAGTTCTCATCCCAAGTCCTCAGATGTTTCCTGTTATACCCTCTTAAGAGCTAGACCAAGGTACGGCTCACCACTTTTGTTTTCCCACTTTCCTGTTGATGAAAGGAAGTAAACCACTTCAGCTTCCTATCCATCTTCTCCCAAAAATTAGACAAAAACTTTCCTACAAATCATGAGTCTATGTCTGACACAATAGAATCGGGTAAACTAAATTGAACCCATAGATTAGCAAAAAATAACTCAGTTACATCATTGGCCTCATTGGTCTTCTTGCAAGGAATTAGAATGCATATCTTGTTAAATCAGTCTACTATCACAAAAATATAATCATGACCTTTCTTTGAGGTAGGTAAACAGCCAAAAAAAACCATGGAGATACTCTCCCATGGTCGGGATAGAACTGGAAATGACATATATAACCCTAACTTTCTATTGTTAAACTTGTTTTTACTACATAAAACACAACCCGTGATGAATTTAGCAACTTTTTCTTACATGTTTGGCCAATAAACATACCTATGTAAGTGCGATACAGTATTTGTCACATCAAAGTGACCAGTTACCCTGTAAGTGTGTGCTTCTCTCATTAACTGCACTCTTTCCCCCTTAGGCACATAAATTTTCTCATTCTTGTAGAGCAAACCATCCAGGAAATAGTATTCTCCTCTAGGTGCAAATCCCTTGCTTGGAGGTTTCTGTTGAAAAATCTCTGCAAAATCCAAATCCTGCTCATAACCTTCCTGATAAGTTTCACACAAAAAAGTCTCAAGAATATTTAACATGCCCATAGCTAAAATCAAAGGAGGTCTAGATATCATATCAACTAATTTGTTAGTCACACATTTCTTATATTTGATGATCAAATGAAATTGTTAAAAAAAATGCATCCATTTATAGTGTTTATCTTGTTGAAGTTTGTTTAAACTTGCAGATTTTTGAGAGGTTGATGATCCATGTGAATGATAGTTTCCTTACCCATCAAATAATGTTTCCATTTCTTAACTACTTAAACAATAGCATATAATTATTTTTCATATTTACAATAATTCAAAATCGCACCATGAAACAATTCAAAGTGATAACATACAAACCTACCCCCCTGAAGAAGGATAACCCCCATAACATAGTCACTGACAACGAGTTCCACCTCAAATGGTAGATGCAAGTTAGGTAATGTCAAAACTAGAGAATGATTGATCTTATATTTAAATGACTCAAAGGAAATATGTTGTTTCTTACCCCAATCAAAATTCTTACCCCATGTTGTCACTAAATGTAGTGGCGCTACTATGGATGAAAATTTCTTAATGAACTTCCTCAAATATTGAACTCCACCAACAAATCTCCTGGTCTTGGTCCAACTGGATGGTGTGGGCCAATTCTGAATGACCTTAATCTTTTCCAGATCAATCCTTAACTCTCCATCTCTAACCACATGTCCCAAAAAGACAAGTGATTATTATGCAAACTTGCACTTCTTTTCATTCAACACAAGTTAATTCTCCTTACAAACTTGTAAAACTTGACGTAAATGGTCAATATGCTCCTCAAAAGTTCTACTAAAAACCATAATGTCATCCAAGTACACAATAATAAAGGAATCAATAAATGGCTTCATTACCTCAATCATCAATCTTATGAAGGTAGTTGGTGAATTTCATAGCCCAGCTAGTAATACCAACCATTCATATAACCCTTGCCTAGACTTGAACATTTTTTTCCAAATGTCCTCTTCCTTGATCCACACTTGACGATACCCAGACTTCAAATCAATCTTATTAAAATATTTAGCATGTTGTAAATAATTTAATAAAGCATCAATGTGAGGAAGAGGGTACCTATTCTTGATGGTTATTTTATTTAAAGCTCTATAATCAACACACTTTCTCCTGAACCATATTTCTTAGGTACTAAAACAATAGTAAAAACACATGGAAAAGCACGAGGGTGGATTATATCTTATTTAATCAAAGACTGCAACTGTAGTTTTACCTTATTGGCATCTTTCAAAGATTACTTGTATAATCCCAAGTTTGGAAGCAGACTATCGGGTAGTAAATGGATCTCATACTCTATTAACCTGACTAGGGGCAGCCTTGTAGGTTCATGAAATACCTCTCTGAATTTCTAAACTAACTCTACTATCTATGTCTACTCTTTATTAGAAAACATGCTACAAGTGGTCTTAATGTAGACATAAAATCACACACATACTACTATTCTACTTTACCGCAAAGTATGTTGTTTTATGTATGGATCTTGCGTAAGAAAAGTATTTACTAATGACCCACTGTCTATTCCATCTATTTTATTTGATTTTTTCTATGGTTTTTATCTCTCACATTTGTCACTCTTACATACATTTTTGGTCAGGTCACATGGATCCTTGTCTGTCAGTCTTCAAACATTTTTCATTTATTTTCTTTTGACACTAGCGCCCAAGACTCGACACTAGGGCCTAGGTACTCCTATCCATCCTAGGTGCCTATTCCCTCTTTGTTCTTCTTCTCATTTTTTGATATTTATGGTCAGCCTTTTTGGTTTTATCACTCCTATCCCAAGATCATAGCTGGCATGTGAAGTCATTAGTGTTGAAATTCAAGCAAGAGATCCCTATTTAAGCATAACATGCATACCATTATAAGGATGGGCAATTTCTATCAAGGGATATGTATCTACATATCAAAGGTAATACATCTTAGGCTTATTACTCTGTATACACACTACATAGGAAGGGGAAGTTCATTTTTCCATCCACACATTTGCATATATCTAGCTATTGTTCACTATCTAGGCATCACCAGCGTGAGGGAAACCTAGGAGCACTATTACACACAAAAGCACATATAACTACATTGGGTCTAAGATGTAGTGCAACGCTTGGTTGTAAGTTCACTTGTTTGATAATTGAGGATAGTCTAACCCCTCATATTATGTCTTTCTTTTTTAGGATTTGATGTAGTTTGAGAGTTTTGACATAGATTATTTGTGTTACAGATTTATAGGTACCTTGGTGATTTAATTACAACCTACAAGTGATCATCGACAAATAAGTGTGAAACCCTAGTGACACTAAAGAAATTAGGTTCCAAACTTTTTGGTAGACTAGTACCCCACAAAGGTCTCGGGTGCCCCATACGCCCTTGCCCCTAGCCATGCACCCATGTCCAGGACATTTTATAGCTTCTCGAATTCATATTGAGTACTTCCAGCACTCTACCCCACCTTTTCATTAGTACGTCTAATCCATATACACTTCGGGATATGTGAAATTGACATAAGTTCCTAGTTCTCTCATTTTCTTTCATAAGTTTAATGATGAAAATTTTTTAGCACTTGTATTTAATTATATATCACTATAGCAATATTTACATTCATATTTTAATAAATATATCCTGATTTTATTGAATCACTTAGATGTAACAATCTCATCCTCTGGCATATCCCTCAAAATAAGTAATGCAAATATACCACTAGCATTAATAATCTTTCGAGATTCGGTGGCACTTACCAAAGAGATCTTCGAATCTCCTGAATAGGTTGAAATGATGTAGCTCTTACCATCCTTCACCAAGTGGTACTAGTTGGCTCTCCTCATGAAGATATTGTCCGTGATATACAAATATGGGTTGCTAAATAATACACCACACACATCAAGGGGAAAAACATCCACAATAACTTCATCAATAAACTTCTTATCAATACCATAAGTGATTTTACATTGCTTAGTAACCTTGATGTCTACACCTTTCTTTACATAACCCAAAGAATACGAACTTGGGTGATTGTAAGTTTCCAAATATAGCATGTCCACTAACTCTTTATTAATCAAATTATCTTGATAACATGTATCAAAAAGAGTATCCACCTTAGTTTTCTTCACTTTAATTTTTAAATGAAAGATCTTTGTAGACACCTAAATTCTACTTTTACAATCTTATTGCCAAAACACACACAAATCAATCCCATTCTCACCAATTCCATTATAATTAGTGATTTCCACTAATTAACTAATGTTTCTTACAACTTTGGTCAATTAACAAGTACTTAATTGATCACCAAGCCTCTTTCACATTCAAGATGCCACATTACAACGAATCGTAAGTCAAAATCCTCTTCAAAATAGATAATGAACGTTTATTAGCTAATTAAGCCTACTTTTCCTTTGATTTGGTCAATATTCCCTAATATTTGCTTAAACTCCTCTTCCAACCACTCAAAATTACCCCACTTTCCTCCACAAGATTCAAAAGCTTATCCTAGCCTCCTAGTTGACCCTAAGCGGTTGATTAAGGCTCCACGCCTCTTAATCACTAGGTAATTCACTAATTATAACTAGAAAATATTAATCATGATTAGAAATTCTAAATCTTCTTTGTATTTTTAGTCCCACATGCACCGAGATGCAAGTTTTCCTTAAAGGAAAAACTATAAATAAGACTAAATACTACCTTCCAACTTTACACCATGCTTTTATTAGTAGCCTCATATAATACATATGTTAAAGAGCCTAAACTCCTTTAAAGATCCACATGCTCATCTTTGCATAAAGCCTTCATTATGGTTAGTAGGAGGGTATCTAACATGAAATTGTAGTCTTGTGTTAGAGACATCTCCTCACCATTTTTGTAGTAACAACCATTCCCAATTTGATTGCTCCTAGATCTATTTAGGTATATATTAGTTAATATAATATACTAGTAAGCATGCTTAGATGTTAGATGTTAGTTTCATTTAATCTCAATTGTTATGCTATTAATATTTTATCATTGATGTTTCATTCCTTAGCTTTGCATTTAACTTTAGATCATTATGGTGTTGATCTTGCTTTAAACTAGTTAATTTGTGTTAAAAATTTGGGGTGTTATCAAGCTTAGTTAGTTCATTTTCCTGAAAAAAATTATTACTACCCAAACATACCTCTCTATGGATGAAAGCACAACACATAGTCTCATCCATTTATTCTCTGCAAAACACTTACTCTCCTTCAAGGAAATTCATGGCTTTCTTCTTATTTTTTTGTTCTCATAGGGATGTAATTCCGGGTGGAGCTTCCAACATTTTTCCTTAGAATGAGTGTCAACATCATAATGCCCATAATGAACTTTAGTATCCTTTTTAGAAACAAAATTTATATTTTTCTTACCATTTCCTTTTCCTTTATCCTTTTTCTTGGTGTCACCTTTTTTATGTGAAGCATGTTGAGAGGTGGATGAACTCTTCTTCTTATCCATCTTCAAGTAGTGAGCTTGTGTACAAGCCTCGTCTACGTCTATTGGCTTGGCCAAGAGAAATGGTTTCCTCAAGTGGATATGGATTCCACCAATATATGTCATCAATAGGTCCCGGTCTGCTACATCTTTTCCCATCTGGACAGCTTTCTTCTGGAACTCACTAGTATACTCTTACACATTCTGGCATTGTTTCTACCTGAGATATTGTCAATACATGGACCTCTCTTCCTCAACAAATAGGAAAAAATTGATTTTTTCTTAGATTTTTAAAGTCATCCCACTTATTAATCATATGAAGCTTCTTAACAACTAATTAATGAACATAAATTTCAAGAAAAGTTAAAACATGATTGGTCAATTTCAACCAAGCAAAAGAAATCTGTTGAATTTCATTAATTTGATGCAAAATGAAATATACCTCTAGTTGAGTTAGAAAATGTTTTAGCTTCTCAGCATTCACTTCTCCATCATAAAGATGAATATATATCTTGGCCTCTTCTTTGAAAGATGGAGGTGTGGGGATGGTATGAGGTTTTTCTTCTTCATACTTATGAGCATCTTTTTCACAGGTTTCCAGTGTCTCGTTTAGAACACCAAATTTCTCCATGAGTAATCCAATGATGGACCCCAATTTCCCTATGCACAAGGAAATAATTCCCACATCCTTGGACAAATTTCCACATTTACCTCTAACTTGTAGAAAAATTCTTCTTCGGTATCACCTGTATCTTCTCTCTAAGCCATGTCTCGAATTCCTTGCTTCCACTTCCTTGTGGAAATATCAGCATCAAAAAGAAAGGATACCTTCACCGCTTTCTTTTCCCTTTCAGGTAAGGGGCATCTAACTACAATCTCAACATAAGTTAACCACACAAAAATTGAAATCTCAACTGCTCTTATACCAATTTGACTCGTAAACTACTCTATTCTAACAATAAATAAATCTTGTGCTTATGAAAATGATTGAAAGATTTACTAAGCTATTTGTTACCAATATAATGTGCAAGAATTAAACATTACTATACTAAAAAATTAAGAAAAAAGTGAAAAAGGAGATAGTATTTATCCTGGAGAAACCCAATGTGAGAAAAAATCCAGTGGGTAAGCAAATTTGCTTCCCTTCCCCTATGTAAATCTCCAAAAATACAAATTACTACCAAAATTGGCCTTCGAGAAGAGTTCACACTCCTAATCGTATTTTCTTGCTCCCAACTTCTCAACAATGAAGAACTCACTCTCAATGAACAAAATAAGAAATAATTCCAACTTCTCCTCTTTGATCACACTAGAATTCACTCAAAATCACCTACTAGAATGAAGAATTGAACTTTTATTTATAGATGCTCTATCCAAGGACGCATGGAAAGGTGAAACAAATAGTTTTGGAAGATCAAATATTTGTAATTGTTGACATCCCAAATTATGGATTTATAGTGAACATGACCGCCACTGAACGCAAACTGGTGGTTGTGCAGCCGCCGCTCTATGAAGAGCGGCGGTTATGTAACTTCTGAGGTGGTTGCATAACCGTCACCTATAAGATTGCCTAAACATAACAATAATGGCCTAAATTGTCATTCAAAGGTTTCCAGATCACCCCCATCCTGACTGGACCATCTCCTGAAGAAAGAATAGGTTGAGAATATGTAGAGCAAGTATCATATATGGAAAATATATAGAATTGGGCATTTCCATATCCATTTTTGGATCAGAGATCCTTATTTGTCCCTAAGGATGTGAGAAGGCAAGCGTCATGGAATTATATTTGTAGAAACAATAAAAAAAAAGCTATATTTATGCTATAAATATGTGAACATGGGGAAAATCCCTATTGATATGAGTATGCATTTTAGATTGATTAATTCGGAAAGCCTTAGGGCCATCGGAAATAAGGGAAAAAGTATCACTGTCAAAGAGAGGAACATTCACTTCATGCAAAGGCACACTTGGTATATCAACATTGTCATCATTACTTACATCATTATTAAAGATATCACATTCTTTGTAATGGATGAGTAATGGTAAATTGGTACTATCCGATATATTTTTCTCCCTGTTACCCCCACTGGGGATGAGAATTGTGGCAAGATAAGACTTTGTAGAAGTAAACTTAAGATTTAGTTGATATGTTTATATGCTTATAGAAATACATATCATAATTATCATCATCATTATTAGTGGTATCTATAGAATCACATCCATGTGTAGTAGGTACCACCTCACTAGTATCTGGAACATTACTAGGATTATTAATATTTGCACTCTAAGTAGTATTGAAAATGATATCATCATCTAAATATGGAAGAGGTTCATCATTATAATTTGTCCCAATTTATTTTGGTGAAGTGGAAATATATACAAAATTTATTATTGTGTTACCCCATGATTGGGCTTTATGTATGTTCAATGTGTTTAGAGGGCATGTGTAATTGCTCATGATTTATTGGTATTGTGTCCATTTCCATTTGCACAATAATAGGATGTCGTTCTTACATCGAACATGGCTCTTCCAAAGGATGTATTGCTTTCATATCTAAAGTTGTGTCATTTAGTATTGCATTATGATCAATGGATATATATATATATATATATATATATATATCTTGAGGAACCCATTTATATTTTGGGACTTGAGATGATTGCATAGGAGATTCGTTAGAATGTTGTGTATCAAAGGAAATAAATCCTATAGACTCACGTTGTTAGATTCTTCATTGTAAAGCATAACAGACATTGTCATTATGTCCATTAATACCATAAAATGGTTAACCTTTTTAATTTTTTATGTTGATAGAAGGGATATTAATAATCAGGTACAAAGTGATTAATCACTTATCTAAGAGCTCATATAAAATATCATGTTTTTTAACATTCTTGTCAAACCAGAGAGATGCTTTCTACTATAGTTGACTTAGTATTTGATATTGATCTTTCATAACATACACATAATTTCCTCTATGTAGGAATTTCATTTCACTTTAATGAGCACATGTATTTTGCATATCATTGGTATCAAATTGTTTTCTTGTAGGATGAGAATGAGATGGAACATGATGTGTAGAGACATGATTTACATGGGTATTTGAGAAATCCTTTAGATGTGTTATCTCGTCATTAAGAGATTCAACACTAGTACTCATAGCTTAAATTTTCTCTTGAAAATGACATTACAATGCTTGTATAGATTATTATATAGCCTTGTAAAATTTTCCAATGTAATGATGAAGAATACATGTGATATGGTCTAAAAGGGTCTTTTGAGCTATTATCCTTAGAATAATTATGCATACATGAGATGAATATAAAGAATAAGGAAAATTTGACATGAATGGATCATAAAATCATAGAAAATAGATCCCAAAATTTGATTGTTGGAGATGAATAAGAGTAACCCTAAAATTAGTAACGAAGGTAGGCCTAAAAGTGACATTTTAACAAAAAATTATTGTCGTCAAATTAATATAATGGTCATATATGAAAATTGATAGTGAATTTAATGACAAGAGAGGTATTTTTTAATGTGATTATGTGGAATAAAAACCTCCAAGTAACTGCAAATAAAGTATAGGTTTTTTCTAATTATGCCCTTTTACTAAAAATAGTATTTTTCAATTTCTAAAAATTGTGTTAAAAATTAAGCCAATCAAAAATAGGTTTTTGTTCAACATATAAAAATAAACTAAAACTTATAAGGAATTGTAAAATATAGTCATTATGATTTAGATATGTGATGAAAGGGGATTTGGCAATTTATGAAGCCCTAGAAAGAGCCCAAAAGGAAGAATCGATCATGAGACCCTACAAAAAATTATGAAAATTAGATTGAGGGTATATGATAGATGAAAATGAGGTTTGGATTTGAATATAAAACACAAGTATGAAACCTTATGGTAGCTAGGGTTTGGAACAAGGTGTAAGATTCAATTGTTAGTTAGGTTCACCAAATGTTTATACCCTAATTAAACCTATGTTATGAAAATTTACAATGATAAAAAGGATGCAAGGGTTTGTAACAAGGGATTATTACGATATAATAAATTTTCAATTAACAATTCATAACCACAATAATGCATTAATATTTACAACGATTGATAAAGCGATAAATGATAGCTCAAATATACAACAGGAGAAGAAAACTTAGCTATGTAGGTCAAGATAGAGGATATTTGTATGTGTAGATAGGTGGAAAAGGAAGATAAAAAACTAGATATGTTTCATTTTGATTTATGGAACTTGAAACTGAGTAGGGACAAGAACATATAACTTATGTATGATCCAGATTGGATCTTTATGGTCTTGGATCCTTTGAAAGTTGGGATTTGAAACTTCTTGAGAGCATCACTTACTTTGAAATGCCCTTCATTATATGTCACTCTTACTCACACAACTTTAGGATGACCTTTACTTGCCTGCAACAAGCTAGAAACCCCAAAAACTTGCAGTACCCTTCATCACAACATTATCAAACCAAAAGGAGAAATTATGTGTGTATGATGAGACTGGACTACCATTGGTAGTCAGCCTTAGTTGCTAATCTAATCCAAGTGTTGCACTACATGCCCTCTTGTGGGGTCAAACCTAATGTAGTTCTCCTAAGTGCTTATGCAATCTCATTAAACCCCCTAGGAGTGTCGTCGTGTCTCTTGACACAAAGATAATAGGTTAATTATATACTATAGAATGTACCCAACATGGTAGTAGTGTGATGCGGTGTATCTCAGCTACATCATGCAACCCTTTATTCCATAAAACCCTTTGAAAATGTTTGGAGTGAATTTTCTCTTTGCTAAGATATGTCTTTATGACCTTTGCATGCTTGGAAATGGAAGAAGCTAAACTCTTTCACCTATTTGAGTTCTTCAGACCTATATTGCAGACTACTCTAATTGATGTACAAATTTAGAAGACTCTTAGGTGCTTTTTCAATAAGATCTTATAGGAGTGTGAGGTGAGTTATAAAGTGACATTGATTTACTTACATGGTCTTCCATAGGTGAAATATTATATGAAGGCTGACCATAGGAAGATGAAATGACACAATGAATATATTCAAATTGAAAACAAAGTCATAGAATGTAAATGGGTAAGACCATACAAGTTGGCCAAGACTGAATTCCACATCCTCACCATTTGTACGGTCCTAGATGAGAGGACTATGGTGCAAAATATAAAGTTGTGTCGTGGTGTAATATAATTATTTACTATATTTATTTAATAATATTTCTCGAATTGATGACAAAAATTAATATAAAGATAAACAAGTCACAAAAGAGCTATAAAGATATGTTGATTCAATTCTGAATGTGATTATTTGTCTTATCAAGAGAGCATGGCCAAATCTTGACATTGCCAAAAAAAAAAAGTTACCAAATTTTAGTTTCTACAACCTTTCCCCATCATCCCAAGTTAGGTTAAATTCCTTAATAACTGAAAACAAAAAAATAGTTATCAATATAAACAACACTTTCTCCTTAGATGCCTAGTTTGTGGGAAAAGGTAAAAGGAATAAGATATAATTTTGTCCTTCCTCAACATATTTGGTAAACATAAAATGAACCTTAATTTGATGACTTGTAACAGGTTCATGGAAAAATGAAATACAAACCTGAGATAACGTGAATTAGTCTTTAATTGAGCCATCAACATTTTTTCCTTTCGCTTGATTTGTACCCCGTGATCCTATTTTCACCCTGTTTAGATTTGATTAAGATTTACACATAACAAAAAAGAATGAAATAGAGGCTATAGGGGTTATTTTGATTAATTAAATTCCAATATTAACCATTCAATATAAAAATAACACATCAATTCTTGCAACAAATATACACAATATAATACAAGTTCATAAATGCATGGGATTGAGTGCACTACTTAGCTGATTACAAAATATTTTGGGCAAGTTTGGGTGATATGAATGATGTAACAAGGGAATTTGGACCTGATAATGATTCAAAAATAGAATTGTGACCTAAGGATACTCATGGGTAGAACCATATAGTAGGGGTAGGAACGTCCATACAATCTTGACCTATTTGTATAGTTTTGAGCCTACTCAAAACCATGATCTGTAACTTTATGGCTTTGTCACTTGTCTAAATATCTTCATCGCTCTTTAACAGTCATTATTGGTCACACTGCAAAAACCTCATAATGCTATGATAAACCTTTCAAACGCTAACCATGGATAAAGAGTCATATAGAACAAACATTAGTTTGTTTGTGGTCATCCCCATACACCATCAACATTGGCACTACTCCAAAGAGGCCTCAAATTGCACATCGTTCTCTACCTATCATATGATATCTAGTTGTACTACAATCATATTTGACATATTTTCTTTAACAAAGCTTTACTTGAATTTCTCTCTTGTCGAACTACTTAAGTGAGTGAATTTGGATTCTTGCAAATGTGGGAAACAACCCCCTAGACCTTGTGGGGAGCTTTAAACTTGTAGATAGTGTTTCCCTAGCAAATATATAAAGGTAGTTGTGAAGTGTAGGGAGTTTTGGGTGCCTTTTGTGCTAGATTTTGCAATAGGAGTACATAAGAGTGTTAGGTTCTATATGAGGTGATTTTCACTTGATTAGATATGTTTTTGAAGCTGATTTGAGTTACAAAGGCTAACTAAGGAGGAGTAAATGACCCAAAGAATAAAATGCAACTAAGAGTTTCAGATCAAAGTGAGAAAGGGAAAACCCATACACTACGGCCAGGACTGTAAAGCACAAACTGACCCTACTGTATGTTTTTGACCCTAGAGGAGAAATATGAAATATGAGGTTTGTAAGCTGACAAATGGAGTCTCTAAATGGATTTTATGTATTTAATTCCCAGAAAATATCAACATATGAGTGTGTGTGACCAAACAAGTTAGATAAGAGACATAGAGATGTATCATATGAGAATGGGTAAAGTGCACTTGTTTGAGAAAGAGAGCAATGTCAAAACCAATAGCTTCAAAGAGTATAATTACTAAATTTGAGTGTTTAAATTCCCTCCCCCTTTAAGCATGAAATGGAATTACATGCTTAAATGAACATATATCTGAGTGTGTAGACACACTTTATCTTCACTCGATATTTTATTACAAGATCCCATTGTGTTGTTGTTGGGACACTCCACGATGAAGCTTGTTTGTTTTGCGGAGGGAATATTTTCCCATTCTTTGTTTGTACTTGGAGATTTGGAATGTTGAAATTTTTTGGACAATTGGGGGTGATCAGTCCCTAATTTTTCCAAGGAGATACCAAAGTATTAGGTGTATGGAACCCAACACAATAATGTTGAAGAGAGAGAAGAAGAATGACGAGACGAGAATCGAATCAGAAATGAGGCACCACGAAGTAGTTGCACTCCAACGGAATCGTGATAGCTCCAGCGTAATTGCAAGAAAGAATTGATCAGTAATGGAAGAACTTGCTCAACAGAAACAAAGCTTGCACATAGAGGAAAGACAACGGAGTGTCTTGGCATGCTCATAAATGAATAGTAAAGGGGTACATATAGGGTGCTGAGTAACCCTAGTGCATGACACACATGAAATAAACCTAACCCTAAACCTAACCCATGTGAGATGACCCTCCAATATGAGAGGAGGACACATAGGATAACTCACACTAACACCCCCCTTCATCGAAGCTGGGGTAGCGGCTATGATGAGTCAGATGGAAAAGGGAAGACACTCCTAAACAACTAAGAAAGATGTGTCAATGGGGCCCGGCAACTAAAGGCCTGATAAGGTGCCCATATACAAACACAATCTTCCTAGAAGAAGAAGAAGAAAAGAAGGACTACATAGCCCGAAGAAGATGAGCAGCTGCAGAAGACCTCACCCCAAGAAGAGACCGTAAGTGAAGAAACTTCATCTCAGTGAAGGGCTTGGTGAATAAATCTGCAATCTGATCAGCTGTCTGAATGTACTGAATGTCGATGATACCATCATGAATAAGCTCCCGTATGAAGTGCATATGGATCTCAATGTGCTTCATCCACTGATGTTGAACTAGATTTCTACAAATAGAGATTGTGCTCGTGTTATCACAGTAGATAATGGTAGGCCGCTGAAAGTGGATGCCAAACTCTGTCAGAATACCCTGTAGCCAAATAGCTTCTGTGGCAGCGTTAACTGCTCCTCTGTATTCTACCTCTGTAGATGATATCGCAATTGCATTCTGCTTCTTGCTAGACCAACTAATAGGACCCGAACCAAGAGAGAAACTGTAGCCAGAAGTAGATTTCTGATGATCTAAGTCACCGGCCCAATCAGAATCTGTGAACCCAATCAAGTCAATATCTACCCCTCCATGATAGTGAATGCCATCAGCATAAGTGCCATGAACATAATGAAGGATCCATTTAGCTACTTTCCAATGCAGCTCATGTGGCTCCTGCATGAATCTGGACATGATCCCAATAGCATACGATAAATCTGGTCGAGTGTGAGTCAAGTAAATCAAGCTCCCCACCAACTGTCGATAAAGAGTACCATCAACCAAGGGAGTAGAGCAATCTGAAACCAACTTAACCCCGGAAAGAAAAGGAGTAGGAGAAGACTTGCAATCAGACATCTGAAAATGAGCTAGCAAATCAAGAGCATACTTAGGTTGTGAAATCAAGATTCCTGAGTCAGATTGTGAAATCTGGATCCCAAGGAAGTAATGAAGCAGACCTAAGTCAGTCATGGAAAACTTGTTGGCTAAGGTGATCTTCACAGAATCAATAATAGAGGAAGAGCTGCCTGTGATCAACAAGTCATCAACATATAGAACAAGAATGAGTATGGAGTCATCTTGCCGTAGAATATAAACATTTGGATCAGAGTGACACCTAGTAAACCCTGATGTAAGTAAGAAGGAGTCCATCTTGGCATACCAAGCCCGAGGGGCTTGTTTAAGGCCATAAAGAGACTTCTTTAACTTACAAACGAGGGAGGGATCTTGGACATAACCCAGAGGTTGTTCCATATAGATCTCTTCCTCTAGGTCACCATGAAGGAAGGCACTCTTAACATCCATTTGATGGACTTTCCATCTGTTCGCTGCGGAAATGGCTAGGGTCAGTCGAATAGAAGTCATCTTCACAACCTAGAGAAAAGGTTTCTGTATAATCAACCCCAGCTATCTGGGAGAAACCCTTAGCTACTAATCGTGCTTTAAACTTTTTGACGTCTCCATCTACTCCATACTTTGTTCGGAACACCCACTTACACCAAATGATTTTTCTTCCTTTCGGAAGAGTGGTGAGATCCCAAGTATCGTTCTTCATGAGAGAGGAATACTCCTCATCCATGGCAGAATCCCACTCAGGAATACCAGAAGCCTCCCGAAAAGACTGTGGATCAGAAGCAGAGGTGAAGAAAGAGTGGGGTCCAATGAAATCTGAGCGAGTACGTCTCATATCCGAAGTATCTCCAACTAAATCTCCAGCACTTTGCAAAGTTTTCCTAGCCCAAAGGGGACCAGGAGGATCAGGCTCAGAGTCAGAAGATTCTTCACTTGAGTGAGAAGGGACATAGTCCTCATCATCACTACTGTCAGAATCAGAAGACTCAAAGGTCTGATGGTCAGGAGGATCTGGAAGAGGAGCACGCTCAACAGTATCATCATCTGATGAGTCAGAATCTGAATCAGTGAGCTGAAGAACCTCAATAGGTGGAGAAGTAGAAGTCAAAGAAGACTCATCGAACTTAACACTTCTCTCAATATACAGCTCATGAGAAGTAGGATTCATCAATCGATATCCCTTCACGCCATCAGGATACCCTACAAAGATACAAGGTTTGGATTGTGGTTCCAAGGCCTTGCATTTCTTCTTGGGAATCCGAGCCATAGCCTTGGATCTGAAGACTCGAAAGTGCTCAACATCAGGCTTGCATCCAAACCAGGCTTCAAAGGGTGTCATCCCTCTTACTGCCTTGTGTGGAACATGGTTCTGAATGTAATTTACACAATTCACTGCTTCGGCCCAATACTGCGGAGGAAGAGACTTCGAGTGAATCATACAAGTGGCCATCTCCTTAAGAGTACGGTTCTTTCTTTCTGCGACTCCATTCTGTGAAGGGCTATAAGCAACTGTATGCTGCAAAGAGATCCCTTCAGAAGTACAGAAATCCATGAACCTATTGTTTACATATTCACCTCCATTGTCAGTTCGAAGAACCTTGATAGACCGTTCCACCTGTTTCTCAGCAAGAGCCTTAAAGTCCTGAAAATGTTCAAAGACTTCAGACTTAAGCTTAAGAAAATATACCCAAGTATATCATGAATAGTCATCAATGAAGGTTAGCACATAAAGAGCTCTAGTAAACGAAGGAGAAGGAAATGGACCAGAAACATCGCTGTGAACAAGATCCAAAGGACGAGTGGCTCTCCAGGATTTTCCTTTGTCAAAGTTCTTTTCAGGATGCTTTCCAAGGGTACAACCCTCACAAAGACCCTTAGAAAACTTGACGCGAGGCAACCCATTGACCATTTCATTTTGGCTCAATTGTTCAAGGTAGTGATAATTTAGATGTCTGAAACGCTCATGCCATAGCTTACTAACCTCATTTGCATGAGTGAGCAAGGCAGTGGGCGTAGAATCAGAAGTAAAGTGGGAGAAGGTGTACAACCATGAATGGTGATCTACCTTTCCCTCAGCCACTGTAGTGTCATTGTTAAGCTCACGAATAATCACCGAGTTAGGACCAAATTCCACTCGCATTCCTTCACCAAGGTGAGTAATTTGGTAAACCGATAGGAGATTGGTAGAGAGATCAGGAACACTCAACACTTGGTTAAATGTTCCCCCATCCATCTCTACCGATCCACTACCGGAAACTGACACTGTCGTGTCATTACCCATCGTGATTTGGGACATTCCACAAGGTTCGATGTTGGAAAACTCAACATGTGAAGAACCCATGTGGTGCGAGGCACTGGAATCTATAATCCATGTTGATGAAGGAGCAACTCTGGCTACAAGGGCCTTTCCTTTCTTCTTATCATTTTTAGCACCTTTTGCAGCAGAAGACTCGGCCTTTGGAGCACTTTGTTTTATGGATTCAGGAACACTTATTTTATTCTTCTCAAGTAAATGAGATAAGTGATCAATCTATTTCCGAAAATAGTGTTGCTCATCGTGACCAGACTTCTTGCAATAGGAACACAAATACTTGCTTTTTCTGTGCCTTAGGCTCAGAAGTCGAAGTGTTTGTGTCATTTTTAGGTTTGGTCTTGGTTTCTTTCTTAGGTTGATCCTTTGTTTCTTTCTTCTTTTCAGTCTTCTTTCCCTTGCTAGTACTTGCTACAAGGGCATGTGACTTGGACTTGAGAGACCCCATTTGAATGAGTTTTTCCTGTTCTCGAATGAGTTGGGATGAAAAACAGTCAAAGGAGGGCATAGTCCAAGTATCGCCCAAAGCAGCTTTTGTAGCGTAGAAAGTTGACACGAAGACAGAATATTCGGGACCTAGCTTAGAGAGAATCGACAAGATCAGTTGAGAATCTTTCTTCTCTACTTGACATCCTTTTAACAACAATCTAATGTGGACAAATTTCGAGAAGAAAGCTTGTAGGTTTTCAAAGTCACTAGGATTTAACCCTAGTAGTTCATTTTCCAACTCATGCGCTCTCATGTCATCTAGTTGTCCAAACATCGCATCCAGCGTTTTCCACACAGATTTAGGTGTTTCAGATGCCTCAATGTGGAAGAGCAAGTCAGGAGAAACAGACATGCAAAGAAGACCTAAAGCTTCATCACTACGGTTTAACCACTTAGATTTTTCAGGTTCGTCGTCTGGTTCAGTCTCAGTTCCCATGGTGATGCGGAATAACCCTTTACCCCTTAGTTTCATTATTATTTTCGATCTCCATTTGAAAAATTTGAATGACGTAAGCAAAGGAATTGAAAGTGCATCCATAGTGAGAGAGAGAGAAAGAAATGCAGAAAAGAAACACAACCACCCAGGACAATAACAACCCCCCTACTTTCGGCACTTTATAGTTTAGTGCGTTGATTACAATCGGGTCCGTGTGGTTTGAAACACTTGGTAACTCGTCTTGCAATCAGCGTAATAATGTGCAAGAGAGGAGACCACAACAGTGTTTCGTGGAGCGCAACAAATAGGACACCGTAAACAAGCACAAGCAAAAAACAAGAAAGGAGGTGAAAGCCAACCCTGGTGGTGAGAAAAAATGTCTCACGTCGTAAAAGGAAACCCCCTTGCTGCAGACTGTGGCGGACGCGCTCACTAGTCGCAAGCAATAATAAGGGTGAAATACAA
Source organism: Taxus chinensis (assembly GCA_019776745.2). Taxonomy (NCBI): domain Eukaryota; kingdom Viridiplantae; phylum Streptophyta; class Pinopsida; order Cupressales; family Taxaceae; genus Taxus; species Taxus chinensis. Next base: position 776,071,613 of record CM034146.1, read on the forward strand.
GGTTTTAAATGAACTCAAGGAGTTCAGAGAATCTTCAGAATGCCTGGAAAAGAGCTTGGAAGGAAAAAAGGTGCTCAGAGTGATCACTGCACACTTGAGCACACGATTAGAGAAAAAAATCGACAATAACGCCTAAATTTTACCATTTGGAAATGCCCAATTTTGCTATTTTTAGAGCTATTGGAGTTTTAAAAAAACGATAAAGAAGGGTTATTGAAAGAACGATTTTTAATTTACTATAATCGTAAATAGGAGCAAATTAATGTGTAATTAATAAAAATAGATTTAATCAAATTAAATCTAATTAATTACAAAAACTAATTAAGATCTAAAAATTATTAAATCTTAAAAAGTAAAGATAGTGTTTTTTTTTTAAAAAAAACTTTCCCTTTTTAATGAAAAAAATTAAATTATTCCAACTAAAAGAAATCGGTTGAAATGTTGGTTTTTTTGTTTAAAACACAAATTAGAAGGAATTCGTTTTTTTTTTTACTAAAAAAAAGAGAGCTTTATGTTTGTGTTGAAAAAAAGGGAAAGATTTTTAAAAAGGAAAGCTTTTTTTTGTTTTTAAAAAACCAACTAAAAAAGCTTTAAAGAAAATTTAGAAAGTATTTAAAAAAACTTATCAAAAAAATAAAAAACTTACCAAAAAAAAACGGGCCGAATTTTAAAAGGCTAGTTGTTGATTTTTAAAAGATTAAAAAAGAATGTATTTTAAAAAACTTTACCAAAAAGGAATGAAATTTAAAGTACTTACCAAAAAAATGACTTACCTAGTTTGGCACAGTAGGTGAGAAAAAATGTAGGGTTTTTTTTTATTTGTTACAGTGTCCATGCAGGTAGCAGGACAGTGGGAGGTAGCAGGTCGTGAGGAGAGGCCGTGGAGGAAGTTAGGGCAGCCGTGTGCAGGGCCGTGTTGGGAAGGGGTCGTGGCACAACAAGTAGAGCAGGCAGAAAAAAAAAATGCCACACAAAAAAAAAGCTCCACCCATGCAAAACAAAAAACTGCCTTCCACAAAGCAAACACAGCAAAAAATGGCCTCTCGCACAAAACAATGCAAAAAGAATACACGCAGCTAGAGAAAAGTCATGAACAAAGCAACTACATAGTGAACTGATAGAATCAGCTCAAGGTTGAGGATGAAGCAAAACTTGGCTGGAGAGAGAGAGGCTGAGCATCAAAAACCAAGGCTCCAAAAAATTTTCTGACCTGAATCTGTAAAAACATAGAAAAAACCAAGAGAAACTAGAAATAGAGAAAAAAATTCCAGTTTTAAAAAAAATTAAAAAACCAAAAAATACTCTATTTTGGATTTAGCTGCAACTAGCTAAAAAGGGGTAAAACCCCTGATTGCTCAAGGTATGATGAAAACCTGCACATGCACAAAAAAACACAAAAACCAACACAACTTTCTGAGAAAGCTTGTTAGAGAGATTAGCAAAATAATTCCAGAAAATAGTGATCAAAAAACTTGCATGCAGAGTAAAAGAATGAAACCAAGAAAGAGTAATCGCAACTAAAAAATAACGAGTGCACGTTTACCCGATCTCAGCTCTGATACCATGAAAAGAGTTTGCGAGAATCGAATCGGAAACGAGGCACCACGAAGTAGTTGCACTCCAACGGAATCGTGATAGCTCCAGTGTAATTGCAAGAAAGAATTGATCAGTAATGGAAGAACTTGCTCAACAGAAACAAAGCTTGCACATAGAGGAAAGACAACGGAGTGTCTTGGCATGCTCATAAATGAATAGTAAAGGGGTACATATAGGGTGCTGAGTAACCCTAGTGCATGACACACATGAAACCCTAAACCTAACCCTAAACCTAACCCATGTGAGATGACCCTCCAATATGAGAGGAGGACACATAAACGGATGTGTAACCTTGTAGAATAAGTATGATAATCTAAGTAGAAAAAACATGAAGGGATGATATGGCTTTCACCAAGAAGAATGTGTACTTGTAAAGGGGATGCGCATGGTGGAGACCATGATGTGTAATAAGAGCAACAACAACAAGAATAATAGTTGCAAAAATTTCAACAAGAGAACTAGTGACAAAAATAATAATAGTGTATATGTAAGTAGAAGCAAGTACAAAGATAACAATGCAAATAGTGTTAGATAAAAGGCGTGTGCTTGCAGACATATGACACCCACAATGTCACAAGATAATCAAGTCCCTTGAGCCTGCAATCAAGAAATTTCATACAAGAAGGCATGATTCCACAATCATGGGGCACCCATGATGTCACAAGATAAACAATGCCATTAGGCCACAATCACAACATAAAATAAGTAACTACACACATAACTAGAAATCATGTATAGAAGACAAGAGTATCATAATGTAATGGAATAACATAACAAGTGATATATAGAAGCATGTGAAACAAATTTCAATACTGCACAAGACACGTGTGTTAGTCTTGTTAGCTCAAAAGAGAACATAGATCAAAAGATAAAAAATACACTATGTATGGAATCAAGCTTGATAAGGAAGTTAAAAATATACTATAATGAAATAATAACATCTAGATTATGTGGAGGTATGCCTCCAAACAAATATGTAATGGACTGTGATAGCTCCCATAATCATGTATCGATATTTATGTCTTATATTATGCACTTAATAACATACATATATACACAAGTAAAAGAAAAACAATAAAAAAAAAAAAGGGTGTAGCTCCTACCTTTTCATGGTAGAAATTGATCTAAGAGTCACACAACAACATCCTTCAAGCCCAATCTATCACCAAATAAGCTCCAAAAAAATCCACAACCACTCAAAAAATCGTCCAAATACCAATTTACAAGAGCACCAAAAGAAATGAAGTAACCCCCAAACAAACTAAATAAATTGAATAAATAGAAAAGGGAGAGAGAAGGGTGAGGTTGCTCCATGTAGGATTCCATTCACTCATCCTAAAATCCACCTCTCAAGTCAAACCTCAACCCCAATGCACAATAAATTGGTGATTGAGATGAATGACAAGCCTCTTACACACAATCCCAACACACACACCCTAAGGACAAAGTGTAAAACCCATGTAATAAAATTGAAATGAATGCAACTTCTTATCTTACAAAACACTTAATGTGGTCTATTTTTGACCTCCCAATCCATAGGTAGGGTTGGTGTATGAAATTAAGAGGTGTGGGACAAGCTTATCTTGTCCCACAAGCCACCAAAATTGACCCTTAAGGACAAATCCGAATTTCTACGGTAAGATAGAGTGTAAAACACTCAAATTACTTATACTCAACTTAAAAACATAGACCAAAGCACCAAATAATCTAATAAATGACTTATTTTTGTCACATCCATAATTATTTTAGTAACATGATTAATTTACTAATTTAGACACATAAATCGATTTAATGATAAAAAAAGGAATTACATCTCAATTAAAACCACATACTCCAAAATTAAATAAAAGAAAGGAAAAGAACAACACACAAACCCTTGATCATAATTGTAGATCATCCTCCACATGCGGACCTCCTAATAACAACAAAAAAACAAAAACATTCAACAAGTTGCTATGGTGACCATTGTTGTATCCACTCACTATTCCTTTGTGATTGGTCTTCAATCCCCCTTTGATTTTTGTGATATAATTACCCAAGAAAATCACACAATACCTCATTCGGCCTCGTGGCCGTATCAAAACATCCAAGATAAGATATACTCATACAAATAAATAATCATCCATATATAAATTGAATAATCATCCAGACCAACAATGCTATTATTTAAAATTTCTAACATCTCAATTTCTATATTTCATCAATACCAATAAGATAACAAGATTAGTTCAACTGTTAAATCCTACTCAATATGACAAGAATTTTGAATGTCAGAAATATATGAATATGTCAATAACACATCATCATCAATATAAAATGTCTCTCTAAGAGTCCACACAAATCATACTATGAATTGAAATCTATCACTAGTCAAAGTATCTCTATCGTCTAACATTATGCTAAGCCAAAATGATACTATAATATCCATGTATATAATAAAAAAAATGAAAATCAAAATATAATAAGTGTCAAAGGGAAGTGTGCACTACATCCCCCTCCCATTAGACTCGACTTCCTCCTGGAAGTCACTGAAATAGGTGTGTGGAAACTGGACTCGTAGCAATGAAGCATCCTCTTGTGTAGCAACAATCTCATCATACATGTCCCACTAGACTTGTACATGGTCAACATCTTTCCCTTAAAGGCCAAGGGTCCTACGCTTTAAAATACGGATGGGATCCACCATCACCTGCCCCCGATCTTACACCTACAATGAGGTCCAATCTAATACATGAGAAGGATCTACAATGTATCTCCTAAGTACATAAACATGAAATACATCGTGGAATTGAGATAATCTTGGTGGAAATTTTAGGCGATAGGCCAAAATACCAATACACTCCAAGATCTCAAAGGGACCCACAAATCTAGGAGTGAGCTTAGAACCTTTTCCGTAACGGATAGGGCTCTTATGCATCCTGACATGAAGAAACACCTTTGTACCCACCTCAAAACTACGATCTATCCTATGTTGATCGACATACTTCTTCTGTATGTCCTGAGCCTCCTATAATCTCTGCCTGATCTCATAATAATAACATGTTGCTCCATATCCTGTAGTAAAGCCTACCCAAGAGAAAACCTATCCTCCAACTTGTCCCAACTCAGTGGTGTCCTGAACTCTCTACCATCTAACGCTTAAAAAGGATCCATGCCTATCTAACTTTGAAAAATATTATTGTTGGAAAACTCCACCAAATACAAATACTCCACCCATCTTGACTGATGATCCATGACGTACATCCTAAGTCTTTCCATCTAACTTAGGTTGAAAAGCTATACTGAAGTTGATCTTCATCCAAAGATGATACTGCATCGTAGTCTAGAAGTGAGAAGTGTATAAGGGGTTACAGTCACAAATGATCTTTTGCAGAATCTCGTGCAATTTGACAATCTCATCAAGGTATACTCATGCCACTTCACTAGTTGTGTAGGTGGTCTTAACCAGAGAAAATTGGGCCGCTTTCGTCAATTTATCCATTGTGAGCATGATGGTGTCGTGGTGGTATTTTGATTTCAGTAACATAACTATGAAATCCATGTAAATGGTGTACCATTTCCACAGTGGTATAGCGTGAGGGAAGAGAAGGCCAAATGGATGCTGATGCTCGGGCCTTTACCTTCTGACACTCTACACAGCATGACACAAAATGAGCTATGTCTTTTCATATTCCCCTAAAATGGTACAATTTTCTCAAGGTGGCACACATCTTCTTCACCCTAGGATGGGCTGAATAAGGTGCACGATGGGCCTATGTCAAAATTTCCTATCTCAAGACTTCGTATCTATGAACATATATCCAACCACTTTCCTTGAGAAGACCATCTGTCTGTAATGAAAATCCATCAAATCTCCCCTCAAGGGGCCTCTGAGACTCAATCTTTGATCTAGCTACAAGGTAGAAGTTGTCGTGAGGAATATCCTTCCCCTTCACATGGTCTATCTCCATGTCATACTCATAAATAAACTCCATCCAACGCCACTAACGAGCATTGAGATTGGGTTGTGTGAAGAGGTGGCAAAGACTCAAGTGATCAGTCCTGAGTGTAAATATCCAGCCAAGAAGGAAATGTCTCCACTGCACCAAGGAAAGTACAACTATTGTAAGCTCAAGGTCATGAGTCAAGTAATTGAGCTCATAATCCTTGAGTTTGTGAGACTCAAAAACAACCACTCGGCCCTCCTGCATCAATACACCTCCTAGTCCTACCAAAGAAGCATCATTGTAAACAAAGAACTCACCCTAAGGGTCTCGAAATGTAAGAATAGGTGTTATCATGAGACATTCCTTCAGTGTCCTGAAGGCCTACTCACATCTATCTAACCATACAAACTTATTCCCTTCCGTTGAATGGAAGTGATGGGGTGTGCAACCCGAGAAAATTCATATATAAATCTCCTGCAGTATCCTGCCAAACCCATGAAACTGAGCACCTTGGTCACACTAGCGGGTGCTGGCCAATCCATAATAGCTCTAATCTTGGAAGGATTGACTTTGATAACTTCCCAAGAAATGATGTGACCCAAATACTGCACCTCAAACTTAAAGAATTCACACTTCTCCATGTTCCCATAAAGCTACTTCTCATGAAGACACTGTAAAACTTGATGAAGTTGTTCCTTTTCTCCACACGCGAAAGTGATTTTATCAAAAATGTCATCAAGGAAAATGAGCATGAAGTGATCCAAAACCATCTTGAACATAACTTTCATCAAGCTCATGAACACTACGAGGGCATTCACCAAACCAAAGGGCACAACTGTGAACTCATATTTCCCATATCTTGTGTGGAAATCTGACTTGAGGATATCTACCTCTGTAATCCTCAGTTGATGGTATCTAGACTTAAGATCAATCTTAGAAAATACTATGGCCCCCTTCATGTGATCAAAACTAGTCATCAATACTAGGAAGGAGGGTAACATTCTTGATTGTTACTTTGTTCAGTTGCCTATAGTCCACACACAGACGCAAGGAACCATCCTTCTTCTTAACAAATATTACTAGTGCACCCCAAGGGGATACACTAGGATGGATTAGGCTTTGCTGTAGAAGTTCCTCAGGATGTAACTTTAGCTCACAAACCTCAGGTGTGGTCATCCTATATGGATTGCGTGAGATAGGTTCTACTCCTAGAACCAAGTCAATGTGGAAATATATCTCACGTGGGGGAAGCATCCCCAATAGCTCACTAGGAAACACATCAAAAAACTCCTGCAAGATGGGGTGATCATCAAGTGAAGGTCTACTAGCCCCATCCTTTGATCTATCACTAACACTGATAGTGTAAAACTAATAGCCATGTCGGGCACACTACTTAAGCTGTATAGCAGAAATAGTACGGATAGAAATGGGTCTGCTACTTCTGGTTATCACTAACTCAACTCCCAGATCATCTATACATGATATAGTCTTATGGTAACAATCCACTCTGAATCTTTGTATAGATAACTAATCCATTCCCAAGATGACTCCATTCAAACCCAAAGAAAGGATATGAAGATTCGAGGTAGTGGTGAATGGTCCCAAATCCACTACACACTCCTTAACTAAGGAGTCTAGAGAAATTTTGGCTCCAGAAACCATCTCCACATCCCAAATAATGCCTTGCATAATTACTACCAGCCTACAATGCTCTACTAAAGATGGTGAAATGAATGAATCAGACGAACCAGACTTAAACAGTATAGAGGTAGGAATACCACCAATGTCTCTATCATAGTGCTCTGATGCTCAACCTGGTGGTTCTCACCCACTCCATATATCCAATGGCTACATCCCATGTCACAGACTGTAGGCTCCAAAATATACACCTTACCCTTATTACTAGGGTTATGTGGGAACTCTCCAACATGATGCACAAAAACGCCACATCCATAACAACTGTCTGGTCCTCTCTAATGAGATGCAAATCCATCTGGAACTCTAGAGGTATGTGTCATGGATCTTGATGATCCGAATATGGATTGATGAGGTAATTTTCGACGAGATCCTACTGACTGAGCTCTCAATGCACCATGTGTCCTAATGTGCCGAAAATTTTGTTTCGATCCCTCGTTAGGGATCCCTCGCGTTCGAAACGTTGTAAAATCCCTTCCCGGGAAATCTAGTTTTTGAACTTAGTCTTTTTGAGCCTTTTTTGGCTGGGCGCATGGATTTGCCTTGTAACACGAAGTTTTGGTGCGCCCCCTTAAAAGCCTTTGGCGCATGGTTTTCCATGTTAACACGTCTTTCGGTGCGCCAAAGGGCGCACATAATCTCTCTGCAACACCAAGTTTTGGTGCGCCAAAGGGCGCACATAACTTCATGTCGACAATGCATATGGTTGGTGCGCTCAATCTCCTGTTGTCTAATACTTTCGTGCGCCAAAGGGCGCACGCTTTCCCCTGTCGACAGCAACTTTCATGCGCCATTTCAAAAGTGGTTGGCGCATTGATGACAAGTTTTTCTATAAATATCAGTGCGCGCCCAATGTCATTTTCATTCTTTTTGTCGAGCACGTGATCTCTCTGGACTTGTCAGCCTCTGCTTCGTCGTTTTCGTCGCCCTGTGGACCCGCTCTCAAATTTTTGCTATATATTCAAGGTGAGAGGTTCTCCCTCTTTTCCTTTTTTTTTGTGCTTTCGGTTCCTTGGGTGTTCTTGGTCTGTATTTTGGTTTGCTAGCCAGTGTTAAAATGAGATATGTTTGAGCTAGTTTCCCCCCTGTGCTGTCCTGTTTTCTTCTCTTCTTTTCCTCCTCCTCCCTCTTTCCAGATCTGCTGGTAAAGAGTATTGTTTTGAAATGGCTTGGTCTAAGAATCTTTTTATAAAAACCTTGTATGTCCAAGCAGCCTTTGAAATGGAGAAAAGAAAGTAAAGTTGAGTTTAGTTCTATGGCGCACTGGCGCGTCTTGTCACACTTAAAACAGTTGCGCCCCTCGGTGCATCTACACGCCATGTTACATGACCAAAACCCGCGCCAATGGCGCACCCTCTTGTCATGCTGCACCTAGAACTCATGCGCCCTCAAAGCGCACCCTTTTTGCATGCTACAAGTATAAATCCCGCGCCTCCTTAAAAGCCTTTGGCGCACCCATTTATCCATGTTACATTTCTGATTCCATGCGCCAAGGAGCGCACCCAGCTTTCATGTAACACAAGCCTTATTCGCGCAAGTATAAAGCTATCAAGGCGCGGGCGCACCCTCCATTGCAGTAACATGATGTTGTGTAAACCCTTCATGCGCCGCGCCAAAGCCTTTGGCGCATCATTTATCCATGTTACATAATCCATCCATGCGCCAAAGGGCGCACCGAACCTTCATGTAACATACTCTTTCCATGCGCCCTGCTATAAAATGCAACCTGCTTCATCCATGCGCCATGCGCCTTTGGCGCCAGTATAACCTCTGCAACATTCCTTTTCTGTGCGCCTTATCTATTTGGCCTGCCAGTTGCATTTTTCCTGCGCCCTGAGCCTTAAAATCTCTAACTCTTTCTTCTGCTAGCTTTCCAATGGAAGATCAAATGACTAATTCAACCTTTTTGGATTGGGTCTCACTTCTTCTTCATGCAGATCAGCAGCTGAGTTCGAAAGGACACATGTCTACGTCAAGCAAGAGACCCACCAAACCAAGAGGAAAGGCTAAGCTGACAGAAGAAGAGATGAAATACAAATATCAGAGGGTCAGGATGCCCGAATCACAGGCTGAGTGCAGTATGGATGTCAGAGACTCTGAATTGGGTCACATTGACATGGATGAGTTCTGGGTTAGAACTCAGAAAGTCACAAGAAGTCCATGGATGGACAAGTTAATAGGCAGTGCCCTGCACTTCACCGGAGGAATCCCCGTCAGCGCTGTAAACAACGAATTCATGATGGTGATTGCCCAATGTTTCAACAAAGACACAAGATGTGTCGAGAACAGTAAGGGCGAGGCAGTCATAAACCTCACTGCCCGTCATTTTGAGTTAATGCTTGGCATCCCTCACCACCGGAACTACATGGCTGTTAGCCAACAGGAATGCATCAAGGCCTGGGAAGACAACGAAGACCAGTGCATGCAGTTGATGAATGAGGTCTACCTAAAGAACAAGAAGGTGGTGACCCGGTGGCCTCAGACTATCCACCGAAGTGATTTCTCAGAGGAACTCAGCGATACTATCACTTTCCTGAGCAGAGTCTTCGGGCTTTCAGATGCCCACTATTTCCATAAGTGGATGCTGCGGTACCTGGAGACAATGAATAAGAATTTGCCCGATCAGCGCTTTTTCTGGGGGGAAATAATAAGCAGCACCATATCTGAGCAGCTACAACAGCTCGCCACAACAGGAGTGTTCCATATGAACTCCTACGTAGTCTACGCTGCTGCATCTGAAAGAGATTACCCAGGGCTCAACCGAAGCGGAATTTGGCCTCAGGTCAAAATATACGAATATTATCCAGAGCTGAGGCTGGAGAATAGCATCCCTCAATTTGCTAAAATCAATGATGTTTTCTTCTATCACATCATGTGCATGTTGCGGCCAAATTTAACTCATGGCCGCACGACCAAGAATACAGTGTCAGCCGTGGAGAAGTGGGGGGCCTTGTTCACCCAGTTTCCCACGTTCACCTATCTGAGGGCGGTCAATTTCTTGGGCGAACCAACCAGGTTGCCGAGGTATGCTGGACCAAAGCTGGTTCTATTAGAACTATCAAGACAGCTGGTCACGTACCATGAAAAGTGCCTCAAAAGAAAGAAGGGCGGAACTCCTTTCCCCCTCACAGTAGGCCGATACACATGCTCCACCTACCACAAGGCGAAGGAGATGTATGCTGAGCTGGAACTCCTTAACTTGAAGCATGATTTCCCAGCCAGGCCTACCTTCGACCCGAGAGGCTGCCTGCCAAGGGCTAAGCTTGATCCGATCCATGTCCCTCAAATTGAGGACATTTACATTGATATCATCCACGAGGTGGAACTAAGAAGAAAGGATCATTCTCGCTTGGCATTGGCAGAAATTATTCAATATGGAGTGGCCATCGTCCCCAAAGGCTTCCAAACTACGGAAGACGAAACTGACAAAGTGTATAATGACACGGAAGGGGATGATTGGCCCTTCCCGGCCATTGACAGGAATAAGTCTCCTCAAACAATTGAGGAGAGGGTCAAAGAGACTATGCGGAGAACAGAGCATTGGTGCCGCATGAACGGACTAATCTACCTCGGGGTAGATTTCACAACTTCCCCTTTGGGCAACGCACCTCCAAGGTCAAAGAAGCAGCTGAAAGGCAAAGGTGCAGAAGGTGAACCTAGCACCATTCAGGAGGAAGCCCCTGAAAGTCCTCTTCCCTCAGAGCCAGAACAGGTTATAACTCTGGAGGAAAGAATTGACAGAGGATAGTCCTATACGCCCATCCACCCAGGATGTCGGCGTCGCTACAACTTCAGAGGTCCCTTCTATCCCTTCTTCTTCTCTTCCTTCCCCTCCTCGAGTGACTCAAGCGACCACCCCTTTGGTCGCATCCTCTGCCCCTTCTTCTACCCTTTCCCCTGCTTCTTCATCTATCTTCTCCTCCCTCGCTGATTTGTCTTCTTCTATTTCTTCCCTCATCTCCGAGCTCCCTTCCCTTCCTATGTCTTCTGCAGCTGCGGTTTCCCTTCCTCTCGTGGGCACTTCTTCGGCTATTCTTTCAATGCCGCCGCCGCGTGTCTCCACGTTTTTCCCCTCTTCTACCGTTGCTGCCTCCCCCTCTGTCTCTGGTCCTTCTTCTATAGGACCAGCTTGGATCTCTCAGCAGCTGAGCCAGCAAAAGAGGAAAGTCCCCATCGCTCCGATGGAATTTTCGGTCATTCCGGCTAAAGGAGCAAAGAAGCACAAGCCGGTTACACGCTTCTCGAAGAGTGCTGCAGGTGAGAGAGTCATGGAAATAGCGTACCCCGACCCCCTCAAAGAGAAAGAAGATCTGTCTCCGTCAGATTTCACCGTGACCCAAGTCACAATGGGGACATCCTCAGAAAGTCTCCAGGGGGAAGCTCTTTCCGCAGTTGATGCACTCTGCAAAAAGCTTCAGGAAACAAAAGAGGAGAAAAGGCTACTGAAGGAGCAGAACAAATACCTGCTTCAAGCCTTACAGAAGATGGGAAGTGCACCTCCCACAACTGCCGCCGAGACTCCTGAGCTGCTCAGTCAGGAGAAGATCAATGAGTATTCAAAGATCGGCGAGCAGGGTATGGCTGTTTCTGCTTGGAGGAGCCAGATCCTCAAGGATAGTGAAAGAGTAATCGCCGAGTATATCAGTTTATACCTAAACATCGAGAAGGCGAATAAGGAACTCCAAGCATTAGCAGGTCCGATATCAGAAGAGTTAGAACATGCTAGACTCCAGCACGAGACCTTCCAACAAATGTTCGACTGTTCAGTCGAAGATCTGGTCAAGTTCAGAGTCTTCGGTCATCCAAGGGCCCTCAACAAAACTATGTCCACTCTGGACTATCAGATAGATCAGCTGGAATTTGTTTTAGAAAAGATAGACAAGGTAAAGGAAGAGGCCCTGGATGCAATGCATCAAATGGAGAAAATTTTCCTCGCCATGACTCCAGGGTTGCTCACTCCTTCCCTTACCTTGAGATCAGCTGATGACACTATCCGGATCTTCAAGGAGATAGCTTCTCAAGGGACAGGGCCAGAGGTCACATTCGACACTGAATCTATCAACAACCTACTGGCCTGTAGGGACTTCATCGGGTTCCTTATCGAGGCGGAGAAAGATTATTCCAAACTCCCGGAAAAGCTCATAGACGAGCGGGAGACTTGCGAAGCAATCAGTGAACGGCACAAGGATCCATCACAGGATCAATTTGGGCCAATGATCAACAAGTTTTTGGAATACCGCGCTCAGTTCCACATATCATCACCTGAGCAGCATCAGAAACAGGCAACCCCTTTTCGGCCGCAGGATGATGATGATGAGTAGCTTCTTCTTCTTCTTCTTCTTCTTCTTCTCTCTATTCTCCGACTTTCTTTTCGTAATGTCTAAAATGTGTTGGCACAAATGATGACATCATCCATGTTGCATCATGGGATGATGTCATCCATCAAAGTTGTCAAAGTCAACATGACTTTTAGATATTTTGTAAATATCTATGTAAATAGGTGGTTGGCTCCATTTTGCCTTCTCTCTCCCTCATCTTCTATAAATATTGGAATACTTGTTGTATTCAAAGGTGAACATTTTTTAGATAGAAATAGAAGTGAGGAGAGAAAGACTTTGAGCTTTCTTGTAACAGAAAAGAACAGTAATACAATTATTCAGACTTTGTGCTCAATAGCTGTGTTATACATTAGATCTTTCTTACGTTAGATCTGTATGTGTTTAATCTGTTGGATTCATATCTACTTTTCCGTCATTTGTTTATCAGTATTGCTTTGTTTATTTATGCAAGTAGGTTTGGCTCTGTTTACTACCAAACTAAAAACATAAATCTTCTGACCTTTCTGCTTTGGAATTCATTTCTTTTCTCCCTTCGGATCTGTTCTTTCTCTTCTCCCTCTTTCATTCCTTTCTTTTCGTAGCCTGGAACACTCTACTGGGATGAGATCCCAACCCCCGAAGGCAGAATCTGTGAGACTTGCATAGGTTCCTGCTAAGTAGAAATAGCAATAAACCAGTTTCGCTTTGCTGTCTCAAAGAGGGGCTAAGCCCTGCACACTGTTGGCTCGTCTGTCCATAGATCTGTCCACGCGACAGATTTTCGCCAACAGTTTTTGGTGACTCCGCTGGGGAATGAATAGATCTGTCAGATCTATGGTGGTGGTATAATATAAAATCAGAAAAATAATATAAATCGCTGCCAGTTTGCAAATCTGAACTTTTGTTAAAAATCCAAAAATTTGCAAAAGTGCCCGAAATTGAAAATTTTCTTCTGAAATCCATAGATCGGGCCTAGTTACAGATCTTTAGTTCGCTGAGTTTTTATCAAAGTTAACATTTTTCCGTAGATCTGAGTTTTTGACTGTTTTCTAAAAAAGTTTGAAACCCTCTGAAAAGTAAAGATCAGATCTGAAAATCAGCCTGCTATTCTTCCCTGCCATCTTATCCTCGCTGCTATTTGTCATAAACCGCAATTGGTTTTTCGAGGAGGATAGTATTTAAATATTCAGAAAAGTGCATGCTGCTGGTTTTTGGCAGAAAAACCAGAAAATCAGCAAGTACACCCAAAAATAAGGTTTAAATCTGCGCCGTAATATTGCAGATCTGGAAGGTAAGCTGGCAAGTGAACCTTTTACGCGCAGCAGGAGAGCCCGTGGAGAAGTTGATCCTACTTTCGATCTGCTTCAAAGGCACAATTTCAGCGTAACACCGGCATGTTTTTCAGCGCTAAGCTCGGCTAGCCGGTCATCCAGGAGTGTCTCACCTCCACGAAGAAAAAGTCTTTTACAAGGAGCATCTACATCCCTCTGTAGTGCCTTGCTGCTCAGTGGAACCACCCTCCCAGCTCGTGTGCTTTTTCCAGCCTTTCAAATGGCGGTACCATGGGGAAATGCTATGGGTGCTCTCGCACTGCCACATCCAGTTCATGCGCTCCCTCACGGGAACCGAAATAATTTTCCTAAATTCGACGGGAGCGGAAATCAAAGCATGGATTCCCACATATCTGCTTTCCTTATGTCATGCAGTATTTTGGACGTGACTCACGAAGATGTGTCGGTTCGCCTTTTTCTGGAAACTCTACAAGGGCCCGCAGCCAAATGGTTTCAGCATTTGCCGGCCGCATCTATCACCAGTTGGGCAACCTTGCGGGAAGCTTTTGAAGACAGATACAAGCCTTCAGAAGATGCATTTGCGTTGCTATCATGGATCACCCACCTGAAGAAAGAGGCCAATGAGACTATGCATGATTTTGTCGCCCGATTCAATGCATTAATCAACCGTTTCCCTACTGCCATGCTTCCAACACCGGAGAATCAGAAGTGCTTCTTCGTGAACGCCATGAGCTCAAAAGTCAGCTTCTTGCTCCTTCAAGAGTGAGTAGCTACTCTACCTCTCGCTCAGGCTGCTGCCATCCGGATAGAAGACAATTTGATAATATCTGGCGAGTTAAAAAAGGAATCATCAAAGTTCAAATCTTCAGATCCCTCGCCTGCTACTTCATCTGATCCAGCATTCCAAAAGATGGCGAACGATCTGCTCGCATTGAAAAAGCAGTTGGCCCAGGCTCCCAGTTCCTCATACCGAGACGTTCCACGAAGGAGTTTTTTTCCCAACAATGTTTCACAAAGACCACGCCTACCTGCAGCTGCTCCACGATTGGCGCTTGAAGCTCCTCCGATCAATGCTTTGGCCGAAATTGAAGAGGAAGAGCAGTACTATGAAGAACCTTCATCTCAAGGCGAAGATGATCAAGATGTCGGTGAACCGACTGGTGACTCTACTATTGGATACATGGAATTTGATGAGGATGAATCTGATGAAGAAGAGAGTACTCAGGGCTATGCAAGCGGACAATCATACGCTGTTTTTACCCGCTCACAAGGAAAGGAAGCAGAGGTTGCTGCCCATGCGCAGAAAGAGAAGGCCATGTCAAACGTGCCTCCAACCAATGTTAAAAGAGGTAATCCCCTTCCTAATCAACTCCCTGCTAAGTCTTTTCCAAAGAAGTCCTTTCCACCCATCTCTCCTCCGAATCAGCCCCCTCATATTCCTATCAAGATCAGTAACCCTGTTCCACCATCACGAAGTGAAGGACTCATTCCCTCACCAACGCAACCCTTGGCCGCATTCGATATAATAGATCATGCAAAAAAGACCAAGATCCAAATGTCTGAAGCTGAGTACCTTCAGTCAAATCCCGAACAGCTTGTAAGATTGACTAAGTATATCCAAAGTCAAGCTGTTACGTCTAAACAGGTTTCCCCAAAAGGAATCCTTTCCACTCCTCCTGAATCTCACATAAATGTTGCTTCAACATCTGCATCAGGAAAGATAGAGCCTTTCTATCTCTCTCTCCTAATCAATGGGCACAAGTTGAGCAACTGCATAATTGATTCCAGAGCTTCCGATAATGTCATGCCGGCGAAGGTCGCCCATGCTTTAGGCCTCACTCTTACCAAACCTTTCGGCAGATGTTACTCATTGGAGACCAAGCAAGTGCCATTGATTGGCCAAATCAAAGACGCGCAATTTGCGTTCGCAGCATTCCCTGAAAAGAGGGTCAAAATGACAGTCCTCGTTGCTGACATTCCAACAGCCTGTGGAATTCTGCTCGGAAGGAGTTTCTGCAGCGAAGTTGGTGGAGAAATTCACATGGACTGGTCTAAAGCTAGAATACCCGTCAAAGGTGTGATGCAGACTTTAGAACCAGAATCACAAAAGAAGTACTTGGTTACTAGCTCTGAGGACCCCAAAGCCCAAATCCTTTTTGAATCATCAGGGATGGGGAACTACTTCTTATCTACCGAGACGGGTACAGAGGGCATTTTTGTTCAAGAAAAGGATCTTAATGAGATCTGGACCTTACAGTTCGATGGCAGTTGCGCGACTAGTGGATGTGGTGCTGGGGCTGTGCTGATATCTCCCGAAGAGGAGGTAATTCCTCTTTCTTTCAAGTTGCAGTTTTTCAACACTAACAATACTGCTAAGTATGAATCTCTGTTGCTCGGTATGCAAGCTGCAAAGGAAAGAGGAATTAAAAATCTGAAAGTTCAAGGTGATGCTGAGCTAGTTGTAAATCAGGTCAAAAGGATTTACCAAGTGAAAAATGAGAGGCTCAGGCACTACCGTAATGCAGTATGGGACAGCATCGAAGAATTTGATGCCTTTTCAATAGGAGAAATTCCAAGAGCTCAAAATGATATGGCCGATTCATTGGTCGTTTCGGCATCTCTCATGCTCCCGCACCCGGGTTTGAAAATGAACAAATACACCATTGAAGTGGTTTTCCGCCCGAGTGTGCCAGACAACTCTCAGCATTGGCAAGTATTTAATGATGATAATCACCTCATTACCTTTCTAGAAAAATCAGAACATTTTGATGAGTTGTATTTTGAAGGATCCACCTCTACATGTCGTGAATCAATCAACGGTCAAAACCATGAATCAGGAGGAGAAGGACGGCATATGTCAGCTCAAAGGAAATAAAATTCCGAAGGGCCTGGTTTCTCTGAAGCGCTTGTTTGACAGGCACGACCGTTTTATGAAAAATAAGAAGCAAGATGTTCCTGAATCATCCCCAGAAACAGAACCAGTCAATATAGGTTTGAGGCACATCCGCAATTTGTAAACATTGGCAAATGTTGCACACCTGAAGAGAAGCGGAAATTTGTCAAGTTGCTGAAGAAATATATGGATGTGTTGGCCTGGTCCTATGCCGATCTAAAGTCCTTCAAGCTAAAGGACGTTCAGCATGACATACCGCTGAAAGAAGATGTCAAAGCCTTTCGCCAGAAGCAAAGGCATTATAATCCTAAGATTTCGGGCACCATCCAGGCAGAAATTCAGAAGATGCTGGATGCGCAAGAATCATCTTCCCTATCCATCACAGCACTTGGGTGGCGAATATTGTGCCAGTGCGCAAGAAAAATGGTGAGATACGCATATGCATAGACTTTCGAAATTTGAATCAAGCTTCACTACAAGATAACTACCCTCTTCCGATAATGGATCAAGTTCTGCAAGCAGTAACTGGATCAGAAATGCTGTCTATGCTTGATGGTTTTTCAGGCTACAATCAGATTGAAGTCTCGCCTGAAGATCAATTCAAAACATCATTCACTACTCCCTGGGGTACATTTGCCTACAGCAGGATGCCTTTCGGCCTAACTAATGCTGGTGCTACTTTTCAACGGGCCATGGACTTCGCATTTAAAGGTATGATGGGGAAAGTCATTGTAGTTTATTTAGATGACTTGACCGTGTTCTCTAAACAACGAAGTGATCATTGCGATCACTTGGAGCAAGTACTGGCCAAGTGCCGAGAACATGGAATTTCCCTAAATCCCAAAAAGTCTATTTTGGGGTTACGGAAGGGAAGTTGCTAGGGCATGTGGTTAGCAAAGAAGGGAACAAAGATAGATATTGAAAGGGTTAAGGCTCATATTGACACATGATGAATGGGTCACCACTTTCAGATGGAGCGAAGAGGGGAAAAGGTCATTTGAGGAAATAAAAGCTTCCGTTGCTCAGCACCAGTCCTAGGTATGTCCCGATTTCCTCCAAAGGACTTCATCATGTACATTTATGCATTGAGCATACTGTGTCCGCAATCTTGATGCAAAAGAACTCGGAGGATGTTGTATCTCCGATGCGTTAATGAGTTCTCCCCTCAAGCCTCACGAACTAAAAATGACTCAATGGAAAGCATGCCTTTCGCCGTTGTCAAAGCAGTGAAAATTTCAGGTATACATCTAAACTCGCATACGGTGGTGCTGCGTACCTGACACGGCGGTTGACAATCAATTAATCAAACAGGAGTTAGGAAGCTTGCGAGGAAATTGGATCGCAAAGGTCCAGGAGTATGACCTGGATATTAAACCAACCAAGTGGTGAGGGGCAAGGACCGTGTCAGCTTTTTATTCCCCGTCACATAACCTCACTACTACTTAGTTTTCATACTTCAACATACGCTTATATAAAACTCAGAACATTAACACTTTTAAAAAGGCTGAAAACAAGATTCAGAAAACCCTGATGAAAGGGAGACTACCCAACGAAACACAGGACTGGAAGAAGACCTGATTTCTCTCCCCCCCCCCCTTCCCCACCCCCCTTCTCTGCCTCTGGTTCTATTTGTTGCAACTAATGATGAATGGTACTCCGACATCGCTTTCTTCCTTACATATGAGCGAATGCCACAATGCACCTAACTACAAAGGAGAAGCGCATATAAGCTCAGAGTGGCTAAATTATGTCGTCTGGGATGACGGTTTATATAAACGTGGGATAGATGGCATCTTTTTGCGATTTGTTTGACAAACCCCAGCAAGGTAAAACTACTGGAAAGTTTTCACAATTCAGCCTGTGGAGGGCATTTCTTCTTCTCGCCTGACTGCACACAGATCATTCGAGCCAGGTACTATTGGCCGACGCTCTTCCAAGATACAGCCACCTGGGTGGCAAGTGTGAACCCTGCCAGCAATTCGTCGGCAAGCCCAAGTTGGTTGCCTTTCCCCTAAGGCCGGTCATTATCAATGAACCATTCAGGCAACGGGGAATTAATTTTATTGGTGCACTCAATCCTCAATCGAGTTCCGGACATAGTTATGTCCTTACAGCAACGGATTACTTCACCAAGTGGGTGGAAGACATACCTGTCAAGCATGCCACTTCTGAGGTGGTTTGCAATTTCATTAAAGAAAATATCATTGTCAGGTTTGGCGTTCCAAACAAAATCGTGGTTGATAATGCTTCTAACTTCTCCTCACGAGAAGTTATTAGTTTTGCTATGAATATGGGATACTTTGGATCACGCCTCAGACTATTACCCTCAGGAAATGGTCAAGCGGAATCTAGTAACAAGAACTTGGTGACCATCATACGGAAGTTAGTAGATGAGAATCAGCAAATGTGGCACAAGTCTTTGTACGACGCTTTTGTTGGCCGATCGTATTACTCCCAAGAGATCTCTCGGCATGTCACTTTTCAAGTGTTATATGGCACTGATGCCGAACTCCCCATTTCTATGGAACTTCCTGCTCTACGCTTGGCGCGAGCTATCGAAGATGGAAATTTCCAAAATTCTCTTGAAAAGAGAATCATGTATCTAGCAGAACTTGAAGAAAAGAGAGTAAGGGTGGTTGACAGGATCACTGAACATCAGAATCAAGTTAAGAGGCTTTTTGATAAGAAGGCCAAGCAAAGGGATTTTCAAGTTGGAGATCTCGTCCTTTTGTGGGACACGCGAAAGAGAGCCAAAGGGAATGCCGGAAAGTTTGATTCCCTGTGGAGAGGGCCCCTTCAAGATCAAGCCGCTCAATGGAGAGAATAGCTTCTATCTCTCATATCTAGATGGAACCGAGCTCCCACTTCCTTATAGCGGGCAAGCATCTAAAGATCTCAGGAAGTAGAGCTTGCTCTCTTCTTGTAGAGTTTGCTTTATTAAGTTGTGTGTTTGCTTTCGTCGGTGTGTTTGCTTCGGTTTGTTGTTGTGTTTCTTTTGCTCCCCCTCCGGTCGCCCTGGTTTTTGACTCTGTTACACAATGGATAGGCACATGAGATCTGGGATTCTCTACCCCCTGAGTTGCTAAGGAATAGTCCCCGCAGAACGAGCCAGCTGGGTTATCCCGTAAAATTGACAAGGGCAATTTTACCGATAACCATACCGAAAATTTTGTTTTGATCCCTCGCTAGGGATCCCTTGTGTTTGAAACGTTGCAAGATCCCTTTCCGGGAAGGTCTGGTTTTCCGAACTTAGTCTTTTTTGGCTGGGCGCATGGAATTACTATGTAACACCAACTTTTGGTGCGCCCCCTTTAACCCCTTTGGTGCATACTTTTCAGTGTCAACACGCCTTTTCGTGCGCCAAAGTATGTTGAGTCTTCCCTGCGTGCGCCAAGGCGCATGCGCCTTCGTGTTAACACAACGTTTGTTGCGCCCCTTTTTGGTGCACCAAAGGGTGCACATAATCCCATGTCGACATCCCTTTCGGTGTGCCAAAGGCGCGCTTAATTTCATGCTGGCAAATGCTTTCGTGCGCCAAAGGGCGCATGCTTTTCCATGTCGACAGCAACTTTCATGCGCCCTTTACAAAGTGGGTGGCGCATTTATGACTAGCTCACCTATATATAAAATTTGCGCGCCCAAATGTCATTATCATCAGACGCATATCACGTGATTTCTTATTCTCAGAGCCTGTCAGCCTCTGCCTCGTCATTTTCAACGCATTGTGGACCCGTTTACAAGATCTCTTGCTATTTATCCAGGTAAGAGGTTCTTCTCCTTCTTGTGCGTTTTACGTTTTTGGTTCTTGTTGTGCTTGGTGGCCTGGTTTTGGTTTGAAATATTGAAATATTGATCTGGTTCCCTTTACCCCTCTCCTTCCTTTTTGCTGTCTATCTTTCCATTATTCCTCCTCTTTCCAGAACTGCTGGTAGAGGGAGTTGTCTAAAAGAATGGTCTGAAACCCTTTGGATTGAACCATTATATCTCCCAAAACAATCTTGGAAATGAAAGGAAGAAAGAAGGGTTGAACCATGTGAAAACTCTGTTTTTCCCTTGGGTGCACTAGTGCGTCTTGTTACACTATGAACAGTTGCGCCCCCATGGCGCATCTGACCACCTTACAACATGAACGAAACCCACGCCAATGGCGCACCCATTTTGACTGCTGCATCGTAAACTTCTGCAAAGGTGCACCTCTTTCACTACTACAAGCGCTAACCTTGCACCCCAATGGCGCGCCAACCTTCCTTGCTGCATCACATTTCCATGCGCCAATGGCGCACCCAGCATCTATGCAACACCGGCTTTATCTGCGCCAAGTGTGAAGTTATAAAGGCGCAGGCGCTTTCCTCATCACAGTAACATTCATGTTGTGTAAACCCTTCGTGCACCGTGCCATATTCCCTTTGGCGCACGAAAAGTTCCTGTTACACAAACTTTCCATGCGCCAAAGGGCGCACCAAATCCCAATGCAACATGAAAAATCTATGCGCCAAAGGGCGCATCCTGTCACTATGTAACACGAAGTTTTCATGCGCCTTTTATAAAATGCACTCTGCAGTATGCATGCGCCATGCGCCTTTGGTGCCAGTTTAACCTTTGCAACACCCCTTTCCCTGTGCGCCCTACCTATTTAGCCCTGTAAGCTGCAATTTTCATGCGCCCTGCGCCCTGAGCCTAAAAATCTCTAACTCTTTCTTCTGCTAACATTCCAATGGAAGATCAAATGGCTAATTCAACCTTTTCGGATTGGGTCTCGCTTCTTCTTCATGTAGATCAGCAACTGAGTTCGAAAGAACATATGTCTACATCCAGCAAGAGACCCACCAAATCGAAAGGAAAGGCTAAGCTTACAGAAGAAGAGATGAAGTATAAATATCAAAGGGTCAGAATGCCCGAGTCCCAGGCCGAGTGTAGCATAGACGTCAGAGATTCAGAACTGGGGCATATTGATATGGAGGAATTCTGGGCTAGAACTCAGAAAGTCACAAGGAGTCCATGGATGGACAAATTGATAGGTAGTGCCCTGCACTTCGCCGGAGGAATTCCAGTCAGCGCCGTCAACAATGAATTCTTGATGGTGATTGCCCAAAGTTACAACAAAGACACAAGGTGTGTCGAAAACAGCAAGGGCGAGGTAGTCATCAACCTCACTGCCCGTCACTTTGAGGGAATACTCGGCATACCTCACCACCGGCACTTTGTGGCCGTCAGCCAAGCGGAATGCATTAAGGCCTGGGATGACAATGAGGATCAATGTATGCAGCTAATGAACGAAGTCTATCTGAAGAACAAAAAGGTAATAACCCGGTGGCCCCAAATCATCCACCGCAGTGACTTCTCAGAGGAGCTCAGCGATACCATTACATTCCTGAGCAGGGTCTTGGGCTTTCTGATGCCCATTATTTCCATAAATGGATGCTGCGGTACTTAGAGACCATGAACAAGAATATGCCTGATCAGCGCTTTTACTGGGGAGAGATTATAAGTAGTACAATCTCTGAGCAGCTACAACAATTCAGCACAACAGGGGCATTCCATATGAACTCCTACGTGGTCTATGCTGCAGCATCAGCGAGGGACTATCCAGGCCTGACGCGGAGTGGAGTTTGGCCTCAGGTCAAGATATATGAGTATTACCCAGAATTGAGGCTGGAGAATAGCATCTCCCAATTCACAAAAGTTAACGATGTGTTTTTCTATCACATCATCTGCCTACTGAGGCCGAACATGACTTATGGTCGCACGACCAAAAGCATAGTAGCAGCCACTGAGAAATGGGGAGCCCTGTTCACCCAGTTTCCTACATTCACCTATCTAAGGGCTGCCAACTTTTTGGGAGAGCCAACCAGGCTACCAAGGTATGCTGGGCCTAAGCTGATTCTGTTGGAACTGTCAAGGCAGCTAATCACATACCACGAAAAATGCCTGAAAAGGAAGAAGGGTGGAACTCCTTTCCCCCTCACAGTGGGCCGATATACATGCTCTACCCACCACAAGGCGAAGGAAATGTTCGCAGAGCTGGAGTTACTCAATTTGAAACATGACTTCCCAGCCAGGCCTACCTTCGACCCAAGGAACTGTCTGCCGAGGGTGAAACTTGATCCAATCCACATCCCTCAGATCAAGGACATTTACATTGACATCATCCATGAGGTGGAGCTCAGAAGAAAGGATCATTCTCGCCTAGCCTTGGCAGAAATCGTCCAATATGGGGTAGCCATTGTCCCCAAAGGCTACCAGACTACAGAAGATGAAGTAGACAAGGTATATACTAATACAGATGGGGACGATTGGCCCTTTCCGGCCATTGATAGAACTAAGGCTCCTCAGACAATTGAGGAGAGGGTCAAGGAGACTTTGCGGAGGACAGAACATTGGTGCCGGATGAACGGCCTAATCTACCTCGGGGTTGATTTCACAACCTCCCCACTGGGTAACGCACCTCCACGATCCAAAAAGCAGCCTAAAGGTAAAGGAAAAGGCGTAGAGGGTGAGTCCAGCACCACCCAAGAAGAAGCTCCAGCAAGTCCTCCTTCCGCCACACCCGAACAGGTAATAACTCTGGCTTCACCAGAGAAAGAAGCAGAAGAGGAAGTTCCAATTGGCCCATCCACTCAGGATGTCAGCATTGCTACAACAACCGAGGTTCCTTCCATCCCTTCTTCCTCTCTTCCTTCCCCTCCTCGAGTGACTCAAGCGACCATCCCTTTGGTCGTGTCCTCTTCCCCTTCTTCTACTGTTCCCCTCGCCTCTTCGTCTATCTTCTCTTCCCTCGCTGATCTGTCCTCCTCCATTTCTTCCCTCATCTCCGAGCTCCCTTCCCCTCCTATGTCTTCCGCTGCTGCAGTTTCCCTTCCTTCCGTGGGCACTTCTTCGGCTATTCTCTCAATGCCGCCGCCACGTGTCTCCACGTTTTTCCCCTCTACTACTGCAGCTGCCCCCTCCTCTGTTTCCGGTCCTTCTACCATAGGTCCAGCCTGGATCTCTCAGCAGCTAAGTCAGCAAAAGAGGAAAGTTCCCATCGCTCCGATGGACTTTTCCGTGATCCCATCTAAGGGGGCGAAGAAGCAGAAGCCTGTCACGTGCTTCTCTCAAAGTGCTGCAGGAGAGAGAGTTATGGAAATCGCATACCCCAATCCCCTCAAAGAGAAAAAGGATCTGTCTCCGACAGATTTTACTGTGACCCAAGTCACAATGGGGACATCCTTCTGAAAGTCTTCAGGGGGAGGCTCTTTCTGCAGTTGACGCCCTCTGCAAAAAGCTTCAGGAAATCAAGGAAGAGAAAAGGCAACTAAAGGAGCAAAACAAATATCTGCTCCAAGCCTTACAGAAGATGGGTAGTGCGCCTCCCACAACTGCCGCCGAGACTTCTGAGCTTCTCAGCCAGGAGAAAATTAACGAGTATGCCAAGATCGGCGAGCAGGGTATGGCCGTTTCCGCTTGGAGGAGCCAAATCCTCAAAGACAGCGAAAAAGTGATCGCCGAGTTCTCTGACTTGTACCTGAATATCAGTAAGGCGAATAAAGAGCTCCAAGCGTTAGCAGGGCCCATATCAGAAGAGCTGGAACATGCTAGACTGCAGCATGAGGCCTTCCAACAAATGTTCGACTGTTCAGTCGAGGATCTGGTCAAGTTCGGCGTCTTCGGCCATCCAAGGGCCCTCAACAAAATCATGTCCACTCTGGACTATCGGGTGGATCAGCTAGAATTTATTCTAGAAAAGATTGACAAAGTCAAGGAAGAAGCCCTGGATGCGATGCACCAAATGGAACGAATTGTTCTTAATATGTCGCCAGGGTTGCTTACTCCTTCCTTCACTTTAAGGAAAGCTGATGAAACCATCCGGATCTTCAAGGAGATCGCTTCTCAAGGAACGGGGCCAGAGGTCACATTTGACACGGAGTCCATCAACAACCT
This sequence comes from Taxus chinensis, assembly GCA_019776745.2. Taxonomy (NCBI): domain Eukaryota; kingdom Viridiplantae; phylum Streptophyta; class Pinopsida; order Cupressales; family Taxaceae; genus Taxus; species Taxus chinensis. The sequence goes on from CM034146.1 coordinate 776,096,253, forward strand.
GCTGGCCTGTAGGGACTTCGTCGGGTTCCTCATTGAGGTGGAAAAGGACTTTTCCAAACTCCCAGAGAAGCTCATAGATGAGCGGGAGACTTGTGAGGCAATAAGCGATAGGCACAAGGATCCTTCTCAGGATCAACTTGGGCCAATAATCAACAAGTTCATGGAATACCGCTCTCAGTTCCATATCTCGTCACCTGAGGAGCAACAAAAGCAGTCCACCCCCTTTCGGCCGCAAGATGATGATGACGAATAGCTGCTGCTTCTTCTTCTTCTTCTTCTTCTTCCCTTTCTCTTCTTCTTCTTCTTTCTGGAAATATCTGAAGTATGTTGATACAAATGATGACATCATCCATGTTGCATCATGGGATGATGTCATCCATCAAGTTGTAAAAAGTCAACATGACTTTTAGATATTTTGTAAATATCTTTGTAAATAGTTGTTGGCTCCTTTTTGCCTTCTTTTCCCTTCTTCTTCTATAAATACTCCAATACTTGTAGTATTATGGATGGATGAATATCTTTCAGATAAAAAATAGAAGTGAAGGAAAAAAGACTTTGAGCTTTTTGTAACAGAAGAAAACAGTAATACAAATATTGAGACTTTGTGCTGAATAGCTGTGTTATGCATTAGACCTTTCTTATGTTAGATCTGTATGTGTTTATTCTGTTAGATTCATATCTACTTTTTTGTCATTTATTCATCATCAGTATTGCTTTGTTTGTTTATGCAAGTAGGTTTGGCTCTGTTTACTACCAATCCCAAAACATAAATCTTCTGACCTTTCTGCTTTGGAATTCATTTCTTTTCTTCCTTCGGACCTGCTCTTTCTTCATCCCCTCTTCCTTTCCTTTCTTTTCACAGTCGGAAACACCCCACTGGGATGAGATCCCAAACCCCCGAAGGCAGAATCTGTGAGACTTGCATAGATTCCTGCTGGTAGAATAGCAATAAACCAGTTTCACTTTGCTGACTCAAAGAGGGGCTATGCCCTGCACACTGTTGGCTCGTTTATCCATAGATCTACCCAAGCGACAGATTTTCGGACCAACAGTTTTTGGCGACTCCGCTGGGGAACGAATAGATCTGTCAGATCTATGATGGTGGTAAGATAGAAAAATCAGAAAAAAATAAGAAAATCGCTGCCTGTTTGCAAATCTTCACATTTTGTCAAAAATCCAAAAATTTGCAAAAGTGCTCTGAATTGAAAATTTTCTTCTGAGATCCATAGATCTGGCCTAGTTACAAATCTTTAGTTCGCTGAGTTTTTATAAAAATCAGTATTTTGCCGTAGATCTGAATTTTTGGCTGTTTGCTAAAAGTTTGAAACCCTCTGAAAAAAGTCAAAATCAGATCCGAAAATCAGCTTGCTATTCTTCTCTGTCATCTTATCCTCATTGTTATTTGTCATTAACCGCAATCGGTTTTCTGAAGAGGATAGTTTTAAATATTTAGAAAAGTATTTGCTGCTGGTTTTTATCAGAAAAACCAGAAAATCAGCAAGTACAACCAAAAAGAAAGTTTGAATCTGCGCCATAACGTTGCAGATCTGGAAGGTACACTGGCGAGTGAACCTTTTACGTGCAGCAGGAGAGCCCGTGGAGAAGCTGATCCTACTTTCGATCTGCTTCAAAGGCACAATTTCAGCGTGACACCAGCGCATTTTTCAGCGCTAAGCTCGGCTAGCCGGTCATCCAGGAGTGTCTCACCTTCACGAAGAAAAAGTCTTTCGCAGGGGGCATCCACATCCCTTTGTAGTGCCTTGCTACTCAGCGGAACCACACTTCCAGCTCGTGTTCTCTTTCCGGCTTTTCAGATGGCGGTACCATGGGGAAACGCCATGGGTCCTTTGGCCTTACCACATCCAGTTCACGCGCTCCCTCACGGAAATCGAAAGAATTTTCCCAAATTCGACGGGAGCGGAAATCAAAGCACGGATTCCCACATATCTGCATTCATCATGTCATGCAGTATTTTGGATGTAACTCATGAAGATGTGTTGGTTCGCCTTTTTCTGGAAACCCTACAAGGACCTGCAGCTGAATGGTTTCAGCATTTGCCAGCCGGATCTATTACCAGTTGGGCCACCTTGCGGGATGCTTTTGAAGACAGATACAAGCCTTCAGAGGATGCATTTGCATTATTATCATGAATCACTCACCTAAAGAAGGAGGCCAATGAGACCATGCGCGATTTTATCACCCGGTTCAATGCACTAATCAACCGTGTCCCTGTTGCCATGCTTCCAACGCCGGAGAATCAAAAGTGTTTCTTCGTAAATGCTATGAGCTCAAAAGTTAGTTTCTTGCTCCTTCAAGAGCGAGTGGCTACCTTGATTCTCGCCCAAGCCGCTGCCATTCGAATAGAGGATAATTTGATAATATCTGGCGAATTGAAAAAGGAATCAGCCAAGCCTAAATCTTTGGGCCCTTCGCCCACTACTTCGTCTGATCCAGCCTTTCAAAAGATGGCGAATGACTTGCTTGCATTAAAGAAGCAGTTGGCCCAGGCCTCCCCCAGTTCCTCATACCGGGATATTCCGCGGAGGAATTTCATTCCTAACAATGTTTCACAAAGGCCGCGCTTACCTACAGCTGCTCCGCGGTTGGCGCTTGAGGCTCCTCGGTCAACGCTCTGGCCGAAATCGAAGAAGAAGAGCAGTATTATGAAGAACCTTCGTCTCAAGGCGAAGATGATCAAGATGTCGGTGAACCGACTGGCGACTCTACTATCGGGTATATGGAATTTGATGAGGAAGAATCTGATGAAGAAGAGGGTACCCAGGGATATGCAAGCGGACAGTCATATGCTGTTTTTACTCGCTCGCAAGGAAAAGAAGCGGAAGTTGCTGCCCATGTCCAGCAGGAGAAGGCCGTGTCAAATGCGCCTCCGATCATTGCTAAAAGAGGTAATCCTCTTCCTACTCAACTCCCTGGAAAATCTTTTACAAGGAAATCTTTTCCCCCTATCTCTCCTCCAAATCAATCCTCTCACATTCCTACCAAGGCCACCAATCCTATTCCATCATCGCGAAGTGAGGGACTCATTCCTTCACCAACGCAACCCTTGGCCGCATTTGATATCATAGATCATGCAAAAAAGACCAAGATCCAAATGTCTGAAGCTGAGTACCTTCAGTCAAACCCCGAACAGCTTGTAAGATTGACCAAATATATTCAGAGTCAAGCTGTTGCATCTAAGCAGGTTTCCCCAAAAGGAATCCTTTCCACTCCCCCTGAATCCCACATAAATGTTGCTTCAACATCGGCATCAGGCAAGATAGAGCCTTTCTATCTCTCTCTCCTGATCAATGGACACAAGCTGAGTAACTGCATAATTGATTCCGGGGCTTCTGATAACGTCATGCCGGCAAAAGTCGCCCATGCTTTGGGCCTCACTCTTACCAAGCCTTTCGGCAGATGTTATTCATTGGAAACCAAGCAGGTTCCGTTGGTTGGCCAAATCAAAGATGCGCAATTTGCATTTGCGGCTTTCCCAGATAAAAGAGTAAAAATGACAGTCCTCGTTGCTGACATTCCGGCAGCCTATGGAATTTTGCTGGGAAGAAGTTTTTGCAGCGAAGTTGGTGGAGAAATTCATATGGACTGGTCTAAAGCTAGAATTCCAGTCAAAGGCGTAATGCAGACTTTGGAGCCGGAATCACAAAAAAAGTACTTGGTTACTAGTTCTGAGGACCCCAAAGCTCAAATCCTTTTTGAATCATCAGGGATGGGGAACTACTTCTTGTCTACTGAGTCTGATAAAGGGGTTGTTCTCGTTCAGGAAAAAGATCTTAATAAGATCTGGACCTTGCAGTTTGATGGCAGCTGTGCAACTAGTGGATGTGGCGTTGGGGCCGTACTGATATCTCCCGAAGAGGAAGTAATTCCTCTCTCTTTCAAATTGCAGTTTTTCAACACAAACAATACTGCTGAGTATGAATCTTTGTTACTTGGCATGCAAGCCGCAAAAGAAAGAGGGATTAAAAATCTAAAAGTACAAGGTGATGCAGAGCTAGTTGTAAATCAAGTCAAAAGGATTTACCAAGTGAAGAATGAAAGGCTCAGGCATTACCGTAATGCGGTGTGGGACAGCATCGAGGAATTCGATGCTTTTTCAATAGAATCCATTCCAAGGGCTCAAAATGACATGGCCGATTCATTGGCCGTTTCAGCATCCCTCATGCTCCCACACCCAGGTTTGAAAACAAACAAATACACCATTGAGGTGGTTTTCCACCCGAGCGTGCCAGACAATTCTCAGCATTGGCAGGTGTTCAACGACGATAATCAACTCATTGCTTTTCTGGAAAAGGTGGAAAATTTTAAAGAATTGCACTTTGAAGGATCTACTTCCACTTGCCGTGAATCAGTCACCGATCAAGGTGATGAATCCGAAGGGAACGACGGCATATGTCAGCTCAAAGGAAATAAAATTCCAAAAGGCCTGGTTTCTCTGGAGCGGTTGTTCGACAGGCATGACCGTTTTGTGAAAAAGAAGAGGCGGGATGACCCTGACTCATCCCCAGAAACCGAACCGGTCAATATAGGTTCGATAGAGCACCCGCAATTTGTGAACATTGGAAAATGTTGCACACCTGAGGAGAAACAGAAATTTGTCAAGTTGCTAAAAAAATATATGGACGTGTTGGCATGGTCCTATGCCGATCTAAAATCCTTTAAGCCAAAGGACGTTCAGCATGACATTCCGTTGAAAGACGATGTCAAAGCCTTTCGCCAGAAGCAGAGGCACTATAATCCTAAGATCTCGGGTACTATCCAGGCCGAAATTCAGAAGATGTTGGATGCAAGAATCATCTTTCCTATCCATCACAGTACTTGGGTAGCAAATATTGTGCCAGTGCGCAAGAAAAACGGTGAGATACGCATATGCGTAGACTTTCGCAATTTGAATCAGGCTTCCTTGAAAGACAACTACCCACTTCCGATAATGGATCAAGTTCTGCAAGCAGTAACTGGATCAGAGATGCTGTCCATGCTTGATGGTTTTTCAGGTTACAATCAGATTGAAGTTTCACCTGAAGATCAATTTAAAACAGCATTCACTACTCCCTGGGGTACATTTGCCTACAGCAGGATGCCTTTTGGCCTAACTAATGCTGGCGCCACTTTTCAGCGGGCCATGGATTTCGCATTCAAAGGTATGATGGGGAAAGTCATTGTGGTTTATCTAGATGACTTAACCGTGTTCTCTAAACAACGAAATGATCATTGTGATCATTTGGAGCAAGTGTTGGCCAGGTGCCGAGAACATGGGATTTCCCTAAATCCAAAAAAGTCTGTTTTTGGAGTCACGGAAGGGAAGTTGCTAGGGCATGTGGTTAGCAAAGAAGGAACAAAGATAGATGCCGAAAGAGTTAAGGCTATTCAAAGCCTTACTCTGCCTACAAGCAAGACTGGTGTTCATTCTTTCTTCGGAAAGGTGAACTTTCTCAGGCGTTTTGTTCCTGACTTTGCTGAGAAGACCCGTCACATATTGAACATGATGAAGGGGTCACCAACTTTCAGATGGAGTGAAGAGGGGAAAAGGTCATTTGAAGAAATAAAAGCTTCCGTTGCTCATGCACCAGTCCTGGTATGTCCCGATTTCTCCAAGGACTTCATCATGTATAGTTACGCATCTGAGCATACTGTGTCCGCAATCTTGATGCAAAAGAACTCGGAGGATGTTGAATCTCCGATCGCGTTCATGAGTTCTCCCCTCAAGCCTCACGAACTAAAAATGACTCAACTGGAAAAGCATGCCTTCGCCGTTGTCAAAGCAGTGAAGAATTTCAGGTATTACATTCTAAACTCGCATACGGTGGTGCTGGTCCCTGACACGGCGGTGAAATCAATTCTAACTCAGCAGGAGTTAGGAAGCTTGCGAGGAAATTGGATCGCAAAGGTCCAGGAGTATGACCTGGATATTAAACCAACCAAGCTGGTGAGGGGCAAGGGCCTGTGTCAGCTAATGGCTGAAAACAAAGATTCAGAAAACCCTGATGACAGGGGTGACTACACCGACGAAACACAGGACCGGCTGGAAGAGCCTGATTCTCTGCCTCTGGTCCTATTTGTTGCAACTAGTGATGAATGGTATTCCAACATCGCTTTCTTCCTCACCTACGGCGAATGCCCAATGCACCTAACTGCAAAGGAGAAGCGCACTATAAAGCTCAGAGCAGCTAAATATGTCATCTGGGATGACGGTTTATATAAACGTGGGATAGATGGCATCTTTTTGCGATGTGTTGACAAACCCCAGCAAGTAAAACTACTGGAAAGTTTTCACAATTCAGCCTGTGGAGGGCATTTCTCTTCCTCCGTGACTGCACACAAGATCATTCGAGCCAGGTACTATTGGCCGACGCTCTTCCAAGATACAGCCACCTGGGTGGCAAAGTGTGAACCTTGCCAGCAATTCGTCGGCAAGCCCAAGTTGGCTGCCTTTCCCCTAAGGCCGGTCATTATCAATGAACCATTCAGGCAATGGGGAATTGATTTTATTGGTGCACTCAATCCTCAATCGAGTGCCGGACATAGCTATGTCCTTACAGCAACGGATTACTTCACCAAGTGGGTGGAAGCCATACCTGTCAAGCATGCCACTTCTGAGGTGGTTTGCAATTTCATTAAAGAAAATATCATTGTCAGGTTTGGCGTTCCAAACAAAATTGTTGCTGATAATGCTTCTAACTTCTCCTCACGGGAAGTTATTATTTTTTTCTATGAATATGGGATAACTTTGGCTCACGCCTCAGATTATTACCCTCAGGGAAATGGTCAGGCGGAATCCAGTAACAAGAACTTGGTGACCATCATACGGAAGTTAGTGGATGAGAATCAGCGAATGTGGCACAAGTCTTTGTACGACGCTTTGTGGGCCGATCGTATTACTCCCAAGAGATCTCTCGGCATGTCACCTTTTCAAGTGTTATATGGCACTGATGCCGAACTTCCCATTTCTGCGGAACTTCCTGCTCTGCGTTTGGCACGAGCTATCGAAGATGAAACTTTCCAAAATTCTCTTGAAAAGAGAATCATGTATCTGGACAGAACTTGAAGAAAAGAGAGTAAGGGTGGTCGACAGGATCACTGAACATCAGAATCAAGTTAAGAGGATTTTTGATAAAAAAGCAAAGCAGAGGGATTTTCAAGTGGGAGATCTCGTCCTTTTGTGGGACAAGCGAAGAGAGCCAAAGGGCATGCACGGAAAGTTTGATTCCCTGTGGAGAGGGCCCTTCAAGATCAAGCAGCTCAATGGAGAGAATAGCTTCTATCTCTCATATCTGGATGGAACCGAGCTCCCGCTTCCTTATAGCGGGCAACATCTGAAAATTTTCAGGAAGTAGAGCTTGCTCTCTTCTTTGTACAGTTTGCTTTCGTTGTGTTTGCTTTGTTGTGTGTTTGCTTTCGGTTTGTTGTGTGTTTCTTTTGCTCCCCCTCCGGTCGCCCTTGTTTTTGACTCTGTTACCCAATGGATAGGCACATGAGATCTGGGATTCTCTACCCCCGAGTTTGCTCAGGGATAGTCCCCAGAAAGAGCCAGCTGTTATCCCGTAAAATTGACAAGGGCAATTTTACCGATAACCATACCGAAAATTTTGTTTTGATCCCTCGTTAGGGATCCCTTGTGTTCGGAACGTTGCAAAATCCCTTTCCGGGAAATCTGGTTTTCCGAACTTAGTCTTTTTTGGTCTTTTTTGGCTGGGCGCATGGAATTACTATGTAACACCAACTTTTGGTGCGCCCCCTTTAAAGCCTTTGGCGCATACTTTTCAGTGTCAACACGCCTTTTCGGTGCGCCAAAGTATGTTGAGTCTTCCCTGCGTGCGCCAAGGCGCATGCGCCTTCGTGTTAACACAACTTTTGTTGCGCCCTTTTTGGTGCGCCAAAGGGCGCACATAATCCCATGTCGACATCCCTTTCGGTGCGCCAAAGGCGCGCTTAATTTCATGTTGGCAGGCGCTTTGGTGCGCCAAAGGGCGCATGCCTTCCCATGTCGACAGCAACTTTGATGCGCCCTTTACAAAGTGGGTGGCGCATTTATGACTAGCTCACCTATATATAAAATTTGCGCGCCCAAATGTCATTATCATCAGACGCATAGCACGTGATTTTTTTTCTCTGAGCCTGTCAGCCCCTGCCTCGTCGTTTTCAACGCATTGTGGACCCGTTTGCAAGATTTTGCTATTTATCCAGGTAAGAGGCTCTTGTCTCTTCCATGTGCGTTTTGCTTTTTGGTTCTTGTGCTTGGTGGTCCTGGTTTTGGTTTTTGAAATATTGAAATGTTGATCTAGCCCTTTCCTCCTTCCTTTTTGTGCTATCTTTCCTTATTTCCTCCCCCTCTTTCCAGATCTGCTGGTAGAGGATGTTGTCTAAAAGAATGGTCTGAAACCCTTTGGATTGAAACCATTATATCTCCCAAAACAATCTTGGAACTGAAAAGGAAGAAGGAGAAAACCATGTAAAACTGTTTTTCCCTTGGGCGCACCAGCGCGTCTTGTTACACTATGAACAGTTGCGCCCCCATGGCGCATCTGACCACCTTGCAACATGAAAAAACCCGCGCCAATGGCGCACCCATCTTGACTGCTGCATCATTAACTTCTGCGCCCTTAGGGCGCGCCTCCTTCACATGCTGCAAGCGCTAACCTTGCGCCCCCAATGGCGCGCCAACCTTCCTTGCTGCATCACATTTCCATGCGCCAATGGCGCACCCAGCATCTATGCAACACCGGCTTTATCTGTGCCAAGTGTGAAGTTATAAAGGCGCAGGCGCTTTCCTCATCACAGTAACATTCGTGTTGTGCAAACCCTTCGTGCGCCGCGCCATATTCCCTTTGGCGCACGAAAAGTTCCTGTTACACACTTTTTCCATGCGCCAAAGGGCGCACCAAATCCCAATGCAACATGAAAAATCCATGCGCCAAAGGGCGCATCCTGTCTCTATGCAACACGAATGTTTTCATGCACCTTTTATAAAATGCACTCTGCAGTATGCATGCGCCATGCGCCTTTGGCGCCAGTTTAACCTTTGCAACACCCCTTTCCTGTGCGCCTTACCTATTTAGCCCTGTAAGCTGCAACTTTCATGCGCCATGCGCCCTGAGTCTCAAAATCTCTAACTCTTTCTTCTGCTAACATTTCAATGGAAGATCAAATGGCTAATTCAACCTTTTCGGATTGGGTCTCGCTTCTTCTTCATGCAGATCAGCAACTGAGTTCGAAAGAACATATGTCTACATCCAGCAAGAGACCCACCAAATCGAAAGGAAAGGCTAAGCTTACAGAAGAAGAGATGAAGTATAAATATCAAAGGGTCAGAATGCCCGAGTCCCAGGCCGAGTGTAGCATAGACGTCAGAGATTCAGAACTGGGGCATATTGATATGGAGGAATTCTGGGCTAGAACTCAGAAAGTCACAAGGAGTCCATGGATGGACAAATTGATCGGTAGTGCCCTGCACTTCGCCGGAGGAATTCCAGTCAGCGCCGTCAACAATGAATTCTTGATGGTGATTGCCCAAAGTTACAACAAAGACACAAGGTGTGTCGAAAACAGCAAGGGCGAGGTAATCATTAACCTCACTGCCCGTCACTTTGAGGGAATACTCGGCATACCTCACCACCGGCACTTTGTGGCCGTCAGCCAAGCGGAATGCATTAAGGCCTGGGATGACAATGAGGATCAATGTATGCAACTAATGAATGAAGTCTATCTGAAGAACAAAAAGGTAATAACCCGGTGGCCCCAAATCATCCACCGCAGCGACTTCTCAGAGGAGCTCAGCGATACCATTACATTCCTGAGCAGGGTCTTCGGGCTTTCTGATGCCCATTATTTCCATAAATGGATGCTGCGGTACTTAGAGACCATGAACAAGAATATGCCTGATCAGCGCTTTTGCTGGGGAGAGATTATAAGCAGTACAATCTCTGAGCAGCTACAACAATTCAGCACAACAGGGGCATTCCATATGAACTCCTACGTGGTCTACGCTGCAGCATCAGCGAGGGACTATCCAGGCCTGACGCGGAGTGGAGTTTGGCCTCAGGTCAAGATATACGAGTACTACCCAGAATTGAGGCTGGAGAATAGCATCTCCCAATTCACAAAAGTTAACGATGTGTTTTTCTATCACATCATCTGCCTACTGAGGCCGAACATGACTTATGGTCGCACGACCAAAAGCATAGTAGCAGCCACTGAGAAATGGGGGGCCTTGTTCACCCAGTTTCCCACATTCACCTATCTAAGGGCTGCCAACTTTTTGGGAGAGCCAACCAGGCTACCAAGGTATGCTGGGCCTAAACTGATTCTGCTGGAGCTGTCAAGGCAGCTAATCACATACCACGAAAAATGCCTGAAAAGAAAGAAGGGTGGAACTCCTTTCCCCCTCACAGTGGGCCGATATACATGCTCTACCCACCACAAGGCGAAGGAAATGTTCGCAGAGCTGGAGTTACTCAATTTGAAACATGACTTCCCAGCCAGGCCTACCTTCGACCCAAGGAACTGTCTGCCGAGGGCGAAACTTGATCCAATCCACGTCCCTCAGATCGAGGACATTTACATTGACATCATCCATGAGGTGGAGCTCAGAAGAAAGGATCATTCTCGCCTAGCCTTGGCAGAAATCGTCCAATATGGGGTAGCCATTGTCCCCAAAGGCTACCAGACTACAGAAGATGAAGTAGACAAGGTATATACTGATACAGATGGGGACGATTGGCCCTTTCCGGCCATTGATAGAACTAAGGCTCCTCAGACAATTGAGGAGAGGGTCAAGGAGACTTTGCGGAGGACAGAACATTGGTGCCGGATGAACGGCCTAATCTACCTCGGGGTTGATTTCACAACCTCCCCACTGGGTAACGCACCTCCACGATCCAAAAAGCAGCCTAAAGGTAAAGGCAAAGGCGTAGAAGGTGAGTCCAGCACCACCCAAGAAGAAGCTCCTGAAGTCCTCCTTCCGCCACACCCGAGCAGGTAATAACTCTGGCTTCACACCAGAGAAAGAAGCAGAAGAGGAAGTTCCAATTGGCCCATCCACTCAGGATGTCGGCATTGTTACAACAACCGAGGTTCCTTCCGTCCCTTCTTCCTTCTCTTCCTTCCCCTCCTCGAGTGACTCAAGCGACCATCCCTTTGGTCGTGTCCTCTTCCCCTTCTTCTACTGTTCCCCTCGCCTCTTCGTCTATCTTCTCTTCCCTCGCTGATCTTCCTCCTCCATTTCTTCCCTCATCTCCGAGCTCCCTTCCCCTCCTATGTCTTCCACTGCTGCAGTTTCCCTTCCTTCCGTGGGCACTTCTTCGGCTATTCTCTCAATGCCGCCGCCGCGTGTCTCCACGTTTTTCCCCTCTACTACTGCAGCTGCCCCCTCCTCTGTTTCCGGTCCTTCTACCATAGGTCCAGCCTGGATCTCTCAGCAGCTAAGTCAGCAAAAGAGGAAAGTTCCCATCGCTCCGATGGACTTTTCCGTGATCCCATCTAAGGGGGCAAAGAAGCAGAAGCCTGTCACGCGCTTCTCTCAAAGTGCTGTAGGGGAAAGAGTTATGGAAATCGCATACCCCAATCCTCTCAAAGAGAAAAAGGATCTGTCTCCGACAGATTTTACTGTGACCCAAGTCACAATGGGGACATCCTCCGAAAGTCTTCAGGGGGAGGCTCTTTCCGCAGTTGACGCCCTCTGCAAAAAGCTTCAGGAAATCAAGGAAGAGAAAAGGCAACTAAAGGAGCAAAACAAATATCTGCTCCAAGCCTTACAGAAGATGGGTAGTGCGCCTCCCACAACTGCCGCCGAGACTTCTGAGCTTCTCAGCCAGGAGAAAATTAACGAGTATGCCAAGATCGGCGAGCAGGGTATGGCCGTTTCCGCTTGGAGGAGCCAAATCCTCAAAGACAGCGAAAAAGTGATCGCCGAGTTCTCCGACTTGTACCTGAATATCAGTAAGGCGAATAAAGAGCTCCAAGCGTTAGCAGGGCCCATATCAGAAGAGCTGGAACATGCTAGACTGCAGCACGAGGCCTTCCAACAAATGTTTGACTGTTCAGTCGAGGATCTGGTCAAGTTCGGCGTCTTCGGCCATCCAAGGGCCCTCAACAAAATCATGTCCACTCTGGACTATCGGGTGGATCAGCTAGAATTTATTCTAGAAAAGATTGACAAAGTCAAGGAAGAAGCCCTGGATGCGATGCACCAAATGGAACGAATTGTTCTTAATATGTCGCCAGGGTTGCTTACTCCTTCCTTCACTTTAAGGAAAGCTGATGAAACCACCCGGATCTTCAAGGAGATCGCTTCTCAAGGAACGGGGCCAGAGGTCACATTTGACACGGAGTCCATCAACAACCTGCTGGCCTGTAGGGACTTCGTCGGGTTCCTCATTGAGGCGGAAAAGGACTTTTCCAAACTCCCAGAGAAGCTCATAGATGAGCGGGAGACTTGTGAGGCGATAAGCGATAGGCACAAGGATCCTTCTCAGGATCAACTTGGGCCAATAATCAACAAGTTCATGGAATACCGCTCTCAGTTCCATATCTCGTCACCTGAGGAGCAACAAAAGCAGTCCACCCCCTTTCGGCCGCAAGATGATGATGACGAATAGCTGCTTCTTCTTCTTCTTCTTCTTCTTCTTCCCTTTCTCTTCTTCGTCTTTCTGGAAATATCTGAAGTATGTTGATGCAAATGATGACATCATCCATGTTGCATCATGGGATGATGTCATCCATCAAGTTGTAAAAAGTCAACATGACTTTTAGATATTTTGTAAATATCTTTGTAAATAGTTGTTGGCTCCTTTTTGCCTTCTTTTCTCTTCTTCTTCTATAAATACTCCAATACTTGTAGTATTGTGGATGGATGAATATCTTTCAGATGAAAAATAGAAGTGAAGGAAAAAAGACTTTGAGCTTTTTGTAACAGAAGAAAACAGTAATACAAATATTGAGACTTTGTGCTGAATAGCTGTGTTATGCATCAGACCTTTCTTATGTTAGATCTGTATGTGTTTATTCTGTTAGATTCATATCTACTTTTTTGTCATTTATTCATCATCAGTATTGCTTTGTTTGTTTATGCAAGTAGGTTTGGCTCTGTTTACTACCAATCCCAAAACATAAATCTTCTGACCTTTCTGCTTTGGAATTCATTTCTTTTCTTCCTTCGGACCTGCTCTTTCCTCATCCCCTCTTCCTTTCCTTTCTTTTCACAGTCGGAAACACCCCACTGGGATGAGATCCCAAACCCCCGAAGGCAGAATCTGTGAGACTTGCATAGATTCCTGCTGGTAGAATAGCAATAAACCAGTTTCGCTTTGCTGACTCAAAGAGGGGCTATGCCCTGCACACTGTTGGCTCGTTTATCCATAGATCTGCCCAAGCGACAGATTTATTACCAAGGCCCCCCCCCATACACATTTCAAGTCTTCTACAGGAGTTTCAAAGACCTTCATATCGATCAACTCCTGGTGATGGGTGTTGTTAATCTCACTCACTACTGGTCCCAGAGGTTCCCAGTAATCTCTTTCTTTCCCCACATCCTCTTTGAGTGCTCGCGTTCTATTGGTCGTGGCGCACATGTAGGCAAATTTCGTGACTGCCTCTTGGAGCGTTGGCTTCCCTTTTTCAGAGATTGAGTCGATCCATACATTGTTCGCTCACCCCTACATCATGAGCTCTTACGTTCTTCTGATGGATTTTGGATCGAAGATACTGATGGGTGCCACTTTCTCGATAGAAAGTGTTGTAGTGCTTAGTTCCACCAGGTGTTGCACATAAGTTGAAAGAGTTTGTACTTGTTCCTCTAGTACCTCAATCTTCTCTTTATATTCTTTGTTCTTTGTCACCATGTGAGTAGATGATTATTGATATATGTGCAAGTCTCCCTCGTGAGTAGCTGGTCCCAATTGGATCGTGCTCATCTTGTAGTCGGTTGGTGTCATCTTATCCAGTGGCTTGATTACTTTTAGCCGAGCTACTTCGATGTACTGATTACCAATCTCCCCATTGTAGAATCATGATGTTGTATGTGTAATCTTTCTTGACCTTTTTCCTTTAGCTAATGAGACAATTGCTGATAGATCAGGGGCCACTACTTGTTACACAGTGCGAGTGTCAGGGGTGACCATTTCCCACATCCATGGAAACATCTCATCGGATTCAAGCTCGATGATGGGTACACCAACCATTCTTTGTTCTGGAGGAGGGGGCAAGTCTTGAATGAGAGGGGTGTTCATGTCAACAAGAGGCAAGGCCTCTTGCAATGGTTCAAAGACTGGATCATGAACCATGTATTCATCCGTCACCTATGCATTTGCTATTGGATTTTCTGTTTGCATCACTAAGATCACATCTTCTGCCTATGGCGATGCCAACGAACCTTCTCCTTCACTGACTTTCTTGGGTGTCTTCTTGCGGGGAGAAGCTTCTGATTCCGTGACCTTCATTTTTGAGCTCACTCCAGAGTGTTTAGAGTTGGAAGTCACCTCTACTACTTTTGAAGATGAATGATGTGAAGCTTACTTTTGGATTGGAGAAATTCCTCGTGATTAAATGATCATAGTCCTCTTCTTCTGAAACTAGTTCCTCATTCTCCTCACCACCTTTTCAGTCTACTCCAATATATCTCTTGATTCACGAACATGCTAGCTGATTTGGGGCATTGGGGACATCTTGACTGTTGCATACTCAGGATTGTACATCTCTATCCCATCATCATGAAAGATGTCTTCATACCAAGAGAACTTGAATTTCTTCATCTCGCTAATTGTCATCATCATATGGTCCTTTTCACATACTTCGAACTCGTCAATACAGTTGACCCAGTAGTCTTCGAATTGTGGCTCATTTTGTAATTTTGGGACATAGAACGAGTTGGGCTCTCCTCGGATTTCAAAGTTGGGCCTAGCGATGTAGGAATGTAAAGTCAGGTGTGCGAAAGTAGCCTCCAGGTGAGATGCATCATTTGAGATTTTACACGTGAACTCCCCTAGAGATATAGGGAATGAAATAAATTTCTTTCTCCTACTTCTGAGCTTGTTATTTACCTGAGTAATCTACCTACAGAGCTCGAACAATACAATCTAGTCACTGAGGTACTTAGGTAGTTTTAGCAGAGCTTGGTCAAAGCCAATGACTCGTATGTAGGATAATATTGAGAATTGTATGAAGTACGAGCCGTATTCCTTAATTAGGGATGCCGCTTTTAGTGACATCCTAGCTTCAAGATCCCCTTCTAAGCTTCAAACCATGTACATGGTGAACGCATCGTTCACGCGGGTGAAATGCATGTTGCTCTCCTCCATTACCAACTGTGGAAGTTTCTCGAATGCAGGTACCTTAGAAGTAATGTTCTGCATGAGAGCCAATCCCTTGAATGATCTCAAGCTTGCAAGGAGATAAACTAGGTAAGAAGTCATGTGGACCTTCTTTGTCATGGGCATTTGGAGCAGTTGCAGATGGATATTGTCGCTGACGATCTACCCCCAGTCAATTCTCTGCTTCCCTTCTGTCAATGTCAGGATGAAAAGGCCCATCCAGTACTAGAAATCTCTTGTGCTTGCTTTGCCCATAACTCTATTGAGGAGAGTGGTGACATCAGAATACCCTTCTCAGAACTCACACCTTGGTAGATTCTTGGGCATCCATGAAGGCTTTCTTCCCGTTTTCAACCATGAGCCGAGCGCTACTCCTTGGACATATGAATCCATTGTTTCTAAATCATGCATGACTCTTTCCTTTGCGATGACGACCATGTTGGGGGATGTCGGTATTTACAGAGAGATTGAAATGGTATTAGGGCTAATGATCACCATTGTTGTACTGTTGTCAGCTCGGATGGTTCGTGTCTCGAGCTCGTAGTGAAAAGAGAAGGCTAGGACTAGCTCGAGACTCTGCACAGACACTAGGTGTCCTGCAGCAGCGAATAAGCCACTTGTGAATATCTAGTCTTCAATCTTCCTTCAGTCCTTGGAGGCCATGTGAGTCTTAAGGTCGTTCAGGTCCATGTACAAGACATCGATGTCTTCCACATCATACTCGCAGGCAAAGCGTTGTGTCGGCTTCTGACCCGTCCACTTTGGTGTCATGTCTCCCTTAGAAAAAGTAACTTACTATTTTTAGTAAGTGTGGAAAATCAAGTCCCTGGAACTTCTATTGAGTGTCGTGACCTTGATTCCTCTTTCTCCATGTGTTCCTCGTTCCTTCTGGATCAACTTTCTATTTTTAGAAGGTGCTCGTGGGCCCTCTTTCTATTTTTAGTGAGTGCCAAAAATACCCATTATGGTGAATTCTCAGCTGTAGTGCACCCCTAATGTCTTTGCATCCTTCACAGGTCCTTCTGTCGATGGCTTTCCCAAAATAGCAGTCCCTATGTAGTAGACCTGCTATTTTTAGAAAGTTATCTTCTGTAGGTCGGATTGACACCCAACAAAGTATTTTGATATGGGTTTTTACCCAATATCGCCCCTCTAAAATTTCAGGCGTGTCTGCTTAATAGTCCAGGAGATTTTAAAGTTTCAATTTTCAGACCTGGCCCAACTTCTAAACACGAGAACCATTAATGGACCTCAAAATTGTAGGTCTGGTTTTCTCCTCCGTTTGTGAATAAAGTTATATTTTTGATGTGGGTTTTTTCTTTTGGTGCTTCACGTGTAATTCTACTTCATTTCGCCCAACGATTTGACGGGAAATTGGATTTTTTCTTCGTTGAGCCAGAAGTGAGATTTCTTCTCTGTGGATGCTCTGTACCACGAGGGGAGAGTTTGATGGTGTCTTCTTGATGGCTTTGGGTAGAGGAATGAACAAAAAATATAGCTTTTGGTTTCACACATCCATTTGGGAGATTTCTTCAACTTTTCGTTTCATGGCCATGGAGTTTTCTCTGTGCTTCTCCTTCTTTGTTGTGTGCTTCTCCTTTTGTGTTTGCTCCAATTTTTCTATAGGACATATGTGCATTCATGGGGTCGAAGATGAGTACCTCTATGGAAATTTTGGTATGAGGTTCAGTAATGGAGTAATGGAGGTGAGAAGTTACATAGGAAGAATGGAGGAAAACTGTGCACGAGAGTGGAAGCAGCTGGAAGCACTGAAGCGGTAGTTAGATTTTTTGAAAATTTGAAATTATGAGAGGAGAAGCTTGGAAAAAAATTTCCATGCTTGATGTCCCTGACCTCAGGCACATGAGGGACATCAAATTCCATGGTGGTCAAGAGGACGACACGTGGCGGCGATTCGACGGCAGGGAATGAAGGTGATAAAAGCTGCTTTAAAGCACTGAGAGTTGAAAGCAGGTCACATGGATGTCCAAAAGGCTCCCCATAGGGGGCTGGGCACATTTTTCAATGTATAATGTCCCTCACCTTAGGGACATAAGGGGCATCAGTTTCCACGGTGGTCCTGGAGCTAACACGTGGTGCTTGATCCGACGGTAGGGAATGAATGCTCCAAAAATGCACCTGGGGGCTGAACTGTCAAGTTTGGAGGTCACATGGATGTCCAAAAGGCTCACCATGGGGGGATGAGAAAAATTTTCCATGTCTGATGTCCCTCACCTAAGGGACATAAGGGGCATTTGTTTCCACGGTGGTCATGGAGCTGTCACGTGGCACTTGATCCAACAATAGGGAATGAATGCTCCAAAAATGCACCTAGGGGCTGAAAGTCGGTCACATGGATGTCCAAAAGGTCCCCATAGGGGGATGGGTGCATTTTTAAAGGTCTGATGTCCCTCACCTCAAGGACATAAGGGACATCAGTTTCCACAGTGGTCCTAGAGCTGACACGTGGTGTTTGATTTGACGGTAGGGAATGGATGCTCCAAAAATGCACCTGGGGGCTGAACTGTCAAGTTTGGAAGTCACATGAGGGTCCAAGAGGTCACACAGAGGCTGGGGTGAATTTTTCAATGGTTGGTGTACCTGAACTCAGGGATGTCGGGGACATGAAATCCCTCTAGGATCCTGGTGCTGACATGTGTCCTCCTGAAAAATGACTACGTCTTGAACTGCCTTTGAGAGGGTAACTTGGAACGATGATAACTTGAGCTCCTGGTGGAATTTATTGGTAAAATTTTATATGTTCCTGATTGGAAAGGACATTTTAGATCTAATGGTGGGGGTATAATGTCTTTATTTAGCCATATTATCCCTAAAAAATTGGATTTTTGATTTGAGACTCTACTTATTCATGAGAAAAACTACCTTCCAATCGTATGTGCCAAGGTGTTGTGAAAAATATTTTTTCGCTATCTTGTAGTTCTTGGAATAATATTTTTGGTGATGTTTTGTTTTACTCCTACATCCATCTGGAGCTCCCAGAATCTTCTTCTGAATCCCAACATCTGTTTTAGGCCTGTGTACTGCCTAGGGTTGTGAACCCTGTTTTTACTCAGACTGCCCCAAGTCTTTCAAAACTTCCCTAAACATTCCAAAATTAATTTCCATGATGTTTTAAGGTCTTAAATTCACCTCCATGTTGAATTTTTCCCTTCTGTTCCGCTCCAGGGGGTTTGATCCAGTCTTGGGAAGGCTAACAATAACCCTTCCCAATACTGCCAGAAGATAGAATCTCTTCAGAACTCCCTAAAATCACCTAGAGGGAATGAATAAACTTTCTTAAATCACATAGCCCAACCAATTTAAAATCAAATAAGGGGTGACCAGACTGCTGGATTTGACCTGAGGTGCCTAGGAATGATAAAACATGAAAATTTCGGCACATGGGTATAGTTGTCGTGCTTGGAAACTTCCATTTTCCCTGTTGCACATTTTCACGACAACAATTCCTTAATATGATATTCTTTCTTATAATGTTAATTGGGAATTTCGCCATGGTCCCAAGTTGGGTTAAATTGCTTGATAACTAAAAAGAAAGAAAGAAAACTAATTATAAATATAGAAAATAATTGGTCCTTAGATGCCTAGTTTGTGGAAAGGGGATCCCTAGTTTGTGGAAAGAGGTAAATAACAATAATAAAAGTGTCATAATCCATTATATATGTTGCTATATTTTTCCAATCTTCCTTACATGATGTCCACTTGTTGGTTTCACACATGAGATGATGTGAACTAGTCTTTAATTGAGTTATCAACTTTTTTGCCTTTCACTTGAGTTATGCCCATAAGTAGACATTTTCCTTATGGTCCCACATTAGGTTAAATTCCTTGGTGTAGTATTTTTTCTTATGGTATTAAGTAGTCCCATAGACTGGACTCCAGTCTATGGGACTAAGAACGACGACAAAAGTGTTATAATCCACTATATGAGTTACTCCATTTTCCCACTCTTCCTTATTCGACATTTATTTGTCAATTTCATACCTAAAATGAAGTGAACTAGCCTATAATTGAGCCATCAAGATTTTTTTCTTCCTCTTGATTTGTGCCCTTAAATAGACCTTTTCCCACAATCCCAAGTTAGATGAAATTCCTTAGTATAATATTCTTTCTTGTGATACTAAGTAAGCCTTTTCTCATGGTGCCAAGTTAGATTAAATTCCTTATTAATGGAAGAAAAATAAAAATAAAAATGATCAATATAGAAAACACTTCTCCTTAAATACCCATTGTGAAAAGGTGATGGTTATTCTCCCGATAGAATGCACCATGCACCCATAAAAGACATATGCACCCATCCGATGCCACGTGTTATGCATGCCCATACTGCTTATGGTTTGACACGTGACCACGTGACCCACCATACATGGGCATGTATGTCTTTTATGGGGGCATGGTGCATTCTATCAGGGTAATAGCCACAACTTGTGAAAAAAGGTAAAAGGAATAAAATATATTAAAAATATTAAAAGGGGTTAAGAATTTAATTATATGAGAAAGGAGGATAAAAAGATAGAGAATATTATAAGAGGTGAGAATTTAATTCACTGAGAAAGGAGGGTAAAAGGATGGGTAGTAAATAATGAATGAGAATACTCAAAGTATTCTAAGAGGACAATAGAGATTGTGTTCATTATGAAAAAAGGTCGAAGGAATAAAAATATATTAAGATGTTAAAAGGGGTTAGAATTTAATCGGGTGAGAATGGACGAAGAATATTAAAAGAGGGCAAGAATTTAATTGAGTGAGAAAGGAGGGTAAAATGACATTTTTTTATTCTATTATTATGTGCATTTAAATAAATCTTTTCCCATGATCTTAAGTTGGATCAAATTCCTTAATATAATATTATTTCTTATGATATTAAGTAGGCCTTTTCACATGATACCAAATTATATGAAATTCTGTAATAAAGAAAGATAAATAAAAATAAAAATGATCAATATGAAAATACTTCTCTTTTGATGCCCAGTGAAAAAATAAAAATTAAAATGTTAAAAGGGGTTATAGGGTGAGAATATAATTCAGTGAGAAAGGATGGAATATTAAAAGGAGTGAGAATTTAATAAATGCATAGGGAGTAAATGATGAGGGGGAATGCTTAGAGCATGGTCCCATGCAATGCGAAAGTTAAAATTTTTGAACAGATGCGGGAGAGAAAAAAATAGGATATTTTGGCATTAATAGGGTTCTATGATTTTTTTTTTTTTTTTTGTGCAGAGATAAAATAGGAAGCTTTAACACTAGCAAAAGTAGGGTCCAATGAATCCGAAAAAAACTTTTGGATGGAAATTTAAGAGGGAAGCTTAAACTAAATACCAAGTGTCAAAAAAACTCCCTAAAATTTTTAAGGAGTTGATTTATTTTTGTGCCCCCCGCCTACTTTATAGGGCTGAAAATCCTCTCCTTAAAGTATAGGTGCTTTGAATTTTAAAGAATTTTGTTGAGTTTTAACAACAGCAATAATTTTTTTTTTGCATGGGACCATATTTCCCAAATAAATGGGAGCAGTAGCCCCTAGCATGGGACCATGCTATTAAAGTATTCTAGGAGGATAACAGAGATAGGCCAAAAGATGGAATATTAGGAGGTTATGGCATCAGCATTGACAGCAATAAATATAGGCCTTCGACCCCATACACGCTATCAATTTTGTTCTGGACGTCCATCTCGATCGCTCTTCAGGTCTAAGTTCTAACTTTTCTTTTCAATTTTCTTTTACAAATGTTATAGATTGATAAAGAGCGTAGACGATCAACAAAGCTGGTATGCTTAAAGGGCAGTGAAGCCTTATCCAGTTGCCTCCAAATTCTGTTGGGTTTCCCTTTTCTATATATATTTTTCCTTACTTCTTAAGCTCTTGGTTGTCTGGAACGCTTCTCTCATTTTGAAACCGTGTTGTAAATGTTTGAAGACTTAATTTTAATTTTTGGAATAGTACATATGAGCCCTTCGTCAGGATAGGGTTTTACATTCGAGTGTAAGGAAAACATCCACAAATGCGTATAAGATGGATTGTTCTTAGTTCTTTTTAACTGGACTTTTTTATTCTCACGAGTGTCGTACGAAGGACATTTCATTTCTCACTGCAGTTTTGGACCCTCATTTAATATTACATTTATAGCAATTCTGTACCCCGTAGACTATATAGTACTCACCAAGGATTTTGGTTACATGCTTAGGTTTTTTGTTTAGATTTATGGCGAATTTTGACTTAACCATAAAGTCTTGTAGTGATGCACGATACTAGTGTTTTCATCAGTGGCGCAAGGCACAGTCTCCTTTTTTTCTCGAATACTTCCATTTTTTTGTAATTGAATTTCTTATCCTTTGAATGTTACCGTTTTAAACAAGTTCTTTAAGCTGCACAATTCTGCCCTCTTGTGCCTTTAGAAACACTATTACATTCATATTGAGCTATCGCAAGAATTCATTCTATCCATCAAAATTATGAATGTGGCTGTGATATTGTAGCAAAAGTTCTCGAATCCCTGCTTATAGTGCCATAGCATAAGTAAAAAAAACTCTTTATTCAAAAGACACACGTGCTAGTCATCAAACAAAGTCACATATAACTGCTACCAGAGGCAAGGATTGTTTTTGCTTCTCAATCCATTTATTCCAAAGTCGAAAATGAGGTGAGACACACGGCAATTCTAGATAACCAGTGACAAAAAGCCTAAATCATATCCTCTCTTACTTAAGAGAAACATCGTGAAGCTCCAAGATTGTGAAAAATGGACATTTCTCCACAACCCTATAAGGCATTATTACGAAAGAAAAACCTGATAACAACTTTTTTTGATGTGTTTGCGGTTTAACAATGTAAAGTTAAATGAATTTGTTGTTGTAAAAATGCTACAATTCTTTGTTAAATATTCAAAAAAATTATGGTAAAAGCTTTGATGCAAAAAGAAGCAGCCCACAAGTTGCATGCCCCTCAAAAACGTAATGATGATTGGACTACATTCAAGCAAAGTGAAAACAACATTAAATTCTAATTTATCATGATATTACAAAAAGAAATACTTAGTGTATAACAACACAATTTTATTTCTTATAAATATTAAATCTAAAACAAAATGAACTTCATAAATATCCTCCTTTGCGGAGTTATCAAGATTCCCATGTGGAAAAAGGGCTGTGGTTGGATACTCTCCACATTAATTTCTCAAGCACCCGTTAATACCAAACTAGTAGGTCTGTAGTTGAGAGTTGTCATTTCTATGTGTATTTATGCCTCGACTCATTTGCGGCTCTGGTTTCAGGTTTGTGATTTCCCAATTGTTGCTTGTACCATTCTCTTAATCCTATTAATAATTGTCCTTAGAAATGACAAGAGTGCCCAAGGACCATTTCTTGGTGGCACTGAGCACCACCGTGTATGAGCATGCCTAAAGAAGTTATGACTGTTGTTTGGTCTATATCATTTTCCTTCATTGTAGATTGGACATATGGTAGAGTTGCCAAGTGGCCTTGAATTGTTATATCCCTTGAACTCACTGCCATGTTCTCTTGGTTGCTCCTTATATGCCTTTGAAAGCACCAAAGGATGCCTTTGGTGGGACTTGGTGGACTTTGTGAAGATTTCGTTAATGGATTATTATTTAGCAAACACTGTTCGATTTTATAGCCACCTAGGTCTACTATGATATGTTAGAAGTGATTGCTAGAGTATCAATCTATGTCAAAGCAATATTGCAAGCTTCTTTTTTGGAAATACAAGCGTTCTGGGCCTTCCATACATGATAATATATTATTAATTCCTATTCCTATTCCTAATAGCTGCTATGCAGACACAAGATTTACATTCCAACAATTCAAACCCTTCTTGTGTCTCACCTTCTAAATTAGTTGTGGACTGATAAGAAGTTTGGTTTAGCACCAAGTGGCTTAGCTATAGAACAATTTTAGGAATATGCTCGGTCATTTCCAGCTTGCTGTAGAAAACACATCTCGGGATTTCAATTCCTTAGTAAACCGGCCTATTTCCTATCCTAAATAACCAGGTTGAGAGTTTGAAATGTAGGCCTTAATGATTATTCTATTTTTCATTCAAGTAGGCCAAAGCATGTAAGAGAGAAACCAGGCTAAGCAAACCTTTTTGAGCTCAACCAAGGCATTTTAAATTCCTTGGATCCTAAATAACCAGGTTGAGTTGAGAGTTTGAAATGTAGGCCTACACATTGAGAGTTTGAAATGTAGGCCTTAATGATTATTCTATTTTTCATTCAAGTATGACAAATCCAAAGCCATTGGCGAGTGTTGGAAAGAGTATATACCACATAGTAGCTTTAGCACATATCTAATTCCAATTCTTTCACCATCATAGGGGGATCAATATACAACTTTGAGTAGAAGAATCAAGCACCAGTGACTAAAACTGTGCTTAACCTGCTACCCATGATTCTATTCTCAAGAATAAAAAATTAAATTCTGAAGTAGTCTCAAAAGAATAAGAGGGAGGGGTTAATACGAGGATATTACTCTGAATAGATTTCGGACCCTATACTTTCCAATCTGGTTGTATCAATGTATTTTATAACTAATGAGTAAGCCAGGTTCCAAGAAAAGTATTTGAAGTCAGTAAATCTTGTTACAAGAGTTCATCTTTTCTATAGTTATTGGTGGTACGAAAAACACACATGTGGCAGCTGAGCAATTATCAAGAATTACAAGTGCTGAACTTATTGCATAGTCAAATCATATTTTTCTTGATACACATCATTCAAGATTTTGTTGGATATTAGCACAATTGTGCGAGGAGATAGAGGAATATCTATGAACAGGGACATTTCTTCTAAAGGCATTCTCAAAAGAAAGGAAGCGAATTATTAAGAAATCGAAGCCATTTCAATTGATCTAGGTCCTCTGTATTATAGGGAAAATGATTATGTATTGAGAAGATGTAATATGTAAGATGAAATTAAATCTGTAATTAAGAAAGCTCATCAAGATGTTGCACAAGGGCATGTGGGAGCAATTATAGAAACTAGGAAAATACTATTAGCTTCATTACGATGGAATACTCCATTTCAAGATTGCTATGAATGGGCTAAGGTGTGGTTCTTATCAAAAAGAAGGAAGACCTACAAAGACAGTCCATGCCTTCACAACATATGGCATCACACAAATTATTTGAGAGATGGTGTTTACATATTATGGGGCCATTTAGAAATGGAATATAGAAATTCACATCAAGATTATAGATCCATGATTTAAACACATCAAGATTATAGATTCATGAATCAAACAAATCAAAATTATAGATTCATGAGCTAAACACATCAAGCTCATATATTTATCATTCATATGATTTACACACATTAAAACATAGCAATGAAAATCAGACTGCAAGATTCAAAATTCAAAATAGAAATTGCGGGTACCAAGTACCTCAGTATTAGGTGTAAGTGTCAGATGGTCGAGTGCACTCAAAGGATTAGGTCTGCAAACCTGGCAACCTTGATAGGGCCAATACCAATAATTATTGATAGAAACAAGGTATATGACTAAGTGGGAAAAAACAAAAGCTTTACAAAATAATAGAGTAGTAAGCACAACTAAATTCATCTATGATAATAATCTAACTAGGTTTTGGATGTCCCTTGAAGATCACATGTGCTCGAGGAACCCTTTTTATCAATCTCATTATTTAGGAAATGATGGAAGAACAAAATATTAAATGTGCTAAATCAAATTTTTATCACCCAAGGGCCAATGGTTACCAATAAGATCCTTCACTCCATTATGTATAAGAATTGGGGGATAAATGTAAAAGAATTAGAAGACTGGTTGCCAATGGTCCCAAGGGAATCTTCGACAACTTCTAAGGGAGCTATTGGATTTACTCCATTCTAACTCGTGTCCAAGAAGCTTTGGCAACTATGGAATTCTTGGATTTCAGTCTTAGATTGGATTTGGAAAATTGGTTAGAAGAAACTGAAAGTTTGTGCAAAAGATTACATTAACTATGTCAGTTGGATGAAAAGCGATTAGTGGCATAATGGGCTGTAGAAGCGGTTCAGCAAGGGTTAAACTTTTGGCAAAATAAATATTTGAAGAAAAATATTGTTTTTTTAATATTGAAGGAAGTGTTTTAAAAAGTATTAAGTCCCGACAGATGTCAAACATAGTTACTAAAACTGATTATCATGACCAGCCCCAACGGGGCAACAAATTAAAAAGAGTCACATGGGCAGAAGTCTAATCAAACAAAAGAACTAAGATCTGCTATTCACATGGGCCTCACAACAGCAACGTGGTAACCAACAGAGGCATTAGATAGTACAGCCAGCCATGACAGATCCCTCACAGTTTAGAACAAGAGCCTTCTGTTCATGTACCTCACTTTCCAAACCAGGCCCCTTCTGTTCAGTCTCACATCCTTCGAGCTTCTTCTTTGCCAACTTAGCTTCATACTTATCAAGCTTTCTCTGAACATGATCAATTGAGTTATGAACACGGGCCTTAATAAGCTTTTCAACCCACAGTGGCAGAGCACCACCTAATTCAGAAGCAGGAATGGGAGTGTTAGCTAGAAGATGATTTTGAAGAAAACAATGTTTGTATTGAAATATTTGGGCAAATTCAATAAGCAAGGTTGAAATGGAAAACGATGAGGATAAGATCTTATAGAGTAAGTTAAATTTGAGATAATGAGGCAATAAAATTGGTAGATTGGGAAGGCAATGGACACGAAAATCTTATTAATGCTTCCAAAGGAAAAAAAATAATAATTAAAGGGCTGATGTGCAATTAGATATCGTATGGATTGACTTTTTGGATAGAGAATCAAAAGTAGAAAATGACTTATGATGAATATGAATGTCAATTGGTGGTAGGATGTCTAGTGCCCTACTGTCCATTTTCTCAAGTAATTCAATAGTGGGACAGCTGGTGGTGATTTCTTTCTCTAGATGATCAATAATAGGATGATTGATGGCGAGTTCTTTGGTTTGATCAATTGGCAAAGGAAGGATTGTGGGTAAGATGGATACAAAAGCAATTGACAATCACACACATGACGACGAGGGTACAAAGAATAGTAAATGATTACCTACCAATCTTAGTGTGTACAAAACAAACACATGGCATGTCATTAGGTTTTTAATGCACAACAAAGTAAAGGAGAAATGAAAATGCTAAAATTCATTTAGAACTTGATGATTCAAAGTAATTCTGTATAGTTTTTGAGCGATTCTTGAGCTCTTTTGAAGGGATAAACGGTGCTAAAATTGTGGACTTGGTGGAAAAAGGAAATTGTGTTTATAAATCTTGTAAGACATGTCTTGGATATTAATTTGATTTGTTTTGATTGTTACTGAATTTGAGAAGGGTGGAAGTAGGAACTAGACATCAGTAGTGAGAAATTAAAGCTAAAGTAGGTTGGACTCGAATATGTCATAAATATGTTTTCCTCTTACTTGAACATAAAAGGCTTAATGGGCACTATGGAGACTTATTGCATTGATCATTACTTCTTTGTATTATGAAGAGCAAAAAGCGCACACACACACACATGCGCGCACACACACACACACATATATGAATTGGAGTATTTTGTCTACTTAGTGGGGTTATCAAATGGATGGCCATTGGTACAAAGAGTTAATGTTATTTAGAAATGGATGTGAAAGTATTTAGTAAACTTATGATGAAACAAGAGGTGAGGGGAAGCAATATTATTGGGAAGCATATAAATTTTCTTCTAAATCTTGTGTTGGCTCCATTTTCTGTAATGCCATACATGCAAAGCCATCTCTATGGTGTAAAACTGTAAACCTTATTTATGTGGTATGGAACGGATGAAGATTTCAATTATGAAACCTATACCTTTATTTGGATGGAGGACTCAGGAGAGCATCAAACATACTCAAGTGTACTCCCAGGCTACATTTACTTTGTAATGTCCCTTTCTAGGGCTGAACCACAAAAACAATGAAATCACACAAACCCAAATTGAAATATATTCTGATCTTTATACAAGCCAACTGAAAATGGAACAACAATGCACAATAGTCTGATTTTCAGGACAGTGGCTAGGAAAGAGCACTAATTCAACAAAACATCACCATTAACATCATCCACAACATGTAGAAACACTTTAGGAATATTTTAGGGCAATTATCATTCAAAAACCCAATCACAAACACAATTGAAAATTAATTAAATAACAACAAAAGTACAGCTCTCAAAAGTGACTGAAAAGGTTGTCTCCAACCCCAATAAATGCCAAATAAGTGATAGACCAGCCTTATAAATATGGAGAAGTCTGAATATCAACTTGAAATGTCAAAATGTGCCCTAGAAGGCTCCCAAACCCAAACACATTCATACCCAAGTTGCCACCCTAGGAGAGGGTGCCAAAGTGATGAAGAACCCTTGTTATTTCTTATCCTTCAATGCCCTAGCTGCCCAACTGACAAGATAGTCTTCATAGAAGTCCTTAACACCACCAAATTGGAGAGTTTTCGTTCTTCAACCTTCAACAAGGAAGGGTTTCGTCCTCTTTGTTTGCCACACTAATGGATTTTGCCCCTTAGTGGATTCGAATAGAGCAACCGGCTCTACAACCAAAGAGATAAAAATATATTAGCCAAAAACATGCCCAAAATGAGCCTATACAACCCCTTATATAACCTTATGGTGGCGCCAAGAGTCTTTAAGGAGGAATTCCCCCAAGACCGACCTTCTTAGAAGCTTATTTAATCTTTTTAAGCTTTATTAAAAGCTCTCCAACCCAACTGACCTGCTTAAGAAGGTAAATACAAAAGAAATATGTAATTATTAATTAAAGATAGACTAAAATATAATCCAAGGGCTTCCCTTGTTCATCTTCTTCTTGCCCATGGGAAGAAAAATGGGCAAGGAGCCTTCAACTAGATCAATCCAAAAAAAGGGGACATTACAGTCCTCCCTTTTCGAAATCGCTTGTTCTCAAGCAATTGCAAACTCCTATGCCCAAGTATCATCATATCAAAGGTGGAGGAACATGCTGTAGTGCTCCAAAAGCCTAGATCCCTTATCTGTCAAATGAGAGAGCTCTTGCCAAAATCTGAGTTCTGAGTTTTCAGCCTTGGTTTGTATGTAGCCCTCATGATGCCCAACTTGGAGAGTCTCTGAATCTTCCACAATTTTCTGGTATGTGTTAGAAAAATCAGAAAATTCTTACCAACATGAATTCAGGTCTGAAAATTGAATCTTTTCACCAATGTATGCAAAGTTGCAAGTAGCCTTCTCCATCATTCCTGGACCTGCACATAGAAAAAACGTATAAAAGAAAACAAGAGTGTTTAACAACACTTTTACAATCTCTTCATCATGCCTTATGGACATGATAGCTAGTTCCCTTCCTTTGCTCGCCACCATTTCATAATTTCCATTCAAATGATGGATTCCCAAAACTTTAGTAATGCTGTCCCAAACCCAGCTGTAACCTTGCATTTTTCTCTAAAAAATCAAAATGTTAGTGGCTGGAAACCACCTTAAATCAGCTACAAATATGCCAATGTTAGTAGTTTGGAATTTCTTCAACCATATGACTGGAAGCTCTTTTTCAGGTGTCTTATAAGTAGAAAATTAGCTGGAAAATTTGTGAACAACAGATGAGAGGAAAGTACAACAGCTGTAAGCCTGACATCTTTGCAAAAATTTTCACACTATCAATGACATGGGGGTAGGAAACAATCCAACATTGATGGAATATGCCCCAACAATGTCCAAGAACAGCCATTTACTAACTCCAATGATTGAAACTACTTGTATGACAACAAATATAAAAAAGACGATATGGCTTACCCACTTTCCATATCAAACATCTTGCTGCCCCGGTAATGGTGACCATCCTTATACCTTGACCATCCTTATACCTCTGTTCTCAAGTGTGAAGCTTGGTTCCAAAAAGTGATCAGTCTTGCATCTCCAAAGACCATTTAGATTCCAAATCTTCATGTACAAACAATTTGGACGTTGTATGAGAAAATCTATGTGCTCCTCGGCCTTCAACATGTTCTTCATTCTACCCTTATTTACATTTTGGTGTTCATGTTGACCATATATTTGCTGTGATATACTATGAAGCATTGAACTTGACATATGATCATTCTTTTCAACAAGCTGCCCATGATAACATCTTTGAAATGGCATGGCAAGAAGACTCAATTCCACAATACTTTCCTACCTTTGGCTATCGCCGCTGTCCTCAACTTGTTCACCTTTCTTTAGATTGTTGACATCATGATTACCTTGGTCTCCAAGTGGTCTCTCCATGCTGTCCCGAGCTTTCCTCTTCAACATTTGATTTGAAACAAGCCCTAAAAATGCTGGTAGGTGAGTGCAACAGCTGTAGGCAGCCCTAGAATGTTCCAAATCCGTCAATGTGAGGCTGATAGTGGCTGTTTGCAGCAGTCCCAACTCAATTTCCTTGATTATTACAAGCATGAAAAATATATAACAGTTGTAATACTGAAGTTTCTCTTTGAAAACTATCCCTATCAACAATTTGGAGGTTGGAAATGATCCATTGATGACATGGGCCAACTGCCTCCAGTCAAGGACATACCAATGTGTGTAGGAACATCATATGGTTTACTCTTTGTTTCCAATAGAAATATCTGCATTTCATTCTTCAACACACATATAGAACACAAACAGTTTGGTTGACCTGCATAATAATAAATTGTTGAATTTATTCAATGTGCCAATTGCATGTAGCAATGTAGAGCATACCTCGCAAAAGACTTCAATTGGACTTGATGAGAATCAATTAGATGCCAAAGTTCTTGTGTCAGAGACAAGCACTTATGCTTACTGCCAATTTGTGGGTAGAAGGTGCACTCGTGAATGGTGCACATGGTCAAGTTTAATCTATTGTTTATAAAGTTTGCAAAAATCACCTAGAATTGCCGATGTATGTGGTTGTGCACATAACTTGTAGCATTCCTTTTCTTTTTTCTTTCCTTCCTCTCTAATTCACTTGCCTTTTATTTACATTCATAATTTTTCTATGCGTGCATCACTTCCCCTATTGGCGTCTCCATTGCATCTTTGGGGTGTGATTGCTAGTATAAACCCAACGGGACCCAATGATTTAGTCATTGAATCAACAGGCTGCTATGTTAATTTGAAATCTGCAGTTGTTTGACGCTTGCTGCTGTCCAATGTATTGGCTTTGATTGATATAAAAGCTGAGAAAGATCACTTACAACAACACAGATTTGGTCGTGTAGGCATAAGATATCTCAAGTTGCTTACCAACTGTTTGTATAGTAATTTTACGACTGGTGGAGAATCATCATTGGTTGATAATTTCAGCCCAACCTCCGTAGTTTTGAAATCAGAATCTCGGAGATGCAGATCATTATGAATGTACCAGGCTCATGGAGCTTGCCCAAGTCCGTATAGGGACTCAATTAATCTGCAAACCAGATTTATCACGACCAGGTACTTAAAAACCTTCAGGCTGCCCCAAGTAAACTTCCTTGTCCAAATTTATGGAGAGAAGCAACTGAAATATGACTATGTTTTGCAGTATTCGTAGGAGTACAAACCAACTCCCCAATAGGAGAAACAACCATATCCTCATCTATTCCCTCATGTTATGAAAATCCTTTCTCAACAAGATGAGCCTTGTACAAGTATAAAGTATCATCGGCTTTGCTTGTGACTTTTTACACCCATTTGCATAATGGATTTTATAACTGGCGATTCATTACAATAAAAATGTGAGAGAAAAATGACAGTGCTCTTCCAAAATATCCATCTTGTTCTTGGTCGTACGAGCCAACTTATTTGTTTGAATGGATTTTCCTGGCGAGTGACTTTTGCTGCCATCTCACCATGTGCCTCCTGCGCATCCTGGATAGTAGAGTCACCCTCCACAATTCTTTGAGTGGCTTGTCTTGTTAGCTCACTCATGCACCTCCCACGCATCTTGTATTCAAAGCATTTCATCTGTGCCTACACTTGAGTCATTTCAACCTCCCGCACATTCTTGTAGTAGTGGATATTCTCTCCATAAGTAGTGCATTTATAGTTGACTCAAAGCTGGGTCAACAGGCCTATGATGAATTTCATCCTTCACACTTACCCTTTACGATTGCATGATACAGTCTTCCCTCCATGTGTGCTTTTAAGTTGACTGTGATCAGGGTCAACAAGCCGATACATGGCCACATTGGCCAATGCCTAGGGAAACTACCCTATCCTACTGTCACATTAGACACAATACACTTCTGCCCAGAGAAATTTACAACAATATTGGGATTTTTTGTTATCTAACAAATAGACGAGATTTCTATGCATGTTAGGAACATACCTAACATTCCTTGCTAAGACGTTTTGATCATTATTCAGGACTAGATGAATATCTCCTATCCCCTTTATTGCAAGCGACTCCCCCTCAACTAATAAAACTAAATTAAAAATTTCTATATTTGTAGTATTTGCTACGTACGGGTCCCTTCAACATGAAAAAATGTCTTGATGCACTGGAATCACTAATTCAACAATTGTAGCACTGTTGTTTGAGCATGATACTGTGAGAGCTTACTCTTCCCCAAAATCTCGTTCTTTTAACTCCTGCCACATTTGTCTGACCTTGCCTTTTTGTGGTGGGAAGGAAGATCGTACCATCGCTTCTGAAAATCCTTTTTCATATGCTTAACAATTTTGACATTTCACTTGGTATTTGGATGATAATTCACCAGGAATTTGTTTCCACTTCCCCTTTGATTGAGGAGAAAATGCACTCTGTTTGTCAAGAAGTATACTTATTTCTCTGAGGCTGTCTGCATTCCTTTTGCAGCAAATAGGAAATAACTTGATCAAATTAGGGTCTAGGCTTCCACCATCAAATGTAAACTGTTCCAAACAAGTGCAACCATGTCGTTGTCATCCACCTTTTTCTCTATGGCAGCGAGTTGGTGTCTGAGATCTTTCATCTGAAGATGTTGTGAGAGGGAGGCCCACCCTCATGTATCTTTGATGAAAACAACAAATTCGTTAGATATAAAACCCGACTTTTAGTTTTACTTTTCTTGGAATTGTGATACTTGTTTCAGAGACTGGTCCAAAGCACACTTGCCACAGTGGCATTCTGGACCTCAGGAATTAACTCACCTGAAACAAACAATTTTAACAAGAGCAGAACCTCCTTTTGATGCTTATTTTAATCAACAAAATTCATAGCTTGTCTTGATTCCTTATTGAGTATAATTTTATCACAATCATGATATTCCGCAATTGTAATTTTTTGATTTATATCTCCATACGTTATAATTCGGACAAATTAGCTTATGCGCTTCTGGTAGAACTAGAATCTGGATATTGGCCATTTTAGTTCCACACACAATAGTTACTTCCGACTCATAAATCAATGCAAAGTATGCTACAGTAGAATCTGAGTGTCGAATTTACTACACTGAAATCAGATTACCAATTATGGCTAATAACTTACAAACTCAGATGAAAAACGTTTTTTTTTTCCTTTGTCTAGGATCACTTTGGTTGTCAACAGGCTTGACTGCACATGACTGTAAAGTAGTGAAAATTGCCCTTGATCTTGGTTGTTTGTTGGTGCCCTTGAAAATCACAATTTTCAACTTCAAAAAATTGTGATTTTGACTGCTTTTTGCCTCATGATTCTGGTTCCGCGGTTTTCACACAAAAATGTCTATTACCTCACGTGATTTGCTTGTAGATCACATCCTGCAACTCACATCCAGTCTTCCTCCTGCAAATA
Source organism: Taxus chinensis (assembly GCA_019776745.2). NCBI lineage: Eukaryota > Viridiplantae > Streptophyta > Pinopsida > Cupressales > Taxaceae > Taxus > Taxus chinensis. The sequence continues at coordinate 776,129,334 of CM034146.1, forward strand.
CAAATCATGTCCAGTCTTCCTCCTTTCAACTGTTACTTCCCGCGCCCTTTCCACGACTGGGAAATTCAAAAATGACTATTTGAGAGTCTGAGACTATAAATAGGGCGAGTGCCGACTAGAGATAGTTGTCCTCACCCTATCCCTATAGGTTGAGTGCCCATATATTATCTAGATCTATCACTCTCCCCAACCTGACTATAGAGAGTTGCCCTCCTTCGCTGGGGGCCTCCATTGTGGGAGTGCCGACTACTGACTATATATAGCCTAGCTGCCCTCCCCATCTATAGCCCTCTCAGTGGAGTCTCTCACCGTCAGTCGAGGCCCCCTTATAAAATGACTATTTGTGACAATAAAACCCACAAATGCTGTTTCTTCCTCCTGATCTCTGCCTTAACAATCTGATTTGGGCGTTCGGATGTTTTTACTTCACAATTTCTTCTTCTGCATTGCCCTAGCAAAACTGTTTGGTCTACTTCACCTTTATTTTTTTCCTCTGTCATGCCCTAGCATGAGGTTCTGAATGAAAATGTCTTCAAAATCGTGCTTCTTTTCAGCAGGTCTGTAACTCACATACCTCTACAAATTGTGGTTCTTTTCCTTCACGAAAAACAAAATGAGACTGTATTTTTTTTGTTCTTCGGAAATTGTGGCATAAAAAGCTCACGATTCTGTGCTTTTATTCTGGTCTTCTGTGAATCCTCCTGTCGTGCTTCTCCTAATGTGCCCTATCATGAACACGTGCTCTTCACTGCCTTCGATTTACAGTTCATACCCTGCCAGGGCTTCCCTGAACTCTGAACGACCTCTTCTTCTCTTTCCGCAGTTTGTACCCAACTCTTAGTTCCTTGAACTCTGCAACTTGCTGTTTGTATCCTCCTCCTAGCGCCTCCTCGCACTGTGTCTCTGCTACCAATGTTACTAAATATGAGAGAGAATGAAGAGAAATGGTACAACTCACTTAGAAAATGATAAGATATGTACGTGTTCTTCATTTTACTAAGCTGAAAGGAGTTACAATATGGTTAGGTTAGTCTATAATGAAATAACTCAAGTACATTAACTAATGGTTGATTAGTTAATGGTTACACAATGACGTTAATAGCTTTATTTTATTCATTTGGTAGTTGGTTCAAATGCTTGATTATATTTGTTTGATGCATAGTTCAAATGCTTAGTCTATTCATTTAATAGTTCAAATGCTAGATTATATTCATTTGGTAGCTAGTCCAAATGCTTGATTTTATTCATTTGGTAGACAGTTTAACTGCTTTAATACATTCATATGATAGGTAGTTCAAGTGGTTAGAGGTTCTTGTTTGTTAGAAGCATAGTTAAAAAATTCGACTCAGAGATTACTTGGCTGTGCAAAATTTTGACTCGTACTTGGGACTTGGGTGTTACTCGGCATTACTCGACAACTTTATCGCTACTTAAAATACATATAAATTCATAAAATAATCTTAATTAACATGTAAAATGTCGTTAAATGACATGAGAAATGAATGAAGAGAATGCATAAGTATATTTTATATTATTTTTTGACCAAAAAAGAGTACTAAGTACAAACTACAATGCTTATAGATTCATAGATGCCTTCACTCATCTTCATCCTATGATAACTGCATATAACAGTAACACAATTGCCCTCTGCAGTCGGTTCACAATGCTTCCAAGAAGTGTCAAGGAACTTCGGCTTACGACGGGCAGTTGAACCAAGAAGTGTCAAGGGACTTAGGCTTACGACGGGCAGTCGAACCGGACACCGATGCCGTTATTCAACAACAAGATTAAACCATATAACACAACTTTTTTTAATTGTAGAAACTAACCCTAGCTGCTAATCAAAGGAAGTAGATATCTTACTAGAAAGGTATAATAGTCTTATTGAGGAGTACTTCAAAGGTAATCAGATAGCATACATTTTTCTGTAGAATCTAGATTGGAATGAGACTTGAGTGACAACTATGTAATGTACATTATAAGCACTAAACTGCATTTCATTTTCACGTTGGATTTCTTTCATATTCATGTATTCCTAAAACAAAATAATGAAAATGAATACCTGTAGGCTGTCTATATTCCTTGAGGCTTGTAAACCTTAGTTAATTACTATGTATTCTTTGAGGCTTGAAGACCCTAGGCTTGTCCCACTGTCAATCACGACTCCCAAGTTACACTTTAAAAACCCTAGTTCCATTGTCACAATGACTGTATTCGCAGAGGAAAAACGCTGAAAATACAGTGCTGTTTTTTGGAACAAAATCATTTTTTTTTTTTTTTTGGGATTTTTATTCTTTCACTGGCCAAGTTGTGGTGATTAATCGACGATTTTTACCGAGTAATTGCAAATATTACTCCGCAAAAATCACCGATTAATTGCCATTAAATTTTTTGCAATTTTCTTGTCGATTTCTTGTTTTTTCTTTGACTCACTATTCGTTGTGATTTATCTCTGATTTTTAAATCTATGTTTCGAAGGATCATATGTTATTATGCATCATTTTGACAAGTGGATCAAATGATTTGATGGCTTAATTGATGAGTAGATCAAGTAAGCGTCTTGTACAATAAGGCAATTTGAGGATACTGAACTAGTAAGCTTTGTACTAAGTTGTTGGGTAGGCCAACAAGTACTTGGTGCCAAGCTAACAAAGTCGTTCAGGGATTTGGTGGATAGAGTCATATGAGCTCTAACTTGACACCAAATCTTGGATGTACAGGAGGGAGGGAGGATAACCAGGGTTAGTTATGGAGTTAAATAAATGAGGGTGGCTATTCATTTAGGTTAGAAGGTTGGAAGTGGTTACTGCCCTTTTTTGGTCAGGTTGAACAGTGATGTGGTTGAAAAATTTTCTGACCAGTTTTTCTGGTTCCTGGATTGCTTTCGATGTTGGAGCAACTTTATTATATCAGAAACTTTAATTTGGCAAATTATTCTCATGTCTATGGAATCGGTAGACAACTAAACATATAAGCTACTGATATAGACAAAACAACCTTTATTGCATCAATGGCATATGGGGAAGGATATAAGCATGCCATATTAGAGTGTTGATTTCTGTTTTTCTTTTGTGAGCTACCTGCTTAAGATGTTTAACTTGTCTATTTGAATGTTTGTTTTAAATTCCAATAACAGGTGTTTTTCATTCTTTTCAGCAGAAGGAAAACAACTTACAATTTTTCATTCATGGAAGTGGCTGCTGTAGCTACTGTTACAGAAAAAATATGTAACTCTGATGTTGTCATTGAAGAAGAGTATGCTCGCCAGACAAATTCGCTTCAGGAATTTTATGAAATTCCAAGCATTGAAAACGCATGGATTTCTCAACCTAGCATTAGTATGGTATTTTTACCATTTACTCTGAGTTTATCCTTACATTTGGTCACTTTTTGAGCTTCGTTTCATCTTTCTTGTGTTCTAATAGAGTTTTACTGAGCATCAACATGATATGTTCAATTTCTTTATTTTTTGTTGTGTTTTTATGAATCTTTTATTCTTATGTTCAAATTGTTGTTGCTTGTCAAAAAAATAAAATAAAATTGGGCTATATGCATTGTTATCCTTACACTTTTAGTTTGGGACAGCTCGGCATCTTCTCTTTATGCATTGTTATACTTACATATTTAGTTCAGGATAGCTTGGCATCTTCTCTTACCTCCTAAAACCTGTATGGACAGCACTTTATCTTTGTGCTGATCTCTGTGTTATAGTTTTATTGTTTCTTGTGTTCATTTGTTGACATGCACATGGGCATATAGGCTAGTCTAATTAGTTTTTTTTTTATCGTTTCTTTCAATTATGATGTTCTAGGGAATGGCTTGCAAGTGATGATATCTATGAGCCAGTTGAATCTTCCAGCAAATAAAAAGAGGAAGTTTGTTCTCTCGGCACATATCCCGGAGGAAATGAGCAATCCTACTGATTGTAATTGGTCACCATTTCCTGTTGAACATATGGGGGCATCGCTGGTTGTTCCTTCACCTTCAGGTTTGAATCTCCTTGTTGTTCGAAATGGAGAACCAAGCTCAAAAGATGCATCAGCTCTTGTACAACTTGAAATTTGGGGTCCTGCTCAATTGCGGAAAGAGATATTTGTTCCCGCATCTGTGCATGGTCCTTTGTTTACAGATGGATGGTAGTCACTCAATCCAACCATAACTTTTAAAGGATGTTTTAGAAAAAAATACTCTCTGATATTTGGTGTCTGGACAAATAAATCTGAAGTCATTTTTCTTTGTTACGGGGCATTTCATTCCTAGGCTTACTTAGTGCTCTGTGATGTTAACGTAGGTTTGAAGGCATTTCGTGGAACTCAGATGAGACTTGTATAGCTTATGTGGCAGAAGAACCAGCTACCACTCAGTCTGTATTTAGTAGTTCTGGCTACAAGCCAGGTTCTTCAGGTGAAAAAGAGCCAGGAAGTTGGAAAGGCCAAGGAGATTGGCTAGAGGATTGGGGGGAAACATATTCGGGAAAAAGGAGACCAACACTCTTTGTTGTGAATATTAAGAGGTGTTTAAATCTTCTTTCTATATATGAGTGTGTGAGGGTGAATTTTATCCACTCTTCGTTTTCTAAAGACTCAAAGGACTGATTTTAGAGTTACAGTGGGACTGTGCAGGCTGTTGAAGGCATTCCAAACTATTTGAGTGCAGGACAAGTTGTGTGGGCACCACATTCTCCCACTAGTTTCTCTCAGTATCTAGTTTTTGTTGGCTGGTCTACAGATGCTAGTAACCGTCAGGCACCAAGAAAGTTAGGAATGAAATATTGTTATAATAGGCCTTGTGCTCTGTATGCACTTAGAGTACCTCTGTCGAACAAGTAAGTACATAAAGGGCACTTAGACACTTCAATATTTTCTTTAAATTTCCATTCAAATGTATATGGTTTATTGCATTGCTTTCTTGTTTGGAATAAGGCTTTAATTTAGTCAAAATTTTGATATTGTTTTTGAAATTATCCTAAATATTAGTTAAAAACAAAAGCTCTTTCCGGCGCTTTGTTTTGCAGAGAATCATCTAAGGAGATTACTGGAGTTCTGAAGCTCACTGAAAACATTTCTAGTGCTTTCTTACCACGCTTCAGGTTACTACATGGAACGTTGGTGCTTTTTTTTTAATTAATAAATATTGAAATTAGGAAACTGCCTTAGAATTTTTGTATACTGTATACAGAGAATAAAAAATGTTTACACCCATGCATAGACTACAGCTAGATTATCCCTATTTCTATTAGGTTTTATGGTTCTGGATACAAACCCCAAGCTATATTATGTGTGTAGATCTAAAACAAAGATTCCATCAAAGGATAGCAGCTTATAAAAGGGAAGCTTGATAAGTTTTCATTACTATAGTAACTCAACAAATGCATTCTACGCAGGAATAACTACCCCACTACCCTTCACCATAATGATTGCATTTTGTTTTTTCATACCCTTTCCTGAGATTTAAGAAAAGTTGCATATTACCATAATGGGGTCAGAGAGTATCTTTTTGTAGCCATTATGGCATAGTTTGAAGAATTTTCCAAAAATGCCATTAAATACTCCAGTATGGTTTACGGGAGATTTTTTTTTCCAAAAAAAACCAAACAATAACACCAATGGGCTTTTACTGTGTGCTCACCGACCTTTGGTGACTGGTGCATATCTCCTGCCCAATGATTTCTCCACGCCCAAGTTCAAACTAAGTTGCCTTAATAAGGTGGGCTAGTGTTTCGGGTCCTGAGTCTCGCCAACTAAAAACCACTGTTACAGACTATAGAAAGTCAACTTCTGGATACATGTTTAGTCTTGGTGTAGGAATGATTACACTGATAAGTATAAAGAAAGCCACTGTTGTGCTCCCTTTTTCTAAGGTAGAGTATAAAGCAGCAGTTGAAGCAGCCCTTGAGATAATATGTTTTCGAAGATGGCTTTGTGACTTGTTGCTTCAACAGGTATCAATCACTCCATTATTTTGTGACAATCAAAGTGAGTTAAAGTTGGTGAACAAATCTTGTTTATCATGCACACCAAACATATTGAGGTACATCATCAATATGTTTGAGAGCTGGCACAAAACAGTGCAATTGAGTTGACCTACTTTCCCACTTTAGAATAGTTTGCTGATCTCAATGTGGCATCAACTAGGTAAGGTGGTAAAACTCACATGCAACCACACGGGTAATTTGTATTTACATCTATTGCACCGGTATACCGGGAAAAATAGCGGCAGCGGTATAATGGTGCAATTGGTATGTGACTCCAAGGATTCGAGCGGGCAGGATGCACATGAGATTGGATGATCTAGTTGTTGAACAGCAACAGGTTGGCATCATGGATAAAAATTTTGAAGGTAAAGGAAGCAGATTCATGGCTTCTTGGTCAGATCCCCATCCTGGTGGTCGCCACATCTCTCGAGCTTCTGCTCTTTGCATCATGTGTTGTAGTGTCAAACCTTCTCTATTTTGGTGTGAGGTAAACACAATTCTGCATTTAAGGCTTCAGGAACTTCAGTACATCCCAGGCACGGTCCTGTATCTCCCAGTGGTTTGCAAGGGTGTCACTGAGGATGAATTCACTACTGTTATGTTTCTGATTTCTGACAAGGACGGCTCTAAGTAAGAGAAAGTTAATGTCTTCCTGTGTAGTTCTGGAGGAAGAGCTTGTTTAGTGTTTCCTGTTTATGTCTTGACATGATCTCCTTTCTTTCATCTTAATTCACAATGGTTAGAATATTTTGTTGTTAGCCTAGGGTAATTTTGGGACTCCAATTCTCAGAAGGATATGCTGGGTATTGAGGAATGTAGCATTTTGTTTAAGGTCGTCTGAATATTTTATGAAAAATAATTGCAAGGAATTTCATGATAATTTTATGCTGTGCTTGTTGGTAATTAAGGGCCTGTATTTGGTGTTTTAAATTTTATAATGGGTAGAGGACCTTTGTTAAAACCCCGATTGATCTATACAAAAAATAGATTAGTTGATTAATTGTAACCCTCAACATTCAGGGATCAACCTTAGAGGATTAATGGTTGTATCTCTTACATGCATGAATAATCTACAATGGTGAATTAACCTGACAATTCACACTATTCTGTACGGGTAATTCTCTTTCAAGCTCAAGACTTAATTAAAAAATGAATTCCCAAAAGGTTGTATTGAAGCTGTTATATATCTATAATGTGCTTATGGAGGAAGAAATCAAAATTTCAGGGATTTGCAATGAATCCTCATTGGGTTCAGTTTATAAATCTTCTTCTTGCTAAATGTATCTCTCCTAGTTCAGCTTAGGAGTCCTTCAGTTTGGCACTAATGTCTGTCATATGTTCTTAGACATTCATCAGAGTTTTCTCAACTCCATTCTGAACTATTTCCTTTATAATGTTTGTGCTTTGTTGTTCTTGACATTCAGCAGTTCTTTCTCAGTTCCATTTGGATCTTCTTCCCATGTAATGTCAGTTCTAAGCAAATAAGCTAAAAGCTCAAATTTATTTCACAAGATTGTTGAGGATTATATCAATTTCCTTCTTTCTAATATAAACAAGAATATTTATGGTAACTATGGGCCACCATTTAGCTTACTGGTTGAAGTTTGATTTTCTTTTCAAACATTTAGGATCAGTTAGATGTTATAAAGTTTCATTTCGCTGTGAAGTTATATTTTATTGTGCTTTCCTTCACAGAGATTCTAGAATAAGCACTTGAAGAAATTTACTAGGAATAGTTTCTTGAGTCAAGGTTAGCTATGCAAACATCACGATAATGAGAGTTCGTCACATGAATATCTCATTTACTTGCTTGTAACTTGGAGACAATGGCACAATAATATATACTTTTCCATGCAGGACATTTAAATTTTTGTTTTAAATGATAAAATTTATAGAACAAGTTTGACCATTGATACTATGGATATACTTTCTAGAACAAGAATGAATAACTATTTTTGAATTACTCTGATATAATACTCTTTGTTTGCAGTCCAGATGGGAAGCTTTTGATCTTTTTGTCTGCAATCACTGCTGTTAATACTGGAGCACACTGTGCTACCAATTCTCTCCACAGCCTGGATTGGCCTTCTAGTGTTGCAATCCATTCAAAACGTGAGATAAATGACCTGGTATGCTATTCCTTTGTGCATTTCTTTTTTGTGTAGATTATTTTACAATGCTCCTGTGTTATGATATTTCACAGAATTTCAGATTATATGGAAACTATTTTCCTTGTTCTGTGATATTAGAAGCTGGTAATAATTGTATGCCTGAAATATTCTACAGCAGGGCATGCGACCATGCCAAGCTATATTTATTAGACATCCCTGGTTTCCTCCATACACAATGATCTGGGCTATCGTAGATATGCCCATTCTTCTATCTACAGAGTCATGCCATATATTTATGGATCTCAAGGCTGGGAGTGGTTGACCAGTTTGTAAAAAGATGACTGCTGCTAATAATTACTGGCACTTGGACACCCATATGACCAAAAGATATCCCGAGATACGCAAGGGATAAATGATTGGTAAAAGAGTGAGGCAAATAGAGTGTGAGAAAAATATTTTATTCTTTGGGGGTCTTCTTCTTAAGTGCTTTCGTAATGTTAATAATGTCATATTATCAAACATTTTGTGGCAGGTCTCCTGTCCATGCCTATAAAACCATTGTAACCTGTGTTACCAAAAAACGTCCCTAGCCACCCCCGTACCCTGTCTGAAACGTTTCTGGTACAGACACGGGCACGAAACATTTCCAGTACAGAAATGGGTACGAAACGTCCCGGAAACGTCCTGGTTATTTCCGGGAAGTTTCTGGCACATTTTTAGTTTTAAAAGCTAAAAAACATAAAAAAAAAACAAACTAATTTTTAATATTTATTGCTCCTAAACCTAATCTACCCACCCAGACTTCCTAAAGACACTTCCTAAAAGCTATATAATGACATCTTTGGTCCATTCTAAATCACACTCTTATTTTTCTTGTTAAATTCAGTTTTCATTAAACTAACATTTAGCATTGTGAAGAGCAAAAAGACATCAAGGAGCAGCTAATCATTAAACTTATCATGTATATATGAAACATTGAAATTGTAACCATGTTGAATGATGAATCTTTAGAACTTCAATGAATACAAAATATTTTGAGTGCTTTTTCAGTTATCTCTAATGGATCCACGGACTAAAATTTTGAAAATGAGTACTATGCATATATATATATATATATATATAAATTTTTTTTTTGTAATTTAAAAAAAATAAAATTTATTGTACAGAGTCCAGACATTTACCTAACGTTTCGTACCCAAGGTTTTATTGAAAATCAGCGTTTCCGCGTTTCGGACCCGTACCGGTACCCATTTCCTGGCAACATAGATTGTAACCATTCAAACTAATGTCCATAAATTACTAGTCATTAACATTGAATCTGTAGGGAAAGAGGTTTGCTGGCCAATCATTGTAACTCATATGACTTGGCATTAAATGCTCAGATAACTCAAAGTTGAGTAACACTAAAATGTACATTATGCTTAATTGAGGCATCCCCACTTTGGTATATTGCTGCCTAAAATTATAAATTTCATCTAGTATTTTAAATGTGACTATCATATCATAAGAAACAGAAGTCGTTTTAAACAATTATATTAGTTTCCTTCAAGTTAGAAAATGATGGCATGTAGATTCTCTATACCAATCATTCACAATGTTCCTTAGAGTTGCAGGAAAGGCTCTTACACAATAGTTATTGTCTAGTCCATTTGCTTTCCAGGTTGTCTCGCAAACATTGCAGTGTTGAACTGGGTCATCAGCATGACTTCTATGTAATGTGTACAATTTTTGTTCGTCGAACCATTGTGCTACTGCTAAGGATTGACAAAGTGTGGTCCTGTACTTTACCAACCTCTTCTTCCTCACCACTGTCAAAGGTGACCTGCAATTTCTCACCTCCACTTACAATCCTGCTGTTTGAAGGGAGTGAGTGAAGGTTGAATGTAGAGAACATAACACCTGCAAAATGTATTAATATTGAGGACTCCCATTGGGAATCAAATTACTGAATGCCGATTATGTTGCAAAAAATGTCTGGTCTAGTGGAAATCTGATATCCTCTTGGTAACTTCACATCCTTCTTATATAATAACCCTTCACTCATTTTGTGTCTTCAACCATTCCTTGTCTCCTGTCAAATCAAAATGTTAAGCACGAGATACTTTCTTCTGCTCCCTCTTGGAAGCAAAACATGTGAAATGTAAAGGTGCTTGAATTTCTTCTCTTCTTCTACCATATCTTCTCATGAAATTCATCAAATGCGACCACTGTTCTCATTACTAGCACAACCTTGAAACTCGACATTGATGCTGAAACAATCCTTATTTCATCAGGTCAAATGTTTTGCAATGTTGATACTTGATAGCAATGATAACATTAGGTGATTCACATTAATGTACTCGGAACACAAACCATATGCAAACACACAGATATAGAGAAGTATAATATTGGAATTGGATTAATCCAATGGTGGAAACTCATGTTGGCATGCAATCTCCATGCAGGGTTTGATGCTCTCACAAGACAAGTTTCTTGAAGGCTATTAGTCTTTATGTATTGCATTGTGAGTGATTGACCATAAAGGATAAAACCAAAGGGGGGCCCTAAGATGGAGTTGGCGGCCCATGCATAAAGATTGGTAATGTTTGGGAGTGATTACTCACCCAACTTAACACTAGCAACATAATACTTTATTACAGAGTGATTGCCGACATGTTTACATAGGTGTTTTATTTTGAATGGTGATTCACCTATGGTTGCCCAATGCGTCTAAATGTGGTGCCATGGAGGAAAACTAAAAAATCAAGAGATCTTGAAGTTATAGGGTGCATATGACCATGTGGAATACCAATAGAAACCAAAAGATACACACATTCAGATGATACAGATATTAGCATAAATGCTCTTCCATTGATCATTAATTGGTAGGTACAAGAATGATAAAAGATGGGAGTCAGTCATGACGCTGAGGAACACAATATGCTTGCTAGTCCGAAGAAGAACTGAGAATCTTCTTGTGCGAGCTAACATTGACAAATTTTAATTTCAGAGAGCTTGTTCTCCCTCATTGGCAATGGTTGACAAAATTGTTTGTTTTCTTGGAGTCTTGGAGGTGCAAACTATATGATTGAACAGAATTTCTGCTTGTGGGATATGCCTCAGAAAGCAAGCATTTTCCATGCACACTGTGGACTTCTATATCATCATGGTCTCCTGCACATAGTTCAAAGATGTCAAAATTATCCAATGCAGCAAGTACATGTCCTCACATGCTGAAATCTCTTTTGTACAGGCTAATAAAGAGCATTAAATCTTTGATATCATTTTAGAGCTTATAAAGATTTATGGAGGCAAACCTCTCGGATCCCGAACGTTCTTTATTTTGGAACGTAACACATGTATAATGTACAACTGAACACCAAGCTTATGACTGAATATTTTTGGTCTATAAGCTGCCAACTCTCAAAATGACACCTAATGTAACTTTCATGGAGTTGCAAGGGGTTAAAATTTTATGAACCTATCCATAGGATTTGCTAAATACTTGGTGACAAATTCCACTCCTACATAATAAGCTTTTTTATGACACCTAAACATGAAATTAACAATTATTTCTAACAATAAAAGAAACCAGAGAACCTCCATAGTATTCATCGAAAACAATTGAGTTCACCCAAAACAAGTCAGCATAGACTAGAATTCATGGCCGTGGTGTCTGCATATTTTGATTCAATCATTTGACACACAAATAAATAAAAATTAACACAAATAGCATGGCCAAAAAGAAAAATACTAAAATGAGCAAATAATTAATCCTTTTGATATTTCAGGGGTAAGGTTTCAATGATTTGTGGATCCGTAGGATAGTGAAATGGGGGTAACGTCATGAGAGCCATGGTTCTCAACCAAATGTAACTGCTGGCCCAAATGATTCTCAAGACTCTTTTGAGAATCCTTGGAGTCTAAAGAAATTTGCCGAATGGGAATCTTGTTATGAGCCCGAAACACCCTAATTCTAATATTATGATCCCAAAATTCTTTGATTCAAAATTATGAGCCAAAATGCTTTGGTATCATTATTAAAAACCAAAAATATCTGAATGCCGAAATAGTTTTAATATCACTGTAAAGAATTGACACACCAAGATAAATTTGCAAAATAGAAGAATGAGGAGCAACAAGACCATATCAGTAAGTACTTGTATGCAAGGAAAACAACACTTTTTACCTCACACACTTGAGTCACCAAGGTCTTGTTGGGACAGCTGAAAACTCACAAGAAGATAGGCTTCAAGGATACAATTGGTTGGTGTGATTAGTTTGAGTGGCTTGTGCTTGTTGTTGGAGGAGTTGATGTTGTTTGTGGACTTTGTTCCCATAATTGCACAGATTCTCCATAATGTGCGTTGAGAGCCTCAAATTGGTGGACTAGGAGGTGAGGAAACGGTATGGATTGGAGAACAAGTTGACGGAGCTGTTGGTCAACATTGTTTTGATTTTTGGTCGCAAGGCGAGGCTGCATGACATGGAATCTGCCACTTTGAGTGGTTGATCCTGTCGAGTTATAAACATCAAAAAACAAGAATGATAGAAGAATTAGAAAAGAAGAGGACATGCTGGTAAAATTGTATTATGGAACAAGGTAGAAAGGATGTAATAGGAGCAAGAAAGCATAGTTAACATGTTTGGAAATCTCAATCCGTTTGGGAGGGCAAACAATCCAAAAATCTGGAATTTTCAATAAAGCTCGGAAAAATTTGGTGCATATACATATTATATTTGAGCATAATTTATAAATATGCAAAAATTGACATATACAATGGAAAACATTAATAATGTAAAATACAAAGGCCATATATTTTATATTAAATAATATATAAGGGTGTTGGATGTCTTTTTATAGCCAAAAACTTTAAAAAATAAAACAATTAAAAAAAAAAACAGGGCCAACCCGGGCAGAACTTGTTCGGGCTGGCTGAAAAATCTGGATCTGGCCGGATTTTGTGCAGATCCGGCCAGATTTGTTTACTATGCATGAAGAAAAGAGGAGAGTATTTCATTCTCTGAGTAGTGCATGCCTCTCCAAATCTAAATTAAATGCTTGAAAAGTAAAACATACACTAATGCGGATGGCTAACAAATCACTCCATAACACTTCCCAAACCACTCAAGCAAGCCTACAACAAAGTAAATGCAAGTAACAAACAAGATCTCTAAGCTCTAAATCAACTGCTGAAATGGAAACACATAAGGTGTCTGACTAAACAAATAAAACTTACACTAACAGGAAATGAATCACACCGAAACACTTTCGAAGCCACTCACGCAAGTCTACGGGAAAGTAAATGCAAGTAAGAAACAAGATCACTAAGCTCTATCAAAAACAATGAAATGGAACAAGCAAGGTGTGTGATTAAACTAAACCTAGGCTTGTTCAAACAACACACAAGGCCTGAGTCTAATTGCGAAATTGATAAAAGAGAGATGGAGAAATGCACCCCATCTTTTTTTTAATGAATTTAATAGCAATTCCAAGCAAATGCAAAGTTCTGCAAGTTAGCTCAAGAATACTCTATTATCTCTAAAGTAATCTCTAAATACAAAATGAAGTGTCTAAGATATGAAAATAGAGAAGACTATTGAAGATAGAGAGCAACTTGGCCACAAGTGCACGAGCTATAAAAGATGATGCAATGAAATGGATGCATAAAATATCAACAATGCCTTATGTGAAGAGTGATTCTAATGTGATGCAAACTAGCTTATGAACTGCAGGAATAACAGAAAGGATGACTCAAACAAACTACAAGATATCTAGGATGTGCAAAGTGCAACCGAAGTATGTCAAGGATGCAAGGAAGTCAGCAAAGAATGTTGTGGATATGCTTGAAGTCAGCTCCAAAACTTATCTCAAACACAAGAACAATGCATAATGAGTTGCAAGGAATCTCTATGGGAACAATGCTGATATGACCAAGAAAAGTACAAAGACAAGTTGCAACAAACTTAAACAATGCTGAAATGACTTAGAAATGTACTTAAACAATGCTGAAATGACTAAGAAATGTACTAAGACAAGTTGAAACAGCAAAAAAAAATAGCAAAACTTTAAAAGTTGCAAAAGTTTCTTAAGCTGCCAAAATTGTCAAAGTATGCAAGGATGAGCATTGAATAATTAAAATACACTAATAAGTGACTGAAATGGACAAGAGGTGAGACAATACGTGTAATGAGTATGAAAAAAACAACAAAAAACGAGAACAATAGTGAATTGAAGAAGAGGAGAACTTGTAAATGTGGAGGCACCTAAATTTGGCAATGACAACATTGGTTTTATCCCTAAATCATGACTTGTGCGCACATTCCGAGCCCAAATGCCTATCCCCAGTTTCATGCATGACTTGATGTCCTCAATGAAACTATTCAGTTGCTTACAATATTGCTTGCACCAGTCCACAACTGTCTATCACCTCCAAGTGCCATGTCCAAATGTTTCCAGCACCTCTCTCCTTCTTTGTATAGGACTGCCAAACAGGGGCCAAACCGTCCAACGGTTTGGTCTGAAATTGGTGGTTCATCCCAACCACCCAACAGTCACTTTTCTCAATTTGATATCTTTCTATAGGTCGGTACTTTCCTCATGGGTTGGTTTCAATGCAAAATTATACCTATGAACCCCTATATATGCAAGTCAAATGCACTGAATTACTCACTTGGCACTTTCAAGAGCAGCTATAGCGAATATCATTCCTAAAGCACTCTAAGCTCTCCAAAATTCCTAAAAAGTAGCAACACACTCTAGGAGCAACACCTACATGGATATGAAGCACAGTCAACTTGGTTATAGAGTCACACTTCCCAAGCTAGAGACCATCCAAGCCAAGTCAAGCTAAGCACATCAAGCCATTGTTGCACTATCAAGTGATAAAATTGTCAAAGCTTGTTGCATCCATATAGATATCAAATGCTAGGTGGAGATACATGCGGTTTGAGGCCTCTATAGAGTATTGCCAATGTAGGTGGTGTACGGATTGTAGTTCAACCCAACCACTAACTTTTTTGTAGGGTCTTCCACTTGTGGTTAGGGTTTGAAACTATTTCACATCATACAGAGGATTTTGCACATATGTGACACCTAGGGTTTCACAACAAAGCATAGTTATGAGGTTCGTGCACACACACACGAATTTATAGGAAGCCAGAAGCTTGTCATATGGAAATGCCAAACAAGTACAAAACGCCCAAATGGTTCCATACACATCTAATGGTTCCATACTTGCTCAAATTTCCACTCCAGATTAAGAGACGAAGCACTTGCAAATAATTTCCAGCCCACACAATCATACAACACTGCCAGATTAGCTTCCTAAGTTTGTAATCAGCTAAGTTCACCCTCTTTCTTCTGTTTTCACCTTCTTAACAATCATTCCCAATATTCTATCTTGTAAATTGCTAATAAAAGTATATTCTGATTTATGCATTAATATTATTAATTAATCTAAATATATTCCTTGTTGCTAACCCTTAATTCTACGAATAAAGAAGAACCACATTCTAATCCAACTCTAATTTATCTACCTAGGGTTGAATCAAAAAGTTGTGAAAGTTTGATTTGCTGTCAAAATGTTTCAGAATGCTACAAATGTTGTAAATCTTTGCCAAAACAACTATGAGAAATAATATTAGTGGGAACAATGAATAATCAAGTGAGAAAGGTAACAAACCGAGTGAGAAAGGTAACAATGGTACAAGAGAGAGATAGTTTGATGCATTGGTCATAATACTTAGGTGAACGTTTGTTATCCTTCTTTTGCTACTTCAAGGACATTTGTTATATAGTTACAACCTCAAAAAAAACCCAATCACCTACTTGTAAATGCCTTCCGCTCCTATGCTGGTCAGCTTGCTGTTTCATTCAATTCTGTGGCATGGCCATGTTCTCTAAGACTAGAAAGCACCTCTTAATGGTGTCGAATGTGCTCTACTTTTGTGCGAAATCCTGGTTGCACTTTCAAGGATGATACGATGGATCGTGGATGATATCCATACAATGCCATAAATGATGACATTTTGGAGGAAGTATGGAAAGAGGTGTTATACCACTATTCTGTTAGTGGCAGCCAGTTAAACTAATGGGCCTGTTTATAATAAGTAGATCAACACAGACAACCCTCAAAGTTTTTTTTTTTTTTTTTTTTCCCTCACTTTGCCAACAGGTTGAGGGTGATATGAAGAGATGTGAGCTAGTTGATTACCCAAACAAGTGATCAAATAAAATCCTGAAATTACTAGTAAATATGGCATCATGGTCACATACTATAATATTTGGAGGCCCATGTAGCTTCTGAATTGTCTCCATGAAGGCTGCTGCCACCATGCTTGCTACAAAAAGGATTCAGTAATGTGCATAAATGAGCATATTTTGTGAGCCTATTTACCACAACCACGATGGCATTTTTTCCTCTCGATTTGGGCAGCCTCCTGAGGAAATCCATGGAAACCTCCTCCTAATGTTGTCTTGGAATAGATAAAAGCTGCAAAAAACACGGAATTTAATTCTCTCCCTTATTTTGCTGACACATGAAACATTTTGCCATGAATTTCTGTACATTGCCTTTGATTCCTTTATAAAAAATATTGCTTGATTGTATGATAAGCCTTTAGGAATTTTGAGTCTCGTAGCTAGAGAAGCATGGAGCTTCTGTAGCACCTTATGCTTGAGGCTCGAGTTTTTGCAAAGGTAGACCCAATCCTTGTGCCAAAGGGAGTCAGCCTCCACACAAATCTATCTAAAGTGCTCGGTCTCGTTAAAGTTGTTGAATGAGATGCCACATATTTGGGTCTTGCTGCCACTCCAATCTTGCCTCATCCACCCAACCCCCCTTGGAGAATTGACATGGCACACAACCATGCGTTTGTCTTTTCATGCCATCTGGAGAGCTTGTTTGCCACTGCATTTTCCTTCCCCCCTTCTTGTAGATGTTTTCAAAGTCATAACCCAACATCTTAGTAACCCGTTTTTATTGCTCTTGTGATGAAAGCCTCTATTTCAAAAAATATTTCAGGCTGTCGTGATTTGTTTCCTCTATGAATTGTCCATTACATCAGATGTGGCTGCCATTGTGTGTTGCATGAAGAATAGGCAACATTTATCTCTTAAACGGGCTTGAGAAATTCTTACTTTTGGTTTGGCAACTTTCAAAAGCGATGGGCTTGCCTTCCTGCTTTAAAACTACACTCATACATGGTTTGAGGCATCACACTCCACAGAGAAGGTTTTGGTAAAATTTGAAGTGGCTAGAACTAGAGTGATGCACACGGCCTCCTCAAGCTTCTCAAATGCTTTGGTCGTTGCCTTGCTCAAATGGAAGCAATCCTTTTTCAATAAAGCTGTGAGTGGTGATGTGATGCCATAGTTTGCATACTCATACTTGGCCAATACTTAGCAGACCCAACAAAATTTCACTTGGCAAATACTCGACAACTTAAAAAAAATCTAGATTTCTTTAAAAAACATAAATTTTATGCAAATTATAGTTACAAAATGCTTCAAATGAGTTTGTAAAACGTTGGGAAAGTTTTTTCTATTAGATTTAAATACAAATAGAGTACAAACTCACATCATCATGTGAATACAACAAGCTGATAAGTCTTATGAATTTATGATGATTGTTATTGAAAATTATCAACATAAATTCCATATCTATGCAAGTTTCAAATTAAAATAATTTACATTTTCCTCTTCCCCGGTCTAGAGAAATATTGGGGAGAGGGTCTAGCGCCTCTATTAGTGCCCACACTCAGTGGCAACTGCTCGCTCCTCTTAGAAGGATGCGACTGTGGATCCACCCTAGTAGTAGATGGCGGTGGCTCTTCTGTTGCATGTTCGACATCATCTCCAAGGATTTCATCCAATCCAATATCTCCTGCTTGTGCTTCTCCCAAAATAGCTTCCCTTTCGAAAGCAACATTATCATCCTCTATGAACATGTGTGTTTCCTCTTCTTGCTCAGTCCAATTGTTCTATGGATCAATTTCATCCAAATCAATTGGCTCCTGTGATGCGGCCTCCACCTTTCTTGTGCGAAACCAAAGATTGTATTGCACAAAAACTAGGCCATTGAGGTGTTTTTGAGTCAACTTGCTTGGCTCCTTTGTGTGAATGACCTCAAACAAACTCCAATTGCACTCACATCCGGAAGCGCTACAAGGTTGGGATACAATCCAGAGGGATAGTTTTTGACTCCCCAATTTTCCCACCAAGAACGTACAAACAAGATAATCAAAAGTTTATAAGTAATTAATAATTTTAAATTTGTAACTTATAACATATAAGTAAATAGTCTAATTTTTGTTACTTGGTGGCTAGGTGGTTCTCTCTTTGACAACTAATGCTGAAGAAAAGAGTCTCCCTTGAGCTTGCTTGTAATTTTGCAATTCTAAGATAATGAGGTGTCTCACCTCAAGCTCAAGTGTCATTCTCGCAATGCTTGTTGAGAGGCCCTCCATAAGCTCCCCGTTAACATTTGTGAAGCCATCAAAGAAAAAAAACTTGGGGTTGAGGTAGTTCCCCGTTGTATGAATGGGTTGGTGGAGTTGATTGTTCCACCTCTTGATCAATTATCTCGAGACCAAATCTGGCTATACCCCCCTATAATAGTTTTGGATGGCCTCTTTGGCCCTATCCATGACCTCATAAATATATCCTTCCGGGTTTTCCTCTCCATCAACCAAACACAAAATCCTCACCAACGGATTTGACACCTGAAAACAAATTAAACTTTAAAGTTACAAATAAAGTAAGTAACGATATAGTTAAAAAATGCTAATAAAGGAATCGACTTGAAATTTAAATTGAAGTTTGAAGTTTGAAGTTATCTTGATGATCTCTGCATCTCTATTTGCAAAGATATAGTCAAAAACTGTCTTTGGAGTCCTCTTTCCATCGACTTTCTTTGAATATTATGAGTCTAGCCATGTTTGACTCACAAACATTTGCTTTAACGATGTCGACAAACTAGAAACACTTTGCAATGTTAGGAAGTTAGTTGCAAACCTCGCAACACTTGCTCGCACAAACCCTCTTTCCCTGGTGTGTTCTCTCATCAAGCTGAGAACCCAAGGGTGATTATAGATGTACTTGATTATATTTCTTGCATCTTCTACAACCGGTTTCACCCAATCAATTTTGCCAATGTCCTCCAAAAGAAGATCAAGGCAATGGGCCGCACAAGGGGTCCAAAAGAGTGATGGATGCCTTTCTGATAGTAGTCTTCCATCCACCACATATATTGCTCCATTGTCAGTGACAACTCTCACAACATTCTAGATACCCACCTCTAAGACAACCTCCTCTAACATAAGGTTCCAATTTTCTTGCATTCTTTGCTATGTTATAGGCATCAATTGACTTCAAAAAAATCATCTCGCCATCTCGCCATTTAAAATGCTAAAAAGTAGATGAGGGTGCGGTTCGTTCCATCTATCCATTCATTTGAAAGAATGGTGCATCCGTATATTTACCACTGTTTATTTTTATTTTCTAGGATTGACGTTGTATTTATAACCGCACCTTGGAGTAGGTTTCCCACTTAAATCTTGAGGGTGCCTTGTACTCTTTCCATGCAACTGTCGCTGTCACCAAATACTCTCAATATGGGCTCTTTGCCACATTGAAGGGAAGGTTGTTTTAGTGCCAAAAAATTGCACATGCCGTATTTACTTCCTTGTGCACATCCTTGTTATAGTTTGTACCTTCCAACGAAGGTTCTGCCCCAGGTATGTTTCTAGGCACAAAAAAACTATGTATTCCTTTTCCTGAACTCGATGAATCAGATGTGTCTCTTCGTATTCGTGGACTGCGAGTAGAGCTCACAATCGTTGCCACATCGACCTTTGATTCCCCTTCCATTTCAGGTCTAATGGTTGCTGCTATGGTTGCTCGCCCTTTCAAGTTTCTTCTCATGCCAACTCAAGCTTTGACCTTCATCTCTCGTGCCTCTTCTGTAACATTGGGACATACCACGATGTTGCATGGCAAACAATAGATGCAAAATGATACTTGAAGCAATTGATGCCTCCAAAATCTTTCTTCCCACAAATTTTGCAAACTATAGTCTCCAAAACTGCTCCATGTACAACATAAACTTCCAAGAAACAGATACAAGCATCAACGAAAATGGTTCATGCTAGTAATTTTGAGCTTAATGTTGAACTTGATGTTGACCCAGATGCCATTGTATGCTAAGTTCTAATCTGCAACACCATGCATGTTTAAAAAACTAAAAAACATTAAAAAACCATAAATTTAATTTAAAAACAACAAAATTTGAAAACAACATTAAAACCCTATGTAACCATAATTGCAATTTTTTTATTGTGAACCCTACAAATAACCCCCCCCCGCAAAAAAAAAAAATAATTTTTTTTTTTTTTTTGAAACAATACATTCCAACAATTTTGTTCATTAACAATGATAAATAAGTATAAATAATGATTAAAACCATTTAGAATCGAATGTAATGCACTCAAACTTGCAAATCATATTTGAATACAATATATAAACAACATAGAAAGAATTTACATTCTTGAAAAGAAGGCGAAAAAATGGAACTTGCCTCCAAATGAAATTATTCAAATTTTCTTTTTGAATTCGCTATAAAATCTCTTTCAACTCATGCAAAGGATGCTCAATAGCTATGTGATTACAAGTGAGGGAGTTTGAAGCATTTATAAGACAAAAAACAATGTTTTTTCAGAGTAAAATCCACGTTTTTGCACCGTCTTGCGTCCCAACTGCATTTGGTGAGTCTGCAAGGGAAACTCACCAAGTTTTGGTGAGTATATGACAAGTACTCGCGGTGAGTTTTTCTTGAAAACTCGGCAGAACTCGCTGGATAGTTTTTGGGTCGAATATTTGCCCACAGAAAAAAAATGGCAAGTACTTGTTGAGTATGTATATGATGGGTGATACTATGTTGCCATAATTCTTGACAAACTTGTAGTAGCATCCTGTAAGTCCTAAGAATCCTTGTAGGTTCTTGAGGTTTTAGGCACCTTCCACTCCACCATGTCCTCGATTAAAACTCACCTTGACTCCTTCGTGAGAAATAATGTGACCCTAGTACTCCACCTCTTTGACTCCAAAGTCACACTTAGAAGGTTTCACAAAA
Organism: Taxus chinensis; assembly: GCA_019776745.2. Lineage (NCBI taxonomy): Eukaryota > Viridiplantae > Streptophyta > Pinopsida > Cupressales > Taxaceae > Taxus > Taxus chinensis. The sequence continues at coordinate 776,150,531 of CM034146.1, forward strand.
AGTTGATGTTTCTTGAGAGTTTGTAAAGCTTGATCAACATGGTGCGAATGGTTTCCCTTGTTTTTTGTGGACCCATATATCGTCAAGGTTCACGATGACAAACTTCCTCAAAAATGGATTTAATATGGAATTCATCAAACTTTGAAATGTAGAAGGGGCATTTGTGAGACCAAAGGGCTAACAATAAATTAATAATGACCCTCATATGTTTTGTGTAATGATCGCTTTGTGCTCAAATTTGAGGAATTTGAATTTTCCCCAAAACCCTAATAAAACATTGCTGGAAATGATGACAGCCACATGTAAAAAATCTGATTTTTATGACAACAATCTGATTTTATGCAAAAACTAGGGCAGTGACCTATTTTAGTTCCACAAAACCCTAAGTAACCTAGGTTAAATTCAAATTTTAGTATCTCCCACACACAAATCTTCAGAATTACATCAACAACATGAAATCCTTGATGACATCATGCAAATAAATGCTTCAACAATAAAATATAGACTGCTGGAATTAAAAAATTGCTCAAAAACAACTGACACTTCAAAAATCCATATCTTTAGAAATACTTGGAGATAAAATGCAAATGATAGCTCAAAATGACCACAAAAATGGCAGCTATCAAATGAAATTAGAATAAGATTTTTCCAACCACCAAAACCCATTGAAAAGTGATCCCGAAATCTCTAAATGGGTCTCCCAAGCTGAAAATGAGTGTGGCAGCCCCTTAAAAGCATGCCCTAGCTGGAATTTGCGCCCTAGCATTGATGGAAACCCTTGCTTTGAAATTCTGAATTTGAAGCTCACTTGTGACTCCTGGATGAAGCCACCAATGCAACAAATGAGGGTTTTCTTCCCCAAGTGTCGTGACTATTGAGGGTTTTTGTCCTCAAAGACTGAGAATGAGAGCCCAATGCCCCAATTTCCAAGAGAGAAGTATTAAGATTCACCAAATCATCCTTACAATGAGCCCAAACATTTGCTTTATAGCCTTTTCTTTTCTTTCCTTGTGGAGCGCACCATATTGAACCCTTCATTTCTTTTCTAACATTTACTTTTTCCCTTTTAAGTTATGCTTTGGGTTGCTCCACTTGGGTATTTAAAAATAATTAATTAAATTGCACTTTTCCCTCATTTTAATAATTTAATTAAAGTGCCAATAATTAAAAATTACTTAAGCACTTAAAATTAAATTATTAATTTACTTCCTTCCTTTCCCCCCTTTTAGCCGACTGAAAATAAGCCAAGGGTCTTCTTTTTGCTTTAGTATTTAAAAATACATTTTATTTTTAATACTAATATTATTAAGTTGCCCATAAATAGAGAGTTATCTAGGCTCAACTCAAAAATATTATTAAGTATTTCTAATTTAGAAAAGGGGACATTACATTTTGAAAGGTGTTTTGGGAGTATCATCCTTCCTAATTTTGATTCGATGATATCCCAATTTGAGATCTATTTTGGTAAAAATATCAGCCGCATTAACTCATCTAACAAATCATCAATTATAAGAATAAGAAGCTTATCTTTGATGGTGAATTTATTGAGCTCTTTGTTGTCTGAGCACATGTGCCAATTGTCATCCCGCTTATGCAACATCACCACTAGAGAAGAATATGCACTTTGACTATGCGAATAATACCTACTTCCAACATCTCTTGTACCATTTTCTCAATCTCACTCTTTTGCACATGCAAGTACCTATAAGGGCTGATGTTGGGTGGCAAGTACCCCACTACAAGTTGAATGGCATGGTAATGATCTCTTTTGGGTGGAAGTCCTCCAGGCATATCTCCAAATACAACTAAGCGTTTGTCACTAATAGATTGAAGATCTGGTGGTGTCGATGCTTGTGCTTATTAAGCTTCAAGTGAATATAATTGTGCCATAATACCAATTGATCCTTTTTTGAGCAGCTTTTGCATTTGATGAAAACTTGCCCTGGGGAGCCATTGCTTGCAACTTCTTGCAATTCGAATATCTTTCCCTTAGAACTAAAGTGCGTGAATAGCTCCTAGAAGTTCATCTCTATTGTGCCCAACATAGTGACCCACTAGACTCACAAAACTATATCCATGCCCCCCACGGGAATGGCAAACATAGGGCTAGTCAAAAGGTATTCTTCCATGGTTTGTTTGATAAATTGGCATTTACCTGAGCAACTGATTGTAGCACCAAAAATCATGAATTGAAATTCTAGAGTTGGAAAGACAAAACGATTCAAATGTGTGGCCAACTTGTTGATGAAGTTGTGAGAACTTCACGAATCTAACACTGCACTCACTAGTTCTTCAAAAATCCCACTACCTTTAGGATTTGTGGGGTGCTTACCCCTGATAGTGCATGGTACGATGTGAATCCTTAGTTGCTTCCTTGAGTTTGTCTTCGGTTCTTCTTCTTAGATCAAAACTTTGTGATTTTGACTCAAAAGCATAATTGAACCAGCAGTGGAATGGAAATTTCCCTTCAAATAGAAAAAGATCTATGAAAACAAAAAAAGTGTAAGAAAAAGATATATGAAAGTAGAAAACAAATTTGCTAAAAAAGACTTAGATGCAAAAAAAAGAAAACTGATTTTCGCTTCCCTCTATAGCTGTAATGTGCCAAAAAGTTTGGCACAAATTGAAGTTCCAATCCCTCTTGTAATGAACTTACTATATTGCAAAAGCAGATTCGCAGGACATCAACAAATCACTTGCAAATAAGAGTAGAATATAGTAGATCCACACAATATAAGTGAAAATAATAGCGAAATACTGAAAGATCAGATTGAGTCGCTTCGAAAGGAAAAACCTCCACAATCCTTGCATTAAGAGCATAATTTGTAATATGTTTCTCAATAATTAAACACTATCTTCTATATACAACACAATTAGGTTGTGGGGACTCCATAATGCAATTAGGCTGGCTATTGCTGCTATGCAATATTGAAATAATTAAATGACTAAATCAAAGGTTATATGCATCGTGAGTCACCCAGACATATCCGAAGACACCCAATAGGCTAATGGCGCAGCACATGCAATGAGTAAAGCGAACTTGCAATTGAGAAACAAACTCATGGCATTACTTGGAAGATACCAATGTGACTCTAGTCTTTGGATGGGACTTCAGGATGTTGACTATCCGGTTGTTGACTTGGATGGTCCAACGTTGTGTCTTGAACGCTTGAAAGGTACCATCATGGTCATACACATAAAGCTTGCTGACTAGAATGTTTCAGACTTTAAATGACGTGATGTCACAAGTGAGTGTGACTCCCCCGGGCTTGATTTCATACTCGAAAGTGCAATGGTGCAGAACTTGAATATCGTTCCCTTGTTGTAGCCATCCCAAAGAGAATGGTAGGGAATGTGCATTAGTTGTAAGATCTAGGCGCTAGACTACATATTGTGCAATAATGTTCTTTTGGCTCCCATTGTCAATGGTGACATGAAGTTGTTGACCTTTGACCAAACACTTGCCATCTTGGTTCTTATTGCTTGTGTGGTGTTAGTGGCACCACTTGCCACCTTTATTCGTATTGCTTTGGTGTTGATGGCATTGCAGCCTTCAACTAAGGCAGATGTTGTTTTGGCTATTCTCCTTTGCACAACCTATTCCGTTTCTAAGCAGGAGAGTTTGGTGCACTTGGCACAAGCTTGCTCTTGCACGTGATGCTATACGAAGAGGAAATCTTACACTTTGTCTTGGCTTTGGCCTCAATCTTGGCGGTGTTGCAATATGCTTGCCCCACTGTGTCAGAGGTCAAGATTTGTATCTTGGCACATATGTGAGCTGAGAGTCGATTGATGTATTTCAACACTTGATGTTGTTCTGTTATGTTTTCGCGCAGGTGCACGACATAGTCATGGAACTCAATAGGGTAGCCTTGAATCCATTGCTCCTTGCATTGGGTGCTACTCCTGAAACTTCATATACTCAACCTCATAGTTTTGGAGGGGGTAGTATTTGCTTTAAACTTGCTCCAACCGTTGACAGGCTCATAGTCTTGTTCGTGTTATGGATTGTACCTCATAGTGTTTGAGGGGGGTAGTATTTGCTTAGCATGGCGCTGAGTGCTGACAAACATACTTCAATTGTTGATAGACTCATAGTCTTGTTTGTGTTGTGGATTGTAAGCCTCCCATTAGTGTGCGACTGAGATGGACATCTTAAGCACTGTGAATCTGTTTTTTTCATGGCACTGAAGCAGCCGACTGAGAAGTAGGCCTCTAATTGTTTAATACGCCTATCCAATGTTCCATCGTCAGTTTTTTATTATGAACATAGGAATTTTTGGATTGAAATGATGTTGAAACAACAGGTTGACATGCGATGTAGAAGAATGAGATAATGTTGGATGAAGGCACATAATGAGATCATGGAATTGTCCAAAGAGTGCTGTGTGCTGCTCCTCGAGAGCATTCCAAATGAGCTGTTAAATGTCTGGGGAGGCATTAGAAGGTTATTTATGGGAATCAACCATCTTACTCTTGTATTGACGTTCTTCCGGGTGGGCTAATAGAGAACCGACTTGACATCCTTTTTGCTGCTGTGCTCACATGTTTACAGCCATGTAAAAAACTCTGTTCTAATACCAATGATCCACACCATAGGGCCTTATAGAATATGCAATAGTAAACACTAAAATAGGAAAGACTGTAAACCATTACACATTCAAATGCAAAGAGAAAGTAGTATAATGCTCTTCTATTCAATAAAAAATGAATAGGTATGGTACATGTGTACAATGTGGAGCAAAGCTAAGAATGAGGATTCTTGTGATTAGAAAGGGACAGACTCTTCCTAATTGATTTTCCTAGATTAGAATGTGATTCAAATGATCATTTGACGCATGTTCTTCTTGGGGTTGAATAGTTACCATATATCATCACAACAAAGCAGTTACAAAAGAAGACAGTTACAAAACAGTTCAACTTTCAATGGATGACAGTTAAACATTTGGTAGATGTGGTGGGTCGACTTTCAAATGCGTGGTATGCTGACAGGTGCACCGACGTAGTGTGATGTGGCATGAAGTCTTCACATGCTCGCTATGTGTTTTGTGCATGCACTATACCGTGCGGTGTAGACTCTGGCTTTGCACAAGGCTGCTTGGTATTGCCATTTATGAGTTGGTGCAATGTTGTGCAATCTATGCAGGGTGCACAAAGCTCCATAATTAGAGCACAGGCCAGCATGGTGGAGCTCAGATCAAAATGCAAATATTGGCATGAGAAACACATAAAGAAAATCTAGTTTAAACCATACTTGTTAGTTCTAAAATATACAGGCAAATAAAGTATGAAAGGCAAGAAATTCAGAATTAGTGGGAAGGTTTGTACCACATTCGAGAAGTTTTGGAAAATGGAGTAGTGCAATTGGAAAAATTAGATTGAATTGAGCATGCCAAATTTGTCAATGAATCGAAACCCAAAATTTGTCATGCCAAAAGATATATTGGAGTATGTTTATGGAGATAGAGCATCCAAAGGGCGCTTAATTTTATCAAGTGACGGAAGTAAGTCAATGGGTCATTTGTAGACATTAATATAATTCTTTCTTTCTTTCTTTCTTTCTTTCTCACCAAAATTCTTGTATATACAAGCAAGAAAGTCACTTTCCCATGGAAAAAACAACATTAACATGCCTTTGAAGAGTTAATGAAGTGCCTATGTCTAATCTTGGTACTAGTGATTGTTGATCTCGCTCAAGCGCTCAAGCGTTTGAGCTTGAGAGATGGATCTGATTATGTGCTATGATCTTCGATCACGCAACAAGGACATCCTTTTATTTAGAACTTTGAGGGCTATATTGATGCAGTGGAATGTTACTTGATGTATGATAGACAGCCCCATGCTATTGTCTAAGTTGTTCAACAACGGGGCCATTGCACGTGAGGAAACTCTTAATTTAGATTCCAAGCCTTTGCAATTCTTGGATGTATACAAAAAGACAAAATGAACGCTCTATGAAGTTGACGATGTACTTTCCACAATTTCATTTGGTCATTAAAAAATCATAGCATCAGCAAGCGTCCTTGAGACTCGAGAATAAAACTCACAATGTTGATATAAGTTCTTACCTTTTTATTTCTTACTTCATGTCGATCTATATTGTCCTTATCCATGAACAAAAAGTCACAAAATACTGCTTTCAAAATGATTTATTATTGACTTTTTCATCTTTATGTGTTGTAGGATGAACTACTATGGTGCCTTGTTGAAGGAGAAAACTTCCAAATTATTAGATGCATTTAGCACTAATAATATATATTAATATCGTAGAGTTATATCTTTTGTTCTAACATGTATTTTAATTTTGAAGCTTGATTTTTATCGTTTACCATGTAGCCGAGCCGGTTAACCATAAGTAAGACTTTTACTCGCTTTTGCTGGTTTCTATTCGCCTCTCGGAGTCCATAACCATTGATTTTCTTATAGATTTGTCACTAACCCCTACTCTTTTGTTGCTTATTTTGCATCAATCTATAGTGCCTTTATCCATGAACAAGAAGTTCCCAATTACTATTTCCAGGATGATTTATCATACAAGCTTGGACTCTGTGTGTCTTAGCGCGAGATTTCCCAATGCCTGATTTGGAAAGCGCACTTCTCCAAACTAGTAGGCCGCTTTGGAATCATTTAGATACAATTGACTTTGTTCTTTTGGCTGAACATGTTGTTTTGAGGTTGAAGCATTTTATTTGTGGTTAGCGTGCGTTCTAATATGTTAAGCATTTTTTCCTGCATATTTTGATCCATTTTAGCTTTTATTTCCATTATGTTAGATAGAGAGTGCAAGTTCATCTCTCATTTTTGGAAGTGTTTTTTGTCCTTACATTATATAAGCCTAGAAAATTTTGCTGCTATTCACCACTCATATTTATGGCTAGGCTGAAATAGTTAACTGCTACTTTTGTATTTTCTGCACATATATAAACATACTCATTCACACATTTTGATGTCATTTTTCCTTCATTGTTCTTATAATCTAGGTTTGCGTGATTTCATTTGACATAGTCCTTTTCAGTCCTGGTTTGGCACCAATTTTGCGTGCTAGTTAATATCATTTTTGTAACTTCATTCTTCTCTCCTATCCCAACAGACATGAATGAACATTTAATTCCAAAGATCCAACTGATTCTGGAGTATGTTCGAGATATACATGCTTCCTCTTAGGTGGCAGTTAAGGTTTTGTGAGTTAGATAGTGGTAGGGTGCTCTTAATGGTGGTCTTCTTGAAATGATATAGATAACCTAAAATCTCCTGAAGTGGATTCTTGCTACTTAATTACCATTTTTCAAGTCTGGACACCAGCTTATTATGGAAGAAACTTGTCCTTACGATGTCTTTGACTATGCAAGAAAATAGATTTAGTTAAATAATCATTATAAGGAACAAATACATATTAAATGTTAGTTCTTTGTTCACTTCCATACAGGAGTATCTTCCAAGCTAATTCACATATCATCCTTTGACTAAATGAACTACGATTAACATACTTTTATACAATTTAAGCATAGAAAGAAAATAGACAAAATTTTGGACGTTCAACCTTATTACTCACTTCCTTGACAAAAGATACATTCTGATAATTAACTACATCTATAAGCCAACCATGTCCCTTTGACACCATCTGAACAATGCTTTTTCCCCAAGTTTATGATATGTTTTGGATACGGGTATGGATATGAAGAATTGGATACACGGATACGACTATTTTGTTTAGCTGGATGTAGCTTGGATAAGCCTGTACAAAAAATATATTAAATAAAAAATATATAAATTATAGCTTGATAATTTGGAATGAACCACATAGTATGCACACGACAAACAAAATAACGGCAAAACACTATTGATGATTTATATAGTGCCAATCGAATGCCAAATAACAAGTCACAAATGTCATGCTAAATAGTAAAAAATTTAATTATTACATCAAAATTAGTAGTCATCATATTGCTCTTCATCGAGAACATCAACATCAACATCATGACTTGGTTATTAGAACCACGTGGATAAGTGTTTTGCTTTTGTGTTATCTTTTGAATTTTTAGGGTTTTCATTGTTTTTTAAAAATTATTTTGGCTACTCTATGTTTTAATGTTAAAAAAAAAATAAAAAAAAAATGCCCATTTTGAGCCAAACTCGCCTTGGACATGTCGAAGAAAATCTGGATACTATTGTAAATGTAATGTTGAATAAATAAACAAACAAATAAATAAATAACTATAAAATAAAAATACCGTTTTGAGCTGAATATGCCCAGGATACATCTTAGATGATCCGGATATGTCCACAGGCATATCCGACCATATTTGGATTGTCCACAGGCGTATCTTGATTGCTCTTGTATCCAAAATGTATTTTACCCGTTTTTGGGTCTGCAGGGGGCGTGGCGTTATCCTAGCTTTTCCAACGTATTCCTCTATATCTAGATCGTCCAGGATGTATCTGCAGGCATATCTGAATTGCTCCTTTATCCAAAATGTATTGTACCCATTTTTGGGTCTGCAAGGGGACGTTTCGGTATCGTAGCTTTACCCATGTTGAATTTATTTTTTGCTCAATAAGTGAGGCATTTATTGAATCCCTCAATTGAAATAAGGTAAGAAGAGAACATGCTTCAATTCCTAGAATGAAGAAGTTTGCTTTGTACAGGCTTGGATTAATTGAAAAATAGGGATAACATATCTAAACTACTTAGGCCTCTTTCTTAATCAGATACAACCTTGACAGCAAAAATACACAAAGGCTTATGTTTTTTTAAGAAAAAACAACGCCACAAAAGACTTAGCAGTTGTCCTATGGAAATAAACTGGGTTCTCAGAATCCGTTCTTGAGCTGCCAGTGCGATGTTTTTATCGTGGGCCTTCTCCACTGCAATAATTGCGGACTTGTGTGCACATTCGGCGTCTTTCTTAGCTCGTTGCACCCATGTCTATGTCTTCCTTGCCTCTGATCGGCTACTCTGTGCCTCCTTTCCTTTGTTGGTCCAGACCTTTGGCTATTTCCAACTCCAGCATTATCTTTGTAATCTCCACCAATCTCTCTGACATCCTTCTGCTCGAATACTATGATTCAGCTTTTGTGGGTCTCCCTCTTCGCCCTTTCTACGGGAATAGGGGAGTGTTGCCTGTTGGAGTTGACTTGGATGCCGGCATTAATACTGAAAGATGATACCAAGGAAGAGAAGCTAGTGAGGCATCACAAATAATGTGTTAAAGGAAGCCATCTTTCTCAAGGAAAAGTTTGTTAATGTACCCATTAATTTCTTTCGTCATTTGCCAACATGCCCTTAGTTTGTCCTCAATCTTCTTCAGACAACCTCCCAAACGATTCAGAACAGGAGCCAGCAAGGGTGTGGGTACCTCAGCTGACTTTTTAATGAGCAAGTGAGAGGTTGGTGCTTGAAGCCCCCTGCATTTTGTTAGCTTCGTCAGGTTTTCTTTCAATGCCTTATGTAAAAATACTAAATCAGTGGGTGGTGAAGGCCTTCTTCCCCAATCACCTTTTTAATAAAGTTTAGAGTTTCGGCATCCTCATTCCTCAGTTCTAAAGTCCTGCTTCAAGGCATTGTCTTTTCCATGTCAAATGTTGATGAGCACATGAGGGCCTAAATCTTGTGAGCCAAAGTGTCCACTGTAATTAAGTGCTAGATATCATTCCTGGGGAAACGTGATTATGTCAAGCTTTGAATATGGTTAACTGTTGCAGCTATCTTATCTTGACCATTTTTCTTGGCATGCGACATTTGGGATGGCTGAAAGATGGGAAATATTTGGTGACTAGATTAGAGCATGTGCCATGATGGGGAGGCTGGTTGCAAACTATATACATAAATTTGTGAAGCTCCCCAAGATCTACAATGGAGTCATTTGAGTGATAACAGAAAATTTGAGCCCCACTTTCCTTTAATGAATGTGTTTCCTTATGCAGATATTTGCCAAATGCTTGTGCTGCGTGGACTTAAGGAATCAATTTATTGCTTGAATGAAACTGGTTTGCACATTATCTTAAAGCTATATGTGATTTATGTGTGCTTCACATGCTTACTAATTGTTGTAAGTCAATAGTGATTTCAATTAGAACGAGGATTGATTACATTAGATTTTGTAATTGTTAACTTCATTTATGGATAAAATGCAAATTTCAATCATTGGTAATTAATAATCAGTAACCTTTAGATATTAGGTTAAATCCATGAATGTCCATCGAATAACATTAGACATTTTAAGATTGAAGAATATATACTAAGTAATAATCTGTGACCTAATTGGATACAAGTGAAAGAATGCTTACACCAAAAATATCATGTGCCACAGTGTTCTACACATTAATTTTGCTATTTATGTATGTCGCATTTCATGTGACTGAAAATGATATGAGGACCTCTGGTTGTATAATGATAATTGAATGAAAATGTAATGGGATGCTATGCGACATTTATGAACCAAATTAGAAGATGATTTCCAAGATTATGATCATGTCATATGCCTTCTTTTTCTAAACTCAAATGCTCCTTTCATTCTTTCTTTTTCCTGAAGGATGCACAAGCATACTCAAAAGCTGATGGCATTGAACATTAGCTTATGGAAGTGTTTCTAGACAAAATTTCCAATAGCTGAAGATGGTGTAGCCTCTACACCAGTTCCCATGGATGAATCACTTTATTTGACTAATACAATCAAAGATATTTTTCTTCTAAATTGCATACATAACAAACAAATGGTTGTCAAGCACAACTACTCTCATATAAGGAGAAAATGACGTATGTATTTATAGACAAGGATTTCATGTCGTCTGCATCGGCCATTCATACGTCCCAAGGAAATAAATGGGTTTATATATATGATTTTGTCTTCTGTTCAGCCTGTTGTTTGTTAGTAAGGCGGTAGGATTTTTCAGCCTCTAAGTGTTGAAGGAAGATTGTGTTGTTTCATTAACCACTCGAATGTTTACAGGTTCCTGTTGTAATGTGCCCCAGGGAGGGTTTCTTTCCAGGATTGTACTGCACAAACATCCTTACACATCCATGGCTTTCTGATGGGCATACCCTACTTCTTTCCTCAATTTGGGGTAGTATGCAAGTCTTACTTGCAATAAATGTATTAAGGTGTGACTTGTCAGTTAAATCAGCAGACATTTTTGCAAAATATTACTTTGCCATATGAAGCATTTGCAATCCTTTTTATACAATCTAGTTTTCTGAACTCTTCCAGTACAGTCCAATTTTTTCATTGTGATTAATTGGTAAAAACTCTTTGCAGTGGGACAGTTTCAAGGATTAGTCCTCGAGATTCAGATTCTTCTTGGAGTATTCTTGCAGTGCAAGATAATACTGTTCTTGCAGGTATGATGGCTGAAAATGTTGGTGGCTATTGAGATTTCTTATCCTGTATATTTTTTCCTTCATTTATTTATGCATGTAATTCTATTCTACAGAAAGCTTGTTTTATTTTCCCGCAGAAAGAATTATCTAATGTAAAGTTTCACTTCCTAATGTTATTGTTTGTGTGTGAAGTATCTAGTAGCCCTGCCAAACCTCCTAACCTTATGTATGGCCGTATCTCAAGAATTGACATGGATGATGATGGAAGAAATGTGTGGAGTTGGTTGGACGTATCCCTTCCTTCCTTGGACTATTCAGAAAAGGTGTTATTCTATATGAAATATTACTGTAGCTGTTCTTGTCATAGAGTATATCCTACTTCAAAAGATGGATAAAACATAGAGTTATGGTATTTGCCAAGGAGATAGCTATGAAGTGGACTACTTGTACCTAAGATGAGGGAATATTTGCAGGTCAAAGCCACGTTGTCATCAATAGACTTCAAGATTTTCAAAATACCAGTTGCAGACCAAGATACGATTTCGACCAAAGGTAAGTTCAATCCTTACTAAACGTACATTCAATAAATGATGATTTTATTAGAGTTGGTGCTTTTGATGTGCACACTACATACATTGGGCTTCAATTTACTTCTTAACTTAACAAAACACCTCCAGAGATTACTAGAAATTGAGGAAAGAAATTTAGAACTCATGCATGATTTTAAATAAAATTTATAACTGTTTTGTTCTTTTCTACCATATACCTCATCTATTCATTTTTCCTTATATAGTCTAGCATGAGGTACAAGCAATGGGGTGCATATGTGGGGTGCGTATCCATGAAAAGTATACCAGCATACACAGCATTAGAACCATTGTCATGTGCTCCAAATTCCACTTTACAGAAATATTGCAGAACAATAACAGAAATAAATGGCACAAGATGTATAATGGGCCAATGGCCCTAATCTTCAATACACTTTGAAATAGAAATATTTTTTCGTGGAAGGAATCACTCTAAGATATCTCCCTTTGTGAGATGTACTCAATAGAAATAATCCATCATTAATCACTCCCCCTTGGAAAATCATAGATGCCTCTATATATAGCCTTTCATATAATAATAATCGTGGAAGGTAAACCCTTTAAACACGAGGCTGACTATTTTAATTGTGAATTATAATTTATCGCACAAATTAGCCCCTTGATCCAATAAGTCAGTCAACCATTGGGCCGTCCTATTTAAACATTGGTTATGTGTGCCACAAGTTGGCTACCATTAAATACCATGGCCCTAAGTGGATATCATTCCACTCCCTTATGTCCTAGACTCCTAACACATTGTCAGTAAGAATAGTACAAAATGCTCCATAGCTGCCTCTAAAACAAAAGACTAAGCTTTTTTTTAGATAAGAAAAAAGGATATATATATTAAAACACTGAAAACATTACAAAAATAGTTTCTGAGATTTCCAGAACTGCCAGGTAAAAAGCTGGAACCAAGATCCGAGACTTCCTTCTGCAGACCTCTACTGAACATTTCAGAGGTTGAAGTTTAGTTCCTTGTCCAGTGTGAACGTTTTTCAATTTTCAGCATCTGATACAAAACAGATATATAAATTTGCTTCTGCTTTCACCAGGTAGTTAGACTGTTCCGAGGCTTGGCAGACTCCAAAATACTGATGATTCATACCTTTGATGTGACTAAGACCATATAGATTGTGGAACCTTTACTTTTTTTTTTAACTTTTACAAGCAGCTGAGATTTTGCTATGATATCCCTGTACGGCTGTACTGTTTGACCAGCCCAAAACTGAACAAGGCGTTTGATACTGTGCCCATGAAAATCGTAAACTGCTCTCGAGCAGTTAATAGCTAAAAGGACCATGCCAGTTTTGTTATGAGCATATGGGGAGACTGAGATGCTAGTTGTGACAAGTTTGACACACATAAACAAATTTATAAAGGATACTGATTTTTCAAAGATGCATTGAATTATATATGCAAATATGAGAAAAAAGACGGATACTGATTTGATAAAAGCATTTTGGAAAGGCAGGTGGAATTTGGGCCGGTCCTGAGCCCAGCCTCTGTAGGTTCTGTCTTGTTGTATTATGTTTTACTTGTCCTGTGCTTTGGAATAATGTAGCTTCTGTAGGTTGGAAGACTGATTTGAGGATATTGTGTTCAAACCCTCTTTCATGGGGTAACTGGTCCAGGACTGAAATTTCTATTTCCTTGAGGTTGCTCTGAGTTGCCAAGAACGAGAAAGCTCTAATATTCTGATTCTCTGGTGAAGCCCCAGCAATTTTATTTGGTTATCTTGGAACTTTTGGGATTGCTTTGCAAGTTCCATATTGTGGCTTTCAACCCATCTCCCATGCTTAAGAGAAAATGGAGATCATGCATAACCTTCCCACAGCTGGGCCTAGATCTTGTCGGAAGGTCTTAGTTGCAGAAAAAAACCTGTCATAATTTAAAATGATGTTAGCCCAGAAAAGGAACACATGCTGTGCTGCTGGAGACACTGCTCATACATATACTAGAGCTTAATGCAGGGTTCTTTTCTGGAATAGGACTGAGCATCTGGCTCTCTTCTAGGGATGTCGGCATGGGGTTTGATGCATTAGTCATCTGTGTCATACATTTGGGAAACCCCTTTGCAAGGTATGACCCAAGGTGCTCCATTCTCTCAAGTATTTCGTTGAAATACCTCTTTTACCCCAACATTAACACCACAGTTCACAGCCTGGCAGCTATTTTCCTCAAAGCCGCTTCTCTATATGTATCTAGCTCTTCTTTTGTTAGATCTATAAGTATGCGTGCCAGTGTCCTTCTATGAGCATAGGATTACCATCTTGGAGAATTTACAGCACTTGCAGAGCCAGACACATCGACTCTGTCCCAACTTTGGAGTTTGAGTTTCCCAACTTTGGAGTTTGAGTTTCCCAACTTTGGAGTTTGAGTTTTGACAAGTTTATAATGTCTCCCCATTTTTAGGCTTACCCGAGTATTACCCGTGAACCACTTTGTTATTTTCCAAATGCAGAACAAATTAGTGTTGCATAAAATATCTATCTCTTGAATGTGTTATAAGTGGAAGGAAATCATGATGATAATTACAAAACTGAATAGTGAAAGAATAGAGAACATAATACCGTATTAGGGTACATGATTAAGAGATCAGATAACATAAATGTAATTGCATGTATTAACATGAGCTCTGTACATGAGTAGAGTGCATAATTATTAAATTCTAATATTACAGCTTGGTGTAAAGGGCTGTGTCGTATGCTGCATTAGATGAACACCGAGATAATATGTAATGTAAAAGTCTGTAGGCATTGAGTGGTGTGCCTGGACCCCCTATGCTCCAACGTTGAGGTGTGCCTCAAGGAATGTGCTTGTACTTTCTATATGTGTGAGTGGGCTGCATTTGTGAAGGCTATGATGCCAAGCTGTATCCTGCAACTGGTATTTTGTCTGAAAACATTGATCTCAAGAATTCAAAGGGATATCAAACAAGTGTCTCATCTGAAGGTGAAAAGTAAATGACATCATGTGGCAGGTAGAAGGTAGAGACAGAACTACTGACTCCATGTTACATATTATGATTGGCTCTACCATTGACGAGGTGCTGCTTCGCACTCTGCGAGGGCGGTGGCTCCTTGACCCTGTTACTCCCAGCAACATAGAAAAGGGTTCAGTTGGAGCTAGTGTGCACAAAAAAGGATCCCTTGTTGAATGACCACCTGGATCATGGATGAATAAAATAGAACTGACTTGATTAAGTAACAATTCTACAGTAACATTGCCATCTGAAAACATAATATTTTTCTGTGTTCGTCAACTGAAACATAATATTTTTTATGTGTTCATCAATAGCCTTTGTGTGCAATCTGGATCAAACACACCCAAAAGAACTGGAAATAACCATTATAGGAACTTAAACCAAGCTTAGGTAGTGGAGCTCAACAACTTTGTGAAGGAAACTGAAAGATCTTGAAGGAAAATAAACAGTTTTGAGAAGGAAACTTTTTAGTTTAATAGTTACTTGTTGGATGTAAGCAATGGTGTACGCATGCTCCGAGTTTATCTGACACTGTATTTTGTCATGACAATTTTTTAGAAATGATTATGGTGTTAATTGATGTATGTAGTTGCAGCTTAGAGTTCTGTACTGATGTTTTTTTTAGTTTTCTTTTGATCTATGTAAATATCTGTATGGACAGAAGTGTTCTGGAAATGGCCCTGAAAAATGTGAATTATTTGCACTCCATGCAGATGATAGCCTCTCCCTAATTTTGAATATGACATGGATATGGCCTTTTTGTAAATTTTAAATATTTTATGTAGTACATCCGTTGACCTTTTATCCGAAAAACAGGAACGATTATGGTGCTAAGTTGCTAATGATAGGTGTAGGTTGTTCTAATTGAAGGATGTACCCTAATGAAAGGTCCCGCCATTTTATTATTTCACATATGTGCATTTTTTGATGATATTTAAGCATAACTGTCTTGTTTCTATCACAAACAAATGTAATCGGCTTAGTAAAAATTGAGCCTTTGAAGCGAAGATATTTTAATATCATAATCATGAAAGGTTGAATATTTCAATTTGTTTAGAATGCCATCTAATTGTAAACCTCTTCTATTGGTTTGCCTTATTAATCTAGTTATAGTATACAAAAGATATATTCATATTTTGGCAAGTGGCTGTTAAAAAATGTAAAAAAGGAAAGAAATGAAGAGGAATTGGACTGCACATCAAATAAACGTGTCCTTCATTTTATTGTGTTGAGAGTAGTTACAATATAGCTGGAATAGTTCCAAGACAGGTCAAAACTGATTACGGTTAGAAAACTACCAACAAACATGTATGTCTATAAATATATTCATTATATTCAATACCCCCCGTAGTGACTAAACTAGAAACAATGCCCAGTTTGTCCTGAAATTTTACAAACATGATAGGACCAAGAGGTTTAGTCATTAGATCTGCAGGCTGTTGCTTAGAAGGACAAAAGTGAAGAGATATATCACTAGAATCAACTAACTACTGAATTTAGTGATGATGAATCTCAATATGCTTGGTGCGAGCATGATATATGGGCTTCTTTATCATCTTCAGTACACCTTGGTTGTCACAAAAAATGGGAAGTGGAGTAGGTGCAGATTGAGGAAGCTGAAGATCAAGGAGAATCCAACATAACCAAACTGCTTCATAACTGGCATTGACAATGGCCTTGTATTCTACTTCAGTGGAAGAGATAGCCATAGTGGGTTGAAACTTGCTCTACCATGAAACGACTCCTGAATCGAAAGAGAAATTGTATCCAGTGGTAGATCTCTCGGTATCCACTGAACATTCCCAATCAAAATCTGTATTGCCAAATAGTCTGAAATCTGTGTCTCTTTGATAGAGTGCCAAAGTCAAGAGTATCTTTAACATATTGAAGAAATTGTTTTTCCGCTCCCTAGTGTGCAAGTTTCGGTTTAGACAAAAACCGAGAAAGATAGCTAACAACAAAACATATGTCCGACCAGGTAGACAAGATATCAGGCTACCCAACTACTGTCTATAGATTGATTTGTCGGCCGGTGGTGAATCATCATGAACTAATAACTTCAACCCTACCTCCATAGGTGTAGAAAAAGGATTACAATCAAACATCCTAAACGTTTGCAACAGATTCATAGCATACTTGATTTACTCCATGGAAATCAAATGATCAAATTGCTGAAATTCCTCACCTAGGCAATAGTGTAGGAGGCCTAAATCAGTTGTGTCAAGAGCAACACATAAACTGAATTTTACTCATTGAATAATAGTGGCACCACTTCCCATGATGGCAAGATCGTCAACATAAACAATAAGTATCACAATGTCATCACCATTGCTTTTGACATAAAGATTTGGATCAGAAAGATTTCTTTTGAATCAGGAATCTTATAGATGTTGATCTATTTTGATATACCAGGTTCAAGGAGCTTGTTTAAGACAATACAAGGACTGAATTAGCCTGCAAGCCGGAATTCATGACCATATGCCTGAAACCCTTCAAGATGCATCATATAGACTTCCTCCGTCAACTCCCCGCTTGGGAAGACACTTTTTACATCCATTTGGAAAACCTTCCATCCAAATTGAGTTGCAATTGAAAGAAGCAATCGAAAAAGTGACCATCTTTGTAGTAGGAGTAAAAGTCTCCTCATAACCTATGCCCTCCTATTGTGAGAAGCCTTTGGCAATAGGAATCGCTTTGTACTTATCCAAAGTACCATCATCTTTGCACTTGATTATGTATACCCATTTTGATCCAGACAACAATCCTGGAAGCAATTTTGGTGGGAAACCTTTCAGGAGTCATAATTTTTGCACCGTCGCTCCGATTGACTCCGTTCAAAATGTGTTGGAAAGCTTGGAATGCGTAGAATATGGTGAAGGGGTGCATAATCCCATTAGGAAAAGTTTGACTGGGATTATGAAAAGTTTGACCCCCGAAATCCACTTCTAAAGGCCTCAAAATGCAATTTTTTGTAGAGCTGTCTAAAAATAGTAATTTCGTGAAATTTTCGCATATGTAATTCATAAAAGGTGAACCACCGTGCCTCTCTGAAGATTGGTGACCTTCCACATTTTTCTAGATGTCTCTTCATATTTCTAAAAGCAGATATATAAGTATATGTAACCCGAAAGGGAAGGACACCCATCTCCTTCAAGAGATAGCTATTGTAATCTTAGTCTTTTAAATAATATACATCTCTTTTGAGAGATAGATTTACCATTTACATCTGGCACAATTGTTATTCTGTCCTTTAATCCCAAAACCCCTGAGTTTTGGATCAGTTGTATTAGAGCCAAGTTGTGTTGAGAGTGTATGATTCCCAAAACGAGGTCGGGATACAAGAAGCTTGGGTAGTCAGCGCAAGATCCTTCAGAATAATTGACTGTTCCTTACAAGTGACCTCAAATGGTAGACAACACTGAGACAAATGATCCTCTCAAATGAATGGCGGAATGAAGCTCTCATGGAGAAAAAGGAGCAGATGCTTATAACAATTCACCCAGATCCTTCAACATCTACAAATGGGAAATCATGTCTCCTTTGTGAGTCAGCCCTTCAATGCCCCGACACCCTTCAAGGTTCAAGTAAATTTTGATATTCCTATTTTTGAGCGTAAAATAAATTTTGATGCAGTAGAAAACTAGATTGGACCAATTATCCTCCTACTTTTCTATCAATAAGTTCACTGATAAAGAGAAAATACCATTTGCTCTTATGAAATCATCACTTTCTGTCAAAAATTGGTGGGGGGTGTACAAGAACGGACTCAATCAGGATGAACTGGGCATTGAAGACGAACCCACATGGGATGATTTTGTGGACGCCATAAAGGAAGAATACTACCCTATTGGAGCCTATGATGATCTGTACATACAATAGCAGCAACTCCGCCAAAGTAAGGACCAAGAAGTTCAAGATTGTACTAATACTTTTCATTCTCTGTCTGGAAGATTGGGCATTCAAGACACAGAGAAGCACAAGATTTTCAAGTATCGCAATGGCCTATAATGGTACATACGGGAGGACATGGACCTCTTTCAATTTCGTACCCTTGGCAAGGCGTATAAGTTCGCGATCAAGATTGAACAAAAGCATAGAAAGAGAAATACAAAGAACCAACCTCTGAGGGGGAAAATGATAAGGTCAAACCCGAGGTCAGGGTTGGAAACAGAAGGAGTCACAAGGAAATAAAACACAAGGAGAAGACAGGGAAGTGGTGCGACCTCCACAAGACTAATCGTCATTCCAGGGATGAATGTTGAGCCATCAAGTCCTTACTCGCCGAGTCACCATCTTCAACACCCACTGCTCCACCTGTGACACACCCCGAGGTCAGAGATGAAGAAGATGAAATTGTAGATGCTGAACCGAGATGTGATCATTGCCACCTCCCAAGTCAAGAAGATGGATGAAAAGGAAAGGCTATTTCACTCTAAGCTTTGGGTAAAGGGTAAGCCTTTGCATTTTATTCTTGATAGTGGAAGTCAAAAGAATTTAATTTCTGTTGATGTTGTGAAAAGTCTGAATCTTCTTGTAAAGTCGCATCCACAACCATATAGTATCGGGTGGTTGAACCAGGAAGAGATCTCTGTGTCACACAACAATGTCTCCTCCCATATGCAATAAAACCCTTCCATGATGAAGTCTTATGTGATGTTATTCCATTAGATGTTTGTGATGTGCTCTTGGGCCAACCATTCATGTGGGACAAACATGACATCTATGAGTCACAACCTCGAAGGGTCACCGTTAGCATTGGGAGTCGGATGCTATCGGATACCCAAGGTCATCCCCTCCAACTCTGTTTCCCTCATCAGTGCCAAGCAATGTAAGAAACTGGTGGTGAAAACAAAGTCAGTTCGTCATCTTGATGATCAGGCCACAAACCACCAAGAAAGTTGTTGTTGCCACCATGACCACACATTCAGTGCAACAAAAGAAGCAGATGAACCAAATCATAGTTGAGTATGATGATCTATTCCAGTCACCCACAGGAGTGCCACTTCAGTGCGAGGTAAAACATGTTATTGATTTGGTCTTGGGCTCTCCTTTACCCAACAGTCCTGTGTATTGCATAGGTCAGTCCTTGAAAATGATGAGATCAAGAGGCAACTCCAAGAGCTGATTCAAAAGGGACACATTAGCCTGAGCTCTTCACCCTGTGGAAGTCCAATTGTCTTGGCACCAAAGAAAGATGGAACATGGAGACTTTGCATTGACTATTGGTCCTTGAACAAAATTACTGTGAAGAATCGCTACCCCTTCCAAGGATTGATGATTTGCTGGACCAACTCCGTGGTGCAAAAATTTTCACCAAAATTGATCTCAAGTCTGGCTATCACCAGATTCCCATCGAGCCCATAATGTTTGGAAGACTGACATTTAAGTCTCAGGAAGGTCTATTCGAATGGTTGGTCATGCCTTTCGGCCTAACTAATGCTCCTGCAACATTCATGAGGATGATGGATGACATCCTTATGACCCTACACCAATTCCTTCATGGTTGTCTACTTAGATGATATACTCATCTATAGTCAAACGTGGGAGCAACATCTACAACATGTTAGAGAAGTACTTCAAACCCTCCAAAAGCACAGGTTGTATGTAAATCTAGAAAAATGCACATTTGGGATGAGGAAGGTTCAGTACCTAGGATATGTTGTGGATGAAGGAGTCCATGTTGACCCAGAGAAGATCTAGGTTATTCAGAAATGGCCTACTCCAAAGACTCTTACAAAACTTTGTAGCTTCTTGGGTCTTGCCAATTTCTATCACCGGTTTGTCTTGGGATTTTCACATATTTATTGGCCACTGAACCAAGTGACTAAAGGAGGAAACAAGGCTACATTCTGATGGGGGGAGGTGCAACAGAGAGCATTCGAAAGTTTGAAAGAAAGATTATGCTCGGTCCTTGTTCTCTCCTTGACCTGCATCAACCTTTTGAATTGATGATGGATGCATCTGAGTATGCCATGGGAGTTGTTTATCATGCAACATGGCCACCCTGTTGCATATCATAGTGAAACATTCAATGACACAGTCAGGAAGTACCCAACATATGATAAGGAGCTTTATGCCATCGTCTAAACCTGCAAGCAATGGAAACACTACATTATGGGGAAAGAGTTCAATCATCCACACAGACCACGAGCCATTGGAGTTCCTTCAGACGCAGAGCAAGCTAAGGAATGAAAGACACCAGAAGTGGGCCACATACCTGCAATAGTTCCACTTGATAATAAAACACAAGAAGGGAAGTGACAATTCAACAGCAGATTGCCTGAGCCGCCCTCTAATTACAGCCCTCACAACTATCCTTGACCTCTATGGACATGAGACTTCCAGTTGGTGCACTTTGTATGAGACAGATCATGACTTTTCTGATACATATCAGGCCCTCAGAGGAGACAAGCATGTCCCGATTTTCTATCTACAGGATAACCTCCTCTGCCACATGGGACACATCTGTGTTCCAACTGGTGAACAACAAAAGATGATATGGGAGGCACACTTTAGCAAGACAGCTGGACACTTTGGCGTGGACAAAACACTGGAAGTACTTCAAAAGCACTTTTACTAGCCCAACCTACAGAATGATGTGGTTAAGTACATCAAATCTTGCACCCCTTGTGCAATTCCAAACCAACTAATAAGAAACAAGGATTGTATACACCATTGTCCGAACCAACCAAGCCTTGGGCCTCCATCTCAATGGACTTCCTCTTAGGTTTGCCAACTTCAAAACATGGAAATGATTGTGTTTTTGTTGTAGTTGATCGATTTTCTAAAATGGTTATAATGATTCCTTGTAAGAAAAATATTTCTACTGAAGAAACTGCTAAACTCTATTTTAGTCATGTATGGATCACCTTTGGGCTTCCCAAGTCTATCATTTCTGATAGGGACAACAAGTTCTTGAGCATCTTTTGGTCCACCCTATGGGGAATGATGGACACTAAGTTAATGAAGTCCACAGCCTTCCACCCACAGACTGACGAACAGACAAAGGTGGTGAACCGCCTGATTGTCCACATGCTTCATATGTATCACTCCAAACACCCACGTAAGTGGGATGAGGCTCTTGCCCTACATACAACATGGATACAATCGGGCCCTGCACAACTCCACCAAGCACAGTCCATTTCAAGTTTGTTATGGATTCCAACCTATGGCACCCATTGATGTATGCATTTTGGTGCATACAATGGAATACACACCTCATGGAAAAACTGAAGCAGAAAAGGCAACAACGTTCATTGAAAAAATTCAGTACACTCATCAATAGGTCCGCGATATTTTACAGAAGATGAATGAAAAGTATAAACAACACCATGATCAACATAGGGTTCCACATCATTTCAAGGTCGGTGATAAGGTTTGGTTGCGGCTTTAGAAGGAAAGACTTGTAGGTCCTCATAGGAAAATTCGACCTCTATGGTATGGTCCTTACACTATCACCAAGAAAGTAGGTGAAAATGCTTTCGAGTTGAATCTTCCACCCTACCTTGGGCATGCATCCTATCTTCAATGTGGACCTCCTCAAACCATATCACCCACCTCTATTCGACACCTCGGTCATAGCAGAACAGTTGGACATATCTGAACTTAACCCAGAAATCTTTTCTCTAGTTGAAGAAGATCAAATTGTGGACACTTGGACCAAGACCACCACTAGAGGATGTCCTATTCAGCTCTATTGGGTGATCAAGAAAGGAAATCTCAGTCATCAAGGTGAGTGGCTCACCGAGTACCAGATCAAGAAACAATTTCCACACTTGATGGGACTCCTTGGCGCAATAGGGACCATTGCTTTCCAAGGAGGGAGGAATGATCCAGACAACAATCCAGGAAGCAATTCTAGTGGGGCAACTTCTCGGGAGTCATAGCTTCTGCACCGTAGCTTCGATTGACTCCATTCAAAATGTGTCGGAAAGCTTGGAATGCGTAGAATATGGTGGAGGGGTGATGAACTCCATTTGGAAAAGTTTGACCCCCGAAATCCACTTCTAAAGGCCTCAAAATGCAATTTTTGTAGTGTTGTCTAAAAATAGTAATTTTCACGAAATTTTTGCATATGTAATTCATGGAAGGTGAACCACCTCGTCTCCCTCGAGATTGGTGACCTTCCACATTCTTCTAGATGTCTCTTCATATTTCTAAAAGTAGGTATATAAGTATATGTAACCTGAAAGGGAAGGACACACATCTCCTTGCAAAGATAGCTATTGTAATCTCAGTCTTCTTAAATAATATAAATCTCTTTTCAAAGAGATTTACTGTTTACATCTAGGACAATTTTTATTCTGTCCTTTAATCCGAAAACCCCTAGGTTTTGGATCACATTTGCAACCAATCGGTTGTTTTCCAAGAGGCACCTCCACCAATGTCTAGGTATTATTCTTCATCAAGGCATCAGACTCTATTTGTATGGCAATTTCCCACTCAGGTATGCCTTTTGCTTAAGAGTATCTTTGTGGCTTAGGTATTTTGTGAAGATCATAAGAAAGAGCAAAATGAACATCCTCTAAATCAACGATTTTCTTACCAATCCTCCAAGGTCATGCATCTAATTGAGGCATTTTATCATCTTGCACATCCTTCAATGTGGAGTAAAACCACTTAGGCCTTAGTTGGATTGAAAAAATACGTTCCGAATGAGGCTCTATTGGATGAGGTACCAATGTATCACTTGTGGGTGTCACAAATTGTTGTGGCGGAGTTTGTGGAGGAGTATGGGATTAACTAGACTTTTCAGTAGGTAAAGGAATCACAACATTTTCAGATTTTGCTTGCTGATCACAGTCTACTGTTTGCTGATTACAGCCAATTGTTTGTTGATTACATGCAAAGAATGTCTCTATTTCTTTCACATCAACATCACAACTAACAAATACTTTGTCAGTGGAAATATCAATCAGCCTATAAGCCTTGGACTGATCACTTTAACCAACAAAGAAATATATTGTACTTTTAGAGTCTAACTTACTGCTCTTTTTATTAGCAACCAAAGTATATGCAGCTAAACCAAAAATATGGAAAGTTGATACCTCGGGTTTGGTTCTGGACCAAAATTCTTCAGGTGTGACATCTTGTAAATATTTGCAAGGACTCTAATTGAGAATATATATTGTTTTGTTTACTGCTTCTCCTCAGTATTTGAATGGTACGCTTCTACTGTGCATCGTGCATCGAGCCATGTCCATGATAGTCCTGTTTTGCCTCTCAACCACCCCATTCTATTCTGGGGTAGATTGGGCTATCAACTGATGATGAATTCCTTCTTTACTACAGTAATCCTTGAATTTCTTGGAAGTGAATTCCCTTCCATTATCGGATCTCAATGTCTTGATCCATCGGCTGCCCTGGTTTTCCACCAATGCCTTGAACTTTTCAAAAGAAGCTATATAGTTGGACTTCTTTTTCAAAAGTAGACCCTCATCTTTCTAGAATAATCATCCACCAACAAAAGAAAGCACTTGGCACCAAGAACAGTGGGAGACTTCCATGATGGCTCACAAACATCCGCACAAACAAGATCTAAAAGCCCCTTGGCACACCAAGCATCTTCAGTTGGAAATGGTTTCCTTATTTGTTTTCCAACCAAACGCCTTGCACACATCATGTTTCTATTAGATAGTAGGAAAACCAAGAACCATGTTGGCTTTACTAAGTTTGGTGAGATACTAAAGGCCGAGATGTCCATATCTCTCATGCCACAAAATGTTGGTATTACCCTCCACAACTAAGGCATGTAAGGTGACTTTGGCAGGGTCACCAACCTATACAAGCCTCCTTGCTCAATTCCCAGGGCAATAACTTTGTTTAGTTTTACATTTCTTGCTAGACAAGTTTACAAAAATGTCCATATTTGAGCATGATGCCACGAGAGCATATTCTTCTTTAGAATCTCATTCAACTCCTACCACATTTGCTTGCTGCTTCAGAGTTTTGTTAGCAAGGTCATACCGTCTCTTTCGACAATCCTTCACATGACCAAATTTATGACAGTAATAACACTTTACTTGATATTTAGGAGATGATCCTTCATGTTGGTGTTTCCATTTCCCTTTGTATTGAACAAGAAAAGCACTTTCATTTGGTCTAGAATTGGACTCATGTGTCCGAGTTTATCTTTGTTCTTTTTGTAACAAATAGGAATTGACTTTTTCAAAGGTCAAAATCTGACTTTCAACCATCAAATGGAGGGCTTTAACAAATGAATCATATGATGAAGGTAAATTATTTAGCACCAATGCCAACATATCATCGTCATCCACCTTTTGTTAATGGAGGCAAGATGATCTCGGAGGTCTTTCATCCGAAGTAGGTGCTTTGACAATGATCCACCCTCTTGCAACCTTGTTGAAAATAATAGATTCTTCAGATATAACATCCGACTCTTTTATGAAGTCATATATTTTTCCTTCAAACCGATCCATAGATCATCCACCATAATGGCATTGCAAACTTTTAGTATCAATTCATCAGATTCTGACAACTTCAACAACAACAAGGCTTTCTTATGACGTTTGTCATAATCTGCAAAATTTGCAGCCGGCCTACATTCTTTGCCAATTATATTTTTATCACAATAGTAAAATTTATGATGGTCAGAATTTTATGGCTCCAAATGGTATAAATTTGTCTTGTTAAATGTTGTGCCTCCAATAGAATGAGGTTTTGAATATTTGCCATTTTCACACCAATTTTAATTTCCGACTCACAAATTAATGCAAAAAATGAAGCGGAAATAAATGTAACAGAAAGAGGAACACTCTTTATTTTGAAGTTAGCTTGGAAATCAATCAGGGTAGATGTTAATATCAGGGATCTCGAATTTCGGATCTTATTTCCCGTCATAAATGATAAAATGAATCTCATGTTTTCCTCTTTCAAAACTATGTTCATCAAACAAGATTCGTGGATGTCGTGTTTGCAATGGCATCAATCAACTGTCACTTGCGTTTTATGTGACATCATTGTTTCTTTGCCGTCATGTGCCCTTGAACTCCCGTAGCTGGATTTTCTCCTTTTTCTCGAAACAAAGTAGGAGGTTGAAATTAGGAAGGTAAAAGATGTATTTGCATGAGACTAAACCCTCAAGTTTCACAATATACGCAATCAAATCCCTCAAATGGCTGTAAACTATAGAAATCAATTTCTACAGTTTGTATTCCTTCGTTCGCGCCCCTAGTGCAGGGCTTCCTCAAACTTACTTCTATATCTATACTTTTTGCCAAGCTTCCTTAGATTCCAAACTCTTTCAAGCATTAGAGGCTCTGATATCAATGCTAGAAGACATGAAAAAGGAAAGAAATGAAGATGAATTGGAAAGCACACACATGAATGTGTGTCCTTCATTTTATTTTGTTGGGAGTAGTTACAATGTAGTTGTAACAATTTTGAGACAGTTCATAGCTGATTACAGTTAGAAAAGTACCAACTAACATGTATGTCTATAAATATATTCATTGTATTCAATAGTGGTTGCCTCACAATAATCTCTTTGAAGCTGCTTCCTATTAGAAATGCATACAAAGCCCAAAATCACATTGGCAACATGTCCCAATTTTTGAAGCGTCTACTTAGTTTTTGAATTGAACTATGGGTTTCCAACTCCCACTAATTGGGTTGCTTTTTTAATAAAAATATATTGTGTTTTGTCCAAATAGGTCACAAGCAAACAGCACAAGAAATTGAGCATTATTGAAATTTGAGATTCTTTTTGTGATGTTCCTTTTGGGCTTAAAACTGAAATAAATGGATATTGCACAAACCCCAATAGATAACTAACTGAAAATGTATGACAACAAGTACAACAAACTGATTTATTTATAACATCAACAAGTTTTTTGCAATTTTATCTCAATATACTCAAATACATATATACATAGATGGTTCCAAAGTTTTAGAAATATTTTTAGAACACTTGGGAACAAGGAAATGATCATCCAAGCCACCAACTGATTTTATTTAATTAAATTATGACAGCAGCAAGTACACTCACAGATATGGCTAGAAATAATGATTCCAAGGCCCAAATATAATTCTGGAAAGTACAATCAGCCTCCCAAAATATGAGGAACCCAATTACCAATAGAAAGTGAGTTTCCGTGCCCCAGAAGCCAACAAACTTCACCTCAGGAGGGGTCGCCACCCTAGGAGAGAGTCTGAAAACTCCCAAAAATGCCCTAGCAGCCTTTCATCACAAGAACCCTCGCTGAAATCTCTGAATCAATTTATTGAATCCTAATGGAAACCCCTGAATGGAGAATCCTTAAGGATTGAAGGATTCGATTAGGGAACAAGGAGGTTTTTTGTCCTCACTTGCAGCCCCACAAGAGGGTTTACGTCCTCGGGTGGAAAGGAATGAGTGGCAGCCTAAAAACCTCATGAAAATTATGATAAGGAATAGATGATCCTCAAACAAGCCAAGCAACCTCCTTTTATACGCAAATGATGGCACAAACCTCTAGAACAATCTCCAAAAGGGGTCGCCCCACTTGGAGAATTAATTTGATTTAATTATTGCCTTTTCCCTCCAACTTCTTTCTTCACCTTGGGTTGGCCACTTTAGCATTTAAAATAAAGTAATCTTTTAATACTTTTCTCCTTTTTATGTTTTCACTTTATTCCATAAAGTCTCTTCCTTTTCTTCCCTTTAGCTGACATATAATAATGAATAGGTTAAATACTCTCAAGTATTTAAAAATACCTTTTATTTTAATGATATTATTAAGTTACTTGAGATTTGGAAATGTTCGGGCCCAACTTAACATTATTAATTATATTATTTTAAAAAAAGGGACATCACATTTTTCTCATATATTTTTAAAGTTGCTTATTAATATTTTGTCTACAGGTGCTAAACAACCTTTTGAGGCTGTGTTTGTATCATCTAAGTGCTTTGAAAACTCTGAAAGACAAGAAGAAAGTACTATAGAACAGGCTTGTAATCCACTTATTGTTGTCCTCCATGGCGGTCCACATTCTACCTCACTAACAAGTTATTCAAGAGCTTACACGTTTCTTTCATCATTGGGTTTCAATTTACTTCATGTGAACTATAGGTAAATATTTTACTCTTTTCTATGCTGAAATTGTTTTTCTCAATGGACAAGTTAAGTGAATATTCATTGATTTTACTAGAAGAAATGGCTTTTTCCTCTGTCATGTATTATTTGGAATTCAGCCCTTACATTTTATATTGATAGTAAAAGTTACCGTCTCTTATTGTTGCAATAGTATGTAATGGATGAGGGAACATCTCCATTACAGTGACCTATTTTGATGACATTTAGTATCAATTTGCATTTTGTAAATGTTTCAGAACTACTCATGGACATTAGCATCAGTTAAGGAGTACACTATTAAAATTTTAATTTTTGATACTTGGATCACATAAATTGAATATCACAGTTGGTGATTTATGTTTTTGGTCATTCTTGGGTACACTTGAGGCTCTCATATGTAAATGATGAATTTAATGTTATTCATCTTTTAGGGGCTCTTTAGGCTTTGGAGAGGAGGCTTTGCAATCTTTACCTGGAAGTATTGGACGTCAGGTGTGTATCATGAGCTATTCTATTTCTTCCCGTAGGTGTTTGTATCATATAAAGTTTTCCTCCTCAATGCCTATTTTCTAAGGTAGATGAAATATCTTCCATGGTTACTTTGATCCTAAAGAGTAATATTTTTCTTCAGGATGTTGGTGACGTACTTAATGCTATTGATCTTGTTATTGGCAAACAACTTGCCAACCCAACAAATATTGCAGTTCTTGGTGGGTCGCATGGTGGGTTTTTGACAACCCATTTGATTGGTCAGGTAAGCTGATTTGTGACAAATGTTTTTAAAAAAGTTACTAGTCTTTAGACAAAAACCAAGAAGGAAATAACTTGAACCAAATATATTTGATACTTGCTATTTGCTGTTCCACTCGTCAATTTTAATCTTTGGGCAAAAATGCTTGATCTACGAATCATATCTTTTATGCATAGTTACCATGTTCGAAAGTGGAATTTTTTTCAAAAGTTTGGAATTTTTCAAAAGGTTTGGTTTGTTTTAGAAAATTTACAATTATAAAATATATATAAACAATAAATACTACACATATATGATGATATTTGAAAAGAAAAATCAAATACACATAACAATAAATAAATATATTATCTACGGAGTTTTTCCTTTACGTGCTTAGGTATTAGTGTTTCTTGTTTCATTTTTATTTTTTGTTGAAGTTCTTTTAATTTAAACACTTAAATTTTTTACTTAAGAAAAAAAGAAAAAATAATAGTTTACCAAATTTGTTCGGTAAGTTTGGTCATACCAAAGAGTACGTTTCGAACTGAATTTTCACTAAGTTCGTAAGAGCATGGTAACTATGTTTATGACATCTTTGTTACTTGATTACACGCTTGATCATTTCTAGAGATTGTGGTAGTTTCATGATGTACTTTAATGGAACTAGATTAGGCATTTATCTTGCTATTATTGACTTCAATGACGTTCTACTTTATGTCAATAAAATCGCTACAATTGCCTGCTATTAATCAATATTGACCGCACAGTACATTAATCTTGTGTATTGAATTTTATATTTATTTATTTGGTGGACGGGGGGTGGGAGAGAGGGGGAAGTGTGCATCATATGACATTGTAAATAACGATCACATAAGAGGACGCATCTAGATACCTGAGTATGGGTCATGTTTGGTTTCCATCCCAGCATAGGAAAGAGTGCCAATACGTCGGCTGTTAGTACCGAAATTCTCATCTTTAATAAGCATTATTTAATTCCCTTAAACCTACACAACATTTTATGTATTGTAACTTCAAATTAATGACTGTGTGAAGAAAAGAGTGAAAATTACATCAAGGCTTGAGCCAAAAGGGGGTCTTAAAAAACTAAACAAAGAAGAAGGTTAATGCAGGGTAATGTTTTTTTATTAGTGGGCGAGTGTTTTTGAGCTTTCCATGACCTGTTCTATAGCAGAAATCTGAAATTTCTCTCTCAATCTTGGCTGACTTCGACTGATTTTCTCATTGCCAAAGGTCTGATCAGTATCATTCAGTACTACTGGTTGAAGAGGAGAGGCCATGGCATACTCTACTTCCTCCCCCCTCTTTCAAATTGGCTAT
This sequence comes from Taxus chinensis, assembly GCA_019776745.2. Taxonomy (NCBI): domain Eukaryota; kingdom Viridiplantae; phylum Streptophyta; class Pinopsida; order Cupressales; family Taxaceae; genus Taxus; species Taxus chinensis. Next base: position 776,180,562 of record CM034146.1, read on the forward strand.
CACTCTGGATGGTCCTCAACTTTCAGGTGATTCACAATCATGCATAGAGAACTTTGGTCAAGCCATCTTTTCCAACTAGAATGGTTGATGGCTGTTATCAGAAAATGGCTAATCCTTCTCAGTTCAGTTCTGTATAGAAGAAATGCACCAGAGATTATGCCATCTTAAGGAAATGAAATGGTTTTAAATGTCTATGAGACCAAATGGTCTATGAGATCACGATTTGCTACATCTGTCTCAACCTCCCTAGGATGCAAAAATTGAGGGATGAGTTGTTTACTATTTCTATTGATTTGGATCAGCACCTCCCTCATCGCTTTTATTCTTGTCTCTTTAAATAGTTCCCACGTGAAGTTTACTCTTAATGTTTCCATGTATCTGACTCCGATGTTCTCGTAGGCTGGGCATTCTAGGATGAAATGCTTCTCTGTCTCTACTGCTTCTGTGGTGTAAAACAAACATATCCTCTGCTTCCATTCTTCCTCAGGGGTTGCCCATCTACCTGTCTCACATTTGAGCTTGCAAGAACTGGTTCTTATCTGCGCTATGAGCATCTTTACCCTCCATTTGATTTGGAAACCCAAGGGTTCAGTAGATGTTTTAATGACATTGAACAGATTTTTCAGAACAGCATTCTTCTCTAAGGAGGAGAAGGATGCAGTCTTCCAAGGTAGAGCATGGTTTTATAATAAATCAGGTTTCTTCATGAAGCCCTTGATTCCTGCCATCGACCAAAATGATGAGCTTATTAGTACTATTGTGGTTTGGCTAAGATTGCCTCTGCTTCCTAGTGAGTTTTCTTTGGAAAAGTTAGTAACACGATTGGGGAATTCATTGTGGTTTCTGAGGAAACTATGCAGCTTCGTGTGCTACATTGTGCTCGCATTTGTGTCGATGTGGATCTTGAGCAGCCCTTCCTTGACAAGGTTCTTTTGAAACTTGGGGGATTTGAACAAGAGTAATCCATTGATTATGAAAATATCTTATTTTGTGCATACGTTTTCACGAGTGTGGTCATTTTACTTAGGTTTTTCCTGCTGTACTGAAAAACAAGAAAGCAATCCAATGAACAGGGCAAGCCAACTCCCCAACCCCAATCGATTGGGCCCCAAGATATGGTGGAGGACAAAGCATCCAAGATAAGTGAGAGACACTCCAAAGGAGACGAGCCTCGACACAATTCCTCCAAAAACAGATTAAGGAAAATCACCATTAGTTTACAAATCATCCAAGGAACATTCTTTTAAGTTTACAAATCTGAAATTATTTTGATATTCTCAGTCAAGATACTCAGTCTTTGGCAAACTCTATTGCTATTGTGAAAGAGAATATTTTCACCAAGGATTTGTTGGATAATGAGGATGAGTCTCTCAAGACATTGCACATAGTGCCAAGGGACATTTATATGGATCTTCCCATGGAGGGTATGAAATTTAGTCCAAAAGCAGCGGGTAAGACAAAATCTTCTTGTTATCACCGAATCACAGCACCCTTATGTTTACACAAGTGCATATACTTGAACTCATGGTGTGATTGGATAACATGGGTACTATCTCCAAGTTGTGGGACTTGCTACTTGAGATAGACCTTCAGAGAAAGTTGGTTCTTGATCCTAAACCACGTGCCACGATCTACTCTAATGCAGGGTAAACTAACTGTTCTAATCTAACTTTCCAAGGGACCAAAGAGAGAATGCATAAAATGAAAGCCTACGCTAAAGCGGTGATACACCAGAAAAGGAGGGTGTGAGAGTAGTCTTCCAATGTGTGAAAACTAAGAGTAGAGTGCATACTAGAAGGGGTGATAACAGTTCTCCACAATCTAAAAATACATTCACAACAATGTTTCATACATGCACAATAATAATAGATCCTTGCAAGAGCATAAGGATAGACACAATACACTTGTAATCAAGGTTAAAGGGGCAAGAAGAATGCAAGAAAACACAGCAGGGGAAGATACATCCACAAACTTATATTTTATTGCTTCATGATATGCACAGTTCAATCTGTTACAAGATAAGGGCCTGGATCACCATGCAAGGAGTCCACAACAAGGGCCTGCAGCACATTGACTTCACAAAGCAATTTTGCCAGAGCTTTGCTACAAAAACTGCCTCCTTTTACAATGAGGCCAACACTCCAATTTATAGGAAAATAAGAAGAGAGAGAGAAGGGGAAAATGGAAATCCCGAAATCTGTCCTTCAACCATTTGTAAGAGGCACTAAATGGAGTGAAATGATTGTATGTTACTTGCAAAAGGCTCCCCATATTTTCCCAGGTGCTGCAGCAGAGAAAGAATGATGACCATGCCTCTTAATTGCACTCCCAACTACCAAATAAAACACTGTCATGAACCCGGCCACGTTTTATGAAAAATCCCCATCGATTTCTAATCAAATCCGGAATTTCTTGATTGTTGTGCGTCGGACTCGGAGCCACGATTCCAACAGTACCAATTTTGTGTGATTTCGTTGAGAAATGCAAAAGTTATGGCCTTCTGAGCACGGACAACTATTTTGGGTCTGCCAGGTGTTTTCTGTCATTTGATGGGAATGAGCATTAACTGACTTGAGCCGAATATGTTTATTTTATTTAAATATATCTACCCTCATTAAAATTAAGAAATCCAGTTTTTGTGAGGCAGAGGACGTCGTGCTCATTCCAGAAAGTCCAATTTCATGAAAATCGGAGCTCGGAGTCAAAAGTTATGGCCATTTGAAGTTCACGGGTCAAACGTTGATTTTTCCTTCAAATTGCGGGTATTGCGGCAAAATCAGGTCCGCGTGTCCCGGCTGTCCCGCACACATTCTTCTGCATTGGCCGATTCGGGTCTTCTTGGCTCCTTTTGCGGCCTTTTCGCCTTTTCGTGTCCTGTGCGTACTTCTGTCCCGGCTGTCCCAGACCAAAATCTCTGCAACACTCGCAATAGACTGACTTGCAGTTAATTGGCCGATTCGTGTCCCGTGCGTACTTTTGTCCCGGCTGTCCCAGACCAAAATCTCTGCACCACCCGCAATAGATTGACTTGCGGTTAATCGGCTGATTCGCGTCCCTCGCATATTTTGTCCCGGCTGTCCCGCAGACCACTTGGGACAAAAAGTTCCGACTTTGCCGATTCGTTTGTAATTCGGCCCCAAACTTGGTACGACGAACCTTGGTACGACCCGCAGCCTCGAGACCCGCAATGCATTAAAACAAGCCTGTGACTTCATTTTTTGCATTTTTTCAATTTTCTCTAACTCGTTGGGATTTTTTCTTGGGAGGGGGAGTTAAAGAGAAGCCAAAGGGGCCCCAAAAACACGATTTTGGGCATTGAATCAACCTACTTGCTCGGAACTCGGGGATCTGATGCATGTTATCAAAATTTACCTCGAGGGGTGAATTTTGGATAACACTTCTTTGAGACATGATTCAGCAACACTGTCTCAATGAAAAACAAACAAAAGATTAAAATATGTGGCTATAGAAATAACTAGTAACTCCTCATTAATAGAATTTCAGACTCAGACTATGCAGGATAATGTTACAAGTATGCATGGTATGCAACATTTTGGGGAGAGTTTTTCTTGGTCCCCAATGCAGGCCAAAAGAAGGTTGGAAAGCCTTTTAATAGGCGTCTGGTCAATCTCCTTCATGACATTGGACAAGGTAATAGCCTTATTGATGTGGATTTAACCAAAGATCAGTGTACTTGATATAATAGAAGAAAGGGAGATTGCAATATTGCAGAAAAAATTAATACGTTTTTGGTATCTGAAAAGTGGCTTCGTTTGCATCACAATTTTCAGCCTCAGTTCATGACTCAACATTATCAGATCATTGTTCCATTCAACTCACTCTTTTCTTTTACCATAAACAAGAAGGATTTTTTGTCAAATATGAAAACATGTGGGTCAACCTCCCACAATTTCATCAAAAAATTCAGGAGACGCGGGCTAAATTTCCTGAGATTTACAGGTTTGCAATGCTATAAATTTGTATGTGAATTGAGATTCCTCAAAAAAACATCAAAGATTTGGAATAAAACAGTTTTTGGAAATTCACAGGCTCATAATTGTGAAACTCATTCACTGCATTGGCCGTTGACCAGAATTGCAAACTAAAAAAAAATGTTCTGGTTTGAAAATTTTAGGGCTATTTGGATCAAGGAAGTCGATGCCAACACCAAATTCTTGCATCGTCCAGTAAAAGATAGAAAGCGGCTCAATACAGGCCATATGTTAAATCTCGTTAGATCCCTAATGACAATACGGTCAAGGATCCTGAAGATATCAGTAGGGCTGCAACAATGTATGTTTGGCAACTACTTACTACTAGGTGTTGATAGGAGATAAGCATTGGAGAATGTGACTCAATGCATGCCATGTCCCCTTACTAAGAAGAACAATGATTTCCTATTTTCCCCAATTACCGAAGTGGAATTAAAAGCAATATTATTTTCCTTTGATACAATGCTCCATGTCGATATGGTTTTCCTGATCAATTCCTTGAGGACTTCTGGAGACTTGAAGAAAAATCAATTTGTTGCAAGCTGTGAAAGTCATGCAAAAAAAGAAAGCTTTTGAAATCCATTAACACAACAATGTTGACTGTCATCCCAAAGCAAGAGGAAGCTAATACACTACTATCACATTCACCATTGTTGACTAGACCAATATCACCATGTCTGTCAGCTTTAGTTCTTGGTAGTTAGATCAATGATAATATTATGACAATGCCAGAAATCATACCCTTTGCACAACAGTATCATGATGGCCTTCAGGTTGCATACGATAAAGCTGGTTGACTGATGTACTTGGCAATGCTTATGGCTAATGCTACATGCATTTGGTTTCACTAAACAGTTTAACGAATGGATATCTTGTTGTGTGATCTGTCTTAATTTTCCCATCTTCTATGATTGATTCAAATGGTATTAGAAGCTATGCATGTTTATTTACTTTCTGTTAAATATAATTCATACGGCAATTATGAAATTGTTAACTATCCAACTATATCATAACCTCTTCAGGATAATAAACACGAGCACCACACATGTGACACACCTCAAAGTGTTCACATATTCTAACATTGGTATCAGAGCCATTAGTGCTCATAGTGTTCGAAGTCCAGCGCAGCCATTGGAGGTATGGATGATAACGAGAAGAAGAAGAGGTTGAAGAAGTCAGAGGTTGCACATCAGAGCACTCACTGCTAGATGCGGGAGAAGACTCACAGTTTGTGAGTGAAAAACAGACGTGTTTTGAAGATTTTTGAGGGCACTTTTGAAGGAAAAACGTCATTACAGTTGCTTCTAGGGCACGGGAAACTAAAAGATAGAAATTGTGAGTTTCATAGAAAAGTTCGAGGGTAATTTCAAGCAGATTTACAGTCATGAAAGTGAGTTTGAGTTCATATAGTTTCTGCCCGAGTCCCAGAGTTTTTCAGACCACTTTGTGGATGCATGAAGTACAGATGCCATTAATTTTACAGTTGCTTTTTTACTGAATCGACAGGTTTTTGCTGTTCAAGGGCATGATTCTGCAAAAAACATGTTTTCACAGTTAGCGATTTTGGGTTCTGTTTGTAGAAAACGTGAAGGACACATTTCAGGGGTGAATCTTATTCGAGGCAGAGACAATTTTCAGTCAACGCGAGCAAAATGCTGTTGTTTTCTGATTTGAGGGCACAAACGCAGTCCTTTTCATGACTTTTGAGTTCTAATGGGAAGATACACGAGATTTGTAAGTTTATGAAATTCGTGCTGTAATTCATTTCTACTTGCATCAATTTGCAAGTCAGAAGTCAGAATATAGACCGTACTTTCATTTATTGCATCGATTTGCGGGTCAAAATTCAAATATTCAGATTTTAGGTTGTATTTTTCCTTGTTGCATTGATTTCCGGTTAGGAAAATCGAATATTCTTTGGAAAGTGGCCAATATTTAGAATCTTGTTCTGCTGGAGGCACATAAATTGAATGGCCAGAATTACAATGTCTGGAGTTACAAGATTCTGACGATTGCAGCATATCGGGTTTGTGATGGAATAATCCTTGGCACTGAAGGCAGGCCTTTTTGCGGATTATGACAAGCGTCATAAGGAGGCCTTGTTGAAGCTGTTGGTGTCAAATGATTCGACATTAGAGGTCTGGAATACCAAGTCTGAAGATCAAGTACATGACTTTGGAGAAGAGTCGTGTTTTATACCTAAAGTTTTTTGGCATTTTCAGCAAAGATGCATGAGGGTGGGTCCCTGTCAGAACACCTTCTTTGATGAAAGATCTTCAAGACCAACTCAGTTCCATCAATAAAAAGGTGGATGATGTTGACTTAGTGGTGCTTGTTCCGAACAGTTTTCCATCCTCATATGAGTCATTAGTGGAAGCTTCACATTTGATGGCAAAAATTCAAATTCTGACTTCTAATCAAGTCTGTTCCTATTTGTCGCAAAAGCAATCGAGACAAACACAAATACTTGAGTCTAGTTTTGTATAAATTGAAAGCGCTTTTGCCTCTCAATCCAAAGGGAAGGGGAAATGGCATTGAGAAGGATTATTTTTCAAATACCAAGTGTTACTACTATCATAAAGTTGGGCATGTTAAGAAGGATTGTTGAAAGCGACAATGTTCTTTCTCATAACAAAAAGTAGATGGGACAAGCAAATGTGGTAGCAGTTGAAGTTGAACGAGAATCTGAAGAGGCGTATACCCTCATAGCATCATGCTCGGATGAAAGTTCTACCAAATGTTGGTTCTTTGACTCTAGAGCATCAAGACACTTCACTTATCAAAAAGATTAGTATATAAACTTTCATGCCGATTCTAGTTTTTTTATTTAGTTTCATTAGGTGCTGGAAGCTCACATGTAGTAGAAGGGATAGGGGATATACAGATCGTATTGAATAATATTGCAAAATTCGTAGTCAGAAATGTTAGATATGTTCCTAAAATGAATAAGTATCTCTTATCTATTAGTAAACTAAAAATTCCAGCATTTTGTAAAATTTTGTAGCAAGATATGTATACTATTTGATGTAAAATAAAACGAAGTCATAGCCCTGGGCATTGGGAAAGGTGTCTTGTATAGGCTTGTTTACTCTGCTACATTCAACTTATTTGTCTCAGTCGTGGAGGGTAATATCAACATTTTGTGGCATGCGAGATTTGGACATCTCAACTTTTACTACGTAGCCAAACTCAACAAAGCCAACATGGTTCTTGGTTTGTCAACTATCCAAGAAAAAATAGGATATGTGTGCAGGGTGTTTGGCTGGCAAGTAGAAGTGGAAGCCATTTCCAATTCAAGGTGCTTGGCGGGAAAAGGGGCTCTTAGATCTTTTTCAAGAAAATCTTTCCTAGACATTTCGAACTCACCTACAATCCTCGGTGCAAGGTAGTTTTTGTTGTTGGTGGATTATTTCTCTAGAAAGATGTGGGTCTACTTCTTAGAAAAAAAGTTTGAATGTTTTGCCTTCTTTGAGAGCTTCAAGGTGTTGGTGGAAAACTAGACAAGCAGACAAATAAAAAAAACTAAGATCCGATAATAGAGGAGAATTCATTTCGAAGTGGTTCAAGGATTACTGCAAGGAGGGTATTCATCATCAATTGACAACCTTTTATACCCCACAACACAATGGGGTGGTTGAGAGGCGAAATAGAACTATCATGGAGATAGCTTGTTGCATGATGCATGGCAGAGGAGCACCACAGAGATACTGGGGAGAAGCAGTAAACATGGCAATATATGTCTTGAATCGGAGTCCTTGCAAAGATTTATAGGATATCACACTCGAGGACACTATGGTTTGGAATCAAACCATAGGTAACAACTTTTTGTGTTTTTGGTTCAGCTACATGTACTTTGGTTCCTAATAGAAAAAGGGGTAAACTAGATTCTAAAGGCATAAGTTCTTTTTATCGGCTATAGTGAGCAATCCATTGCCTATAGACTTATTGATGTTTCCACTAACAAGGTCACTGTTAGTTGAGATGTTAATGCGAAGGAAATCAAAATCCTTCTTTTTTCATGGATAGTGTTATGGTTCCTTTGAAAGATGAGGAATCTAATTCATCTAGTACTCCATTCCAGACTCCATTACAACAACCTATGACACCTAATGGATGAATGGGACTACGACAAACAAGACTCCTTTATATTGAGTCTCGTCTTATGTCTACCATCCATCTGAATTCACGCTGGGACAAAAATGGTCACAGGCTTGTCTTTTTCCTACAAAATCTGATTTTATTCTTCGAAGACTTTTGTGTCTGGTACGGCTGACCCTCATCTCACGTGCTCACGTAATATTGGGCAATTCTAATCCCTTGCAGATTTGGTTTTAAAGAAGTGAAAGACGAGAGAATTAGATTTGATTTTCCTAAATATCAGATTTGATTTTCAAAAACCTCAGACATGATTATAGACAAGTGAAAGAAAAGATAGAGGTGTATTTGTTTTTTGAAAAGATCAGATCTGATTTTGGGAAAGGTAAAGAAAAAAATATAACCAGAATAATATCTTGCTGTTTCATCACTACAAATTGTGCTCTTTGCGGTAGGTCTAGCTAATATTGTAGTGGAGCTGGTAGAGATTTATCCCCATCCTTAGGAAAGCTAGTTTTGTTGTTCCAATCTTATTTTCTGTGCTTCTCATGAAAATAACATCTCTAACATACATATAGGAGCCGCCAAAGTCTACACCACAAACATCAAGAGGCACACTATGTTGCTAGGAAATGGAAATGGAAATGGGTACGAAATGCGGGAAACGACAATTTTCAAAAAACCTTGGATACGCAACATTATGGGAAACATCCGTACAATATATATATATATATATATATATATGCAAAGTACTCATTTTAAAATTGTACTCCATAGACCATAAAAGATAAGTATTATTGATAAAACACTCAAAATATTTTGTATTCATTGAAATAATACATTATTATTATGTATACTTATCTCTAGGAGACTAGGACGTTTCGAAGGAGTTTCTGTTTTGGAAACGTTTCGGGGGGCAACTAGGTGTTTCTTGGTAACAGAGGAGGCACAACATCCACCACAACTTCATCAATGAAATGTTCATTTATCCCAAGTTTGACTTTGGATTGTTTGGTTACCTAAATTTTTGCTCCATTCTTCACCCAACCTAGATCATAGGGATTATGATGATTATACATTTCCAACCCAAGTTTTCTACCTACTCTTCACTAGTAAAATTTTCTTGAGATCAAGAATGAAAAAGAGAATCAAATTTTGTCTTCTTAATCTGAACTTTGATTTGGAAAAGTTTAGTAGGTTCACCTTTATCTTGAGCATCAGTGCTACCCAAAGATAACTTTTTATGGAGGTAAAACACATCCTTTCATCCACATTGGAACTGCACCCAACTTATTTTCCTTGAATCAAGGTCATAGTCTTCTTATTTTACTTGTTTTTAAACGGATGCAATTTCCAGCAACTCTCGTCTATGTGACCAATATGCCTTGTACAGTCATTTTGAACAAAAGTAGTTGTCGCATTAAACTCACCTTGCTGCTTTGAAGCATTTGAAGGGAAAGACAAACCCTCTTTCTTGTCAATCTCAAGACAACGGTCTTGAGAACAAGCCCCATCTGTGACCTTAGGCTTGGCAAATAAGACAGGCCTCCTTAAGTGACTACGAAGCCCTCCAACATACTTCACGAGGATGTCATGATCCTTGTATCTTTACCCATTTGGACCGCCTTCTTGCGAAACTCACTTGTAATATCCTACACAATTTGGGATTGCTTTTGCTTGAATTATTGCTAATCAATAGACCTTTCTTCTACATAACAAATAGGACAAAATTGTCTCTTAATCAAAATCTTGAAATTATCTCATCTTGAAATAGGTGGCAGTTTTCTCACAACCATGGAATGAACATAATTGAAACAAAGTTGAAACATGACTACTTAGATTCAATCTTGCAAAATAAATTTGCTGCACTTCAATTATTTGATGGAAATTGAAATATCCCCCTAATTGGGCTAACCAATGATCAAGTTTTTCTGCATTTGCCTCACCTTCATAGGGCTGAATTTTGATTTTGGCTTTTTCTTTGAAAGGAGGTTGAGCTTGGTTGGTATGGGGTTTCTCATTCTCATGGTACCGAGTCTCTAACACTTCACTTGCTTTCAGATCTGCATGGAAAACTCCCGACTTACCCATAAGGACCTCCATAATCTTCTTCAACCAATCAAAGCTTCTCTATGGATTGAGAGATGTTTGCTTCACCTTTTTCCAATTCTGAATCTCCCTTCATCATCTTGAGATAGTCTTTCATCTTCCTGAGCTAATCTTCTCACTTCTCTATTTCACCTTATTTTAATTATCTCTTGCTGCTAAGAAATCAAGACTCCTTTTCCTATAGCACTTGCTGCTTGGGTAATGAGCATAAATCTGCAAAATGGTGACTCACATCAACCACACAACATGGAAAACCAGCTCTAATACCAATTTGATCCATAATTAGCATAGATATTCCGTAGCCAAACTCATCAAGATTCAACACGAACCTTAATTAATCCTAACAAGTCTTGATTGATTAGATTGCGGTATGCTTACAAATTTGCATAAACACAATAAAAAAATGTGCTTAAGACTTAATTATAAATGCTGCCTACTGAAAGGAATATTGAACATGAACGTAGAGCAAGAAAGAACGTAAATATAAACTGCAAGAAGACAAGAGAAATACCCACTTAGGAGAAATCCAATATGGGAAGACTCCAAAAGAGAGGGATTTCTTGCTCTGCAATTATAGGTTTACTGGCTTCTCAAGACCTTCATGGACATTCTTTACATTACAACATGTTAAAACACCCATACTTGCTCTGAAACTTGCTCACTTACACTTCCTTATCACATTCCCAACTCCCAAGATGCACACAACGAAGAAGAAGAATTGTTAGGAAACAATTACATGCCCAACAAGGACCCACTGATGGTGTATTTTTACAATTTTACATCATAGGAAGCTTGGATGGGAAGCCGGATAGACTCAAAAGAAGAATAGGCACTGTCTACAATTGTTACTCCGCATGTTCTTTGTCGTTGTGCGGAATTAACCTTTGTGCTCAGAAAAACCACCTCTTAAGGCTGTAAAACCGTTGGGGCGGTTACATAACCGTCACTTGCTTTAAATAATAGTTTCACAACCCTAGTCATAGAGAGGGGGTTCCTATCTGATCCCCGAGGGGCCCGACTATATCCATTTTTGTAGGGGGGGAGGGGAGTGTTTCTCGAGATATGATCTTCACTTATGTATCCGGCCCTATATATAGAGTGGCCCAAACAAACAGAAGTGGGTGAGTCCCCAACCCAACTAGATATTGGATCGGGCCAATCGGGCCGAAGGCTCAGGCTTGTGCCGAAGGCTCGGGCTCTATAACGAGTTTCGGGTCTAGTGGCCCATCTATCTATATGCGGCTCTATAACCAGTTACTGGAATACACGCCCACCTGGTTGAACTAGAACTGGCAGGCCGGAAAGAGAGATATAGGGCCATCTATTCAATCTGGTTGGGCTTTCTTTCGACTATTTGGGCTACCTTATGCCCCTAGATAGATAGATAGAGGTATAGAGAGAGATAGAGAGATAGATAGATAGATAGATAGAGATATAGAGAGAGAGATAGATAGATAGATAGATAGATAGAGATATAGAGAGAGAGATAGATAAATAGAGATAGATAGATAGATATAGAGAGGCCAGATCAATATAGAGGCATATAGAATACAGATTAGGGGGCCATCCCCCATCCATCTAGCGCCATCCATCTCCATCTCTATCTAGCCCCATCTGGGTAATCTAATCTAATCTAATCCCAGTTGGGTTGGGCCCCTCTCGACTCCACTCTCTATATGGGGTGGGGTGGGGGTGGCGTGGGGTGAGGTGGGGGTGATCCTTGTTACTTTTGGAGGCCATTACTTTTGCATACCAACTTGAAATCTGGCACCTTTTTTTGAAATTGTATAACGTTTCGAGAGTAACCAAATATGTAATCAAAAAGTACTTTTGATGATATCCATATGCTGTTTTAGCCTTTGCGCAAAAACCTATCGGTTTTTAGGAACTGGCATGTTATGAATACCTCTTGAACCCTGATAACAGTCAGTTAACTTAACCAACTGATTTTGATTATCGAAAAGAGTGAAAGAGAGTGTTTCAAGTTAGATTATTAGTTTTAATGAGAATAGTGGCTTAGTAAGCTTATCTTGCTAACACTTACTATCCAATTCAGATCAGTTTCAGTTTCAGTCAAGTTTTCCTGCATCCTTGAAATCCAATTTTAACATGCCAAAAGGGTCTAAATCGTAGTCACGTAAGACTTCTGGGCAGTGCGATGGCAAAAATATTTCAAATTTTAGGGGAGGACAGGGGAAGGACTAATTAAAGTAATATATAAATATTTAAAATATATGAATAAACTAAAAGTACAACTTTAAGAGACTAAAACAAGATGAAATTCATAATAATGAATGCAAATTTATTTACAATAGGAATAAATTACTAAATAAAACCATCGTAATTGATTAATATCATTATCATTAATCCAAATTACATAGTCTGGAAATCTGCAACTCAAAAATCAGAATCAGCATCTAAAAGAAAATCCATGAACCGCTGCTTGCTAGAGCTGCCGTCCTCATCCTCATACATCAACAGGTTTCTGCATCACTTAATAAACTGGTGGAGGTCAGCCTTCCACATCAACGAGTCCACAATCTTGTTGCTAATCTTTTGGAAAATACAGTGATCAAATATGGCGGTTATTTATACACAGGTCAAAGAAATTTTTTTCTTGGGATCCAGACATTGGTGGACTTAGAGTGGCCTTCCACCCCCAAACTTGACCATGATTAGCACAAATTTTGAATTTTTTAATCATGATTGGGACCTCAAAACCATCTACCTAACATGGCCTCTTACCCCTTACCGATACTTTGTATACTGTGGAATCAACGTTGACCTTCTAATATTAACTAGATGCTACCACTTTTTATTTGTCCAAGATAAATTATAACCCACACACCCAATTCATGGTTTATCTCGTACCTATTGACTTTTACCACAAAAAAGTCTTTAAATCAATTTACATTCTAGACTCCTCTAGAAATGAGCACTTTAGACCGCATCCTCGGTTTATCTATGTCTATTCCCACCTGCATTAAATAGTATCTTTATGCCTATGTAATTGTGATACTTCTCATAAAATTAGTGAACCTCTAAAAGAAACCTGGGGCAGGGTGGTAATGCCGGAGTAATCCACAGTTCCCAAGGAGTTCCTAATTTTAGTTTATACTTAAAAATTTAAGGTCCAGACAAATAACTTTGCAGCAGTTCTTGCTCTGTATGCAGGAGTCAAACTTCTTGTGGAAAATGTATTCCAACATTTTTATATCAATGGAGACTCTCAATTAGTAATAAATCTAATATCCAGGTATATAGATACAAAGATCAAAGTTCTTCCAACTAACAATTGGAAAATGGACAATATACTTCAACAGGAGTTTACATCAATACTGCTGGAACTGTTTTAACAAAAAAGAATATGGAGCGACATTATGCAAAGGGATGTCGTGAAATCCTGGCATCCCCTTTGCACACCAAAAAACAGAGACATCCCAGAAATGTCCCTTGTTTTCCACAGACGTCCTCATCCAAGTGTGCTCAAATGGAAATGTAGGGGAACGTTTTACCTTCCCCCAACATCCCTCCTTCTTGCCATCCTCAAGGCGTTTCGGGTGCCCGGTCGGCAAAAAAACAGGAAAGGCACATCCCCACGTAACACTGGTCTAAATTGAGTACGTACAATTCATTTGCTAGAAATAGAGTATTAAAAATGCATAGCAATAAAGGGAAATGTTGGCTTAAATTGTAAGGTTTGGCCATTAGATATCAATATATGATCAGATAGGTTTATAAAAATAGAAAACAAGATTTTGAACGAGTGTCCTTTGCATTAAAAAGGAACTCCAGTCACTCTAGTAATCTACAGAAATCCCAACATTGGTTAATATTTGCAGGCATAGGTGTTTTGATATGAGGATTTTCAATAATATAGTTTGTTAATTTATAACATATAGTGTGAACAATATAAAACTGAAAATATGTGTGATGCCCTTTGAGTTATGTAACATGTGTTAAACATCTTGATGTACTTTTAAAATTTTATTAGCTATAAAATTAATTAAATTTAACTTCTTATTGGTCTCCATTTATCTTATGTACAAGCGAAAAATAAACTATCTTCAAATCCTTTCCATTTCTTTTTCAACTTAAATAACAACAATACAACAAAGTAGTATTTTACTTGGACTTAAATAGTTTATCAAACCATAAAATGAGAAATATTAAATTCTAGATATATTAAATTTAATTTATTAAACCTAAATGAGAAATGACAACTTAGAGAGGTACGTTTGCATCAAGGGAATGAGAGGTAAGCGGTTTTGCTTTTGTTTTATAACATTCTTTTGAGTTTTAGGGTTTATTTTATGTTTTATATGTTTTATTTTGCACTTTATGTGCTAAATGTTGGAAAAAAAATGTATTTTTCTGTGGGCATGGCTTGGAAATGCCTTGGGTACGGGGGTGGCAGGTCGGTTATGGTTGCATGTGTCTGCAGACATATCTGGCCATACCAGACCTGCCACCCCCATATCCTGTGCATATCTACAGATGTTTCTGTTATGTATCAGTAACGGAAACATTACCGTACCCGTTTCCTGCTCCTAGGGCCTGACGTATCAGTATCCTAGACTGATACCAATGTTATAGAACCTCTGACTAGATAATTGCACACTTTAACAAAACACAAGACTACAAGGTTACCTACATACATATCATGTAAGTTAGTAATTGAACACAATAGGAAATAAAATACAGAAAGGCATCCCTTGATATTTTTTCCAATAAAGCATCACAAATTTGAAACTCCAGCACCCGACCTTCTTCTAAATTTGCATTAAATGTATTTTTCATGCTTGTGGGAAATTATATTTCTTTGCGTGGAATAACATTGTACAAAGTTATTCTAAAATTTTTAGTTTAAAATCCCATTAGTGTTGGACAAATGCCTCTTATATGTGCATTTATTCATTGATAATTTTATCCTTCTTGTGCACTACAAAATCCTTTTAGTGGAAATATGCTTGGCACTTTCTCATATGAATTTTTATCATTTACTTGCCATTTATGATGGCCAAAATTTAATTTACATACAAAAATTCTGTTGACAAAGAAGAAATAACCAGATCCAGTGAATGTTTTGTATTGAGATTGTATTGTTAAAAAAATATTGATTTTCTTGTGGAGCTTGTACTTGCAATAGGACATTTAGAGAAGATAATTTTTCTTACGCAGTTCTAACTTTTTTCTCTATTGGTTATTTTCCTCACATTTTTGATCTTCATCTTGTGCAGGCACCAGATAGGTTTGTTGCTGCAGCTGTACGCAATCCTGTCTGTAACCTCTCACTAATGGTTGGCACCACAGATATTCCTGATTGGTGTTATGTGGAGACATATGGAAAGGATGGAAAAAATGCTTACACTGAAGCCCCTACAACGGAAGACCTCAATGCATTTTATCACAAATCACCAATATCACATATTTCAAAGGTACCCTAATGCCTACTGATGCTTTATGTTAATTGTGCCTACAATTACAGTTTCAAATATTTGACATTAGTATTTTTGATATGCTAAACATCTGTCCTCTTTAAGTTTTTCTATTTTTAGTCATGCTATGACCAAGCCATGATTGTTTGATAACCGACTGCAGTTGACCAATGTATTGGCAAGAATTATAGAGTAACTTTTGTTGGAGAGAGGGTCAAATAAATAGAATCAGAGTGTTAAGCTAGAGACAAGATGAAATAGAAACCAAAGCTGTATTTTGAGCATATTAATGAGACTCAGACTTGACAAGCTGATTTTTACTCGGGTCCGGATGCGGTGCCAAAACTCAGCCAAGACTCGACAAATTCAAAAAATCATTATTTTTAATTGAAAAAAACTATGAAAATGCATTCCATATCAAATCAACTTAAAATGCATCCAGAACTAATACACCAAGAGGTAAGGACATAATGCATATTTAGCCTTCAAAGAATGGACAAGGAAAACTTGGCGTACTAAAGGGGAATTTTCCATCTCAGTGTATCCTAATGGACACTTTTTGATTTTCTTTGCGAATGCGGAAGATTGAGCACATTTTTAGGGAGGGCCATGGTTCTATGGTAGAGAAGGACTGTTCATGAAACCCTGGCACCCAATGTTCAAGGTGGATGAAGAACGGCCCTCAACTGCTATGGTATGGGTTCGACTATTTGTTTACCAGCAGAATATTGGAATAATACAGTGTTTACAGCAATAGGTAATGCTTTGGGTACTTACATGATGGCAATAGATAGTTCGATCCACCTAGAGCAGATGATTTATGCTCACATATGTGTTTTGATTGATCTAGATGAGCTCTTAGAGTAATACTGATCCATGTCAGCAGTCAAAGAAGGGTGTATAAAAGGTCTATTTTTAGAAAGTCCCGAAATCTATTTTTAATAGGTTTTGACAGATTTGGTATTTGGTATTTTTAAGGTCTTCAAAGAATTCATGGGATTCAGATTGTATGATGATACCATAGTCTATTTTCATCGATTATATTTTCAAGTTCACTCTCTTATCCTTTGAACGAATCAAACGGTTCACCAATCGGGTCAACGGGCTAGAAGATATGACCCCAACAAAGAGCATTTAAAAATAATAATATGATATTCAGATTTTGTCATCTTTTACCCTTTCAAATTCACTCCAAATGTGGATGGATGACATCTC
Source organism: Taxus chinensis (assembly GCA_019776745.2). Taxonomy (NCBI): domain Eukaryota; kingdom Viridiplantae; phylum Streptophyta; class Pinopsida; order Cupressales; family Taxaceae; genus Taxus; species Taxus chinensis. Next base: position 776,197,411 of record CM034146.1, read on the forward strand.
CATGAAGGATGACATCTCATATTCCACTTGGAACCCTTCATTTGATGACCTTTTGGCTTCTATTTCAAACCCTTCATTTTATGACCTTTCAACGTCCATTTGGAACCCTTCATCTTCGACATTGTTTCACTATAAATAAGACAGTTTCGAATGAAGACACAAGTTTGAAAGTGGAAAGATTTTATATACAAAAGTTGCAGGTTACATGTTTTCAAGTTTGGAGGCATACATCTCTCATATATAGAGTTTTCCCATTTGTATACATCTTCATTTGCAGAGAATTGCAAGGCATATACAGAGTTTGCCCATTCTGCATCTATTCTCGTTTGCAAAGAGATTCGGCATACATCTCTCCTATAGAGTTTACCCACTTTATATACATATTCAATAAAGTTATTTTACTTTTACAGTTACAGTTTTATTTCTGCAATACATTTCATTGTTTTTACAATTTCAGCTATTTTATTATGAATGTAGTGCCATAGCACATTAAATGCCACCATTAATGTGTTGTCCACCGAATTCCAAAAATAATTCAGATCATTGATGGACCTAAATAGTCCCTTGCCAAGAAAAATCTCCTTAGATGTGGATGATGAGATATGGGAACAAGTAATGGAAAACAAAAATATTCCTTTTCGCTGTAGAATTTGTCTTGACTGCGGCCATTTAGCGAAGGACTGCCCTCAAAGAGTTGCTGATCCACCTATAAGGAACGCAAGAAAGAAGAATTTATCCACCCGAAGAAAAAGAAAACAAAGACGACTCAAACAACCTCCAACTTGGGTGGATCTAATGCCAATAGATTTGCTAGTCTTCAACAAGACAATTACGAGGTAGATACTAAGGATCCTATAGATTCCTAAGTATGTGAAACTCAATTACCTGTTTCGGCTCTCAACAAGGAAAGAAAGCTGCAGTAAGAAATAACCAGCTTATTCTGATCCCTGATAAAAACGTCATGACAAAGACCTCCAAATCAATAAAAAACTATGAAAGGAAAACTAAATATCAGGAGCAATTGAGTCTAATCATTCTTAGGGGGAAGTGCAAGTGGAAGTAAATAAGCCTTTGTAGCTCATGCCTAATTGTAGTGAAGGAAAAAAATAGAATAACCATCAGGTGTAGGCCAGGCAAAAAGTAAAAAATTGAAGATGGATAAAAATGTGAAGGTAGGGAGGAAACCTACTCATGTCAATTTATAGAAAGAAGGCCAACAGTTGATTGCTACAGGTAAATTTAGGAATTTATCCCACATTTTTAATCAATCTTTTTAGTGAAGATCATCATATGGAATGTAAGAGGGCTTAAAGGTAACCCATCAAAAATTAATCAAATTAGAAGAGTGATTCAGACTAATAAGCCTCAGATGATTTTTCTCTAGGAAACCAAGACCTCAATTGAACTAATGACTGACATGATATGGTCTCTTGTGCCGGTAACCTCACTTAGTTTTATGGGTGCTTCTCGTGGGGTGGCTTGTCTGTGGGATCCAAAATTGATTGCACTTGTTAACTCTTGGGGAAGAGACTTCTATTTTTGCTTCCGTATACTCGAGAGGATGATCAACTTTCCTCTTTATCAATGTTTATGCTCCTCTTACTATGGAGGAAAAGCTAACTCAATGGCAACAAATAGATTTTATGGTTAAGTGTTATTGTGAAGTTCCAGTGCTGATAGGAGGAGATTTTAATACTATCCTCAATTTGGAGGAAAAGCAAGGTGGCTTGACTGTGCGTGATGCTAGCTCATAGCATGGAGAGGTTTGTCAAGTCTCTTCAACAGGTGGATGTTAAAATTGATAATGGGACTATGACTTGGTCTAACAAACGAGAAGGACATGACTATATTCTCGAACGCTTGGATAGATACTTGATCTCGGAAGTCTCGTAGACAAAATTGTATATCCCTAAGGCTCATATCCTCAATAATATTGGGTCTGATCATTGGCCTTTAAGTCTTGACATGGGGAGAACTTATCCCAGGTTTTCCATATTTCAATTTTAGCTAATGTGGTTACGTCATGAGAATATGTAATGTCCCTTTTTGGACCTCAGGAAATGGCCAAAAGCTCTCAAATCAGATTTACTAAGTTGCAGTTATAACCTTGCAAAGCTGCAAATTAAACCTTGTCCTAGAGCAGCGACCTGATTTGGGGTTTCAACCCCAATTTTGAGCCTTCAAAACCCTTAGAATTAGCTTCACTTGAATTTCTAAAATTATGATATAACCTCAACAATCATGTAATGCGAGAAATCTGATTTTTTAATGCGCTAGATATGGAGATATGAATTTCACGAAACCCTTGTCTGCAATGTTATTTAAAAAAATTCATAATTCAACTTAGAAAGCACCGAAAATCATGAAATTCTAGATATTGGCCTTATGAAACTAGAGAATAAGATGATAATTTTAGATTGACCAAAATGTCACCACACATACCAAAACACCATCTCGATATAGGTCGCTTAGGGCAAAAATTTGTTATAACTAGCAATAGAGAGAAATCCACCATAGGGTAGTGTGGGGTTTCATCCACACTTCTCCCCAAGGGTTTTTCGTCCTTGGGAGTGCCTTAATCAAGAGTTTTTGTCCTTGAGTGAGAGGGAAAAGATGCTTAACAAGCAATCCTTCACTCAAAACGAGAGATCCACATAAGATAATCCTCTAATTTCCAAACGACCTCCCATTTATAACCATAAGGGGGCTTATAATGTAAATGATGGCCGACCTCTTAAGAAAAGTACTTTCTAATTTCTAATTGGTATTTTTGGAAGCTACATGCTCACTAATAGCTTTTTATTTCTAATTCATTATTGGGCACTAGACTCACCAACAATTACAATGCCAATTAAGAAATGAACATGAAATGAAGCACATGGTGACATTGTTAGCTTCATCTAGCTTGTTTGCTTGGACCCATGAGGAAGGGAAATGGGCGAAGGTCTTCAATTGGAATTAGCTGAAAAAAAGGGACATGACAGAATATTACAAACCTTATTCACCAATGGTGGAGAGAGGGCAAGCCGAAGCATGACATGCATATGTATTCCTTTTGTTAAAAGACGGCAATACATCAAAGCTAAGTTGAAGATGTGGAATTGGTCAGAGTTTTGGGACATCAAAGAGAATAAACAACAGCTAATCCAACAACTGGAGGAGTTCAAAGAATGAATTCAAACTTCAGGTACTAATGTTGATTTAGCTAGCAAAGAAATCTCGCTGAAGGCTGACTTGCATGAGTGAGAGAAACGAGAAGAGATTATTTGGCAATAGAAGTCCCGAATTTAGTGGCTTAAAGCATGAGACAAAAATACTGTTTTTTTTTCACAAATCCCTGTTGGCTAGAAGATCTAATCATTACATCACTTCTTTAAAAACAACTGAAGGAAAGATAAAATATTCATGGCAAGGATTGCACCTCCTAGCCCAAGATTATTTCACTCAGTTATTTTCTGCCCAAGCCCTTGATGACTCAGCTCATAAGCAGGACGTTGACCACATCCCATAGGTTCTCTTTAACTAGGATAATGACCAACTCATATCTCCAATCTCGGAAAATGAATCAAAGAGAGTGGTGTTTAGCATGAAAAAAGGAAAAACACTGGGTCATGATGGCTTTCCCCTTGATGACTTAGCTCATAAGCAGGACCTTGACCACATCCCACAGGTTCTCTTTAACCAGGATAATGACCAGCTCATATCTCCAATCTCGGAAAATGAATTAAAGAGAGTGGTGTTTAGCATGAAAAAAGGAAAAACATTGGGTTCTGATGGATTCCCGATTGAATTCTATAATACTTTTTGGGGTATTAGGAAAACGAAGCTTCTAAAGGTTGTAGAAGAAGTGCGATGCGCTAAAACCATGTTAAAGGAAACAAACAAAAACTTTATTTATTTCGTCCCTAAAGCCACAGAGGTGGAAGATATAACAAGATTTAGACCTATTGCCTTATGTAATGTGTTGTACAAAATTATAACAAAATTTATGGCAGATCGTTTGAAGCCTCTCTTGCATAAATTAATATCACCAAAGAAAGGAGGTTTTGTCCAAGGAAGGCACATCCATGATGAGATGTGCATGAAGCTCTTCATTTTATGGATATTCAGAAGTCTCTTTCAGTGTTCATTAGGCTTGATCTGTCGAAAGCCTATGATCGAGTGGATTGCGATTTTTGTGTCAGGTGTTAGCGAAGTTTGGCTTCTCTTCAGCTTGGATAACATGTGTTTACACTTGCTTGTCCTTAGTCTCTTATTCTGTTCTGGTTAAAGGCAACCCTTCAATGATATTTTTTAGCTTATAAAGGGATTCGACAGAGGGATCCCGTTTCTCCATTCCTCTTTATTAGCTTGGCTGAATGTTTGGGACTTGTCAGGAAAAGAGGATCAAAGGAATAACACTGGCAATTGGAGCCACTCCTATATCTCATCTACAATTTGTGGACGATTGTTCGCTTCTTGGCAAGGCCACCTGTTCAAAAGCAACTCGAATGAATAAGAGTCTTCCGTTGTTCACTATAGCCATGGGACAATTGATTAATGAAGGTAAATCTAGCATCTTCTTTTTTCATTGTTCTCTGAGGTAAGAAAGTTAGATTTTGGATATTCTAAAATTCAAAAAGGGCTATTTTCCATTGTAATAATTGGGCATTCCTTTAGCCATAAGGCAAATCAGAGACTGGCAGTGATTAGTCAACAAAGCCAATAGTAAATTACAAAAATGGATGAATAGGTGGCTTTCAACATGAGTTAGAATGAATTTGGCTAAAGATGTTCTCCAAGCTTTACCAATTTGTGTCATCTAATTAAAGGTGAGAATTTTGCAACAATTGGATTCGTTGTACCAAAAACTTATTTGGAGTGGGTCTCAGGAGAAATGTAAATGGTCTTTAGTTAAGTGGGATACCTAATGTCAACCCAAATCAGAAAGAGGCTTAGGTTTCCATTCAACTGTTAAACATAAAAAGGCCCTAGCAGCTAAATTTTATTGGAGACTTCTGCCTGATCCTAATGAGTTGTGGCAGTTAATCTCAGAGCCAAATATGTGGAGAATAATCCTCCTGAAAGGATCATTCACTTGACACTTCCTTCCAAAGGATCCGCCTATTCTTTCAGTATTGAGAGTAGGAGAAGCTATCATTAAGAGGCACTACTTCTGGATAGTTAATAATGGTCAAATTGCCAATTTTTGGACTGACTCATGGGATGGTCATCCACCGATTATTGCCTAATAACCAGAGCTTCATCAAGTTATGGAAAATCCTCATGCAACAGGTTGGGTAAAGGCTGCGCATTATTGCCACCATTGGAAGATGGACAAAAGTTGGATTCCTCCTTATGAATGGCTTGTTCAAATAGGACCGCAACATCAACAACTACTTTGGAATATTCTTCAAACAAGACAACTTTCTTCTTCATCAAATATGAACTCAGTAGCATGGTGAATGATGCCACATGCTCATATACAGTTAAAACAGGGTATGTTTCTATTTGCAGAGTCATCCCCCACCCCTTAATGGATATATTCACCCACCTATGGCAGGAAGCCATATGGCCCAAGGTCAGTTTCTTTGTTTGGTTACTATTGAAAAGAAGAATTTTGATTGGTGACAAGCTTTTGAGAAGAGGGCTTTATGGTCCATGTAGGTGCATCCTGTACTTGGACTCTAAAGTGCAAATAAAAAAAATAAAATTATAAAGGCACTTTTAATAAAGTTATTATAGACTTACCAACAAAATTAAATTAGAAAAAGCTAAACTCACATTATAAAGTCTAATTTTTCCCCTAGAAAATGCGACCTTATGGGATGGATCAAAAGGGAAAAACATTAAATGAGGGGCTAAAAGTTTATTTGATGTTAAGAGAGGCAAGTTGGTCCATTAGCTCTATACAAGCAAGTTGACTTGCTTGAGGAGAGCATGACTTGTCTATTTTCTAAAATCAGATTTGTATGTTGAGCTTTGAGCTTGCATCTTCAATCTTCTAAGGACGAAAACCCTTCTTGTAGTTGTCAGGATTCTCCACCTGGGGGTTTCCATTGTGCATAAAAGAGTTTAACTGATTTTCCAGCAGTTTACCAATTGTTTTGAGGGCTGTAATTCTTCTGATTTATCCTAGGGTTTGAAGGTGAAAAGTTGCAGTTGTGTTTCCCCTTATTTCTAGTGTTCTTCATGTGTAGCGACCTACTTCTAGGGCTGATCTGAGGTGTTCTGAAGCTATTTCCGATCTGATTTGGGTTGCTGTTCATAGTTCTGATTTTTAGAGGCCAAATCAGCCCACTTTCAGAATTTTTGGAGTCGAGGAAGTGCCATTTCCAGCTGTGTCTGAAGGCAAGTTCTGCATAATTTTAATAAATTATTTCAGCCTCTTGTTGGGTCTCAAATCTGGATTTTTCTTTGTATTTTGGCTTTATAAATTAAGGGGATCAGTTTAGGGTGTAAATATCATAATTTATTTTCTGATTTTTATGAGTTTCATCTCTTACCCTAGTTACATTTTCTAGGATAAATTTCAGATTTGCAGTAATAAATTTTGAATATCTTTTATAAATTCACATTTGGTGTTGGGAATTGCCTCAATTCCCTTTGGGGATGATGTTGTGGTTGTCACCAATTGATATTTTAACGATTTAGCCACGAAAAATCTTGGAGCTCTACCTTAAATGCCTTGAAGCACTACTTTTCCCTTGGATTTCAACTCCATGGTGGACTCTTTAATAGAATGTAACCATTGCATGCTCAATACTCTGCTTATCTCTTCTATATTGTTATATGGATTACCTTGAACTCCAAATGTCGCTTCCATGATGCCCCACGCTATTCTCCTCAAAAATGGGTTCAGAGCAGTCCTTATGAGTGCATAGTTGTAGCATTGTATATTCTCATTCAACCTTGGGCTTTTGGTGGCTGGAAACCATCTTGTACTTGCAGCAAAAACCTCTTCAATGTTCATGGATGAAGTATGCATCTTTCTGGTGACAAAACCTTCTTCTATCGCTGCGAAAGATATAGGGGCAAAGCTGGAAATGTGGAAGACAACAGTCCAAAAGTTTGTGAAAGCACTCTTCAAGATCCATGGGTTATGTTTCTAGTTACCCATAACTACACCAACTATGTTAAGTTGATAACATATGACCAAATGGTCCCATTTTACCTTTGTCTCACACATCTTGAACTCTCCTAAGCAACTTCTTGTTCTCACAACTGTGACCATCTTCTTAACCAAGTCTTCAAGCTTAGAACTTTGCTCCAAGGAGTGACTTATGAATTGGCCCTTCACCCCTTTGTTAGGTTTCACAACGTATCTTGTATGATTCTTCATGAGTTTTCTTTCTTTCTTTGCCAAAATAGGAATTGTTGAGATACTCTCGACACTTCCATCCTTGTGACCCACAATTTTATCCTCAAATGCATGTTTACCAGCTAAGTCAGAAACAATATGAAAGGAGAATGTTGCTGCCCTATCCAGCATGCCTTGGACCTTGTCTAGAAAGCAACCATTTATCCGTTTACCTCCATTTCTCATAACATATGTAGTGGCCTATGCAATCCCATTTTGAATATCAAATTTGAAACTAGCAAAGATTGTATGAGTTGGTTTACCCGATTTTTGAATTGTTCCACTGCTGCTTGCTTTGATTCGTTGTACAACCCATGCTGGTTTCTTTGGACAATTTAGAACTCAAGGTTCTACCTTCATCCTTTTGCCATTATCTGAGTGATGGCAAGGCTGGAATAGTTCTTTGCTGCCCTCACCATAATTTGAACTAAAGCTATAGGAGTGCTTACCCTCTTGACAACAATATGGAGTTGTTGTAGTATGGAGCACTGAATATGGGACATGACCATCATTCCTTGGGTTGTCATTAGAAGGCTTATCTCCCATGACTGAAGTAGAAGCTTTTGTTAGATATGCCTTATCACAAGCATTCTTTTCAAGTGCCCTTCCATAGCTATCTTGAAAATCCATCTTATATGGCCATAGCTCAATCTTTGGAATGCTCGGAAGATGGATAGAAGCTTCTTGGAAAAGATCTTCTTTCCATTTGGTACCTTTCATCTTATCTTCATTGTTAGAATAATTCTCATGATGATCAAAACATTGTAAGGACAGTATGAGGGTGATATAATAAATCCTTACTATGGAGATAATCAAATCGCTTACCATTAGTTGCTGCTATGAAAATTCCAGCAAGTTGAACATCAACCTTATCATCCGGAAAAAATGGCTTTAAACCCCCAATTTCACTCCGCACCCTTGCAAATTGGATTTTTCTTCTTTCTCCTCGTCTCCATCTTCATGAGATTCTTCCTCTTTTTCTTCTACTTCTTCCTTCCCATCTGAAATTAGCTCTATGTAGTGCACTTGTCCCTTGCCCAAGCAATGATGGCCGGGAGTCTGGGATCTTTGCATGAAAAACGAAGGTTTTTTCTTCTTAATTCATTCCTTGTATCAGTTTCTTTGTTGTTCCTTGGAGGCTTTGTGGTGTCATCCTCTGCTAAAATGGCTTCGTTGCTTGGCTAGTAGGAGTTGTTCTTGGCTGCCCTTGAAAAGGGGGTCTAGGCTGCCCCAATGAAGTACCTCTTGGCTGTCCGAAGGGCGGATTTTTACTCTTAACAACTGAAGATTCCAAATTCAATTATCTCTTGATGGCATCTTGACGACTCATCTTATTTTTCTTTGGTCCTTCACTTCTCCTTAGTTGGCAATAATCTCTAAAAGAAAGCAAATCTCGTGTTGTTGCTCAAGGATGCATATTCCTCCCCATAGAGATCTCATACATTAGCAACTCCAACTGCTTGTGGTTGTTCTAACTCCACTTGTCGCTTTTCTCTTTGCAGGAATTTGGCACATAAGAATTGAGACGGGGTCTTGCTTGAGACCCTTTCTCAGTGATTGGTAGAAGAGCTTTTGTCATCACCAATCCGGCACTATGATAATTCTTCACCGGGAACTCCTCGTGCTATGATTATTTACTAATGCACAGCCTTTAGTTTGGTGGATGTAATCTGGAAGCAAAACAACAACCGAACACAAGAATACCATTGACTATGATAAGACAGAATGACGGCAAATCTGAAATATCAAAATAAATTATAATATTAACATGAAACTGTTACAATCTCACCCATGAGATACTTCAACAAGATTATGGGAGAAACTTTACAATTACACCTCTTGATGGCTTCTTCAACACACCTTTAACACTCTACAAATAAAATAGGATAAGAAATCACATCTACTTCATTATTTCTACTCTTATCTACTACATCAAAAGAATTCACAGGTGCTTTTCCTTTATCATTATCTCCCTTACCAGATGTAGAAGCTCTATCTGGACAATTATACTTATAATGACCCTTTTTATAACAATCATAACAAACAACTTCAGAAATATTTCTCTTTGGACCTCTATCTCCTCCCTGAGTTTATAAATTCCTTTCCTTGAAGAAGATTAATAGTTAACTGACCCATCTTTTTGAGCAGATCTTCATACTCAGTAGATGTATTAGGAGAAACATTTGTGCTCACCGGGAGTGGTTGTGGATTCAGGACCAAAGGTGCTGGTGTGGGCTCTACTTTAGCAACAATTTCTTTGGGCTCCTCTTCCATGCTTTCTTCTTGCCTTCTTGCAATCTCCTTTGCTTATTTAATGGTAGCTGGGCGGTCATACTTCACTCGTTGTCTGATCTCCGGCTTCATCCCAAGAATGAAGTGCTTACAGAGGAGATTATCCACGCCATTCATCAACCCATCCGCTAGTCCTTCCTTCCGGATCTGGGCATCGAGCTTCCTCCTTAGCTCTAGAACACGAGCATGATAATCCCTTATCTTCTCCTTCTCTCCTTAGGATAGCTTTGTGATCTCAATCATGAGATCTGCATATTTCTGTTGTTCACCAAATTCTTCAAGAAAACTTTCGGTTAATAAATCCCATGAATTTTTCACATTATCACCTAGTGTTTCAAACCACGTAAGTGCTGAACCATCCAAAAAAGTAGGAAAAAAATTTAGTCCATTGTTCCCTTCTTATGAGGCCATTACAAATACAAGATCGTTTAAACTCTTGAATGAAAGAAGAAGCATCTTCATTAGATTGAGCTGAAAAAATAGGAATCTTTCCCATTTTCAAAAGTACCCACCGTGAAATACCAACCCACAAGTACAATTAACAAGACTTATGTGCACAAATAATTGGAATCACTATACTAGAAAGTGACTTTACACCTTTCTACAGTAAAATAGAAATGACCACGGTAAACTATGGTAAAACTTGACTTACTACGGTAAAAAACTGACTTTACTGTGGTAAATACTATTCACGGTAAAAAGTGAAGTTACTGCGGTAAATACTATTCACGGTAAAAAGTGACTCTACTGCGGTAATTACTATTCCCAGCAAAAAGGACTTTGCCAGGGTAACTACTATTCATAGCAAAAATGACTTTAACATGGTAACTACTATTCACGGTAAAAATGACTTTACCATGGTAACTACTATGCACAGTAAAAACAAGGTTACCCTCCAATTAATTTTTGCCTAAGTGGGAATATCTCTCCAGAAAATCCACCAACGAGGAATGGTCCCGGCAACGGAACCAAAATGTCATCACCAATCCGGCACTATGATAATTCTCCACCGGGAACTCCTCGTGCTATGATTATTTACTAATGCACAGCCTTTAGTTTGGTGGATGTAATCTGGAAGCAAAACAACAACCGAACACAAGAATACCATTGACTATGATAAGACAGAATGACGACAAATCTGAAATATCAAAATAAATTATAATATTAACATGAAATTGTTACAATCTCACCCATGAGATACTTCAACAAGACTATGGGAGAAACTTTACAATTACACCTCTTGATGGCTTCTTCAACACACCTTTTAACTGATGGCTTCCTTCGCACACTTCCTACAATATTTCTCACTACTTCTTTCTATGCTAAATGAGGGGGGGTGGCCTCTCTATTTATAGAACTTCCAGGCTTATCCATCCTATCTCTAAGATAGGATAGAAATCCACTCTGACGAATCATATTCCATACCTTAACTCTTATCTGTACATGTAAGCTTATCTGTTAAGATAAGATAAACCTTATCATTTTACATGGGTTCCACATTTTTAGATTTTTTACAAATAAAAATACACAAAATATTTATGACCTCACTCCTTGTCCTTATTACCAATATAATATTTCTAATTCCTAATCATGTAGACCCTACTTCTCTAATTACCCAAACTTTGACATTTTAACATTACCGGACCACTTACGACAAATATTTACTTTTTACAACATTCCTATTGTACTTTGACTGTTACCGTACTCCACATTATTGGCGGCACCGTACTGACGGCGCCGTTATCTTCTATCAGACGCTACTACTAATTACACTTAACAACATCCTATTCCTAATACATACATTAATGAAATAGAAATTATGGAGGAAAATTTTAGTGTCGACACTTCCTTCACCATGATTACCTTGATTTCCTTGGAGATTCGGTATGTGGTAGTGCTTAGCCCTTGTATAGATCGATTCAAATAAGAAATAACTCCTAGTCTTCTTAGCCTTCAGAAGCAATCTCCTCTGCTTCTTAGATCTCGTTGTCTGATCTGAGCATCCAACAAACGGGTTTGCAATTCTCTGTTGCCTCTAGTGAACATTTCATTCAAATAGCTCATTTTATCTGATGGTGGAGGCCTTTCTTTATCACCCATACCTTCCTTTCCTGGAGTTCTTCTTGAATAGTGATATCTAAAACCCTCTTCACCTGTGTCCATGCAAAACTGATTTTCTCCTTCACAGGCTTGGAGAATCACAACTCTAATACCACTGTAATGTCCCCTTAGGGCATAAAATGAAAAAAATATGGATTTCCTAGAGAACCCTTATAAAAAACAGTTTGATTTTTATTTAAAATTCTCACAAAAAAAAAATACAGCAATATGAAATTTCACTTTATTTATCAAATACCCACAACCCACAATACCTAAAAGGCTTAAAACATCTAGGAGACCTCTAGTAACATCAACATGGAAGATGAACTTAAGGTCTTGGGCTATTGGTGAGTTACAAATAGTTTGTAATCATCAAGCCAAGTTCCATTCCCACTGAGTTCATCGGACGCTTTCAATAAGTGGCCATGGGGACACCTTGAGGTAGGGGTTGAACTTCTCCATATGGACCAAGCGGATTATAGTGGGGCGCTTTGAATGGGGATCGTTTGGCGGACATTAAAGACTCAATCCCACCCCCATGTCCCACTTAGAGAAAGTGCTCCTCCACCACTACAATTCATAGCTCTGGTATAATAAAAACATTTACCATCCAAAGTTTCCACCCCCCCTGGGTTTTGCAATTTGAACATTGATGGATCCTATAAAGGTAATCCTGGTTTACCGGGCGCGGGGTGTATTATTAGAGATGAGTTTGGGAAAGTGTTGGTGGCAGGATCTTCCCCTTGGCAGATGGAACCTGCAACTTGGCTGAAGCTCGAGCTTTGCTAGGAGTGAAATTGGCGGTGGCTAAGGGCTCCGATTGTCTTTGTATTGAAGGGGATTCTCAAGTTGTTCTCCAATCTATCCGGAAGGGGAGTTCCGAGAATTGGCCCTTATCTTATATTGGTTAGATAAAATTAATGTTTGGCAAGCTACTCATATTTATAGGGAGGCCAATATGGTGGCCGATTTTTTTGGCGAAAAAAGGTACGGTTTCGCAGGAAGGGGCAATTATTTCTTTGCAAGTGAAAAATTGGTATGGATTAAAGGCCATCATAGTTGGGGATGGATGGCAGGGCGAAGATTGATAACTTTTGGCTTTGAGACGTGTGCTAAGGCTTTAAGTGATAGCCCATGTTTCGTTATTCTACAGGTGTGCTTTGGTTTTTTTAAGCTTGACTTCTATGGTAGTGTCTTCTCTGTCGCAAGTGTTTTTGAGAGGGGAGAAACGAGAGATGGCCTTTTATCTGCGATCACTTGGTCTCGTTTGCGGAAAGTGTTTAGGGTGGGTTCCTCCCGTGTTTGTGATGCAATCGAAAGGATTTTGGGAGCTGAGTATCTTCTTTGTTCGAAGCGTGCCATAGTTAATTCTAAGTAGCTTTGGTTTTTGTGTCGAATTTGCTTCTCATCAAACAAAATAAGGCCGAAGCCCTAGAGATTGCTCATTTCTTTGTTCTCACATCTCACAGAGTGGGTTTAGAGGAGGAGGTGGCTAATTGTAATTTGTCTTCTCTATTCCTTTTGAAGGCCCTACGGCAAAAGCGAGATGGGTGGAAAAGGGTTTTGTGGAGCAGCTGTCTAAGCGAAACAACTCTCTTATTCATTTTGCGCAGGTAGTTCATGATATTTGTGAGTCCAAAAGTTTGGTGCCATATCGTCTTCCTTCGTTGGGTTTGTCTGCAATCAAAGCTCCACTCAGTGATGTCCCTGTTCGGGTTCTAGTTCTGAGGGATAAGTTGGGATTGACGTATAATTTTTGTTGATGATGGCTAAGGAAGGTGTCAGCCGTTGAAGGATGGTTACTCAGAGGAGCTCGGTGGGTCCTGCAGCCCCATCTGTCCTTGTTAAGCAGGAAGTGATTGTAATTTCTGACAATGATTGAGTCGGGTCGATTCTGGTTAATGTCAGTGGTGGTTTTTTTGGTTTCGGGTCTCGTAGTTAGTGCTCCCTTTTGTAGTCAGTATGTTTTGGTTGGGGTTGCTTTGATCATTTTCTTCTCTGTTTGTAAGGGTGGGCTCCCACCAATCCCTCGGTTCATAGCTCCAGTTCAAAAGCGTTTAAAAATCTTTAAAAAAATTAGCATGGAAGAAAATATTTTTTCTAACAAGGATATGAATTTATTTTGATTTATTTTAATTTATGTCAGACCTGGAAATAGCTAAAACTTCAAAATTTCATATCTCCCGGAATACTTGGAGTGACAATGCAAAGGATAGCTCAAAATGATCACAAAAATAGCAGCTATCAATTAAAGCAAACCTTATATTTTTCCACCCACGGGAATACCCTTAAAAATGACCCAGAAATATCCAAATGTGTAGATCAAACTAATTGGATGTGAAAACCATGAAAATGGTTGCCAAATACAACCCAAAATTGTCACAAGTGAATCTCAACTGATTCTTGGCTGACTCAACACAAAAAAACCCGAAAATCAGACCTGTAGATGATGCCTTGGCTGTAATAAATCTGAAAACAGCCCCAAAATGTGCCCTAGATCTGAAAAACAATCTTCCAATAACTAAAATTCTGAATTGTAGCACAATAGTGAATCTCGGGTGGATTTACCTCACAAATGTTCCCTAACCTTCAAACCTGGAGGTTTTCGTCCCCAAAGCTCCTTCTCCTTAAGAGTTCTCGTCCTTAGAAGATTTGATGCAAGCAAATAGCTTAACATGTAATGATAGAAAATAGATTGGCAAAAAATGATCTCAAATGAATAATCAAACCTCCTTTTATAACCTTTCCCTGATTTATTCCAAGTTGAGTGCTCTATGTGGGACTAAAAGTGATTTTTAATTTATAAAGTGACTTTCATATTTGTGTTTTATCTTTATGAATATACTTTATCATAAAGTCACTTTAATAGTAGAAAATAACCCTTCTAATTAATCGTTATAACTTAAAGCTATGTTACCCAGAAACTCCAACCAGGGCAGCGTGCCCGTGTATTGATGTACTGGGTACTGGTCTTGGTACTCTCCTGAAACATTTCCGAAACTCCAAAAGAGTCCTGGGTATGGCTATGCCGTACCCCAAACATTTTTGTACCATTTTATGCTATACCGGGGGCGTTTTCTGTATTGTTTCAGCAGTGCTGCTGTTATTTAAATGCCAAAAATAAAAATATAAAAACTAGTTACTTCTGTTTCAGCAGTACTTAGGGAGAATCTAGATTATAATTATGTGCATATAAAAATTTAAGAATGTTGAATGTTTTGAACTTTCATGAATACAAAGTGTTTTATCGTTTATGGACAAAAAATAGTATTATGCATATATATATATATATATATATATATATATATATATATATATATATAGTACAGATGTTTTCGTGTTGTTTCGTACCCAAGATTTTTTTGAAAATTGGCGTTTCTACGTTTCGAATCCGTACCCGAACCTGTATCTATGCCCATTTCCTTGCAACCTAGACTTAAAGTTGTTTTTTCTATAAATATTACAAGGCTTGATAAAGCAACTTAAAAATATAACAATAAACTACTTCCCTTGTATTTCCTTCTAAGCCCCCGGGAAATCATCTAGGGCAGAAAGGGTCTCATGGTGAGCTCATGTTAATGGGAGGACATTACACAATGTAAAGCCATAGATTGCGCCCAAGTTCCTAGAGGAGTGTGGTGTGGAGTTTGGGTTGTGTGATTTTAAGTGAGTCTTTGGAATTTGTTGCATCTTGAGACCAACTCTGTCTTAGCACACTACTGACCATTCCAACTATCATTGTTGGGTATCATTATAAATGGAATAAAATACTTAATGTAATATCCCTTTCAAGGACTGAAACTGAAAAAGAAGGAAACTACACAATCCCAATTGAAGCAAAATCTGATTTTATAACAGCAACTATAATATACTTTAAAACCCTAGTAGCAAACTGTATAGGGACTTAAATGCACCCTAAAACCAAGCACAATAACTTGAAATTACTTTTAAATAATTACTTCAATTACGGCAACCAATATCCATCCAATTTGCAACAAATAAATAGAGAAAATCAACAAAGACACATTGCCATAATTAAATCTGTGACAACTGCAGCACAGTCACAAACAAGGGTTGAAATCAATAGATAAACTTCTGCAAAAATAACTAGTTTATGGATTCTAGCCTTATAAATTATGGAGAATCAAAATATAAAATAATGTATGAATTATGTATCTTAGAAGGCAATGAACCAACACCAAACCCA
This sequence comes from Taxus chinensis, assembly GCA_019776745.2. Taxonomy (NCBI): domain Eukaryota; kingdom Viridiplantae; phylum Streptophyta; class Pinopsida; order Cupressales; family Taxaceae; genus Taxus; species Taxus chinensis. The sequence continues at coordinate 776,213,349 of CM034146.1, forward strand.
AGTCGCTCCCCTAGGGAAGAGCTCCAAAAATCATGCAAAGCCTTCTTCTTGATGTCTCTGATCCAAATCAACAAGTCTTCAAGAGATGTCTTCAATGAACCACCATGGAAAGTTTTCGTTCTCCACCAAGCCACAAGGGAGGTCTTCGTCCTCCTTGGATGCCACACAAGAGGGTTTTTGTCTTCAAGTGGAATGGTATTGAGCCACTAGCTCAACAAACCAAGTGTAGATGTAAAATGCGCCAAAGATGGTTTGCAAATGAAGTCATACAACCCTTTTTATACTCCTTGCTTGACGCCAAAGGCCAATTAAAAGAGGACCGACCAATTAAGCTTCACTTTATCTTTTAATTGCTTCTGTAATTCCTCCAAACCCAGTTGACCTGCCTCCTTGAGGAAAACACTAAAAGAAAACATTAAATCTAAAAAAAGAAAATTGAAATGAAGTGCATTTCATCCCCTTGTTCACTTATTCTTCTTTGTCACGGAAAGGGAATGACAAACAGTCTTCATTAGGCCTTGATTCAAAAAAGGGGACATTACAATCCTCCCTTCCCGAAATTGCTTGCCCTCAAGCAATTGCAGGGCAAGCAATTGCAAACTCATATGCCCAAACATCATCATATTAAGGTAAAAGAACATGTTGTAGTGCTCCCATAATATGGATCTTGTGCCTGTTAAATGAAGGAGCTTCAACCCAAACAAACTCATACCTCTACTGCCCCTTTCTTCATGAAAATCTTATTCATCTTCTACTTCAAAAACTTCAGTGACATCTCCTTTCTTTGCATACTCAGCTATACCAAAATCCTAGATTGCATAGAAACGCCTTGGGGGTCCCCGTACCAGCCTGGAAAAGTACTAGGTACTAATACAAGGTACAGTACGTTGTGGGTACGGTTGGAAATGTACCCACAGGGACAGGGTACGGTTCGGGTACAGTTTTGCCGTACCCGAACCGTACCATGTCCCTGTGGGTATGTTTTCAGTCGTACCCGTCCAATAAAAACCACCCAAAGACAACATTTCTTTTCTTTTTTGGCAATTATTTCCTTTTTTGGATTTTTGGTGAAAAAATCATAAGGAAAGCAAACAATTTGCCATTTTTGGAAAGAGTCCAGGAAGATGTAGCAGCAAAAACTTGCATGTGCCATAACTTTCATTCTGTGATTCCATTCCAGGTGTCGTTTTCTCTAAAAGTGTATATTTTCTCGAGCTCTACGCATTGATGGCAATATTTTTCTTATTTTCATAAAATCCATTTTTGCACCTTTTTGGACCAAGCAACTTCTTGCAATCTTCTAAAAGAATCATGAGCTTTGATCGCCTGTAGACATATTAGTAATTAAAAATACTGGATAGCTTTCCAAAACTCGGCGAGTATTCTCCCGTGCTCGGACTAATCATCCCACCTGCCAGCTTGGATCCATATTTTTCCTGCTTAGTTATGATGTTTCGGGAAATATGTCAGACAATACTATCATGCTGAGTGGATCAAGGAAGGTCACCATGAACAATCAAAACTCCTTGAATCTTATCGCAATCACTAAGATAAATAACTGTGATAGAGAAATAATAAATTTCAATAAGTATGCAATGTATGAGAATTAAATTTCAATAAGTATGCAAATACTTCTTTAAATATATATATATAAAACGTCCCAAAAACGTACCGGACCCAAGATTTTTTAAAATTTGCCGTATCGGCATACCGTACCCGTACCCGTGTAGTCTAGCCAAAATCCCTACAAACTGCTATAGTTTCCATCATAAAGCAAAAAATGGATGAATAATTAACTTGACTAGCTATCTCTCTTATTACAAGATGCAAATCAAATTGTGGAGGGGCTGACAATAATTCACCACAGTCATAATTCATATGGAATCTTATCCAAGTTGGTGCTAACAAAGCTGATTTGTTTCTTCCTTTCAGTTGTATCATCTTTCCCACATTAACCCATGATGGAATTTCCTTCAAAAATGCAAGTTGACCGTTGTTCATGGCTGCCAATGGCAGTCCCAAATCTGATTTTCGCACATTCAACCCTATAACCATGACATAACAACTACCAAACCGAAATCTTATGGAAAAAGACAAATTCTTGAGTAGCATAGGGGCTGAAAATTGTCTTACATAGGCTAGAAATTGAAGATCAACAAGTGTATGTTTGAAATCACCAAACATATTGGCCCTTAACTCAAGATTCTTACAACCCATCCTTGCCTCAATTTTGTGTTTCAATATAAGATGCAAACACACATATCAAAACTTATGTTCACCTCCTTTGGATGGTTGTTGCCTTACTGATTTGGGTTTCCAATTGTTGACTTGAAGCTGTCCTACTGAATTTTGTTCACCATTGAGTTTGGATCAGACCATAGAAGTGCGGATGAGTGGGTGTAGCATCTATGTACAACTCTAAATTTCTTCATAAGCAACACCAAAGATGTTGAGATGTTGGCTTTGCTCAATCTCCATGTGTAAACCCTCTTACCCATCATATTAAGAGGAAAGAGTGTCCCCAAACCTACCGCTTCCTCGCTATCAATAGAAGGTATGCATAGCCCCATGCATAATTTTGAAGAGGACAACCCATCATGGCTGTAGTATAGCATGTCTAACTCAAAATTCTTGGATGTTATTGACATAGGAAGGGTGCAATAGCTGTAATACTTGAAATCCCTTCCACATATCATATTAAATCCAAAAACTTTCATCAAAAATGTCAACCTGCAACTGTCCAAGGAGAGTTCTATCCATCCAAAATGCAAATTTAGGAAGAGCATTTTACCTTGGTTGTAGCATGACGTTGTCTCATGCAAAATTGGCATGATGGTGGTGGAAGACCCTCTTGTATCCCATGCAAACACTATATCTTCTACTGTGGATGAGAAATGCATTTCTTTTGTGATTGCCAAATTTCTTATGGCTTCCATAAGGATGTAGACAACAGTCCTCAAGTTTGTATCAGTATCCTTCCAAAGGTTCCCTGGATCCCAAACTTCTAGTTACGAACAACTTAGAATTTGCAAGGAAGAATTTATGTGCCCCATGTCCCTCAATATGTTCTTCATCTTTTCAAATTGATCTTGCTGCCCCACATGATACAAATATGGCAACAACATATGAGGAATCAACAAATTTAGAATATGATGGTCATGTTTAGGGCTGCCCACAAAGAGTTCCCTTCTTAGGGCTAAAGTAGCATCCCCTTCCCATTTGGTATCCTTCATCCTCACAAAGTTAGAATATTTCTCACGACAACCAAAACATTGCAAAGACAACATGAAGGTGGTGTAGCAAATTTTTGCTAAGAAAATGATGAAATTGCTTATCATAGGTTGTTGCCACGAAATTTTCAATGAGCTGAAAGTGATTATAGTCAACTGGAAAAGCACTTTCTTCATCTATTTTGCCCCCAACAAGGTCACCCAAAAGTCTTGGCCCATTGACCCTATCCAATTCTGATTTGTATCCATCCTTAGCATCATGAAGACTTCCCATTTGTCGTGATTTTCTTTGGAGCATCACATTTGACCCAAGGCCATCCCTTTCAACAATTTTCCCACGACCATAAATCTGAAATGGCATGGTAGAAAGCAACAAATATGAATTACCTTCATATCTTTGTTGTCTTCATAGTATTCATCTTTCTTCACCATATGAGAATTTGTTGAAGCATTCTCATTCTGTTGATACATGTAAGGGACCACATCTTGAATCTTGCCGGAATCATGAACATCACCAATTTGTCTTTCATTGCTTGTTGTCTGGAAGGTCCTAGTGAGTTGATCATTCTCCATGTCCTTTGGGAATTGTGCTTCAACCTTCAACTTCTCTTCACCATCTTGTAAATTTGATTTTTCTTCTTTATTTTCCTATAACATGCCATCATTAGAAATTTGAATCATCATTAAATATCAAAGGATTTATACCTTCCAACTCGTGCTTCACGATTTCCTTCTCTTCTCTAGGCTTGTGCTTTAAGATTCCGTCAAATCCTTGACCCTTGATACTGTTGTTTTGAAAATCAGTCAAGGGCTCATCCTTAGGAAGAGTGATGGGTGCATCTAGGGATTTAATGGGTTGCTCCCTCTCGATGCCCAACAATTTTGATTATTCTTCATCATCTTTGATCATGATGGAGGGATTCTTTCCCTCTAGGGCTGAAACATCTTTTCCATTTTCCTTGGGTATAACTTGGGGTTTGGACCTTGGTTTCATTCCCACTTTACCATTCTTCAACCCTATGAACTCGACGAGTGTCATGGCATGACGAATCTCACCTCGAAAAGCCATGTACTCCTCATAGATGGTAGCAATATTATGGCTCCTTGATTGCCACGTTTCAAACCTTGGAATGGCTTCTTCGCTAGGGAGGAAGGTAGGTTGGAATGGTCTAGCAACATATTCAAGACTGGACCCTATTGTCTCCCTCACACTATGAATTCTGAAGAACTTCCTTCTCGATTGTGGTTTTGCATGGCCTAGATCAACTGTGTCATCCTATTCGCCAATATTTCTTGCCCTAGGGCAAACTTCTCAAGCCTAGTATCATCAAAATATATGTTCGTCATTTATTTATTCCTTCTAAATGAAACCCTTGTTGCCTTTTTGCATCAAACCCTCAGGCTGGAAGATCAGTGCTATGATACCACTGTAATATCCCTTTCAAGGGCTGAAATTGAAAAAGAAGTAAACCACACAATCCCAAGCGAAGCAAAATCTGATTTTATAACAACAGCTGTAATATACTTTAAAACCCTAGCAACGAATTGTATAGGGGCTCAAATGCACCCTAAAACCATACACAATAACTTGAAATTACTTCTAAATAATTACATCAATTACGACAACCAATATCCATCCAATTTGTGACAAATAAATGGAGAAAATCAACGAAGATACACTGTTGTAATTAAATTTGTGACAAGGCAGCCACAAAAAAAGGCTGAAATCGATAGATAAACCTCTCCAAAAATAGCCAAATTATGATTCCGGCCTTATAAATTATGGAAAATCAAATTAAAAATTGATGTATGAATTATGTGCCTTAGAATGCACCGAACAAACACCAAACCCTAGTTGTTCCCCTAGGGAAAAGCTTCAAAAATCATGCAAAGCCGCCTTCTTGATGTCTTTGATCCAAATCAACCAGCAAGTCTTCAAGAGATGTAATATCCCCTTCCCAATCGAAGACTCTTAGCTTGTTTTGTCTACCCGATGGCTAAGGGAAGAAAATAAGGGTCACTTAAGTTATAACATTTTATTATAAAAGTGCAAAATAAAAATAAAATAAAAAGAAACATTATATGCACTTATAATAATTTATTAGTAACTTAAAAATTTAAAAAAAAAAAGCAAAAGCATTTGATCAAAGTTATCCACTTTAAAAAATGGGATTTGCACTAGGAAGGAAAGTGGGTGGAAAAAATATAAATGAAGGGATAAATCTGATTGGGCGTTGAAGGAGGTTAATTAGACCTTCTCTATATAAGCAAGGCGGCTTGCTTAGAAGAGGCATCATTTGTTTATTATCAAATTTCAAATTTGTGTGTGAAGCTTTTGGCTTTCATTTTCTCTCTGAGGACGAAAACCCTTCCTCTAGTTTGTGAGGATTCTCTACACAAGGGATTCCATTGAGCATCATTGAGTTGGCCGTAATTTTCAGTATCTTTTCAGCAGTTGAAGGAATAAAGGTTACAGATTTTTGTCAAGGGTTTGGAAGAAAAATTTGTTGTTATATTTCCCACTCTTTTCTACATGTTTTTGCTGCAATTTCCAACCCAAAACCCTAGGGCGAATTGGTGTTTTGGATGTTTAGGGCACTTGTGGTGGTCAGTTGTATGAATGGGTAACATCATTGCATTCTCCCTATTTTTTTGAGTCCGTGCATAGTTTATTTGTGAGAATTGGAGCATTTTTGAGTGAGTTATGAAATTTTGAAGTTGCCATAATTTCCTGCAACTTGGGGTTTCAAAATAAATTAATTTCAGCGTTCTTGTGCATCAAAATCTATATTTTACTTCATATTTTGGCTTTATAAAATTGAATGATCTAATTGGAGTGGAAATATCAAAGTTTAAGCGTTGGTTGTTGTGAGTTTCCTTTCATACCCTAGTCGCAGTTCCCATGTTTAATTCAGATCTGCATGATACTTTATTGGTATTTTTTCTAGAAGTTGCATTTAGTGGTTGGGGTTTGCCTAAAATCCATTTAGGGAAAAATACGTCCATTTGGGGACATTACAGTGGTATCAGAGCGATAATTCTCCCCGCCTATGTATGAAGGAAGAAAAATATCAGATTTGAAGTTAAAGATGGTGACCATGGATGAAGATAAGAGAAACTATATAAATGAAGTAGTCAATTGAAGCAACAGAGAATCGCTTAATTGTTGGATGGATGCTTAGAGAGTTATAAAAAACTCTATTATAGGAGCCATTGTTGATTTGGGCAGATGTATACAAGGAATGACTACTATTAGATCAAGCTCTCAAGGAAATCGAGACAACAATGGTAAAGGAAGCATAACCAAGTTTCTCCAAAAGGAGGAACAACCAATTGATGATGATGACATGGAGACATTGGGAAAAGAATATGCAACACTCAGTCCCAAGGTAAGAGCTGTGTTGACCTTCGAAGATTTTGTGAATAGAAAAATAGTTAAGGCACAAGGAAAAATAGAAGGTATCAATAGGATAAAATTATCATGCAAAAATTGGAGAGAAATCAGCCCATAGAGTATTCCACCATGACAAATGAAGAAGAAAAAGCTTCTAAAGAAAAAGGTATGACTTCTATTGAGCAAAACATTTGTACTAAAGAGGAACAAACAATATTTGATGGATGCATAAATGGAAAAGAAGTTGCAGTCCTAAAGAATGAGTCATTGTCACATGGGGTGGATTTACCAAACTATAGCATGGATGAGCATGAGATAGTGAAGAGTATTGATTCTTGTGTTGTTCCTGAAATCTTGAGTCACAATAGGGATAGTGTTGTTGTGGAGGTTTCCAAATCAGCAATTGACGGTAAACACTTTGATGATCTTCTCTACAAGAAGATTAGTGTTAGCAAGGATCCATTGCATCATACTATGTTATTTCAGCAGGATATGCAGCCCATTATGGACAAGAATACTTAGAATTTGGTGCAACGAAGTCAAGTCATCCTGAAGACAAAGAATGAGGGTACTCCAATGAATGAAGTGAATGATAATGAGTCTTATTTATTATTGCCTATTCTAGTTTATTTCCATCATGAGATGCGTGATAAGATAGAACGTGGAGTCTTCAATATGGAGTTTGTTGAACCATTGTTCCATGTATATGAGCATCTTTTGAGTGATATATAGAGGCAAGTTTTAGCCCACTTGACACGTACAGGGGCCAGACTTGTGGATCACTTCAACATGTTTTGTCTAGTGTGCATGGCACTTGGACAAAACAAAATTGGAATTGCTTGAGGGCAAACAATTTTGGGAAGGGAGGACTGTAATATCCCCTTCTTATTCAAAGACCCCTAGCCTATTTTGTCTACCCAACGGCTAAGGGAAGAAAATAAGGGTGACTTAAATCATAATATTTTATTATAAAGTGCAAAATAAAAATAAAAATAAAATAAAATATTATATGCACTTATAATAATTTATTAGTAACTTAAAAAAAAAGCAAAAGCATATGAGCCAAAGTTATCCACTCCAGAAAAATGCGACTTGCACTAGGAAGGAAAGTGGGTGGAAAAAATATTAAATGAAGGGACAAATCTGATTGGGTGTTGAAGGAGGTTAGTTGGGCCATCTTCTTTATATAAGCAAGTCGACTTGCCTAGAAGAGGCATCACTTGTTTATTATCAAATTTCCGTTTTGTGTGTAAAAATTTTGGCTTGCATTTTCTCTCTAAGGACGAAAACCCTTCCTCTAGTTTGTGAGGATTCTCTACACAAAGGATTCCATTGAGCATCATTGAGTTAGCTGTAATTTTCAGTATCTTTTTAGCAGTTGAAGGAATAAAGGTTGCATATTTTTGTCAAGGGTTTGGAAGAAAAGTTTGTTATATTTCCTACATGTTTTTGCTGCAATTTCCAACCCAAAACCCTAGGGTGAATTGGTGTTTTGGCTGTTTAGGGCACTTGTGGTGGTCAGTTGTATGAATGGGTAACATCATTGCATTCTCCCTATTTTTCTGAGTCCGTGCATAGTTTATTTGTGTGAATTGGAGCATTTTTGAGCGAGTTATGAAATTTTGAAGTTGCCATAATTTTCTACAGACTAGGGTTTCAAAATAAATTAATTTTGACCTTGTGCATCAAAATTTGTATTTTTCTTCATATTTTGGCTTTAGAAAATTTAAGGATCAAATTGGAGTGGAAATATCAAAGTTTAAGTGTTGGTTGTGAGTTTCCTTTCATACCTTAGTCGCACTTCCCATGTTTAATTCAGATCTGCATGATACTTTATTGGTATTTTTTCTAGAACTTGCATTTAGTGGTGGGGTTTGCCTAAAATCCATTTAGGGGAAAATATGTTCATTTGGGGACATTACAATGAACCACCATGGAGAGTTTTCGTTCCCCACGAAGCTACAAAGAAGGTTTCCGTCCTCCTTGGATGCCACACAAGAAGGTTTTCATCCTCAAGTGGAATGGTATTGAGCCACTAGCTCAACAAAACAAGTGTAGATGTAAAATGTGCCAAAGATGGTTTGCAAATGAAGTCATACAAGTCCATTTATACTCCTTGCTTGGTGCCAAAGGCCAATTAGAAGAGGACCGACCTCTTAAACTTCACTTTATCTTTTAATAGCCTCTTAAATTCCTCTAAACCCAACCGACCTGCGTTCTAAAAGAAAAACTCTAAAAGAAAACATCAAATCTAATAAAAGAAAATTGAAACGAAGTGCAATTCCTTCCCTTATTCACTTATTCTTCTTTGCCATGGAAAGGGAATGGCAAGAAGTCTTCATTAGGTCTCAATTCGAAAAAGCGGACATTACACTTAACTTGTTTGTGTTTATCTTGTAGCAATCTGTAGAAGCAGTGAGTGCTTAATACAAATGTCATGTAGCCAAAATTTGTCTATTTGCATTCAACACAAACTCTAGAGTCCAACCCTTGTCTTGAAACATTGAAAACTTCCTTTGTTTTGTTTCAACTTGAGATCTGAATTAATTATAGCTATATAGTGTTGGAAAGTGATCTGTTTATGATATAAACAATGATTCTATTTCACCTTAAAAATGGGAAATTCTTAGGAATTTTAAAGCTCATTTATTTAGTCAGCAGTTATATATGATTTCATGTACTTTTTATTGTTTCAGCTAACTTTCTTCTATATTGTTTTACAACTAGAATTTTACAAATGCTACTATGTAAATAGTGACCACTGTTACTTCAAATGATAGGTAAAAGTACCTACTCTTTTCCTTTTGGGTGCACAAGACCTCAGAGTACCGGTATCCAATGGCTTGCAGGTATGGAATTCCAACTTTGTCTTTTTGATGTTAGTTATGATTTTATTTTTCCTACATATCAAGGCTACTAAGTGTAGGTTAATTTTTAATTTTTATAGATTGTGTTATTTTTATGTATCACATAAAATTCTTAGTTGTGTTTTATATGTACTTATTTAAAGTAAGATGTGAAAAGACCAAATACCTTCATCAGTATGGATGATCAAAAGGATGAATCTTGTAGTGTAAATTTTTCTATATTTTCATTAATTGCTCCTATTGAATTAAACTTTATAAAATTTGTGTTATTTTGATTTGTTTTTCACTTTTTTCTTGTTCAATATGCTTGTTTTTAGTTTTTAGACTGGATGTTTTCTTACTCCAATATGAAATATGACTTGAGTGTCTTTCTTACCCTGTAAAAAGAGATTTTTTATTCTTTTTTTCCCTTGTTCTAGTGTTGGGATCTAAGCAGTCATGTATCATTCGCATCCCTGTCTCATCCTTCGATTTAATTTTCAATGTGCGTGCATAAATGATCTCTAATTTCCCCAAGAAATATACCTTTTTGGAAATTAGCTGCAGAATTACTTCTATACATGCTGCAACTATTTGAATTTCTCAAATGGCAGCGTTTAAAAGGCGTGTTAGAGTGTTCATTAGAAAGAGTACATTGCTTGCCTAACCATAAACTACTAGAAAACAAGGGAAACACACCTGCAACACAAAGGATTTTACCTCGGTTTAACCCTAATGTGGGGAAAACCAGCTGGAAGCGACCACTGCACATCTTCCTCTTCTTCCCTTCTATGAAATGGGTTTATGCAAAGAACACATAGAGCATACAACTCACACTCTTTGTTATCTCTACCTTCATGATGTTGTGATGGAAGAATAACAAGCAACATAGAATGGTACAGTCATGACAACCGACTGTTCACTGCTGCTTTCTCCATACATTCACCAATTCACTTCCACGGTCCCGTAGATACTTGATCCATCATCGCTTGTTCCAATTCCTCTGCCCATAATCCTTCTTATGCATTCCTAGAGATACCCCTTTGAAGAACCAAGCTTTTGAAATGCTTATGATTAGAAGATCAATTGGTTCATGTCCTCAAATTTGTTATTTATTTGATGCAAGTGAAACCGCTAATTCATATGGCCGGGCAGTTGCGAAACTCCCACTTACTACAAATCTGCGGTTATGAAACCACCTTGACGATTGTGAAATCACCACTTAAGGATTATAAAACCACCCTAGTGGATTTGCCATTGCAAAAACTCTCTGACATTATGGAGGCCATGACTTTTGCATATGAACTCAAAATTAGGTGGTGTTTTTTTTTTGAATGTGTAAAGCGCTTCGAGGAAACCAAATATATAATCATACTTTAATTTTGATTAAGAATACTACCTGTTTCACCTCGATCAAGTAGACAATTTCTTTTTCAGGAGCAGAAATGCACAACCTTGCCGCTCAACATTCCCTGTTTTGTTAATCTTGACATGTCTTTGGTTTCTATTGGAGTTCTTCATGAATATGATGGATCCTCACGAATTAGTAAATGTGTTACTTTTGTAGAGGAGTAAATACTTAAACAAAAACCCATTTACATAGTGGTTTGCATAGCACCATGAACCATCTATTTCACTTTCAATATAACATACAATTGTGGTACTTTCATATGGTACTAATGAATATACAATGACCCATTTACATGGTGGCTTGTGTAGCATTGTCAATGGTGGGATTGCCAACATGTGAAATAAATGGATATGATTGGCAATCCAGTGGACAACACACTATGTTGCAGAAACTTAATGTGTTATAAAAACACTGAATTGAAATGAACACAATTTAATCCAATAAGTATCAATGTTCCACGGGGATGCGCTCCCCCCCCCCCCCCCCCCAAATTTGTCATCCCAGAGACTCAAAGACGCCAAGGGGATGGCCCCCCACCATCTCGCCACCGCCACCAACCCAAAGGAAACGTCCCCAAAATGTTTCCCCCAAATAGAGGACGTCTTGGAGACATCCCCACTTTTTAGGGACGCTTCAAAGTCTCTGAGACGTCCCAAAGACTTCTAGAAGTCTGTTGGGCCGTCCCAGAGACTCCTAGGCGTCACCTGCGGCTAATGCTGCCGTAAGCTTAAAAAAAAATCAATTTGTTTTAAAAAGTTACACTCCCAACCCTAACCCTAATACTTAATGGGCCCTGCCCACCCCCAAAGTACTCCAAAAAAAATTAAAAATAAGAGTTACATGCTCACTCCAAATCACAATCAAAAAATAAAAGCAAGAGTGAAAGCATTAGCAAGCAAAGAGTGAGAGCATTAGCAAGGAAGAGGGACAACATTAGCAACAACTCAAGTGCCAAGTCTTCATTGCTTAACCATTCACGTATTTTCATCACATTCATCAAGCCATCAAGGTAAGCCATGACTCATGGCGCCACATAGTTAGTTTTTTTAATTTCAATTTATAAGCATAAATTGTTCAATAAATTAGTTAAAATGTTGATTTTAGGGTTGTTGAACTGTTGTTTCAAAAACAACAGTTCAACAACCCTAAAATCAGCCTATAAGTGTTTCCAAATTTCCGTTTAACTATTTAAGTTTTAGAGTCTAGACTGTTTTCCTATTTTAAATTTGTAAATTTATTTATTAAATTATTTTAAATATTTTTTAATTCTATAACACTAATCAAATTAGAATTTCGTCTTTTGTGTATCCTCTGCTTCTGCGCTTCATGCAACCTATAGTAAGAAAAACAAAAGTGAAATTCTTATTTCTTGACTCTTGAGTCTTGACCCATTGCAAAATTATTATTATAAAAATAATAAATTTATTATTTAAACAATAAATTTTATTTCTTGCAGTGTCACCATGAGTTCTACTTCTCACAACATGAGTGATGAAGAGGGAGAGCAAGAGCCTATGGGGGTTAAGTATGAGACTCCGAGTACAAATGTTTCTATTGGGAGTGTAGCTAGACACTTTAGTTGCCCTTCCAAGTTATTGGGACCCTTTGCCAAAGGTTCCTTTGAGAAGAGGTCCCCATTAAGTCAATTTGCAACAAAACAAGACTTGGGGCATCAAGAGGCACTAGGATGTGGAAGTGTCATTTTTGTTAAGTTGAATTTTAAGGCAGCATTAGAAGATTTAATGCACACCTCCACATTCGAGGCAAAGGTGTGGGGCCATGTGACAAGCTGTCACTAAAACAATGGGCTGAAATTAATAAATTGTGGGGTTGCAATACAAAAGGTAAACCTGTATCTACTACTTGGGCAATGAGGAGTGCTACTTTTAGTAGTGCTAGAACTTTCCATGGTGCACAACTTCCTACTTATCCATCGGGTTCAACTTCAGGGGCAGCAGAGCCTAAGGGGAAATGTAGAATCATAGGTAGCAGTGATGGTGCAAACATAGTGGCCGAGTTATTCAATGTGCAAAATAAAGATGATGCAGATGATGCCAGTGGCAAACTCTTCTTTTCTTGTGGGATTCCATTTCATGTGGTTCGCTCTCCTTATTATAAGGACGTTGTGGCAAAGATAACAAGAGTAAGACTATCATATGTGTCACCAGGGGAGACAAAATTGAGGAAAACAATCTTAGATAAGAACTATTCCAAGATTAATATTTTAATGGAGAAAATGAAGGTTGTGTGGGTCACTATTGGATGCAACATAATCATGGATGGGTGGACGGACATTAGGCATCATCCACTCATCAACATCATGGTCACATGTATAGAGGGTCCTTACTTCCTCAAGGCTATTCATTGTTCAGGGCATGTCAAGGATGTTAATTTTCAATTCCAAATTCTTAGAGATGCTATTGAGGAGGTTTGAATAGAAAAAGTGGTGCAAGTTGTGACGGATGCGGCCCATGTATGAAAAGCCGCAGGGAAGTTGATTAAGGCGGCCCTACAAACATATTTGGTGGATTCCTTGTTGTGTGCATTCCATAGTTTAAAATTTTGTTATTAGTAATTACTCGACAGACCAAAATCTGACTTGGAAATCGGGAATCAGCGATTTATCGACATTAATAGACAACTTTATCCCTACTCCAAAAATCATTTAAATTCATAAAATAAACTTAAATTAAATGTAAAACATTGTTAAATGACACGAGAAGTGAATCTATAAAATGCCATAGGCCTAGAGGTCGAATAATGCTAAGGTTATTGTACATATGGCTGGGGAGAAATAACCCATAAAAGATTTACAAATTATTTCACATAAAGCTTTTAACCAAATTCCACAATTGACAGTTTATAGCTCTTATGAGAAAAAGAAGACAAAAACCTTTCCCCATTATTTATTTAATGCAAAACCGAGTGAGAAATAAAATCCCTCTCTTGTAAGGAAACGACTGGTCACAATAACAATTTTCCTGCTTGCAGAGATCACTGAACCCTAGAATGCACCTGACAAAACTCTTCTTTCTTCTCAGATCAACACGTAATCTATGTGTGTTCTCAACACCCCTCCCCTCGGTATTTATTCCAAACTCCCTTTTAATAATAACTTCACACCCCTCAAACTAGAAATGCAGCCTCAATATAACAACTCCAAATTTCTCTTTACGAAAATAACACATTGTTCCTCCAAATAGAAATGCAGTCCCAAAATAGCAATCCCCAATTTTGGATCAGTCCCCATAGAAATAGAAGCACCACCATGCAAAATATGAGTGCGAGTGCCAAAGGTCCCCATCCGGCCCTCCTAGCAAAACATGAGTTACATTCGCAGAGGAGAAAATCACAAAAAAATGCTTCGAAATAACTGTGCTTTTTTCTGTTTGGACGTTTATACCCTACCGAAACAGCGATATTTGCCAATTTTTCTACCAATTTTTTGTGATTTTTCAGGAGTTTTATCGCCATGAATCGCCGATTTATCAGCACAACAAAAATCGTTTTCTTGCCTAAAAGTCCCCTTTTTCGAATTGAGGGCATAAAAGTGGATTTCTTGCCATACCCTTCTCGTAGCAAAGATTTTGTAGGTTTTGGATGGAGGACCCTACCAAGATGCACACCAATCATCTATAGCATTGAGTCCTAGTGGGAGGACAAGGATGAGCATCAAACGAACACTTATCTTTGATAGTTCTGTTAATAATCATGCACCACCTCAAGTGGATTTAATTGAATCTTCTTGTGGATGCACCAACATGACATATTCCTCTATATGTTTGTATGGTCTGCAGGCACAAGGAAGGCAGTTGAAAACAAAAATATACCTCAACTTTTCTTCAAATTGTTGCAAGAAACCCTAATGGCCAAGCACACACAAACTTGTAAATAAGTGAAAACAAATATCTTTGAACAGAAGGGGATCCTTCAAATGGGTTGAAGGTTTGCTATGACTGGACAAAAACTGTAGGACGAAAGTAGGGTTGTTATGGACCATGTCCCAATAGATAGTTGCACACAATTGTGATTTACAAGGCCATAAGTTTAAAGTAACTACCACACAAGTCACTAACTGAAACAATATAGGTTTGGAGTGAGTGGAAACTCTTACCGAATAATATCCTAAAGACAGGAATCTTTTGATGTTCACCACCATAAAACATCACCAATGTGGGACTCAAACAAACTTCATCCTCACCACTTAGTCGTATTTTGAAATTCACTAATTGTAAATCAAGTATGGCCACACAAGTAAACGTTATTGTTTCGTTACACTAAGATTTGACTTTCTCCAATATAAGATCATTGGGTTGACCAAGCACCGGCACACTTGTAAAAAAGTGAAAACAAACATAATGTCCCAAGGCATCACCAATTTGGGGTTCGAGCAAATTTTGTCACTACCACCTAGTCCTACTTCAAATTGTACTGAATGTTTATCTTTAAACGGAAGGGAACTCATCAAAGGGTTTTCAAGGTTTGCAATGATTGGGCAAAACCTGTAGGACCGAAGTAGGGTTGTTACAGACCATCTCATTAGATAGTTGCACACAATTGCAGCATACAAGGCCACAAGCTTGAAGTACCTAGCACACAAGTCACTAACTAAAACATGATAGCTTTGAAGCAACTAGAAACTGTCACCGAGTAATGTCCCAAGGCATCACCAATTTGGGGTTCGAGCAAATTTTGTCACTACCACCTAGTCCTACTTCAAATTGTACTGAATGTTTATCAACTATGGCCACAAAAGTAAACTTTATTGTTCCATTTCCGTTACAGGTATACTGGCTAATTTTGGCCACCAAAACATGCTGAAATGTTCTACCAACCTGGCCCCTGTTCCTGTCAAGTGAGCTATAACTTGCCACCATATTCCCTCAACAAGTTGCTCATATATTTGGACCAATGTTTCAACAAACTCCAAAATGAAGACTTCATCTTCTACCATATCATGCATCCTATGATGAAAATAGATTGGACTAGGCAGCAATAAATAAGAACCATTATTATGTTTATCATACCTTGGAGTATCGCCAACATCCACGTCAATCTTGGACTTCACAATGGCTTGACTTTGTTGCACCAATTCCCCTTCATTCTTGTCTGGAATGGGATGAATATTGTTGTGAACCAGCTGCTGCGATAAATGAGACGGCATATCTTCTTCCACGCATTCATCAATCCTTTTGTTCCTTGCTATGTTGATGAGATTGATCTTTTCTTTGACTCCTTGAAGATGTTGTCTTGCATTGGCAGCCACTAATCTGCCACCATTCCTTATGAGATTGCTGGCTAATGAACCACCATCCCTTACAAGACTGCTGGTAAATAATCTTCCACCATCCCTTATGGAACCGTTGATGGAAGGTCTTGATCATCAATGATTGTAGCCACTACCCGATATGTTACTATCATGGACTTTAGCATCATTTTTTCCGCCATGCTTGTAAGACTGTTAGCCGGAAATGAGCAATGATACACTAGATTATCTTTAATAGACGTCAACTACAAAAATACACCAATCAACTTTTCAAAATTTATTACAATATTTAGAAAGTCAACAAGGCCAACCTACCCTAGAAATTAGCACCAAATTGTCAATTGTACCTTCAGTCAATGCTGGAATCTCAATTGACTTGGAGTTGTCTTTTGGTCAACACAACAAGAATCACTGAAATTTGGATGTTGAACATCTAAAAGTTGTTGCTACAGAAATGTCAACACTAGTTACAATATGGGTCATTGCTAGGGCTGACATCAGCAATCTGTTGTGTCTTAATATTCTGTCTTTTCCCTTGGGATATGCATGGGGCCTGTTTGACAGATAATGGTCAACTGGGGTCACCAGCTGACCTATAAATATGCATTTAATTTGATGGCATGCAGGCAAATGTGGCCTGGGTGGGCCAAGTCAGCATGTTAAATCTTAAAGTTTGGCCCAAGTCTGCGAGGAGATAATTAATGAGACTTGTGATTGGGCCTTCAACTAGTTTAACTCGATGATGTCAATATGGCCAATAACTCAAAAATTAAATGTGATTGTGATGTCATGCATGATGATTATGTAAATTAATGATGTCATAGTGAAACAGATAATCTCATCGTTCTTCTTGGTGTTCGGATTATGGCATCTCCACTTGTTCATGTCCCAAAATTGTCTTCTATTATCTTGAAAGCATAGTTAATGGCCTTTTCTTTGAGTAAAGGCCTATTCTGGGCTGTAGTAATGGCAGATGCAGGAGCAAAGAACATTTCTTCTTCTTCTTGGATTTTGCTTTCCAGCATGACTGCCAATAGAAAGCCTCTAATTCCCAAGTTTGAGATAGGAGTGAGAAAACCATCGCTTTCTTTCACCTTCTGCATCCACCTTTATACATTATACCCTAAGGCACTTTGCATAATAGCTTATGATGTGTTTGCAATAATCACAATTGTGACATTCTCTAGATTTAAATAAACAACCTCATTTTCTAACCATTAATAAGGACTTGCATAACATAGCGAAAATAACAAGGCATTAATCATAGAGTTCTTTGGCAACAAAATTTATATTGATTCTTACAAAATGGGGGAAAGATGATGGGATCCTTTAAAATCTTTATTTGAAACTTTTCAGTCCTGGTTACTACTCATAATAGCTTATGATGTGTTTGCAATAATCACAATTGTGACATTCTCTAGATTTAAATAAACAACCTCATTTTTTAACCATGAATAAGGACTTGCATAACATAGCGAAAATTACAAGGCATTAATCATTGAGTTCTTTGGCAACAAAATTTATATTGATTCTTACAAAATGGGGGAAAGATGATGGGATCCTTCAAAATCTTTATTTGAAACTTTTCAGTCCTGGTTACTACTCTATTTAGAAATAAAAAAATATTTTACAGAGTCAATTCAAGGTGATAAATTGTTGCTACATTAAAAACTCAAAACTCTTCCAGAGAGAAAAAAGTCTGCTTCGTCAAACACCACTTTTGGCAGCAGAAATTGCAAGGAAATAAGCTGAAATCCCAAATTAGGTAGCAGAAGTAGGTTAATGGTTCAAAAGCATTACATACAAGCCACCACTTTCAGGGAAAATTATTCCTCGCTTTAGGCAAGTTTTACCTTGTAAATGCCTAAAAACAGCTTGAAAATTGATCAAAACAGTAGATTGAAGGAGCCAGAAGTTTTTTTAAAGCATAATAAAGTGTAATAAAGGCCTGAAACTCATTATGGGAGTTCACAAAAATGCTTGCGGTTTTGTGGCCATCGGTGCTTATGGAAAGGTGCTAATATTTTATTTGTATATTCCTCCCATAGTTTGATTGATCACCCTTATTATCTATTGTTTTCGAGGTAGTAATTGGGTTTACATAGCATTCTAATAGAATTGCTTTGGTCTGAATTGAAGTATGCTCGGGCTTTGAGAGAAAAAGGGGTTGAAGTCAAAGTGATTATTTTCCCCAATGATGTACACGGCATTGACAGGTTGTCTCTATACTCCTTTTTTTTCATTCTCTTATTAATAAAAGTATCTTTTATGCCTGTTTTCATCGATAATTCATGTGTCAATTGTATGGTTAAAGGCATTTTCTCGTAGATTATTTTTCCAGCTAAATTATATAGATAGGTTTTGGGCTTAAGTTTTAAAACTTTTGTTTCCAGATAGAATAAATTTGATTAGTAAATTGTTAAGTAATTGAAGTAGGTAGTCATCTCCTTTAAGTTTAACGAAAGAGAAAAATTGAGATTCTTCTCAATTTTGGCCTTTAAACAATTTGCTTGAGAAAATACTCGGCAGAGCAAAAGCTGAATAAGATGATTTATCCCAAAATGCCATTGATGTCCTTTTCTATGATTACATATTTTATGAATGCTTCACATTTTCTATGCTAATATTCTTGTGGTATTGTTATTTTGGTTCAATCTTGGGTTGGACTGGTCCATGACTTCATCCAGAATCTCACATGCTTTGTTCATCTATTTGAATTTATGATTGGAGGAAATCTAATCACTTTTCACTGTTTGCAGGCCACAATCCGATTTTGAGAGTTTTCTTAATATTGGGGTATGTTTTAAAAGGTTCTTGAAATGAAGTCTTCGGCAACCCTGTTTTCCTCCTTGTTTCAACTTGCTTTCTTTAGGGCATGGTTTGGGAGAAATAGCTGGCCCAAATCCCAACCAATCAAATAGTCTTTACTAGCAAGAAACAATATATATAGATCGGAATCGAAGGGCCAAATGTAGCACTACTGTAAACATTTATTGCATATTTAATATATTGTATAAGATTGTGATGATGTGTTTTAGGTGAGTCAAAAGTTATTATCAATTTTTGATTCAAAGTTTTTTTTTTCTTGAGTTGGAAGGACTTCTAGATTCAATTTGATATTATCAAATTATCAGCTTGCCAATGTGACACCCTACTTAAACATATTTTAGTGCTTGGGTTGTAGCAATTCTACCATATGAAGATAATTCATACGTAAGATAGATGTGGAAACCTTGGACCTCATTGTATGGTGATGGACCTCGGTTTTGTGGCCGTTAGCTCTTTATTAGCCATGTAAAATATCCATTAACAAACGTTTATTATAATGTGTGTTGGCTACCTAGGAAGATTAAATTGACTGTCATTTATGGCACCATTTAGGCTAGTTTATGCCACCCAAGATAGATATTTGGGTTGGTAACAGGATATCTCTTGCTACTTCTTTTGGGCATTTACAATTTAAGAAGTGCTAAAAATGTAGCATTTTTTCTTTTCACATCTAAAATCGGTGGCTTCTTTCATGCTATCTCCCAAAGAAATCAACGGTAAGAACCAAAGGAAGAAATTCCTAAAGAAGTAAATGAAAATATATTTGACTGAACAATATCTACAATTCAATTCCTTTCTTATGCCATGGCTTGCATGATGGAAGTGATGGTCTTGATCTCTACATCTTTCTTTCCACAATATTATTGAAGAAAAATCTAGCAATCCTTGCTGAGGGGGTCTTCTTGAATTTATCAACATTTAAAAAGTGTACGTAGTGAAAATTGTTCCTAATCAACATTTTCTTGATGGCTGTCATAGGAAATCTAACCATGTTCCAAATGCGGTAATAAATCTAGAAGAATTAAAGCACCATGTTCAGAGATTATTTCACAGTTGTCTTTGTGAGCAAGGGGGGAGGAAACAAAGAGTTCCCCTATTTCTGGATTGAGTTGACTATGAAATTGAACTAGTAGTTTTGATCCAATAGAAGAGCTTCCTTCAGGTGCTTTAGTATGGACTAGGATTTTTACAATATCAGTAGAATTGAAGAATGAATCCCTGGAGTATATTGTCAATACACTGTTACAGTATATGGCAGCACCAGGGCAAACCTTTCTTTGCATTATTCTTATTTATGCCTGAATTTGTCTGAATATTGATCTTGGAAAATTTGAGTTTGATCTTATTGATAGGGAGTAGGCTTTGACTTTGAAAACATTCCTTTAAAGACTAAGCACCGCCATGAATATGGCTGCTTGCTAAGAATTTTCCTTTAGAAGTTTCAAAGTCTTCCTAGATCTTAGGAAGAAGCAACATCAAAAGACTTTGTAGTCAGTCTACGATAACTACCCTAGAAGAATACCAAAGTTTACAATCGTAAACACCATTGTTGCCAAGGATGAAAGTTCGGGACGAACCGAAGGGCGACGTTTTTGAAAAGCTTGAAAGTTTGAAATAGTTCGATTCTCTCTAGAAGGAATTCAAACTTAAAATTATGTACACAATAAATATGAAAAAAAAAGGTATATCAAATACACAAAAATTCACGGGCCTAAATGAAAATGTGCGAAAGGAATAAGTGTATTGATTAATTTTACATTTTTGTTGAAATTTTTATATATTTATATAAACAATTAGTTTTTGGAATTAAAAGGAAGATTGGACCTAATCAAAGTGGACATGTTCGACCAACCCTAATTATTAAGGTACTTTTTCAAAATCCAATCTTGTCAATACATGGTTATTTTTAGGATTTAGGTTTTTTAGGTTTAACTTTTGCACCCACCATCTCAAACCAATGGTCATTGTATAGTTTTTGAAGCCCTTCTAGAGCGATTGCTAATGTTTGTCAAGTTCTAGGTGTGGCAAATTACATTTTACAAACCTCACAACTCTTAAAGATAGTAAAAATAGAGAGGATATTGACGTGTGAATTCACATATACATTAATTGAAAACATCGTAAGTATGAATTTGGTGTATACATAAAGTTTTAACATTTAATTTAGTTAGCATGACATTTGTAGCCCTAATATTAAACTTGACTGAACCAATTTCTCAATTGGCCTAGTGGTGTATGTAATTAGGGGTAGTTAAGCCCCAGTGTGCACTAATTTCTTTTGATTTCCTACAATGGGGATATGGACCTACTTTGACATGATTGGGTACATTGGGCTCAATTAGTCTTGATTGTCACTTGATTGAATTATGATTAAGTCAATGGCTATCAAATCCATTCAATTTTTTCAAATAATAAAATTTAATCACGTTGTTTAAGTTTTTTGGAGCAATAAATGGTGTTCACATTGTTTCATTTTTTGAAAACTATCTTCAAATGTTTAATCACACGTAATCATGGTGCAAGGTACAAGTATGGTAATAAAACACACTTGTATATAGTTAAGGGGCCTCTTTTCTTCAAATTGATCTTTAAAGGTAACTTTGATGGACAATAAGTTACTTACAATGAAGTGTAGGATTTTGAGTGTAAAATATTTTTGTAATTTCTTAGTTTTTAAAATTTGTATTTTTCCTACTTTTAGTGCAACACACTAGTTTATTACTGTAAACAAACACATTGAGTGACAATTTCATATGTTAACAGATGGTAGTAAAAACTAGTTTCTAATACATTTTTTTGAAAATTTAATAGACTTTCAATGTTGTAGCACAAAATATGTTTAAAAAAAAAATTAGATAAATTTTTTAATATTAATTTTAAAATAAAAATTTAATCGAATTTTAGTAAATTATGTTGTACTTAATTTCTCAAAATTAAAATTATTGTAATTTGGCAAAAATGATATGGTTGCTTTAAGCGTACCTTGGTCTAGCACTAACTATTCTTTTAAAATTTTGTATTTAATATTTTATATCTTCAATTATATAGGCCAAAAAAGAGAATTTCAAAAATAAAATAAAATTACATTGAAAGTTAATGAATTAGAAATTTAATGAGAAATAAAATATAAATTTTCAATACTACAAAATAGTGGTTAAAATTTTATTAAAGTAAATTTTATTAAAAATGTGTGAAACTCCTTTTTCAAGGAGCCGAAGGGACATTGTCATGGAGCAAAGTAGCCTAAAGCTATGTAGGCTTAATTTTGCTGCCGTGGGTGTGATACATTGGTCCCATTGGACAATTATGGTCATAACCCTTATTGACATAATATGCTATGGTGGTCTTATAGGGTGACCCCATAACCCAAATATTAAAAAAATGGTCGTGTCAAACTATTCTCTCTCACTGTTGTGTATTGTTTGCCATCAATTATTAAGGAATTATGTTCATACTTTTTGTCTCTTGTTTATATTTTTTATTTTTTAAAAATTTTGTTTATAGTTTTGTATAAGATATGCTAATGTATTCTCCTCTTTTAAAACTTTTTTCCCTCAAAAATGTAAATCTTAGTCATGATTATTTGAATTTCAAAGAAAATAATATGCGCACAATAGAAATAACTCATAATCCATTTCAACTAGATGTGTTAAAATGTTTAAGATAGAAAAGTGCCATACAAACTACCTAACTTAGCATATTGGGTATCATGCTTTTAAATCATGCCATGTAAGGTGTATGTTGCAAATTTTACAAACAATAAACCATGTTATTTTTGAACAAATACATTATGAACAATTCATTTCATTTGGAGTTTTTAACTTAGTACTATTACCTTTTGTTTCCATCATCATCACCTAGTATGTACAAAAATAAGTTGCAATGAGATTTTGTATAAATGTTGAGGTTATGTGTATAAGGGAAAGGCACTAGTCCCTAAGTAAATTAGGGAGTAGGACAGAGCCTGATTTTTTTTGCAACGTCAAAAAATTTGAGGATTTTAAAAATGTTATGTTGCCACCTTGGCGCCGTGTCATGTACCAAGTGGTGGGCCTGAAATCCAAAACCACTTTAAAAAGTTAAAATTTGATAGCAAATCGACAAATAACCTCTCGAATAAAAAGGTGCATGCAACCACATTGCGCGCAAACAAAATTTCTTTCACATCAAAATCAAAATGCATTCAATTCACTTTACATCATCCCTTATCACTTTGCAAGCCTCCACCCCCATTTAGAATTGTGCACCAATGCAACATTCAATGTTGCCATTAATTGCTACATTTTGCATTTGGCAATGCACACTAGGGAACGTGAAGATGAACATTCATGTCCCTTTTCACCCTACAACAACATTGAAGAGCTTAGAAAATTGGTTGTGATGGATCCAATCATGGCAGTTTGCCGCTCTATATCATTTGTTTTGAATTGCCAAGTGGGTCATGAGGTGAGCCCATTTCCATAGTTATTTGGATATGTTCGACATGGGTTTCATGCAATGACTGCGATGACAAGCAATATTAGGGTTATAACGTATATTTATTTGATATTCAGTTGTTTTAGTTCATGTTCTTGTTTAATCTTTCATTCAACATGAACTCTATTGATATTGTTACAAATGTCCAAAAATAGGCTTTTTACAAGTGTGCACACAAAACTAATATTTTCAGTGCATATTTTAATCCCTGCTTGCCATGAATTTTGCTATTAAAATGTAGTAAATATCGAAAAAATAGGTTTTTTCACTCCTCTATCTTACAGTTTCAAAATACAATTTTGCTATTGAATATAAAATGTTATTATTAAATATATGCTTACATTAGTGGATATAGTTCTGAGTTCAGTTAACATAACAACTGACAAATGTGTTCTGCTCTAAATTAAAATTTTCAAGCATGCGCTTTGAATAAATGATTTTTAGTGTATATTCACTTATTCCAGTGCATTTTTTAATCCTCCATTTGTCATGAATTATGCTAATCTGGTATAGTAATTGTATAAAAAAATAGGGGTTTTTCACGCATGTGTCTTATAGTTTCAAATTGTAGTCATGTTATTGAATATACACTGCTATTATTGAATATACAATTATATTACTGGATATACTTTTGAATTCAATTACCATTACAACTAACAAATTGGTTATGTTCTTAGCTAATGTTTTTTCAAGCATGCATGCTAAACTATTGTTTTCCAGTGTACATTCACTTATTTTAGTGCTTTTTTTTAATCCTCTGTTTGCCACAAACTTTGTTAATATTAAGTGTCCAAATAAAGGGTTTTTCATGTATGTGTCTTAGAGTTTCATTATACACCAAGTTTGTTTAGTGCATTTTCTTATTTTCAGTACACATTTTACTATTTTAATGTATGTTATGAAAATACATTGTTGTTGTTGAATATACATTGTTGTCATTGAATATACATTGCTATTATTTAATATGCACTTATATTAGCGGATATATTTTTGAATTCAATTACCATAATTAACAAACATGTGTTATTCAGAATAATGTCTAAATATACATTGCATATGTGAAAATATATTGAGTGTCGGTCATCATAACATTTGAAGAATATCTTAATATACGTAAGTGTTGAGCTTTTTTTTCAAGTAGTTAAAACTTGAATATAAATAAGTGTTGTGTTTGTTTATGCATTTAATATTGAATATACATTGAAATTACTTAACACACATTAAATATACGGTTGTAACTTTGTCATTTTCTACTACACATTCAAACTTTTAATGTGCATTGAAATTATTGAATACAATAAGTGAATACACCCCACCCCAACATTAATTAGTTCAACGACTGTTATGTGCTCACCAACTGTTGCCTATCCCCTAAGTACTTGAATGATTGAATATACATTGAATATATGTATGTGATTATGTCATAGAAAATATGAGTTCAAAGGTAAAATTTACACACATTTATTTAGCGTACATTCCATAGTTTCAGTTTATGTTAATAGTTTGTAGCTACACCTAAACACATTCAAACTTTACAATTATTTTGCTCCTTCAACTTTGCATGCCTCCTCCATCATTTGTAATTGCACACCACTACTCCATTCAATGTTGCCATTAATTGTTGTCATCCGTTCATAGTGCTTCTTGAGCCCTTCCAGCCGATAAATACGGTATTGGGGAACAAAACCAACATGTCTACGAGGGTTTCATTGTTGTTTCTTGTTCTATTTCATTCTCTATTTTGAAATGCCAACTATTCTTTTAAAATTTTGTATTCATATTTTATATCTTCAATTACATGGGCCTTAAAGAAGAAATTCGAAAATAACATAAGATTACATTGAAAATTAATGAAATAGAAATTTAATGTAAAAAAATAGATACATCTTCAATGCTACAAAACAATGGTTAAAAACCTATTAAATTAATTCTTATTAAAAATGTGTGAAACTCCTTTTTCAAAGAGCCGAAGTGACATTGTTGTGGAGCAAAGTAGCCTAAAGCTTTGTAGGCTTAATTTTGTCGCCGTGGGTGTGATACATCGGTGTCATTGGATAATTATGGTTGTAACCCTTATTGACATAATGGGTTATGGTTGTATTACAGGTGTGACCCCTTAACCCAAATATTTAAAAAGTGGCCGTATCAAACTATTCTCTCTCTTTGTTGTGTATTGTTCACCATCAATTATTAAGGTATTTTTATTCATACTTTTGTCTCTTGTTTATATTTTTATTTTTTGAAAATTTTGTTTATATTTTGTGTAAGAAATGTTGATGTGTTCTCCTCTATTTTAACTTTTTCCCCTCCAAAAATTGTTAATCTCTATCATGACTATTTGAATTTCAAAGAATATAATACACATACAATAGGAATAACTTGTACTCCAATCCAACTGGATGTGTTAAAATGTTTAAGATGTAAATTTAAGATATAAAAGTGCCATACAAACTACCTACCTTAGAATCTTGGGTATCATGATTTTAAATCATGTCATACAAGGTGTCTATTGCATATTTTACCAATAGTAAACCATGTTATTTTTGCACAAATCCAGTATGAACATTTCATTTCATTTGGAATCTTTTCGCTTTTTTTTTTCAGAGTTTTTAAATCAGTACTATAACCTTTTGTTTGTATCATCATCACATAGTATGTACAAAATTAAGATGCATAGAAGTTTTGTATTAATGTTGAGGTTATGTGTATAAGGGAAATGCATTAGTCGATAAGCACCCTAATTTTAGCGACAACTTGATAAAATTAGGGAGTAGGACAGAGCCCATTTTTTTTGCCACGTTAAAAATTTTGTGGTGAGTTTAAAAATGTTATGTTGCCACCTTGGTGTAATGTCACATGCCAAGTGGCGGGCCCAAAATCCAGGACCCCTTTAAAAATTCAAAATTTGATAGCGAAGTGGCAAATAACCTTTCTTGCATAGAAAGGTGCATGCAACCACGTTGCGCATGGACTAAATTTTGTTCACATATAAACCAAAACACATTCAATTCACTTCATATCACCCCTTATCACTCCGCAAGCCTCCACCCTCATTTGGAACTATGCGCCAATGCAACATACAATGTTGCCATTAACTGTACCCTTTGCATTTGGCAATGTGCACCAAGGAACATGAAGATGATCATTCATGTCCCTTTTCACCCTACAATAGCTGGAAGATTGTAGAAAACCACCACATGTGATGGATCAAATCATGGTTGTTTCCTATTGTATCTCACACTCTATTTTGAATTGCCAAGTGGGTCATGAGGTGAGCCCATTTCCATAGTTATTTAGATCTTTTCGTTGTGGGATTTCATGCAATGGGTGCATTGACAAGGAATACCAGAGTTATAAATGCATATTTATTCGATATTGAGTTGTTTCAGTGTATGTTCTTGTTTAATCTTCTGTTCGACATGAACTCTATTGATACGATGTTGCAAATGTCCAAAAATAAGGTTTTTTCAAATGTGCATGCAAAACTAATGTTTTCAATGTATATTCATTTTTTTCAATGCATTTTTTAATCCCTGCTTGGCATGATTTCTACTATTGTGATGTATTAAATGTCCAAAAAAAAATTAAAAAATTCATGTAGGCGTCTTACAGTTTCAAAATATAGTTCTATTATTGAATATATAGTGTTATTATTGAATATACACTTACATTAGTGGATATAGTTATGAGTTCAGTTAACATAACAAATGACAAATGTGTTCTACTCTATATTAATTTTTTTCAACCATGCATGTTGAACTAATGATTTTCAGTGTATATTTACTTATTTTAATGCATTTGTTAATCTTCCATTTGCCACAAACTCTACTACTACGATGTAGTAACTGTCTTACAAAATAGGGATTTTTCACGCATATGTCTTATAGTTTCAAATTATAATCATATTATTGAATATACAATGTTATAATTGAATATGCACTGCTATTTTTGAATATACAGTTACATTAGTGGATATACTTTTGAGTTCAGTTACCATAACAACTAACAAACACGTTATGTTCTTAACTAATGTTTTTTCAAACATGCATGCTAAACTATTGTTTTTCATTGTATATTCATTTATTTCAGTGTGTTTTTATTCCTCTATTTGCCACAAACTCTACTAATAGTAAGTGTCCAAAAAAAGGGTTTTTCATGCATGCGTCTTACAATTTCATTATACACTGAGTTATTTCAATGCCTGCTCTTATTTTCATTACATATTGAACTGTTTTAGTGCATGTTATAAAAATACAGTGATGTTGTTGAA
This sequence comes from Taxus chinensis, assembly GCA_019776745.2. Lineage (NCBI taxonomy): Eukaryota > Viridiplantae > Streptophyta > Pinopsida > Cupressales > Taxaceae > Taxus > Taxus chinensis. Next base: position 776,241,071 of record CM034146.1, read on the forward strand.
TATAGTGTTGTTATTGAATATACATTGTTATTATTTAATATAAATTATATTGGCGGATATATTTTTGAGTTCACTCACCATAACTAACAAACGTGTGTTGTTCAAAGTAATTTCTAAATATACATTGCATATGTGAAAATATATTGAGTGTCGGTCATCATAACAACTAAAGAATATCTGAATATACCTAAGTGTTGTGTTTTTTTTCAAGCAATCAAAACTTGAATATAAATAAGTGTTGTGTTTGTTTATCTATTTAATATTGAATATCCATGGTTAACTTTATATTGACTTGCCGGATATACACTGGAATTACTTAACATACATTGAATATACGACTATAACTTTGTCATTTTCTACTACGCATTCAAACTTTTAATGTGCTCTGAAATTACTAAATCCAATAGTTGAATACACCCCACCCTGACATAAATTAGTTCAACGACTGCTTTGTGTTCACCAATTGTTGCCTCTCCCCTAAGCACTTGAATGATTGAATATACTTATGTGATTATCTCATAGAAATGTGTGTTCAAAGGTAGAATTTACACATGTTTATTTAGTGTACACTCCATAGTTTCAGTTCATGCTAAAAGTTTGTAGCTACACCTAAACACATTCAAACTTTCTAATAATTTTACTCATTTCACTCTACATGCCTCTTATGTCATTTGTAATTGCACACCACTGCTCCATCCATTATTGCCATTAATTATTGTCATCCATTCATAGCACTTCTTAAGCCCTTCCAACCTGCAATGACGCCATTGCCTAAAAAAATCCACATGTCTTTGAGGATTTCATTGTTGTTTCTTGATCTATTTTGTTCAATATTTTGAAATTCCAAGTGAGTCTTCAAGTGGCCTAGTTTTAATTGGTTCTTTGATTTTTTATTTATGTTCTTCATGCATTGAGAACATTCATAGGTAGCACCAAGATTCCATCTATATTTTCCATGTGTATTCGGTAATTTTAGTTTGTTAATATGCAATGATAAAAAAAGTTTGAACATGTAAAGAAGGTTTGTCTATACATTGAATATATGTAAAGAATGTTTGTCTATACATTGAGTACTAATTAACATAAGGTGTACAAGGTTCTTATTTAAGTATTTGTTTGAATATACATTGGAATTACTGAATATACAAGTGTAAATTTACATTTTTCAGCTACAAATGTTTATCTTGGTGTTGCCCGCAAATGTGTTCATTGCTCATTGGTTCATTTTTTGTAGATTCTCTAACAAAATAATGTCTACAAAGGATTTTCCAATTGGGAGGATAGGGGAGAATGTCACAAATGTATCTTTTGACACCATTAGTCTACATAAAATATTAAGGCTTCTTTTTATAGGTAAGGTCATTTATGATCTTACTTTGGCAGTGAATTATTTTTCTTTGTTATCATTATTCTAGAAAAAAAATACAAAAAACAAATAAACACATATAAGAAGATAATGCATATTTGTACACATTAAAAAAACTTCTGCTTGTATAATGATAGGATGTAATAAACTACATTTTTTATGGAATAAACTACAAACTTCTTGCATGTTTTCCAAAACAAAAAAGCTACATAAATAATTTCTAATCTTCTCCATGAAGGTTCTAACTTCTTACATTCAAAAAAGGTTACATAAAAAGGTAGCATAATTCGATTACACGTACCACATGCATCTAAATTATATCAAAGCTAAATTCTTCTTCATTTCCATTTATGGTTTCACTTCTTTTGTTGTTTGTTATTGTTTCATTCTCCATTTGGGGTGTAATTGGCATGTTGGTTGAGGTTAACGATGGAATTTGTGGATTGCTTACATGGTCTGATTACATTTGGCTAGAAGTAGTGACACACATAGGACTGAAAGTAATAAATTCCATGTATGTTGTAGTTGAAGAAAATTGCATATTACGTGCATGAGAAAACAACATTTGTGTTATCAGAAATTGCATTGTAGGAAATGGTATTTGATTTATAAAAGTAGTGGTATTGTAGACTTGGTCATTGACCACTTTTGGAAAAGTTAGAGAATAAATTTTGTAGAAATCCATCATAGTTGGATGTTGTGATGGAATATGATTTCCTAAATTGTTCAAATGTCTTTTCCTTTGCATTTCCTTTTTATCGTCTCTTTATCCCATTGTAACTTCTAATTTTTCTTTTTTTCTCCTTTTCTTGCTTTTTTATCTTCTCCATTTCCTTCCTTTTCTTTTTAGGTTGCCTTTCAATTTTGTTTTCTTCCCTTTTTTCTTGTGTAATGATTTTGTTTGTCTCTCTCCTCAAGCTACTCTTTCTTCACCGCTTTTAAATCTTCTAGTTCCTTCCTCTATGCTTCTTTTTTGTAAAATAATTTTAGTAGTCAGTCGATATGAGAATTTGTGATTGCCTGCTAAAATTTAGAGTCCCTTTGTTTTCACATTCTGATCTCTCCTTAACCCTTTTAATTGGAAGCTTAAGGAAGTTTGCGGTGACCCGATGACCTAGTTTCCTTATTTTGCATTGCATGGTTGTTTTGATGTATCTTGTACAAATGTTTCTGATCACTTCAAATCTACAACATCCAAATGACTATTGTTTTCATTTTTTCATTCATTACAGTCTGCATAGTAGTGAACTATCCCACTTGACATGTTAGGAGGGGGATGACATGAAAAGAAAAATGTCCTCATTAGGGAGGTTGATTGGAATCCCCAAGTTTGCAGCAACGTTTTCAACCATTTCGGTTGGCTAACTAGTGTTGGAATACTCATCCCATGATTGGTTGACTGTGACGAGTTCTCGTGTATGACTCATATGATTTAGTGTGTTGTTGTCTTTAGCTTAAACACAAATTTCAACTTGAATGAATTTCTCAATCTGACTTAACTTGTACTCTTGTCTTGTTCATTTATCTTTGTCACTTGTACCCATGATTATTGATTTTTATTAGCTTATTGTTGGCTTGCTTCATAATTTATATGTTGAATTTGATCAGCGTGTTGTTGGATTGTTTCTCCATTATCTTTGAAAAATTATTCAATTTCATTTCTATTATAACCATCCATTTTGAGAATTCTCTCCACTTTTGTTTCCTCTTATGTCATCTCAACACTAAATGCATCATTGGGGTGCATGTCATTGAGTAATGCATCTCGATTGAGAGGCCGTATTATAGTCCTCTTAAAACCATTTTTTTATATTTGATGGATTTAATGCTCTCTTGAAAAACTAGTTGCTAAGAGCCACCAGTTCTAATCGTCTCATGTGTACTTTCAAATGTTTGACCATCCATTTAGATGGATAAAACATGTTAACACCTAAAGGTTGCATTTTGCGGTTAGTGTGCATAGGAAATAAGAATAGATCTATGCCCAATGCTCTTGCTTGATGGATTTTATCGTAAGCCATGTGGCTGTCATGGCCATCAAATATTAGTAGATGTCTATTTGACGGTGAAACACCACTTGGAATTGATCTAGAAAAGTGGTGTATCCAATTAATAAATAATTCCTTTGTCATCTATGCATGTGGTTCAGTTTCCATACATGCACCTGGATCACAATTGGAAATGTAGTTAGTTAATGCCTAAGTTACATCAACACAACAAAGTATTTTGATCCACTCTCTACTCTTTGGGAATGTGTAGGGTACACTTCTACTTCCCTTCTTTGCAAGCACCCTCATCCCACAATTCCTACTAGCTTGCACACTAGTTTTATCACACATCCATATCCTTTTTGGTCCATATTTCTTGCTTCATGGATTATATCGTAAGCCATGTGGTTTTCATGACCATCGAATATGAGTAAATGTTTATTTGACGGTGAAACACCACTTGGAACTGATCTAGAAAAGTGGTGTATCCAATTTATAAATAATTCGTTTGTCATACATGTATGTGGTTCGGTTTCCATATATGCACCTAGATCACAATTGGAAATGTAGTTAGCTAATCCCTACTACATCAACACAACAAAGTATTGTGATCCACTCTCTACTCTTTGGGAATGTGTAGGGTACACTTCTACTTCCCTTCTTTGCAATCACCCTCATCCCACAATTCCTACTAGCTTGCACATTAGTTTCATCACAGATCCATACCCTTTGTGGTCCATATTTATTTGTTTTATACATTTGATCCAAGTTGTCATAAAATGCATAAACTATGCTAAGCCTGAGCATGATTATCCTGTCACGATCAAAGCCTCATGTAGTCCTTAAAGACTAATATTTGTGCCTCAATGTAAACCCTTCCCACCAATATCTGTTAGGCATACCATCAGTGAATGGAGTAGTATGTGTCTCACATATGTGTGCCACGTAAGCTTTTAATGAGTTTATTTTCATACCATGACCCATATCAGCCACATCTTTACAATATTGTACAATTTTAAACTCTTTCTGATGTGTTAAAATGGTTGGGGGACCTTTACGTTTTGTAGTTATGATACCATTCAACCACTTTGATAATGAACTCATTGAACCCACTGAAACACCCCACTTTTATGTAGAAGCCATAATGGAATAGTCATTGTCTTCAACATCTCTTGTTGCTCCAGCCATGTCTTCAATCATCCATTAAGTTCTGAAGCAACATTTTTTATATGGTGTGTGCTTTCCGCTAACATTATCAATTACCTCCATTTTTGGTGTTGGTTTTAGCTCTATTTCGTGATGTGGTGTGGTATGAAATTATTGTTTTTATTTTCTTCGACTCTTCCTCTGAGTCCTGGGTATATAATTAAGTTTGACACCCATTTTTAGGGTCCATTCGTGACTTCCTCCTTCTCGTTCTCCAATTGAATACCATATTGGCCTACAATTATTTTGGATAATTAACATGAATACAAATGTGTTGAAATGTCATGTAAACAATGCTTGTATGAAAAATACATTTCAAATATGTGATGGTGGAGGCTTGCCGAACGAAAGATTAAACAAGATTATGCAATAAAATAATTTAATTTAGTATGCATATACATTTGTAACCCCGACATTTCTTGTCAATGCACTCGTTGCATGAAACACACAGAGAAAAGATCCTAACAATTATGGAAACAGGATCTCCTCATGACCCACTTGACGATTTGAAACAGAGAGCGAGATAGGGTAGCAACCTGCCATGATTCCATCCTTTGTTGAATAGTTTTCTGAGTTCTTCGACGTCATTGTAGGGTGGAAAGGGACAAGAATGTTCATCTTTTTGTTCCCTAGTGCACACTATCAAATGTAAAGGGTAATGGTTAATGGAAGCATTTAATGTTGCATTGGTGCATAGTTCTAAATGATGGTGGAGGATTGCAGAGTGATAAGGGGAAATGTGAAGTGAATTAAATTAATTTTGGTTTAGATGTAGAGGAAATTGTGTCTGTGTGCCACATGGTTGCATGCACCTCTTTACACGAGAAGGGTTATTTACCGGTTCTTTGTCAAATTTTGATTTTTAAGGGGTCTAAGTATTTTGATAGGGTATTTAATGTTCACTTCACCACAAACTCATATTGCATTCACATATTGTTTATATGTACTAAAATTACTGAATATACATTGAATATACAATTTGAAGGTTAACGGTAAATACATCGAATTGATAGATTTTGGGGCGATTTAACAATGAATACACATACACACTAAAATTATTGAATATACATTGACTATACGTCTATAATTTTGACATTTAATGCATTGTTTGGAATTACAAAATTATTATCATATATTCATTAATTCTTATATATATATATATATATATATATATATATATATATATATATATATATATAAACTTACAATTCTGGTATTACTTGCATATGTACTCATTGCATGAAAACAATATAGAGTTGATTAAAAAGGATCTAAAATTAGAGCTCACCTAACAAAAAACTTGGGGATTCGAAACAAACAATAATAAATTCAAAGGTGTATATTCATTGTAGGAATGCATAGTAGAAGATGACAAAATTAGACCATTATATGTTATGTAAGTTCAATCATTCTTGTGTAATGTAAACCTGTACATAATAGTTCAGCGTGCATGCATGAAAACACCATGTTTCATGACATTTACTACATTGTTCCAATAGAGTTCGTGGAAAATAAAAGGTTAAATAGGAACATGCACAAAATGAACTAAACGTGGATAGGAAATACTAGAGCTCGTGGCAATTGGAAGGTTAAATAAGAAGATGCACAAAAATAACTCAATGTATACCGAATATGCATTTTTAGTCCTAGTATTGCTTGTAAATATGTTCATATAAATAGGAATGTAAGTGTTTTCAGACATATTAGTGTATATGGAAGAGGTGTTTTTAGTTTATATTTAGCAATTTTAGTTTATGTGTATTCAGTTGACATATAAAGTATATATTCAATTATTTTAGTGCATATGTACAATTTTAATGCACTTAGGTTGAGATACAAACCATTAACCTACTTTAAAATTACTGAATATACATTATATAAACATGTGCAAATTTTGCCTTTAAACACATTGTTTTTCATTACATAATTATAGACATATATTCAATGTATATCCATTCATTCAAATGCTTATGGTAGAGATAACAGTTGGTGAGCATGGAGTAATTATTGAACTAATTTATGTTAGGGTGGGTGTATTCAGTTTCATATTCAACTACTGTATTCAGGTTATATTCATATTTTAATTGACTGAAAAAAGCACAACACTTTTGTAGATTCTGATATTATTCAGTTGTTATGTTGACATACACTTAATGTATTATCACATAGTAAATGTATATTTAGATGTTATTCATAACAACACACATTTTTCAGTTGTTACGGTAATTGAACTAAAAAGTATATCTGAAAATATAAGTGTATATTCAATAATAGCCGTATATTCAATAATAGTTGTATATTCAATAACAACAATGTATTTTGAAACTATGAGACACATACCTGAAAAAACTATTTTTGGACATTTACTATACCATATTAGCAGAGTTCGTGACGAATGCAGGATTATAAAAAATGCACTAAAAAAAGTGAATATACAATGAAAACCATTAATTCAACGTGCATGCTTGAAAAGCATTAGTTCAACTGGCATACTTTAAAAAACATTAGTTTAGAATAGAACACGTTTGTTAGTTGTTATGGTAACTGAACTCAAAAGTATATTTGCTAATATAAGTTTATATTCAATAATAGTATTGAACTTTCATAGCATGCATTGAAACAACACAATATATATTGAATATTAGAACATACACTAAACTAACTCAAATATATTCAATGTGTATTTTAAACAATTTCAGTTCACATTAAAAGTTTGAATGTGTAGTAGAAAATGAAAAAGTTACAACCGTATATTCAAATGTGTGTTCAGTAATTCTAGTGTATATTTAGCCAATCAATATAAATTTAATTGTGGATATTCAAATATTACCTCCATAAACAAATACAACACTTATTTATTCTTTAGTTGTTATGGTAAGCAATTAACATATTCATTTCTTATATAGACATTCTTCACATATTTAACATTTTTTCCATTTTCAGACATTCTTCACATATTTAGACATTCTTTGAATATTAAAAAGGTAACTATCATTTACCTCCTAAATATGTGGGCTCCTTGCAAATCCGAATTTGATCTCTGTCAACTTTGTTTTTTGTCAGTTATGAGCTCTGTTAATTGTTGAAACAAATGACTTTATAACCTTATTCATCCAATATAAAATTAGATCCCATTTGAATTCAAATTTTGAGATTTCGAAGGGATTAATCAAAATTTGGAGGTATAGCTAATAATTTGCATTGATTCATGACATTAATCCTACATTTTTTTGGAAAAATGGCACGTCTAATACACATGTTGTAGGTATTGACTTTAATGAGGTGAAGGTGGTTAAAAAAGGTGCAATTGTGAGCAAAAAATTGGAGGCATAGTGTTTTTAATATAAATTTGCTTTTAGTTTGAAGAAGACAACTTGACAAGTTGTGCATTTATGTGCATAAAAGTGGACTTATGGTACTTAAATAGTGGAAAAATATTCTTAATGTGAACAAGTTTGTTCCTATAAATGAATCTCGACGCTTGTGATTATGTACACTTTATACTTATGAAAACTATGTTGACATTATAATGTTGTAAGACAACTCTTAAATTAAAGCCTCAAACACTATTAAATATGTGTTCATGTTCCCAATGTGTCACATCAACCATGTTTTGAGTGGGAGAATGTATCAATTATGCAAATTTTATTAACTATTTTGAAGATATCAAATTTGTGAAAATCTATGTATTTATTGGGTCCCCTCAACTATATGCTCAGCGATTGGTGCATGTTCAACAATTGATGTATTTCCTCTACATTGAAAACATGTGTGGAACTTAATTTCCTTTGATTTGATAAAACATACAATGCATTAACTAAACAAAAATCCATCATTATAGCCTATAATAAATTGTTAGCGCTTAAGATCACTACAGAGAAACGTCAAAAAAGAATGACGTGGAATTTTCAATATATCACGCAATCTTATTCGAATCTAATTTCATAAAGTCTTCATCCCATTTAGCCTTGTGTCGTAGAAGGGACTAATTTGATCAATCCCTAGCTTAATAATTCGTATTGTTTCGAAATTCGTTGATAATGTGGTGTTTTTATTAACTTTGGCTTATTGTCTAAATTGAAGAATCTATTGAAGCATTTAAGATTTTCGTGAGCATTGGGAATGAGATCCTTTTTAATTTATTGACATACTGAATAGAAAGTTAGGGGTTCAATTTTTAAATTTTTCTTACAATTTTTTTATTTGGCTTGTCAATTAATTTTTAGTACCTGCCTTTAACTGTGCATTCTAGTACATCTAGAATGGTTGGAAGGGAAAATCTCTATTTTCTTACGAATTTTCATCGGGGAAGGATTAAAATCTTGGATGAATATATACCCTCATTCTTGCAATTAAGAATAACCCTTTAAATTTGATCACTCGTGCCAAGTCAAGTATTATACTCTCTTGTAATCTCTTGTATGTATTTAAGTAAAAACTCAAGCTCAAGTTAATGGGAACATAAATGGGGAGCAATTTGAAGCATTCAAAAGTTGATCCAAGCAACGATGTTCCTTCTTTCGAGAATGTTTCTTCAATATTAGAAAAGGAGCTCCTGCAAAATGCCCTTGAGTGGGGTTCTCTAGATGGGCTTGTGGTTGGCAATAGGGTTGTAAAGGTATTTTCTATGCGACCTTGCACTATTGTTTAGGATCTAGAGATTATATTTTCAACACATATGTTTTCTTTTGCATAGGTACCAAGTAAACATTTAGCTCTAATATATGCATGAGGTTATCCTGGTGACATATGACTCACATCCATATCCATGATGACCCCGTATATACACCATCTGAATGCATCACACTTTTCCAAACAGTCACCTGCCAATGTGGCATAATATCGTCTGGAGTAATTTTGTCACCGTCGAAATCCGTGAATGAAAAGGTGTCTGGTTTGGAATGAGCTGACTCCTTCGCACACCATCCTAAGAGGCAGAGGATGCTCCAGATGTCGCCACCTTCTCGCATCTTTTCAGACTTCAATTGGGACAACTCCATTCCTCCTTTGCCTCCCGCATTTGTGATCTCCAGCTCCAATTTCCCTCTCGCAGAAGCTTGGGACCTCTTGCATTCTGGTATTTCTCTTGCATTTGGATATTGGTATTCAAATATTTTTGCTCCTGTCTTGGACTTCCCAGTCGAAATTCAGGTATTTTTACCAGTTTCCTACATTTCGTTCTTTAATTTTTTACCAGTTTAAACAAAGATATTCTGTGTTGGGGTTTAAATAGAAATATTGTGTTGGGGTTTCATCAGAATAGAAATATATATTGTATCGTGCACAGTGAATCACATCGAGCTTTTTCGAAGTTTCTTGCATTTCGTTCTTTAAAATTTTTACCTATATTGTGTGTTGGGGTTTAAACAAAAATATTCTGGATTGGGGTTTAAACAAAATAGAAGATATATTTGAGAATCATTGAATATACCTAGATGCTGTTGGCTTGAGGCTTTCTATAAAAGGGACAACTATTTTATATATTGTCCACACTGAATCTCGTTGAGCTTCTGTGAATACAGTTACAGAGTTCCTAATTTTGGCGTCGTTTTCACAGTGAATCCCAAAATTTATAAGAAATTATAGAACACATAAAACCCACAAAACATATGTCACAGATAGACCATTACTAGCTGATGATACCCAATGAAATAAAACATAGCATTGACGATACTAGTTGATATATTAAATGTTTATCTATGACATGAACGATATTACTCTAAATCCATCTAATATCTCACATAATGATGATATTATTCGATGTCCACCCTTATTCATCACCGCATGCATTCAAGGATTCATTCTTAAAAGGGTTATAATAGACAACATTTTTGGTGTTAACACATGTCACAAATCATTTCTTACAAAGATGGGTATTTCTCTTCTTGCAATGAATCAGTCTCCTACTATTGTACATGGATTTACTGACATAATGTTCTCTACACTTGGCTCTATCACTTTTGACCTACTTTTTTGTCCTAAGACATCATCCACTACATTTCACATTATGGAAACCTATTTACAATAAAATTTACTCTTCGAACATATTTGGAAGCATGATATGCAAGATCTCTTCTACTTTCCATTATTGCATCAAATTTTGACATAATGGCATTGAGTATATTTTCCATGTTGATGCTAATTGTTATCTATATTGTAAAGTAGATGTGGATAATCCATAATAACTTTCGGTCACTTCCCCATCATAGCCTATTCCTATGGACACCCTAGATACATATGTTGTTGGTGAGACTAGTACTCTTATTGAGCATTCATTGTATTTACCTCTACCTAATGAGTTACTAGTTGACATATTAAAATTCTATTTGTGAACAATTTTAAAATCTAAAAATTGCATAGCCTCAGGTAGTTTCATTCACCTAAATATTTATTTTAGATTTGTGGTGTTTCAAAAATATGACTCGGGAATTTTGGTTTCTTTATTTTGTTGGCTAGTCCACGAATGTGTTGTGATACCTACTCGAATACATACACGTACCTATACATACGTATACGTATGCACATACATACATGTACATATACATATATATGTGTAATTGCATATGTATGTTTATACATGCATATGCATATCAATATACATGTATATGTACATGTATATGTCTCACATACCTTGTATTATCATATGGTAGCGTTGTATGTGGTATACACACTATGTGTACCACATAAGAGAGAATAAAAACTTTTCATACTCTTGACTTTGTTGGCTAGTCAACAAATGCGTTGTGATACCTACTCAAATACATATACACACCTATACATACGTATACATATCCACGTACACACATGTACATATACATATATATGTGTAATCACATATGTATGTTTATACATGCATATGCATATGCAAAGTTTTGGTGCTTAAATTTTTTGTTTTATCTGCCTTGGGATCGGACTTGGAAATTGGCATGACTCGTGGAGAGAATGGTGAGTGGGTTGAGTTGACTAGATGCTACTGTTGAGTTATGGAGCTTAATTGCTTCACATTAGCATGATTTTATTGACTTGCTAGAATGCATAGTGACCGACATCAGTTAACGAACCGGTGTCGGTCACCCAAGGACTGGCATCGATCAGAAAAGGAGGAACCGACATCGGTTAAGGCTAATCGGCGTCAGTTTTCTGTGCGTGATCATTTAATTAAGTGACGGGAATTAGATTTTTTTTTAAATTATAAAGTGAATCTAATGGTTGTAATTACATAGCTAAAGTGCCCTAAGTTTATAGATGCTTATATAAGCATAAAGTTAGGGTTATAAAGAAGAGAATTTATTAAGAATTACAATAATTGTAAAGAACTTTTCTTTATAGAGAAAAAGAGAAACTTGTGGAGAAGAAAGTACATGACATCTAAGAAAGTGTGTAAGATTGAAAATCTTCATTGTATTTCCTCTGTGATAATAGATTGGTTGTTTCTTGGTGGACGTAGCCCACACTGGGTGAACCACGTTAAATCGTGTGTATTGTATCTTCTGGTTATTTCCATATTCATTGTTTGTATGCTTAGATCTGATTTATATAACTGTACAACTAGAGTGCTAACCCCAACAAATGGTATCAAATATTTTTTGTTTGAGGGTTTTGTGTGTTGACAAATCTATACTCACAGAGGGATTTTTGATTAAGTAGGAGCAAAGTAATGGGAGAAGATAGAAAATTCAGAGTAGAGAAATTTGACAACTGTGATTATCTATTATGGAAGATACAGGTGGAATATTATCTGTATCAAAAGGATCTCTACTTACCATTGGATGAGAAGGCAAGACCTGCAAGGATGATTGGTGAAGAATGGAAAATTCTTGACAGAAAGGCTCTAGGGTCTATAAGATTGAGTCTGGTAGCATATGTGGCTTTGAATATTACTGAAGTAGGATTCATGACAGAGTTGATGAAATCTTTAGAAACTTTATATGAAAAACCTAGTGCTTCAAATAAATTTTATTTGATGAAAAAATTGTTTAATTTAAAGATGCAAAAAGATGGATCTGCATCAAGTCATTTGAATGATTTATGGTTTATTGTAAATCAATTAAAATCAGTTAGTATTTCGTTTGAGGATGAAGTGAATGCACTTTTATTATTATTCTCTTTTCCAGATAGTTGGGATAACTTGGTTATGGCTATTAATAATACACCGTTTGCTACTAATGTTTTAAATTTTGATGATGTGGTTTGTATAATCCTGAATGAAGAAATACACAAGAAAAGTATAGGAGAATCATCATCTAGGAATTCTTTGAATGTAGAAATAAGGGGAAGGCAGAAGAAGAGATCCAAGAGCAAGAATAATGTGAAATCAAAGTATTCTAAATCTAGAGGAAAAGGAATAACCTGCTAGAATTGTGGAAAGAAAGGTCATGCAAAGAAGGATTGCTGGTTCAAGGAAAATAAAGAGAATGTACTATAGAAAGGTAAAGAAGAAAATGTTGTTGCATCTGAGGTAATGCAAGATGCCCTTATTCTCTCCTTGGATAATAAAATTAAATCTTGAGTTTTAGATTCAGGAGCTTCTTTCCATGCTACCCCTAATAAGGGTTATTTAGAATTTATGTCCAGGGTAATTTTGGGTATGTTTATTTAGAAGATGATGAACTATGCAATATTATTGGTAAAGGAGAAGTTCATCTAAAATCATAGATTGAAAATATATGGATATTGAAATATTTGAGGCATGTGCCAAGCCTCAGGAGAAATCTTATTTCTGGAGGACAACTAGGTGAATTTGGTTGCATGGTTACATTCACAGCCAACTCTTGGAAGGTTACTATTAGTGCGAAATCACAACACCCCCAAATGAGTTCTACAGGTCTGCTTTTCTAAGACAGATTCATTTGGTGTGATTGCATAACATTAAACTTATCCCCAAGGTGCGGGACCTTGCAAAAATGGAAAAGCTCTCCAGATTAAAGGTTGGTTCCCTTATCCCTCTGTTCAGTGCATACGTGAGGATTTTCAGACACTGATCTATTTCAATACCTATCTAAAAATTGCCAAGGAGACAGGGAGAAAAGAGTATAAGAAATAGAAATAAGAAATAACTAAACTACCAGGTGATGCACCAAAGGAATGATGAACCTTTATTTTTCCAATAAACACAAACCAACCAAAATGCATACAATAAACGAGCACAGAGATAGCCATATCTGTAATGGAAGACCCAAAAGAAAGCAAAAAGAGACAAGAAAGGATCTAAGATCGATCACAAACCGTGTTTTTATTTCTCTGTAGATTGATACTGTTCATTACAAAATAACCAAAAGGTAGAAACGTATTACAATTTTAATGGAAGGCCTGAACCCCACAAATCCCTTTGCTAGAAGGAGAAGGGAGTCTGCAAAACAAAGAATATCCAACACTTTACAATGAATCATGTCCCCATATTTATAGATTCGATCAAAGGGAAGAAAGAGAGAGAGAGAGAGGCGGGAAAAGTAGGTTGAAACTCAACTACTGTTGTTAATGCTTCTAATAAAATATGCCCCTAAATCCACCTTTACTACATTGATCCTTGGTTTGGCACCTTGAAGGAAGAGGAAACAGTGGAAACAAATTGAATCTGATCCGGTTGTTGAGGCAAGAATATCCTGCATTGAAAGCCCAAAGACGTTTTCTCCATTTTTCTTCACCTAACCGCCTCAAAATTAAAGTTTCAAACCTCCATTGCATGGGGGAAGCTGAGATCTTTCCAACGGTGTCATATTTGTAATATTTTGATCCTTGAGTCAAAAGATATGCCCCTTCGAAGTTTGTATCGAGTCCGTACAAATAGGCAGAAAAATAATTTGAAAAATGGGCCCCCCTTTGGCTTTGAAGTTCGGGAGGTCAAACATTGACTTTTTTTTCTTTACTGCGGCTATTTTGGCAAAATCGGGTCTGCGTGTCCCGGCTGTCCCAGACACATTCTTCCGCATCGCCCGATTTGGGATTTCTTGTCCTTAGACGTCCGTCGTTGACTGGGTTGCGATGGCTATTGACCTCCACATTCTCTGCAACATCTAGTTCCTTTGCGGCCTTTTCGCCTTTACAATGCCAGACGCATACTTTTGTCCTAACTGTCCTGTGGACCGTGTGGGCTAAAAAGTTCCAATTTCACCGATTCCCCTTTGACTTCGACATTTTCGACAATGCGCGCCCCGCATGTCCTTGTTGAACTTGTGCGGTCTGGGACACCAAAATCCGATTCAGCCAATTCCTTTGTATTTTGGCTCTAAACTTGGTTCGACGAACCTTGGTACGACCCGCAACCTCCAGACCTGTAATGCATTAAAACAAGCCTGCGACTTTGATTTTGGATTTATCCAATTTTTTTCTAACTTCTTAGATTTTTCCTTGTATGGGAAAGTTAGAGAGAAACCAAAGGGGGCCCTAAAAGCATGATTTTGGGCCTTGAATCAATTCTACTTGCTCGAGACTGAAAAATATGATGCATGTTATCAAAATTACCTTGAGGGTTGAATTTTGGATAACAATTACCAAGGGATCTCTTGTTGTAGCAAGAGGCAAGAAGGTAGGAACATTGTAATTGTATACCTATATTACCGATTTTGTTTCTGTGTTATCTACTTCAAATTCAGATGCAAACATGTGGCATAATCGACTATGTCATATGAGTAAAAAATGAATGTAGATTTTAAAGGCTAAGGGTAAGTTATTAGATTTGAAAGATGTAGATCTTGATTTCTGTGAGCATTTTATATTTGGAAAGTAAAAGTGAGTGATATTTCTCAAAGTTGGAGAAACAAAGAATAAGTAGAAATTGGAGCTTGTGCACTTAGATGTGTGGGAACCATCCCATGTAGCTTCTCATGGTGGATCCCAATATTATGTGACTTTCATTGATGATGCCACAATAAAGGTATGAGTTTATTGTATTAAACATAAATATGATGTTTTTGAGAGTTTTAAAATATGGAAAAACATTGTGCAAAATGAATCAAATTCAAAGTTAAAATGTCTTGGATCTGACAATGGTGGTGAATACTGCAACAAATATTTCAATTATTATCATTCAGTGAATGAAATACGCAGAGAGAGAATGGTTCCTAGAACACCACAGGAGAATGGTGTTACAGAAAGAATGGACAAGACAATCATGGAATGTGCTAGAAGCATGAGGATACATGCCTGGATTGCCTTTACATTTTTGGGCAAAAGTATTTGACACAACAATATATTTAATTAACCATGGACCTTCAAGTGCACTGGATGGTCGAATACCAGAAGAAGCTTTTACTGGAAAAGAGGTAGATCTTTCTTTTCTTAGAGTATTTGGTTCAGAAGCTTTTGTGCATATTGATAAAGAAAATAGAAATAAGTTGGATGCAAAATCTAGGAGATGTAGTTTCATTGGTTATTGCTCTAGTGATTTCAGATTCTATTTTTGGGATTTAGAAGGTTCTAAGATAATTGAAGTTGTGACATTGATTGGAATGAAAAGAGAATGTACGGGGATCAAGTCTTGGTACCCAAGGATGAACCAGTGGAAAATTTTGTGGATGAAAATGAACTCTCGAATTAAAAAGTAACACCTACATGTTTACACAGTAACCATTATTGGTTAATCCCTTACCGACGTCGGTCACTTGAACCGACATCGGTTACAGAATATCTAGATCAGCATTGGATACAGGTGACCGAGGTCGGTCATTGTCAGATGTAGATACAAATCTACGTGATGAGCAGATTGAGTCTCCGACACTCCAAATCTAAGTGAAAAGGTCACAAAGGGTAAGTAGACCTCCAGAAATATTTTCACCTTTATTATCTTATTTATTATTGACTGATAGTAGTGAACCAGAAAGTTTTGAAGAAGCAATGCAGGATGAGACCCACAAGAAGTGGGAGCATGACATGTATGAGTAGATTGACTCCTTAAATCAGAATCAGACATGGGATTTGGGTTAAGTTGCCAGTAGGTAAAAGGACGTTTTAGAACAAATGGGTTTACATGATCAAGGAAGAAGAAGGTGGACAAAAAAGATACAAGGCAAGGCTTGTAGTAAAGGGATTTGTACAGAAATCAGGTATTTATTTTAGTGAGATATTTTCTCTTATTGTTAAGATGACTTCCATACGTACTGTATTGAGTTTAGTTGCAGTAGAATATTTACATTTAGATAAACTTGATGTTAAGATGACTTTCCTTCATGGTGATTTGAAGGAAGATATTTAAATGCAACAACCGCTTGGATATGAAGTCAAGGGTATGGAGAAACTTGTGTGTAGATTGAAATATGGCTATATGGGCTTAAGCAAGCCCCAAGGTAATGGTATATGAGGTTTGATAGTTTCATGTATGAGCATGGTTATTTGATATGTGAATCTGACCATTGTGTTTATTTCAAGAAGCTTGAAAATGTGAGCTATATTATTTTGTTACTATATTTGGATGATACGCTTATTATAAGATCTAGTATGCAGGACATTGGTGAGATTAAAAAAAAGTTAGCTCACACATTTGTAATGAAGGATTTTGGAGATGCAAAGAAAATCATTGACATGAAAATTCTCAGAGACAGGAAGAACATGAAGTTGTATTTGTCTCAAGAGCACTATATTAATAAGGTGTTGGAAAGGTTTAATATGCAGAATTCAAAATTTGTTAGTACACCTATGGTTGGACACTTCAAATTGAGAAAAGATCAATGTCCTATATCACATGAGGAGGTTGAGTACATGGCAGAAGTTGCGTATGCTTCAGCAATTGGGAGCTTGATGTATGTTATGGTTTGTACCAAACCAGACATTGCGTATGCAGTGGGAGTTGTGAGAAGATTTATGGCCAATCTAGGCAAAGAACATTGGAAAGCAGTCCAATGGATTCTCAGGTATTTGAGAGGGACATCCGACATGCATTTGTGCTATGGAGGGTTAGATATTTATTCATGTGGCTATGTTGATTCAGATATGGTTGTAGATTTGGATGGTAGAAGGAGCACTACTGGATATGTTTTCACAGTAGGTGGGTCGACAATTAGCTGGATTTCAAGAATGTAAAAGGTTGTGGCCTTGTCTACTACAAATGTCGAGTATGTTGCAGCTACAAAAGCTAGCAAAGAGATGATATGGATGAGCAGGTTCATGGAAGAGTTGAGAAAGGAGCAAGAGGATTGAAGATTGTACAGTAATAGTCAAAGTGCAATTTATCTAGCAAAGAACTCAACATTTCATTCAAGAACGAAATATGTTTAGTTGAGATATCACTTCATACGGCAAGTGTTGGAGGATGGGCAGATGAAATTGAAGAAAATTCATACAAAGGAGAACCCTACAGATATGCTAGCTAATGAAGCCATTAGAAAAGGAGAAGTTGGAGCTACACTCCACTTCCATTGGTCTTCGATTTTGAGACTTAAAGAGGGAGAAACAAGCTAAGGAAAGGAATAGATGAAGGAGTTGTATGGTATTGTGCAATAATTTATATCCAAGTGGAAGATTGTTGAGTTATGGAGCTTAATTGCTTCACATTAGCATTCTTTTATTGACAAGATGGAATGCATAGTGGTCGACATCGGTTGACGAACTGACGTCGGTCATCTAGGGACCGGTATTGGTCAGGTAAGGAGGAACCGACATCGGTTAAAGCTAACCGGCATCAGTTGCCTATGCATGATCATTTAATTAAGTCACGGGAATTAGATATATCTTTAGTTATAAAGTAAATCTAATGGTTGTAATTACATAGCTAAAGTGACCTAAGTTTTTAGATGCTTATATAAGCATAAAGCTAGGGTTAGAAAGAAGGGAATTTATTAAGAATTAAAAGAGTTGTAAAGAAGTTTTCCTTTGTAGAGAAAAATAAAAACTTGTGGAGAAGAAAGTATAGGACATCTGAGAAGGTGTGGAAGATTGAAAATATTCATTTTATTTCCTCTATGATAATATATTGGCTATTTCTTGGTGGACGTAGCCCACACTGGGTGAGCCACATTAAATCTTGTGTATTGTATCTTCTGGGTATTTTTGTATTCATTGTTTGTATGCTTATATTTGATTTATATATATGTACAACCAGAGTGCTAATCCCAACAGATATGGAGGAGGATGTGGGTCACACAGATGGGCGATACATGTATGTCATTCTGTATGGCATCTTATGGTCATTTTTATGGGGGTCATGCGATCCTGTCACTAGTATAGACGACTAAAATTATAATATTCTTACCTGTTTTGTTAGAAACCAACATTGAAGAATTGAAATTACCTTAAATGTGATTGATGGATGGGAGCAAACGGTTCAAAGCTTAACTGCGATACAAATAAAAAATAATGTTTGGCTGCTAGAATAAATAGAGGGAAAAATCGGTTCACATGTTAAGTATTTTGCAAAATCACATGATGGTTGAATAAAGTGGGGAGAATATGTAATGATTACCTGTGGTTGTCATTGTGATGCCACATGGCACATTCAAACAAACAAAACATTTGTGATAGGTATAATCATGAATAATCAACCCTATGTGGCCTTAGGCTATCGTGCATATAGGATCACATGAGCCGCATCCATATCGCATGATTCACGTACATATATACCATGGATATACATCACATTTTTTCAAACAATCGCCTGTTAGTCTGGCATGATACCACCCGGAGAAATTTTGTCGCCTGCCGGAATATTTCAACAGGAAAGGGACCATTCTTGATTTTTTTGGCTAGTCAATTAATGTGTTGTGATACCTACTCAAATAAATACACATACCTATAAATACATATACATATGCACGTACATACATGTACATACATATATATATATTTGTATTTGTATATGTATGTTTATACATGCATATGCATATCCATATACATGTATATGTACACGTATGTGTGAGTATACATATACATATGTATATGTATATGTCTCACATACCTAGACCTTTGTATTATCATATGGCAGTGTTATTTGTAGGAGTTTTTTGTTGTTCGTTTAATCAATGGGATGGGGCAAGTTTTCCAAAGAGATGCATTAAATGTCGCCACCTTCTCACGTTTTTCCATAAATTTATACATATGCACATACATACATGTACATACACATATATATGTTTTACATGCATTGAGTATCCATATACATGTATATGTACACATATGTACGAGTATACATATACATATACATATGTATATTAATATGTCTCACATACCCAGACCTTTGTATTATCACATGGTAGTGTTGTTTGTGGTATACACACTCTGTGTATACCACAAAATAGAGATAAAAATTGTCTATACTATTGAATTTGTTGGCTAGTGCTCGAATACATACACATACCTATACATATGTATACATATACATATACATATACATATATATGTATATGTAATTGTATATGTATGTTTATACATGCATATGCATATCCATATACATGTATATGTACACATATGTATTGATATGCATAAACATATGTACATGTATATGTCTCACATAGTTGCCATAATTGTTTTTTGTTTGTATGTGCCATATGCCATCACAATGACAACCACAGGTAATCATTGCATCTTCTGCCCCCTTTATCAACCATCACGTGATTTTAAAAATATGTAATATGTGAACCTATTCTTACTTGATATCTTTGTTAATGTGATTGATGGTCACATTTCTGAAATCAAGAATTAGTCTTATCTTCAGGAATTCAATGCAAATATAGCCAACAGAAAAAAATCTTGATATACCTAGATGGAGTCCACAATCTCAATTCTCATTCTATATTTTTTCCCATTCCTTATTTCTTTGATATGATGCAAGACTGCATTTCCTTATCATCATATGTAGAAAAATTATACATTGAGCTTGTCTAGATCATATTTATAGTCTTTCTTTGATATAAGTTTTTCTTCCACAACTTCTGGGGAAATAGGGATCATATTTATCCCCCCTCCCTCCCTTATTTCTTCCCTATAAGTTTTTTCATCCACAACATCTCGGGAAATAGGGATCATATTTTTCCCCCCCTCACTCCCTTATTTCTTCCCTATATGTTTTTATTCCCTATAAGTGTGTGTGTGTGTGTGTGTGTGTGTGCGTGTGTGTGTGTGTGTGTGTGTGCACGCGCATTTATATTTGCTTGTTTATACACATACACATACACATACACATACACATACACATATGCATACGCATTCACATACGCATACATATACATGTATGTACGAGTATACATATACATATGTATATGTACAAAGACCACCAAGATGTGCTAGTCCCTAAACATACCCGAAGGTAGAGAAAGGCGGAATAAAGGATGGAAAAATGTGGTGAGAATTAAAGATGTGTCGCTTTGGTTTTAATTTCCCAATTTCATTGATTAAACAATAGAAAATTTATGCGCCAAAACTCTGCAACTATTTTCTGTGAAGGCTAATTGCAGGAGAATTCCCGAAGCACAACCCAATCACCATCTTGTCCAAGAGTCATGCCAATTCCCGAGGCCGATCACAAGGCAGATACGACCCATAAAAAGGAAGATAAATCAAATGAGGAAATGACATGAGAAGGTGGTGACATTTAATGTATCTCTTTGGAAAACCTGCCCCATTCCATCAATTAAACAAGCAAAAAAGCACTTTAAGTTAAAAAAAACTAGGAAATTTGTAACTGTATTCGCAGAATGTCAACCAAAGAATGAGAATTGGCGAGAAGGTCCATTGCGCAGAATTAGAAAGAAACATTAGATATTTAAAAAAATCAAATGAATGAAACTGCCTAAGGCTATGCGATTTTTTAGATTTTAAAATTGTTCACAAATAGATAATTTTTTATTTTTCTGTTCTATAGATTTGTGAAGTATTTTAGAGGAAAACATGTACTTATAGTATTAATATCAATACTTATATATATGGTATTGTAGATTTTCATATACACATTGTGTGTATACCACATAAGAGAGTTTAAAAATTGTCTATACGATAGTCTTGGCTGGCTAGTCAATGAATGTGGTGAAATAGAAATTAAGGATAATAATAATAAGACATACTAGATTTATAGATGTATATATTTTTTGTTATGTATGATCATGCTTTGTAAATCTAAAATAGCAGTGAGTAACTCCAAAATAAATGCAAGTAAATCAACAAGGATATCAAAATTATCAAAGGAATCAAAACTTAACTACAATCCAAATACCTAACAATAAAAAAGTGTTATCATAAATAGAGGAAAAATAGGTTCACAAGTTAAGTATTTTCAAAGTCACGTGATGGTTGAATAAAGTGGGCACAATATGTAATGATTACCTGTTGTTCTCATAATGATGCCACATAACACATTCAAACAAAAAAAATTATGACAACTATAATCATCTTTAAATCAAAAAAACCGAGAGAAGAGTATAGACAACGTATTGATTGGCTAGCCAACGAAGACAAGAGTATATACACTAGCCGCAGTCACAATCCACTCATTTACTTGCGATCGGAGATAGGATCATCCATTTTTGTCTTATGTGGCATACACAAAGTGTCTATATAACAAAAAAACAATATCATATGACAATACAAACGTCCATGTATGTGAGACCATTATATATACATATGTATATGTATACTTGTACATCTATGTTTGTGCATATTGATATGCATATGTATACACATACATATACAAATGCATATATATGTATGTATGTATGTATGTATGTATGCATGCATGTATGTATATGTACGTATATGTATATATATACATATACATATGTGTATGTAAGTGTATGAGTATGAAATATTTCGAAGTAGCAAAAAAATTTCTCCAGGTGGTACCGTATCACGCTGGCAGGAGATTGTTTGGAAAGTGTGATGTATATGCATGGTTTATATGCACATGGATCATGCGATATGGATGTGGGTCACGTGATCCTGTAGCTAGGATAGCTTAAGACTCGTTTGTGACACCTACATATTCATACACACACATCTACATACGTATACATATACATATACATACATGTACATACATATGAATATGCATTTGTATACATATGCATATTCATATATACGTACATGTGTGTACGAATATACATATACATATGTATATATACAAGTAAATGTATATATGACCCACATGCGATAGACCATAAGATGTCATAAAAGATGTCATACATGCAATGCCCATGTGCGGGACCTAGTTCTACTTCTATGGCATCTAGTCAACACATGCTAGTCACATCATTTGTATACTAAAAAATTTCACTCCTAGTATCTTAGTACAATATTTGCATTGTTTGTCACATATGCAAAAAAATAAATCATGTGTATACCACAAAATTTCACTACTAGTAGATTATTACAATGTTTGTATCGTTTGTCACATAAATTTTAATCACTGCATATGTTACAGCCCAATCATTTACTTTCCATCTAAGACAAGATCGTATGATCCCCATATGATACAGAGATTAAAATGCCTTACATACATGCATTGTCTAGGTTGAGATGACTAGATGCCACAAAGGACTGCGCAGGTCCCACAAAGGGTGATACATGTATACCATTCCGTATGGCATTTTATGGTCATTTTTATGGGGGTCATGCGATCCTATCACCAGGATAGATGGCTAAAATGGCTATCCTGGAAACTAAATCACATATGCCCCCATAACTCCCCATACATACATGCATATCATGGGACCCACTTTTGATGAGGTTGCGAATTTGGAAAGTCAAGTAAAAATATATGATATTTTGCATTGACGTTTATGTGCTACAATGCAACAAATTTGGTAGGGAATTGTAATAATATATGGGAGGTCATCAGTTCAAATCCCAGATTTTTTATGGTATACACACTTCGTGTGTATACCACACTATAAATCCAAAATATATATAAGGCATGGAAAGTGTGCAAACCACGTGCAATGACCATACATGCATGCCCATGCAGTTCTTTCACCATATTAGGCGTCATCTAATTTGGCGACAGAATTACATGGGCATGCATGTATGGTCATCGTGTGTGGTTTGCACACTTTCCATGCCTTATATTTGTTTTTGGATTTTTAGTGTGGTATACACACTTAGTGTGTATATCACACTATGTGTATACCATAAAAAATATCTGGGATTTGAACCCGCGACCTCCTATATATTATTGCAATGCCCTACTAAATTTGTTGCATTGTAGCACATGAATGTCGATGTACAAAATCATATGTATTTACTTGAATTTCCAAATTCGCCACCTCATCAAAAGTGGCTCCCACAATCTGCATGTATGTATGGGGCATTATGGGGGTATCTAAGATTTAGTCATCAGGATAGCCACATGTGTCAATTTATGTCTTTAGTGGTATACACATAGCTTATATATAACAAACAACACTCCCATATGATAAGATAAACATCTAGGTATGTGAGACCATTACATATGCATATGTGTATGTATAGTCGTACATGAATATGTACATATTCTCCATGTATCTGCTTGTTTTCATTCTAAGTAATTTTCTTCCTATCATTTTCTAATTCTTCACCGCTCCTTTGCTTCTTCCACTTCAAGCACAAGATCCTCCTCTTTTTCTTAATTCTAACAAAGGCCTAACCTGACCCAGTTTGAACACATTTCATTATTATAAGGATTTTTCATCCACAACATCTAGGGCAATAGGGATCATATTTATCCCCCCGTCCCTCCCTTATTTCTCCCCTATATGTGTTTGGTACAACAACTTCTGGGGTAATAGGGATCATATTTATCCCCCCTCCCTCCCTTATTTCTTCCCTACAAGCTTTTCTTCCACAACATCTGGGGCAATAGGGATCATATTTATCCCCCATCCCTCCCTTATTTCTTCCCTATAAGATTTTCTACCACAACATCTGGGGAAAAAGCGATCATATTTATCCCCCCTCCCTCCCTTATATCTTCCCTATAAGCTTTTCTACCATAACATCTGGGTCAATAGGGATCATATTTATCCCCCTCCCTCCATTATTTCTTCCCTATAAGCTTTTCTACCAAAACATATAGGGCAATAGGGATCATATTTATCCTCCCTCCCTTATATCTTCCCTATAAGATTTTCTACCACAACTTATGGGGTAATAGGGATCATATTTATCCCCCATCCCTCCCTTATTTCTTATATATATACGATATAATGCTTATACCACTTAATGTGCAGTAAAACATAAAAAATTGAATTTTCATTTGTATCGTCATATGCACACAAAACACAAGTGTGTATACCAATAGTAAGAAAAGAAAAAATAGTTTGTATACCAAAAATAACACACAAAAAAGAAACATGTATATATATCGAAATATATAGATATGCATATGTCTTGTAATGCAGATAGTTGCATTGAAAAGTTCAAATTTATAGTGTTGAATATGCAAAAAAAACATGTTGTCATGTTGTTGCTTACAATATATGTTTTTCCATTGTAAAGGTAAACATGGTTGCCATTTGGAGATTGGAAATTCATGGAGTGTCTAATACCTCAAAAAATATTACATGTTCATCGTTCATATTATATGACCCTGATGGACAACAAGAAAGTAGAGAGAGGCACCATTATGGGAGATGTCAGTATGACCATCCACCAGGCTGAGTATAGGGCCTTGATATTGGGTCTTGAGGAAGTGTTACGTCATGAAGTTCATAACATTTGTGTGTTTTCTCATGATATGATTGTTGTGAATCAAATGAATGGTGTATACCAATGTAAAAATGTAAATCTTTTTGTTCTTCATGTTCAAGCGCTAGAGATTGTATCTCTCTTTGTGAAATGTTCATATGTACATGTAAAAGTTAATAGAGGTAGGTTGAATGTATGTCAAGTGTCTAGGGCCACAATAAATGAAGAAGTGGTAATGTTGTTAGCACTTTCCACATGGATGACATTGTAATATGATATATGTACACACCGTATTTCCTTTTCATGTTATGTACAATTATGTTTGTAATTATTTAATGGCTTAATATGTACTATCTGTGATGCATTTGTGGAATGGTAGACATATCTTTATTATCATAGGAATAATGCGGCCCATCGGAGATATAATATGAATGTTATCGCAAGATACTCAGACCTTGGAGTCATCATACTCTGTTATGGTGTGTACTCTTAGCAAAATACATGTAGGAACTATATCTGTCCAAATTGTTATTGTTAAGCTGAATTATGATTGTTTGTGATTTTTTTTATTTATCCAGTGTCGAGGTCAGATTTTCGAAGTTTCATTTTGTGGGACATTATGTCTTTGTTAGGTAAGAATACAAGCTTTTCAATTACATTTTGCATTGCTGCAATTGAAAATAAATAATTGTATTATATTTTATGTTGAAACTAATTTTTAAGTAACTAATGCAATCTTATTTTAAGCACCTTGTTCTTGGGCCTCCAATCAGAAGATCAAAATGACAAATGAAGGTGAACATTGTACCTTCAGATATCTTCTTCAGTACGTGTGTGTACTTTATGTACTAATCATTTCTAACATTAATTTTTAAAAATTTGTTGGACTTTGGTATTATTTATTATGTTAGTAACGTGAGTTTTTATATGGTATGGATTGTTGAGTGAAGGACGATGAGGTGGTTGCAGCAAATGTTGCTTTTCATTGTCACATGTACAGGCTGATATAGTTGTAGAGGAGGTAAAATTACCTTAATTTAACGTTGTATTTTTATCTTAATTTAATTTAATTTGATTATATATTATTGTGTATGTGCGTAACAAGTTTGTATGACTCACAACATGATATTTGGAATGATGATTACAGGAGGATGCACCCAGTGTTGCTTCTCCAGGTCATGCAGAGGATGATATCGTCGTCGATGAGGTAAAATCAATAAAATTGAATCTTGTAATTTATTGTTTTCATTTATGTCCATTAGTGTCTAACTGTTTATATGATGTTGTTGAATAGGATCCTCTTCACTATAAGAGGGAGCATTATGGGGATCACATACTTTATTATTGTGAGTACCCTAGTTGCGACAGAAATTTTTACACATTATAGATGTTAAACATCCACAAGAAAAATGCCCATTCCCTCTCTCATGTTCCCCATGAGAGGAAAGGGAGAAATTTTATTGGAAAGTATCCTCGGTGGGCCTCCAAAAAGTGGAGGTAATACATGGAATTAAGAGAGGGAAACATTGAGGTGTGTGTTGTGTACTCACTCTATATTACAGAGGTGACGCATGATAAAGCGCATTTGCAAGAGGGATGGAAAGGAATCATTCGAAATATCTTAATAGACGCTCCAAGAAAGAGGTTGATGATGCCATGAGGGTCTATGATTCAGAGACTATGAGGGATAAGAGGAGGGAAGACATATTGGCTTTGAGAGAAAAGAAGAAAAGATGGTAAGTTTATTGAGTAACGGTTTCATTTCACTTGTTTCTTGTTGTCAGTACATAAGTATTATCTATTTCTTATAATTTACATGTCATTGTCTTCATAGGGTGAGGAGGGTGAGATGGATGCATCAACAGAGGGGGTCATTCCTGAAAGAACTAGTGGAGGTGACTGTGATGCAAGTTAGGCATTTTATATTTAGTTTTGTTAGTTAAACACTTGTTCATGAATCATTCATTAACATTTGCATTGATACAATATGTATGTAGGAGGATGACATGTCATTGTTGCATCTATATGCTAAAATGTAAAAAAATTTGTAGCAATGAATCCAACCAACAGATAAGGAATTGAGGTAAATAAAAGTGAACACAAAAATGTGAAGTAATTTATTTTTGTTAAAAACCATTGTAATAAAAAAGTGAGTTATTTTGTAGTTGAGAGATTCTGCAAGTGGTTGATGAGACACCTTTTTATGAGTGGATGACTAAGCATTGACTCCTGGTAATCATGGACCTCAATTGAAACTCTAAATTTCAAGTAATCCTCTCTACATGGAAAAATGTATAAATTTGAATTCAGTAAGGATTTCTAGTTTTTAGAATTATAATTTCAGTGTTTGTTTTTTATATTATAAGTACTTGTGATTTCTAACATATACTTAAAAAATGTAAAAAAAGTATGCATAATTTGAATCCAATTAACAGAAAGTGTGTCGGAGGTAATCGTTCAAGCTATAACACTAAAAAGTATGTGAATGTAATATGTAGTTTTTGTTATTAAATACGCATTATAATTGCATAAGTTGTTATTCTTATATCTTTGTTCGTGACAATGTGATGCAGTGACACTCTCTTTCATCTGATCGTGAATGTGGCAGTGCTAGAAATGACTGGAATGGTAATTCATGGACCTTATTTGAAATGTAAATTTCAAGTTATATTTGCCCCTCTAAATGTAAAAGATTATAAATTTGTATTGTAATAAGGAATTTAAGAACTTGTTATATTTCTCTTGAAGTACTTGATTTTGTGAATAAGTACTTGTATTTATTTTTAAATATTTACTAAAATGATATGTATGGATATTTCCATCCCTATGCATATCTTTGATAGATAGTTATGACGTAAAGGTGAGTCTGTGTTAATCATTCCCTTCCTTCAATATGCAAAGTTTGTGTGAAAAATATGGATAAATAGTGTACATAGTAAATTTAAATATGCACAACATTGCATATGTTTGATAATCTTAGATCCTTGCATATTGGGAAGGTTGAAAAACAAATACAAGAGTGTGAGGCTCTTATTTATTGGTGTTCTTTACTTGCCATGTTAGATTGTATCTTCACCTAGAGTAGGAAAAATGTGTTTTTCTTGTGTGTTATTCATATGGTATATGTAGCACTTCTGAGTATCAGAAAAGATTCTGTGTTTCTCTGGAGTGATATACAAATGTGCCTTGTAAAGTACTGTGGTGAGCATTTTTGCTCTTTTATGATTGAGATTCTTGTGCACTATTATTCCTGTTTGCATGTATGATTGTATGTTTGCATTGAATAAGGGTGTAATCCTTATGATTTTATGAATTTACCTTAATTGTATAATGAATATAAGAGGAAGAAGAGCTTCAGTTTGTATAGTTATGAGATTGGATTAAGTTCTTGATGGACAGAGGAAACTTGAGACTTGTTCAAGGTTGCATTATTCCCGGGTGATGGTACCTAAATGAACACAGTCAGGAATACAAGTGAGTTTGTGTAAGAAGGTTTTTATGGATGAGAGGATCAATAAAGTTGTATCATGAATAAAGGATAAACATTGAAGAGGATCTCATGGTATGTCTCCATTCTTATGAGTCTAACACATATTGGAAATTGTGAGAAAGAGGATGCATTTGGTTAGGGTTTACTTCAAGACATCAATACCTTGCTTTCTGAGCACTCAAGTGACAGGGAACTGAAACATGAAGCTACAAAGAGAGGTAAGTATTAATATAATGTGAATAATTTTTCTTCCCTGGTAATTTGATTTCGTGGAATAGATGCAAATAGAGCCTTAGCTAAAATTAGGATTCATGACATCAATTTTAAAGAAATTTATGACAAAGTTTATGTACTAGGGTCCCTCAGAAACCTTCACTAAAGATTTGGTTAGGGTATGTGAATTTGAGGCCTTAAACATCGAATTTGATCCTAAAATTTTGAAGAAACCATATTGAAATACTTTTAAAATATTCAACAAGAAATTTTGGTATTTTGTTGGAGGATTTTTAAGTTGTTTTTGACAGTTGGTTGTCCCAAAGGTTATCTCAGTTTACAGACCTAGTGTTTGGCTGTGATTGAGGAGTTAAAGGCTCAAACGATGGAATTATGGATTGAAATTTGAAACATATCATTATTGCACAATCCTTTCAAGGGATCTTGAGAATTTAAGGAGTAAGAGAGTCTAGAATCTTCCAGTTCACGACAGTTAGCTATCTCAGTTTGTGCTAAGGAAGAAGACATGATATTCAATGCCCCAAACAATGAGTTAAGTAAGATTTTAGGATGGAAGACCATATAGGTTTTTTCATGCATGGAGAAGTTCTAAATGGATGATAGAAAAGGTAAAGAGTTAATTGGTTGAAGGAGGAAATTACAAGTTAGAATAATCAAGAAGTGACTTTTGTGGAAATGGTATTTGCACATAGAATGAATTCGTCAATTTTTCTAACACCTTATCCTTGTAAAATGGTATTGGAACATGCCCTTAGATTGCTTGTAATACACCTAGAGTTCCCTAGTCTTGAGTGATCAAATGGCATGGTTTTTAGGCTCTAAGGAAGACTATGTGTGAAAGAGAGTGTAAGGTTGAATTTTTAGTGAATCTAGGGAAACTTGATGGATGAGACAAGATGAATGAGACCTTAGGAGCATGTAGGAATGGATAATGAAGGTCATTGAGGTCTGGAACATGAACTGTGACTTGTTGTGAAGTTCCTCTCCTTAAGAAGAAATGAACTACTTGGACCATGGTTAGAAGAAGTTGGGGTCAAAACAGGGTAATAAGGGATTCTTGGACAATTAAGAAGTATGGAGAAAGTGGGAAAATATTAGAGAAGGATAAGAGGTAGGGACAATAGAAGTGTTGAGAGGTCATGTAAGAGAGGTACAAGCTATGCTTGTTAGAATCCTATTTTCCAATGCCTATATAAGGCAGGTTCAATTAAGGTAAGAATACTAGTTCTAACCATTGTTTATGAGTTTTTTGAGTAATATTATAACATTCCTCAAGGTGGCTAATGACCACTTGAAGAAAAGAGACTACAATGTAAGAGTTACTTGTGTGTATGACTGAAAATTGAATTAAAGTGATTTGAGGACAGAGTTAAGATGTTCTGTAAAATAGTTGGAGTACAAGAAGTTGTGTCTTCTTAAGTATGATGGTTGAAAATTGAAGTTATTTTCAAATATGCATTGCATTTAAGAGAAATGTTGACTAAGAGGTAAAGTCAAGATTGAGGCTTTCATATTGTGGATAGTCTAAAGATTGAAGTGTTTGATAGGGTACATAAGTGGAAGAATGATCTCGAGACTTGGGAAGCAAAGTTACCTAATTTGGACTAGACTCTAGACTTTGTCCTAAAAAAGAAAGAGTCTTAGGAGAGTTGAAGTGACATCAGGGGCATGGTATGAAGTTTATTATGAACATTGAAGATATTCATAGGATAGACTAGAATAAGTTGTTCCTAGACTAGAAATGATCCTCAAATTGTAGAGTAGGTAGAAGTGAAGTTTGTAAATATCTTGATATCTGAGTATATGAATGAGATTATATGCTTTTGTCTACATCACTCCTAAGAGCTTGTCTTTCCTTGGGACACCTCCTTGCTTCTAGACCATGTTCCACTACTTCCCTTTTACCTTTTCTGAGTTCCTTTTAACCTCTGTCAGCTACTTTCACTACTTTTTAACCTCTGTCAGCTATGATATGTTTTTCTAACAAATATTTACCTCTTTAAAATTTTAAAAGTGGTTATGATGAATATTGTGCTTTTACATCTTTATATGCTTGTTTGTAACTCATATTTACGTTCAATTTCATTGACTGCAGGCATCTCCCGAGACCATGGGAGAGAGGAGAATGAGGAGTTTGACATGCACCCCGGTTTATAGGTACACAATTAAATATCAGTTGATTACATTTTTCACATATACATGAACATTTAATTATGATTTATTTTTCTACTTACTGCAACTAATTTAATGTGTAATGATTATAGGCATCTTCCAGTGGCCTCAAGAGAGAAGGGGAGGAGCATATTCTATTACATAAGGATTTATAGGTAACCTTTACATGAAGTGGAATCGAGATTCTATATTGTGAATCGTTTTATTATATAAATAGTATTAAAAATAGGAATAAATTTATAGTATATAAATTTATTTTTGTTTGGACTAACTACCAAAATTCTTTCAAAAGACTAAAATGTTCCTATAATGCAGGCCTCATCCACTCCTGCTACATCCGTAGCAGTTCCCGCTATGGTGTCATCTATTGGTGATGCGGTGGATGTCTGATGTATGGAGAATTGGTGGGCCATGGAAAATTGCACAATGTCGGTGCTGATGCAATCTGCCATGGAGGAAAGTTTCCATCATATTGTGTCGTTGTTAATATCCTTAGTGTCATTGATCCTGATTGCCCTCTACTATTTCCTACCTCTTTCACGGACATGCTGGCGGATGTTGTCAATAGATTTACCATTTGGCCACTTTCTGAAATGCATCGTATCCAACCACCTCAGGTAATAGCTTGTTTGGAAATGTTTTACATGCAGTTTTGGCTTTGCGGTATTCTTAGTATATATGAATTATAGTAACACAAACTATTTAAATTTGCAGGATGATGTGGTACCCGTCCAAAAATCAAGGTGGGCACCAAGTACAAGAGTGACACCCAACTCAATACATAAGAACCCCAAAATAAAAAAAAACATATTTCGAAAAAATTATCTCCATTGCGTGCACTAGACAATGGAGGAAAAACTAATTTCATACTACTAACCGAATTATTTCAAAACATTAACATTAATTTAATGACAAATTTTAATTGATAAAATTGTGGCTTGTTTTAATATAATAACATTAACATGTGTTTTAATTGTGTATTTTTTGGATTTAATCATGATTATAGTTGTCATAAGTGTTTTTAGTTTGAATGTGCCATGATTGCATCACAATCGGTGCATTATTCATGATTATAGCTGTCACAAATGTTTTTTTGTTTTAATGTGCCATGTGGCATTGTAATGTGTTGATTATTCATGATTATAGTTGTCACATTTATTTTTTTGTTTGAATGTGCCATGTGGCATCACAAAGGGTTGATTATTCATGATTATACCTGTCACAAATGTTTTTTAGTTTGAATGTGCCATGTGGCACCACAATGGGTCGATTATTCATGATTATAACTACCACAATTATTTTTTTTTGTATGTGCCATGTGGCATCACAATGACAACCACATGGGTAATCATTGCATCTTCTCCCCACTTTATTCAACCATCATGTGATTTTGCAAAATACTTAACATGTGAACCAATTTTTTCCTCTATTTATAGCAACAAACTAACATTGTTTTTTATTTGTATTGCAGGTGAGATTTGAATCCATTTTCTACCATCCATCAATCTTAGTTAAGGTAATTTCATATTTTTACTAGTTCATTTATCACATCTACAAGTGAATGTGACGTTTTCTTTCTACAAGTTCATTTATCAAATCTACAAGTTCATTTATCAAATCAAATATTTTCATATTTTTACGTTGTCATTTATCAAAATTGTAAATCCTTTTTGAAAACACTGCAGCAATGTAAGTGCTAGGAGTTAATGCTTTTCATATTTTCATAAATCATGCCATTTTATTTTGGTATAATCAAACTAGAATACTTTTTGTTAGATAATATAACCTATGAATTCAATTTTTAAAAATATCTCAATGCCATTTTTAAAAACTTATGTTCTTTGTATTCCATGCATTATGTATCCTTTTACCGATCTGATCATGAAATTTTCTCAACACAAATAATTATCTTATAAGTAATGCACTAAGGACTAGTTTTATTTTTCTGAATTCTTTTTATATTCAATGATTTTGAGGAACAAGTATGAAATGAAAAAGGGTCTCAATTTACATGGTCATAAAGTGATAAAAATACAATTATCTGAGATATCCAACTGTGGAAGGTCTGTTGTAGCACCAACAAAAGTGTGCATTGTAAGTTATCGATGATGATAAAATTTGAATAAATGGATAAACTATTATCACATTATGAATGAGGAAACACCATAGACATTTGCATTATTAATTTTTTTCCATAGAATGCAGAATATTAGAATGATATTGCTTGAAAAATCCTGACGAATCATATGGTTGTTTAGTTTGTTACATCCTATTGAAACAATTAAAATGGGCCATTTTTTAAAATTGAGAAAACTTCAAACTGCAAGAAAATAAAGTATTAATTGTATTTTTCAACCTTGTAAACAAAAATGTTAAGCCTTGCTCGATGTTTTGGTCGTTTGTGATGGACTGATATGCTTCACCAACGATTTACGCCTTTCCCTAATCCATGTTATTGGAAATATTCGGTTGTAGATGAGGAAAATAAGAATGGTGAACATCGAGTTCAAATTTTCTATCATTATACCACACTCTTGTTTTCAAACAAATAATATACCTACAAACTGATTTAGCAGAAGATTTCATTCTATTTTTATAGCATTAGCTAATTCTTGTAAGTTTTCTTTTTTTGGATCACAAGAATCAAGAGCTAATCTTGTAAGTTTTCTTGATTCATTTCCACTTTCACAAGGAAACAAGATTCAACTATGAAATTTGAATGCCTAGTCATGGAAGCTATAAAATTATTATTTTTTGAATATTATAGGATTTTTGGTGGATTGTTTTTTATATTATAGGAGTTTTGTGACTCAATAAGATCTAATGTGAACCTGAACAAATTTACAAGGACATAACTTTTTCATCCTTTTTCCATACTCCTAGGTCTTGTGTAAGTACTGCAAGTGTATTATTGAATACATTGTATTGTTTCTTATCTATATTTTGTATTGATTCTCATTCTATTTTGTTTTCCTTGTGCATATCTTTCAGGAACAAGAGTGGTGATAAATATATTTTATGTAGGGGAAAAAATGGGGATCTGAAGTACTCTTATTTTTAGCACTAGATTAAAAGGTAAACCTACAAGATGTTTAAATGGTGTTTCATTTTACTCTTATCACCCATAAATACTCCAATAGTTGCCAAAATAAACTCATAAAATGATACTATATTTTTCATCTATGTCGATGACTTCCTTCAATTCAATCTAGCTCATGATTTATTAGTAGCTAAGTAATGAATTCAACCCCATTTAGCAATAAGTCATTGACATTTAAAATGAAGAAATGGTGCAATATTTATTCTGGAATTGTCTGGTTGGACAATTGTTTAGACATGAATCGTTTTGGTAATGATACTATTGTATTTATTTGTCCCCATAGTTGGAAAATGAAAGAAATGATTGTTACCAACACATTTCTTTGGTATGCATATTCTAATATACCAAAGATCTTTAATAGGCACATCATTTGAGCAATAAAGTTACATGAAAAAATATCATCTATAAATGCATATTAGGTTAAGATCTTTAACTTTTGAAAAGTGCTATTTGCCATCAACTTGGATCTTTCCCTTGTAATATTTTTCCAATGATTAATGTTGCACTTTCTACCCGTATTCTTTTGCAGAAACATTCTTAATTTAGAAAATAGAAGCGATGAGATGAACATACGTATCTTCCTAGTAGTGATTTTGAGGCTATACCATTTTTAGCCAAGGAGATTAATAAGTCTTTTGTCTTCAGTTGACGAATAAAATATGTTGGTTGGCTTTGTGGGAAATCATTCATCTTGTCTGGAAATGTTATAGACAAGATGAATGATTTCCCACAAAGCAATAATTTATAATATGAATAATCATCTTGTCTATCAAATTTCCAGATTCACATCGTCAACCATGATGGTTCGGACTAAAATTCCTTGTAATGAGAAGAAAGATGCACATGTCAAAGATCCATTAGAAAATGTTGAAAAGTTTGATAATGACATTGTTGCATCCAAGAGGAGAAGGGATGAATTGCATTCTAAAATCTTTAGAGGTAAACGACGTAACAAATTATTTACTTTGACATTTTGTTGTACATTGATTTTGACAAATGTAAAGACCGTAACATAATGTTTTCACCTAGATTCACATGCCCTAGAGGATTCCTTGTAGAAAAGTTACGAGGAGATGGAAGAAGTTGAAAAAAAACATATAAAGGTTTTGGAAGAGAAAATTGCTTTTTATGAAAAAGAGAACAAACAACTACGAGAAGAAAGAAAAGTTGTAAGGTTGAAGCTCATAGATCTGCGTGAGTCAAAGGCCAATATAGAGATGGAACTTAGATTCAACTACAAATGGCACATTAAAGGCCTAGAAACAATGAGTGTGACAAGGTCGCAAATGAATGAAGTTTCCTTGGCCAAGGTTCAAGAGATGATCACTATTCGCGACCCCGGGAACACAAACATTTGAAAGAACTGTTCAAAATCACGTTGGGATTTTCCGATTAATGTAATGAGAAAACAAACTAAAAATGTGGCATTGACACATGTTTGTAAAATTGTTTTTTTTGTTATAATTTGTAACACATCAAATGTTATTTGTTGTGCAAATTATATTAATTATATTTGATGATATTTTATTTTTTGTTTTGGAATCACATGTTCTTATTATAATTGTATTTTATTTTTAGTTATTTTATGGATTTATGTCTTTTTTTCAATGGAAGACAGGCTATGAAGATAAAATAATATGGTAACGATGACCTAAATATTACAAGATGTTACGAAAAATTGTAAGTGTGACATTAGTTTCTTGAATGGATTTAGTTCTACCAGTAATATACCTCAATTGGAGTAGAGAAAAGAATTATTTGGTTGCTATGTATCTATTTTTTAATCAATATAACTTTTCTGTAAGTTGGGCCCCACTTGGCTTTGTAAGATTTATAGATTTCTTCACTAATTATTTGATAATGCTATAAGAATAGGAGTAATAATTAACATTGGATATTTTTAGATCATAGGTAGGTTGGGGATTAGGCATTTAAGGTATCATTTATATGGAGGTATGCTTTGTGGCAAGTACCCAAACCTTTTTTCCTACATTATCACCGTATAATTAGGATTATTTATTTTCTATGGTGGCCATGGAGTTAGGTGTATGTTCTATAAGTGAAATGATGGAATTGAACTCAACATTGTTTGAGGATTGACCCTTGTCTTTGGATTTTTCATTCATACCATGTTTTGGAAAGAGGCCCTTGAATGCATTTAGTTTCTCATTTGGTGTTTTACTATTAGATTTGTTTTCAATTTCAATATCTTTGTGGTAAATTAAATCTTGAATGTAATGGTTGTGCTTCATACAATGATCTATATGGTGATTGTTGATACGATGGTACTCACAATATTCATTTTCATTGCACCACGCTGGTTTTTTGTTTCCCTTCTTTGAGGGGTCTTGATATGGGATAGATGATCATATTTCCACACTTGTTAAGTGATGGAACACACTAGAAAGATTTTCTCCAACCAACATGAATTGCCTTCGTTTAAATTCACTATTAGTGTAGGCTATTATTTATACTTTTATTTATTTATTAGGATAATTCTTACACTTGTGTTAGCCCTACACTTGTTGGGTTAGTTTGTTTAGGTGTACTAGTTGTGTGGAGTTAGCTTACTAGTTGTGTTGAGTTTGCTTCTTAGTTATGTGGAGTTAGCTTACTAGTCTTATGGAGTTAACTTAACTACCAATATTAGTTAGTGGGAGTTCTTAACCACTGATTGAGGTAGTAGTTGCACTTCCCTTCTCCTATATGTACATCTTTCTTATTGAGTTCCATAATATTATATGATATTGATGTTCATTTGTTTGCAAAGATTTATGTAAAGTTATTACTGGTGAATTACTTTCATCTTATTGATAGCGGTGTTTGATTAGCATCGGTGTTCTTTCTTGGTACGATCTGGTTATCATTCCTTTTATTTCACATGGATTAGTTTTCTTTACTTGGGATTATGATTAGTTAATTTCTTGATTTGTTTGATTTTGATTTATGATTTTGCACGTTTTGAACATGGTGAGTATCAGTGATCCTGTCATTTACAAATTTTGGTTTAGATTGAATAATTTTGATTTATCTTGATTTTGCTAAATCTCCTTATGAGATTGATCTTTTGCAGTTTTGATTAATCCCTTAGCAATAAGATCCATTTTGATTTGTTATCCTTTTTAATTACTTCCTCAAATTTTGTTAAATAATGTATTTGCATTTGGAATGATAACTCCGAATTTAAGATATGGAATGAAGGTACTTACCAATTTTTTTTAGGTATGGAACAAGGGAATTAGCTTGTGATCCATCTCCATCATTGAAGAAATGATTTGAATGTTTCATTATTCCTTTTCTTGGTGTTGCAAATTTCCATCATAGTGAATTTAGAATTGAGGTTAAAGGAGAAGTGTTTAGCGATTTTTTTTATAACTCGCCGAAAGTACTAGATTGATTAAGCCTTTTGGAAGGTGTAAGAACCAATCTAAGGATTTTCCTCCTAATTTTTTTGGGAAAAGACGTAAGACGTAGATGTCATTGTAGGATACTTCTTAACATGCCATGAAGAATTTTTTAACATGTTTCTCTTTGGTCATGTTTTACATTGTACTTGTTAAATTTAAGGGTTTCAAATGATTGAGGAAATGGTATGTGTTACATTTTATTTATCAAATGGATATGAACAAAGTTCTTCAAATTTAAATTATTATTTTCACTATTGCATTCCCTTTATCATTTCTTTTTATGTTCTTCCATTCTTGTGTGAATGAAGAGTTTATTTGAAGTACATCCATTTTTTTTCAGTTTCTTAATGAGATTTCTCTTTTCTTCATTTTTTTGGAAACCCTAGAAGCCATATGAGAAATTTTCACTTGTAATCTCATGGATTTTTGCTAATAAGGATTCATTTGATGTATTTTTTGAATTTCTATATTTTTATTTTTTCTAGATTTGGGTTTGTCTAAAAGAGATATCAAGTTATCATCACCAAAATATGAGGGTTATTTTATCTCCAATTTCTAGGAGACGGAGAAGGTACTGATGTTTGTTTTGTATTAGAAGTTCATCAACTTGTTATTTTTATTGTTCTATGATCTTAGGTTGTCCAACTTATTCCTCTTCATCAAAACTATATTTTCCAAGAGTATTTCTATCAAATTGGTAAAAAATATTATATATTTTGTTACACTTAACTACACCATTTTATAATAAAGGGGTTGGAACCTAAAGTAAGGAGTGGTTTGCAATTTTTATCAAAAGGTGGCATTTGATTTAATTGGATTGTTTTTTATTTTGATTTGATTTAATTACTTAAATTTTGATGTGCATATTCAAAGTATAAGACTTTGATTTGATCAAATTTTCTTAAATTTGGATGTGGGCATCCAAAGTATAACACTCCAATTTGATTGGATTTGCTTGGATTTGGATGTGTGTATCCAAAGTATAAGACTTTGACATTGAGATTTGACAAGATGGATGTTGATTTTGACTCTGATTTTTTGATTGGATTAGAACACAAGTTCTAATTTAGATTAGGGTTTGATTTGGATTGGATTGGTTTCCAATAAATAATGGTTTGATTCAAATTTGATAGATTTGGATTTTGATTGGATTTACTATCCGAAGGATAAGACTTTCTTTGACCTGCGATTGTGTTGTAGAATACAAATTCTAATTAAAGGATAGGATTTGCAATAACAAGTTTTTTTGTTTGATCTATAAAAAGAACATTTTTCAAATATCAAGAAAACAATTATTTTATTTTTTTTTTGGATTGATATCAAAAATAACATCGATAAATGTATTTTTTTATGAAAATGCAACAAGCAGAAAGTCGAGAAAGGGGTAGATGCTAAATCTCTTATCACTCTAAAAAGACATGTCTTTCAATATATCCCAGACCTTATATATCAAATCTATACGTGGACATAAGTGGTATGGGGAACCCTTGGATAATTGAAAGAGACTCGCCAATCATTACAAGCCCTTTAAGAGGAGTGAATTACCACTCAATGATGGGTTTTGTGACTAGGTTGTAGGGTAATGAGAGGAATGATTTCTAGATGGTGTCACGTTATTTCTACCTAAGGAATTTATAGGGGAAAATTCCACATACTTTGGTGTTACAGATATTTTAGTCATATACTTGTAGTAACCTGTCATTGACAAATTTACCTATATGCGGGGGACATAGACAAGGAAAATGTCGAACATTATCTTAAGACTAGATCTCAATTATAATGCAATGAAAATATGAATTAATGCACAATGGTGAAATCCATGTCACTCGGTTTAGCTAAGTGGTGATGAAATCCACATTGCTATGTGTAAAGACAAATATTAAATGATTACAAATAAGTTATTTCCAACTTTGATGAAAATAAAATTGAAAATGATAAGAAAAAAATGTTATATTGGGGTGTTAATGTCAAGTGGGGATAGCCACTTAGAAAACCCCTTGTCTTAAATATTATTTTTAATAATCTTAGTTGATCTTTCATAGCTTTGAAAAGAGTGAAGCAGTATAAGAGCTCATCACCATCCTATATAAATAGGATGATTCCTCACGGGATTAGACAATTGGATTATCTTACTATTGCTAACAAGCATATATACCAATTGATCTAAGCTCAAACTACTTATGAGAGTTGATATACAACGAGACAAAAGTATGTTAGTGTTTAATGTGAGACCAAGGAGTGAAGTGGAAGTGTTGGGTGAAATCTATTGAATTATTAATATAAGACAATGCTTTTCAGTGGAGTTTTTTCCCTTCAGGTTTCTCCACTTAAATCTGGTGTCTCTTATCTCATTTACTTTTAGTTCTTGTTCATCTTGATCTATGATCTATTTATAATTTACTATATTTTTTAAAGCTAATTTTGTATCTTTTTAACTGCACATTATAATCTATAATCTTTGACATCTGTCTGTGAATTTATAATTTTCTAATTATTAATTCCATCTATCTTTCTAACATGCTGATCATAGCTTGTGATTATGTGTGTGCAGAGCTAGATCTAGATGTTTCCTGGCTTACAAAAGAGCAAAGAATCTTGAAGATTGTTTGAGATGCGAAACCCAAAAAATTCAGCCAACAACTTCAAGATAAATAAGGTGTAAAGTTCTAATTTTCATCCCCAAATTACCTTGGATATCGATCGATTGACTATTTAAATCCCATCAGAGATGTTTGTATGCTTGATCCTTACTTCTACATCTTGTTTCATTCATTTTTCTAGTTTAAATCCATCATATGCGAGCTTATTTTAAGTTTTTGTGTCGTTTATAGTTGTCAGGATTATTTTTTTATTGTAGACCCTGAAAGATCTCTTTAGATCTAGTTAGTTCAGAGAGTTTAAATCCGTTCCATTTTTTTAATCTTTATTTTTTCACTAGATCTACTTTTTCAAAGCCCAATCCAATCTTTTTTCACCATCTGGCTTTGTTTTGTCGGTTTTACAAAGTATTGTACCAATAAAATTTCCCCGAATAGCTTCGTTGTCATTTTTTCATGTTTGTTAAGTTGTACCCTCTCTTTGAGTGCCAAGTGGCTTCAATCTATCATATTTATGTCTTTGCTAAGCTTGGGAAAATTATTTTGTGCCATTTGGCTTTGCTCTGTCAATCTTATTTGACTTCTTTTGACTGCGAAGCTTGAGCCAATCATATTGCTCCAACTAGCTTCGCATTTGTCAGTTTTTATGAAGTCCAAGGCAATCAAAAGGCTCCATCTTGCTTCATGGTGTCAGTAAATTTTTTATTATCTGATTTGAAATTGTAAATCGTGAGCCAATAAGGACTTTACGTGTGTCTCCTCATTGTTAGACTTGGCTTAGATATTCTCTGTCATTTTTAGAATACGATCCAATAAGATAGCTCTAAGTAGCTTTGTATTTCGCATTAACTTACTTTTGTCATTTGCAGAAGGGTAAACCAATAGAATTGCTCCAAGTATCTTTTCTTGTCGCATTTTTTAGATTTGTGAAATCTGAGCCAATATAATTGCTCCATATTTCACATTTTTCAGTCGTTTTGTGGCAATAGTCATCCAATCAAATTTTGCCACCTTTTTGCATTTGTCAGAAGTACGAAAAGAGAGCCATTTAAAAGGCTCTACGGTATATTTTTTTGGCTTGGTCTTTGTTATATTTGCGAAGTGCAATCCAATTGTTTTTTGACACCATTTCAAGTGTTAGGGTGTCAGTCTTAGCATTGACTTAGCCTATTAGATTGTGACACTTTTCTGGTTTTTTGTTCAGTCTCGATCTTTTAAATTTCATATATTTCATGGACCTTAAGCCCGCTCAAAGTTTTAAAGTTTTTGCGGAAAGTAGTCAAGTGTCGAGACTTTAATCAATTAATTTTAGAGAAGTGGCTTTATTTTTATTTTCTTTGATTTCACATCACGTCAGAGTGTAAAAAATTGATCCAATTAATTTAACACTCGTGTATTCGTTTTTAATTGTCTTTTGTCTTTTTAGCTACATTTGTGAAATGCAAGCTAATTGAAAAGCAACACTTATTTTTTATTCTTGCAGTTGTCAATCTTTAGAATATTTGTGAAGTACGAGCCACTTAGAAGGCTCCACATATATATTTTTTCGTATTCTTTGTGGTTAGCACTGTGAAGTGTGAACCAATTGTCTTTCGACACGTATTTTAATCCTCTCGCGTGTCGTATTCTATCTCGCTCATGGATTTTCAATCGTTTTATT
The DNA here is from genome assembly GCA_019776745.2 of Taxus chinensis. Taxonomy (NCBI): domain Eukaryota; kingdom Viridiplantae; phylum Streptophyta; class Pinopsida; order Cupressales; family Taxaceae; genus Taxus; species Taxus chinensis. Next base: position 776,282,868 of record CM034146.1, read on the forward strand.
TTTACCGCGGTTCCCAAATCCCTTTGATATGTGGATTTGTTAAAGTATTTTTTCTTGCGGATTTCAAATTAATACTATAGCTCAACTCTGACTAAGATTTGTTAAATTTCTGGTAAATTCAACCAAATCAAGCTATATTTTTTGACTAAATTCAAGCTAGTTACTTTTTATATAGCTATTAAAAAGATATGTAGCTAGTGTTTTTTGTCCTTTGTTTGGCTTCATTGACTCATTTTTTAGCTAAATTTGTTTCCATTTCCATCTGAGCATTAAAAATGGCCAGTTCTGCCAGTTTTTCATTGGATAAGTCTCACATTTTGAATGAAACGAACTATAGCATTTAGAGAGTGCGTTTAAAAGCTTGTTTCATGACTAGAAAGCTCTAGGATCTTGTGTCTGGTATTGTTAAAAAATGTCCCACATGGAGACAAGCTAACCATGAAACCTTAAGCTCCTTTTCTCAAAGATCTCAAAAAGCTATGTCCATCCTATTGCAAAGCATTAGACATGAATTCTTAATGCATATAGGTCATATGGACTCACCTGTAAATGCATGGAAGTAATTAAAAACTATGCATGAAGGAAAATAGGTTTTATAATATTATTAAGATTGTTCTAGAGTTGTTTACAACTCCTATGAAGGGAGATGAGAAAATTATCAACTATCTAGCTAAAATTAAGAACATTAAAGCTCAACTAGATGGTTGTAACTATGAATTATTTCAAAATAAGCACATTTACTTTATAATCCAGATTAACATTAGTGAAAAGTTTAGAAATTTCATTTCAATTCTTAACTCTAAGTATCAAAATGAAAATGATTTTCCTGATCTAGACACATTGTCTTCCTTGTTGATTCAAGAAGAGATATTAATGGAAAATATTGATTCAAAAGAAACTGCTTCTCAAGCTTTGTTCTCTCAGAATCATAAGAAAACCCAAAACAAGTCTAATAACCATTATAATCAGAAGTTGAGCATTAAATCTAGATTTAAAGCTAATCATAAGCCTAATCTTGTCAAAAATAGTCAAAGTTTTAAAGTCAAGCTCAATGGAACTTGCAACAAATGTGGAAAATTTGGGCATAAAGAGTCTAATTGTAGAGTTAAAACTAATGGACTAGTTAAGAAAGTTAAAAACAAAAAATTTAACAATCAAAACAAAATTCAATCAGAAAAATAAAAAGCAAGAAAATATAGTTGAGTCAGTTTATTTCCTTAATATATATCCCTCTCAACTTTAAATGATAACAAGTGGATTCTTGACAATGGTGATTCTAAGCACATGACCTGTACTCCTGGTATCCTTTTAGATGTTGTCAATTGTGAGTAAAATATCTATCTAGGATATAACTTTGTCATTAGATTTGATTGTATGTGGCAATGTTAAGTTGTCAAATGGTATAATTAAAGATGTTTTGTATGTTCCTAAACTAAAAAATAATCTTTTGTCTTGCTCTCAGCTAACTAAATAAAATTATAAAATTTGTTTTGCTACAAGATAAGTGGTATGTCAAAGATAAGTTTAAATATGTTATTGCTTCTGGACATTCAGAAAAATGGACTTGTATATCTTTGATGGACTTTATATCTAAGTCTTTTTTTTCTCCATCTTTTAGGAATGATATTCAGCGCTGGCATGAAAATAATTGGGCATGTTAATTTCAAAATGCTTGTATGATATGTCTAGATTGAATTTTGTTATTGGTCTTCCAAAGATAAAGTCAGATAATGAAACTTGTGAAATTTGCCTACGTGGTAAGCAACATGCTCAACCTTTTCACAAACATCATGATCCTATCTCCTCTCAATTATTAGAACTGATTCATAGTGATGTAAGAGGACCTCTTGAAGTTCCTTCTCTTAGTGGTGCTTTGTATGCTATATGCTTTATTGATGACTTCTCTAGAATGACTTGGTCTTATTTCATTAAGAAGAAGTTTGATGTCTTAGTCTAAGTTTCAAGAATTTAAAGCTCTAGTTGAAAATGCTTCTAATTTGAAAATTAAGAGAATTAGGATTGATAATGGAGGTGAATATGTCAGTAAAGAGTTTGATAAGTTATGTGTGTCATGTGGGATTCAAAGAGAGTCTTATTACTCCTTATTCCCCTCAGTAAAATGGTATTACAGAAAGGAAGAATATGAATGTCTTAGAAATGGCTAGGACTATGATTCATGCTTCTAATGTGCCTAAGTTCTTATAGGCTCAAAGCAATGAATATTGTTGTGTATATTCTTAATAGAGTGCCTACTAAATCTCTTTTCCAAAATACTCCCTCATGAAGTATGGACAAAGCAAAAACCTGATATCTCTCACCTTAAGATCTTTGGTAGTCCTGCTTCTATCTTCATTCCAAAAGATAAAAGGAAGAAGCTTTAATCCAACCTCATTTTCTTGTATTTTTGTTGGCTATGGTTGTAAAACTAAAGGATTGAGGGTTTATGATCCATTCAAGCATGATATTATTGAAAATATACCAATGTTCAAGTCTTAGAGATAAGATTTCTCTGATGCTCTCTCATTAAACCCTCCTCTACTTCTCTAGAGATAGAGCCCTAATCTTTCTTCATCGTTATGGAAACAAAAGTTCAAGAGGTTGATTCATCTGATCTAGATATGATGGAGATTGAGGGGGAATCATCCCAAACTATCTTACAACACTAAGGTTCCTAAATGGGCTGAAAATTCTTGTTCAAAACTCTCAGCCTGATAGTCTTAGAAAGCTCACTAGAAGTCAACATACTTATCATGCCTTGATGACCCTCTATGAGGTAGAACCAAAAACCTTTGAAGAAGTGTCTCAAGATGATAGATGGATTCAAGCTATGAAGGATGAATACAATGCTTTAATAAAAAAATGACACTTGGGAACTAGTCCCTCCTCCTTTCTAAGAGAATACATTGTAGGATCTAGGTGGTTGTTCAAAATTAAATATAACTCTCTAGGAGAGATTGACAAGTTCAAGGCAAGGCTTGTAGCTCATGGTTTCACTCAGAAACCTGGTATTGACTATGTTGAGACCCTTTTCTCTTGTTTCTAAGATGAGAACTAGTAAGAGTTCTTCTTGCATTAGCTGCCCAATATGGTTGGGAGATTCACCAAATGGATGTTAAAAAATTCTTTCTTAAATGGTGACTTAAAAGAAGAAATCTATATGAGCCAGCCTAAAGGTTTTGAAGAACCTGGTAAAGAACTTTATGTTTATAAGATTAAAAAGTCTTTGTATGGTCTTAAGCAAGCTCCTAGAGCTTGGTATGCTAAAATTACTAGGTTCTTTCAGGAACTTGGTTTTTCTAACTGTTGTGCTGATAATGATTTATTTGTTAAGTTTGATAACAATCATATTATCATTATTTTTCTTTATGTTGATGATCTTTTGATTACTAGCAGTGATAGAAATTTAATTGTTAGAATTCAAAGAAAAGTTTAAAACAATGTTTTGAAATGACTGATTTAGGTTTATTAAATCATTTTCTTGGCATGATTATATTTCAAGATCATAAGTCTATTGTTGCATCTCAATCTCAGTATGCTATGAATTTCTTAGAAGATTTAACATGATTGACTGTAAACCTGTTGTCATTCCTATTGAAGTTGGTGTTAAGTTAGACCCTAAACCAACTTGTGCTAAATTTGATCCTACTCTGTATAGACAACTAGTTGGTAGTCTAATTTATTTGACTATTACTAGACATGATATTTCTTATGCAGGTAGGAGTATTTTCAAGATTTATGCAAGAACCTTATGAGTATCATTAGAAAATGGAAAAAAGAATTTTGAAATATATTAAAGGAATAGTAAATTATGGTCATTTTTTATTCTTCTTGTAATGATGCACAATTATTTGGTTATTGTGATTCTGATCATGTTGGTGATGTTGCAGATAGAAAGTCTACTTCTAGATATATTTTCAAGTTGGGTGCAAGTGCCATCACTTGGAGTAACAAGAAGCAACCAAAATGTCTATCTCTTCTACTGAAGGCAGAGTATAGAAGTGCTATGGAAGTTTGCAAAGAAGCTATGTGGCTGAAAAGACTGTTGGATGAGCTGCACAATGGGCATCAAAGGGAGCACTACTCTTCTATGTGACAGCCAGAGTTGCATTTCTCTTGCAAAGAATCTAATTCAACATCAAAGGACCAAGCATATTGAAGTTAATATGCATTTTATTCGAGAAAAATTCCTAAATGGTGATATTGATCTCAAGTTCTGTTCTACTGAAGATCAAGTTGCAGATATCTTCACCAAGCCATTGTGTGCTATGAATTTTTGCAAGTTTCGTGCCTTTTTGGGCCTATCAGAGTTGTCCATTGAGGGGGAGTGTGCATGACAATGCCAACCTCTTAAAAAGTGGTTGTTATAAAACTTGCTAATACTTCCTCTATTTTGTAATAAGTAAATGTGTCACTATATGTGAAGTTACTTGTAAATCATCAGCAAAACTTTAGCTATGGGTATGCCTTGGTTTATAAAAGGATCCATAATATGATGTAATTCTTCATATATAAAGAACTTGTTCTTAAGAATTTATGTATGAGAAGATCATCTGATTTCCCTTGTTTGTATGCTAGCTCGAATAATTGTTTCTAATTCAAGGATCTGTAAATCCTTTTGTAGAAAAAGGTAACTTAGCATGTCTATTTTTTGTCTTCCCCGCTTAACATTAAGGGGGAGTGTTGGGGTGTTAATGTCAAGTGGGGATAACCACTTAGACAATCCCCTTGTCATAAATATTATTTTTAATAATCTTAGTCAGTCTTTCACATCTTTGAAAAGTGTGAAGCGGTATAACCGCTTACCCATCCTATATAAATAAGATGATTCCTTATGGGATTGGACAGTTGGATTATTTTACTATTTCTAACAAGCATATAGAACAATTGATCTAAGCTCAAGCTACTTATGTGATCTATTATACAACGAGACAAAAAGTTTGTTAGTAGTGTTTACTGTGAGACCAAGGAGTGAAGTGGAAGTGCGTGGTGAAATCTATTGAATTCTTAATATAAGACAATTGCTTTTCAGTGGATTTTTTTTTTCCTTTGGGTTTCTCCACTTAAATCTGGTGTCTTTTTTCTCATTTACTTTCAGTTCTTGTTTGTCTTGATCTATGATCTGTTTATAATTTACTATTTGTTAAAAGCTAATTCTATATCTATTTAACTGCACATTATAGTCTATAATCTTCGGTATCTATTTGTGAATTTATAATTTTTTAATTATTCATTCCATTTATCTTTCCAACATGCTACACCTAACATTTTTTATAACAAATTTTAAACAAGGTAGATCTTGCATGAAAAATATTAGTAGTTTGTTTTTCTTTATTTTCTTGTTTTGATAAGTATTTTCTAAATGAAGTGGTTTCTACATGCAAATGGTTAGTAGTTCTCCCGCAAGAAAAATTTAGGAGAAACATTTGCAATAAATTATCTTGGCCATTTTTAATTCTTAAGATCATCCAAAGATGGAAGAGAAGAGAATATATGGCTTTTGATTGTGGAAGAAAAAATATTATTAGTAAAACAAATTAATAAAGGAATCACACCTACTTTTAATTCTCAAGGTCACCCGAAGGCGCAAGAGAAGAGCATATACGTATTTGATTTTAAAAGGGAAATTCTTAAATGCTTAAAAATGAAATGGACAAAAAAGCTAAATGATATAAACTAGTTAGAAAAATGATGAAAATAAATGATAGTCTATATAAACCTGTAGAAAATAGTACAAAAACAACAAAATAAGAAATAAGTGAATTTTGGAAAACTACAGATATAATTCTGACACAGAACACTAAAACATGTAGAATGCATGGAAAAAACAGATAAAATTAACGTAAAACACACATGAAATACTTGTAAAGGTAGTTTTTAACATAACGTAGATGCACTCAATATAATGGTAACACACTCAGTAAGATAGAAACATATGTTGTATAGCAGAAACACAAGTTAAATTGTGTTAAAAGAAAACACATTGAACACATAATTATCACGCTAGCATAACTAAAGGCTAGGGTAAACAATAACACACGGAAGTAGATCTATAAAAAGTACATCATAGATACATAAACACATTAAATGAAGGTGAGATGTATGTGGATACACACTAGCACATGCATATGAAAAGTCCAAAAAAAGATGTGGTGATGGATATGCATATCTATGGCATTAGCATAGATCAAGTGCTACATTAGTGCAAAGGATATTGTAGAAAATATAAATCACATGTACCTACATCAAAACATTAGATCTCAACTATAAATGACTATTTTTTGGAATTGTTCTCAAATTTGATTATAGAAATAACTTGTAAACTTGCTAGTAGCTTAATAAACAATTGAAACAACATAAGAAAGATGTTAGATTTGATAAAAAATGATTAAAATTTATGTGGGATGTCTCATTGAGTGTGCCAGAAATGGTATACAAAGAAAACGTGAAATAAGGGAAGAAAATAAACAATAAGAAAATCCTGATCCTTCCTTTGTACCTCCTTGCAACCTGAGATGAGATTGGATGAATCTTTGAATAAAATCACCAATATTAGTTAATCTTTACGATTAACTAGATGTGGATGTTCCAAAAAAATTGAATGGAAGTAGAGTTCAACTATGAGTAATGCAAACAAATGATTGAATTAATTGATAGATTCGTGATCAAATGGAAAATGTAACGGTGTGAAAAAATGAATGGAAATTCGACACAATAATGATACAAATATTAAGCTTCTAGAGATGAAAAAATGGTGAGGAACGAGTGTTTATTAATATCTAAGGAAAGATATTAATATCACGAGTGTTTGTGTGATTGATTTTTTAATGCAAGGCGTCTGAAACGTGGTTTGAATGATTTTTCTCAGTTTCCAATTTGATTGGAAAGATAAACTCATGACTTGAGCTTAGCTTGAGTGATTTTTCATTGAGTTTGGAAAAAGGTGGCATATCTTTTGAATAATTTAAAATTTTCTTTAAATTAATATTTCATGTCTTTTATTTTATTTGCCCAAAACATGACATGACTTTTAGCTTAGAGAGAGTTTTTTATTTAATTTGGAAGGCTATTATTCCAGGGATATGTTTTAGTTAACTCAATCTATGATTTGATTTAATTTAAACTTGTCATCTTGAATACAATTAATGATTTTTAGCTTTATTCATGATTATATTTACTTTAGTCAACATGAGATGTCAACTAATGAGGTGGAAATTGATAGGTGGAGGATTTATTAATTATTGCAATATTAAATTAGCTAATAGGGTAGGGGGATGAATAATAAGGGTGATAGGATTGATTAATCCTAGGAGTGAGGTGCAAATGTAATAGGGCTTATAATACGAATATTTAATAATTCAAGACCATGTGTGAAAGATACGGATGATAGAAGTTTATTCAGAACGATGTTAATAGAATGATCATTGAGGGTCTACAAATAGCGGAATATATCAAAAGTGGTTGTAATAGGTTGGAAATGGTCATAATGTGTCATGATGTAATTAGAGGATGATTTCAGAGATTTAGGATTGTGTAATGGGATATATTAGGGTGTCCTACAATATGTGATCATAATTCTATGGTCATCCCTTCTATGGATTTAAATCTATTTTCCTTTATAAAACCCTAGTTATTTAAATTAAATAAACTTTAAAAGGGTTATTTTGACCACTCCCGGTGGTAACAATGAATATTACGCTTTGTAACAATACTCTAAAGAGGGATCAAGTTGCACATATTTCTCCCTTATGGTGAATGTGTATGAATGTCTAATAAATAATGATTTGGAAAGACCTTAATAAGGCCTCTAATAACTTTAAAATGATCCTTTGTGTGAGTTTTAGCATGTGAAAGTGATCTATGGAAACAACATGATATGTGCTTAAACTTAATAACTTGATGATTGTTCTTTAAAGAGTGATAGTGTAATGATATTCCTTAAAGTGTTTTGAGTGTAAAATCCCTTAGATATTCAGAAATAGATATCGGCCTCATGAATAGGGTGTAAGTGGTTTATCGGTGGCAATCGTCGTCAATCCTTAGTTATGACTCAATGAATCACTAATATGCAAACTGAGTTTTCACAAGGGGGTTTTGTAGGCCTCCAGTCTGTTGGAGTTGTTTACGAGGTCAAATCTAGATGCAATTACGACCAGCTTCTGGAAAGGTAGTCACCATTCGAACCATGTTTAGTTTCAGACTTCTATATATAAGAGAGTGTATGAGCGACCTTGTGACTAAATCATGCGTTCAACCATCGAAAACTATTTTTTAATGGCATTTTCATAGCCCTCGGGCTAATTTGAGGAAACACTATTCACTTAGTGGCTTTGGAGTATGTAATTAATGTGTAAGAATGTTCGTGGGATCCTCACCAAATCAATTTATGTAGATACGAGTAAAGGGTTGGGAATAGATTACTAATAATATCAACTGTAAATGTAAACATCCCTTTATTTGTTTGTTTTGAGAATTTGATTGTGGACCAAAATGGGTGCTTTTCTCTCTTCCTCTCTCTCCCCTGCTATTTTTGAAACGTGATCCTACAAGTCACATGAAAATACATGTATCTCTAACTTTCTAATAAATGGCGTGCTTAGTATTAGTAATTTCATGTGAATGGAAAAACTATGAAATCTAAAGCATGAAATGACTAGATTTTAGGTAGATGCCATGTCAGTAGTTGTGTTGTGCCATGTGGTAGTTGTGGGTACCATGGACAAGGAGAAAGTGAAGTGTATCACTTGGTGTTTTCCATAATAACATGTTATATTGGAGACAATGTAATTGTATAGAGATATATCATACAATATTGCCTTATATATAAAAATGTTAGTTGTATCGTTTTCATGTGATAAGCATGTAATTGTAACACATTGAGCCTACTATAGTCTTACTATTTTCTCATGATCTTAGTTGTACTAATTTATAATGCGTTGACTAAGCGTCATTATTCGGCATTAGTCAATAGCCTTGGTATGTTGCATTAGTAAAATAACGGTTATTTGTATCATGTTGATGTGGAAATTGATGTAAAAAGATCCTATCATATAGTATGATTTGAATCATTATAGTTGTAATCTACATGAACATCTTACAATAATACCACAATATTCCCCCCTTTTGAGACGAGATACGATGCAAATTATCACTTACCTCAAAAGGGAAAGTGTTATTCATATAAAGCCCATAAGGATAATATAAAGGATATAAACCATATGTAGTATATCAACTAACATGGTAAGATGAGTAATGTGCTTTGGATATAAGTGTTTTGGAACCAAGTAGAAATTTTCACAAAAGTGTGAAGTATATCATGAGAATGTCTAATAGTTCATAAAATAGCATAACAATGATTAATATAGTGGTATGACAACTACACATAAATCAACACCTAATGGGTCCATAGTGAGCTATGACCTAACATAACACAACATGACATGATATACCAATCATAATTTACATGCCATGATGAATTAAATAGTGTTAGTTATTGTTATATGTTATCCCATCTGTGAAAAAGTACTTATGTGTTCATACATTGTTCTTATATAAAAAAAGTGTAACAATTAATGTGTTAAATCAAGTGTGTAGTAAGAAGATATATAATTGTAAGAATTCCTCAAGAAACAAGCCTAAAACCATGAATGTAATATTCATTGTATCATTAACAACTTGTAAATCAAGAAATATATTATTTAATGTGTTGAAATTAAGTGTATAACAAGTTTGTCAAAAAAAAATCATGTGTTGTAAATAAAGTGTATTGTCCATAATGTGTCTAATAAGAAATACGTGTCCAAATGTAAAATCTCAAGCAAGATAAGAAATATGTCATAAGAAATTCATTTTGATTCGAATATTTAGCAAGTAATGTGTCTAGGAAGTAAGATGGTTGACAAGAACCCGATGTGTGTGTGTGTGTTTAAAGCATACAAGTAATGAAAATTTATGCATAGATCAACAATGGAATACTATGAGAAAACAAATCATATATCACACAAGCACCTGCAACAAATAGAGAATAAATTATACAATATTGCATAGCACACGATATTGTGGTGAAGCATATAATATACAAGTTTCTAGAGAATTCAAATGGCATAAAAGTGCCTACAGAAGCCAAAGTAGACAAGATTGGACAAAAAATAAATAATACAACACACAAGTGCCTAGATAAGTTAGAGTAGATAAGATCTCATAGAACATAGAGTAGACAACACATAAGTTTCTAGAGAAATCAAATCAGAAAATATCCCAAAGTAGATAAAGCATAAAACACACAAGTGCTTAGAGAAATCAGATAAGACAAGATCACATAACAATAAAAATAAGTAACACATAGGTTCCTAAATTATTAAAATAAAATAATATTGCAAATCATACATTATAAAAGATCTTAAGGAAATCAAATAAGACAATATCCCAAAGTGTTTACAACATATAAGGTCCCAAAGCAATCAAATCACGTAGTTTGTAAAGTATACAATATATAATTTCCTATAACAATAAAATCACAAAATATAGATAATAACTGAATAAACAAAAGTATACATAGATATAACTAAGAAATGAATTGTAGAAAAACAATTCTGGATAGCTAAAACAAGATCCTAGGACCAATGGTAGTTAATTGGTATAGTAGTATGTAACAAAACAAGTATTAATAGTAAATAATAAATGAAAGTACTCATGGAGCATCCACACATAACTATCAATATATAAATAATGTGATCATCAGATAAAGCACAAAATATCATGTATCATAATTAATGAAGCAGTGTAAGATGAGGAATAGTAATGTAGTGCAAAAAATGGAATAATGAGCAAGGATATGAGCATTATAAGATCAGTTGGTCAAATGCCCGCGATCTAGGTATGACCCTAGTTTGGTAACCATCCCCCAGGATATAAGCTTGTAATAAATTTCCACATACTAAAGATATTATCTAAGTAGGCTCGATGTATAAGATTCCCCCCCAAAGTAAACATGCCCCAAATATGTTAAGATGTAGAAATTGTAAGATGTGTGATATCTTAGGTTAAGGTATCTATAATAGATTTATTTTTATTATAAATAAAAAGGGTAAAAGGGTAAGATTTATAGTTCTAGATCCTAATGCTTATAATCCTCAAATATATTCTATGACTAGAAAAGTCACATATAAGTCCTGATTTTGTCTTTTTTATAATATTGTACTATTTTTGTATCTTAATAATATTGTATATATTTTTTGCAATAGTGTACATTATTTTTGTGATTTTGTAATATTACATTCTTTTTAATAATATAATATATATACATATAAAATATGCCAACTGGAATCGATATTATTTTCCCTAGGGTATTATGATATAAATGATAAAAGTGACAATGCTAGCTAATCTATGACTTCCAAGGAGACAAGGAGAAAAAGAAAGGGTGAAAAATACAAATCCTACACTATAGAGGTGACAACAGCAGAAAAAGGGAGTGTTAGACAAGCTTGATGCCTGAAAACAAAGAGAGGTGAGCATGGAGAGGATGGGCATGCATCACAAACCAAGATAATACACATAGTAAACCATTTTCAAGTTAACACAACCAGATTTAAGAAAGTAATGAGAACAAAATATGGCACAGTCAACCACAAGTATGAGGAAAGGCAAGACAAGACAATAAAAACATTGCAACGGCAGATAAGCAGTCACAAACACCAATTTTTATTGCTCTAAGAGCATGCACAATACATCATTTAATTAGAGAGAGGTAAGATTCATCACTGCACCCTAAAAATGGGAGGCTTGAGCTCCACAACATTCCTACAGAGAAGAAGAAGGGAGGATAGCACCAAAAAATAATCTTAAACTCCTTACAAATGTGCCCCCCTTTTACAATTTATAGAGAATGAGGGGGAGAGAGAGAAGTTTCAAACTCATATTTTCATTTCCACCCACTTAAAAGGTACCATAAATGTATGCAAATCATGATGGGTAACCTGCAAAATCCATCCCATGTTGTCCCATAACTTGTAGCAAAATAAAAATGGTTACCCATGCTCATGAAATGTCATTCAACCACCTCGAAGTCACCATTTCAAACTGAGCTAGTTTTCTGTAATTTACATCCTCATAACTCCATCAATATTTCAATTTCTTAATTTCTAAGTGTGTATCTTAGAGTCGCGATTCCAAAAAGTCAAATTTTGTGCGATTTGGTTGAGAAATGCAAGAGTTATGGCCTTTTGAGTGTGGGCAGCGCTTTATCATTCTCCAGACTTGCCTTCTCCCTTACAGGAATGTGTATTAAATCAGGGTTAGAATTGATTATTTTGATATTTTCCCTTTCCTAATGTTTTCTACATAATTTAGTGGCTTGGTGCATTTAATTTTTCATGGTGGGGCCCATTCATTTCTCATTATTTTCCATGGGCGGAGGTTGAGCGTTTAAGCATTTGTATTACGGCCAACTCAACCAGCTCGCTAGTTGGCTCATCGAGCTGGCACCCCTTTCACACCGCCAAGCCCTTATATGCATGTCAGACCTCCATCTATCCCCTCGAGCTCCACATCAAATTCCACCCATCGAGTTACCTCAAGTGCTAGCTCGACAGCCCCACATTGCCAACTCGTGCCACGTCCTCGGTCATAACTTGTTGGGTGCATCGCCACTTCCAACCACTCCATCAGCCTCACAAATTTCCTTGAGCCCTTTGACTACCCACACCAGGCCATTGACTACCCCGTCACCCGCATCGATCCTATCTCACCCCAACATCCCAATTCTCTATGGGCCTTTTGTTCTCACATCAGCTGATGTACGTCCCTCGCGTACCTTCACCTGAACTCCATCAACCCATTGAACCACGATGAGTCGAGCCACCATTGCATTACAGAGAAAGTGGGCTTTTATGACACATGAGACCCAAATTCATTCAGGCCTTCCGAGCCCCAACTTACCGATGTAGCCGACATGACCCCGACGTGGACCGATCGACAGTCTCACCGAGTTGACTCAGTGAGCTAACTTCCGAATTTTCATCGTGATTTTACTAAGTCTCCTGACCGATCCGCTAAGTGCTCGAGCCAATGCCTAGCCGCCATTTTGAGTTAATCTCACTCTAACTTATGCATGAGCCTAAGCTCACTCACTGACACACCTTAGTCCCATTAAATCAACCTAGTGCCTAAGCCCTCCATCAGTCATACCTCTAGCTCAATGAGTTCACACTAATGGGACTCCTTATTCCTGGTGCCGAGTTACCTCACACAACTCAACCGGGAACCTTGAATATTTGAGCCACCATCGATGGCCTCAAACAGTGCATGGACCCCGACTAACCCCCTTTTAAATCTCAAGCTCCACGTTGAACTCCGCACTACCAATTCACTCCACCAACTCGACACCATGTCGACTCGTTAACCCACCATAATACATTTCAGACTTCTCCATGCCGCAGGGAACCCCTCAACACCGTACCCATTCTTGTCATGTCATTTATCTCCATGTCGACCAAAAAGGTTACCCCGGCATCCCACGTCACCAGCAACTCAGTTCTCGAGCACCCCTTCAGGCCCGCATTGTTCCATACGAAAACTTCAAATATACATCCTCGTTCTTGTCTGAGCTCCCAAACACGCAATACCCCTTCCGCCTGTAATGCATATTTTGTGGCTAAAGCCGAAGTTTGAAGCACACAAGGCCCGAGTGCCTTTGGGCCACTCGGGCCCCAATTTTTCTGACTCGTCTTCCTTGTGATGCTGATGAACTCTCTTCCTTGATCAAGTCTTCCAACGACCCCTACGAGTTCCCATTCTTTCATAGCTTGCCCCGACTTTCGCTTAAGTCCTAGCCACTTTGATAAGTCTCACTAAACTCAACCCCCTATGATAATCTTCCAATGCTTCCTCAGGCCTCACCTCCTCTACGATGACTCACCTATTATGTATCACGATGGGATCCCCTGCTTAGCAGCTCCGTGAGTTTTGTGACCACTTTCCCCTTGTAAACCCAACTCAACAAACCCTCAACCGAGCCCGCTAAAAGAACTAGCACGTCGGGGGGGTCTCTCCAACAACTCAATCCACCATCATATGAGCTCAGCAGCTCTTTACAACTCGGCCTCATTTTGACTCGAATGTACATAACTAGCTTGCTACCAAATGCATCCAACCAAGGGGTTTAGCCCCCACAACTCAGCTCTCCTAGTTGGGAGGCAGCTCGGCTAGTTAGTTAGGGCTCTAAACTAATTTTTTTCAAATTTTCTCACATTTCCCCTGAAGTTGTCTGTAACTTTTGGATTTTTTAGTGTTTTAGGGACTATGTGGAGGTGTCTAAGGGTGCTCTAAACAAATCATTAGATTTTGTCCATTTTTTATCTATAAGTGGGCCCTGTTGCCCTCTTCTTCATCCTGAATAAGCCTTGAACTTCACGAAAACCCCACAAGAGGAAAAAATTCCTCTAATGGCCTCCAACCCTTCTAGAGACTTTCTCGATACCTTCAACACACTGAGACCTTCCTGCATACTCCAAAATGATCATGAGGGTCCTTTGGCAATTTCTTGCATGTAAGGTATCCTGGTTGTCGATTTTCACCTACGAGGTGAAAATGGATTACAATAAAATAAAATATTTATTAGTCTATCATACTAACCTTTACTATTAAATGTATAGAACTACAATCATCTATCATCATGCACCAAATCTTTCTCCCTAGAATATGTACATCTTTATCACACATTACACAATTCTTTTCAAACATGCATTAATACACAAGCATGGAAATATTGCAAAAACTCACCAAGAATTCTCATCACAAATATTCTTACCTATCATGTCCTTTATTACCATTAAATGCATATGGTTTCCACCCTCATCCAGTATATTCAAGATGGCACACACAGTCACAAAAGTATGCACACACAAACGCCACATCAATTTACACTAGAAGCTTCTTCAGGATTCTCATTCAAATGAGAATGTCTCAAAAAGAGTTACAAATTTGCTTTTATAGCCTTACATTAAGTTACTCACCGAATATCCCTTTCATCTACCCTTTGTGGTCACATTTAGAAGTTGATTTTTCTTTATCCTTGTATAAGGACACATGACCATGAGTTTTACACCCTTCATTATAACCTAAGACTCTTCCTAGTACTATTATAATCATGAGATAGCTCCTAATCTTCAACATACAACACCAAATAAAAATAAACTACTTAAATAAGTCAAAATAGGCCTCCAAGAATCAACCTACACTTTTGGAGGGAAAGCAAATTATTCAAATTTTGAAAATCTAAGACTCCAACTATCACATCTAAATGACTCATATTGCCCCTAAGTCCTATGAACACACCTATCAAACCAAAATTGGATGTTTCCATCCTTATATACACACTAGAGTTGATGCTCCTGCATCAAGTGGGTCTACATTCAATTAGAAGAACACAATGATGTAAGCAATTAGTAAGACTAACAAAATAGAGACACAAAGTTCTTCAGATTCATCAATCAAGGACATAAATTTCCTTCTTGGTTGTTCAAAGACCACTATTCTTACAAAGTTGCAGAGTAGAGAGGATAGAGGAACATAGATAAAGACATAAGGGAAATGTAGCTCTTATTTCTTGGCATTGTTGTGATACAAAGCTCAATAACATACAACAATCTACAATTATGAACCCCTTTAGAATGGAGAAGCCATTCCAATTTATAAAGTTACAAACCATCCTTTCATCTCCCCCCACATGACTTTTCACCTTCTCTCCTCACCTATGACCTTCCACATTCCTAGGGGAAAAAAATGAGTCTTTTTCTTATTGATGAAAAAGGAACCTTATAATGTTGAATTGAACGTCACTTAAGTGAATAAGACAAAATAAGGGAAAAGTATATTTTTAATAAGGAATTAGAATATAGGGATAGAAGAAGGAAAAGAGATAGAGGGGTAGAAGGGTTGACCAATCTAATGAAGATGAATCTTTTAATGATAGAGAACAAGCCATTCATGATCTCTAAGGGAGAGTTCTTGGAATGATATCTTTTCCTTTGAGGAAGTACTTCAAGGATGATAATCTTGACCTGTGAGCACCTGTTGAACTAAAACATTGTGATTGCATATACTTCCCCCTACTGTGAGATGAGAGAACACTCTTAATTGTTGAATAAGTGTTTAGAAACACTGTTTCAAGGCATTACAAAGTGAACTTGGGATGACCAGTGACATCACACATGATGATCCTCTCATGTCATAATTCTCATGACTATTTCCTTAATGATCTAAATTTCGATGTTTCAACACCCACATAGGCTTTATGATGTTCTTGATTTCACTTGGTGCCTAAGTGACCATATGTGGAGTCATAACACCATGGTTACAAATTACTCTTCTGATGAGATGTAAAAACATTCCAAGACATTGAATTGGTGTTGAAGGACATTGTAATGGAAGGATGATGGTTTCTATACTAGGAGTTAGGACATAAGGATCACTTTATCACTTCTATATGCCTTCACAATTCACTTATGTGACCAAGAGCCAACTCCATGATGCTCAAAAAAAATTATGCTTGTCCTCTTCTTACTAAGATGGGTATTCATCATGTGGGTGAAAATATTATCCCTGAGTGAAATTCTTGTCATGTGGCCACCTATTGGAATGGAATGAGGTGATGGAAATGTCCTTCCTTCATGAGGCATGTGCACATTACAAGGTTTTAATTGAGTGTTTAACAATGCTACTAAGTGGATGGAAGCAAAATAAACATGAATGATTGCACATTGTTGTAAATATGATGATCCAAATGAAGATCATAACCTTATTACCTTTCCCGGATCCCAATTCTTCTCTGAATGGAATAATCCTTAGAATACTCAAGCACTTTCTTGCTCAAATGCCTCTTATAGGAATCAATGATTTATTGGTCTTTTACACATGATGGTGTTGAATACCTTGATGACTTGATCAGACCATTTTGACTTATTTCTAGGAGATATTTTTGACATGCTGGAAGATTCAGGATAGGATGATCTTTAGCTCACTCCATGAGCTTCCTATTTCACTTTTTAACATGATGACTCCTCCATAATTCACTTGACCTAGAGGCCACATGGTTGAATACATATTCGTGGTGCTTGGAAATATTCTAGCCTAATTGTTCCTTGTGGAGATAGGATTCATCTTCCTAATGGAAAAATTTATCCCTGCATGGAACTTGAAGGAATGAAAGAGAATGAGTTCACGTTCTTGTCCTCCATATTGCACTTAAACACTGCAAATTCTACCTCATCCAACTCACAAGATGTGAGCTCATTATCAAGCGTGGATCAAGTGTTTAGAAACACTTCTTAAGGTATGCATTACTTGAGATGACTTCCATCCTCACTCACAGCAGAGCTTCTCTCATCATGCTTATGATAATCATCCTCTTGATGACTTTGAATTTAAATGGAGCTCCTGATTCTTTTCAAACTCTTCGTTGACCTCATAATGTTCATGATTTCACCAGCTATACATTAATGTGATTTGATATATTCCTTAACAAAAATGTGATCCATATGATTTATTTTTCATGAATTCATAATTTACTTCTGCCACAATTGGGAATGATTTAGGTCATCCAGCTTTGTTCCTCAAAATATACCATGTAGAAACCAACTCAGAATGATTATTTAGGAGCTTGTATGGGTGGTTTTTGTTTAATTTTTCATGCCATGAAATAACTTATTGATCTTGCAATAATGGAAAAAAAATAACGATATAAGCAGAACATGAGTTGTCACAACTTTCTAGGCTCAAATCTAGGACTATCTATTTTTAACAAATAGCATTGAGAATTGTTATTTTTAGCAAATTTCATTTTTCTTGCCTCTTGATACCCCTAACTCACTTGGATTATAACAAGTGATTAATCTTTACCATCTTATAAACTTTCTATTTTTAGATACCCATTTTTCCCAAATATTGTTATTTTAGAAAGTTCCATGAATTACCCTTTTCTGATGTTTCCTACTTTTTCAAAATATCACGAATGATGAGAATTCATCACTTTGGAAAACATACTATTTTATAAACCTATTGTTCAGAGAACCTTCTATTTTTATAAATTGGACTTATCGGTGTTGGGTTGCAACGAAACCACCATCAAAATGTTTTTTTTGCACCGAGATCTTCTTCTCTAAATTTCATGAATTGTCATCCACCAGATTGTCAGGAAATCAAAAAAACCATGTTCTAGGGATTGTAATACAATTTTTTAGTTACGAAAAAGCTAGGGTATCAATGGATTTTTTGTTACATTCTTACCAAATGTGTTCTAGAGAGGAAACTAATGGAAACAAATTACATTGATCAGACTCCCAAATGAAAAGATATGTTCAAATCTTTATTTTTGATGGACATTAATGTCTGGAGGGATATTGAAAGAATATTTTTATAAAAATGGAGTTCTTGAAAGGGTATTGCAATAGTAAAATTCATGAAAATTTCTTAAGTGTTGGGTGAGTGAGGAGTTAAATTAATTTTAAAGTGTTTTTTAATCACCCTAGTAATTGCACATTAAACCTAGGTTTGGATGGAGTTAAAATATGATGAAAATGGTGTAATGGGGAAACAAGGGACAACAAGGACACCAATTTTTTCCTTGCAATAATATTTTGACATGTGGCATCTTGAGGTTCAGTGAGAATGAGATGCATTTAACTCTAATTTAACCCAGTAAGATTAACTTAACTATATGTGAGGGTTTTTCCTTGAGTTGTACCATGCTAAAGGGATAAAAGAGATCAGGGGGACACCTCGGATACTAAATTGTGCCTTAGAGCAAGGTTTTTACATGTGGCATAGTGTAAATTTGGCAAAGTATGGATTTTAAGCTTCTCTCTCACTCTCACACACCTTAACTCAGCTTAGACTCAACAAGGGTTGACCAAACTCATGTGGAGGGTCCAAGAGCTTCAAAAATGAATAGTGCACATTTTCTTTTCCTCATTGTCCCCTTTGGGGTAGAGCTTTAGAAATTAATAGGGCCAATTTTACACCAGATGTCCAGAAATAGATTTAAAAACTTAATTTTTTCACACTAGAGGCTTAGGATGATGTTTTGGAGTCAAATCTTATATTATTATGACTAAAAAACATTATAAGATCAATGGAACTAGTTTCATGACTTGATTCTTCCTTAAACTCAAAATTCAGGCCCCATTTTTTTGGAACAAAGAGAGGCAATTGCATTGTTTGGACTTCTTCATGAAATCCTTCACACCTCAAATAACAATTGATGTTCCCAAAATGTAGATAATTCTCATATATTTATAATTCTTATTTTATTGTCTTCTAACTCTTTACGAGAACTCCCAGAAACATCAGGAAGAAGTTGGGATTCATAATTATGGTGTTTGTTCCTTACACCTAGAAAACTCGTTGTTGAGTAGATTGCTCCTGAATGCGGAAATATTTCCTAAATATTCTTAAATTTCCTCCAACACTTCCAAGACTCCCTGACATCACCTTCGGATGTTTAAGATCCTTCCTGAATGCTCCCAGAGGATGTCTGATTAGCTCCAGAATAGCCAAAAAATGGCCTTTTAGGCCTCCAGAGGAAGTTATCTTCCATCAAGTCACACTGAACTCATCAATCATCTTATTCAATCATCTCTGCACATTGAAACAAACTTAAAACCTTGTTAGGACTTTCCTTTTATCCATGGGATAGATTCAAGAGGGTCAGAGGGAAAATTTTCACGATGTGGCTTCATTATCGTGCTTTCAATTTTGAATTTTTGGGTCGGTTATTTTACATTACAACAGCTGACTCTAACTCAAGGGACATTGGAATTTAAGGGGTAATAGAGAAATATATATAACTCATGGGTAGTAGACCAATGTTATTTCACATTGGGTGATAGATTCCTTACAATGAACAACAAGAAAAACTACAAACACGAAAAACACAACCAACACACACAAGGAAAGGAAACAAAAAAACGGGAAGGGAAACACACAACAAAAAGGGAAACATGATGAAACATCCTAAAGCACTTATGTTACATGCGGGGGAAAACCCGCTTTCACTATAGCACCAATTCAAACTTAATGCTTACCCATATATGAGTATCGTTGAATGCCTTTCTTCCACAAACCCATTGATGGGATCACTAAAATATGATCACTTTCTCAATTTCTTGAGAAATCTCACATTATTGTTATTGTAATTGATGACCCACTTAGTTCATTTTCTTTTTCACTTTGGAACCTTCTTTCCATATTTTCATTGATTCCCAAGTTCATTCCAATTATTGATTCTCTTTTACAGCTACAAAGATGAATCTTGCTCATACTCGGCTTATTATTTTCATATTGAGGCCTATGATGTTTGATAGGCATTTTTTCTTCATTTTTCATCTACTTTGCGACCATTGTTTTCATGAGTTAATTCTCAAGATATGTTTTAGGAGTTTCAACATTATCAAACACCTCATGATGTTCCATTTTTACCAGTTGTGCTGAAGCGGTCTTATTTTATGCAAAGTGGATCTTTCTTGATGTGTTTCCTATTGCAGTTTGATTTTTCATATTGCTTTATCATCTTGAAAAGAGAATGAGCACAATATTGGGCATGCAACATCGAAAACATCATCTTCTCTACCTCATCCATTTTGAGATTTGAAATTCATCTTCCTAAGGCAAGCATATTTTCCTTGAGGGGATTCAACATTGCAAGATGCAAGCATATTCTTATTCACACATTCCATGTTGAGAAGGTTTTAATTTTGAATAAAATTAACTTTGGGATAATCAAACACCATTCTATCTAATTTTTCATCATTGATAAGGTCTCCATCTTCATGAAAGGAAAATTAGCACAAGGTAGGGAATGAAAAATTTAGATTATTTTTTTCCCAATCTTGACCACCAAGAACTGAGTCCATTTCCATGATGAATTCATCCTCTTCTTGGGTAGATTCATATTCAATAGGTTTAATCATCTTGTCATTCATGCATTCTTTTTTGAAGGAGTTATCCTGGTCCAATGGAAAAGAGAAATCTTTATTTTCACAAACATACTTGTTGAATGCATAAATTAATGCCAAATGTTGAGAACATGATTGGACACATTGAACTCACCTGACAAGAAGTTTCTTGGTATTACTCATTGATATGCATTTCTCATCATTTTGATATTGAATTTGTTGTAAATCAATACCTTTTCAACCATCATCACCGCTCAGCAGGGAAATTGTGTTCATATTCACATCCAGTGGAAAGTACATGCTTTCAAATTCTAGTTCTATCAAATCACCATGATGTTCATTGACCGGTTCTGTGACACTTGGATACTCTTCCATCAACATGGGCAGCTCAACATCTTCTTCTGAAGCTATGAAAAAATTATAAGACCTTGAATCTTAAAAGAGAATATCTGCACTTAGGTCATCTAGCCTTTGAACGGTGTACTTCATTTTCCTTATGGCAAGAAGTTTCTTCATCTTACCGTTGACCAAAATGGTGGCAGGCAACCAATCCATCTATGTATCTCCACCAACATCTCACCAAAATCTTTAGCTCAAAAACATACCATATGAGGTTGGCATGTCTACTACAAGTATTTTCATTGTGATCTTCTTGTTAGGAAAATTTGCAAATGCTACTTGAGAATCCTTGAACTGATAAAAAGAGGCACTTATTTTGTTTCCATGGAGTAGCAATGGCTAGTAGTAGGAGAGAGAGAGAGAGAGAGAGAGAGAGAGAGAGAGATACTAAGGGATTTAGAAACTTTTATAGGAATGACATTAACAGAGGCATTGAAGTTAATAATGTGATTGTTCAATTTGTATCTATTGACCAACAAGGCTAGATAGGAAAGGTTCTACTTTCCCAGAGGTGGAGGGTGTGGAAGAGAGAAGGTAATGAGAAGGATTAGAATGAGGATCAGGAGGTATTTCTTTGGAAGTGGAATTTTTGAAACCCTAACTTGAACTACTTCCCTTGATAAAATGAACAAGCCTATCAAATTACTTGGGATGGTTTTCGAGTACTCAGACTCAGAAATATAAATTTTGGATTTCTTGCAATGGTCAATGATGTCAGAGAAGTAGTAGGTGCATCGAGGATTATTTCATCCTTGACATGAGTAGGATTTGCATGCTTTGGATCAATAGAAATAGAAATTGATTTATTAAGAGAAGTTGAATGAGACATACCCAAAGAAGCAGGAGTATTGACTGAGGTGGTCTTAGGTTTCTTCTTGGTTGATCTTGTAGAAGCGAAAAAACGATGATCCTCCTTTCATTGTTTTTTTGCAGATTTTCCATTTAAGGATCCAAATTCTTAGCTTAGACAGCAGAATAAGATACTTATTTCTCTATTTTTGATCGAGTGAACATTGCACAAGAGTAGCTATCTGTAAGTTATTCAAAGTCTTCATCTGGTGAGTATTCAAAATATTCAATCTCGGAACATTCATCTTCTTCATCTTCTTTTATTTTTTATTCAACAATTTCTTCTCCTTCATCTTCATTGGTCCCACATATTGCATTCATTGTTGGATCTTCCAAGGCAAGCCTTTTGGGGTTCTCCTACAATTTGATTCTTGTTCCGGTTTCGGTATGATGCATGTTAAGAAACTTCCTTCTTCAACAATTTCAGAATCATTGGCCAACTTTTGTAATAATGGACCAACTATTTCATCTTTAGAACTTTGGTACTTATCCTTCATTATATGATTCCTTATCTTCCCTGACATGATCAAGTCATCTTCCACTCCAATGAAAAATTCTTGAGCATTTTCCAAATTGTTTGGGTAAACTATATGTCGTATGAAACTGATTTCAGGTAGTTGGGAATTCACAAAGAACCTTTTCAAATTGTCCATGGTAGGACAAACATCATTAGGAATATTTTTATCAACTTATTGATTTTTTCCAAAAAATCTCTCATAGATTCTAGCGGTGCTTTCTTCATCTGAGTTATTTGAGCAAGGACGGAATGTGCATCTTTTGCAGTCTTGAATCTTTCTTCAAACTTGCTTTTCATACCCTCCCAATTAGTAATCGAGTGTGACAACAAGTAGTAAAACTAGTCTGTAGTGGCATCTTGTAATGTTTCCACAAATAACCGCACTCCAACATCTACATGTTGCACTCCAAATATGTCGTGGGTTGTGATGAAAGTTGCAATACGGCCATCAGGGTCGTTGGTTTACCATCTCCATAGAATTTTTGGAAAGTTTTTTCTTGATCCTTCTAGAAGTTCATGAAGTGGTGAAGCTAAGTCGAATAGACTAGTATTTTTTCCCCATGGCACAGGTGCATCCATTTATTCCTCTTCTTCTTCCTTTAGTGGAATGGGGAGTAGTGATTCTACAATTGGTTCTTCAGTATGACTTTTAAGAGGATGTTCATGAACTTGTCTTCTTACATGTATAATGGGAAGTCTGAAATCATATCATTGTTACTCCTCGAATGTTGGATCAACAATGCCACCTGCATGATCATCTCGAGTGTGCCTTCTTTCTGCCAGTTCATCTCAAAGCACTAAAAAGGAATGAAATTGGAAAAGTGTATATTTTTCAATAGGATTGTAATAAGGCTCCTTGAACATTCAAATGGTATTTTTGGTATTTTTCAAATTTCATTTTCTATGGATTTCAAATATGTATTTTTATGGGACTTTCAGATATCTTTTCGTGTGCACATAGGGAAGATTTTCACCAGCAGACTCGCCAAAAACTGTTGGGGAAATAATTTGTCATGTTCCATATTATTGGTTTCCATCAATGGTCACGGGGCTAAGCGCCTTCTTGTTTATATGGAGGCTTACATTATTGAATGTAAACTACCTAAATATATGGGGTGGCCAATAGCTCGGGGATCACACATGAATACTCCACTAAACCTATGGAAAAGTGTTTGTACATAGTAAAAGGGGGGGAATTTAATGTGAAGGGAGGTAGAGGGGGAGTAGGATAAATAAGGAGAGAGGGTTAATGTTGTGAGTAGGCACTATCAGATTCTCATCAACAATAACCATAGTGGGTCCACATTCAACTAAAAAAAACACAATAATGTAAGTTGTAGACACCTGAAAAATGCTTATACTTAGCACTTTCTCCTATTCAATCAATTGACGTCACTTCGTTAATTCCCCCACTCTTCGCTCCATTCTCAAATACCCTTTTATGACACCTCTTTTTGGTTGTATTCCTCTTATAATCAACTTGTTTGACTAATATCTCTCTTATTTAGGTAAACATTCCTCCTTTCGACCATTCAGAACCCCCTAGTTTTCTCTAGACCACTTCTATTGGCTTTGTAGGCTATCTATCAGTCACAATTTATTATCCAGACCCCTCCCAACTCTCAACGATTCTCTAATCACTTGCTAATCAAGTTTAACTAGCCTAAAACCCTAATTAACTAGCCTAAACCAAGCTTATCTAAGCCTTAAAGGCATGTTTATCCTAATCTAATCTAAAAGTGTTTTTTTGAGCTTTAGTTCCCACATGCACCCAAATTCTAAACTCTCCCAAGTGAAAAAACTATAAATAGAAGGGGTCACCCTCCCTTTCAAACTCACAACTTTATATAACACAAAACAAAACCAAACCTAAGAAAGCTTTGAGATCTCATTTGTATTAGCTTTAAGCTAATTAGACATTTGATCTTAAGCTTACTTACTCCATTGTTGAGCTAACACCTCCATTTGCATCCTTAAACCAAGTTTTGAGTAATATGGAGAGAACCATTGGCCTTGAAGCCATTAATGGTGAGACTCCATTCTTGAAAGCTTGAAAACCATAAACAACTAATCACCCCTTTGATTGCTAAGTTGATCTTATTAGGTTCAATTTCTTAATTAATTAATCTAAAGAGTAAAGAGTAGTATATATGCTAAGGTTTTGATGTTTTTGTCAAAGTTATGATGCATGTATAGGATTAAATCTTGTTTATCTCTTATCTCATGGTGCATAGTTGAGTTAGTAAAGCTTTGAGGTTTTTTAACCTCATTCCATAGCTTTTGTGACTTTTCCATTGCATACATCTAGCACACGCCCGGTGGGACACTTAGTCCATCCTCCATTAATGGTGTCACTTTGAAGCTGTTTTTTAGTTTCTAATTATTTCTTAGTTTTTAATCTTTCTAGCATGGTTTCAAGATTTTTAGATTAGCATTTCAAAGTTTTGAGATTAGTTCAGTTTTTTTTGGTTTCACTAACCTTTCTTGTATTAGTGGCTAAAATTAGGTTTCCTAACTAGTTAAAGCTAGGATTGTATTGTTTTTATGCTCTTTGCAGGAGCAAAGGAGGTGAAGTGCTACCAAAATTGAACAAAATTAACAAATAAATTGACTATTTTTTTAGAATTTTTTATAAAAATCCAGTGTTTTTTAGCCACCTATAGGAAAGGGAGCGCACATACCATTTTGTGCGTGCAGGCACCTTCTGACTTTCATTTTTTGACAGAGGTGCACAGGTACACTAACTATGGCACAAGTACACTAACTATGGCATAGGTACACTAACTATGGCACAGGTACACTAATTATGGTGCAGGTGCACAAACCCTAGCGCACATGCACTAACTGTGGCGCACGACGACCAACTACCTTAGCGCATGCATCATTAGCAATCTTCTGGAGGCCATAACGTTTGCTCCCGAGCTCGAAAACGACTCTGTTTTCATTGCGTTGGAAAGGTATTGAAGATAACTACACAATGGAATCATAAAAGTAGGATTTTGAATTATTGAAAATTTATGGTTTACATTATTAGGTAAATAGTCATTTTTTAACGTGTCTTAAAGTCTGAAAACTTGCTTTCTTGACCATTCTAACGCTTTGAAAGGTTTTGTGACACTAATAGTGATTTGCAAGTTGCTTTTCCCATCGTATTTTTGTGCTAACTTAGTTGAGTGTTCACTTTTTTCATTTGTAGGGGTCCTTTGAAACGTGTATGCTCTTCCCTCACACCTTTTAGGTGATCTTGGGAATAAAAAAACATTTCAAAAACCTTCTATTTTGCTTCCAAAACACTTCAATTTAAGCTTTTAAATGGATTAAAATTCAAAGTTGGCTAAAAAGAGTTTCCCTTCTACAAAAGACTTAAGGTTTTTTTTCCATATATTGTTTTAGTTTGGTTTCCGCGTTGTGTATGCTCTTCCTTCGCGTCTTTTTTGGTGATCTTAGGAATCAAAAGCAACACGCAAACTCTCTTTTGATATCATGATCTTTTGTGGAAAACTATTAATCTTCATATGTAGGACCAAAATCGCATGTCAAAGAAGGGTGTCAAAGACAAAAAAACACAAAAATTCTAATACACGTGTTCTTGTAGGTTGTCAAATGGTCTGCTACTTAAAAACCACATTAAGTTAAGCAAGATAAAAAACACACCACTTCCATCACACTGTATTACAGGTTTCGGAAAAGGGTACGTCCCTATCCACTCAACTAGAACATAACCCCTTTGGCATAACGCCTTAAGATACAACAATGGGGGTGGTACCTAGGAATCCTTAAAGTAGTCCACCGTTGTGTAACCTCATGGATGAAACAGGAAGCGCCTCGCTTACCCACTTGACTAGTTTTCCTTGTGAGTTAGAGTCACAAAGTTGTCTGTATCATGACCCTGGTAAGAGTACATAATGGATGCATTTATTGCCCACTGTACTTGAAGGGGAAAAGACAAGATACTCCCAAATTAGTCAGTGTGACTTTTTGGGTAAATTGTGCCCGCTCTTAGACGGCTTTGTAACACCTAGTTGAGGGATCTTATTAAGGAGGCCATTTTTTCTTGAGGCCCACTTTATTAGTCCTTTGTCGCGTCTTGAGCCATCACGAAGTGATAACTTTTTTGGATTCAGAGCCTTGTTTTATTTGAACATGGTAACGAATCCATTTAAGTTAGATCTAAGTGCCTTTCATCACCGAAATTAAATGATGTATCACTTAGCTTGGTTTCTTTCTCTGCCTTCAAACGAGGTGAAACTCTACCCAAGTGGTGCTTAGTTTATTTTCATCTTTTGATATACACCTTTGCATTCTTGCTGCCCCATTTGGGACAAGAGAATGCATCTTTTGGGATTGTTGTCATAGATAGTGCTCACCACTTTTTTGTCTGTTTATGCTCATCCATGTTTGCGGCTGAGTTGTTAAACATCTAAAGTGCGTGGATCCATCCTTATATCTTTGATGGCCACTTGATCTTGATTTCAAGATCATCATCATAGTTCAGATTGATTCATCGTTTGATCATCTTTGCATTGAACTATCACTTTGCACATGCATTTGCATAGGGTGTATTTCCTTGTTGATTGGCTTTGTGTTTCACACTTGCATGATTGTTCCTTGTGATTATTCATCTGGAAAAATTATTTTCTATGACAATAATTTTCGATCTCATCAAGATTTCATCATCACAATGTCTATTTTCCTTATACTTTCTTCAAAAAATCATACACGCATCTCCATACTTACCAAATGTCTAGTTGGTTGTCATCTTATGCTTCCTTGAATCGACATGTCACTTCCTTCCCTTTGAAGGAGTTCCATCACACTATCTAGATCTAGAAATTTGTGCTTTAAATGATGCCAATAATGACTGACTATCACGTGGTTTCTCACACTTACTACAATACGGAACCTAGGTTTAGGAATTCAAATCAAAAGATTCCCATTACGAACTAAGCCTTGTTTGGTTCTTCATGCTAGAGGGCCCACTTGGGTACCCTGTTCCCCACCTTCAACTCATAGTCAGTGGTATGGTTTGGATGCTTCTGATCCAAATTATTATTCAGGTTCCCCCACTCTTCTTCTTTTGATTCAGATCCAAACTACCATTCGGATGTCCCACTCTTCTTCTAAAGATTCGGATCCCAAATATTTTTCGGATACCCCTAGATCAAATCTTGAATCATAGTCCTCCCTTTCCTTCACAGGACCTTTATTCCAAATCACCTCAACGACGTCTTCCTCTTTTGAAGACTCATGTGACTCCAAGTTCTATCAATCGAACATTTAATTCGATTCTTGAGTCACGGTCCTCCCTTTCTTCGCAGGACCTCCTTCATCAGTCATCTTAACGACCTCTTCCTCCGTCGAAGAGTTCCATGACTCGGATTACCTCTAGTCAATCATCTAATTCAACTCCTACATCACAACTTAACGAATGGCTATGTGATCCTATTTTCTCTCCCACATTAGGTCATCTTCTAGAAAAAACGATCTAAGTCCAAATCTAAATCGTCCATTCATGAGACACCCACCACCAAGCCTACGTCATCTCTTGAGTCGTCTTCTACTATCAATCCAAATCACATGCCTCTTTGGCCCTTGATCCATTTCAACCATATCGTGTCATTTCCTCAATCATCTTCTAAAGATCAATGTCTGCAACCACATTGAACATTACAAGAAATCTAT
This sequence comes from Taxus chinensis, assembly GCA_019776745.2. Taxonomy (NCBI): domain Eukaryota; kingdom Viridiplantae; phylum Streptophyta; class Pinopsida; order Cupressales; family Taxaceae; genus Taxus; species Taxus chinensis. The sequence goes on from CM034146.1 coordinate 776,311,263, forward strand.
GTGCAAAGATATCTTTTCAAAGCACTATCAAAACTCTCTATGGGAGTGCTAAGGGTAGGCCTTCCCCTCATCTACATCATCGACCATCTTCATCTTCTTCTGTCAATCAATCTTCCCCTCTTGTCGAACATGTTTCTTCTAGTCAACCTTCTATGGCCAAAGAAAAACAACCTCTACTAATTGATTTCTCTCAGAATGAAGAAACAATCAGAGTACACGATGATATCCCTTTAGAGGATTGAAAACAAGGATTCTTTCTAGAACTCGATACACTCACATATTGGGGAAAAGAAGTTGATTCCTTTTATCAGAACATAGGGGAGGATCCTAAAGTCATGGAACTTGATTCTTCTTCTGGCATTATGTCTTCACCTTCCTCTGAGAATGAAGAGATGTCAGGGTCTAGCATTGAGCCATGGCCTATCTTCTCATTACCAAATCATTCATTATCTATCATCATTCCTCAATCAAAATATCTCCTTGGGTCACCGTAGAGTAGCCCATCGTCTTCTTCTATCCATGGGCCACATCCTAGTAGCCCTCCATTTTCTACTTGTGGGTCACCTCTTGGTAGCCCATTACCTTCTATTCTTGGGCCACGTCCAAGTATCCCTTCATCCTCTTCTATCTATGGGACCCCTCCCAGTAGTCCCTCCTCATCTATACTTGGGCCACACCCTAGTATTCCTTCGTCATCTTCTTATATTCTTGGGCCATGTAATTGTAGCCCAATTTATTCCATCTTAGGGCCATATTTTGTCATCCCTTCATCATCTTCTATTAGTGGCTCACCTCCTGGTAGCCCATCCTCTTCAATTCTTGGACCGTATCCTATTCATCCATCACATAATCCTTCTATCAATGACTGGGAAAATCCCACTATCATTTCTATCATTCCTATCATCAATCATAAACGTTCGCTTTCCTCTCCCACTTCTCGGGATTAGACAAGTCACGCGTAAGCTTATAAGAAACCCAAACAATTTCTTAATCAAGCTCAGATCAAAATGGCAAAGAGCTCTATAGCTCCCAACAAATCAAACGATCTTAAGGTTAAAAATCAAACGCAATTCAAGAATGCACATCAACGTAACCATCAAGTATGGCATAAAGTGCATAAACCTCTGGATGGGAAATTAAATCTCCCACATACGAAATCCATGTTTCAGGATAAATCACAGTCATTTGTTGAGTATGAGCTCACCTCGATCATCGAGATCAGGGAAAACATGACTCTTGATAAACAAACACACCTAGTCTCCCTTATCAAGGAAGTCGCAAACATTATTGTTGGATCTTATCATGCAAACTAACTTTGTTGGTCCCACCTTTCCAAAAACTATCAAAAAACAATTCAAAAATACAAAAAAAATTGAGAAAACATAAAGCAAAAATCAAAGGTACATTTTCTCAAACATTTCAATCAGGTATTGCATACACCTGGATGTTTCTTTCTTCCCTTGTTGTTATTCTACAAGTCTTCCTACCATTTTCATCCCTTAGGTGATATTCTGTTTAGCCTATTCGCACGCATTTTATGACATTTATCTCTATGGTATCCATTTGACCCTGGTCTTTTATCACCTTAGTAAATTAAAGAACGACTGACCTCTTAGAGATCCTATCACAATCAACATCTAATAAAATTATTGCGAAGAACTTTTGGACATATTTGTTGACACTAGCCATTGTTTTCATCACAATAACTTTCACCTCCTTCCATCAAGCCATCTATGGTTCTTAACCCCTTGTCAAACAAGAGAGCTGAAATAAGTTTTCAGAAAGCAAAAAGAAACAAAATAAATCAAGCTAAAAGCTAAAAGAAAAAATTAAATTGATATATTACTCTCTCTTGGGGTATTTCCAATCAACTCTATCAAGGCTATGGACACCTAACTGGCAGTAGAGCAATATTGTGATTAGAATCAAATTCATCTCCGTCAGGGCTATGGATGTCTAGCTAGCAATGGAGCAATGTACGGTTATCCTTCCACCCTCCATTCAAATAAATCACCTTTCAAAATCAATCATTCCTACACATTGGCTAGGGTGTCCTCACTTACTTTTCTATTAAATCTTCCCTTCAAGAGGTAATAAATTCCACGTGCACACACTGGATCTCTATGAGTAGGCAGGATTAGTATGTTACTAAGTGTCCTTTTTTGGACCTTGTTCAAACTCTTACTTTAGTCCATATCTCCTCTCATGATTAGTGCCTTTGGCTAATCACTTCTTCATCGTGCTTCTTCTACATTCATATCATTCACATCATTCTTCTACTTCGTTCAGAACATCCATGTGTATAAGATTACTTTTTTGCCATGTTTTTAGACACCTTTGTCCCCTTTCACAAAAACAATCTTCTCCTTCCTTTCTATCATGTGCTTTTAGGCCAACTTACACTAGGGGCATCCTTACTTCTTCTCAGCACTTCATTGGTTTATGTTCATCATCATGTTGAACCTATCCATAATGGCCTTGGGTCCCGCTCCTACCTGTGAAGAATTTGCCTTTGAATACTCCCACCTAATCGTTGGGGCATTTTTGCATCTTCACCTTTCTCATACGCATGTGGCCTTATGCCCTTGTACATCCCATTTATCGCTAGGGGCATCCATGCTCCCTCGTCTTCCTGTACATAGTTTCAAAAAACTTTCAAAATAAAAAACATTTAAATATGTTAGAAAAATCAAAACATTCAAATATGTTTCAGAAAACATCAAAAACAATATAAATCATCCTACAAAACGTCACTCTTTGGTTCTCACCTATTCATGTGCGTGACCCGCTGATCATCTTGATCTACCTCCATCAACAAAAGATAAGTTGCTTACTATGTTTGTACTCTGGGGCACAATAGGTTGCCTAGTACTATTTCGTAGTGCACATTGCTTTTTCATCGGACCCAAGTGTCCTTTGTTATTCCCTTTGCATATATCCTTGCTTGGGGCACTGTCATTAACCCTTGTCGTTAATTCAAATAGGTTGGAACTAAAGCTTGATAAGAAAAACATTACATCTTGTTTCATTGTTAGTTAAGCTTGTTTATTTTCTCGTATTGCATTGCATTATGTATGTTGCATGGAGTTAGGCATCTTTTACTTTCTCATATTGCATTGCATTATTTATGTTGCATGGAGTTAGTGCTTTTAGCAATGGACATTTGTTCGTATATGGCTTTCCATGTCATATTACACTTTTGTTCATTCTTTTTAATAAGGACCAATGATGAAGATCCTTGGCAATGTGATGAAAATAAAGTTGTTTAAAAGGCATTGGATGGATGTTAGCTCATTCCCTCTTCCTCATACTCCTTTTTCTTCTATATCCCTTTTCTTCTTCTTCACGCTATTCTTTCTTATGTTCTCTTTATGTCATCTTTTCGATCATCAATCAAGTTCTTATATCACCCTATTGACAATCGAGGGGGCATCCTCCATTCTACTCATTTTTTCTTCTTTCCCTTCAAAATTTTCTACGTTTTTATACTTGTCTACTTTATTTTAAGTGACATCGCTTATGTCACCTCAAAGAGGGGAAAATGTAGACACTTGAAATATGCTTATACTTAGCATTTCCTCCAATTCAATCAATTGACGACACTTCGTTAATTCCCCACTCTTCGCTCCATTCTCGGATGCCCTTTTACGACACCTCTTTTGGTCATATTCCTCCTATAATCAACTTGTTTGACTAATATCTCTCTTATTAGCTAAACATTCCTCCTTTCGACCATTCAGAACCCCCCTAGTTCTCTCTAGACCACTTCTATTGGCTTCGTAGGCTATCTATCAACCACAATTGATTATCCAGACCCCTCCCAACTCTCAAAGAGTCTCTAATCACTTGCTAATCAAGTTTAACTAGCCTAAACCCTAGTTAACTAGCCTAAACCAAGCTTATCTAAGCCTAAAGCATGTTTATCCTAATCTAATCTAAAAGAGCTTTTTGAGCTTTAGTCCCACATGTACCCAAATTCCAAACTCTCCCAAGTGAAAAACTATAAATAGAAGGGTCACCCTCCCTTTCAAACTCACAACTTTACATAGCACAAAACAAAACCAAGCCTAAGAAAGCTTTGAGATCTCATTTGTATTAGCTTTAAGCTAATTAGACATTTGATCTTAAGCTTACTTCCTCCATTGTTGAGCTAACACCTCCATTTGCATCCTTAAACCAAGTTTTGAGTAATATGGAGAGAACCATTGGCCTTGAAGCCATTAATGGTGAGACTTCATTCTTGAAAGCTTGAAAACCATAAACAATTAATCACCCCTTTGATTGCTAAGTTGATCTTATTATGTTCAATTTCTTAATTAAGTAATCTAAAGAGTAGAGAGTAGTATATATGCTAGGTTTTGATGTTTTTGTCAAAGTTATGATGCATGTATAGGATTAACTCTTGTTTATCTTGTATCTCATGGTGCATAGTTGAGTTAGCAAAGCTTTGAGGTTCTTTAACCTCATTCCATAGCTTTTGTGAAATTTTAGTGCATACATACGCAATTAGTAAGACTATAAAACTAGAGACACAAAGTTCCTCAAATTCATCAATCAAGAACACAAATTTCCTTCTTGGTTGTTCAAGATCACTATGCTTGCAAAGTTGTATAGTAGAGAGGATAGCGGAACATATATAAAGATAGAGGAAATGTATCTCTTATTTCTTAGTGTAGTAGTGATACAAATCTCAATAACATACAACAATCCACAATTTTCGACCCCTTTGAAATGGAGAATCCATTCCAATTTATAACATTACAAATTGTCCTTTCATATCCCCACCACATGTCTTTTCTCCTTCCCTCATCACTTGTGACCTTCCACATTCCTAGGAAACAAAAATGAGTCTTTTTCATATTGATGAAAAATGACCCTTACAATGTTGAATTGAAGGTCACTTAAGTGAATAAGACAAAATAGGGAAAAAAAATGCATTTTCAGTAAGGAATTAGAATATAGGGAGATAAGAAGGAAGAAAGCTAGAGAGAGAATGGTTGAACAATCCGATGAAGATGAAGCTTTTGTTGATGGAGAACTAGCCATTCATGATCTTTAAGGGAGAGTTCCTAGAATGAGCTCATGTCTTTTGAGGAAATGATTCATGGATGAGAATATTGACCTATAATCACCTATTAAACTGAAACACTACAATTTCATATGCTTCCTCCTGTTGTGAGATGCGAGAACACTCCAAAGTTTTAAATAAGTGTTTAGAAACATTGTTGCGAGGCATTGCAAAGTGAACTTGATACGACCACTAGAATCACCCATGATGTTCCTCTCCTTTCATGCTTCTCATGACTATCGCCTTAATGACATGAATTTTAGTGTTTTAACACCCACATAGGCTTTATGATGTTCTTGATTTCACTTTTTTCCTAAGTGACCATATGTGGAATCAAAACACCGTGGTTGCAAATTACTCTTCTGATGAGATGCAGAAACAATCCAAGAAATTGAATTAGTGTTAAAGAACATTGTTATGATATCTACACTATAATGGAAACATGATGATTTCTATAGCAGGAGTTAGGACATAAGGATCACTTTCTCACTTCTCTAGGCATTCACAATTCACTTATGTGACCAAGAGCCAACTCCACGATGCTCAAAAAATGTATGCTTATCCTCCTCTTAATGATATGGATCTTTATCATGCGGGGTGAAACGATTACCCCTAAGTGAAATTCTTGGCATGTTGCCACCTATTGGAATGGAATGAGATGATGGCAATGTCCTTCCTTCTTGAGGCATGATCACACTACAAGGTTTTAGATGACTGTTTAAGAATGCTACCAAGTGGATGGTAGCAAATGAAACAGTGATGATTGCCCATTCTTGTAAATATGATGCTTCAAATGAAGATCATAACCTTCTTACCTTTCTTGGCTCCAAAATCTTCTCTGAAAGGAATCATCCTTAGAATTATCATGCACTTTCTTGCTCATATGCCCCTTAAAGAAATCAATAATTTCTTTGTCTTTTACACATGATGGTCTTGAATACCTTGATGACTTGATTAGCCCATTTTGACTTGTTTCTAGGATAGATTTTTGACATGATGATATATTCATGATACAATGATCTTTAACTTACTCCATGGGCTTCCCATTTCACTTTTGAACATGATGACTCCTTTGCAATTCACTTGATCTAGATGTCACATGGTTGAAGAAATATTCATGGTGCTTGGACATCTTCTAGCCTAATTAATCCTCGTGGAGATAGGGTTCCTCCTCTTGATAGCAAGAATGGTCCCTGAATGGAGCTTGAAGGAATGAATGAGAATGAGTTCCACATTTTTGTCCTCCATACTGCATTGAAACAATGCAAATTCTGCCTCCTCCGACTTGAAATATGTGAGCTCATTATCAAGTGTGGATCAAGTGTTTAGAAACACTTCTCAAGGTATACATTACCTATGATTACTTCCATCCTCACTCACAATGAGCTTCTCTCACCACGCTTATGATAATTGTCCTCTTGATGAATTTGAATTCAATAGAGCTCTTGATTCTTGTAAAACTCTTCACTGACCTCATAATGTTCATGATTTCACCTACTACACATTGATGTGCTTTGATTTATTCCTTAACACAAATTTGATCCATATGATGTCCTTTTCATGAATTCATAATAACTTCCTTTTTCCCTAATGGGGAAAGAGTTCCTCAAATCGTACCATGCAAAAACCAACTCAAAATGATGTTTAGGATTTTACAGGGGTGGGTTTCTTTTTTGTTTGGGCCACGAAACAACTTCTTGACCTTGTGATGATGGGAAAAAATGACAATATAAGCAAAATGGAAGTTGGCACAACTTTCAAGGATCAAATCTAGGACTATCTATTTTTAGTAGGTAAGGTCCATAACTGCGATTTTTAGCAAATTTCATTGTTTTTGCCTCCTAATGCCCCTAACTCACTTGGATTATATAAATTGATGAATATTTACCATTTTAGAAACATTCTATTTTTAGATACCCACTTTTCCTGAATATTGTTATTTTTATAAAGTTCCCTGAATTACCCTTTTTTGATGTTTCTTGCTTTTTCAGCATATCATGAATGTCAAGAATTCATCACTTTAGGAAAGTTACTAGTTTTATAAATATATTGTTCAAATCACATTCTATTTATAGAAACTTTACGTAGTTGTTTTAGGTTGCAATGAAACTACCATCAAAATGTTCAGTTTTGCACTAGAATCTTCTACTCCAGATTTCATTAATTTTCATCTATCGGATCTTCGGGAAATTGAAAAAGCAAGTTCTTAGGCTTGAAATTTAAATTTGTTTTTGCAAAAAATATATGGCATCAATGGATTTTCTGATACATTCTTCCCAAAGGCGTTTTAGAGAGGAAACTACTGGCAAAATTTCACATTGATCAGACTCCCAGTTGAAAAGATATTTTCAAATCTTTGTTTTTGGTGGCTATAGATGTCTGGAGGGATTTTAACTGCATCTTTATATAAAAATAGAGTTCTTAAGGGTATTACAAGATAAAATTTCATGAAAAATGTTTAAATGTTGGATGAGTGATGAGCTAAATGAATTTTAAATTGTTTCTTAATCACCCTGTTAACTACACATCGAAGTTGGGTTGAAGCCAGTTTTGGATGAAGTTAAAATTTGGTGCTAATGGTGTAATGGGGACACAAAGGACACCAAATTTCACCTTGCAGCAATATTTTGACATGTGGAAACTTTAGTTTCAATGAGAATGAGATGCATTTAACTCCACTTTAACCTAGCACACTTAACTTAACTGCGTGTGGGGGTTTGTGCTTGAGTTGCACCATGCCAAAGGGAAAAAAGAGACAACGAGGACACCTAGGAAACCAAATTGCACTTTGGAGAAAGGTGTTGACATGTGGCATGGTGGAAATTTGGCTAAGTATGGATTATAAGCTTCTCCCTCACTCTTACACACCTTAACTCAACTTAGACTCAATCCGGGTTAACCAAACTCATGTGGAGGGTCTATGAGCTTCATAAATTCATAGGGTGAATTTTTTTGTCCCCCCTTGTTCCCTTGGGGCATAGGGATTAATTGGGACACAAAAGTATGTCATAGCTAAGAACGGAAAGCCAGTTTTACACCAGATGTCTAGAATAGTTTTAAAAAAACTTTTTTTTTCACCCCAGAGGCTTAAGATGATGTTTTGGGGTCAAATCATATATGGTTTTTCCTCCAAAAGCATTCTAAGATCAATGGAACTAGTTTCCAGACGTTATCCTACTTGAAAATCAAATTTTTGGCCCATGTTTATTCATAACAGAGAGAGGAAGTTGCAATGTTTGGACTTCTTCATGAAACCTTCACATCTCAAATAAAAATTGATGTTCCCAACATGTATATAATTCACATGGCTTTTCAATGCCTATTTTATTTCCTTCTAACTCTGTACAAAGCTCCGGGAATCAGCTAGAGAAGTCAGGTTTCATAATTAGGGTGTTTGTTCCTTGCACCTTGAAAACCCGTTTTTGAGTACATTGCTCCTGAATGTGGAAATATTTCCTAAATATTCTTAAATCACCTCCAAAACTTCCAAAACTCACTGAAATCCTCATATGCTTAAGACCCGCCTGGAGGGTGTCTAATTAGCTCCAAAATGGCCAAAATTTGTATTTTAGGCCTCCGGAGGAAGTTATCTTCCATCAAGTCACATTGAACTCATCAATATTCTTATTCAATCATCCCAGCACATTGAAACAAACTTAAAAACCCTATTAGCACTTTCCTCTAAGCCAAGGGAGAGATTCAAGAGGGTTGGAGGGAAAAACTTCACAGTGTGGCTTGGTTTTCATGGTTTGATTTTTGAATTTTTGGGTTGGTTATTTTACATGACAACATGGTATGGTCTTGGTTATCGTACATTTGAAAACTCAAACATATTTTTTGATGTCTTGACTAGTGGTGAGGAAACTGAATCTGACGATGAGACATGGTTCCACCCAATTGACTCTTTGATAACCTTGTTGAAACAAGCCTATTAATTGAAATCTTCTCCATAAATATCATCAAATTGGACCTTGTATATCCTACCTCAATAAGTCGGGACCAACTAAATCATATCTCTATGGACCTCTTTCAAAACAACGAGTCTATTGAAGAGTTTTTCGAGACATGGGATCATAGCCCCCTTTCTGATCAAATGAAGGGATTTAATATTGACCTTGATGCAACTTACTACTTTGGCAAGGAACTAGAGTACCCCAATCCGCAATAAAGTGAAAATCAAGTCGAAAAAATGAAAAATGAAATCTCTCATAGTGAAATCCTTGTTGAGGCGCTATTGGAGAAACGCAAAAGAAAAAAAAAAAGAAAAAAGGGACATATCTCCTAGTGAAAACCTTTCCGAGGCACTAGAGAGGGGACTCTCATTCATCATCAACTGAAGATTTACATCAACCAATGACATTCTTTTTCAAAAAAAACACATCTAAAATGTTGGTTGAAGAAACCATAGAAATTAACACTAGCACACATGAGAAGCCAAAGATTTTACAACTTGGCACAATTATGTCAGATCAAGAAAGAGAAAAGTTCACAATGGTCCTTGTGGAATTTCAAGATATTTTTGCATGGACTTACAAGGATATGCTAGAATTAGATCAATCTCTCGTGGTACATCACATTGTGATGCATCTAGATACAAAACCTATCAAGCAAATATTAAGAAAGATGCATCCCAAAGTTGCATTACTTTTCAAAGATGAACTTCAAAACTTTTGGAAGCCGACTTCATTCGACCTATAGACTATTCTACATGGACCTCAAACATCGTACATGTGGCTAAAAAAACTCTGGGTATAAAAATTTGTACAAATTTTCGTGACATCAATAAGGCATGTTCAAAAGATGACTTTCCTTTACCACAAATTTATATGATCATGATTCAACAACAGGGCATGAAATGATTCCCTTCATAAATGGCTTGTCTGGCTACAATCAAATTCGGATTTCAGAATAAGATCAACATTAAACAACGTTCACTACATCATGGGGCAGGTTTTATTATAAGGTCATCCCTTTTGGCCTAAACAATGCAGGTGCTACCTATCAGAGAGCGATGGCGGTCATCTTTCATGACATGTTACATGATATCATGGAGGACTATGTAGACGACATCCTAGAAAATTATAAAACGAGAGTAAATCATCTAGCAGTATTGTGGTGTATCTTTGAAAGATTACAAGAATATAAATCAAGACTTAATCCCAAGAAATGTGTGTTCGGTGTAACATCAAGAAAATTACTAGAATTTATTGTTTCACGAAGAGGCATAGAAGTAGACCCCAAAAAGGTCAAGGAAATCATGGAAATGCCTCCTCCCCAAAATCTTATCCAACTAAGGGATCTTCAAGGAAAGATTCAGTCAATCAGAAGGTTCATTTCACAACTAGTAGATAAGTGTCGTCATTTCAATCCGCCATTAAAGAAAGATGTACAGTTTCGATGGAACCAAGAATGTCAGGATTCTTTTTCTAAATTAAAAGTATATCTATTAAGGCTACCGATTCTCATGCCACCCATATCAAATAAACCAATGCTTCTCTACACATCTGCTACAGAACATGCAATAGGGGCATTGTTGGCACAACATAACGATCAAGGGCAAGAGCAAGTAGTCTATTATGTTAGTAGAGCACTTATTGATCGCGGGCTTAAATATTCATTGGTTGAAAAAGTGTGTTTAGCAGTAGATTTCACATTTCACAAACTATGACACTATTTTCTCAATCACACAACCAAACTCATTGCAAAAGTAGATCCACTCAAATATCTACTATCTAGACCCATTCTCATAGGCAAAATGTCAAGATGGGTCATTATACTTAGTGAGTTTGATATCAAGTTTGTCAGTCAAAAGGTAATCAAAGGATAGGCTCTTGTAGATCAACTCGTTGCATCACCTCTACCAGGATCAGAATCTCTTCATTTCAAATTCGTAGATGAATAACTTTTGTATGTTGATATAGTACCTTCATGAACCCTATATTTTGATAGATCTTATAACGTCAATGGATCAGGAGCTGGTATTTTACTTATCACACTAGATGGTAACGTTATTCCAAAATATTTACACTTGTCCTTCCCCTACACAAGCAATATTGCATAATACAAAGCCCTCATAGCTGGAATGAAATTAGCAATCTCATTGAATCTCAAAGAGTTAAAAATATTTGATGATTCCCATCTCATTATCTAACAAGTCACAAGTGAATACCAATTCAAATATGACAAGCTCATTCCTTACAAACCCATGGTGGGGTACCCATGGCGGGTAGCCTTAGAGGTTACTTTCAGTTGATCAAATTTGAACAAGTTCCTCACCTTCAAAATAAATCGGTAGATGCTATGACAACTATTGGATCTCTTTTCGAGCTCAACTCCCATCAGTCACACACTGAGTTTCTCGTTGAATATATTTTGGTTTCAGCCTATGATTTTTCATGAATCAACCATGGTCTATGAGATAGTTGGTCCTGAAAATCCTTGGTATCATGTCATTTACACTTTCATCCACGACCACACTTATCCAAAAAACATGAACTCTCAAAATAAACAAGCCTTAGCACAACGTGTTAAACCATACTTGCTTAAACCCTTTATTGAAGAGGTTGTGAGAGGACTCTATTACGATGTCTTAAACAAGATGAAGTGCTCCAAACCTTAGAAGAGGTACATATTGGTAATTGTGGAGCACATACGAAAGGCACAGTGTTAGCAAAGAGGATCTTACACATCATTTACTATTGACCTACCATGTAGTCTAATGCATGTAAATTTGTTAAGAAGTGTGTAGCTTTCTAAACACATGGAAATATCATCCACACACCTTCTCAAGTCTTACAACCAATCTCTACACCTTGGCCTTTCTCCCGATGGGGGCTCAATCTTATAGGAAAAATCAATCCCGTCTCATCTGATGGCCATAAGTTAATTATTACTACCATAGAGTATTTACCAAGTTAGAGGAAATGCTTCTCACCTATGATACTAGCAGTAATATTTCCAAATTCATATTTAATCACCTTATTTGTTGCTTCAGCTCTCCATCCTCTCTTGTTATAGATAACAATAAGTCATGCAAAAATAAAACCATTAAAGCCTTAGCCAAACGCTTCAAAATTCAACTTCATTGGTCTACCCCTTATTATCCCCAATGTAATGGCCAAGATGAAGCTTCTAACAAGACATTAAAATCTATCATGGAAAAAAATGTTGAGAAGCATGCTCGCAATTAGCATACCCAAGTATATCCTACCCTTAGGTCCTATCATACATCCTTTTGTACCCCTATAGGAACCCATCCATTCTCACTTGTATACAACTCTGAAGTTGTGTTACCTATAGAGGTTGAGCACCCATCACTTTGTGTATCCCTTTAACATCTGATCAATGAAGATGACTATCGATAGGATCTTCTTACAGAGCTTGATCTCTTAGATGAAAAGTGGCTCAATGCTTTGGACCATCTAAAAGTGTATTAGAATTAGCTATGTCGTAGCTACAACAAGAAGATCAAACCAGGAAAAATTCGAGATCGGCGCCCTTATTTTAAAATAAAATCAAAAGAATACAACCAAAGATTGAGACAAGAAAGGAAAGTTTGAAACAAATTGGTTGGGTCCTTACCTTATCACTGAAAAATTCAGATCTGATGCATACAAGTTATCCACTCAAGATGGTGAAGAGCTTAAAACCCATGAATGTGGTTCATTTGAAGAGATTTTATTTTTGAGCCATAGATACATACCTCTCATGCTCAGGGCATTTTTAGCACATTCACTTATATAATTCCTCCATCTTGTCCATCTTATTGTTTCATCCCAAACCGGTTTCTCTTGTTTGTTCCTTGTATTTAGGACATGTACCATCTTTTATCCTATCCATTTTCACTCACATACATCCCTTAGTCTTCATCAACCTTTATGTGCTTGCATATGCTTGGGTGGGTCCCGAATCACTTTATTGCATTTCATCAATTGTTACAATTAGGTCAAAACAAATCAACACAACACAACAAAACCAAACTTTCAACTCCTATCCTAGTGATCGTTTCAACCATCTTACGACTATCACAACAAATCATAAAACCCCTTGCACATACTCTTGCTTAGGGGCACGTGAAATCAATCACCTACCTCACGTATATCCTCACATGGAAATTCAACTATCATCTTCTCTCTTGCATGCATCATTGCTTGGGAGCAATGACCCATTCAATCTTATATAACACTTCAACAAGATCCAACAAGACTATCATTAGGAGTTGTTTGACTCTACTCTTCAGTCTGATCCAATCCCCTTGCATGAATCTTTGCTTGGGGGCATCTAAATCAGCCCAATTATACATATGGAGCACATTAGGGGCATAGCTAATTGTCTTTAGGTACAACTGTGTTGCATTGTTGTTATTATTTCTTGACCAATTACACGTATTTAGTTAACATCTTGGTTCATTTATAACCATGGTGCATACTTTTACTATGTATATTGGGTTTTTTTTCCTTTGTCTTTTGTTTTTCTTTGGGACCAATCACAAGTATTGTTTTATCATCTCGGTTCATTTATAACCTTGGTGTCTACATCTACTATGTGTATTGGGTTTGTTTCACTTTTTCTCTTTTTGTTTGTTGTGTGTGTGTGTTTGTTTATGTACCTAATGGGTTAAACATCACAAATCTTTAATAATCATGGTGACAACTCTATTATGCAACAACAAAATAAGGTTTCTCTAACTTTCACTATCTAGATGGAAGCTCATGCTACTAGCCAAATCCCTCCCATCATCCTTCTACTCCTTGAATCATATGCCTTTTCCTTCTTCCTATCATGCAGTTGTCCACCACTTTTTTGTGCCATCCATTCGCTTGAGGGGCAATCCTTTAGCATAATCCATACTCGTTGGGGCATCTAAATGCTTCACCAAGACATATTTAGCAAGTCCATCATGCTTCATTGTCATCCGCTCATTGATCTACATGTGTCTACTATCTTTAACATGTTATTACTTCAATAACACTTTAAAGAGGGGAAAATGTAAACACCTTAAAAATGCATACATATTTCTAGTCATTCCTAATTATCCCTATCATTTTCATAATATGCCAAATCAATTCTAGAATGCATTCTAGATCATTACCCTCTCACATTCCATTAGATTTCACACGTCCCTATAGAACTAATTTAATTAAAAGGCATTCTAAATCACTACCCTCTCACATTCCATTAGAATTCACACATATCCCTTTAGAATTAATTTAATTCATTCTAGCATGTTTTACGCATACACTCACATCCCTTGGTTAATTTAATCATTTATTTAAATGAATAAATAGTTAATTATCCACTCACTCTCCACTTATCTCCACTTCACCATCCAACTCACTCAAGTTGAATTAGCTCACTCCACTCAAGTTCTAAAACCCTACAAAAGTGGAAGCAAAAATATTCACGTACAACCACCTTCTCGAATAAAATCAAAAGCCAACTAAATATTCATTTCCCCTTAAATAAATATTCAAACCATCCAGCTGCACAGACCAAATCAACTTGTTAATTCAGGAAAATGCATTCATTTCCCTGCAATTCATTCAAACATTGATCCACAATCAATGGTTTTCCCTTTAGCTATAAATATGAGGCTCAATCCTTCACAATTCATTATTAGAAGTTTTAAGCTTTTGCAACAACGCTCTGCCCATTTGCCAACATACTGAAAGTATGTCCATTTGATAACCCATTGCTCATAGCATTATTCTTCCATTTGGAATCATGTTGGAGCATCCACAATCAAATTGTCCAGAGATATCCAACAAGTGTTGTACTTCGTTCCACACTTCAACTATCTCATCTGAGGTTGCAAGAAGACTCAAAGGAAGGTTTGCATTTGTTTCTCATTGATTATTTCTTCATTGCTTTCAATTTTCCTTGTACACATTGAGCAACATGATCACTAGCATTGTTCCTCCTATCACCAGTTTTCTACATGGCTTTTGGACACTCAAATATGCACTGTCCATTTTCTCCATAACAAATACAAGTTCCATTGAATCCTCTTCCTCTTTTGCATCCTCTTCTTCTTCACTAAGATGTACATCCACCTCTTTATGCATGACTTTGCTCATGTAAGTTGTTTGGCTCTCCCTAATACGTATGATTTTGGGAAGCACTATATAAACTTCTCCCTTTACGTCGAAACTTTCCCTTTCCCCACAAGTTATTTTTCCTTCAAGATAACTTTTCCTTCACCTTTAGCATAAAGTAATAGGCATGTTCCACAAATATCATCCTAATCAATTGAGTTACTCTTGAATCGAAATACATAATCTGCTAACATACTTTTAAATCTTTTCTACATGGTCCTCTAATGTTGAGCCGATAGAACTCCTCAATGTACTCATTCACACTCAATTCCATCTAATCTAAGTATAACAATTGCTTTAACAAATGAGACTTGTAATCCACATGCATCAACTTAGCTTTCAACTTTGTTAACATTCAATCACATTTCTTGAGCTTAATTTTACTTCTTTGAACTATCTTGGTCTGTGTATGATCCCAACACAAGGATGCATATCCCTTCAACTTGGTAATTGCAAATTTTAATTTCTTGTTTTCTTTTACACCCTCATACCTTAAGTATTTGGACCTCATTTCTTGGATCCAATCAACTAGATCTTCATTGTAGATAGAACCAACAATGGTAAAGATCTAGTCGGAAGACAACTTCAACAAAGAAGCCAAGAACAAAAGATCTGTAGAAAAAAGAGATTGCAATTATTGATCTCTCTCACATACAACCCAAGGAATGGTTCATGCCAATAAATAGGAAAGTGAGAGGGGAGAAAAACCTTCTAAGGAAGACTCTAGAAGAGGAGGTTTCTAGAGAAACCTAGAGAAAAAATTTCTAGAGAGAATTCTAGAAATTGGAAGAAGTGGAAGAAAGTGCAACTCATCTTGATTTATGACACAAACGACAAAATAGAATGTGCACCCTAATTAATTAATAAATACTAATTTGAGCTTAATATTTATCCTAACACCCTCCCTTAAGCAAAGAATTAGGAAGGTTAAAACACAACGATGGGTCTCGGCTACTAGGCCATATTAGGTACCCATGTACATAATAAAATGAAGGAAGGACTTCATGGTGAATCCCCCCAAGGATAACTTCTTTCACCCCAAGAAAGTCTCGTAAATGAAGATAAGGAGTTGTTAGAGGTTTAGTGAAAATGTCAGCAACTTGGTTAGCAGTAGGCACAAACTCAAGTGAAAGGACTCTCTCATGTATCAATTATCGAATGAAGTGCATGTGTATCTCAATATGTTTCGTATGTGGATGTTAGATTGTACTGCAAGAAATAATAATGGTACTTCGGTTATCACACCAAAGAGTAGTAGGAACATATTGTGGAAGACCAAACTCCTCAAGAAGTTGTCAAATCCAACTAGCCTCCTGACTAGCTCGAACTGCATCTCGATATTCAGCCTCAATCAAAGATAATGCAATAGCAGTCTGCTTCTTACATCCCCATAAAACTGGACCAGAACCAAGATGATAAACAAATCCAGAAGTAGATCTACGAGTCTCAACATCACCTGCCCAATTTGAGTCAGTATATCCAATGAGCTGTGAAGATCCATGTGGTGTATAATGTATGCAAAAGTTTAAAGTGCCTCGAAGATAATGCAAAATACGCTTAACCGCTTTCCAATGACTCTCATAAGGCTCATGTGTAAAGTGAGAGACAAGGTTAACAGCAAATGTGATGTCGGGGCGAGTGTGTGTCAAGTAGAGAAGACTTCCTACAAGTTGCCCGTATAGTATGGGATCAACTAGAGGAGTCTTACAATTAGCAGATAAAACACCACCTGACTGAAACGGATTAGGAGCAAGCTTGCAATTAGCCATATGAAACCAATGAAGTAAATCACATGCATACTTTTGTTTTCCAATAGAAATCCCCTCGGAAGTGTGATGAACTTGCAACCTAAGACAATAGTGCAGAAGTCCCATGTTAGTCATATCAAAATGCTCCATCTATCTGTGTTGAATGTCACGAATGAGGGAATCTGAACTGCCAGTGAGAATGAGATCGTCAACATAAAGGACCAGTATCAAAAGAGTATCCCAATTCAGCTAAATGTAGACAGTAGTGTCTGAGTGGAGCAAAAAAGAATCCATCTTCCCATACCAAACTCGTGGAGCTTGATTGAGACCATAAATAGAACGATGGAGTTTGCATACTAGTGAAAGGTCTTGCACAAAACATGGAGGTTACTCCATATAGATCTCCTCATGAAGATCACCATGCAAAAAGGCACTCTTCACATCCATCTAGTATACAGGCCAATGATTAGCTGCAACAAGGGAGAGTACAACTCGAAAAAAATCCATCTTAGCTACAGGGACAAAAATCTTGAAGTTATCAATCCCCTCTAATTGTGAAAAACCCTTTGCAAGTAAGTGAGCCTTGTACCTATCAATAGAACAATTTGTTGCATACTTGGTCTAATAGACCTATTTACATCACACAAGTTTTCTTCCCTTAGGAAGAGGTACTAAGTCCCAAGTGTGATTCTTCAAAAGTGAAGAATACTCCTCATGCATAGCAATCTCCCACTCTAGTTTAGTAATAGCCTCAGAAAAGTAAACTAGATCATCTGAAATAGCATGACTAAGAAGAGTCATACCATAAATTTGTGAGGGTGTCTGACGAGGTAATGAAGGATCACCAACCATAGGACCAGTTGAATCCAAAGTGGATTATGCACATTTGGGCATGGTGTGAGAAGCATTTGGCAAAGGAGCTTGTACATGTGCATTGACTAGGTCCTCATCATCAACATATGAAAGCATATCAGAAGGAGAAGTATGAGCAACAAAGAATGGATTGCTACAAGATGAGGTCTCCACAAAAGAATCACTCTCATCGAAATGAACATCCCGCCAAAATAAAACATCATTAGTGACAAGGTCATGAAGGCGATAAGCCTTAATAGTCTCACAATAACCAACAAAAATAAGTAATTGGATTTTCTTCTCTGTAGACTTGTGTTTGTCATCAGGAACAAATGCCCATGCCTTACTTACAAATACATGAAAATCACAAACAAGTTTTCCTCCAGACCAAGCTTGCATAGGAGTCTGGTATCCCCAAATTTCATCCTGAAATCTTAGACTACCCTATTCAAAAAAAATTCGCACTTTTAAAATAGTGGGTCGTTTTGTGTTTTTATTGCCAGAAAGTTCATGTATTGTGTCAAGATATTTCCAATGAGCCATATTAGCCATTTTCGCCAAATACCCAAATGCCTAAAATTGTTATATTTTGTCGTTGGGATTTACCTGCGGGAAATTTGTATTTAATTATTTTGAGCCCCATTTGAGACAAATTGTGCTCCGGTTTAACCCTGTTGTGATCATACATATCATTATTCCCATATACCAGTAGGGTTTTAACCATGAATGCATTCTGGGCTTTATTTGTGACTTCTGGCAACGTTTTGTGTTTTTTATGTTTTCCCGTTTCGTTTTCTGTGAAATTTCTCTAGATCAATTCCTTTGCCGGCTTGGCCTGATTCTTGGCCTGGAGTATCTGGAGGTCACCTATGCACGTTGTGTCAGAAGGAATTCGCCATCGGAGGTCTGGTTCTCTTGGAAAAGATGAAGTCGTGCACCAAAAAGTTTCTTCTAGGTTGGCCTCATTTTTGGAAAAAGAGGGTTTGAAGTGGATCATGGGATTTTTGGAAGTAGCAGGTAGGTGGGAATTTTATATCTGCCTAGCAGGGTACTTTTTCCCATGGAAGCAACGTCACTTAAGTCACAATGGGAAAATCAGATGCAGCAGGTAGGCAGGAATTTCTTCCCTGCCTTGCAAGGTAAAAATTCCCATTGTGAAATAAAAGGAAAATCACTTAAGGCATTAATGGGATTTTATTACCTGCCTTACAAGGTAAATAATCTCATTATGAAAATCAAACAGCTTAAGTGAATCATGGGATTTTCGGGGCTACCTTGCAGGGTAAATAATCCCATTGATAATTGACTTTTAAAAATAGAAATTCCTTATTCCAAAAAGTGCGACCCCTTTAAGAAAAGAAAGGCAGCCTTGAATTAATTAATTTAATTAATTTCTTCTCCAATTTTGGCGTCCTGGCTTGTGGAAAAGTCAACAAAGGAAAGTGGACAGAAGGAAGTTAGAATTAGACGATTCTAAAATTAAATAAATATTATTTATTTAATGCAGCCCCTTCATGTCAAAAAGTGCGCCCCATTTGGGAGAGAAATAATATTTTTTTAAGTATTAAATGATTTAATTAATTCCTATTTTCAGTGGCTAAGGCCAAAGCATATTGCGAGGCTTGAGTTAACTAGAAGCAGAAGGCTAAAATTAAATAAATTTTATTTATTTTATGGCAGCCATGAGCATGCACAAAACAGGCGCCCCATTTGAAGAGTAAAGTTTATTAAATAATAAATTAATTATCAGGAATAGGAAAGACATTAATTAATTATAGAATTATGATGATTATATAAGCAGGGGCTGCCACAAGGATGAATTAATTAATTCAAAAGCAGAGAAGTACAGCCCAGACAAAAAGTGTACCCCATTTGGAAAGGAATTTTGCTCAGAAAAAAGGTGTAATTAATGCTGAAAGCTTCCAATTTTGGCGCATAGGTTGAAGGAGGTTGATTTGTGTCTGGATAATTATTTGCATAATTGATACAGGTGCTCAAGTGAA
Source organism: Taxus chinensis (assembly GCA_019776745.2). NCBI lineage: Eukaryota > Viridiplantae > Streptophyta > Pinopsida > Cupressales > Taxaceae > Taxus > Taxus chinensis. The sequence goes on from CM034146.1 coordinate 776,331,028, forward strand.
GTTGGTAAAATTCATGCTTGTTTTGCATGCAAATAAAACATCAAATATTGGGGCAGCAGGCTTGAATTATGCAAATTTTTATGATTAAAATCCATTGTTCATATTCCAGTTGCCATCTTTGTCTGAATTAATTGCAGGAATTCATTACAGGTGCTTTTATAAGAGAAAGGGAGCTTAAATCAATGTCTAATACACTGAACATATCCTCTGAATCTGAAGAATTATCCAGATCTGCACCGGTTGTGAAGAATTCCGGTCGAATAAGGAGAAAAAAAATTGTTCAGACAAAGATAGATATAGCCATAGCAAAGAGGGATGAAAAAGAGAGCACAACAGAGTCATACATCACTTCTAAATTTGCAAACATTGGAGACACGAATCTAGGTCTGGAACCTCTTTCCGAATTGATTGACAGATCCAGAGCAGGAAAGACTTCCCTCATGCGTGCAGTTAAACGCAGTGGAATTATTCGAGCTGCAGTGTTTCCATACACAGCCCAGTTGCCAGAGTTTGTTATGGAGTGTGCTAGGTCTTACAATCCATCATCCAGATCAGTCCGAGATACTACGGGGAAAACAATAATCTGGTTGGACGCACAGTTCATCAATTATTGTTTAAAGATTCTGTCATGAAAGGTGGTGACTTCTATTAGCATACAGGATGCCAGCAGCAGGTGGGAGAAGCATAGAGTTGACTGCGTGAATATAATGAACAACATATACATGAAGAAGCCCATATCTCCTTCCAAGTTCACAAGAACTCTTCTGCGGTCCAATCTGGCACAAGAGGTAGATGATATTGCCAAATTGTTATGCAGGATAAATGGCGAAACAAACGCTCACACCTTCCATACATGGATGTATGCTTTCATTATGACCATTGAAATTAACAAAGCAGATTCAATAATCAATTGGTTGAAAATCATTAGCGACAACATTGGTGAGCAACTCTGGAATGTGAAGTGTACTTTCAGCTTCAAAATGACTTCCTATTTGGTATACGCAGCAGCCTCACAAGGCATCTTCTCCAAGATGGATAGATGTGGTGTTCTTTCCAAGGACCCCATTTTCGAGTGCTACCCACAACTTATTGTACCTGCGTGCAGGAAAGATTTCAAAGTGGTCAACGATGGATTCTTCTACGAATTTCTTTGCAGGCTGGACAGGGACCTAAAGGCCAAGAGGGTGAGAAAGGAAGCGTGGGAAATTGTCCAGAAGTGGCAGTCGCTTCATTCTATTTGCGGATTTCACATACCTCAGGGTCACCGGCTTTTTTAGAGAATTGGTTAAGTTGCCCAGATATCCGAATGATAGATTGGTCACCATGGAGCTGAGCAGACAACTTGTGAAGATGCACGACCTTTAGTCGAAACGACACAAGTCTACGGGCTTCTTCTCGATCTCTATGGGCCATTATAGCTTTCAGAGCATTCATAGAGCTTGAGGAATGGAGGCGGAAATGTTCTCTAAGTACGAGCAAGAGTTCTTCCCAGCACGGCTTAACTTTGATCCATTTGGAGTAGCCAGGAAGATGATCTCCTAGGAGTATGTACATGTGCCTTCATTAGAAGATTTCTGGATGAAGTGCAAAAGTGAGTACGAGGTTAGAAAGAAAGATTTCAGCAAGCTATCAGCACAGCAAGTGTTCGACTTTGGATTAGCACGGATACCTATGGATCTTAAAGATGATGAGACTGTGTTACTTGACACATACCATCAAATGGGAGGAGATAGAGTTGTATTTCAGGAGAATGTAGGGGGCTGCCATACAATTGAGGAAAGGTCTGCCGCCGTTTTCATGAATACTTCAAACTGGTTGCTGACGAAGGGATACTGCCTTGATGAAGCATTGATGAAACAAGTCACGGGAAACTTCGGCACAGGAGATTCCCTCAAGAGGAAGCACGGAGGAGAAAGCAGCAGATAGCCCGAGAAAATGAAAGTGCACAGAAAGTCTCAATCAAAGGAGATCACTTCCATGGCTATGACGTTAGTTCTGGCTTCTCCAGCATCTAGTACTTTACCCACTGTTGCACCTCAACAGGACACTGCCATTCCTCAGTTGAATCCGGCAACATTCATCTTCTCTCCTCAGCCACTCCATTCAACACATGTTCATGAAGAAACATTGAAGTTGCAGATGGCAGAGTTTGAAAGAGCTTTGTCTTTGGATGATTCAGAGGATGGCAGCCACAACACTGTAGTGGTTTCTGATGGAGAGGAATCAGAGCGGGAGATAGTGGTACACTCGACAACTTCTCATTCTCTTAGAAGTAATTTCTCAGAATGGTTGACTTCGCAATTGGTTCCAGAGAATAGAGTGGAAATGAGCTTGGAGAAACACGACTTGCAGCTGCTCTTGAGTCTAGGCGGAAAAGACAGAAAACCTAAAGTTGCTAAGGTAACTTCAAGGTTAATCATCGAAGAGTCAGGGCAGAAAGTTGCTAAGATGTCAGTTCCGGCGGAAGGGAAGAAAGAGGATGAGCCCATGGCAGAAGACATAAAAGTAACAAGAGTACCCATAGGTCAAGCCACCACAGAAGGATTGAAGCAGGATACACAGACATTGATAGATGCTCTATTCCTTAGGCTTGACCGAGAAAAGACGGAGAAAGTTGAACTTCAGAAGCAGGGATCTCAGTTGTGCGAGATCATTGCCAAAGTTGTTAAATCTTCCACTCAGCGCATTTCAGCTCAAAAGCAAGTGAGTGATCATCTGATGCAGGAAATGGAAGATGCAAGCAACTAGGTGAAAGTTATTGACGAATGGAAAAGTCTAATCATTCATCAAGCTTATGTACAACTCCAGAGATGTTCCAGCCCGCCTGCAAGTTATGAAAGATGCAGCAGATCAGCTGAAGCAACTGGTGACAAGCATACTAGATATGAACACAGTTGCTGAGAGTAACCTGAGTCCTTTGGCCGAAATCAATAAGCTGTCGGGAGAAGTGTTGGCTGCAGAACAAATTGTGCCTGACGGATCAGTTGAGAAGGGGAAGCAGCTGGAGTTTGTAGTATCTTTCCGTTTGGAGATCTGCAGAATTATGTTGCAGAGGATGCAGACACTTGAGAGTATGGCATCGTCTTTGCCAGACAATATCATTGCTTTCACTCATGAGGAAGTGGTCGGAAATATTACTTCATACACGTGGATCATTCCTAGCAGAGTGCCTAATTCCCTGGAAGGGTCTCTTCAGATGGTGCAGAGGAGAATTGATGGAGCTACTAAGCCTTTCACGATGAATTCCATCAGTAGACTGGTGGCACTGCAATCGGATATTGCGAAGTTCGGGCCAAGCTTGGAGGATGTGGAAGCATGTATCAAGTTATTGAACGAAGGCTTGTTATAGTTCGGGATAGAAAAGGAAGTTGAGGCTAAGACAAATGGGAAAATGTTGAATTATATGTTTGACAAGTATATTCAGTATCAGAACAAAAACAAGATAAATGTTACAGCTAGCAGGACTTTCTTCTTCTATTCTTTCTTCTTCTATTTTCCACGTTCCCGGATGAAATTGTAAAACTTTAAAATTATTGGTTTTGAAACCATTTCTTTAAGTTATGTGGAAGGATTTTATTAGTTAAGTGATAGATGTGTCACTTGAGGAGAAGATTGTCAAATGTCATCTTTACTTCTTGTTTATGTTTCAATTCTGTTGAGTTTCTCATTTGTACTTTCTTTTCTACATTCTATAAGTAGAAGAAGAACCTTTAGGTTAATGATCTAAATTTGTAAGTAGCATTCTTGTGTTCCAGACTGTGCTGAAACCCTTGAGAGCCACTTGAAACAAAGGAATATAAAGGAGCAGATTTCAAGAGAACTTTGTGTCACGGTGCATTTTGTTTCTAGTTTTCTATCTTAGATCTTCTAATAAACTGTTATTTTAGATCTAGATCTGGAGTTGCCTTTGATTATAATTATGTGTGTTGATATCTATTGGTTTCTTCTATGTGCATGCAATCAACTCTGTTATCTATTGATTGGGTTGCACATTTTTCCTATTTCTTCCCTGTATTTTATTATTTCCTTCTTCTATAAATATTTCCTTTCTTAAACAGTTGCTTACTTGTTGCAGAGCTATACAGCTATGGTTCATGAGCTGAATAGTTAAAGTAAAACCCCCATATAGATACTACCATATTTTTATTGACAAATCTGACACGGGAGCCTCACTAGTAAATGAGGGAGATTTATCTCATGACTGCCTAGGTTTTTTAGCAATGCAGAAAATCTAGCCAACAGAGTCTTATTCCGCAAAGCCTTATGTATGATCCAGTTCTAAATGTAGTTTTGCACAATTAATTACCTCAACCCAATATCGAGGATCCATCTCCTTGGAATGAATCATGCACTTGGCCATCTCCTTTAAAGTATGATTATTCCTCTCAACCACACCATTATGTTAAGGAGTATAGGGCACGGGTAACTGATGTGCAATCCCATGCTCGGTACAGAAATCCTTGAATGCATTACTAACATATTCCCTGCCATTATCGGTGCATATCATCTTGAGTGGAAGAGATGATTGCTTCTCTATAAGATTCGTAAAGGCTTTGAAATTTTCAAAAACATCACTCTTGGACTTAAAGAAATACACCCAAGTCCAACAAGAGAAATCAGCAATAAATGTGAGTACATATTTGGCTCTAGAATAAGAACGAGTGGGAGAGGTGAGAAGATTACTATGTACCAACTCGAAAGGAGCTCATGCTCTAGTGGCCTTGCCCTTTGGAAAAGGGTCTTGATGTTTTTTTTAAAGCATACATCCAAAACAATGCAAGAAATCTTCAAAAGACTGGGAACTAGCTACATTGTACTCATCTTTTGTAAGTACTTGTAATTCAAGTGGACAAATCTCTCATGCCTGAATTTTCTCATTGAATCAGCGTGAGCAATCAATGAAGAACCTGTAGCGGGCTCAAATCTATCAAAATGATACAGATGAGCACTATGATCAACAACACATGTAGCCACTACATCTTGAGGATCTTTGATTTCTTTTATTACAACTTTATGTGGAGTAAATTACACAATTTTTCCAATACCTGAATTACAAATTTGATAGACAACAAATTAGAAGTAATTTTGGGAACAAGGAGTACATCAGTAATACAACCATCTTGTATCTGAACATTTCCTTTCCCCAAAACATTAACTCGAGAAGAGTTACCAACTTCAATATAGGAAGTGTTGCAATCAGAAACTGAAGATAGAAGATCTCGAGATTGTGTGAGGTGATGAGAAGCCCCTGAATCAATGATCCAATTATCATGAGATGCAGATATAGCTCAACCAGAAAGGAGTTTCCCTTTTCCTAATGAAGAAGAAGTGGGAGTAACAGAAATCTTATGTTGCTTAATTGCTTCCTCCAAGGCTTTCATCTTCTTGAAACATCTATTCTTTGAATGATTTGTGCCACCACAAAAGGTGAAAGGTCCATGAGTCTTCTTCTCTTTGGATTGTCCTTTAGGATTAGGATTGTTGAAAGACTTAATGGACTCAAAAGATGGATTAGGCTCAAAAGATTGAGAGGGACTATTTACTGATTTGGTGGAGGGCAAGGTCTTTGTTTTAAACTTGGGTTTGCCTTTCGAAGGGCTAGCAACAAGAGCGTGAGAGCTACCAGGAAGAGCATCAAGGGACATTAATTTGGTTTGCTCCCTAGTGAGGCGATCACAAAAGAGCTCAAAAGTAGGCCATTTGAATTGGTCACCAAGGGCATTCATAGCCTAATAAAAGGTAAGGCAAATACACTAAAAGGATGTTTCAACTTAGAGAGAATTAAAAATATAACTTCTTTATCAATTTTAGTTTTTCCTCCTGCTTGTAATTTTGAGCGAATAGACTTAAACTTGGACAAAAATTCTTCTATAGTGCCAAAATCAAATCGCGAAAGGAAGATAATTTTACATCTAATTGCAACAATCTGAATTCATTCACCTTACCAAAGAGTTCGGCAAACTTGTCACATGCTTCCTTAAGTGTGCTAAGGCCAAAAAGGTGGAACATCAAGCTATCGGAAATGTTCAACCCGATCAAACCAAGAGCCTCATCCTACTTGCACTCAATCAAATAGTGGTCTTTTTCATAAATGAAGGTTGTCCATTACCTAGCACCACGCACCACAAGCCCTTTGATTGTAATAATTGTTGCATCTTTGGTTCCTAGACATTATAATTTGAAGTATTAAGTGGCTCAAACAAACATGACTCCATAGGATAAAATAAGGACATGAATGGGCCTGGATGGACGTCGGGTACCATCGAAAATGCGTCCCAAGGCACAACAAAAGGTCCCTCCCAAAAAAGTCAAAAACTTAGTCCCCTGAATTGCAATAAAAATTGAACCAATAGAACAGAAATGAAAAATAAGTCACTTTAGCAAAAACGACACTCAAATCCATGCTATCGTTCAAAAGTTATTAGCAGATCAATTTCCTGTACAAAAGACTCAAATTAATTAAAAAATACTCCATGATTAAAAACGTTGTTAAGACAAAGGGAAAAGTGGTCGTGTGACCATTTGTTGGAACCGAGAGGAAACAAAGATCTCAAATCCGGTCTCGATTTACAAACAGCCCACCAAAAAAGTATTAATTGCCCCCAAAACACATTAATTGCCCCCAAAAAGCAATTATTAATAGCAAATGATTAAATAATAATAATTTTTTTAAAAAGATATAACTATAGGTTATGCCCAAAATTGATTTAATCAACCAATGAATGTGTTGTGTGCAACCAAAATGGTGATGACCAAATTTCAAAAAAACTTACGAATGAAATTTCACAATGGTGATTACAGCGTGAGGGTTGGCGAAGGTCTGAAAAGATCGGATATAAGTTGCAGTCACCCCCGAGCCATTGAAATGCAATGCTTCATTGATCATAGGCTAAGGACCATCCAATGTGGGAGAACGATTAACAAGGAGAGCATCTCGCTATGGGGAGGTCCGGCCAATTTGTAGAGAATGTCACATTCAAACACGCATTTCCAATGCTTCAATTATAATCAAGCAAAAAACAAATCCAAAACAGATCTGAAACCTTCGTACAACCCAAATCAACCCCTTTAAATTTGAGCAAGTCTCACACAATAGTGGTACGTCCAAGAGTCCAGACAGCAATATCTGGATCCATAGATTGTTCTAGAACGTTGAGGCAAGCAAACAAAGTTGAATTCTGTCCAAAAACAATGCAGAGAATGCAGAATATTGTGGGCAAGTGTAAAGAAAACTTCGAGACACTCAATGCTCTAATACCACGCCGGTAGAACCAACACAGACATAGATCTAGCCAAAAGACAACTTCAACAAAGAAGCCAAGAACACAAGATCTGCAAAAAACTGAGATTGCTATTATTGATCTCTCTCACATACAACCCATGGAATGGTTCATGCCAATAAATAAAAAAGTGAGGGGAGAGAAGAACCTTCTTGGGAAGACTCTAGAAGAAGAGGTTTCTAGAGAAACCTAGAGAAGAAATTTCTAGAGAGAATTCTAGAAAGTGAAAGAAAGTGCAACTCATCATGAGTTTTGACACAAAAGACAAAATAGAATGTGCACCCTAATTAATTATTAAATACTAATTAGAGCTTAGTATTTATCCTAACATTCTCGATCTAAGTTCCTAGAATAACATGGAACTTTTATTTACCACTTGCTTCCAATCCTTTTGATTGCACATAAGAATCGATCCTCTCACTCATCTACATGTTATGATTTAGCTTATTGATCTTCATGTGCTCTTCAATCTCCATGCCTTCAAACGGGCCTACGTTCCTCTGATCACATCAACATAGTCCACAAGTCTTGGTGCTATGTTTTCTCTAGCAGAAAACTCTACTTTGTGTGCCATCTTTTACTTCTTCACAATCTCTCAACAACAAGAATCTTTAACCTACCTCCACCTAATAACCCTAAATGTTAGAAGATGATTGCAACTACTTTCAAACCACACCCGTAGTATGGAAAGTAGAAAATCTCAAGATCACTCACTCAACTTAGATTGATGTTATATCAATCTCTTCAATAAGATTATGAAAACCTTGCTCTATTACCAAAAATGATGCATTCATGGGCAATGTTCCCATTGAAGGGTTGCCTTACATAGTGCAACCTATATTAGAGTTAGATCCACCGAAGCAAGGTGTCAGGCACAACCTTTAACAAAAATACTAGAAAGCTTTTTTAAATTAATGCAACGAAAGATGAAAGGCCTATGTATAATGGTATAACACTCTAATTCAATCTCTTTAGTAAGATTATGAAAACCTTGCTCTATTACCAAAAATGATGCATTAATGGTCAATGTTCGCATTGAAGGGTTGCCTTACATAGTGCAACCTATATAAGAGTTAGATCCACTGAAGCAAGGTGTGTCAGGCACAACCTTTAGCAAGAAGACTAGAAAACTTTTTTTAATTAATGCGAGGAAAGATGAAAGGCCTATGTCCAATGGTATAACACTCTAATTATAGTCTCATAATAAGACTAACAATTATTTTAAGAATTACAATCCTAGTCCTATCATAAGTTCATAAACTTTACAAAGCTTCTACAGAGTCATGTTTGGCTCAAATTGGAAATCTTACACTAGTCACAATCTCAAACTAGGATAGATCCCTTGCTCTTGGGAATTCAATAACTACGATCTTTCATACCCCTCCTATTTGAGAATATATATAAGCTTTTGGCATAAGGACAAAGATGTATAATGCAACTAATGATACCTTGCATAATAATTTTCATATCGTCTCGAGTGTCCATTGATTTCTTTTGGAAAATCATCTATGTTGGATTAGGCTAAATCATATCACTCAGTCCCTAGTCGCGAAGGACAAATCAAGGACCACGTGTGTTTGAACTAGATGTATTGATGTTGACAAGTACCTTGTCTAACACAAATCTTGTCATAACAACAAATGTGTGAGATCGCACATGAATACAAGGTTTCACAGCTTTATAGCGGTAAGAAATTTTTAGACATATTTTGTGGCTATGGGTAAGCATTGACAATCAATGCAAAGCATGCATGACACTTTTATACGAGTCTAGTGTTCCAAAATCCACGTCTTGGGATATTTTGCGTCTAAGACTAGCTTCGCATGATAAGGAAAATGGTGTGTTGTATTTGCAAAGCTTGAATAGAATTAGCAATGTTTTACGGCTTTGGTATTTTGCGTAAGTGAGACAATGTTACGTGGTTGAGGCTAAGCTTATACTACATGGGGTGATGATGTTGTGCAACTTTGACATTTTGTATGGGTCATGAAGTTTTGCACAGCTTAAACAAGTTTTCATGGCTTCCGCAAGAATGGATAAGGAAAAGGCTCTTTGCAATGCTTGCGTAGGAGTGTCTCTGCATCGTGCAAATCTTTATTTACTACCTCTTGATAAATTATAATACTATGAATTTTATCATTTAAATTAGCATAATTTAATTCATCTTAATTCTCAATAAAGCACGTGAATAATGTGGTCAATAGTTAGCAATGAAATAGTGTTGTACTTGCATTAGGTCATTGACTCATCCTCTTAAGTCTCTTTTTGTGTTCAATTAGGATATTGTACTAGCAAATCTTGTCACTTTGTTTTGAGTGCTTTTAAACACTTGTAAGGTTATTTAGTGATGTAAATGGTTTGTAGCTTTGCTATACAATGTCTATAAACATTGCCATATGTATTTTAATAATGTAATGTTCAAATTTGTTGTGTAACTTTGTAAAGTTCTAATGTAATTATCATTTAGTATCAAGGTAGACTCATGTTGCTCAAATTTGATCTGATGTGTGTTTAGGTAAGTTTAGGGAGGTTCAAGAAAGTTATAGCAAAGAAAGACCCAAGAGGAGATGCTTTAAGGCACCCTTCACTCTCGGATATTACCCTGCCCCCAAACCCAGAACAAAATTCTAGATAAATTGATTTTAAAAAAATACTCTTGTAATAAAGATTTAGGATTCGGTTGAAATTTAAAAAAGTAGAGTTTTTGTACCTTTTGTGGGCACCACTCGAGACCCCCGAGTTACAGAGTTGCATTGCAGCCTTGACGAATTGAGTTCATTGTTGAGGCAAGTTACATCCATATTGTGGTGAGTTGAGGCGACTTCACAATATTTTATGGCCAGTTAAAGTGAACTCACAATCCTTTGTGGTGAGTTGAGGCAACTTCAAGGAGTTCAGTGCAGTTGTTTTGCAATCATTTCGTTTGGCCCTAAGCTCAATCCACTACACTAGGCAACACTTCTCACCCTACAAAGAATGTTACACTTTTGAAAAGATCTTGAGCCTAGCCTCGATCGAACTCTGTACTAGGATACTAGCGACAAACACTATGCTACACTCCTCAAAAGCAAACTCATCGGCTATACGCAGCCCAAGCTACCTCCTCTCTCCATCCACATCAGAGCTCTACACAGATCACAACATGGATCCAACTCCAACTTTGCACAATCTAAAGTTTGAATTCACGCAACAACAAATTGAATATCCATGCAGAGACAACATGGTCAAAGCGAAGAAGGGTCAAAAACCCTAAGCGAAGCTCGTGGAAAGCAAGCCTGCTCACCAAACAGGGAATTTTTCTTTTTTAAAATCATTTCAATTTTTTTTTTAAATAAATACTCTATAGGTGACTCTCATAGTCGAGCAAGCTGCTCTCGTGGCTAGTTGGCCTCAACCAAAACACTTGGAACTATGAGGTCACGGGTTCGATCTGATCTACATCCTACTATTGTCATGTTTTAAAGTCTCACCCGACTCACAAATCTACATCAAAACCCAACGTGTTCCCTCTAACATCGAAGCACCTAGCTTGCCCTCTTGGCTAGTTCAACGCAATAACAATCTTCCACCCAATAGGTCACGGGTTTTGACCCGAATCTGTGCATTTGTTTTTTAAGCATATACTCAACCTATTTCTACCTTAAATACAATCTAGCACATAATAGTGCTAAAGTAGAAAGTTGGCCAAGCGGCTAAGAAGGCAAAAGAAAAACAATTGCAAACCAGGAGGTAGAGGTTTCGACCCCAAACCCATATAAATTTTGCACACGTTTTTTAAAAGGTTATAAGTCAAAGGGCATTTTTTTTACACAAAGGAGGGTCAAGAAACATTTTTCAAAGATGGTGTTTTATAGACGTCAAACACAAGGAGATGGCCTACAAGAATTAAGTGAAAGCAAAGAAACCAAACAATTTTTATGGTCATATTTTGTAATCTGAATCCTTGCACATGTACGGCTGATGATGAACCTGTTTTGTAATCCCACTTGGATGAGGTGTTTTGCCAAAATTTGGGTGAATCTAATACAAGATTTGAAATTTGAGGGTGCCAGTCAAAACAAGAAATTCATTGAGTCGGAGCTAGATTGCAGAATATGGAGAGATAATATAATTCATGCATGGTCGCTATCAAGGTGACAAGAGAGGAGAAACGGGCCTTACATCCAACCAATATGCACATGGGGGAGAAGATTTAAATCTCGGCAACCCACCTCACTCATTGATGGCGCAACCATGCAAACAGGTCAATCCAGCTCTCATGAGCAGGCCTTTGATCAGCACTTCAAAGTTGGGGAAGTAACCATTATCTAAATTTTCTTTCCTTGAATTTCTTTTGCCTTCACCTTCATGTCACAATTTTGTCAAATGTAAGGTTAAAACTCGTCCTATATTACTAGACTGATATTTTCAATTTGAAAAACATGACAGGTAAATAGAAATGGAGACAAATCTGTGTACCCTAAGGGAAAAATGTCAAACGGCTCTATTTTGTAGTAGTTCTGTATATTAGTGAAATACTTCCTTTCAGCTCCCAAACAAAGCTTCGTGTTCTAGTCACAATCATGACTAGCTACTTCAAAAATTTCATGGTTTGTGTCATTTTACTGGGCCCTGTCCTGATACCCTATCAATAATATGTCAATATTATGAGCAAAACATTTTATGTTTCTGCCTCAAATTATTACAATGTTAGATAATTATGATTGTAATTTAATATTTCAAAAAGATGTGTCTAATTAGGACTCGTGAGTATCAAATTTGGAACAATGTTGTTGATTCTGACATTCAGCACATTTATAAGAGATATAATTTATCCAGAGAGAATCCATATGATTAGAGAGGAGCTTCTGCAAGAAACTGTGTAACGAGTTTTTCAATCAATGTTTTGGATCATACTCTGTCAGATTGTTGAACATTAGCACAGACATTAAAACTTTCTTTCCCTTTTAAAAGCATGTCATCATTATAGAACTGCATGTCATGTTGTTGAACATCAGCAGATATTCAATGATATAGTTGTAAATTATTAAATTATTGTATACTAGTTAAAATGTAAAATTAATAAACCTTTATGTTCAGCATATTTGCTCAACATAAAACTATCTAAAAAGATTAAATTTGCAAAATCTCCACAAAGAAGGGAAAACGAAGAAAGAAAGAAACACATCAAATTCAACAAATTATGAGCAAAGTGTTGTACCTTAAAGAACAATCAATCATCTTTCCAGTATTGCAAAACCAGAATAAAAATTTATATCCCCTTCAAATAGCAACTCGACAAAACCCAACAGTTGCATCAAAAACTTATAACTTCTAACTCTAAAAAAGATCATTACAACTTTGGAAAATGTTATACAAAAGAGATGGATGTTTGAAACCCTCGAGAAACATAGCCTGGAAAACCAAAGTTTTATTTATCTTGAAAAGCAAAGCACTTACTCCAACCATTAAGTAATGTAAAGGAACGAGGAGTGTTGACTGCAATACATAAATACAACTGTACATGACTGTTGCTCCACAAATGATACACTCAAAAGATTATGCATATAGTGAATTACCAACCATGACTCAGGCTATAACTATTTTGGCAAAAAAGTGAACTTCTTTTTTCCCTTTCTCTTCTCCAGTGCCTGCATTCAATGGAAACATAGTCTCACTTTGAAAAATACACCATAATATGCATAACAAGGATTTGTTTACATATTTGATCAATAATTGACCGAATATGCAAAGGTTTCTTTGATAGTTAGTGAATGATAAGCAATACAGTGGAATTAAGCATACTCAGAAATGATCCACTTGATATCATTTCTGTGAGAACATAGAGTTGACACAATCGAATTTTCATCCATAACAAGATTCAAGAGGCACAAGGTTGTTTTTCTTTTCTTATTTTAATATTATATTCTTTGAGAGTAATGAAAATCAAGTTTAGAAGTTTGATTGCAAAGCAAAACAAACTGGGGAAAGCCGAGAGTGGTAATAAGACCGTTTTTATTGATGTATTCAATGCTTAATAGCCTATCTAATGATGTAATTACCAGAAAGTTTCACCCGTATGGTAGATAGAATTGTTTCACTGAAACTTTAAAGATTTCATCTGTTTTACTTTACCAAACTTTCAGGGTGCCCTCCTTGCCACGTTACCCCTAAAAAGGTGCCAGATTTAAAGGGATGCATTTATAACATAGATATAACTTTCAGCCAGTATTTGGCGTAGGTTTGATCCAAACCCGAAGTTTTCGGCTCAGCCAAACCTGTGCAGGCCGAATGCTGTGATTTTTAATTTTTAAAATACAAAATGAAGAAAAAAATCTAAGTTATTACTTGTAAAATGTTACGACTAACGAACTTGTAAATTTCAACAATACACAATATCTCAGTTTATTAATGTTCTCATTTATGCCATTAGATTTTTACATTATACTTTATTTTCTGATTGTTCCTTGTAATATGTAATTTATCTAAGTAGCCGAAACGTTTTGGTTATGGGAGCGGGTATGGAAACGGCAAAAAAAAAATTGACCCTGGATACGGCGTAGGATATGGCAGTACAAAAACTAAATAAAAATTAAAAAATATATAAATTTCAGCCTTCTAAATAGGAATTTAATTCATTAACCACATATTATGCATATGAAAGACAAGTTATAAACTAAATAAGTGAATAACCACAACAAACAAGCTAGAATACCCCGATAAAACTTAGAAACTTAAAACTTAAAAGCTTAAAAGTTAAATTAAAATACTTAGATTGAACACAATGTGAATGTCATGAATCTCATGATATATTAAATTCAATGATAGATCAATATTCAAAGTTCATACTATCTCCCATTGTCAATATTCATCATATTCCTCTTCATCAAGAGGATCAAGATCAGCTACATCATCATTCATTACGTGGTGTAAATTAGAAGAATATTTAATTTTTTTATGTTATTGGGCTTTTAAAACATGAAAAAAATAAAAAACAAATTTATAAAAAACGTGTTTAGGCTTGGGAGTGGCACGGGAGCAGCGAGAGGACTGCAGAAACACCCGGGTAGGGCCTGTGCCATACCCGGCCGTTTCCGCAGTCCCCTCGCCGCTCCCTACCCGCTCCTAAGCCACTCCCGTCGCCGCTCCCACAGCCCTGGGGTGCCGTTTCAGCTACGTAGTAATTTATATATCAATTCATTACTTTCCTATCATAGTCACCAGAAGATGAGGGTGGGGATGGATCTTGAAGATAGGGATGCCATTTTTCAGACTGTGTATGGAGGGGTGCTTGGAGACAACAAAAGAAATAAAATAATAATTTTTATAGATTAAATTCATGAAAATCAAAAAATTAAGTATGTCAGATTCTGATTTCATAAACATTGAATAGGGCTCATTTTAGTTTTAAGTTTTTATTTTTTACTTTTAAATTTTACTTTCATTCAGTTTTAATGTTTACTATTGAAAGAAAATAACAATAAGAGAGGAGATGGGGGTTTTCTTGGGAAACTCTTGAGACTTCAAATGAAGTCTCTGAGACTTAGGATACCTTTCCAAGAAGCATCTCACATATACATACCAGAGATGCAGCCCATGTACCAGTACCCAAGGCACACCCCAAGTAACAAGAGACACGTCTCCTAGTTTCTATTCTTCCTATATTTCGAACTTTTCACAAAATCTCATTTCTAAGCCTATCAAACTTTTTAAATCAGGTAACTGTGATTTGTAACGGAGCAGCTTATAATTCAAATAAATATCAAACCACACCTGGGCTGACTCAAACCAAGGCTTGGATGATTTTTCTTGTTGGATCGAAATGTTTCCTATATGTTTATATCTCCCATGTAGAAATAAGCACATATAAGAAGTCAGGTGATTCAGCACAATATTGCCCGTCAAAGGCATATTGGAAATCTTCAAAACTTGCTCTTTAGGCAAGTTAGCTCCCCTACAGGTTTGCGCCAAGCTGCTTTCCCTTGAATGCTTTGCCACAACTATTAAATTGATTTATATTATTTGTTGTCAAACATTAATTTTCAATACATGCCCGAGTCAATTTCTTCATTAACAATGCACGTCTACATTTGCAGATAATAGAGGATCTCTTTTCATTTACTTGAGAAGATTCCATTTTAGATAATAGCATTTGAGCCATATTTTTATTGAATACATCCTAAATTAAACCTATCGTTTCAAACTTCGATTTCAATTTCAAATTGATAGAAATCCATTTTAATTTGGAATGTTTCTTGCAATGAAGTTTGTAACAAAAATTCTTAAGAATTATTTCTTTCCATTAAGAGCACACTTCAAAAGCTGTTTTGCCTAATATTCCCTCAGAATTTTCCAAAGACTCATCCTGTTTTGAACATGCTAAAATCCTTTCACTTGAGCAGACATTTCAAACAAATATTTGATGTATTTTCGTCCGACATTCTCATGTGTGCTCTTAAAACCACTGTTAATCTAATCTAAGGATGTACGTGAGTTGATGCCTGTTGCAAATTTTATACTAACACCAATCCTTGAATTCTTGAATCTTATAATGTTTCTAGGCTCAAAAATATTACAATGCAACACAAGGAGATTACGGATCTTTTCTCACAAATGATTGAATCATGGATTTTTTTTTTTAAAAATTGAGAATATTATACAAAGCAATGAAAAACTACTTTCATCTATTACAATTCTGCTATGTAACTTGTAATCTGAAGAAGAGAGTCAACAAGTACCTGCTTCTTAAATAATCTCATGGTAAGGACAATGGTATCTCGCATCCTCCTACAAGCATAAATATCTGCATTGTAAGATTTAATGCTTCAAAAGAAAATGAACTAAAATTTGTCTAGAATTTCAAGAAAACATAATTTGAAGATATAAGTATTTACAGAAGTAATAGTTTTCATGTTACAAGCTTTAAAAATTAAAGACCTAACATATGAAAAATTAGTCACACTCCATCTATGTTTTGCAATCCCAAAAATATAAATCAATAATCAGAACACACAGAACAATTGTTTTCTTCTTTTTCTTCCACTTATCAAAAATAATGTCTGACTGCCATGATCGCTGCAAAAGTGCCAAGTATGCATAACTTGAAGTTAAGAAGCTAATAAGTTTTTGAAACCATGGCAAAAAGCTGATCCAAGTGAGTATGAAATTCACGCACATGTATATTACCTGTTACTGGAAGCATGTGGTGGCTAAGAATCCCTTTTCTGGACCATGTATAGACAACTTTCTTTTTTAAAGCAATACAACAAAATATCCTAAGTTTCCCTCTGAATGTTTTAGCCTAGAGTCCAAGGGGAACATACTAAAAACTCCCACCAAAACCCCCTACCTAAAAAGAACTCATCTTTTTTCATATTGATTTTGGAATTCCTTTACTTTCACCTTTCACTATAAAGTTTAAACTTTAAATAGAGAAATGCACTCACCCGGAATAAACACACAAGCACAAAGGTAAATCAGATAATCCCTAAAGTGCATATAGATGTCAGATGTAATGATTCTCAGATACTAGAAAATTGTTCAAATAGGCGAATGATTAAATTAGCCATGATGAATACGCATAAGTTAGTGTAGAAGGTAATACCCTTGATATCCAACTTAGTACTCACAAGCCTGTTATGTCAGTAAACATAAGCCTTATCACCCAAACAGAAATAAGATTTTGCTTAAAAATATCTGTCAATCTGTAATGGCACAGCTCCCCATGGAAGATGTGCCACACAAATATGGTTTTTTCTCCCTAGAAGAGAAACTGTTTAGCAGAATAACCATCAGTTCAACAATCAAAAACGACAAAATGGATGTCTTCCACAAAGCAATAAGAGTGCAATGCATGAAGTATTCAAATAAAAGGAGATAATAAAAGCATATGCCATTGTTAGATCAATTATCAGATTTGCAATGCTTCCACTTACAACAAGTCACATACAAAATCACGACGACTATACATTAGACTAGACTCTCATCCTCAAAATACAGTTGGACGAGTCTCAATCCATCCTACCACTGACCAAGAACTTGACACAGAGAACACCCTTGCTGCTGTGCAACCAACACTTCATCACGTGAACTTGTGTCAATTATGTAACAGCTACTATTATCATTCATGATTCGGTACATGCCATCCACATCACTCTGTGTAAATTAACTTAGGTTCGTGGTCTTAGAATTTCTATCTTGCCCTTGTAATCATTCTGAATTGAGCTTGTCGGGCCTATTCCTTCCAGCCGAAACTGTTCATGATGGCTTATAGTTGCAGCTTTCATATGTGCATCTATAACTATCTCAACATTATTGACAGTCCAGCTCAGCTATTAGTGGCACCACAAGGTATTAGTTGCACCACATCTAGCCTTGTGATCTAAATCATAGATGTTTGAATTGCTTATGCCATTGAACTTTCACACCATCAACTCTAGTCTCTGACAACAGCATTCACACATGCCAACTCTGGATTACAGGCTTTCAGCTATGTTGTGCTTCAGTGATAAAGTCTAGGTGCCACCAGCTGAATATCCAAGATAGTTTCACAACACTTATCCCAATTCCCCACAATATTCTTCTTTATATGATTTAGATGCATTTCAGTACTAATGCCAGCTAGTGACATCCAATAGCTCCCAAATAGCTCAAAGCAGGGACCCATACAAGATCCCCTTTGCATGCAAGCTATGTTGCACGGAAAAGGAAATGGATACGAAACGCGTAAATGGCAATTTTCAAAAAACCTTGGATACAAAACATTGCCGGAAACGTCCGTACAATATATAATTAAAAAAATAATATATATATAGCTATATATATATATGCATAATACTCATTTTATAATTGTAAATTTGTAGACCATAAAGAGATAATTGATAAAGCACTCAAAATATTTTGTCTTCATTGAAATTTGAACTTCTAAAGAGTCATAACTCATCATTCAACATGGTTACAATTTCAATGATTCACATATACATGATAATAATCTAGATAAGTTAGACGTTTTTTTTATAAAAAAAAAAATTAAAAAAAAGTTTCCGGAAATGTTTCGATCACGTTTCGTATCCGTTTCGCATTTCCGAAACGTTTTTGCATGGATACAGGACCCCCAGGGGGCGTTTCGGTGCTTCTAAGCATACAAGTCAATGCCAACCTGGTTTGTTCATCATTCTCTAATCACAACTTGTCCTTTAGAGTAGGTTTTTCCAAGCTTAAAGTTGTGCTATGGATAGTTCGCATACTAGAAGTCGATTCACTCGATAGACCAAAAAAATATGACTTGACAAAAACTAGGAAAAACTCGACAACTTAAAAAATACTTAAATTTCTATTTTAAAAACATGAATTTTATACAAAATACAATTACAATTTATGTTTTTAATTAGATTTGAATACAAATAGAGTACAAAATCGCATCATCATGCGAATAAAACAACTAGATGATCACTATTATGAATTTATGATGATTGTTATTGAAAATCGTCATCATAAATTGCATATCCGTGCAAGTTACTAAGTACAAGAATTTACAATTTTCTCTTCCCCATTCTAGTGAAAAAATGAGGGGGAGAATCTGGTCTTCACACTTGACTACAAATCCCCGCTCCTAGAAGGTTGCACCTACAGCTCCACCCTAGTACTAGATTGTAGTGACCCCTTTGCCTCATGTTCGACATCATCTACAACAACGTCATCCAATCCGGTACCTACACCCCTCCATCACTTGCCTCTTGAAATCTGCAATACCACCCTCTGTGAACAAGAGGGTCTCCTCATCCTGCGAAGTCCAGTCATTGTAGGGATCAATCTCATCCCAATCAATCGACTCATGTGATGTGTCATTCACCTTTCTTGTGCAAATCTCAAGGTTGTATTGTAATAAAACTAGGTCATTGGGGCGACATTGAGTCAACTTATTGTGTTTCGTGTGAATAGCCTCAAAACAAACTCCAATTGTGCTCACATCCACAGGTGCTACAAGGTTGATATAAAATTCAGCGAGTTAGCTTTTGAAGATTTGGGACATTTCCACCCTAATCTTTCCACCGAGAACCTGCTAACAAGATATACAAATGGTTGCTAAGTAATAATTGTAAATTTGTAACTTGTAAGATATAAGTGAAGACTACAATTTTTGTTACCCGGACTGGGTGGGATCTCCATCGGATGGCTAGCAGCAAAGAAAAGAGCATCCCCTAGCCTAATTGAAAGTTTGCAACTCTGAAATAATGAGGTATTTCACCTAAACCTCAGGTGTGATACTCTCAATGCATGTTGAGAGGCCCTCCATTACTTCCTTATTAACATTTTTGAAGCCGTCAAAGAAGAAAAACTTGGGGTTGAGGTAGTACCCCCACTACACGAATGGATTGGTGAAGTTGATTGTTCCACCTCCGATCAATTATCTACTAAATGGGATCTAATCCGTCTCTATCCCCTCTATATTAGTTTTGGATGGCCTCATAAATGTATCCCTTTGGGTTATGCTCCCCATCCACCAAGCACAAAACCCTCACCAAAGGCTCTAGCACCTACAAACAAATTAAAGTTAAGATCTTATAATTAAAGTAAAATACTTCTAAAATGGAAAATAAAGGGATCGACTTGAAATTTAAATTGAAGTTTGAAGTTACCTTGATGATTTTTGCAGCTCTCTTTACAAAATCATCATCAAATATTATAAGATCTTAACTCTGAAATAATTAAGACCACAAATAAGTCCTAAGAATCTACTCAAGATGTCAGAATTGGGTCCTATTGGGAAAGCAACAGGAACTTAATATATATGAGAAGCCTAAAGAATACATCTCGCCACTATCAATTTGCCAGCAAACGATATGTTCTTGTGGAACCACACATGAAGCTTACTCTGAAGCCTTTAGAGAAACTAATCACTTATGGATATTGGAGATAAACTTACACCAAGGGGAATTCCTGAATAACATACAATGACCCTGAAGTGAATAAAACACCAAACAACAAGGATCCAAGGTGGAGTGTCCAATCCAGCAAACTAGATAAGATAAGATAAGATAAATATATTAATGTCCAACTAATGACCACAAAAGTAGGTCAATGGGACTGCAGCCCAAAACAGTATACAAAGTGCGAGAGGGGACAACTCCAAAACGAGTTCCCAAAAAAGAAGAAAGGAAAGATAAAACAGAAAGGAAACCCAAAGTCAAAACCCCCACAGGCGGGGGCAATGGAGCAATCGGGGGGAGAAAGACGGAGAAGCAAAGAAGGGAATGAATGAGGGGGTAAACGAGGACCAGTGGTCTACTTAGGAATGGTATCCACATCCCTCTTAACATTCGAGGTCGACGAAAAGAAGCTCCTGATGGACTGGCGACCTAAAGAGGGGGGCGAAAACCTCCTCCCCTGCTGAGATCTAAGACTGAAATGACGGCCAGGGGGACAAATGGAGCTGGGCTGCCCTCTAGTACGAGTGTGCTTCCGATTATGTTGGTGGTGACCGGGGGAAATGTGAAGGTCCAACCGGGGACGAACTTATCTATGCACTGAATCTGGGTTAGAAAGGCTCTGTCATTTAGATCCTCCACCTAGGGGTAAAACCGGAAAGAAGGTTGTAATTTGTCTCGTACGGAGGACTCTCAGAGGAGGATGAAGAGTTTGGTCCCAGAGCAACAGAGACTCACGGATGTAGAGGGCAAGACACCACTGGTCAATATATCTGAAGAAAACTGGGAAAGTTTGAACCCCTCTGAAGAGGCAATGAAATCGTCCTCTGATCTCATAGTATATGGGGCAACGGAAGACGAAATGAGTCTCAGTCTCCACCTCCTGAAGGCTACAGAGCCAACAAAGTTTGTCATCCCGATCAATGTGTTGATCAGTCTCACACCGAAGTCTGTGGGAGCTGACTCGAAACTGGCCCAGAGGTATGCGAACTCCGGAGGGCATGCACCCAGTGACAAAAGGTGTACTGAAACTAGCCCAGCCGACTTGAAACTGGCCCAGTTGACTTGAAATCCGTTTTGTGATCACTGACAACTGCTCCCAAAGCAATGCAAAAAGTGCTCAAACAAGAGAGGGCCCCATCAAGTGAATCTTGCTTTTCCCTAAACCAAGAGAAGTGAATCATCAGATGATTATTAATCATCTTTGACCCATCAGGGAGTTGGATGCCACACATTTGCCTAACAACCCAAGCAGCCTCAAGAAAATAACCCAAAGCATCAGATGTTAGGACATACAAATAAAGGGTCAACGTGCATCCCTGATGGATGGACTGATGTAAGATGATCGACAGAGACAAGGTATTATTAACAATGACAAAAGTTGAGACATTGGTGAAGAGAGTGGACACCATAACAACACAGTGAGGACCAAAGCCCAAACAAGTCAGCATCTCCGAAATGAATGACCAACTAGTCAATCAAATCATAAGCTTTGTCGAAGTCAATTTCTAGAATCAGGTATTGTTGACCAGTATCTCTAGCCCAATCCAAAGCTTCACAAGCAGAAACCATGGTGCCAAGAATAAACCTCATCTAAACAAAGCCCAATTTGTTGTTGACACACCACATATTTAGCAACCGAATGAATCCTCAAAGCTAAAGCCTTAAGAATGATTTTATATGCAATGGTAAGAAGCGTAAGAGGTCGTCAACCCAATAGTGTCCCTTGGAGCATTCTTAGGAATCAACTTGATCAATCCTTGATTGAGTGACTCGGAAAGATGCCCAAAAGGGAACACCTCAAAATCCAGAGAACAGAAGTCATCACCAATGGCATCCCACATGGCCTTGTACAACTCACAAGGGCAGCCATCCATACCTGGGGACTTGCCATTTTGCATGGAGAATAAGGCAGTGGAAAAATCCTTCGAAAGGTCTATATCCAATATCACCATGTCCCCAAAAAACCATAGTTACCATGTTCGAAAAGTTTGGATAGTTCAAGAGGGGGAAAAGTTTGGAAATTCGAAAATTTTCAATAAATTCGGTTCGGTTTAGAAAATTTACAAATATAAATTATATATAAATAATAAATACTATACATATATGATGATATTTGAAAAGAAAAACCAATTACACATAATAATAAACAAATATATTATCTACGGAGTTTTTCCTTTACGTGCTTAGGTATTAATGTTTCTTGTTTCCATTACACATAATAATAAATAAATATATAATCTACAGAGTTTTTCCTTTACATGCTTAGGTATTAGTGTTTCTTGTTTTGTTTTTGTTGTGTTGAAGTTCTTTTAATTTACATGCTTTAATTTTTTAATTAAATAATAATAATAATCATAATAATGTTCTACCGAACTTGTTCGGTAAGTTCAGTCATACCAAAAAGTACGGTTCGAAGAGAATTTTCACTAATTTCATAAGAACATGGTAACTATGCAAAAAACCTTGCATGGAATAACTCTGCAACAAGAATCTCTAACAACCACCACCAATCCATCAAAGATAAAGGAGCAAATATATTTTGGAAATGATGACCAAGCATACTCCTGATTTTTGTAAGATTGTCAATTAGGAGCCATCAGACCATCGAAGACCAAGCACCCTTTTTGCAACCACCTTCCTCTTGAGGAAGTCAAAATAGAACTTGGAACCTTCCTAAATCCACAACAAACGAGAACAAATCCTAGCACCTTGGACAATATACTCCTCACCACAACGAACAATCAACTCCAACCTTGCAACCTCCTCTTGTAGGGACACCTTATGCAAATTCGCTCCAAGGGCAATGTGAGCCACCTCAAGACACTATCGAACCAAGCATGATTCCCTCCACTTCTGCGCAATGAACCTACCCCATCCTCTCGTAAACTCGACCGTGCAACAGACCACAACTTCCCACCAAAGGATCCACCCCTAATCACCAACCAAACGAGGAGAAAGGCTCCTAAGTCTAAGAAAAAGGCCAATAAAATCCTTAGACTCCAAATGAGAGGCATTCAATTTGAACGAGAAGGCAGTGAGGCAACCATAGGGCCAAAAGAAATCATAATCTGAATCGACGGATGATCTAAGCTTGTAATATCCATAAGTACCTCAATGGGCTGACATCGACCAGAGAAAGTCATGTTCTCACGAGGTCCATACAAACAACCTAGTCAAGCCTACATCCTTTGACTGCCATATCGATAATCGGACCGAATAAATCCGCTGCCATGATCAAGCCCTTTTTGTTTCCAGTTGGGGTCAAAAATTTGGAGAGAATCGTTGCACCAGCCCCAAACTTGCTTTTTTGCGCCACTAACCATAGAACCCAAACCTACACCTCTATTACCCTCCCACTCAACCATGTTAAAATCCCCCGCCAACAATCCATTTTGTAACATGAAGATATGAAGGCGTCCAATCCCATAACTTACGCCGCTACGAGCTAAACTTAGGAGCATAGACAAAACACAAGCCAATCACCCTATCTTGAACGAAAAGAGTGATCCAAACACAACGATCATCGAGATCTGAGCTTGAGGCAACCTCAATATTTTGTAAGTACAAGAAGAGGGAAATCACCACTCCCTTAACAATGTTGAGAGGCCCAAAAAAGACCATTTCAATAATAGCTCATCCTATTTCAGAGCTCAAAACCACAAGATTTGACTTTCGGAAGGTAGGGCACATCCAATCTAAACAACACACACAAGTTGCTTACGATTGAGGATCATCATTCTCACAAATTCCAAGACAAGATAGAGAGCTTCATTCCAAATGAGGAAAAAGTCCAAGGCTACTAAATCGGCTATCCATCTCAAAGCTAAGAACACAACGCTCAAGAGATTGAACCATTGCATTCTTGTACAATTTCATACACGGTTTGGCGCTAAGAACACCGTAACCTTTGCCCGTGCAAGCAGGTGAGGAAGCCACTTTTCATTTGTTTCTCTCAACCTACCAACTGGACTCAATCTCCATACCATTTGGCCCTGAAGCAGAGGTGCCATTATTTGAGGGTTGAGGAGCCCGAAGAGGGCCCAGCAAAGAACAGCTATTCATCTGAGGAAAATCCTTGGGACCTCTGGGAGAGATCAGCAAACCGGGCTTACTTGAGGCAAAACCACCCAAAATCCTACACCAGAACCTGCGCCATCAGAGGGCAATGTACCACTACCTGCATGACCTAAAATATCAGAATTAGAATCTCTAGGAGCAGAACCTCTGAATACCCTGTCGGCAATACCCGAATCTATAAAAGAACCCCTAGTCCCCATGTTTTTGGATGAGGAAGGGGTTGAAATCTCTTCTTCACAAGCCACTTCACCCTGCTTGGGATTACGATGAGGACAATCCTTCGTTGAATGATCATGCACTTGACATGTGAAACATGCATTCAAAAGATTGAGGTAACGGACCTTCTATTGTTGGACACCATCTATTGTGCAAACCAAGATGAACGGTGGAAGTTTCTGCTTCAAGTCCACCTGAGCACAAACTCGACAGTTTATTCGAATGAATTCTGGCGACCATCTGAGATGAGAAGTTTGCCAAACCAACCACCAAAAAGACCAACAAAGGGACGCAAATCAGCAGGCATGGCTCAGAACTCCAACCAAAGAGGGTGAGCCTGACCACGATCTCCAATGTTGAAGTCTGCCCACCATGATTAAACATATGCCAGGGTATTAGCAATGTTCCATGTTCCAAACTGCAACCTGCCATAAACTGCAACACATGGCGGGTTGCACAATCCAAGTTAAACAACAGGCACACGTATTTCAAGCCCAGCTTCCAATAAGAGTTTCAGTTCAATGAAATCCCTTTGGCTTCCCCATTCAGCGCACACCACCAATTAAAGGCCTCTTCGTCAGGCATCCTATGCAGAAAATAAAGGATTAATCCCCTTGATTCGAGATGCATGCGACCTTCAAAGTAATCCTTGTTATCAGCAAGGAAAAAGTTAAAATCCTCATGTTCAAGCACCTGATTGTGAACAGTACAACATGACAAGTGAAGGGGAACCTCGGACCTCTTGCATTGGGGTTCAAGCTGCTCAGTTTCCTTCAATAGCTGACCCACAGCTTTGTCACATTCTAATCCATCCTTCACAGCTCCCAAGGCAGTAACCTCAGGAGACAAAATAGAGCCCTAATCGAGAACGGGAACCAAGGTCTCAACCTTCAGATCAGCTATTGGCACAATGTTATGCAGGATTTCAGAATTCTGTGATTGTTTTAACACCATATCTTTGCAAGCATTGTCTACAGACCACAAGGAGGACAGAGGCGGCCAATCGACAGAGCTATTACACAGATTAAATGTCAGATTATTAAAGAGCTGCAAGCTATTGGGATGAACGGTTGTATCATTAGCTTCAGAGACCACAGTGTTAACCTCTTTTGAAACAAGGGCATGTTTATTTTAGTCACCTGACAGGCGAGTCAACCTGTATGCCAAGGCCAGATTCGTGCCCCAAGGACAAGCTGGATTTGGTCGCCAAGGTACCACAGTTTGAATCACAAAATGCAGGATTTGAAGCCCCTTCAAAATGTTGTTCCCCATTGCCAGAATCAACCAAATTCTCGCAGTTTAAAGGCACAAAACCAGGGGATCGATTCCGCCTAGCATAGACCAATCCTTCTTCAGACACTCATGATTTTACTTTGCCATTTACAATTGAAACCCCAGCTCACAAGGGGGACTGAAAATGTGATGAAAGGGCCCGGCCATGGCCAGAGGCCATACCCTTGAACGCTACTTTCCCTGCTTGATTTGCACGGTCACTGTTTTTCACTAAACTTGAGCGCTCCATTTGCTGTTGATCCCTTCAGACCCTCATAAATCAGTCTTCAACAAATAGAACATCAACACTTACCTAGATTAAACTTGACATCTGGTACTTTAAACTTTTAATTATGTTTATTCAAATGAAGTTGTAAAGTACCACCTTTATTTCTTCTGCTGATTTCATCAAACAGCGCATTGATATTCCAAGCTGTAAGACATGCATTGATGCAATAATAGACGCAGCATCCATCTTTACACTTTGAATAACAACAAAGCTATACTGCAGCCAGTTTTTATGTATATAATGCAGGAGTGATCTATGGGGACGCCAGTAGATACTATCTTCAATCATAAAATATTATTGATTGATCATTAATGCACTTTGACATGAATCCTTTGCCAATGAACCGACAAGAAACATCAGCATTAAAACTTTTTGTTGATAAGCAAAGTATTTTTATCAAAAATAAAAGGTAAGCAAAAAAATTGAGTTGTTGCTATAAAAAGACCTGTAATATATCGTATTTGCATTGCAAAATCAGAGGACTAAAAGCAAGACATCAGGGAGCTACTCATGGCTCAACATAAGAGTAATTACTAAGTTCTGAATATGTACTGGATGAACAAACTGATAATGCACTAAGAATCAATCTGAGGATGCACTGGATACCACACAAAGACCAAGAGGATCCTCAATGAAATGGCCAGGGAAGAAACTGAGTTCCTGCTATAGTAAGACCCGTGATGCATCAAGTAGAGAACAGAAAACAAGACATCAAGTAGCTACTCATGGCTCACCATAAGAGTAATTAAAAAGTTCAATGTGTACTGAATGAGCAAACTGATATCACACTAAGACGAAATCACTAACACTTATTGCTAATGTTTCATAATTTATATGGTTTTCAAATCCACCCAGTTTAAAGCAGATAAAGTTTCCACTGGCTCTCTTTTCACAGGGTGCAACTCCATGTGAATGGTACTGCACGGATTTTCTGATATGGGACACTAATATATACCGTATTGAGAAACAGAGAAGATATAATTTCATTTTGTAGTTGCTACCAATGAACGTTACTTTTTGGTAGCACTGGGCAAAGCTCTCTGTAGTAAAGATAGGAGGTCATAGTTTTTTCTTGATTCTTGCAGCTCCCATATATTAGACAGGTCATAATTTCCCTTGATTCTTGCCATATTTCCTGTTTTAAGAAGTGTATAAGTTTGAGCACTTAGTGGGATCATCTAGTGTGCAAAGGCAAATAGGGTTTGGTCAATATGATGAAAACATTATCAAGCTTTTTAGTTGTGTAACGCTCTGCCAGACTATTCTCCCAGACTGAAAAGAGCTACCTCTTTTTTCTACTCGTATAGTGCCCTTGTCATGAGCTCAAATCAAACAGGACTAATGACATGAAGGTCAGCAGCAGCCAGCTAATTTAACAATAAACTTAAAAAAGGAAATGAACGGCGGGTCAGATAAGAGAGAAAATGAAAGATTTGAACATATTTGAATTAAACTTTGACTAAATGATATTAACATGATTAAACATTATGAAATGCAAGTAATTAAAGGGTCATAATAAATTATCAGATGATAGTATAGATGAAGAATCTTAGATTGAATCCACTGCTCTTCTGGATCTGTCTGGAGACCGTCTTCCATTTTTTTTTAAATGCAATTATTTGCTTCTTCGTTAAGTGAAAGCCTGTTCCAGGCCGTAACAGTTGTGAAAAATGAAAATGTTAATTCTAATTATGATGCCTTTAATTGGGGACAATATTTAGCTTGAAGCGAAACATTGTTAATCAACCAACCTAGCTTTGTTCAGGTAAAAAAATCACCTTTTTTGCTTGGATATTAAACTGAAATGGTCAAACTTTTGTGACTACAGAAATGTTTATCAGACTTGACAAATTTTTAAGACAATCTCAAGATTGACATTTAGAACAATTATCCATATCTTGATATTATATGATATCTCTTTTATTCAGGATTGCAATAAGAATGATCAAAAACAGAAGAAAGCTCAGCGTATCTGGACGCTGATTGGTTGGCATGAGTATTCAGACCGGAACTTACGGGCTATCCTCATTTGAACTTAATGGAAAAATATTTCCAGCAGAACTTGTCAGCACAAATTGTGCTTGATGTCCATAGGGAATGACAATCTGCAGCACCAACATAATGGAACACAACAGCCAGCATCTTATTAGTTTTTTCCTATATATATATCTCTTCCAAAATAGCTAGCCAAGAAATGTTTCTACTAATCCTAGATCCCTACTAACCAGAAGCTCTATACATATGTTCAAAAAATATAGAAAAATGCATAGTAACCCCACAAGTAAAACAGCTATCTGCAGAACTTAAAATACATAAACTGCATGTATGAATTACTAGTCGTGGATGCCTACACATAACTAGGAAAATACATATAACATATACACCCCTCATATCCCCAATGACACACAAACACAAAAGAGTTAGAGAGAGCATACGCTTAGTTCTGAGGTATACTTCTCACTAACAATGACCCTACGTTGCTTGAGACCCTTTAACTCATAATTTGATCTTTTTAGAGTTAGTACAGCTGGTTCCCAAATATCAAGCGTACCAACCTGCATACATTGATACCATATATAAGAAATTAAGAGCATATAAATCAAATGAATTTTATTCTTAGATCTTGCTTGCAGAAAGACAAGAAAGTGAACAGAAATTTCTCTAAATTCAGGTCCTGCTTGAGGAGCGTAACAATTACTATCATATGGAAAACCCTAGCAAAAGGGAAAGAATTTATAGAGATAAACAAACAACGTCATAGACAAATTTCCAATTTCATAATCTTAAGGATTCAACAATTTTCTCAGATACTTACTGGAAACTGAACATCAAATATTGCTTGTCCTGCAAAAAAATAACTCTCTATTTGATCTTGCATAGTGGGATCTGAAAAGAGAGAGAGAGAGAGAGTTCTGAGACAATTTGTTCCACCAATAAAGAATTCAACAAAAGCTTTGCTTAACAATAAAACGAAAGAAGCAAAGAAAATATAAAACTACAGTAAAAACAAAGAGAACTGCTATTCCTTTTGCACAAATAGCCACTAAAAATATTGTTTAAACCCAATAGAGCAGGCAAAGGAACGTGCCAAATGTGAAACAAAGGTAGACTGTCATGAAACACGATGCCAGAAACATTTCAGCGTTGAAATGTTTTCATTGACTAAACTCGCAGAATACAAGCAAAGCTTTGCTCACATTTAAAAGCACAACCATACAAATAAAAGATAGCTGGTTGATAAATGCAAACATCTAGCCACCATACCAACCGTGGAGCAGGCACACCAGAAAAAAATTCCCCACTCAGCTAGACTCACCATCCAAGATCCAACTGCCAACAAATATCTTCTAAAATGTTTGTTTCGGATGTAGTCAGCAAAAAAAAACCCATACAATACACTCAAGAAATATAAAAAACAAAGAAAAAAACATGCTCTGGTGTGCATTACATATAGCCTAGTAATAGAATAATTTATAATTCAGAATTTGGATCCAGAATTTGAGTTTAGCATTATATAAACTTAAAGATACGGATCAGTAAAGGGTATCGCATTTCCCATGCTTCGATGTGAAAGTTTATGTTTTATGATTCCTAAGTTCAAACAATTTGATATATTCATCGGACTGAATGCCTGAAAAATAAATTAAAAACCTATCTTGGCATGGGTGTGTTTACAATCATATGACTTTCATTAAATGTTTTTATGGATGAAAGTCTGGCAAAAAAATTTACCAAAATCTCACTATTTTTTCTATGACATTTAGATTTTTCCAAACACTACATTACATTTCTTCCATTTACAAGACAACAATTTCAGAAATTTAAAATATGCAATGCTAAGATAGAATAATAGAAAAAAATTTATCCACTAAAGTTTTCTTTAGATAAATACATGGCTAAAATATCTAGAAAGCAAACATTCACAATAATAATCTTGAAAAATTCACCACTCTTTCATGTTTCAACAATGATTAATAGATATGCCTTTGAATACTATACACAACATTTATTACATCCAAGGATTCCAAAGAATCACAGCTATTTCAAATAGCAGCCACTGATAGCGTGTGATAAGAAAACATAGCATTTCATCTCTATTCATGTTGATTCATTTGGTCATATCTTAATCAGAAGGATTCAAAGTATAACCAAGCTTACCACAAGTTATTTTGTTCTGGTCATTTGCGAAAACCTTGACTAGTTCACCCTGCACAGAACTTAGCTTTGTCAGTGCAAATGTGTGTGGGTGTAAGTGTGTGGGTATGGGTATGTGTGTGTGTGTGTGCATGCGTGCGTGTGTGTGTGTGTGTGTGTGTGAGAGAGAGAGAGAGAGAGAGAGAGATTGATTAGATCAATGTCCACAAATGACCAAATTTGGTCAGTAAGACTCAAAAGTAAAGGAAGTTACAGTAACTAATTAGGACTGCTAACAGGAAAGTTTTAGTTTCTGATCTCATGAGCTAGGTATACCAATCAGTACTACATGAAAAAAAAAAGAAAAATCCATTTAAATCTGATATACAAGCATTTTGATCCAAAAATTCACTCAACACACCTATGATAAGTTTTGATCTTATAATATTTGTACTTAAAAAGTTAAAAGGTTTATCAATTAAAATCAAGTATTAATTGTTATTGATATGCAAATGCCAAATGAATGTGTACATGATGGAATAAACTATGACGTAATTACAAATAGTTAGCCTCCTAACAGTTGTGATCATACAGTGTGTACATGTACAGCAGATAGCTAATGATTTGCATTGTCAAGGGGCTTGTTGGTACAATGCATCTCCCATTCACTGCCAAGGGGCTTGTTGGTGCAACCACAATTCCATAATCATGAGTAGGTGCCTTTTGTGTCTTGGATCGCTGCTTTGCCACTTTTGCCACTTTGATATTCTTGTCTATCAGCCTCCCTTAATCTCCCTCTACCTTTTTGAGCCTTTGGAACCATTTGGACCATGGCTAGAATAATTAGCCAACTGTTTCAACCATTGCCAAAATGGACCCTATGACCTAATTGATTCCATTGGTTGTTCTTTCCCTAAAGTAAATTGGCTATGGTTGAAATAGTTGGTCCCCTTGGAATTTCAGCATAAGAACTGACGTGTATATATAGGGTTCCTAGAATGCCATTTCTGGAATCAAACAGCCGATTTGCATTGCTTGCTAGCATTTATAACAGGTTTTAACAGTGGCTCACTTACCTTAGGAGGGCAAAGGGGCTTCACTGATGAAATATTGATCACAACATAGGTCTGAAGCTATGATAGAAGACTACCGTCGATCACATCATAGTCTTAGCACATGCACCTATCTAATATTTTAGGGTTTCTCTATCCTTCTATGCTTCACCTATAGTCATCAAACCATGTGACATGGCTGCTCTAATCAAAGGAAAAGATCTCCGCACCAACATGTCCCCCAATAAACATCCCTTTTCCCTTATTTCTGATGTTCTTTGATTGCTTTATTGCACACTAATGCACATCGTAGGTTTACATTGAGCATACAAGTACCCTTTCCCTAACTCTTGTAAATTTTATCACTTAAACTAAGAGATGCCCCACTTCTTGCAAGTTTAAAGACTTACCTATGAGGTACCTTTCTAAGTGTATAATAGGTACTTTCAAAGTCTATGAAGGCCCATATTGAATATTGAAACAATGATCATAGTAGGATCACCACAATCTGAATATTGTATTTCTCTTTACATTGCTTACAAAACAGCAAGCCGTTACTTTTGTTAATGAATTTTATTTATCGTGATCGATTGCAAACTCTTTGTAATAAGTATAGAATGACCCACTAAACTTGGAATTCATAAAAATTGGTGCCACTGTTTAGTAAACGTAGTTAGAAATGATGACCACGCAAATGCTCTTCTTAATTAATACTAAACCTGAAAGGAAAAAGAAAGTACTAAGGACTCTAGAGATCTACATGACTTGCTGCAAAGACGAGAGAGACAGGTTCCCATTGTTGAAAACCCTTTGAGCAATAAAAGCAAAGGGAAGGCATGATTAAAAAAGTTCACACAGATGTCTTTGGTGGTCTGGGTGGCAGATATTTTTCAAACTTGGTGTTTAACTTGATCTCTAAACTAGATCTGCATCCATTAGCTGAGTATAGTAACAAGGAGGAATATATCATACTTCTACAAAAAGCTTGAGTGGAAACTTAGGAGTGTGGGGAAAATAGCAAGAGGAGATCTTCACTCTTTGAAAATGAATATTTATTTCTTATAAATTGCATCAATGAAAATGACACATAGATTGCCACACCTATACATGTTGTACAGACATGTTTATTATGTAAGAATATACAAGGAAGCTGATAAGAGATGAAAGATGTACATAAAAATGTGTTTAAAAAATTACAGCAGCCCATGTGATCATGTCTCATAGCCCGTGTGACTAAGTCTCAACATTTCTTCACTGCTTAAAGGAAATTATCCCCAATTTCTGTCATAGATATGAGAAGTGCTGCTGGAATGCTGACTAGGACATCTACATCGCTTGAGCTGGCCATAAGCTCTTGCGACCAACCAAATGGTAGTGGCATGGAACTTAGTAGTGTGTGGGGACACCAAGAAGAGTATATTTATCCAAATGAGGCTGAAAAACAGGAATGCTGTCCTTGGGATGAGAGATAACATCCTCCTCCAAATTTGGTGGCTCATAGAGTCATAAAGCTTAAGTGGCTTGTACAGTAAATGCAACTACACCTTTCTGCAGCTAACCTTCTAATTTGGTTCTGTCTTACAAAGGACTAGTCTCCTTAGGCTACACTCCAAAATATATGAAGGTTGTAATGTAAGACTGAATCCATTAGGAGGACACTACTCTTGGCTACAGTAAGATTAAAGAAATTAATTTTAACTTCAGAATTTCTCGAATTCCGTTGTTGCATGTTTGTATCATCACAATAATATCTAGATCTAGTTATTCTAATAGCTTCTGAATGCAACATGAACCCATGTTCAGAAATTAATCACACAAACTTTTGAGCAACAGGCTGCAGACCTTTCGGTTTCTGTCATCCATTGGGACACATTCAATAGCAATGAGCGCATCAACATCATCAGCTGTAACTGTATAATCAGGTTGAGCCGCCCCTGTTCTAACAGACATGAAACATTCTAATTAATAAGCTTTCCTTACAGTTGAGAAATCCTTACATATTAACACAAAGGGAAAAAAGACAAATATTACCTTCAATGTAGACCATGGTTCCATCTTGTAAGTAACGTACCCACTGAGAAATACAATAACCAGGTTAGCCGCATTGACAAAGCTTGGAAGAAAATACATCAATCAAAGAAACTGTTATTATCAGATTGTGTTATTCAACTTGATCAAAAAACGCTTTAAATAAGCACAGTTTCAGAAAGAAGAAAATTTAGTGTTTCTGAATGCTTTCTGGAATCAACTGCACAGTGGTTGTTTAATCCGACGTTTCAAGTATCTTTACAGGACCCATCATCAGGGAAGCATTGGCTTCAATCTTCTCCTTGATGATGGGTCCGGTAGAGAGACTCGAGCCGTCCGATCAAACCACCACTCAAACATTGGCTTCAATCGTCAAATCTTGTCCCTAATGATAACTCCTGTAGAGAGACTCGAAATGTCAGATGAAACAACTATCACGCAAGTGATTCCAGAAAACATTCACAATATAACACGCTGTGATTTATCTCTGAAAACAAAGTTAGAATTTAATGGATTTAACCTGAAATACACAAAGTGCAGTCCCATTGATGGAAAATCCACATGCTTGTAATACACTCCCCGGCATAGCATCACCTACAATTTGGAGATTTTCTATTGCAGGTGTGGGATCATCTTCTGCAGATATGTCCCAAATTGGAGAATTAGAAACTGAACATAGATTTGCCCACAAATAGCATATTAAAATCCAAAATCTGAACTTCATGTCAAAGACTTTATGAAAGGTAGCAATTATTAATTATAAAGAGAACCACAAAAATGCCCTGCGTCACCTTCTGAATTAGAAGAATTGGGTTCTTCTGGCAGTGTTGGCAAATGCGGAGAACGTCCATCTTTTTGTGTTTGGTCTTTTTCCTTCAAGGCTCCAATCCCTGGAGCATCTTCAAAATCACTGTCACTGTAAGGATCATTTACTGGCATGTGTACAGCACTATCTTCATCACTAGGAAACACTGAACGGACATCATTTGGTGCTGGTGCAGGGCTAACAGGATGAACATGGGATTCAAAGGTCCTGTCAAGAAGATCAATAGCACTTCATGCATCAGTAGAAACAGAAGCCATTTTCCTATCCAATTCCAGACACAATACTTTGCACTGAAAGAGTTCTGTTAAACTTCTACCTTCTCTTTACATTTTATTTCTTCAAAGAATTTTGAATTCTCAACATAAAATGCCTCTACGCATAACAGGGAAAAAATTACCCTGAACTTTGAAGTCAGTTAACACTACAGGAAAATGTGCATGACCCATTTTAGTATTTACAAAATGCAAGCAGTAACAACAATGTAGATGCCATTATGGTGACCACTCTCAACTGTATTTCGCAGGTATATTGACTCTATAGCTTTGCATTTGATCTACATCATGTTTCTTAGAATTCCGAACTTCAATATTCCCGTCTTTTGATTTGAGGCCAAACTTGATGCCTTAATGCAAATCCCTTGTGATATTCAACAGTTCCATTGACCCCTTTACATCGTTCGAGATGTTTACTTTTATTTCTGCTATTCTTCCTCCCCCCTCTCACAGTGGCATCTATCATATCATAGACAAACACAGATGCTTGCATAAGTACTCCATCAAATGCAAAAAAAAAGACAACTGAATTCAGGCTCTGAGGAGGTAGATGATAAATGCTAGAGGACTTTCAATCCATTTAAGTCTATCACGCAGCAAAAATTCTTAATCATAGGAACTGTACTTAATTTGAAAGTTGCATTGAGAAGGCCTGGTAATGCTAACATGATTTCCTACGGGATCTTTTTGTTCTCATTGAAACCCATGAGAGCCTAGAACAATCCCTTCATCCAGAAACCTCCCATTTCTGATTATTATTAAATAATGACCTCCAAATGATTGACATGAAGTCCGGGTGGTATCCATGGTTCTGGTGGTTTCGCTTGCTCCATTTGTGACAACCTCTGACCTGCAGTCTCGTTCTAGGTACATACGGTTTCAGATCCAAAAGGGCCCACCTTTTTTTCTGAATGTTTTCATTGCAATGTGTTACTTCTCTCCAGCCTTTCATCTTTCGGTGTTCATGTTGACAGTAGCCCATATCTAGATCTTTACTCAAATATTTTTAGGTACTCTTCCTTGAAGGATGGCATTCATCTATATAACTTCAATGCCCAGACTAGGAACCGCCATAAGTGCATCCATGATTTGACCAAGCATGTTTTTTTGTCTTTTTAACTTGGATCCTGAGGACTTCGGGTTGTGGAGAGCATCCACGACTGGCAAGGATCTAGCCATTGCTTGCGGGAGAAATTTTTCTTAATTTGTGAGTCGCAAGTTCCCTTGATTCTTGACGGGCTTCCCTGTTTTCAAGACTCTGGTGCATACACTTGCTGTCTGCAAGGTGGCGGCGCAAGTTTGGTTAGTTCTGGACCCACCAGTAAGTCTAGAAGCCCCCACATTCCAGATTTACATATCTCAAATCAGCTTCCCTTGCTGATCATACTGTCCTGGATTTTACTCACTATTCTTTCTCTAGCCTCTCCTTTGCTCCCATAGAGAAATAGGACTTCTTGTCCCATGCCTTGTGGGAAGTTGATCTGTACAGATCGGGAAAAAATAAACCTCTTCATCACGCAACCAGAGAACAACAAGTCCAGTCAATGAACATGGCTCAAATTCAGTATTTATGTACGGTGATGAAACCAACAGTGTTTACGGGGGGCAGTTGTGTAACCGTCAGTCCCTGCAAGTGGCAATTTCATATCCGCCAGTTTGCCAAATTGGCGATTTTGAAATTGCTGAACTGCTTAAAGCGGCAGTTTTGCCCATATTGAATGTGCGGGTAAGTAATGATGGTATAACGGTCTCTCTTCAGTTCTATGACAATTTGGAGTCCTCTATTGCACAGAAGGACACTCCTAGAGTATGATAAGCATGTAAGAATCCAGATGGGGAACATGAGTGTGTGTGACAGAGTTGGTGTTCAGTTGGTTGTAGGAGAATGAAAGGTTGCAGAGACAAAGTGAGTGAGCAAGCAGCAGAGTGTATGTTGAAATTGTTCTATACTCTCTTTGTATACTGTCTTTGGCCATAAGAAAGACAAGGAAGGTGTGCTGTTGCCGATTCCAACTTGTTTCTCCCCACCTCAGGGTTTTTCAGATCATATGTCTTGTGTCCAATGTTGTGTGTATTTTATGTTTACTATTCCTGTTGTTCATGATTATTACTCTAATTTCTGTTCTGCAAGTTGTGTTTCGTGATCCAACAGCATACAACACTAATCCTAAGTGCCAAAATCACTTGACAATGTCGATTTGGAATATAATCTAAGCAGGATAGCATATTGTGATTCTACAAATTCTATTAAGCAGCTGTACTTTGGAATTTACGGATCACTTTGGTGCTAGGGCGGGGTAAATCTTTGGGTGTTGTGGAAAGTTTGTGATTGATTTGTATGACAGTGACAAGATCGTGAAAAGAATAATTGCTACCTTGCAATCCAGATATTTCTACAAGGTGGTGGAATCAGAAGGTGAAAGAAATGGCGAAAGAAGGTGAAGATATTCTTGCCAATAGAGTTTTCTTATAGAGTCATGCATGGAAAACGTGATGAAGTTCCAAGACACTATCACCAAGCAACAAAAGCTTGTGGCTAGGATCCAAGAATCTATTAACATGGTGGTTTATGCTCTAACCAAGAAGTATGTATAGAAGGAGAAGAGCCCCATGAAGGAGCAAAAGAAGAGTTAATGGGTGAAGATGCACAGCCTCCATAAGACAAACGTAAATATCACCCAATCATGCTTCTTTTGAAGTTGAAACCAAAGTTGAGATTAGATCTTTTGAAGGACAAGTAGATGCTGAATTGTTGGAAAAAAATTTGCTATAAATAGTGGTATATTATAGTGTTTATCATGTTAGTGAAACACAAAAGATCTCTTTTGCATGTCTTAAAACGGAAGGGCGTGCTCTAATTGGGCAGGAAAGTTGCCTAGTATCTTCTAAAAAAAAGAAGCAGCCAGTTGTAACTAGGTGAGTTGAAATCAAGGAATTAGTGTGCAAGTATTTTAATCCTATTGGGCATAAACCTAATGAGAAAATTAAGTGGCAATATTTTAGGCAAGAATGTGGTCAAAGAGAGCAAGATTATACCGTGGAAATTCTTAGAAAATCTATGCTGATCAACTTGGACATGGAAACAACTTGACAAAGTACATGGGAGGTCTCCATACACATCTAAGGAGACAATTCATCTCAAGTAAACCAATGGACATTGATGGGACATTGATGAGACATGTGTGCAAGCATACTGAACTAAGGAAGAAAAGATGCAAGGAGAGGGAGAACTCGAAGCAAAATCACTTCTTAAATCAATCCAAGAAAGAGCGATTGGAAAGGTAAGAGAAATGCCACCGGTTTACATGTTTGTAAGGATCCAAAGAGTCATTGAAGTTAGTGTCTTGGAGACAGGTACACTGATGCAAAATGTTGAACGTTTCATTCAGAATTGCATCCAAATAAATGTTCCAAGGAGGACTCTACATAGTCTATGGCATCTTTGAAAAAGTAAGTAGAGGTGGAATGAAACGTCAGGTTGCACAACAGAGAAACGAAATGAGCAGGGTATTCCAAATCAAGATTCAGATAAAGAAAAGCAAGGTAAATGCACGTGTTGATATTGGTTCACAATCTAGTTTGATTTTGGATGAAGTTGTTGAGAAGCTTGGTTTACAAACTTATGATCATCCTGGTCCATATCCTTTGGGTTGGGTGAAAAGGGATATAGAGATTCAAGTGACTAAGAAATGTAGATTCAAATTTGGTATTAACCCAAAATGTTTTGATGAGATAGAAGCAAATGTAATTCCACTTGATAAATTTGATGTCATGCTTGGAAATTCTTAAATCTCAGGGATGTTGTTTTCATGAGGAGGGTTGACAAAAAAAAATGGGTAAAGGATGGGATTAGCTATATCAATCATCAAGGCATATCAAAGCAAAGCCCAAATATGTCATGGTAAGTGCCAACCAAGCTAAAAGATTCATACAAGAAAATAAGCAGTTTTATTTATTTCTTTTTAAGGATACACATGGGGATGGGTGAGAAATTTTTTAAATTGATTGTGCTAACAAGGGATTGAAAGATTTGGATGAGTTGTTGCAATCTTTCAAGAAGTGTTCCAAACTCCTAAATGTTTGCCTCCAAAAAGGAAAGTAGATCATCATATTCAAGTGTTACTCATATCTCATAGTTACAAAATCCGATTGGATCTGCACCGAATTTGGCTGGATCCAGACTTTTCAGCCATCCTACATAAGTGCAGTCCGAGTCCACCCTATTTTCTTTTTATAAAAATAATTAGTTTTCCTCTGAAAAAATACCCAACCTTATATTTTAATCAATATTAAATATATTGACATTTTATATTATGTTATTAGTTTTTTCATTGCATTAGTAAATTTTGCATATTTATAAAATCATGCTCATACATAAATGTATCTATTTCAGACTGGGCTTTTCTTAATATTTTTAAGAATTCCAAATTTTCGGATTTTTTGCCCCCTCCCAAATGCATCCATATTTTTGGACTTGGTAACTATGCCAAATCTGCTTTACCTAACATTGGATTGTACAGGAAATCACTTTTAGAGAGCTCTGTAAGTGAAAAAAAAAAAAACTTCAAGGGTTCATACGCCCAATACTTGACCATATGGGTCGCCCATAGTGATGGCAGAAAAGAACAGCTCTTGGAGAATGTGCATAGATCATAGATTCTTGATCAAGATCACCATGAAAACTAGATATCCACTACCAAGGATAAATAAATTGTTAGACCAACTTCAGCATGCCAAGTATTTTGCAAAGTTGGATCTCAAATCCGGGTACAATGAAGGACTTCAAGCGAATTTTCTCAAATATGGCATTAAATCAGTGATCTTTTTCATTGCAGATTTGTTTAATGAGACAGTTTTATAGGGCTTCCCTTCCTCATTATCTTAACACATCATTTATCCAAATCACCAATCAAGGAGTATCTTGGATTCAAATAAATACATGACAATCATGATTGGGCATGTTGGACATGCAGTTTTCTGATCTGCCAGACCCGGATAATTTTAGGGTGAAAGGGCAAATTGGCTTCAAGAGAGTTTCCAGTTATTGATAATTTTAATCTGACTTATTATTGAGGAAGTTATACAGCTGTCTTATAAAGTCACTTGTTTCTTTATAGACTTTATAAAAGCCTTTGATACAGTTCCCACACTTGTTCTAGAGGTTACATGATATTGGCATCCCGGAGTTATTATTGCTATCATGAGAATTTGGAAAGTAGTGATTTTCCTATCTTCAACTGCCCCTAAAATTTTAGAGACGATCAAAAGCACCATCAACATCAAACAGAGGCGCCCTCACGCCAACTTTCTTTGCAATCCACATATACAAGCTTGAATACTTTATTCGAGAGCACACTCAAGAAGAGGATGGGTGTATCTTGCATCTTGTCTCAATTTCTATACGTCTTTTTGTTGGTGTGATCCTCCTAACACATTCATTGAGGGTTTGCAAAGACTTAGACAATCGAGTGCTCTAGATTCATTCTGTGAGATCAGGCATTTAGTGATTAACCTTAGTAAGATTAATGTCATGATCTTCAATACCTCAAAATGTTGAGATAAGATGAGATGATAAACACCACAACTAGGTTGATCCATTTGCAGGTAATGTCCCTTAATGAAACTAATAGTTCCATATTTGACATCATATTA
Organism: Taxus chinensis; assembly: GCA_019776745.2. Taxonomy (NCBI): domain Eukaryota; kingdom Viridiplantae; phylum Streptophyta; class Pinopsida; order Cupressales; family Taxaceae; genus Taxus; species Taxus chinensis. The sequence goes on from CM034146.1 coordinate 776,371,034, forward strand.
ATATTCTTCATTTTATAATGTTAAGCTTTAAAAGATTCGCAGAAAGATTTGAACCAAAACACTCAAAAATAGAGAAATATAATACAAACAAACAATTTTAACCTGTGACTGGCTGAGAAGTTTGATAAGACAAGTAACTTCTTATGTACAATTTCCACTTTCGATAACACTTAACATTTGATGAATGAGAATATGGTGCTTGCCTCAAGTGTTCATGGCCCGCACCATGATACATGTCGCCACTAATACCAACATGCTGATATTTCCCGGCTGAGGGGTCCCAATCTCCTCCCACATTATGACTACGTGAAGGGGGTGAAGCAGGCATTCGGCCTTGTGCATATCCTGGCTGAAGCACAATCTCAAGCCCATGTGTATTCTGTGACAGACCAACCATGCTCAACAAGGCAAAGCAAATTAATCATACACATGAGAAAAATAAGACTCTTAAGACATATCTGAAAACAATGGAAAGAAACTGTACTCACTGATGTGGGATTTGAATGGTCACTATTTGGATGGAAGGGTGACTGTGGAGCATAAGGAGACTGATACACCGGATCAGCTCGCCAAGCTGTCAAATGATATTGTGAATCCTTCAACTTCGCCTGCACAAAGCATCATTCAATCATGTCATCAAACTGTAAAAGAGAAAGAAACAGTGTTATGACTTTTACAACGGTAGTAATAATTCTAAAAAACTCATACATTACTCTCATTGAATTTTTGCGATTTTGACTAATCACCAAAATAGGTGGAGGGTTCAAGTATACAAAATTGATATAGCATGGAAGCTCAATTGATTGATTAAGTGGTATTCATACCACTTGGCAGCCATAAAGGTGCTTCGAAAAACTGAATCTTAACTGTATATGTCCTCATTCCTCAACATTCTCCATCATCCCGAGTTGGTCATCTTACTCCGAATTTGGGTATATATGAAGCCATTAGGAAAGGCAATCTCCTGTCTTTTGTGCATCATTTATGGAAATATTTTTCACTTGGCCTATTCCTTGTTTCCTATATGCGTCAAGGCGTGTGTTTCAGTCAATGGCCAGTCCAATTGCATGGGTCATCCCAACATCATTAATACTCCTATCTTAATCCGTGTTCTAGAAACATCCCTCATAACAACTATTTCATGGAATTTGCTCAAGCCGCAAAGGGAGATTACACTAGTTTAACCTTTGTCTGAAAATCCTCTTGCTCTCCTATCTCTGCCTCACCAATTTAATTGCTCACTGGTGCTAGACTAAGAATTTTGCTACTATTAAACATACAGTTGAACGAACAAATACATAGAACAGACCTTAAAAACAAATTTCAGAACATCAATACAAGAAAACCTTCCCTTAATATATGTTTCTAATACAATACCGTCAATGTGCATTTCATCTGGCACCTGTATTCAACGACACGTACAAAATAGCTGTTTGCATAGAGTACTCAAGATTAATATCCACTGGGGAAAAATATACTCAACAAGACACATTCCTCGTTCCGAACAGGGTTTTGGAAAGTTTATTGACTTTGTTATACAATTTTTCTGTCAGTTACATTTATGAAAAAGAAATACTGTATGGCCTCAAATACATGAACAAAATGAACGGTTGATTTTGTTGAAATTCTACACTAGGAGAGTTTGCTACTGAGTATTTTAAGACTCCATGCATTTTAAATTAACGTTTTTCTTTTTGATCATTTTGCATCCCTACGTTGTGTGAACTTTCTTTTTAGTCTAAGTATCTTTTTGCTTTACAGCATCTGACTTTCCAAAGGCACTGCCAGTTTATCTGATGGCTGCATACTGTATATACTGTTTCCTTTTATCAATACACATATCAAAGAAAAGAGTCCATCCATAGGAGGCTGCTTCTATATAATACCATACAAACTGAATGATGATAGGCAACATCAGAATGAACCCACATTTTCAGCTTAATGGAGAAATTTACACCTTTGATTTTTCTGTCCTTCAACCTAGCATGGACAATGCCCAATTGCCTGCAAAGCTCAATCAGAACTAACTTGTCACTCACATACCTAGGAAGCTTGTACAGATATCCTTCAAAGCCACCAACCCTAATATACATGAATGTCTAGAATTGGATGAAGTAGCTCCCGTATAAACTGACAAGATCCGCAGTATCCTTTGAGATCCTCAATGCAGTGTTGCCCTCCATTGATCTGACCCCAAACATAGTAAGAACATCATTGACCCGTTCGAAATGTTGCAAACTCCCCTCGTGAGTAATTTGGGCTAATAATCAGGAACTCTCTTATCTTCACCCAACTCTCCTTTGGTAGACAAATCCGTTCAAATTCTGATTGTTGCGATGGAATACACCAGATATGAAGTCATATAAAACTCACTTGTAGAAGCCACACTCAACAAAGCATTATGTAGATTATCACTAATAATCCGGCGCCAATCAATATGTTGCGATCCTTCACAAATCACATTCATGAATTGAGCCATCCATGGCTTGAATTCCTTTGTAGTGGGGTCACCCATAACTCAGCTCAAGAGAACAATCATATCTGAAAGATTTTAGTGGAATTTAGTTCTTGTCAGACTCTTAGGAATCTTTGACGGTCTGGTTTTTTGTTCATTCAGCTAGGAGTGAGCTAGCATATTCTAGAGCTTGGAATCACAATTACTTCTTTCGGCCAAAGCATCTTCTTTAGTCAAAACCACAGAATTCTTTCTCTGAATCCCAAATGTGATAGCAATATTGACCGGATCCAGTTGGGCTAATAGTGAACTATTGGCTGCCCTGATTTCAGGGTTGATGGGATTATAATGGTTAGAACATGCCAAAACTAGATCAATTGACTGAATGGATAGTGGGAAGCCTGCATCACTATAAAACCACAGCAGAATATTTTGTCTACCATCTTCATTTGATTGTTCTCTTCCATCCTTCCTCGGAGGTCACTGAAGTCCATGAAGTCCACGTTGCTATCTCTAAAGTTAGGTAAGTCAGTGACTAACACGGAGATAGGTTCGTAGCTGGAGTATTTGAACTTCATGGTAAAAATGGAGAGGATAGAAGTGATGGGAAGGTGTTTTGAAGGAAGCATGATGACAAAGAAGTACCAAAACAGTGGGTTTTTTATGTTTTTAGAGAAAACTACCATGAAACCCTTCAGAGGTGAGAAAAAAATAAATCAGGCCACCATGTCAAATGAGAAAACCATCAAAGTGAAGGTGTCTGGGAGAGGAGTGCTTGGGAAAATTTTCAAGAGTTTTTAACGGGGGAGAGCATCAGTTATAAGCAAAAAACCTTTGGGAGCATGTAGGACAAACTGGTGTTGTGTTGTGAGCTTCTATTTAGCTCTTGGAAACAAAACAATTAGCACTTTTCCAAATAGATGTTTTAAAATGATGTTGGCAGCTTGAGAGGAGTTTTAAGTAATGTTCAATTCACTTCTGGGAGGGAAAACCAAGTTACATAACTCATGACTAAAAGCACATTTTGGAAGGTGCTTGGGAACTCAAGGTGCAAAAGCGCATTTTGGAGGGTGCATGGAAACCTAAGGTGCAAAAGCGCACTTTGGAGCATGGTTGGGTACCACTTAAAGTGCAAAAGCGCGGTTGGAGGTGCTACAAGAATCAAAGCACATCCATAACTCACTTTTAGAACCAAAAGCACATTTTTCATGGTTCTTGCAAACTTGCAAGTACAAAATTGCAATCTCAACTTTAAATTAGAACATGGCAGGCGGAAAAGGTTACAAAAGCACACTTGAAGGGTGACTTAAGTACCAAAGCGCACTTCTAACATCAAATTAAAACCAAGGATGGTAGAAATGCGCACTTGGAGGTGGTTCCAAGAACAAGAAGTTCCAAAAGCGCATTCTCAGCACTCTGCAAGAACCTAAATAGTGACTTTCTCACTCCCGAAGTAAAAGTTGGAGTTCCATAGGGGTATAATGCATGATTTTGACTGGAAAACACCTAACAAATCCATTCCCACCATTCCCAAGAGCTAGAATTGCTTGCATTTTGAGTTTTAGGCAAAATGCCAAAAATGACCAGAACGACTGTAATGAGGCAATGGGCAGTTTTTGGCTACTGAGAAAATTTGCTAGGACCAAGACCAAAACCAATGTTGGGATCAAATGAGGGACTCCATGAGATTTCATTTGACTGTTGGTTTCTGAGGGAGCCATTAAGTCAAGTTCACCTACACCCTGCAAAATTTCACATTGGTTTTTGAGGTACCTTCACATGGAATGTCGGTCAACAAGGCTACCACCCCTCACATGCGGATCAAAAGACTATCTCTGCAGCATGTGGGGGAGGGGGCACCTGGAATAAAAAGGGTATTTGGCTTCTAAAGAGTGGTGGTGCATCTTGGATATGATCTGATACCGATAAGTAGCACCTAAAAGGGCATCTAAAATTGTTGGGTGGATGACATAGTACATGCTATGGTTACAAAGCAGCAAGATTTACAATTGGCCAAACTTATTATCGACTCAGATTCACAAGTTGATGCAAAAGATTCTACATGACCCAGCATAACATTGGGATATTTTTGGATGTAGTGTAATATAAGCAACGATGGGAGAGGAATTTTACTTAGACAATTCCTATGATATGAGTTGGACACTCATGTGTCGATGGACGTATCTTTGTATCCTGCCTACTAAAGCCAAGGATGACAACAAAGATCAAAAAAGAAAACCCATAATAGTGCATGCCACTTCAATAAAGGAGAAGATTGACACTTATGAGGAGGATGACTATACACACATGGTAGGCTCAACCTCGCCTCCTCTTACGATTTCCTCTTTCAAATAGTATGAACAACATCTCATAGAGAAGTAGCACATGGAAGAACAATAGAAAAAGGAGTGGTTGAACCCATAGTTCACATACTTGTATTCGGCAAATACTCAACAAATCCCAAAAAAAATTGACTAAAGAAAAACTCGGCAATACTCGGCATCTTTAAAAAAATACAAATTTATTTTAAAAACATAAATTTTAAGCAAAATAATTTATTTTTGTAAAAGTCTCTCCAAAAACTTGTGAGTATTCACGAATATTCACCAAAAACTCGCGAGTATTCACGAGTATTTGCCAAAGACTTGCGAGTATTTGACAAAAGATCATTTGTACAGGTTTTGGCGAGTTTTTCAGGTGAATACTCGGGTGTGGAAAAAAATGGCAAGTACTCACCGACTCAGCGAGTACTCACCAACTCAGCGAGTACTCGCCGAGTATGCATACTATGGTTGAACCAATTTACACAAAGCAAGATTAGGTTCAGCATGGGATTGATTTTGAGTTCCACTCAAAGGTAGAACCCTCGGAGACAAGACCCACTAAGGTTCATGATGACATTGAGCCTGTATTTTTTTTCCAAGTCCTAATATTGCAAATTTGTATGAACCATTGTCTCAAGTTTTAAGAACTAAGGGTCTTATGGTCCAAGCCCTTTCGGGCATTGCCAATTTAGTTGGGCATTTGGATGTGATAGGACAACCATCCTAGACACAGATGATTTTGGAGAAGTCACTCACGTCTAAAAATTTGTTAAGAAAGAATGCCACTTACAGTTTGTGCATGTCTAATGTCAACAAGGGTTAGCCTCAGCAGAACTGTGGAGATGCATAAGGAATGGTTACCCACACTTTCTCATCAGGCTTTTACTTCACTCATGCAGAACATCTTGGATTCTTTAAGTAGCATTAAGGACACCTATAGATATCACTATTTGCTCTTGTAGTCTTCCTTGTCTGAGCAACAGAAGTTGGATAATGAAAAGGACAAAGCTATGACAAAGAATTTGGCATTACAGAATCAGATGAAAGAACAACATAGCCACTTCTGAATGACTCAACTCACTCAAAGTCGGGTGTCGGAAGTTCTTGCGTGTGAGGCAGCAGTCAAGGAATTTAATGGAAAACTTTAGGCAGCTCAAGAAGAGCCAAGAAAAGCAAAATGGAACTTGTAGGAAGCAATACAAATGGTTAAAGGTTCGAGACAACGTGAATTGTTGTCTGCCCAATGGCTGAACCAATAAATAAATAAAATTAGAATGGTCAATCTCTTTGGGCTCTCTCAAGCTCACCCTTCTATGCCTCGAGGGGCATCATCTTCTTCCCCTCCTCCTTAAGCTAATTTTTGTATGGGTACCATTGGATGGGACTTTTACTTTTCTTTAAAATAGGGGGATAATGTAGACTATCTTTAAAAATAGTTGTAATTCATGTTGTTCTTATGGACAATTGATAGCAACAGCTTAAGGTTCGGTTGAGCAGTTGACACAACTACTAATTGTTGCATCTTAAGATTAAATAGTTGTTGCACGAAGGGATAGGGGCGCTAATATTAGGTCCTCCCTATATTGCATGAATTGTACTAAAGTTCTACAATTTTTTGATGAAAGCTATTGTTACCATCATTCTTGTCTATGCAAGGGGTTAGTTATATTACTTACAACTATCTTAGTCTTAGTAGCGTAGTTTCTCTATAACCACTGGGTTTACTCAATCAAGGCAAGTAAAAGAACATTTATTAGACCTCGTGCCGTTTCAACTTCTAGGATGGTCATAACCACAAATCTAGACATTTAAAGAACTAGTGCAAACAAGAAACTGTAAAGCCTAGGGTATACAGTGTGCCAGTTACTTGGTTTATTGTGTCTTTGTGATGCCCCAAAATTACCAACCCAAAATTACAAGATAAAGGATACATTTTTTTGTTACAAGCTTCACATAAGAGCCTTTCAACAAGTCACTTAGACCAAAGTAACAACGTCCCTCAAGAAGTTTCACCAATTGAATCCAACTATTTCCCACCACTACGTTTTTAAATGGTAACAATCCTCAAAGCTTATCCAAAAATCACCCACCACCTTGTCTAACCTAGCAAACATAGAGAGACCATGGGAGAGGGTGTTGCCAAGGAGCCCACTATACCATGAACATCTAAAGGGTGCAAGGATGCATAATTATATTTCTCACCTACTAGGTAGGCAACAAACTCCATAAGAGAGTGAGAACATTCCTTTATCACTTTCAAATCCAAATCAATGTACTTGTATCACTTTTCGAATATGAATCAATGGACCTATATCACTTCTAAATCCAAAACAATGCACTTGTATCACTCTCCAATAGTTCTTAATCCTAAATCATTATATTGGCATTAGAACCAATATCATTTTTGTTGACCAATAGGTTAAAAGAGAAAAGTGTGATTCATGGGCTAGAAGGTTTCCAAGATGGTAATCAATCCATCTTATATGAATGGGACATCATAGATTGGTGTCAATACGCCATAAGCAAAGTTGTAAGGATCACAAAATAGCTTACATTTTTTCTTACATCTTTGAAGCACTAATTAGGCATCCCAAAAGCTAACACTGAGAAACACAATGAAGAATAAAGGTCAGGTCACTTTGTTGTCCTCGACACACAGAGCCTAGTCACTTCACACTGAAACATCATAGAGGAACTAGGCAGGACAATGTCACCTTGCGGCTCCAAGCAGGCAAGGCCATTTCACCTCACACTCCCAAACATGTGAGAGACAATATCACCTTGCAAGGGCAAAATATCAAAAACTCCCCCATAGCTACATAAGAACCAACCCAACCGAAGATGGTCAAGGGCCACAAATATGCATATCACAACATGTCAGAACCAACGTATTAAAACATTTCAAGGAAACCACATTTATGAATTTGACAACAAATGGCCAAGTGACCTCGAAATCCACAAGTTCGAGTTAAAGTAACATTGAAATCAAAGAAACCTCAATAATCAAGAAAAAAAAGTGGCTAAGTAGCCTCGTATAATCCAAGTCAAAACCAAGAAATAAACAAAACCCTTGAAGCTAGAATAAGAGGCCGATTAAGTAATGTGGGTTCCTAGCACAATTCAGTCCATAAATAAAAAATAAGATAAAATAATCCACATTACTTGCACTTTGTGGCATTTCGCAGCCACCCAAGGGGAGTAATATTGCAATAAATTCATCGAGTTCCCGTCTCAACATCCATATAGACATCGGACCATGTCTCGTATTGAGTATAAATTGGAATAAAAGGGCAAGATACCATCTGACCTTGTCTGACATTGAGCATTGTTTGGAATAAACGAGAAAAATGACCTTCAAACCATCGAACCATTGAGCGTCAAGCATGGCTCGGGCTAAAATAGAAAAAGGACCATCAAATCACGTCCGGCATTGAGCATGCTCAAAATAAAAGATAAAAATACCATCAGAGAACACTTTATCTGTCATAACCTCCATGCATAACCCAATATACATGGGGAAATATCATTATAATAGTCATAACCCAACAAACAAAATAGCGTACCAAAAAACCACATCGTCGTAACTTGTTTGAATCCCTGCCCCACATGAAGAATGAGATACCAGAAAAGGTCCATCACATAATACCAATTGCTCATTTCCTGGGAGAGAGAAAATGTGCTCGTAGCATAGGCAATGATTGCAAGAATTTCATCCAGAGTGATATCCACTTGCGAATGGATTTTGTGCCATCATAATGTCATCAATGGTTCGAACACATCATTAGATGCTATCTAATACCACATAATTCACATTCCAACAGTCAGTGTCAGTTTGTCTATTCAAGAACCTTATAACACATTCTTTTCTTTAATCCTCAAGGTAACAACAATCAACACATCACATTCACATACTATCGTAACCATCACAATATCCTTCTACTTTCACGCGATGTTTCTATGATTATAAAAATAACATGAGTCAACAACATCCCATAATGTTAAGTCAACCATCATATTTGACTTCAACTTTTCACACACAGTCATTATCATATCAGCAAAGGGAAAAAGTAATCATGTGGCCAGCCACAACCATGAAATCAATCATCAGGCCAAAATGAAACTAGTTTCATACATTTTCATACACAGTCATTATCATATCAACAAAGAAGGGAAAAGGCAATCATGTGGCGGCCACAACACTGAAGTCAATCATCATGCCAAAATGAAACTAGTTTCATAGATAGGTAGTAGGTGGTCTAGGAAAAATTTCACGTCACCAAGACATTCCACAACCGCAATACAAACAAGATTTTATAATGGGAAAAAACAGATTGGCCCAAATAGAGGTGAATGCCATGAGGCCTAAACAATGTCCAACAACTGTCACGACTCGCCCACAAGGCACAAACCAAGAAAACATTAGCAAACAATGATGCAATATTGTCAACTGATCATTACCTAGAGCTCTCAATGTTGCAACTGAGCTTTGATGCCAAAAGTGATGCCCCGAAATTAACCCAAAATTATAGGAAAAATGATACATCATACAATTTTTTTATTACAAGCTTCACACAAGAGCCTGTCAACAAGTTGCTTAGACCAAAGCAGCAACATCGTTAAGAAGTTCCCCAATTCATTCCAACTATTTCCCTTTGATTCCTTTTAAGATGGTAACAATCCTCGAAGCTTAACGAAAAATCACCCACCACCTTGTCTAACCTAGCAACACAGAGACCATGGGGGAGGGTGTTGCCGAGAAGCCCATTATATCGTGAAGTACAAGGATGCATAATTATATTTCTCGCTTACTAGGTAGGCAAAAAGCTCCATAAGGGAACGAGAACAATCCTGAGGAGAACTTAAAAAGTCTGGAATATAACATTCCAATACAACCTAGAATCAGCCCATTGACAGCTCGCAATGGCCTAATCACCCAACACCTATCCACGAAACTCTATAAGGTACCATTATGAGTGAAATTAACATCCCAACCTAGATCAACATTCTCGACCATTCTTTGGATCAAATGAAAGGATATTATTCAAATCAAATTAATCTTATCTTACATTTGGTTAGAGAAAATGACATTTCACGTGACCAAAGCTTTTCATCCCACAATGACTAGTGGAAGAACAATGCATGATATTAATTTCACACTACTTTTTTGTAGCTTACTTATCATTCCTAAATGCATAAGAGAGGGCCAATTATTTGTTCTACCTCATAAATACAATTAACAAAATGTTTGGTTTCCCATAGGAGAAATCGCGACCATTTTGCCAAATGGAACAACCTTACCCACTCAGCATGGTTAAATGAGTCTACCATGAAATAAGGAACTACGACAAGAAGAAATACACATTACATTTTCCATTCACTGTTTTCAAGAATTTAGATAAAACATCATTACAAGGCTATTTGTGCTTTCTACTTATTTAAACACCCTGAGCTATTAATATTACTACTTGAATCAAGGTTTATAGATCACCTCTAAGGCAAGAGACTAACATCACTTCATTTTACTTCAAAAACACAATATAGACCATAAAGACTCTTACATCTTGAGCATAAGGCTTATAATATAGCATTAAGTCAATATTAGTTAAGTACTAACTAATAAATGATTGTAACCACTTCAACCATTTTGTAACCATCTCTTACATAATAAAATGACAGACACACAATGAATAATGTGTGTTCAAATTCGTCTTCCTTCTTTTTATGTTCACACCTTCTAACATTGGTATCAAAGCCATTGGTGCTTGATGGGCTCACAAGTTGAGGAGAGAATTGATAGGATTGTTTAGGTCTACAAATCATCGAGAAAGTAAAAGAGAAGGTCAAAAGACGTCTCGTGCGCATTTTTTAGTTGATTTCACGTGCTCAATAGAGATACGTCTTCTAATTTGTGAGTTTTTAAGGGAAATCGACGTTCCACAATCATTGTTACTCTACAAAATGTCAAAATTGTGAATTCAAAGAGCACCAAATAAGAATACATTCACAAGATAGAAAAATGTGGCATTTAGAGACCATTTGGAGATTTTTCAAAGGGAAATACAATTGTGATACTAGCAAAGGAGATACAGTCGCAAATAGGGTAACAATTGTTTTTATAGTTACACACAACCCCGTGAAGTCCTGTTCCAGTCCTATTCGAAAGAGACAATCACATACAGCTAGTCGTTATTGATTTTTAGACTGTAAATCACAACCCAGGAGGTTGTTAGGGAATTTTCAGTACAAAAGATAAAATGCGGACATTTAAAGGGCACACCCACCAATTTCATTCCCATAAAAAAGTTATTACTAGCACAACAAAAGCGTTTTTACAAACACAAGGGCAAAATGCCATTCTTTTTCTTGAGAATTCATTTTTTAAGTTTGTTATTAGGGTACGCTCACGCTCCAATCAAAGATGATATATTTTGCATATTTTAGTCGCTAGAAGAAGGGCACAATTTTACTAGTAATTTATATTGCAAAATATTTTCTTGCAGATGACTGACATTCCTTTACTAAACAAATTTAGACATTAAAAATTTCCGCATTAATTTCCAAGAAAAACTCAAAATACAAAATTGTATTTGACTATGTTGAATTTATATTTCCGTACCTGAAGTCAGAAATTGTATAGGCTATCATTTTCACTTTGGTACATTAATTTGTGGTTTAGAAATTAAAATTGGAGTGGAAAATGGATGGCGAAGTCACTACATCTAGTTGCATAAATAATTTGAGGTCTCTCATCAGACAGCTAGCAGAAGCAAATGCTACAATAGATGATGAATATGCCAAAGTAGTTTTATTACACCAGCTACCTTCTAAATATAGCGAAGGAAAGTTCAAAAACAAACTAAATGGGTGAAAAAGACTACGTATTTTAAAGAAACCAAACACTTTTAATCTAGTGTAGATGAAGCTCAAGATGGATTGTTACCCAGCTAGTTCGAAAGCCTATAGATCTTGGAAATTATACCCTTATGAGGGTCATGAGACAACTTGATGGTGCCTTGCGGATGTATCTTAATATGAATCCTTGTTTTAATAATTTGGGAGGTTCGTGACTCGAGAGTTTGGCAAGGTGGAATCTAAGAAGTCAAGAATTCACGGGCTTAAAAACTACACCTTTACAAAGGTTATGAGGTAGCTTGATGGAGCTCTATCGGATCAAAAATTTATTTTCAAAGGAAAAAGCTTTTGAAGAATGTGTGATCATGTTTGGTTTTGCTACTTTGAACTTGTGTCAATATGTGTGGTTTCTTTCTATAATGTGGGCCTTAAGAGGGGGGTATTAAAATATAAGGCTTATAATTTAGCATTAAGTCAATATTAGTTAAGTATTAACTAATAAATAGTTGTAACCACTTCAACCATTTTGTAACCATCTCTTACATAATAAAATGATGGACACACAATGAATAATGTGTGCATTCCAGTTCCTCTTCTTTACTTCTCTATTCACATTTTCTAACATTACAGACAAATCACGAGTAGGCTCTGTTGTTAGATTAATTAGCATATTTAGAGTACTAATGTTAATAATATAAGTAACCAAGCGTATGTGTTATGGTTACACTATTTTAGGAGCTTTGTTAGGCTAATTAATTTGCCAAAGGCTATTTACGTGCCTTTGCTTTTGGTGGTTGTACATAGGCTTTGTTTAGTCTTATTAGTTATGTTTAGCTCCTTATTTGCAGTCAGTTGGGTTGCCTATATAATGGGCCTTCATATATTATAATAGTACAGCTTGTGGCTCCTCAATTAAACTTTTATGGTATTCAGAACTGATGGTTGAGTAGCCTGGGAGAGCAACCTGTGAGGCAAGAGAGATTTTGGTAAGAGGGAAGGAAGCGTGTGGAGAATCACGCACCCAAAAGAAATCAGCTTACATAAATTCTATATCTGGCAAGAGAAGAAGAATTTATCTTTTGTTGGAGGTGTGGCACCATTCTGAAGGTGTTCAATAATATATTTGTTGGTTGTCAGGAGGAAGTTGTTTGGCAAGAAGACAGGAGGACGTGTTGTGATTTATCTTGAGTGGAACATTGTTGATGTCCTAAGTTTTTTTATCTATTTCTTATGACATGGATTTTTGTTCCAAGGACGTGTGAATGATTTGCTATGTGTGAGATCTGATCTACATATTTATTTGTGTGCTGGAAATATGATCTGATATGGATACAAATTTTCACACTTACCTGGAGATCACATATGGTTGGGTGTGACTCTTAAGAAAAATAAAATGCCTCAATTCCTTGCATCCTGGCACCTAATTCCCATCTGTGGAGAGTATTATGAAGGTGGAGAAAGTGGGGTAGAGCTGAAAAAGGTGCAGTACTTTGGAAAGGAGCAGCAGCTTCAAACACCATACAGGAGGAGGAGAAGCTTAGAGTGCCATATATTGCTGCTGCAAAGGTTTTTTATGATTGGCCCATAAAAATATGCAAAATTTTATCCAAAATTTCATCCGTAAAAGCATTTAGGGCAGAAAATATGTGAAGTTTATTATTTTTAAACTTATGAAACAAAATTAATTTATCTGCACCCTTTTAAATTGCCTGCGAGAGTGTTAATTTTGTCTTGAGAGAACAAAAAGGAGTAGAACCTTCAAAAGTTGCATAGTTGTCTGGTCTGGTGTCTAAAACCACTTGCAAAAGAAATGTTTGTAAAAGAGTGTGTAAAACTTTGAGATTTTAATTTTTTCATCATCTTTTAGGCAATTTTGTGAAAAATAGTTAATTTAAATTCTCATAAACGGTAAAGACATTGTTGCTGAAAAGTGGCAGTGTTAGTCAGTTTTTGTGGAGGATCAGTCTACAAAAGAAATTTGTGTAAAAGGCTTTCAAGTTTTTCAGATTTAATTGTTTTACTGAAAAGTTGGGTCATAATGGCTAGTTTACAACACCTATTGTTACCAGATTCTCAAAAGCTGACAGGGAAAAACTTCAGTTTGTGGAGTCATAGGATAATCACCATATGTGAGGATCGAAATCTAGATCAAATTGTACTTGGCAAAGAAACAAGACCAGATAACGACAAACTTTCAATTGATGAATTTGATGACTATGATAAACGCCATCGTGAAGCTTTAATGTTGCTTAAACTCTCTATTGTTGACCATTTAATTCCAAAAGTTAGAATGCAACAGTGGCTTCAAATTTATGGAAAAGTTTGACTTCAAAGTGCAAAGCTTCAGAGGCCAATAGAGTATTGTATTTGAAGAATATGTTGTTTTCCACTAAATTGAAGGAAGGTGGGTCAGTTTCTGAATTTTTGTCACAACCGAAGGATATATGTGATTGAAAGCAATTTAGAAACCTGTAGATGAGCAAGATTTGATTGATCTGATACTACAGAATTTGCTACCATCTTTTGACTCATTTGTCAATCAATTGCCTCTACATTAGTTGTTAAAGAGAATGCATTCTTCACAAGGTCAAAGGGCAAGGGTAAACAATGGAATACCAGTGGTTTTTTACAAGAATCCTCTTAACTACTTTTAAGCAATCGAAATGGAAGTGTTTTTATTGCGAGGAACCTAGTCATTTGAAGAAATATTATCGTAAGAGACAATATGATTTGGAAAATAAGAGAAGGAAATCACAATCTGCAAATATGGTTGACGAAGATGAACAAAGTTCAGCAGGTGAATTTGCATTTTTGGCAACACAGAACCAATCAATGGAGTCAAGAATATGGTACTTTAACTCAAGAGCATCAAAACACTACACGTGTCACAAAGACTGGTATGTAAAATTTATGGAAGATGATAGTTACAATGAATCTATTTCCTTAGGTGATGGTTGGGTTCACTATGTGAAAGAATATGGAGATATTCATATTTAAATGAATTTTGTTACGTACACTATTCAAAATGTTTGATTTGTACTTGATATAAACAAAAATCTTCTTTCCATAAGTGAAATAATTGTAAAACCTAACCTTTGTGTGGAGTTTAAAGGAAACAAATGCATGGTTTGTGATATTAATGAGAAAAGAGTCATAGTTGTTGGCCTTGGCAACAGAGGACTGTATGAGTTGGTTGATCCAAAAATTGCAAATGAGCATGCACTAGCGGTGGTGGAAAGCTCTGGTGAACTGTGGCATAAAAAAGGTGTGGGCACCTCGGTTATGCAAATTTTAATTCAAACTAACATGGAGAATAGAATGTTTTCTATTCAAAAGAATCAGAAAGTATGTTAAGGATGTCAAATAGATAAGCAATTTTCACATTCATTTGACATTGGTAAGTCACAGAGAGCTAAGAATGCATTGGATTTGGTACAAATGGGTTTGCATGGTACAATGTGGACACCCTACATATTTAGAGCATTGTATTACTTGTTGTTTATAGATGACTTTTCTAGGAAAATGTGGATGTGTTTTCTGCATGGAAAGTTGGAATGTTTCTCTAACTTTGTTGGCTGGAAAGCTATGGTAGAGAAACATGGAGGGAAAAATATAAAAGCTCTACGAACAATGAGTGAAGAAGATTATGTCTCTGACAAATTTGAGGAATTTTGCAAGAATGAAGGTACAATATATTCTACACAGCAAAATTATGTCGTGGCAAGGCAGAACATAACAGTTATGGAGATGGCACAATGTATGGTGGATGGCCAGAATGTACCATATCAGTACTAGGCAGAAGTGGTGAATACAGTTATGAACATTCTCAACCGAAGTCACACACAAGCTTTGCAAAATATGACACTAGAAGGAGCATGGTCTAGAAATACACCTGATGTAGGTAATTTTAGTGTTTCGGATCCACTGCTTCTATATTGGGAAAATTGTACATCTTTGTTGGTTATTGTTAGCAAAGGAATGCATAGAGGTCAATACATGTCTCCACATACAAGATTGTGGTGAGTAAAGATGTTGTAGATGAGAAAGTACCATTCTTTTCTAATATTATTGTACTGCTACCTATTGGTGATATTTCTAGAACAAGTTGTGGTACTAAAATTGAGTAGGGTTCAAAGATACAAAAACTAGAAAAGTTGAGTTCTAATACTGAAGAGAGTATTTCTCACTCTTTACAATCAGATCAGGAAAGTCAACACAGGAGGCCTAAGTGGTACCATACCACAATGAATGATGTGTGAAAAGATGAGTTTCCTTATTTGTTGGAGACCAATGTTCAAGGTCAAGAAA
Source organism: Taxus chinensis (assembly GCA_019776745.2). Taxonomy (NCBI): domain Eukaryota; kingdom Viridiplantae; phylum Streptophyta; class Pinopsida; order Cupressales; family Taxaceae; genus Taxus; species Taxus chinensis. The sequence continues at coordinate 776,386,973 of CM034146.1, forward strand.
ACAGAAAGTGCAAGGCGAGGAGCAGGTAAATTTTGCTCTTATTGTTATTTCGCAGGTATTGAAACCAAGCACAATTTCAAGGACCAAAGTCAAACCAAAATGGAAGTTTTCCATGAAATTTGGTGAAAACGGAAGGGGCATACAACAAAAGCACAAGATTGTTGTGAACAACAAATGTCCCACCATTATTCAACAATGGAGAGAAATAGGCATTGGGCTTTTAGCAGCTCAATGCAAGAATATCCCTTATAGGGGATATGTCATGTTGTTTAGTCTTGATGTATAATCTTAACTTTTTGTTGGAATTCATCACTCAAACAAACAGGTGAAGCATGACACATTCAAGACATGACAACACTTCAATGGAACAACAGAATCCAGTGAACCTAGTACTCATCACCATTGCCTACTCTACTTGGCTGTTACAGCGGCTAATTACCCATGTAATTTGGTAAGATGGATTGGCGACAAAAGGGACATTTGAATACATCACTACAAAGGTGGCAGCACTGCACCTTGGTTGAATTCTTGTAGGGACTTAATCATCCTATTGTAACAATGGCTAAAACAGTTGGTTTAGTCATTAAGGGAGGATGTTAGATTAATTAGCATATTTAGAGTATTATTGTTACTAATATAAGTAACCAAACGTATGTGTTATGATTAGACTGTTTTAGGAGCTTTGTTATGCTAGTTAATTTGTTGAAAGTTATTTAAATGCCTTTGGTTTTTGTGCTTGTACATAGGCTTTGTTTAGCCGTATTAGTTATTAGTTATGTTTAGCTCCTTATTTGTAATTGGTTGGTTCGCCTACATAATAGGCCTTCATATATTGTAATAATATGGCTTGTGGCTTCTCAATTAAACTTTTATCTACGGCCACTTTAGAATAATACAATGGTGTGGGTTTCACTTCAAGTTTAGGATCTAAGTTTCCAAACAAATATGAATCAAAATTGTAAAATCAACACAACTTTCTCAATATTGCTGAGACCTCATTAAGGAAAGCAACATAAGTTTTAAAGTATGTTAATTGTGTGCAACACAAAAAGACATAAATCAGCAATACTACTAACATGTTTCATCCTCTAACCCAATTAAATAACCACAATTATGAAATATAAAGGTTAGCATCACCATATGCTAGGGACCATCAAGTGAGTAAGTGATATGCTCTATATCCGTAGATCAAGTACACAAACACCGACCACAAGGTTAAGCAACCCATTTTTGGGCAATAGGAATATACATTTCAAATGTGGAGCTTATCACTTTCAGTAGTGTAATAAAAAAAGTTGCAATGGAGTGGTCGTCAATCACTTTCACCAAGGAAAAAAACATTATACACATTAACCTTATTTGTCACTTACAACAGCGTAATCAAAGAGCTATGATGAAGTCAATCTTTAAGCACTTTCAACAAAGACAAACATTACAAATGCAAAGCTTATTTATCACCGTCAACAGTGTAAGGAAGGGGCTATAATTTAATTCATCCTGTATCGATTCAGTGATAAAAGAGTTGTTTATTCATTTGCAAGTCACTACTAGCGCCAACGGTGAAAGAGAGGACAATGTTAAATGCAACATAATATTTTCAATGATGATCAATCTTGCAACATTCGCAACATTTAAAGGTATGTTTCCCTTCAAAAGATAGCTATAAAACAAATTCCCCTCTATAACAAAATATGGCTCGTCTTTTCCTCAAGTATGAAGTGAAGAGAGGTATGATACGTGTCTATTCATCCAAATAAACATGTAGATATATAGGTACATACATTTATACATCTATAAGTATATGCAATATGGATGGATAGGTTTATAATTAAAATTGCAACAGCAATAACCAATCGACTAGGCCACATAAATATGTGCAATATAATAATAAAGCCTGATTAGTTAATCCCATCAACAATTACCGTACATTCAAGCATATAGGAGATTTACTAAGCATGTAGGCATATCGTGAAACAATTACCATACGTTTAAGCATGTCAGAAGATTACATTTATGAATATAAAGAACCTTGTTTTAAGCCATGAAGTTGCCATTTCAAGCCATTAAATGTGGTTGTAAAAATGTGCATAATAGCTCTATTTTAAATCATAAGTTACAATCTCTAACCATGAGTATGTGGTTGTAATCATGCATACAATAACTCTATTATGAACCATAAAATAGTCATTTCCAGCCATTAATATGTGGTTCCATTTATGCATATGAAACACATGGTCATTTTGTCAAACAAGTTACATTAATACTAAGTATGAAAGCATTTTAACAAACACTTTAATCATGTAGACATTTCGTGAAACAATTGTCAAGCATCCTAAGGAGAGTGGGCATTTTACCAAGCACTCCAACAATGCAAACACTCCATCAAACAATTGGCAAGCATCTTAAACAAGTTGGCATTTTGCAAAAGAATTCCAGCCATGCAAACATTCCGTCAAACAATTGGCAAGCATCTTCAACAAGTAGGCATTTTACCAAGCATTTTGATCATGTAGACATTCCGTCAAACAATTGTCAAGCATCTTCAACAATTAGGCATTTTACCAATTATTGTAATCATAAACACATTCCATCAAACAATTGGCAAACATCTTCAACAAGTAGGCATTTTACCAAGAACTTTAATCATGTAGGCATTCCGTCAAAGAGTTGGAATGCATACTAAGCATGTACGCATTTGCCAAGCAATAACTATATAAAATAGAAGTGAGCCCAATTATGATTCTTGTTTATATTGACACCCATGTTTAGCTACAACAAGAATCTATTAAACAATTTATGCAACATAGAATCAATGTGTCAACACACATAATAGCTACAGAAAGGTTGCATTGAGAAATTTACTAAGTAGCCGATAAGTTTTGGATACGGGTGCGGGTGCAAGTACGGAGTATCCGATACGCAGATACGGCAAAAAAAAAAATTGGCCCCAGATACGGTGTTGGATACGGAAGTACAAAAAATATATAAAAATTAAAAAATATATAAATTTCAGCCTTCTAAATAGGAATTAAGTTATTAATATTAACCACATATTATGCATATGAAAGACAAGATAAGTACATAACTTATAAGTTATAACCTAAATAAGTGAATGTTATAAATATAATAACGTCAAACGTTGTAATTAAAATATATTAGATAATAGTATTATAAGTATAACAAATGATATAATAGTGAACTTTATAACCATTATACTTTTTATATTACTATTACGTTATATACATACAATAATCTTATACATTTTATAAAACTCTTAACATTTATAACGCTACAACATTATACGACATTATAAATAAAGTTATATCATTGTATCCCTATAGATATATTGCCTCACTTACTAACATTAATAATAATATCCGATTTTGGATAATATAGTACATGATAAATATTAAAGTGACATCATAAGGCTATTAATTATAATACTATCATAACAGTTAACACTATAATACTATTATTTTATATATAGTACAAAATATTATATATAATATTAAGCAATTTAATAACCTTATATATATATATATATAAAAGAATTATTGTATATACTTAGAAATTTTATAAACTATTTTCCGGATGCTATTTTAATATATATGAAATCATTTACTTTAATAATTTTTGATATATTCTTCCACGTATTTAAATCTAATAAAAAATCATATGGACTTATTCTACATGTATATAATATTCCTTGGAGTAATAAGATTCCGGTTGAAAAGATATTATATGAAACGTATAGCTTCAAAAGTATCCTATCTGCTGTATGTTTCACCGTGTATTGACAACAAAAAATGGACCCGCAGGATACAGGCTGTACCCTGCCCACTCCCACCCCCGTATCCGGACCGTACCCATACCTGGTACGTTTCGTACCAGTTTCAGGCCCTCCCCCCCTGCCGTATCGGTATCCTAGGAAATTGATGCCAAACACAAGAGCACAGGTCTGATTTCACCTTCAAATCAGCATGTTAACACGCATAATAGCTACAACAAGGTTTTGTTGAGAAATTTATGCAAAACATAGGAGCGCAGGTCTGATTTCACCTTCAAATCAGCATGTTAACACACATAATAGCTACAGTGTAGTTTTATTGAGAAATTTAAGCAAAAATATAAAACACAGATCTATTTTCACATCCAAATCAGCATGTTAACATACATTATAGCTACAGCAGGGTTTTTGTTAGAGCAAACATGGTTACAGACAATTTTCCACATAACCAAAGTCCTACATATAAACAGAAATGCCAGCAAACACATTTCGAGCTCCTGGCAATAATTTTAATGTGTTTTGGAGCAGTTACCATTACATTCAAGAAGATATTTGCCAGGCACTAAGATGAGGATAACATGCCTGTAAGAAGGAAAAATGCCTCCTAGTGCCCTATTTTCTGCTCTCCTTTTTATCTGCCCTAGCCATCCCACCCAAATGTCCAACTCGCCATGGAGGATAGGTAGCTCCCATAGCCGTGTGATGCATCTAGGATTATAAAAAGCTCCCATAGCCGTGTGATGCATCTAGGATTATAAAAAGCTCCCATAGCCGTGTGATGCATCTAGGATTATAAAAAACACCCTTCATTCTTTTTACCAGACCCTCTCTCTTTCTTCTTTATGTTTCCCCCCTTTTTTCTATCCATTCAAGGCAGCCAGGTGTTCTTTTTTTTTATAAATTCTTTTCAACTGCCATCCAGTGGGCCTCTTGCATTCCCCCTTTTTTGACTCGTTTAAATCACATGATGTCCATTACTAGCACACAATATGTCCTTAATTAATTAGCACCTCTATAACTATTTTCTTTATAAATAGCATACTACAATACTTAATAACTCTATTACCTCCTTCACAACTTCCCGTGATTAAACTCAACCGTTGATATTCCTCTGAAAGGCCGAGACATTACAATTATTTATGACTCAATTAATGAACCCTCTCTCGAGAGGAGATTTAAGCTTGCTTGGCATAGGCATGCCATTTTCCATTAGAGGGATTTGATCTTGGGTCAAATTAAACTGTAAATGTAGATCTGCACCCACATTAATTACAGTTTCCAAACACCATTTCCACCCAATTCCTAACACACAATATGTTCTTAAATAATTAGCACCTCTATAACTATTTTCTTTATAAATAGCATACTACAATACTTAATAACTCTATTACCTCCTTCAAAACTTCCCGTGATTAAACTCAACGGCTGATATTCCTTTGAAAAGCCGAGACATTACATTTTTTTATGACTGAATTAATGAACCCTCTCTCAAGCGGAGATTTAAGCTTGCTCGGCAGAGGCATGCCATTTTCCATTAGAGGGATTTGATCTCGGGTTAAATTAAACTGTAAATGTAAATTTGAACCCACATTAATTACAGTTTCCAAACACCATTTCCACCTAATTCCTACTGACTGGCGACAGTGGAATCAATCTAGCCATACCGCTGCATTGAAACAGCAGTAGGGTAGATAACTTCAGGGTCGGGTCTTAAATTCAGGGGTAATCACAGTTTTCTTCAGGTAGACTAAGAATTCAAACCCCATTTGAGTAGCATGGTGCAGAAGACGAAAATATTATAATATATACAATATTTGTATTTTATTCAGCCTCATTACTTGTGGATTCTCAATGTGCACGCCTATCACTAAAGCACATTTTAGACTTTAAATGCTGATGTAAGGAATGTGTTAAATAATTAAAACTTGATCAGACAACATGGTTCTACCTGGATGGAGTCTAAAACTTTCCAAATCTTGAGGCTTTAAAAAATGGTATATAAATGAAATTCTATCAGCTTCATGTCGGATCACAAATCATAATGTAAGGGATGGAAACATATCTCTTTCATTACAACTGAACTTCATAAAACTGCAATGTATTGTATGGATCCAAGAATCATGGCATGTGGTTAAAACGTAAATTCAATGTGTTTAGTATCCTACACAATACAAAAGATTTAGAAAATGACCATGTTCATTAAAATCAATCCAGAACACACTTAAATCTTAAATGTGGAAAACAACAAAATGGTATAAACTTTTTCTGTTGCTTTAAAATAGTAATCCATAGAAAGAGCATCTGATATACCTCACTAAGATTAAGTTTCTCGTGCAGATGTTGTATTAAAACCTGCAGTAAAATTGAAAGTAACAACATATATGTTATAAACTATGTAAAAATTGAGATGATGACAAAATAGCATGCTACCAAGGTCCTCAAGTGATCTCTAATACCTGAGAAATAATGAATTCCAATATTAGATAAAGAAACTCCAAAGAAAGAAAGAAAAGTGTTTGCAAGATTGTATACAATAATCATAACAAGTTTCCAGGTATAGGCAATCACCAAGTAAATATAGAACAAAAATAAGTCCTTCATTGACCAAGGAAAGAGAAGAAAATCTATAAAACTCGTGATTGCCCATAGGAATATTATTTTATATGTAATTTGTTATATATATAAGCAGGTTGTATCTTGTCCTCAACGGAAGAACTGTTCACAACAGTTGCTTTCATAAAGTAAATGTGGTGAATTTCCCTCCTCCCAATGTTACATTCTGTCATGTTTAAGAAGAAATTCAATGCATGACTTACTATTTGACATAGAGTTACAATCGGAAAGAAAAAATTTTAAAAATGTCCACAGCTGACCAATAATACACAAATAGGTCTCAAAAGTACATTTAGTTTTAACTGAGGAAAGTACCAGGGTAAAGGGACCCTGGAGAAGGGTAAAAACTGAGAACCATTTAAAAAGAACATGCATGTGTTTTTATGTGAGATTTTACATGCTACAAGTATGATAATAATGCATCTACATATAATCTGAATTCTTCTTCTACTATCATGATATCCGATCTAGTTATATACGCAAAGGCAGCACAGATCTTACTTCTGCAGAGGAATTACAATCAGATAACAATGGAGGAGTGCTCAAAAGTGTCATGTACATCATAAGCAAGTGAAAAACAGTGCCTTAAATTTCCAGTTCAATGAAGCAAGCCAAATGAAATGTCCTATCACAAGAAATGGAAAAAGGAAAATGGATTGATTTAAATTAAGAATGGAAGCTATGGTCACTCAAAGGAGCTATATTAAGTTCTAAAGCCATGCTCACTAGTTTAATAGTCTCATGTACATATCTAAGAAAAATAGTAGATATGAAAAAGTATGACAGACCAACTGGTTTGGCCCAAGGTTGGCTCTAGAATAAACTGCATATATTTATTCCAAAGAGTATCACCCATATGTGTGGGTATACACCAGTAATATGTGCTCAAATGGAATAGATAGGAAACAAGAAGATTTCTCATTTTGTTTCTAAATTGAGATCACCTCATCTTGACTTCATAGTAACATCCTCCCACCCTCCCACTCATTCATCATTTGTGAAGTGTTATTCACTGAAGCATCAGCGTTTATGGCATTTACAGACATTATAGCTAACATGGATTCAAGAAATGGAAACCACAGAAATCTGAGAAAAAACATATATATCCTATTGAGTCCCTAAAAGAAAACCTGTCATCCTGGCTTTATCATGTCTATCCATATATTCATCAATTGTAAGGCCTCCAATGATACACTTTCCAAACATCCAAACAATATATAGGCATTTTTCAGTCGGTGGCCTGGGCTTGAGTGCTGCTGCAGGTAGCAATCTGAGCAGCCTTTCTTTTGGTTCCCCTCTAGAATAGGTCACTTTCCTGTATAGCCTCACCAATCAACTTGTTGATGGTATCATATAACAAAGATTTCTCGAGGGTGTGAAACATGGTTTGTGACTATCATTGTCATAAAGCATGATTTAACCTCTATAATATTTAGATAGTTTTTCAATAACTCCCCTCCCCCGGCGCTGTCCTTAAAATCCAGGATATTTTTTGCTGTCCCAGAAAACCTGTCCCGCTGTTCCCACATGTTCATTTCCCAGAGTCTTGGGTCAGTTTATTAGTATGTATATCCATAAATACATAGATTGTTAGGCCTCCCATGATACACAATGTTTATATTACAACTAAATCAATATAGATGAATGAATTTACATTGAAAGGAGGGTGGTGATAAATCCAATTGGTAATGGTATCAGACCCGAGGAGGAACCAAGAGGACCCACCACAAAGACCAAAAAGACGTGATCAAGACCATCACTGTAAAAGTAAGAATGTTATCAGCTACCTACTGGTGAAAAGTATCAAATGTGGGGTTTATGTATGTTTGTGTTCATATTACTTCATTATTTATTATCTCTATACTTCTATAGTTTTTAGATATATAAATTTTGTAGTATAATTTTGAATATTATTGCACGCAACAATCTATAGGGACACATACCAAGGTTTTGGGGTGTGTGTCACCATTTTCTTAAGAAATAAGGACTAAGGAATGTCTAAAAAACATACCTTAGCCACCCTCTTGAGTAGGGGATCATCAAAGAAAGGCACATAAAAAATTATCAAGGCAAGAGGGAGATAATAAATTTGGGTCGAGGGAGTCAGTTTATTGATCTTTCAATGTCAAATTCAGCCACCATTCAATGACATATATATAACCAGTAGTTTACTATTACACCTAGATGTATCATTTAACACTTTAGTGATATGAGAACTTTTATTATATCATTTAACAATGTATCCCCTGAAACTTATTAATGACTAGAAACTATACACCTAAGTGGGAAAATAACCAATTGGCATCAAATAAGACACAACTCGCTGCCTCATCGGATCATCATCTTCTTCCTCTCCTTCTTTCCCTCTTCCAAGGTTTCAGCAAAATTATTCTTCTTTCGTTTTAAAATACAAATTTTTAGGATATGGAACTCTGCAAAATCTTGCATTTCTGGTTTATTGCAATGAGAAGATATGAACTTTGGTTTGCAATCATTATCTTAACCCTAGGTTGCCAGGAAACAGAAACAAGTACAGGTACAGGTCTGAAAATTCCAGAAATGGGTAAAGGTATGGAAACGGGTACATGTACGGACACATGCCAAAACAGCTCCAAAACGCCTACACACCCCAGGTACTGCCTTGAAATGCCATGGGTATGGCTCTGTCGTACCCAGGACATTTCCATGCCATACCTATGACAGGATGTTTTTTAAAAGCAATTTAAAAAAAATGTTTGGCACTTATTGTTTCTAACCCTAATCTACCCACCAAACCTTCCTAAAGCCATTTCCAAAAAGCTATATAAGGACATCTTTGGTCCATTCTAAATCACACTCATATCTTTCTCTTGCTGAATTCAGTTTTCATGGAGATAATTATGAGGAAAATCTAGATGATATATTCTAGAATCTAGATTAGAATCACGTATATATGAAATTGTAACCATGTTGAATCTTTTGAACTTCAATGAATACATATACTTTGACTGCTATATCTCTTATGGACTAAAATTTTAAAATGAGGTATGAGCATGTGTGTGTGTATGCAGACATATTATCTGTAACTTTTCATACCCAAGGTTTTTTTGAAAATTGGCATTTCCGCATTTCAGATCCATACCTGCGTCCTGGCAACATTATACATACACATATATAGATATATACATGTATACACACACACACACACACACACACACACACACACACACACACACATATACATATGTACGAACATTTTCGTAACGTTTCATACCCAAGGTTTTTTTAAACATTGACATTTCCGCATTTCAGACACGTACCTATTTCCTGGTAACATAGCATTTTACATGATGTGGTTATAGCCATATTTTGCATACCCATACTCGACAAATACTCGGCAGACCAAAAAAAAATTGACTCGGTAATATTCAGCCAATACTCGCAACTTCAAAAATACACAAATTTCTTTAAAAACATAAATTTTAAGCAACACATAGCTACAAAATGTATCGAATGAGCCCATAAAATGTTGGAGAAGTGTTTTTTATTAGATTTGAATACAAATACAATACAAAATCGCATCATTGTGTGAATACAACAGCCGGCCGATAAGTAATATGAATTTATGATGATTGACATTGAAAAATACTCAGCGAATACTCGGGAATATGCGCCAAAACTCGGCAAAAAGTCGGGGTGGCGAGTTTTTCAGGAGAGTACTCGTCTAGGAATTTTTTTGGAGAGTACTCGTCGAGTATGCTAACTATGGTTATAGCCATACTTCTTTTTGTTGAGATTGCCGCCCCCTTTCACACTTTGTCAAGGGTTCACGAAGATATTTTGACACCCTTGTTCATTTCTATGAGATTCATCAATTGGTGGACAACCTTAGCAAAACCAAGGTCATTATATTCAATGCCTCCAAAGGTTCCCTTTCTTAGTTCAAATAATCTACAAAGAGGAACATTTAGAGATCACATTTGCCTACACTTACTTGGGGATCTATCTTTCAGGTTCATCTTTTAGAATTAAGTCTACATCCCATTCGCATATGTTGGACTAACCGCCAGACTACTAGTTATCAATCTTGTGGGCTAGCTACTAGCCTAGGAACCTGTGACTAACTGCCCACTCAAGATCATAAGTCAGGCTTGTAATTTTACTAAAACTTGCAATGGTATCAAAGCCTCAACCCAGGTTTGATTACCCTAAGTTATGTTAGAGGGGAGTGTTGGACTAACCGTTGCACCATTGGGAATCGATTTCCTAGAGGAACTGCCACATTGGGAGCATAGGATTAACTGCCCACTTGAACTCATAAGCCAAGTTTGGAAGTTTACTAACACCTACGGGTTTCAATGTAACAAAAAGCTATCAACACCTTTTATAAGGGGCATGCCTCCCTTTTTCTCTTGGAGCGTCGATGTTTTCAAATCCATTTCCAGGATATCCATGTGAATATGCACCTCTTTTCCATTGTCATCACACCTATAATTTTGTATGGATCTAAGATTTGAAGACCCATTTTGGGCACCACCGATTGAGCTCATACTGTGAGGATCCAAACTAGCAAGCTATTGCGCATGATATGTTGCAAAGAGACAACTCCTTAGTGCATTCTCCACATTGAGTTTGATGTACAGCCTCTTCACCTTGAGAGTATCTTCAAGGTTACTTTCTATATGCACAAACCCATAACCATGTGGGACTCGGCACCAAACCGTGAGAGCTATCCATTCTTGGCCCTTTGTTCTACAAAAGGGATTGCAAACCTTAGGCCCCACTGGACATCAAAAGTATTTTTACTTTGAGGCCAATTTGTTCCTTCAATCTACGACATCTTTATTGATAATCTACCTCCTTTCAAGGAATCTTTTAATGCACCTCCTCAACTTCTTCCCTTAAAGGTCATCAGTAAATTCGCTAGATAGGATATTTACAAGCAATACATTAAAGTCATTTGGTCCTCCCATTAGCCACTCAACCCCCAAACACAATTTTAACTTTACACATTTCTTAAGGAAGGTGAATGGCGACATTTGTCGAATTGATTATCTTTGATGCATTACTCAGGTGGCTTAAGGTTCCCCTAACTGGAGGTATGCTTCCACTAGCTGCAGGTGGAGAAAGATCATCATATTCCCACATGGGGACCAGATATGTAACCTTTACTCCCTCCAAGGTGATCGAGAGGAGATTTCAAATGCCCTATTTATTATGAGATCGAGAAGAGATTTCATTATCTATAAAGAGACATCAGTGGCGCTCTTTCAATACTTAGATTTCCTTTTTTCTTTGTGAATCACCCTTCAACCTGGGTCCTTGCAAGCGACCTTGGAATTACTAGACTAATCACCTCTTTCTTTTAACCCATCGTAGAGGTTGGACGTGTCAAGCATCCTTTGAATATTGTCAGTTCACGCACAAACTGGAATAGGTCAATGAGATGACACTTATATTTGCACACCATTGTTGTTATTGTGTACCAGCGTACTCTCTCTCAACACAATGGATCAAATCCTTGCATCTAGGGCCCTGTAATGTCCTCTTTTTCGAATTAGATCCAATTGAAGACTTCTTGCCATTTTTCTTCTCTTGGCCAAGAAGAAATTGAACAAGGTAAGTCCTTGGGTTTCATTTATGTTTGCTTTCATTGTTATTAATGCTTTCTTTTTGTAATTTTCCTCCCTGAGGCAGGTCAACTGGGCTAGAGAGCTCATAAAGGCAAATTAAAAATAGAAGCCAGCACTTAAAAAGGTCGGTCAAGGGAAAAATTCACCCTTACGGACTCTTGGCGCCAACTAAAGGGTATATAAGAGGAGTCGCATAGGCTCATTTGCACATCACTTTTGGCATATACACTTTTATACTTGGTTCTAGGGTTGACTGCTCTAATTCCATTCCACTAAGGAGGACGAAACCTTTCCTTGTGGCATATTGGAGAACGAAAACTCCCCAAGTTGGTGGTGGTGAAGACATTATTGAAGATCATCTTGCTGGTTTGCAACTAGGGCATCAAAGAGGGGGTGATTTCAAGGGTTTTTATATTATTTGGAGCCCCTCTCCTTGGGAGCGACTAGGGTAAGAGATTAATTGGGTGCCTTCTATGACACAAAACTTCATTATTATTTGATATTCAAATTTAAATATAATTTTTAAGGCTGGTATCTTTCATATTTTGTAATTGTTGGGGTTTGGAGACCTCATTTATAGCTATTTCGTGGACTGCACTTTTTCTAACCTAAAATAAATTGCAGCTGGGTAATATTTCAGTTTTTGGCACATGTTTTGGCTTAGTAATGGCTCCATTAATTATATAAAAAATGGAGAAGTATTGATATATTTAATTTCATCTTGTTTGATGGGTGTTTGATGCCCTAACATGCAAATTTCTGCTGCGAGGGTTTCAAAGAATATTGGATCTGTTATAAAAATTCAGATTGCATTCAGTTTGGGGTCTGTGTGTTTTCCTTGTTTGTGTGTTTCAGCCCTAGAAAGAGACATTACAGTGCTATCAGAGCTTCAATCCTCCCAGCCTAGAGGGTTTCATTGTGAAGAAGAATTCAGATCAGCCAGTTGAAGAGCTTAGCATGGCCCGCCAAGATTAACAAGGAGACGAAATCGATAAGCTCGATTAAGGGAAAGTTAGATTGGCGGACACCATGGACTTGTTGGCCCTAACCCTACAAAAATTCCATGAATCAAGGCCTCATAATGGTGAGGGCAGCTCATCCAAAGTTAACACTTCAGGGCAATCCCCAAGGATCAACTAATGGTTCAGCCACTAGGCCTACTTTCCTTCCAAGGGAAGAATCCATTCCGGAGGTGGGAACAAGACATTCAGTAGGGCAGAGTATTACTACCATTTATGAGGAGTACAGGGATCTTCCGGATGAGATTCGTGATGTCATGTCTCTCACTGAGTTTATAGGATTGAACAAAGGTGAAATGGGACTTGGACCAAGGTCTAAACCCAAAGCCATGCCCAAGGGAAATGCGGAAGATATTACAGCCCTAACGGGGAAGAATCCCTCCATCATGATCAAAGAAGATGAAGATCAACCGAAGTTGATGGGCCTTGAGAGGGAGCATCCCATTAAAGCCCTAGAAGCACCCATAACTCTTTCTAAGGACAAGCCATTGATTGATTTTCAGACAGCAGTATGAAGGGTCAAGGGTTTGATGAAATCTTGAAGAACGAGCCTAGGAAAGAGAAGGAAATACTAAAGCAAGAGTTGGAGGTAAAAAATCCTTTGATATTCAAAGATGATTCATTGGTTTCTAATGATGGCATGTGGTAGAAAAAGGGAAAAGAATAATCAAATTTGCATAAAGTATATGGGAATGACATTATGGAAGGGTGTGTCCATGAAGGGGACTTCTAGTTCCTCGTGATTACTTTCAATTCGCTGGAATTTCCGAAACAGCAATCGAGGATGGGCAAATTGAGGAGGTTCATAAGCTTGGAGAGATTTCCAAAGATGTTCCAAACAAGTACCAACATAATGAGAGTGAGCTCCTTGTTGGCCACCTAAGGTATGATCATATTTCCAATTTATTGTTTCCTCCTATATCGATGCCATATTTTTATCATCCTGGGAAACACACTAGGAAGCATGTTAGAGACAACTATGGGCATATTGTTTCTTCTATTCAAGGCCAAGATTACCTTGGCATGGGTAGTCTTTGTAAGATCATGATAACTATCATTTCTTGCCCTTGGATTGAAAAAAAAACTTATGGACAACTTAAGGGTGAAGGATCAATGTTTTTGGTTAATAAAACACTCTTGGGGGCTAAGTAACACACATGAAGACAAGCTTGTACGGAATGGACCAAAGAAAATAATTCTAATTGAATACCTAAGGTGTAAATATGGTAAACAAACTAGATGTTATTTTCAAGCTTGTATGAGACATTTTGCTATGGTTTTGTGGGACTCGAGTTACTTTCAAGATTGCCACCTTTGGATGTATGTGAAGGTGACGGATAATTCATCCACTAAAAATATGAATACAACCGCATGGGAGCTTTGGGGTGTAAGTCACCTTTCTAATATGAATGAGATGAGTTTGGAAAATGTGTATCATGAATCCCAAATCATTATGGGAGCTATTTTAGATTTTGTGGTGTTATTTCCAGCTGGCTCCACATTCTATTTGCAGCCACCAAGAGGATTTCGATCACACGGAAGTGGTGCTCTTCTTCTAGTGACATTGACAAGGTAAGGGTAACTCTCACAAGATGGTTATTGGCCACTACAATTCTGAAATTGAATAATGAAATGCCATGCTACAACCGTGATGAGATGCTTTTCCCAACTTTATTTGTTGGATTGTGCATATCTTCTTGGGACAGCAATAGAGGGGCAGGTTTGAAGACATTCTTTTCATTTGAAATTGTGTGTAAGAGGGTTCACTCATTGAGAACAAGGCCGGCCAATATTCCAAAATATTTGGTATTGTTTGGAGCAAAATTCCGGGCAAGGTATGGCCGTTATACTTACATAACAGCACTCCTAAACTCTGATCTGAGCCTAATCCTGAAGAGATTAGCTTTGAAGCATCTTTTGGAGGTCAAGGTAATCATTATGACAGTTGTATTTTTGTTTCATTCGTTGTCGACAACAATTTCAGCTCCCTCTCCATTCTTTTGACAACTAGAGATGAGTATTCAGCCATGAGGCTGAAGGGTTTGCAATCTATTATCATTGTTAATGCGTTTTTCAGCTATTATAAGAGGGATCCCAGCCACTATCCTTCTAATTTTGGGGAACAAAATACATGGTTCTACCTTTGTTTGGGACAGCCTGAACGAACTTTTGAACATCCATCACTTGAAGGGAGGATATGAGACGATTTCAAGTATTGAAAAAGAGCTTGTAATCATGTCCATAGAGCCATGAAAAAGCGACGAGGAGGGTAACGCTTGTTTTCTTTAATAAGTTTGTTCCATGTGCAGGTACAGGCAAAAGAAAAGAGTAGCTGAATTTGTTTCTCGCCCAATTACATGGGGGAGCAAATGGGATTGCAGCTAAAGAGGGAAAGTTTGCAGTCCTTGTATGGGTATCTATCACCTAAAAATCAGTGTTACTGAAGATTGCATGGGTTTGTCATATTTGTATCATTTCTATATTGTTGGTCACAATATTTTCAGTCATGAACAACGGTACCCATGTGGAATTTAAGAAAGGTTCCTTGCATGGTAATGACGATGGTGAAGCTCCACTAGTAAAGACACTCCTTCTAGCCATCCTAGTGCTGAATTGGACTGGATTCCAAGTGATTTATGGCTTTCATGACTTATTTTTAGCTTACATGCAAGCTAGGTTGAATGATGTTCTCATGCTTTGGGTAGAAGGCTTCATTGAGGAAGAACACATAGATAGGGGTGATGGAAGGAGTAGATGTCGCGACCATTGTGGGTGCCAGTTGTTCCACTTGACAGCTATGGGATTTAGTTGTCTTGGTATAATGGTATTTGCGCATATGAGCTTGTGTTGGCAAGAGCTCTTTCATTTGACAGGTATGGGATCCAAGCTATTGCAGCATCCAAGTTTGCAATTGTTTGAGCACAAGCAATTTTGGGAAGGGAGGATTGTAATGTCCCCCTCTTCTGAATTAGATCCAATTGAAGACTTCTTGCCATTTTTCTTCCTGTGGTCGAGAAGAAATTGAACAAGGCAAGTCCTTGGGTTTCATTTATGTTTTCTTTCATTACTATTAATGCTTTCTATTGCATTTTTCCTTCCTCAGGCAGGTCAACTAGGTTGGAGATCTCATAAAGGCAAATTAAAAATAGAAGCAAGCACTTAAAGAGTTCGGTCATGGGAAAAAATTGTGGTGGATTCATCATGTTTGGTATTTTTGCAAAACCTCTTATCCAATGCATGTTGAAGAACTTTTGCCTCATCTTCTAAGGATTTTCAAAATGTAAAATCTTTTTCTCTAATAGAATATCATGAGCCATTCCCAAGGCTCTTTCTTTGCACTATCAAGCACAATTCCACTATCTCCTACTAGGCCAAGCAATCTAGATTGTTTGTCCAACTCCTTCCTAGCATGAGGTCATCTCTCTTGCAAGTGTCAACTCTCCTAAAATCTAACTCTTACTTGTTGTCACTCATGGGAAAATACAACAAAGGTTTTCATCAGCATACTCTCTCCCCCTAGGAAGAGATATTTTGTATCACTCCTCGTCCAAAGACTTTCTTCTAGTTCTAACTAAACAGGCTCTAATCGTTGTAAGCTCATACAACCTTTGTTTCCCCTCTCTAAGTTGCACATCGTATGAACCTTCTTATCTTATTGATTGAATTCTATCTCTGTCAACTTACAAAATTGAATGTCGGTGGTTCTCTTAATGCATCAAAGACATACGTCATGAATGTCGATGGTGTCGCATGCCTAACTCATTCCCTTTAAGGACCCTATCATTGTCGCATAGTTTAACGCGTTAAAGTTCTACTTTTTGCTCATATTCTTCACAAATATTTTATTCATGAATGAATTTTTGAGCCCAAAATCTTGCAAAACAATGTCATGAATATGTTCACATGTTCATTCCAAGCCAAGTTTTTATTCACCTCGTCTGGGGGTAAACTAGGTGTCTTTTGCTCCTTAAAAAATGAAATCATTGATGGTCATCTGCCAAATAGCTAAGATCCTTTACTTAATTCATCTGCTCACCTCTAATTCACATCTAATCAATCACAATCTCGAAACATTAATTAATGTTCTCCATTTTTTAAAAAAATATTATTCTAACCACTATGACTCTATGGTACATAGGCCTACCCGTAGGATGCCAATATGTATGCCCTAGGGGGCCTAGTACAAGTGCAAAATGTACTCGATAAGGATACACACCAGAAACAGCCAAGGTATAACTGGAACAGTTCGCGTACATCTACAAACGTACCTAGATTGTTGTGGTCAAACCTTGACCATATCAAGGCAAGTTTCTAGGGTAAAAAGAATTTTAATTTTTTCTATTTTTTCAACATTATAAACATAAAGTGTAATAAAAATTAAAATCACAATACAAACCCTAACAAGTCAAAGAGATAAACATTAAAACAAAAGCAAAAAAATGTACCTCTTCATTCCCTCATTGTATACTTACCTCTCTAAGCTCTCATTTTGATCATTTAAGTTTGATACTTCATCAAGAAGCATTGCTATCATTTTCCTAAACTAGTACGAGTGTCCATTCACTGCCAAAGATGATTGAGGAGCTTGAAAAGAGGAGGATTCTTGGATTAATCATGAAGGTAAGGTTTTAACTTTCAAGTTTTATTTATTTTTTTGTTTTCAATCTTCACACACTTTATGCTTGTTTTGATGTTTATTGTTTTCATTTTAAAATTTTAAACTATTTTTTCATATATTTAATTATTTAACAATACATACATGTTATGCCCTAGGGCCTAGGGTTTAAATGTTGTTTTCTTCCCTTACGATGTCAATTTTTTAACATGGTGGATAACGAAAGAGAATATTATTACAATGGCAACAAATTATACTTCCTCTAGCCAACCTCGATTTAAGATCAATCATGAATTCAAGATTATGGAGGCATGTTATAATACTACAGCAACTTTCAAGTGGTGGGTGTTTTCTTTGGCAATCCCATGATTGGGATGGTGAAGTACAACAGGATCATATAGTCGGGTGAAATCCCACTTGTGTGCAATACCAAGTAGGCATTAGAACTTGCAAGGGGAGGAACAATGTAATGTGCCAAAGGTGTTAGAGTGTCAAGGAACAAGAAGATATGGAAGCAACCTATGCATGATAGCTCAATTGTCAAAAAAGGCCATTTCAATCAATGAGGCCCCTATTTCCCCATCTTGTAGTGATTCCCCAAATGTGGCCCTGATACATCCATTTGTGGAAAAACGCTCAACGCAAGACAAGGGTTCCCATATTTCACAACAAAGAACAAAAAGACCGTAAGCAAGGTCCTCTCAAAATGAGAATAGGGATATCGTGGATGAGCATGTCACGTGATGATGTACATGTGAATTGTTTGTCATTCAATGCTGTCAAGTCACCATATTGACAAGATGTGGTGAAGGCAATCAACGAGGGCCCAAAAGGGTACAAAGGCCCAAGTTATGAGAAGCTTCACGCCACCCTATTGGCAACGTGAAAAAAAATGTAGAAACTCGTTAATACAACTAATTAGAATATTTGTGGGTCGAAACGAGAGTGTCGGTCATTCTTATCGATGGAAAAATACAAGAAATTGACATCTGATCAATGTGGTTGCAATATGCCCTAAACAGGAAATGTTTTTTAAAGCAGTTGATTGTGAGGGGAATGTCAAGGATGTTTGATTCATTGCCAACATCCTCTTTAAATCCATTGAGGTAATGGGACTTCAAAATGTTGTCCAAGTCATAATAGACAACACTAAAAATTGCAAAGCCATTAGGATGTTAGTGGAGGAGAGGTATGGGCAGATTGTTGGGATACCTTGTGTTGTCCACTCACTTAAATGTTAAAAATGTTGGGCAACAAACTAGAGTGAATGAAACAAGTATATGCCAAGGGCGAAGAAAATCCAAATGTTTGTGACTAACCATCACTATTGGCAAGACATATTCACATCTTGCTCGCATTTGGAGTTGTTGAAGGTAAGATAAGTTATTTTTCTTTAATTTGTGATGTAAGTTTTTAAAGTATAGTATTTGTAGTTATTGAACATTTCAAGAGTATTTTAGTTTTGTTTTTCCATTTCTTATAAGGTTGATTAAACTCAATTTGCATCATACACGATCATCTTCAAATGACTTGTGGAGGTGCGAGAGGAACTTAACAATATGGTCACTGACAACCTATGGTTGTATGGAGACATTCAAACACCAAGCGAGCCCAAAAAGTGAAAGTGTGAAGGTGTTGATCTTAGATGATGATTTGTGGGATTATGTAAAATACATGTTGAGTTTCATCGAACCAATTATGATTATGATCATTTTTATTAACATGGATCATATGAATGTGATACATTATGTCTGAAAGAGTTATATGATAGCATCGACTCAATGATTGAAAAGATGAAGACCATAAATAAGAAAAACAAATCTCGTGAGGAGACATTTTTCAAATAAGTAAAATCATACCTCATTAAGTGGGGGAACAAAATAACCACCCCATTGCCTTGTCTTTGTAATGCGTCTTAGAATCTACAACATCGAGATATTTTATTTTTTGGGGAGGATGCCACCATATAAGGATGCAGAATTTGTTCAAAGATATATGTTAGCATTCTCCATGATCTTCCCTAAACCTAAGGTTGAAGACATGTTATGACCGAGTTTGCAAATTTCAATGCCTCCACAGGTCATAGCCTTCGCGCTCTTTAGGACATACATGAAGGATTCTCATATGTAGCAATACCTCCATGGTCAAGCATTTTTTTACCTACAAACTCTTGCGATCAAAATCTTGTCATAGGTAAGATTTTTATTTTTTTAATTATCTTTCCTTCCTATTGTAAATTTTTTTTGATTTAAGTTTGAACTTTTGTTTCTTATAAATTATGATTTTTGCATTGAATTTTCCTCAAAAGGTTGTAAGTTCATATTCTTTTGAGTACAACTAGAGTGCATACAACTTCATCCACTCACAAAAACACAACAAACTACATGAAAAAAAAGTCGATGAGTTGATGTACATACATTTTCAATGTGTACCTTCCATCCCACAAGCAATTGGAATACAAGGAGTGAAAAAGCATTAGGATGTTGATCCAGAGAATATTGACTTGGATGCTTCCATTTCCCACCAGGAATTACATGACATAGAGGTTCCTTTGGTTCCGCAAAACTTACATGCATGTGGAGATATTAGTGATAGTGTGAGTATTTCGAGTCCGTGTGGTTCTAATGAACCAAATAATTATGTTGATGTTGATACTCTCAATGAAGAGCAATATGGTGAATATTGAATACTAGTTTGATGTAATAATTAAAGTTAATATTTATCATGACATTTATGACTTGTCGATTGTCATTTAGTTGGCTTTAAGCCTTTATGCAAATTATGAGTATTATTTTGTGCTTTGTTTATTTTGTTTTTTATAGGCATAATATGTGGTAAATTCCTATTTATTAGCCTAGAAATATTTTTTTTAATTCATATATATAGTATAGTTGTATCTAAAGTTGTATCCAATACTCAAAATAATTGTTGTATTCATATCCAAAATGTATTTGGTCATATGCAAAGGCAACCATTTTATGCAATAAGAAAAGCAAACTATGTGCAGTACAAACACCATTCACAACAATGCAGCAATAGTTGTAGATAAGATGCAGAATATCTGAAAATGATAGCATCTTTGTTATGAATACTAGGAATGTACAATGTGTCTAGTAATCATGGGAACTGCAATCCATGGAGAGTCAAAGAGAGCCTCCCCAATAATCCACACAAAATGTTTATATAGGACCAGCAATAGCATGCATGTCGAATCCAGACAACCACAAATGTGTGACCACCAATAACATCTCAAAATAAAACTAAGACTGCGTACATTACTTTGCACTCAAATCATTTCATAATGCATAATGTTATGGTGTTTTATTTATCTATAGCATATCTAACAAAATGATGAATCACTTGCCTACAGAGACAGATAAAACCCAAGAACACCTTCAAATAAAATGGCTAATCATCACAAAGGAGGTCAACAAACAATTAATGAACAAGATTGTGGGGCAAGAGCTTTATAAAGTGGTCTTTTTTACTGGATAGACAAATCTCCAGGTAGCAGTGTTTTCTGCAATTTTTTATTGAAGAGGACTGGCTGGCTATGACGGAAGAATCCAGATATATGACTCTGATTTCTTGTAAAGAACACTCGGACAAGCTAGAGCACTCAAGAACTTTTTGCTATGAAAAAATCATAGGTATCATTTTTAGGGTCACCTTACTTCCTTGATCAGTATGAATCAGTCTGGATATACAAAAGGAAGACAAATCCAATACAGCATTTTAGTGGTCCAAGAGATTGTTCATTATCAAGTCAAATCAAATAATCCGTGTATTCTAATCGAGTTCAATACAAATACAGATTTTAATAGATGTAAGTTCATATGCAAAATTCTAAGATGCTTTACAGGTTGCCTTTTCTCGAGATTGTGTGAGGCGCGGAGATGCGCTATTTCGCTATATCAATATCATAGCAGTAGAAGCTAGCAGGCCAAGCAATTCAATATGTGAAGCTTCGTGATTCATCACAAATTACAAGGACTCGAGTGGGCTACGTCCTTGCCAATCCAAACTCGCCAATAGCCTTCTAGCTACCACTATAAAATGGAAGCTAAAATGTTTGAAACTATTTGAAAGAGGTAGGAAGACCCCTTGGGCAAAAAAATGAAATCTTGAGAAGGGTAAGGTTATTTTATAAATATTTCTCCAAAGAAGCAAAGATAGCGTCAACAATACTGAACATAAATGCAGATTATTTATCCAAGCAATACGATGGTGTTGGCGAGAAAATTTATCAATTGGGCAAATTAGGTGTCTCCATCAACATTCATGAGGCTACACCCCTCTGCATTGAATGGTGCAGCTCCCATTATTGAATGTGCCTAATCTAATCCTAAACTAATTGTTGTGGGTTGGCCAAACAGGTCGGGGATCACATAGGGACACTCCACTGAACCTTTGGCAAAGTGCTTGTACGGGGTAAAAGGGAGGAAATCAAAGCGATGAGGGGGAAAGGAGAGAAATTTGGAAATGAAGGTTACTGCCGTGGGTAGGCCAATTGCAGAGTTCACACCCAATAATCGGAGTAGTTCAGTATTCAATATAGACAAAAGCAAAATGAAGCTAGTGGGACCAATGAATTAACACACAAAATTCATAGATTCATCTATTGAGGATGCAAAGTTCCTCTCCAACGCTATACTTACAAAGTTCATATAAGAGGGGAAAAGAGGAAACATGAGAAAAGAAGAATGGAAGAAATGTAGCTTTTATTTGATGTGTATTGACGATACAAAGCTCAACAACATATCACAATCCACTATTGCTAAAAAGAACAAAAAATTTAGGATCATTTGGAACGGGGAAGTCATCCCAATTTATAGCAATGTGAGTTGAATCTTCAACTTGTGACTTTTCACCTTCCTAGAAGGTCAGAAATAAGTTCCCTTTTTACAAATCAAAGGGACTTTTACAATGTAACTTTATAAAGCCACATAAGTGAATGAGATGAAAAACAATGATTACGCCCAACGAAGAATTAGAAAGGGGAGAGAAGGAAAAGAGATAAATAAAGAAGAAGGGAGAGGTTGTCATATCTGATGACGAGGCTCCCTGCAATAAAGAACATGTCAATGACGATCACAATCTCCTCCTTTGGCATGATGCATGAATACTTTGGGTTGTCGCCTGAGTGTTTAGAAACATTGTTGAGAGATCCCCCGAAGTGAACTTTGAGATGAACACAAACCTCACTCATGATGATGCATTCCCGGTCCCATAGTGAGAGTGAGGATCATTATCCAGTTCCTTAGGCTTTAACAGTTGACGTTCATGATGCTCAAATCTCTTGACACTTGTTGCATCCTTGTTTTGCACACTTTTGAGCTCAAGATGATGTTTTCAGAACCCTTATGAAGTTCTCTTTTCCTTTTTGAGCTATGAGATCATCCTATTACTGGAGAGTTCAAAAAGCGGAAAGATGGGTGAAAATGGGGCCAACTGCAACTTTCTGCACCCAGAGTGCATACTTTTTATTTTTAGCAGGTAAAAAACCGGGACCTGCTATTTTGGGACATCACCCATTTTGCTTCAATATGACCTTCTGAACCTTCTCGCACACTTCATCCTCCTCGGTTAGTGATGCATTTTTATTTTTAAACAACTTTCTATTTTTAGCAGGTTACTTTTTCCGAACCTGCCATTTCAGGAAAAATGTCATTTTTGTCCTCCCTCTCATTTTGCATTGTTTCTAAATGTCCTGGGTGATTCAAACTTGCTATTCAAGGGACTTACTACTTTTGGCATGTGGAGGAGCATCGAATATGCTATTTTTAGTAAGTGTCAAAAATGACCTTAGTTTGCGATGGGAACATTATTTTTAGATTTGGTTCTTCGTTGCGATCTTGTGCTCCAAATTTCATTGTGTTTCGCTCGCTGGAATGCTTGGAAATAAAAAACAAAATTTTGCTTAGTGAAGCTTTCGGGCCTGGAGTTGTCATGGCAACCATTAATGGAATCACTGAGCTTTTAGCAGTGTTTTTCCCCACCTCGGATCGCGATGAAATCAACTTCACTGGGATAGGTTTTTCACCTGGAACTTGTGCTCATGGTTTTATCTTGATCCGCTTTTTGGGTCACTAGGAAACTGAAGAAGAAGAATGGAGGGTAGATTTTTTGGGTTTACTGTTGTAAATAACCAAGGACACCATTGGATTTTATATTTTATATAGCTTGAAGGCACCTGGATGGAAGAGAGATGGTGAAAGTTTCAGCAGCATCTGATTTATGGTTTGTGAGATATGAAGGTTTCAAGGTTTTTGGCCATGGAGTTCCTCTAGTGAAAAATGGACATGGTAACAACTGAAAAAAACACTCCTTTGGTGTTGTTGCAGTTATGGACCTGTAGGAATGATGGAGGAATGAAGAAATGGAGAGGGGCAATGGAGTTTCGTAAGTTCTCTGCAACTTTCTTCCGGCAATGAGTTTCACGGGCAAGAATGGAGAACCAACACAGCAATTAAACTTTTTGCAAAAATTTGGTTTTAAAACTTCTTTGGCTTGGGCATAATTTTGTGTCCCATCTATCCCAAGGGGTTGGGACATTTGGTGCACAAAAATGCAGCTCACCGTCCTTGTGGCAAGTGGCAAATGAGGATTGGCTTGTGGAGGAGAGAGAGAGAGAGAGAGAGAGAGAGTAAGCGAAAAGCAACTGG
This sequence comes from Taxus chinensis, assembly GCA_019776745.2. Taxonomy (NCBI): domain Eukaryota; kingdom Viridiplantae; phylum Streptophyta; class Pinopsida; order Cupressales; family Taxaceae; genus Taxus; species Taxus chinensis. The sequence goes on from CM034146.1 coordinate 776,411,284, forward strand.
GGGCTAGAACTAGGTCACATGGATGACCAAACTGAGGGCTAAGCTTGGGCACACTTTTGAGTCTCGTCTGTCCCATGGGGTTGGGACACAAGGTGCAAGAAAATGCGCCCTCACCTGGTGTTGACAGGTGGCACTGCAGGATTCGATGATGACAAGGGCTTAAGAATGGTGCAAAGGAGCTTAACTTGCTTGTTTGAGCTTCGTTAGGGTCACATCAAGGTCCAGGGGTCTAAATATGGGATGGGCGCAATTTTGTGCCCCTTGTGTCCTAAAGGGTTGGCACAGTTGGGACAAGAAATTTCGCTTTGAGCCTGGGAGTGACATGTGTCCACCCAAAAAAATGGCCAAGTCCTGAAGCGTACCTTGGAAAGAAGCTTGTTGGAGACATATCTCAAGCATCCAGAGGTATTTTCATGCACTTCTTTATATGATTTTGACTAGAAAGGACATTTTGAGAAGAATGGCATGGGTCTCATCCTCTAATTTTACCTGCAACCCCCTAAAAATAGCCTTTTTCTCGGGATTGCGGATTGTGCATGCAGAAAACAATTTATAGGAAAAATTGCTTGTCTTGTGAAGAACTTGAAACCACCATCACTTAGAGCATTGAAATACCTTTCCAATGGTATTTTGTTAGACCTCCAACTCCTTACGGAGCTCCCAGAATCACTTCCCGAAGCTTAGATGTTGTTTTGAGTTGCAAGCTCCTTCACCCCTAAAAACCTGTTTTTGCTAAACTTGTTCTAAAACCTCTGAAACTTCCCAAAATCTTCCAAAATCCGCTGCACAATGTTCCTATCTCCTCAATACCACTCCTTGATGGATTTGGGCCTTCAACAAGCTCTGGACGGTGTGCACTTGTCTTAGAAAGACTAAGAATAGCCATTCCTATGCCTATTGAAAAGTCTGCCTTAAAAGGTATCAACTTGGAGGCACTTGAATTGACTTGTTTTCCCTAAATCACCTATGGACAAGTTGACACAACACATCGGACCACTTGGAAGGGTAGGATAGGCCCGACATAGTGGATGAATTGATTTGAAGGAGGGTTTGGGAGGGCTCACAATCAAAAAATTTGAAATTGGGGTCCGTTGTCTATGCTTGAAAATATGAAATTTGCATGTTGCACATTTGCATAACACATGGAAATCCATATAATCAAGCACAAGCATAACAAAACTCATTGTGTCAAAATCGTTTAAAAATTCGTAGAAAGAATTCGATTTTGACTAATCATTGGCTCACTCTCATAAAGAATATATTCAAATAATTAAGTTGCTCAATCTATAAACATTGTATATGTTTGTCCTTATAAAATCCCTCAAAATGATGTAACTTCCCTGAATCGTACTCTCGAGATTATTTGCTCAGCGATTAAATCAGAAACAAAATGTCCTTGCAATCATGAGATAAAGTTACATTACAAATATGGAGAGGAGCTACCATAAAGAAGACAGACATCACCAGTAAAGCGTAGGCTGGCAAAAACAATTGATAAGCAGTATCAAAATAAAAGTTTCACTAAGCTGAAAAATTTAGCTAAAAAGCACATCAATACATACTATATTCAGGAATGACTGCAGAAGGAGAAAGTAGAAAATAATTCTTACAATCAGGACCATTTTAAATATGCTACAGACAGCACAAGCTGAAAATGAACGGAAACAAAATTTGGAACACAGAACCTATAAAACAAATTTCTCCACCAACGAATAAGGAAGAGAATCTCTTTTAACTCATCCACGGAAATGTACCTTTTATTAACAGAAGCACTGCCATACAATGGGGAGAAAAAGGAGATGCTGAATACAAAGTAAAAGAAGGTACATGATGTTGGTACAATGACAAGTATTGTGTATGCATGATCATACACGGCACCAAATTTGGTCAAGTAAGGCCTAGCTGAAAACAAAATCCTTTATATGGCTCGCTCACAAGAAAAGTTTAACAAAGGATATGTTCCAAAGAAAAGTTGAAAATGCTTTCTATGTCAACAAAGCATAGAAAACATAGAAGATTTATTATTCCAATGTAAATACGATTAAACCATGGACAAGCAATATAAATTTTGTTTGAGTAAACTTGCCCAAATAGCAGAAGAATAAGAAAACAAAAGTGATCACTGGAAAGAGGTCAAATTTCACAGTCAAGACTTTTAAACTTTATATGGAAACTAATAATATGGCTGAAATGAAGCCTAAGGATTTGGATGGAATGGCTACAGAAAACAGTAGAACACAAAGCAGTAAATAGAAACCATAAAGCCATACTCAAAGATGGCAGAGACGATACGGGGCAACACCTAAATTTCAAACACAAAATCAAGTGGCAATCTCCACCAATCATCTTTCTCAAAAATGATTTTGAAGGAAAAGCAAAAAAGAACTTATCACAGGCTAGAGCTGGAGGCAATTAGAAATGATAAAGAGGCAATTACAGCAAATAAAGGTAAAGATACTAACAATGAAGCAGAGTTTCAAGCTGCCATAGACAAGGTCCTAGAGTTCGCAGTTGGAAACAAAATATCAGAGATTATTCTGGAATAACTATGATTGATGTCAGTCTACTAATAAACAGAATTAATCCAGATAGTTTAATGAAAATCAAGCATGTTACCCTCATAGGATGCATGTTAAAGAATAAGCTGCAACATATTAAGGTACACCAAATCCTGCCGTTAGAAAATTAAATAGTTGACTCCCTTGCTAACGTATATCAAAAACATAGAATAAAACAGTATTAAATGAGGAAAATCAACCCTCATATGGCACGTTTCAGGGAAGGATATGGAACATATTAATGATCAAATCATGCTCCAAAAGAATTTCAGTCATGCAGTTGATCCCTTTCTTAACCCTAAAATGATGAGCATCTGGAAGGTATTATATACTCTAGAGTCTATCGTAACCATTTTATCCAGAAAATCAATATTTACTGGCAACATGGAGATGGCATTGTTTTCATGCCTACATGCACTTCTCATCAAGGAGAAATCAAATAACAAACCTAATATTTATTGCAAGGTCAAAACTAAATCTCTGAACCGTGAGGTTCAATCCAATATTTGTTATAGAACACACCCTTTCTTGGGCTCCAAGGGAGAAATAATAAATAAGCTTTGCATTAAAGAAACAAAAGCCACAACCCAACATAAACATAAACATAAACAAAAATACTAATAAAAATATGAGAGGAAAGTCTTGGAAGGGTTCTTGCAACTTCATCAGCTACTTTTCGAGAAATCAATCTCCTTGAGCACAGCAAAATAATTGAGAAAAGGCAAGGGGTTATAAGTGGATTGTAGGGTTTATTCTCACAGGAAGGAATGATTAAGTATCATAACAGATGCCAGGCTTATAATTTGCATAATATGGAGGCCGAACAAATGATTGCTATCAGCTTCTCCAATTACTGCAGACTGTTGAGTAAGAAATTCTTGGAAGGGTTCTTGCATCTTCTAGCAACTTCATCAGCTACAATTCGAGAATGCATTCTGCTTGAGCACAGGAAAATAATTGTCAAAAAGCAAGGGTTAAAAGTTGAATTGTAGGGTTTAGTCTCACAAGAAGCAATGATCAAGTATCTAAACACATGCCAGGCTTATAATTTGCAAAATATGGAGGCTGAAGAAGTGATTACTATCTGTTAGAAGACGTATACAAGGAAGAAATAAAGAGAAGGGAGATTGCACACATTTGAGACTGTGTGTCCGTCTATTTATTATAAATGAAATAGTTACAAAACGGTTGATGTAGTTACAACCGGTTACAACCAACTTGTAGTTAGGCACCTTATAAATAAGTCTTATATTCTCATACCCCCCTCTTAAGACTTATTCTACATAAAGCAAAAAAACAATCTAACATGACTAGAACAAAACAGAACCACGCAATCTTCAGACACTTTCACTTTGAAAGCAATGCTATGATAAGGTAGGGCTCCATCAAGCTACTTTGTGACCTTCGAAAAGGGGTAGCTCCCCAGCTGAATTTCTGAGTTCCCGGATTCCACCTCCCCGAGCTCCCGAATCACAGATCTCCCAAATTATTGGACAACCAGCCATACTGAGCCATCCACAAACCCCATCAAGTTGTCTCATGACCCTCGTGAGGGTATAATTCTCAAGATCCACAATCTCCTGAACTATCTGAGCAACCATCCATACCGAGCTTCATCTACTTTGTATCCTTTCTTGCCTTCAAAGTTTAGAGCATCTTTATATTGCATATTCGTCATTGTCCTCACTACCTTTTGCATCAGGTGGGTCTTCAACCATGGCTATATTGGCTGTATTTGATATGACTTTACCCTTGAGCACATCATTGGCTCAAACAGGACAATCCCATGTTGTGTGACCTCTTTTCTTACAATAATGACATTCAATCTCCGACTTACCTTTATCTGCTCTTCTACGATATTTTTTGGTTTTGGAATAGAATGCACTTTCTTGTTGGGAATGACCTTCCGCATCCTCTGTAGTTTGTTTTTCCTCAGCCAGAAGAGTTGCTATCATATCATCCAGAGATTGAGATTGAATTTGACTGAGGGTAAAAACTACATTGTTGTATTTTGAAGACAAACTATTTAATAGGATAGCTTTGGCATCCTCATCCTCAATCTCAGCTTTCACTTCCGCTAGCTGTCTGATCAGGGGCCTTAGATTATTGATGTGGCTTGACATAGAGATTCCTTCATCCATTTTAAACCTAAATAACTGAAGTTTTAGGAAAATTTTGGCATTGACTGCTTTCGCTCCAAATAATTTATTTAGAGTATCCCAAATTTCCTTCGATGATTTGTCTCAGTCTACATGATGAAGTTCAAAGTCAGAGAGAGCAAGGCCGATAATAGCTTTCACTCTATTATCTCTGCTTTTCCATTCTAACAATTTCGATGCATTTGTAGGTGATGTCTCTATCCCGTTTACAATGCCCCACAAATTTTATTCATAAGTTGCATTTGTATTTTTACTCTCCATGTATGAAAATTTAGATCAGAATATTTTTCAACGGGAATTTCCATTTTAATAAAATAAAATAAATACGACTGCTTAAAAAAATAGATAGCAGAGTACCAGGAAGGTTTCGAAAATGCAGTGAAACCCTAGAATTCATAATCTGACCTCATTTTTGCTACCCTCGACCTCAGTTTCTGACTTTTCCAGCCGTTACAATTTCTTTTCAGGCTCTCGTGATTTCTTTTACATCTGAAATGCTGTTTTTTTTCTTATATTTGCGACTGTTCTTTGACTGGTTTTGTGCACCTTTTTTTAATGGCTATTTTCGTGCTCAAAAATCACGACTGTATTCAAACATTCTGTTTTCCAGCAGAAATGATTGTGTTTTCAAGAGTAGACATTAAAATGCCCCACAACTGCACACGTGACAGTATGAAATTCGCGACTGTTTTTTTTTTCCTTGAAAAAACGCGGGTGTATGCTTCTGATTCGCAACTGTGCAGCGTTACTTTTCGTGCCCTAACTGCGTTTCTCAGCTCAACTCTTCTCCTTGCCCTTTCGCAACTTATCCCCACTAAAACGAATGTGTCTTGTGAAAAATGTGACTGCCCTCCCCAACTGAGTTCTTCTTTGAATCGACTATGCCTTCGAGATGCCCTAGATCTCTGTCAAAAAACAAAAACAAAAGTGTGTTCGTTTTTCTCCTTATGCTTCAGATTTCGTGCCTTAATGTGGCGGATTTTCTACCCTTCTCTCTTTCTTGGCTTGCTCTCGCTCTGATACCACTGTTAGAAGACGTAAAAGGAAGAAATAAAGAGAAGGCTTGCACACATTTGAGACTGTGTGTCTGTCTATTTATTATAAATGAAATAGTTACAAAAACAATTGATGTAGTTACAACCGGTTACAACCAACTTGTAGTTAGGAACCTTATAAATAAGTCTTATATTCTCATACTATCAGCTCCTCCTATTACTGCAGACTGTTGACCTTCCTGTTAAATATGCCTACCACCTTCTTGATTTTAACTCACTGTTGCAGGAAGATATGGAAGTTGGTAGAGAGGAACATTTCCAATGTGGTTCTACTACACCCAGGCCAGACAATACATCATTTTGAGGTTTTATGCAGCAGTACCGAAAAAATTTAGAAGGAATTGAATGGAAAGATTGATAGCCAGCTCCAGAAACTTCAATAGTAGAAATTATATTACTCCTCCACCACAGGTTTCACTCTAACATATATGGTGCATCAGAAACATGTTTCAACTGTAACTATAAGTTAATAATGTTTTTTGGAGGGCATTTCATAGTTTCAATACTCATCTGGATGACATGGCAAGACCACTCGGTGGCATAGCAGGATGTGAATAGAACTTGTAAAATCATTGGAATAATACAGTGCATACAGATGGTACCAGTCTTCATTCTCTGAGACAGACGTTTGGAATTTTTGAATCTGATCCTAAATAAATTTCAGGACATCAAAGGAACCCAAAGGTCAATGAAGAAAATAGTACTAGGCTTATCATAATTTAAAAAAGAGGCCACCCGTGCAGTCCCAGTTTTTAAACAGGTCCCAGACCCCTCATTCAGGAATTGAGTCGACGAGGCTAGCATAGAAAGATGGATGGAAAAGGTTGAACACCCTCTTAATATTACTCACCAAATGATTGTGACAGGTAATGCTGTCCTGACAACAAATTAACTTCAACCTAATAATAAGGATTACTATCTCTATATCTCTGCTGGCAGCATGAAGTCCATTGTGAATTTTCTATATGATGAACATTGTTTGTAAGTTGAATCATCTTGAACCTCTTTTTCTGCTAAGGTTCTGGTACACATTATGATGCATCTCAGAGTTTCAATTTCTAAGGCTGTTATCAGATAGGCCTAGACTTCAGTCTAGTCAGAATAGTTTTTAACTGTGATCTAAGGCTTTGTCTCAATCATTTTTTGTAAATCTGGTTCCTAGTGTTGTAACAATCATACCAGATATCATCCTTGTACAGGATTTTGCCAGTTTTTACACAAACTAATAAATATTCTTTTCGGAAAAAAAAACACACCTTGACATTGCTCACAATTGAGTGAGCATCCATAACAGCAGGTTGGAAATCATATTCTGCCAACAATGGTAACAGTGCTGATACAAAAATTGATCGCTCTTGCTCCGCAGCCTGAAATGAGAACATGATGTATTAAGCATGTCTACAAAATGAAAGTAAACACTTTCAAGCATAAATTTTGCTCGACCTTTATTTCACTGAATATCTCAAAAACAGGGAATTACATGGCAACGAATAAGAAAAAGAACCAACATACTTGACAAACCAAATTGAAGAATGAATATAAGACGATATGACACACTGTAGGTCGAAAGAGGAATCATACAATAAAGTACACAACTTAGAAGCCAACTTCAAACCAGTAAAAAGAAAAAATTCAGGAGCAAAAATAAACAAACATGCATTATCACTAGAAAGACCCTTTTATGATTCACAAAAGAAATATTTCAAGGTCCACAAAAGTTTGTACAAAGGATTATGTTGATGCCAAAGTGAGAATCCAATTTAGAAAATTTGTACCATTCTATGACTTAAGAACCAACCAGTAAAGTAGGTAGCAAACAAAATCGTAGAATTTACAATGGAGTAAATTTCCAGGATTCTACAATCAATAAAAAAATCATTGAATTTAAACGCCTTGCAAATCAATATTCAAAGCTTCAGTTTTACTAAAATGAAAATTATCATTTTTATAATAGAATTTCCATGTGTTAGTAGCAACTTTTATTTTGTATAAGATTTCATTTGTTTTATGGTTTTCAGGGTGCATCCTCCCACAGATATTTTAAAATGCAAATTGTCAATTTTATTTTACAATTAGTCGAATCTTTAATGTTGTATGAGTTTCCTTATGTTATATAACTCTCAAGGTTAAACCTAGAAAGTGTTAGAACTTGTGTAATATTGACTTAGACCTTCTAACAAATCTCTTTGATATCTATTTTTCCGGTCCTCTCAAGCCCTCTTTGTACGTAGGCTATGTGCCTTGTATTTGGGACAGTTTTGCACCCTTATTTCTAAATTCCAATGTATTGGTTAAGGCAGGTCTGTACCCTCATTTGCAAAGCTGATGTATAGGATGCGTATGTAAACACATCCAATCTCCTTGCCAATTAATTCATTATAAAGTATTTTGCCTGCAGGCTCAATTATATGCATTCTTTTTTTCGCAATATGTATTTGTTTTATCTAAAGCTTAGTTTCTTCATTCTTAACATGACCTTCGAAATATTCCTACATAGTATCAGAATTGGTGGGACTTTCTTGCAAGGCATCATCAATAATCATTCGGCTTCTTCGGGCCTGATTTTTAGTTAAAACACTAATTTTAATAAATCGCGCATATCTTGCAAATTTTTCAGCAATTTTTCCAAGAAATTTGAGGATTCACACAAGCTACCCAGTCCAATTTTCAGCCTTCTAATAACTGTTTTGATTGAGTTATTACAATTTTAGGGTTTTCAATAAATTCACTCCTGGAGCAACAATCTTCGGAATTTTCTGGTTGTTTTAAATTTGAGGCCATTCCCATTCTGAAATTTTATGGTCAAAGTTTAGTAAAATCATATTCTATAGCAGAAATCATGATATCTTCCTGATCTTCTCTCTTCCAAAAATCCCAAATCCTCACCTTCTTCTAATGATATGAATGGTTTTCTCTTCATACTGCCATGTCTTCCTTTTGAGGAAGAGCTTCATGGTTCTCCTGAGACATCCTCCAAACGTTAACATGGGTTGCAAATGGGTATACAAAACCAAATTCAGTGCAAATGGCTCTGTTGACAAGCATAAGGCACACCTTGTTGCTAAAGATTTTTCTCAAAAAAGAGTGGACTATAATGAGAATTTTGCTCATGTGGATAGCATTAAAATTGTCTATTCAGTTCTTTCTCCTATTGCCTCCTCCAAATGGGAGTCGACCAAATGGATGTTATGACCAGTTTTCTTCATGGAGATATACAAGAAAGTATTTATATGGAACAACCTCCAGGTTTTCAGCAGCAGTCTGATACTCCTCATGTTTGCTGACTCAAGACATCCCTTTATGAGCTTAAGCAAGCCCCTCAAATGTGATATGAAAAAATCAACAATTTTATATCAGAAGGTTTTACTCAATGTGAAGGAGATTATGATCTCTATGTTCATCATCAGCATAATCACATCTTGATCATTGTTAATTATGTGGATGATACGCTCACTACAAGTGATATGTCATCTCTAATTCGGGGTATGAGGAGCAAGCCCTCTTCATAGATAGGCATTGCACCTTGTATTATTTGGGACAAGTTGGCCCACTTATTTCCACATTCCAATGTATTGGTTAAGGCAGGTTTGGCCCCTTATTTGCAAATATAATGTATTGATGGTGTATATATATACATCCAATATCTTTGCCAATTTATTCACTACAAAGCATTTTGCCTATGGGCCCCGCTACATGTGTTCTTTTCATAACAGGTATTTGTCTATTCTAAAGCTTAGTCTCTTATCAGGCATTAGTTATAAAAATTAAAATAAATTAACAAAGTCCTAGCATCTTAATTATAGCAGGATCTACAACAATAAAGTAACATCATGATAATTTACACTTAATAGGCACATTCTACAGTCTTGATGGGGACTTCAGGGAACTTTAGCAATGATGGGTGGATATGTACTATGTACTGGATTGCCAAACAAAACCAACTTCTTATATATGGAAAAAACAAATATCAAAATATTAATGCAAGCGTAGCTCTAGGTGATTTAGAAATACTTCTCATAATTATTTGAGGTAGTTTACATCTTGTAAAAGAATAAGGTTTTGACAAAGATTATTTCTAGTGTGTACTTTTGATGGCATCGGATATCACTATTTTCAAGTGTCTACTTACGTAAGAGAATCCGGTTTAATTTTGAGGTAGTCTACATCTTGTGGAAAGGCAAGGTTTTGACAAAGATTGTTTATGGTGTGTATCTTTAATACTATTAGAGATGACTTCTCATAAGTAGTGCTTGAGTGGGCAAGATGGTGAAAGCATATCTGCTCCGTAGAAGGTGTCATATGTTGTAAACCTCGTTGAACAATATATAAGATAAATGGAGAAACAATCCCCATGTGGAAAGGCTTGCACAAGGGGGGCTCTAAGACACCAAATTTGTATCTCCCTTGGCAATGACCTAAAAATTACCTTGACCTTTAGCATTACCTTTATAAATGCTAAAAATATTACAATGTCGGTTAATTGCTTCTAGTTGTCCAGCTACTTTTTTAATTTAACTCCTTCTACCCTTTCCAACGGTTTTAGTTGTCAACCTATTTCTAATTTAATCCCTTCTACCCTCTTCAGCTATTCCAATTGTTCACTTACCTTTTGATTGACTTTTATCTAGCCCACTTGCATATGAATATGATTGATAAATAAATATAGTTATATTACTAACTATCTTATGTCTTCATCATTTCCCCCATACTTACAAGAAATTGTCCCCAGTTTTGGTAGATAAATCAAAACCACCTTTAACCTACCAAGCTCATCCAGAAGAAAATGGAATCCAATGGAGAGTAGAGTGCATGCAAACTACAAACAATGAAAATGGACTTCCCAAATGGATATGATCTAAAAGTTAAATGAGAGGAGTCGTAATTTATAACACCTAGGAATGAAATTTCTCAAAGACTGAAGTGCTTTGTTGATGCCAAAAGGACCCTCGTCTGGAGAAACAAACTCCAAAAATTGATGGTCTACCTGGAAGAATTTCATATTGACGAGATAGTATTATAGTCGGGAATGAGATGAATCCAAGGCATAGAACTCAATCATAGTAGTTGCTAAAAGCAAAACCCATCGATGTCCTCAATGCTTAAGAGCAGAACTCATGAATGTCCTCCATTCTTAAGAGAAAAACATATGGGAGGAAATGAAGCAAGAGGAGAAGATGTTGACAATGAAGTTGTCAAGATTCCATGTTGGAACTATAAGGAAGCTCGCTGAGGATCATGACCCACTTTCAACTGAGGAAGGGAATAAGCAGTATGGAGTTCATCATCAAGTTGCTAAATTTTAAATTGGCCCAACAAAGAAGAGTGTATTGTAGTTCGATAAAGAGAAACAGGCTTGACCTAGTTCTCATCGCCTTGTCAACTGAAGGCAACCAACGGAAGAAGTAATAAGGTGGTAAGGTAGCGATCAAAATACTAGCTCACAAGTCAAACATGTAGACCATCATATTAGTACTTTCATTTTTAGTAGCCAGCATGTTATATGATTAATGATTTGTATTGTCAACCTTGAGTAGTTTTGTAATGACTCTCGTTAGTATGTTCAGTCGTTGACAATTGTGTTAACCAACAACCCATTAAGTCTTCTTGTAATATATATTGAATGATGTATATCAGAGTAAGGGCATTGAGTACCATGTCAACCCTATAGAGCACAATTTGTACTGAGAAACACCTATGAATAAAGCAATAACTATTATCATATTCTTCTATGTTGTAATGCAGTATGTATTTGGTAGTCTTTAATTGATGTTCTTGGTAGTCAAGTATTGGTACAAAGATTATGGCACCATTCCTTTAAATATTATCAAGACAAGCTTAAATTTAGTTCAAACTAAAGGTCGATCGACAATACTTATCATCAAAGATGTGTTACATTATCTTATTAGATCTTTGTGATAAACGTAGTCGTAAAACACGACCCAAAAATTACAATTGTACAGATATTTCAAGAAGAAGGTGATTCATGTTGTAGAAATAATGGTGGAATAGAAGCCAAAGGAGAATTTAGAGCCTGAGGTGGAGCCGAAACCAATAAAAAGTTCAGACCAAACCCAAGGATCCTACACCACTAACGAGTAGGAACTAGGTAGAAATTTCCATAGCCCCTTCAGAGGAAGGAAGCGTGGACCTTGCCAACAAGGTTGGTTTGGAAGGTGTTGCAAGAATATAAAGTGAAGAGTCTAAGGCAGCCGGAACATCAATTTGAAGGTAGTAGATAAGATAAGATAAGATAAGATAAGATAATGTTATTAATGTCCAACACATGACCACAAAAGTAGGTCAATGGGACTACAAAGTACAAAGCAAACAAACCCAACAAGAGGACCCAAACAGGTCACCCGAAATACAATGAGAGAAGGAGAGGAGGAGAAGGAAACAACAGAGGCCGAGAGACCAGAAACGAAGAAGAGAGAGATGACAGTGTGGGGAGGGAGTGGAAGAAGGAGCAACATCACCTAACACTCAAGGCCGGATGGGAGTAACTCGCAGTGCGTTGACAAAAGGAAGCAGAGACTGTGGAATGCCTAGGGAGCCGGCGTCCGGGAGGAAGGCGGTGCCTCAAAGTGGGCCCAGTGGATCGTTGTCTATGTGGAGGGGCCCTAGGACATGCCTAAGATAGGGAGCCTCAGGTGGAAGGAACAGAGTCACGAGACCTGACAGACATAGACTAGAGGTCCAGACACGTGACCAAATGTCGCTTAGCACCCCTCACCGGGGAGAGCAACGAGAAGAAGGAAGTGATCAATCTAGTAGCCATTCGTCGGGGTGGAGGATGGAGGAGCCTATCCCGAAGCTTGATGGCCTCCTGAAGATAGAGAGCAAGACATCTCTGATCATAATATTTGAAGAAAGTAGTGAAGGAGGGAAGCTCGCGAAACAGGCAATGGAATCGCCTACGAATCTCATAGTAAACAGGACATCTAAAAATGAAGTGTTCTTTGGTTTCAATCTCCTGGAGAGAGCAAAGCAGGCAAGTCCGCTCCGAGCGGTCTAAGTGATGATCAGTCTTAATATGGAGTCGATGTGAGCCCACTCGAAACTGACCCAGAGAGATACGAAGGGCCTACAACCAATGTCGGGAAATGTACATGGGTCTGAAAATGACCCCATCACGGATCTCGAGAAAGTGTGCCGCATAGAGTGACATCTTCGGACGCAACCCCCCCGGGGGGTTGGTCCATGTGTGCTGGATGAACTGTCTGTAGATATCATCTCTGATTATCCTATAAAGATCCTATTGGTTGGGTAGAAGATGGGCAGGGGCATCCAGAGAATAGCTGAAGGGTGGGAGACGGTCCATCTGGATGCCAATAGACTCGAAGAGGTGTGAAACACAGGCATACCAGCAGCGAGATCGTCTATTGTGATCCGAGGATGCAATAGCTTCAAAGGAGCAGTAAGCAAAATAAGTGTACCTGTCCTTGTCAACAGAAGAACTAGAATACCCCCAAATACGGTGCAACAGCAACACAAAGTTGAAGATGGTCTCCAAACGAAAAGGGCGAGCCCCAAACTCAGCAAGGATAATGTTGTGAGGAACATATTCTTTGCACCTGATAATACGTCTGAGCATGAGGATCTGAACGCGCTCGATAGTGGCCCAATCTGAGTCCAAAAGAGAGGGACCCCAAACTTCCGAACCATACAGAACCGTGGGCCTAACCAGGGAATCAGAGAGGGACATCTTGGAAGGAATGTCCTGAAAGTGGTGGCAGAAACATTGTCTCTCAAGAATCGCCAAAGAACCATAGCTCTTATTAACCAGGGGTTGGAAGGCAGGACGAAGGCTAAAAGAAGGCCTGGAGAAAAGAATCCCCAGGTAGGTATAAGAGCAAGTGATCTCAATCTCCACGCCCTTAAAGAAGAAGTGGAGGTCTGAAGTCTTCAGACAATTGAAAACCATAACTTTGGTTTTCCCAAGATTCGCAGTCAGCTGTCGATGATCACAGAAAAGGGCTAAGGCATCAAGTTGCCTCTGGAGACTCTCTACAGAAGAAGCAAGGAGAACTACGTCATCTACAAAGAGGAGGATGTAAATCAGAACTTGATGCAGAAGGCACCCATCACCTTCCTGTATGTGATCCCTGAGAAAGTCCTCGAGCTCATCGATATAGATCCCAAATAAGGTAGGAGAGAGGGGGCAGCACTGTTTAACACCAATGGTGCTCCTGATGAAGTCGGACAAGCCAACAGAAGTGCGAAAGCAGCCAAGGACCTTCTCATAAAGGCGCGTGATGGTTGTAAGAAAAATCTCAGAAATGCCTATATCTCTGAGCTTGCAGAAAAGAGCTTCCCGTGGAACAGAATCAAAGGCTTTCCAAAAATCCACGAAACAACAGAAAACTCTGGAAGAGCGGTGGCGAGCCTCTTCGATGATAGCCCGAAGAGTGAGGATGTGTGCTCGGTAGTCTGGTAAGTCGGTCGGAAGTATGCCTGCCCCTTAGCTCTACAATGGTACTGATCGAGGAACTCAGAAAGCTGCAAGTGAAGAACAGTAGCATAGAGCTTGGAGAATGTGTGACCCACCATGATAGTCATGTAATTGTCGGGGTCGGAAGTGGGCCCCGACTTGTGTATGGGGTGGATGATGTGGTGGGACCAAGAGACTGGAAAACCTGTGCAAACCACCCGATTGAAGAGGTCCACAAGATAACTGAGGAGTGTCTTCCGACCATACTTGAAGAATTCTTGCCAAGATAGTAGAACAAAAAGGGAACTTGGTAGTGAGCAAGATAGTTTACGGATTTTTGCCAAAGGGTCGAGCATAGGGACATGTCTATGCCGAGAGAACAAAGGAATGTCCAATGCAGAGCTGCTTAAGGAGTAGAATCATATCCTAAGGGCCACGTCAGAAACAACTCATAACAAGAACCATGGTGACACCATCAACTCCATCTCCAGAAAAACAAAAGTTGCCAAAGTTCATTGGTGATGGATTGGAGCATCCCTTACAACGTTGTAGGACATGTCTTACAATTTGGACTACCAATGGGCCGACAAATGAACATCTTCGATGCTTTTTGGCCACACTTCGAGGAACGACCATGGATTTGTACACCGATGCACCAAACATTGATAAGGTTACATGGGAGACATTGAGAAAAGCATTCAAGAATGAATTCAAGATCCTCAAAGACGACAATGTGATTACCACAGACATTTATAATGCCCTACAAGTTAAACTCGAGAATACTTGAGACTATAACAAAAGACTCGAATTATTGGACAAACTTGAAAAATAACTATTCAACCACTCGAAGAAGCAATAGTTCAATGAAGGGTAGATATCCTCAATGTGGTGGAAAATGATGGTGGTCCCACCTTCATCTAATGAAGATGCATACAATTGAACCATGGACATTGAAAGTGAGAATAAAACATCGTTGCGATCAAGAAGTGAAGAAGACGACTCAGATCCCAACTATGATAGTGAACCTGGATCGTTGTGAGCCTTGAGTTAAGACATGCTCCAAATTATGAACTCAAGGGAGACACTAAGAATGAAGGAAAGGATTTTTGGTGTACCAACTACAAGGTAGAAGGTCACACCAAGGTGAGTAGTCCAAAGAAAATGCTCAAAGATATTTGTCAAGTTATAGGGCATATAGTCAAGGATCGCCGATATAATTTGTAAAGTAAAAGCGACCAAGTATTATTCACACAAATAGACCAATTGACACCACCCACCACACTGCCAAGAAACTACCAACGTCATGATAATAGTGGTGGCGGAAGTCAAATTCAATATGACTCCCAAGGACAACTAATTGTACAATATCAGGATCACAATGAGAGGACCGATTTCACAAGATACTGCCATGGTCAAAATAACATTGGTCTTCTTTGTAGATGGTGCGGGCCCAAGAGCCATAACGATGATAATGGCCCAAAGCAAGCCAATGTTAATATGATTGATGTAGCCGAGAGCAAGGAGGTTATCGCCAATACCAGAGCACGAGTGGAGAGGGCAAATTATCCTGACCCGCATACAGAGAAGGAGAGGCAAGCCGAAGCAAAGGTGGAAGTCAAGAGGGCAATAGTTAGAGAATGATGTCAATCACATGAACATACTGATACATACTATGATGAGCATAATCGAGTCCAACAAAGCTATTGCAAGACAAGTCTTCCAACCCATTGAACCTGTGAAAATAGTCGACTTATTGCAAAGCATTCCAGAACTTGAGAATGATAAAACTGCTACCATAAAAGACACTAGTCGAAGGCATGGAGCATACAATAGTGCACCTAGAGTTAAACGGTATAGCGTCAGGTGATGGGGAGAGCAAAAAGCAGAAGAATTAACTCATAATTGAGTCCATGTAGTCAAGAGACCAAGTGATTAATCATATGCTCCTAGCAATGAATCTAGCTTGACAACCAACAATCCTACATAAAGAAATTATAGGCTAGAAATTGACAAACACTATCGTCGATAGTGGTTTTGGCATAATGTTCTTCCAAGGGAGCCTTGGAAATCTTGGAACAGTAACCATGTAGCCTCTGACATTCCCACTAGTGGGAGCAGATCAACATGGCAATAAGATATTGGATGTAACAATGAGACAAAAGGTATTTATTGTAACCTAACCCTTTTTGTTAAATTTTGTAGTCATATTGAAAAAGAAAGCCTATGACGCACAATTGGGTCAAGCTGCCTGGTAGTAGCCAAAGTTGACCATAACTGGAAAGAGAATTTGATCTACATTGAAAACAAAGGACAAAAGTATGTCACCAATTTGAAGAATCCGTTAGTCAATGAGGAAACAAGCTCGTCATACTCATTGGATTCGGCCTCCGAAGAATAACAGCCTATTGACAATACTCGAGTAATAGTCGTGCTTCGAAGATGAGACGAACTCTCTCAAAGGTCAGTTTTGTTAGCAGATGGAAGATTGAAGTGTTAAGACCTTGTTACAATAGCATAGATTATGGAGATTGAAGAAGTCCAAGACTTGCAATGAGATGACAAGAAGCAAATGTCAATGATGTCAAATCCTTTCAAAACATCAAAATCATTGTCGACTTACCCACCAAAGTTCAAAGAATACAATATCAAGAGTGCAAAGTTTGATGAAAAGTCAGACAACCGATTGGAATGGGTAACCAACATGAAGTCTAAAGAGTCAACTTTAATGAGCATGAACATGGGGTCTAAGAGTAAAATTTTAATATAAGGTGAGGAATTACCTCCTAAAGTACGGCCTATTTTTGAAGTACAATCAGATATGATGGATAAGCCTGAAATAGATGAAAATCAGGTGGTGGCACAGTAGGCAACTAAATTCATGCAAAAAAGATGGTAGTATTAGCATGATAAAACACCTCTAACAAATGAACTTCAAAGCAAGAGCTCTCGTCTTGAGATATAATAGAAGACAAGAAATCAAACTAAGTTCACAATGTTGTGGCTCGGACTATTTAAATTTCGAGAATGAGGTAATCAAATTAGAGCAGTTCGACGGAACATTGATCAAAGACACATTTAATGGCTCTAAATTAAAATTGTATCAAGTAAGGACCAAAAATGTCAAGATGATTGACATTGGACATCTATGCACAAAAGCACAACTCACCAACAAAGAAATAGAAAAGGGAAAATGGAAAATAGAAGCCAAGTTAAGTAAGAAGAAATCGTATGGCCAACACAAAGGGAAAGTATTAGACCCGAATGAACACACCCAAGAAATTGAACCTTCAAAACCGTAGGACCAACGAAAGGAAGTCAAACCTCAAAACAAAGTTGATTTGTACATAAAGACCGTATGACCAGGACCAAGGGAAAGCCCTTTATGTGTATGACCAGAAAATTTTGCTTCCTCTATTCAACCAAACTTACTCCTACCTAATCATTAATATAAGTTGTTGAAACTAATGTATGACTTGCACGATCAATACGAGCTACTACAACCAATAACAACCTATACCATTCGTACGACATGATACAATGGTTTGTTGTCATACAACCCTTCACTATCACCATACAATCTGACAAATTTGAAGGCATGCTCGTTGTATGGCCTACTGCACCCGCTTTTGTATAGCATGCATCCATACGACCCACCACTCATGTTGCTTTCGTACAACCCACCACTCAAGTTGCTTTTGTATGACCACCCTCCATACACCGCACTAGTCATGTTCTTGCCAATCTACGACTAACCACCGTTGCTTTTGTCAACCAAGAAACCATGCCACTCCTATCGTACAACCACAAGCTTATTGCTGCAATTGCTATCATATGATCACCCCCATCCCACATGTACAACTATGTGAATCTAAATCCTGAAAAGTGTAAATAATGCAAAATGTTCAACAGTTCCGGCCACAACAATCTCTCCGTGAAGAGAAGCTCTACTGGGAATGTCTTTAATCTTCCCTCTTCACTCTAATTTTTTTCATGTTTTTTATGCATTGTGTTAGAAGGGATCCCAACTTGTTTTTAAGGGTGTGATAAAGTAGATTGTCATATTAGTATTGACATATTTTAGTAGTTGACATTGGTATGTGGTTAATGGTTGTATTGTCAGCAATAGGTAGTGTGTAATGATTTTCATTAGTATATTCGGTGGTTGATGTTTTTTAATTGACAACCCAATGGGTTTTCTTGTCATATAAATGGAATGATGTACATTGTAGAAAGGGGGCTTAATATCAAGTCCTGACATGTATCGAACAATGTGTACTGAGTACTACCTATGAATAAAGCAATGACTACTATCATATTCTTCTATGCTGTAATGCGGTATGTATTTACTAGTCTACAATTGATGTTCTTGGGAGTGTAGTTTTTGCTACAAACAGAATCTATTGTAGAAGAGTTGTAGTCTTCAAAAAAATATTTGCACCGTGGGTCATATGGCTAAACATTTGAGGGGTGCATGGTGCTTAAAGAGTCGTATAGAATGGCTACACAAATTGAAGACAAGAAGATTGATTCTCTAAACAGACCCAAGTTGCTACATAGAGCCACTGGGGAGCTGTCATACGGTTGTGAATGCCATTAAATCAAGAGTCAAAACATGCAGGTCATTTCCTGCATAAATTGGAATTGAAATGCCTTCTGTTGTTGGCATTGGTCGTGCAGTTCATGAGTGAGCAACTACACCAAGTCTGGGTTTTTGTGCAGTGCTTGGGGATTTGTTGAACTATCTATCAAATGAACCATAAGGACATGCAAGAAGTGACGGCTAATAATATTTCCTTGAACCATGTGCAGGTATAACAGCAATCCAATGAGGAGCTGACTATTCAAGAAGAAAATGATAGGGCCAAAGAGGAAACCAGTCAGAATACTCTGCATGTGCAACAGCAGCTTCCTGATGGGAAGTATCCCTTCAAAGTGCAACAGCTCAATGCTAGAAAAGTTCTGGCCTGCCAAAACAGTATGTTGACAAGAGAAGTCCCCAACAATGGCTCAAAAGATGAAGAAAGTCACAAGGAGACAAGAGGATAACAATTATGATGATAACCAGAGGGAAGTGGCAAGTAATAGTAAATGAAAAGGGGGTGTTGGGGAGAAGCGACCTATCAAAAAACCTAACACTCTAAAGGAAAAAATATGAGGGAAGCGGATATTTGGGATCCCAGCATGTGAAACCCAGTTTCAAGAAAATGAGAAAAAGCGGAATCATCAAAAATGATGTAGACAAAGTGACCGTTGGTGACCCAAATACGAAGCTTTTTGCTCATGCTACCAGAATTATCATCTTTCTATAAGAAATGAACAAAAGCTTATTCAAGATTTCTGTCATTACAGAGCAAAACCAGATCATTTCCCAGACCCAGAACCACAAGTTAAACAATACTAATGAAATTCTTCAAGCCAACATAGTGGACTCAATGTTTAACTGAAATGAGATTCAACACTTTATGGGAACGTGCACAGACTCTCATACAGCACAGTATACCATGTTGGAATGTCTGAATAACCATATATTTCAGCTTCAGAAGGAGAAGAATGGTCAGAGGATATCACAGAAATGAGATAACATGTACATTATTGGGTATGTCACAAGACTCACAACAATCACGTGGCTGTGACTCGCGAAGATCCAATTGTGGTGGATGTGGTGGATGAGGGAGAGTGATCCTAGCTCCCTCTTGTTTGCTTTATGTTTTTCTACTTTGTAGCAGCTCTGTAGCCTTGCTAATAATTTGTAGCCATCAACGGGCTGCTCTGTGTTTTGTTGTCTGTTGGCCTTATGGCCTGTTTTGTTTGTTTGTTTCCCTTATATCCCCTTCTAGTTAGCAACTCTCCTTTGGGTTTTATTAATAAAATATTAATTATCAAAATAAATGGTTGACATTCCATATTAAACTCCACATGTGGAAAGAACCAAAAATGACAATAGGATTATAAGTGTAAAAGACTAACGTTTTGACATGGACATTTTTCATGAATCATTTTCATTTTGCAATGACTATAGCCTATAGGCATGTATGATGACCATGGAAAATTAAAACCAACGACTACGCAATTATTTATCGAAGTTTATCTTTTCCATCTGAAACTCATAATTTACTAAATGGGTTGACTCATTTTGATTTCTCGTTCTATACTCCACATGATGAATTCCACATGAACATTCGTCGTTCATTTTCATTTTGTAAAGACAGATAGGCATGTATGATGACCATTGACAATTGAAATAGCAACCAGTTATCTAAGATTGCCTTTGTCATTTGAAAATTCATAATTTCCCAAATGGGCACCCATTGTTATTTATGAAATTGGAATATGGGCATCTAATCTTCTATGTATAATAATTGATGGGATAAATTTTAATAAAAGTTAGTTTGATGTTTGGCTATTTCAATTTATTTATTTTTAAAACTTAGATATTGTACTTGAATAATTTTAATGTTGTTTCCTACACCATTTTCTAAATTAGCCAGAGATGTCATACTTGTCCTTGTGCCCATCCACAAAACATTCATTCCCACATTTTTGGTGACCTTGACATAAATACATCAAAACATAAAAGTAATATTCCATATGCACAAGCCATGTGTCTCAACTTCAACAATAAGATACAACTCACAAGAAAGGGGCGGAATACCAAAAAATATATCTACTTAAAATACAGCATAAAGATGAATGCTTATTAAGGGCACATTTGTGCTTAAAAGTCAAAACTTTTATGTGTCAGCTTAAAAAGCAAACATTTGTTCTTTTAGTATGAATAATAAATGAACTTACTTGCAATGCATAAGTTAATCGAATATTTTCCTCCATGATATCATGTCTATACGAGAGTGCTTTCGAGGCAGCATCCACAAGATCCTGTTGCTGCTGATCAAATGCCTGTCTGACAATGAAGGCAATCAGTCACTGGTCTCAATAACTGCCCTTTACACACAGGCAAGCCAGATTTCTAGTTTCAGACAGGAATTAAAACTACACAGAAGTATGGATCTGTACTACCATGCGCATGGTAGCAATTCGCTTTTCCAGTACATGCTTTTCATTGTGGAGTTTGAGCTCCTGCTTTGTACCAAAAAAAGGTAAAAATAACTCAATGCAATACTCCTGGAGAAATGCATCCTCTCTAATGCAGCCTATCCATTATCATGGTCAAATAATTACATGCTTTTAGGCAACAACTACAGTTTGAATTCCTCTTCCTCGTGCCTTGATAGCATTATCTGCGAGACGTTTTCGAAGTTGCAGAATCTCCTCCTCCTGTGCCCTGACCCTAACAAACAAGTCCTGCTTCAGCCAAATGCAATCCATCTTGTAAGTTCTATCTTGCATATAATGTCATCCTGCGGTCCAATATCAGTGTCAATTATATCAGTTATCTAGATTCTAAACCAATACCTGCTTCCATAGGTTGCTCTGATTACTAATTTCAGGCGATTGTATCAGCCCTTGACTGGATAATGGAGGCCTAGATTCTAAATCACCTTCCCTGAGGTACCTGAAAAAATTCAGAAACCCAGATAAATTTACAATCCTAATTTCAAGCTTAATTTACCCATTTTTAAAAATTTGTAGCAATAAGATGGCAATTACTTAGGAGAGCATAGGAAATAAGATTGCCAGAAATAGACCCGATCAAGTTAAAGCTTAAGGTTCAAAACCTGTTGGGAGAAACAGATCTTGAAGATGGCGTAGAAATCTGAGAAAAATTACTATAATCAGCAGCAGCTTGTCCAGTTATAACCCCTTGATTCAACCCTTTCGGATTTGAATTCAGTGCACTATTTGCAGAACTATTCTGACTAGTTGACAAGCCAGAAGGAGGAGGTGTTGCCCGACTGCTATACTCAGGTGGAAGACTCTGATGGCCAGCTAAAGTTCCTTGCAAATCTGCTTGGGATCCATCACTTGGCAATCTTTCTCCATTAAAAGAAGGAACAACTCCACGATCACTCACACCACGTTTTTGAGGAGGTGAGGGCACACCTGCCTTCTGAGATAATGCCTGAAATGAATTCTCTTCAGACTGCCTTGAAGGTGCAGCTTCTTGTTTCTGCCAACAAGCTACAGATTGTAAAACCATCCAAACGAAAAATTATCTCAAATATTGAATCAAAAAGCCAAATAACATGATTTTTGAACAGACGAGAATAGTGATGGTCATCTGCTTCCAGTCTTGACATATACAGAAAGTGGTACATAAAAATCATGGATAAAAATTAAATGAGTAGAGAAAGATCATAGCCTCCACTTGTTCCCATCTTAAGAACTGTTGCTCAAAGACTGAGACCTTGTCATATACGATCAAACAAATGATTTTGAAGAAAGCACTGATTAAGAACAGAACAAGAGCTTTTGTAACCAAAGCAAGCATGTTGGATGCCCAAGGGAGTATTGATACAAGCAAAAGGTGATGATTACAGTCATATTGACTAGGAAAATAATGGGATACGCACTCTCAATCTGCAAATTCACATGTGCAAAAAATAACAGCATTCTTAGAGAAAATATATGTGAATGTCTTCAGCCTTCAAATTCCATGCAGGCCAAAAGCAGCATACCAAGTGATAAATTTAATAATGAAGCACAAAGCTGCCAGCCACAGTTATCAAGTTGAATATGTATGTGTTCAACTGAAAGTGGGGAGGTTTGCCAATGTCAAGGGTTTTCAAAGTTTACAAGGTTTAGGAAATAGTTAAAAAGTAAACATATATAACATTTTACAAATACTGGGATCAAGTAAAGTTCATCGAGATGATAACAAAAAAACGATGAAATGAGGTATCGTTCATATTTGGGAACCTGATTTTTCTATTTTCCATTATATTTATGAGATGAGCATCCCTTGGCCTTCCCCGCATCCATGTTATCCTTTACATTCTTTTTTTCTATTATTTTATTTTGAAGTTATTAAGTTTTAAAACAAATTCAGAAGATCTTTGAAATTAGAGCTGAAAATAACTAGGCCAACCTGAAAAAATTGCGTTTTGACCAAATCTAAAGTAGGTCCAGCTTAAGCTGGTGACTATGCTGCCAACCCATTGCAAGCATACAGCCAGAAAGAAAAACATTTAAAAGAATAGATATGGACCTTCATAACCAGTCCACCTTGTTTCCATAATGAGTTTAGGGTGAGTTCAAACCTCCGCAAACTCTGCATTTGAGTTGAGCAGGCCCCAAAAGTTATAAAGAAGTTACGACTCAGAAAAATATAAATGTGGAGCATGATGATTTTAGTATCCATGCACTCTCATTTTCCTCCATGCACTCTCATTCTTTGGGTATTTTCCTTAATAATCCCCTTGGGACCGTATGGCATCAACCTTGAACAGTTGATAGAATTCGGTTTGGTAAACCCTTTTGCACTTTCAACACCTCTAACAGTCTTTTTTACCTAAGGTGCTATTCAAATACAAGAATTCTACTAGCTCCAAACTTGGTAAGATATATGAGTGCATTGGCAGCATCCTTGGGCAAATGAAGGCATCTATTCGGGTGAGGGACTCCACTTTGGAGTTCTAACATGAACATATTCAGGCCCATCATTCATCATTGATGGGAGAAGTTGAACACCCCACTTCATATGGCTGCATATGCATTTAATCCCAAATGGTATGTGGAGAGGTCAGGTACAGTTATCCCTCTGGATGATGATGATGTGAAGAAGGGTCTTATGAAAGCCCTTACAAAAATGTATAGTCCAGGGGAGGCTTCACAGGTCAGGTTGGAGTGGCTGAACTTCACTGAACCTGATGGATACAAAACTTCAGCGAAGATGGACAGGGTAACATTGGCACAGGGCAAGCCGGTGAGTTGGTGGCAAACTGTATGGGTGTCATGGACTGCTGCGAACACTATGCAATTCGCCTTCTTTCCCAAGTTTCTAGTTTCTCTGACTCTGAGACGAATTGGTCTACATATGGTTGGATCCACTATGTTAAAAGGAATAGGCTTAGCTCTAGGAACGCAGAGAAGCTTGTAGTTGTACGCAGTGCTTTGCGTATTATAGATAGCAAGACAACTAAGTACAAGCAAACCCTAGCAATATGGAAGGATGTAGATCCCGAGAAGCCAAGGCAAGTAAAAGAGGACAATACTATGCAACGGAGATTGATTGGTCTCTCCGTTGAGGATGAGACTGATAGTTTCAGCAATGAGTTCAAGGAAGTTGCTTCAGATGTTGATTCTGATTTTTGAGCTGAAACTTGTCCTCTTCTTTTTGTAATATTGACAATTGTTGGTGTATTTGAATTTGAGATTAATGATATGATGATCATATATTGTCAATTGATCAAACGCAATGGTTTTATAATTCATTTCAGCTGATTTAATTTTTAAGTCTCAAATTGAAATGGTTTTATTAAATTCCGTATAATTTAAATTGAAATGGTTTTATAAAATTATGTATAATTTATAATTGAAATGGTTTTATTAAATTATGTATAATTTATAATTTGAAATGTATTTGATATTTATGATTTCAGCTTATTTAAATCTCAAATGGTTTTATTTCATCTTATTTAAGTCTCAAATGGGTTTTATTTCAGCTTATTTATATGTTTGGTCACTATATTTTTTATCTTTTAAATATTTATATATTTTTTTAATTATCCATCCCCCCATTGTTCCCAAAATTTAGAAATTTTTCGCCATCACAAAGTCTTAGGTAACACTGCCCAAAGTATTTTGTTTCAAAGCTCCTCTTTAGAGTAGGATTTTCTTTTTGGTTATATTCCAAACCTTTGAAAAATAAATTGTAACTCATATTATAGCCCAATGAGTGATGCTTAAAACAGGAAGCCATTTTACCCCTTAAGTTGGTGTGTCGAAAGACCCATTTAATACTAACCTAAGTCACAAGGTTCGCGTTCGTGTTCGTGTTCGTGTTCGACGAGGATAAAATTCGGAACAAATTCACTAATCTATAAAATCGGAAAAAAGTTCGAAATTAAATTTGGCGAATATAAATCTACATTTTTTATTATTTTTAGTTTCAAAATTAAAAAATAAAGAGATAAATACCTATTAATTAATATATAATTGAGTTTAAAACCTTATACTTAGTAATTTAATTTGTCTTTGTTTTGTTTTTAGTATCTATATTTTAAAATGTCATTTCTTATATAGATATTTATATACAAAATATAAATATTAATTATTATAAGTATTAAATTAATTAATATTTTAATTGAAAATTTATTAAATACTTCCACTAATATCGTAGAATACTATGAAAATTAATTTAAAAATGCTTAAAATAGTTATTTTTGATAACCATTAATTAATTAATCCTTACTAAATCTTTAAACTAAATAAATTAATAGTCATTAATAAAACTAATGAAATCGCAACACTTAAATATGTCATAAAATAGTGTCACGGACTTTATAGAGAATAGTCGCGTGAACTTTGAAGGTTGAAATTTCAGGAACTGACGCTGGAACTGGAAATTAATTGACCAGAGGTCACTATAAACAGTCCATTCATGTTGTGATTTCAATCAACTGGTGCCCTGCAATTCTGCAATTAAAGCCCTGCGATTCTGCAACCGTCCAAACACCAGTCCATTCAAACCGAGATTTCATTCAACAAGTTCCCTGCGCTTTTACAAACACTCTACCATTCTTCAAGTCGAAACCCTACAATTTAACAATGTTCTTCAAACACTTGCAATCTAACAATCTTTTGCAAACCCATGCGAATTTAATATGCGAATTTTGACGAATTTCAGATTTTGTGATGGTATTCACCAAATTTCGAATTTCATCAATGAAATTCGGCGAATCATGTGACATAGATACTAACCCACCCAAAGTCAAAAAGCCCAAAGCCTTTCACTTAGCACATTGATCGAGGTCTCATGACCTTCAGGGTTTTTAGAATTTATGATTCCCCTAGGAAATTTTTCTACGGTTTTACCCAATGGAAAGGGGATTTGGCCAATTTCCTTGAGACTCCACTCCATGTTTGGCTAAACAATATGTTGTATTATTACGTTCTTAGAAGCAATGCCTCCATTGTACTTCCTCAATAACTTGAATCGGTTCCTTGCCTTCACTTAGTATTGAATAAAATCACCAACTTGTACAACCACCATGTTTCATGGCTCCCATTGTTGTCTAGGAGTGGCCTTCCACCATCGATTTCTTGATTCCAAGTGATTTTGCAAGTTTGAGGACTGTGGTAATGGATTGTTGAAGGGATTATTTGTGTCGGCACCAACACAAGTGGAAAATCCTGGTACACGATTCTAGGAGGCATCTTATAACCCCACTTGTTCTTGTTGGATCTAGATCACTCCTTTTATCAAGGAGCAATTCGATCATCTTCCACCTTACCAATTAAATTTCAGTTTCATATAGTCAAGAGGTGGATCCTTTTACCATATTAATCCACAAGTATTGCTGCTTCAACTTTCCCCTTTATCGAGGGGTCGATCATCTTCCATCTTGTCACCACCCACTCATCCCAAGTTGAGAATTTTTATCCTTTGATCTTGGTTTCACTTTTAAAACCTCTGAAATTGCAAATTCAAGCTTTAAACTGACTTTTCCACACAAAGGCTCACCTCTCAAAAGAACCTACCATTATGAGCAAAATGACAAAGGACAGAGGCAAGCTATAGCAATTCCAAGCTATTTCTACCACGGGGCCACGAAATTAAGCTTCCCTCAAAGAGTACAGCTACAAAGGAATAATGGAGTAGTGTGATATTGGTTTAGATTTCTAGAAGCACAAACATATAATGTCCCTTTAGGGAAAAATAATTAAATTCTGGAATTCACGGTAAATCCTTATGGAATAATAACAGCAATCTGATTTCTTTGACTAATTAATGCAAAACCAACAAAAATAAAACACCCAGATGTTGGGAAATAGATAATGCCTCTAATAACATGGATTTGATAAATAAATCAGATTTACATCCAAAACTGACTTTATTTCTTTTTATTTCAGACTAAAAATGGATTAAAAGTACAGCTGACCGTGTAGGCAAAAATCTTTCAAGTGAGAGGCTCCATCTGACTGAAAATGGATTCTTGAGGTAGAATATGGTTATATCATATGCAAACCCAAGCATCCAACACACCTCTGAAACAGCTGTTACAGCCTTCAATGTGGTTCGCCCACCCCTAGGAAGGCTACAAAACACAGAAGCAACACCTCTAAACCAAAACCCAACTGAAAATATGATGCCCTAACAGTAAAAATTCAGGAATCTACCCTGGAAGTGTGCCCTAGCTGACAGATTTGATCTGCACTTGGAATCCTTGATGAAAGCTCAGTTGTAACCCCTGTAATGGAGTCACCTCAAAAGGGTTGGAAGGTTTTCATCCTCAAACCTGGTTGCAATGGAAGGTTTTCGACTTCAATTGCTGAACACACAAGAGGGTTTTCGTCCTCAAACCTGGTTGCAATGGAGGGTTTTCGTCTTCAATTGCTGAACACACAAGAGGGTTTCTGTCCTCTAATGCCAAAGTTGGAGCAGCAGCTCAAACTCTTCATGAAAATTATGATAATAACCAAAAGATGCCCAAATGACCCCAAGCAACCTCCTTTTATAGTTTTTCATGGCTCAAATCTCAATGCAAAGTCCCCCAACGGGACATCCCACTTTGGCCCTTTAATTTGTTTAAAATAAAGTAAAACATTACATTATTTCAATAAAGTAATGCTTTTATTTTTTTATTGTAACTTTATCTTATAAAGTCACCTTTTCAATTAATAATAAAACATAGGTGCTTATAATTAAAGTTATTTTTGCACTTAATTAAATCATTACTTTATTTCCCCTTTTTCCACCCCATTAGCCCATGGGAAAATACTGAATAGGCTAGGGGTCTTCTCCAGGATTAATCTCAAGAAGGGGACATTACAAAACAACATCTTGAATGGCCAACAACTTCTCTTAATTTATCAAACGTAAGAATCTCCTCAATACTAGCCATCCATAAAAAGGCATTAGCATTAGGACCAACTTCTTGCAAACAAGCCTTCATCCACTTGGACCTTGTGGCAAAGTGTTTCAATACCAACTTGGACTCTATATTTCCCTAAGGGATCTTTGATCCACTCAAGTTTATTAACTTACATTAGCATCATGATTTGCTTTGCCAACGCCTAGACCTTAAGTCTTTGTTCTCGAATTCCATCCAAAAGAATCAAGGGTTTTAGGATCCATCCATTTTTGAGATTTGTCATTTGGACCATCTAACTCGGTCCAATAGTCACAAACTCCTAAGTAAACTAATGGAATTGAAAAGTCTCTAGGATGTTGAACTCATCCTAACTAACAAAACACGTTTTGCCTCCACAAGATTCATCCCAAAAGATTTGTGTTCTTCCATTTCTCACTCCCAACTCAGATTGGTGGTAATCAAATCTCAGCTTAGACATATGCAGGAACAAATATGAGATCCAAAGGGCAATTCAAGGGCCATGAAGATTTGGACTGGATCTATTTCACCATGACACTTAGCTCTAAACATCCTGTTTCAGGGTTGGATGGTTTCATTGAAGATCCTATGTATATTAAAGTATATTAGCAAATGTTTAATTTACTATTTACTTTATCAACTAACTAATGTTCAGTTATGAACATCCCCAACTATAATGTAACCTCTTTCAACATAATAAATATGAGCACCACACACATCTCAATGTGTGTCGCGTGCCTTCCAATTTCTCTTCATTCTCTAGCCGATCTTCTAACATTTGCAGTCAGAGTCATTGGTGCTTGAGGTGTTCGAAGTCCGAGCAAGCCTAGAATAAGATTTGGAATGTGGGAAAGATGACAAAGAAGTTCGAAATTTGGGAAAGCCCTTGGAATTGGGTACGGGCAACAAGGAGAAGAGTGTCTATTGCAGATGTTTTAAAGAGACAGATTCGCCAAAAACAATCACGAGAGCACATGTCCTGTCTATTTTTGAGGGCACATTTTTAGTTCATGCGAATTAAGATTTACAGCCATGAACACACAAGTTTCAGTCATATCTCAAGCTACAAACAAAAGTTTCATATAGGGTTACTAGTCACTATTAATGATACAGACCGGTTTATAGATGCAAGACAAAAAATTGCAAGTTTTCTAGTCATTATTCAGTCACAATTTTTTGAGGTGAGCGTGAAGAACCAATCCCCAATGGAGTAGAGCACATCACATGAATTCTTTTTCTTATTTTGAGCACATTTGTCATTGTTTTCAAGGCATTTTCAAAGGGCACGTGACAATGTCGAGGCATTGATTTCTAATTTCTGAAGATTTTTAATTTTCTTTTATACCATCACGATTTTAACACTTTTTCAGACGATTCCATCACCACCATCTGTCTGATTTAGAGGGAACTGATACACACGAGCAGCATTTTTCATTCGTGGGTTAAAAACCATGTAAGGATAATACAGACCAGAATGGTAGTGTCTTTGAAAATGAGATATGTAAGTTTTTTCTTGAATTTCATGTTGTAATAATTAAATTCTACTTGAATCAATTTGAGGATAAGAAGTTAGAATATTGACTTTACCTTCATTTATTGCATTGATTTGCGCATCATTATTCAGGTATTTTTAGATTAGACAGTACTTTCTTCTATTACATTGATTTTCAGGGTAAAAAAATCAAGTATTCTATGAGAAATGGCCACTATTCATAATCTTGTTTCACCAGAGAGATAGAAATTGACCGGTCAAAATTACAATGTCTGGAGTCACAAGATTTGACAATCGCAGAATATCGGGGCTGTGATAAAATAATTCTTGGCAATGACGGCACCCCTATTACAAATTTTAAGCATTATGACAAGCATCACAAGGAGGACTTGTTATTGTTGAAGATGATTGTGTCAAATAATTTGATCCCTCAAGTACGGGTTGCCACTAAGGTTATTGTGCTATGGACAAGGCTGAAGAATAAGTACACTACTTCATAGAAGAGTCGCATTTTACATCTGAAGAATTTGTTGTTTACAACAAGGATGGAGGACGGGTTCCGGTCAGAACACCTCCTTCAAATGAAAGATCGCTGACACTCAGTTCTATCAATAAAAAGGGGGGTGATGATGACTTGGTGGCACTTGTTTCAAATAGTTTGTTGCCCTCATATGATTCATCTGTAAAGGCTCTACATTTGATGGCAGAAAGCTAGACCCTAACATTTAAGCAAGTCTGTTTGTATTTGCTGCAAAAGGAACACAGGCAGACACAAGCAATTGATTCCAGTTTTGGACAATCAAAAGTGCATTCACTACTCAATCAAAGGAAAAGTGGATACGTCACTCTAGTGAATCTTCCAAATACCATGTGAAATGTCATTAGTGTCATAAATTTGGGCATCTCAAAAAAGATTGCCAAAAGCAACATTGTGATCTTTCCCAACACAATAAAAAGCCACAGGATGAGGCGAATGTGGCAGTAGTTGTAGATGAACGGGATTATGAGGAAGTGTATGATCTCTATGCTCTCACGGCATCATGCTCAAACAAAATGCTACCAATTGTTGGATTGACTCTGGTGCATCCATACATTTTTCATGTCGAAGGGATTGGTATGTATCATTTATTGCAAATAAAAATTGTTCTAATTCAATTGTATTCACTGATGAAGAGTGAATTACAGTAGAGGGATAGGATATATACACGTTGTGTTGAATAATGCTCAAAAACTCAGTAAGGAATGTTAGGTATGTTTCTAGCATGCATGCAAGTATCTTATTTATTCATTAATTCACAGGAAATCTCAAAATTTATGTAAATTTCTCTAGGAAAAAGTGTATTGTGTCGGATGTGAAATGGGGACGGATAATTTCCCAAGGCATTGAGCAAGGTGGCCAATATAGGCTTGTTAACTCTGATATGGTCAACTTCAAAGCACGCATGTAGGGAAACTCACCATTCAGGATGTGCTGGAGGATGAAATTCCTCATAGGCTTGTTGACCCTATTTCAATTGATTTACATGCACTTGTTGTGGAGATAATATCCACTATACAAAATGTTCAGAAGGCTTCAATGCCTCGGGAGGCTGGAATTTTTCACTCAACACAAAATGTGAGAGAGGCTAAAATGCCTCAAGAGGATGGACTTCCTCGCTCAAATGCAAAGTTAACTATGGAGGGAAACTCCACTATCCAGAGTTCATTGGAGACACAAGGTGAGATGGACTGGCATGCCACTCAATCAAAGGCACTTAAGGCACATGGTGAGATGGCAGGACACACCACTCAATCACAGGCACTAGCTCGAAGGTCAGCAAGGCATGGAAACTTTGCTCATCTTGTTGTGAAAGGATTTTCACAAGGGGAATAGATAAGCAACAAGAGGAGGTGGTTATTTTTCCTACTAATGAGGAGATAGTTATTTCTCCTACTGCAGAGTCGGCTTTTACTCCTACGAATACTGCAAAATATAGTCACATTTCAGTTTCAGTTGCTTCTCCCTGAAAATTTGGACAAGGAGATCTACATAGTGCTACTGAAGATTTTTGGGAACCTGAATGTGCTCATTTGGATTGCAAACTGATTGAGTCCCTCTACGGACTTGAGCAAGCTCCACGAGCTTGGCACACACTCTTTGATCAGCATCTCCATGATTCCAATTTCAAAGGGCAGATGTACAATCTTAAGTTCATTCAAAACCAACATCCACCTTTTGACAATTTGATCTCTATCCTCTATGTTGTTTAAGAGTGTCATGGGAAAGCCCCTTAAAAAGAAGGGCAATTCCTCAAAGTCTCTTCATTTCCTTTGAATCCAAACTCAAGCCATATATACAAAAGGCCAAATTCCCACAAATCACCTTATTAGGGCATCATACGATAACTATAAACCTTTGGGGCCAAAATTCTATCTTCAAATGACTTCGGCCAAAAACCTGTCTCACCGAAGATCCTCCATACCATCTTACTCACAACACCTTATTAATTATAAATTTTTGAGACAAATACTACTAGCCAGAGTTGGCCTACACATTTTTTCTGATTTTGGTAATGAATATTTCACGTCTTCTAATGTACACTACCAAAGAAAGTTCGTGATTTTATTGATATGCAAAATGACTGCTTCCAGTGACTTGAGTGCAAAGAAGAGATAAATGGTCAAGGGAAGTTAGTCAAATTTGAGTTGCCGAATTCTGCCTTCAGGCTGAATAACTTACCCTCACATCCTACTAACTTAGTTTAAAGTGATTGATCAAGTCTTGCCATAAAGCTTGGTTACGTATTACTAGACTCCCTAGCATACCTATTAAGGATCCCTCTGACGTGTCTCTCCTCCTCTTGGTTTGCTTTCACAAACAAAAGTGCAACTTGGAGTCCACGTATTTTGCCTTATCAATTTGCCACCAATAAGCACTTCAAAATGCCTCGGGATGATTTGAATTTTGGAAAAGCTACCACAAGTGTCATCGACCAGACTTGAAAACCAGGGTGTAGAGATACGACTACTTACCCATGATCACCAATCCGAACAAAAACTGAATTGCCTAAAGATGTTCCACAGAAATTCTCATTCGACTCCATCCACATTTCTGAGGGAAGATTGAAAAGCCTATTCCACAGTGGAACATTATACAAAATAATTGTCTATGAATTGAAGCTAAGAATCCAAGGCCAGACGCATAATCTTGAGTTCATTAAAAACCAACGTCCACCTTTTGACAATTTGATCTCTATCCTCTATGTTATTCAAAACTATCATGGGAGAGTCACTTGAAAGGAAGGGCAATTCCTCAAAGTCTCTTCATTTCCTTTGAATCCAAGCTCAAACAGTATCTACAAAAGGCCAAATTCCAACAAATCACCTGATTAGGGCCTCATAGGATAACCTACAAATCTTTGGGGCCAAAATCCTATCTTCGAATGAACTTTAGGGCAGATGGTTGCAGTCCTAAAACTCCAAGGTGTTGTTCCAGTTTGGTCCCCACTCGATGTTGTCTCAAAATCGCAACCAATTCTGCTTTTCTATCACTACTTGTTGCTTCCCCTTATACTTGCGCTCCACTCGCCATATTTTCCCTTGGGCCTATAACTCTTTCATCATACCTACATTAAGAAGCGTGTGATAGAGGTAGTCAACCATAGAGTGTCTTATTCCCAGTATGTTGAATTCAATCAAGATTAGGAGCCAGTGTGTACATCAGATACAAGCATTTATATGTGCCCTTTTTGTCAATATGATTCCTACTGTCACTAAATAGAAACAAAACACAAAGAATTGAACCTTACTCCTACCACCAATAATCCCCACAGTAAATTTGTTATTGCCAGCATGTTGACATTCATTCAAGACTAGGAGCCAATGATGGCAGCATAGAGGACAACCCAATAACTTAGCTAGTAAATCACTGAGTTATAGAATGTGCAATAGAAAATGAACAACAGTAAACTATTACACATTCGGCTGCATGTGATTAATAGAGTATTGTTACTTCTATTTAATGAGAAAGGATAGGATATGGTACATATGTGAACAATGTGCACCAAGGCTGAGAATGAGGATTCCCAAGATCTACTAGCTAAGTTATTGGGTTGTCCTCTGTGCTGCCATCATTGGCTCCTAGTCTTGAATGAATGTGCAATAGAAAATGAACAACAGTAAACCATTACACATTCGACTGCATGTGATTAATAGAGTATTGTTACTTCTATTTAATGAGAAAGGATAGGATATGGTACATATGTGAACAATGTGCACCAAGGCTGAGAATGAGGATTCCCAAGATCAAAAGGAGAAGACTAACTGATCTTGCCTAAACTGGATTGTGAACAGATGACCATTTGATGCTTGTCCCTCTTTGGGTTTTAAGGTTACAATATATTAATACAAGAAAGTAGCAGCAAAAGAAGGTTACAAAAAGGATCGGCTTCTGCAATGTATGATGGTTCAGCTTCCAGATGTGCAGTATGCTGAAAAGTGCACAAGCATGGTGCGAGCTCATGCCACCTAGCATGGCATGACGCAGAACGAGATCTCCACATGGCCATTGTGTATTCTGCACAAACTCTAGGCTGCAGAGCATGTCTCTTGGCACTATATAAGCACGCAAGCCTGCTCAATGATTGTGCAGATGGCACGATTCGGCGCAAAAGTGCACAGGCTTGAGGCTACATTGCATGCACAGGGTGCACAAGGTCCATAGGAGGAGTGTGGACCAGCATGGCTGTTTTGAGGTTAGCCAGTGAGTATATCAGACGCAGTCATTTATGCGCACTCTTTTTGCCCATATGATTCCTACCGTCAATAAATAGAAACTACCACTTGCAACTTTAGGGGGTGCAATGAATGTGCCGATAGGAAAGTCAAAAGTTCTATCTTCAAGACATTTTCCGGCAGCTGAGACATGTTTTCTTTTGAGGGATTTTTTTGGGCATGCATGTCCAATTAAAAAGCCTATCAGCTAACAAGAAGCAAAAAATCAGCCTGTCAATACATAGAAACTAGTAACTACCACTTGCAACTTTAGGGGGTGCAATGAATGTGCCAATAGGAAAGTCAAAAGTTATATCTTTAAGACATTTTCCAATGGCTGAGACTTGTTTTCTTTTGAGGGATTTTTTTGGACATGCATGTCCAATTAAAAAGCCTATCAGCTAAAAAGAAGCAAAAAATTGAACCTACCCTTACCAGCAATAATTGCCACAGTCAGAAACCAAAGAAGATTAAACATGCTTAGTTATTAAGCTTCTGGTATTTGATAAAATCCAGATATAAGGTGCATCCTTAGAAGATCGCCAGCTCAAGTCAATATGATTGTAATTTTGTGCCTTCCCATAATTGACCACTGTTACAACCAGTGTCACAGAATTCACCGAACTCCAATGAAAAAATTTGGAATTCGGCGAATTTAACATAAACTCAAAAAAATAGGTGAAAAATGCCTGAAAATTCAACAGGTTTGATTTTTCCCTTCTTTTGTCCAAAAAACCCTAAAAATTGATGCAAATAATTATTTATTTCTGTATGAGATAGGGTAAGGGTTCTGGGTTCTAAATTTTTATAAAATGTAGGTTTATCATATTGCAATGGAAAATATCCATCCAAAATCCATTGAGAGGCATGAAAGAGCCTGCAAAATATTGTTATTAGGAAATCAGTGGATTGTAGCAGTAGCTGTGAGCAGATCGAAACTGTAAGATTATAAATAATCATGGGGCTGTTAAGAGCCTGCAAATGGTCATGGGTTCTTTGTAAGTTGAATTGAATGGTGGCTGAAGAGAAGTGGAAGAAGTTTGCAGGTAGCAATCTGCCGTGGACACCTAAAAAGAGCATGAGATAGTCAGTGGTCCATCGCCCATTGTAGCAACGCTGTGATTGTCCATTTGTGGGAGCAACATCGTCCATGGTCGTAGCGCCGCTGAGCATGTTATTTATACCTTTAAAATGTTAGAGTATAGACTTTAGGTTATATCTCATTTTTTTGATTTTCATCTAAGTAGCCGATACGTTTTGGATACGGGAGCAGGTACAGAGTATCCGATACGCGGATACAGCAAAAAAAATTGACCCCGGATACAGTGTTGGATACGGCAGTACAAAAAATATATAAATTACAGCCTTCTATATAAAAATTAAGTTATTAACCGCACATATTAAAAGACAATATACAAAAGTTAGAACTTATAATATATATAATATATTCAATATTCATATATATGTACATTATAATATACTTATAAATTTAAATTCTTATCTATACTTTAAATTTAATATTCCTAGCTATACTTTAGTATAATTTAATATACTTTAAATTTAAAATTAATATTCTTAACTATACTTTAAATAATAAATTTAATATACTTTAAATTTAATATATTAAATTAATATACTTTAAATTAAATTAATATTCTTGAATCTTAGCTATAATTTAATATACTTTAAATTTAATATTCTCGGCCTATACTTTAAATTTAATATACTTATAAATTTAAATTATTAGGTATACTTTAAAGTTTAGCTATACTACAAATTTAATACTTTTTCCTAACCCTAAAAACTAAACTCCTTCGCATATATGAAAAACATTTGGTTTATTATTTCATTTCCTTCGCAGGTGGAGGCGGTGCCATAGCAAATATCATTTTCAGTTTCGCTCCATTTCAATCTGGTTTTACTTTGATGCGGCGCCATAGCTTTGATGCACTTTCAGTTTCGCTCTCCCCCACAACATGCAGTCCTTCCTCCCTTTCTCCATTTTTGTTCGTCAAAGTAACCTGCAACTTTATTTTGCTTAATGGCTCCGTCTGACCATTCACCTTTGGCTGATACACGGAGAATTCACACTTGCCATATAATGTTGAGGTGCTTGAAAAAATAAAGAAAAACAAAAAAAAACAGTTTTAAGCCTTGGATACCCAAGCGTTTCCACAGGGTTTGCGCCGTACCCTGGACGCTCCCGTGCCGTATCCAAGGCCGTACCCGTATCAGGTACGCTCCGTATCCGCTCCAGGGGGTCTAGGGGTGCTGTATCGGTATCCTAGATTTTTATTTTTATTTTTTACTGTTTAAAAACTTTTATTTAGTATACTTAGTATTTAGTGTTTAATGTTTAGTTGGTATTAAATATCAAGTATTCAATGTTTAATTCATATTAAATAATAAGTATTTAATATTTAGTATGTAGTCAATATTATTTTTAAGTTATTATTTAGACATTAATGTTAAGTTATGTAGTTAGTGTTTAATGTTTAATTGATATTAAATATTGTGTTTTTAACATTTAGAATCTATGTCAATATTAATTTTCAGTTAGTATAAATAATTTAATTTGATTATATGTAGTGATATGTATATATAGAAAATAAAGACAATAAAAAATGCATATTTATATTAACGAATTTAGTCACAATTTTTTTTTGAATTTTATTGGATGGCGAATTTGTTTCAAATTTAATGGTTGCCAAACACGAACCTTGTGACTTAGCTTACAACCACCCTGACAAGGAGCCAATCCTATCCTGAAAAATCTCAGACCTTTAATATGTTATCAAGTACCTCATGTTTAGTTGAGAATAAAATAAAAAATACTGCTTTATTTGCAGTCACGTGACCAGATCCTAAGATAACTCCTTCATTTGCAGTCACATGAAAATATCCTTAGATGTTTAATTAGCACCTTTAATAGGTACAGTATCAGTTCATCCAATCATCCTCATCCCCGATACCTATATTTTAAGCACAAGGAAACTACTGCTCACAGATTGTTGTGATGTCCATTCGCAATGCAGATGAGGGCCATTATTAAAGTACTAAGGCAGGCTGATTTAGGGGCTACTTGTAAATGATTTAGAGATTATTCACAAAACAATTTAACAGTGAAATATGCGGAAATGGAAACAATGCCAGCATACCACCCTTAGAAGTTAGGAAGTCTTAGCCAAAAATGATATTCACAGTAATATTAATTGCAGGTCAACCAAGTAAGTGTGTTTTTCAGAGTTCATGTAATAACCTCAGAAAACAAGTGCATCTCTTCTGATTCTTCCAGATATCAAGCTACCACACAAAAACCTAACCGAGCACAATTTATATGAAGCTGCTACTAAGTATATTTGTTTTGTTATAGGAGGATCTGACCCTTTGTCAACTGAAATATAAAATCCAGCTCATCTTACAAACTAAGAACTTGACCATTAGTCAGACATTAGAGTTATGCCAAAGCAACCACTGGTGATGTGAAATGGCATTACATAATTTAGTTGGAAATAGTTTCCAAAAGGTAATTTGCACTCTAACATGCGTATTGAAGTTTTAACTATCTTAGCCAGTACAAATTACTTGAATAATTTATGTTTGAGAAGATTGACATTGGAATTGTAGTAAGAGAATAACCAACATTCTAATGATACCAAAAATAAGTTTTTGGAATTAACACAAAAATAAAACGACATAAAATTTAGAACTCGACTGTATTAATGAAGTTGAAAACTCCTGATCAACCAATAAAAATACTATCGTTTTTCCTAAGAAGAAGCCAGCCTCTAATCTCACTGCTTCGAGAAACAATTAACCTGATAGAAGCAAAAGATTGCAACCACTATTACTACTGTGCACCCAAAAATTAAGCAATAAAATATATGAATAATATATGTTCAAAATCTACAGGATACTTACATAAGTTTGAAGTTCCCAATTCGTCAACTGAAGTTCACTCCTCAACTGTTCGTTCTCTTGCATCTGCTAACAAACCAGCCATTTGAAGAAAATTTCAATTTTCAACCTAATCTCCAATTTACATTGATGTTAAAAATGCAATATTTAGTCCACAAATATCTTCAATTACAAAATCCATGTGATTTCAACAGTCCCATCGAACTCTAGTTCTAACAAAAAAACATTGATTGCAAATCCTATTGCCAGTAGCCCATGTCAAATTTGGATGGTTGAAACAGCAAAGATGACCATTTAAACATGATATGGTTCACAAGATCATCTGTTGGATAATTTATCAGATGTCCATGTCTTGTGTTCTATTCTATCTTTTGTATACCCAATAATATCAATTAGTTTATGTAATTTCATGCTTTATACTAGAGCATCATTAAGGTGTCTGCAATTCATGGAGCCACGTGATCACATTTTGCTTAATATTGGCCAAGAAATATATCAGAAATGAATGTCCTAAAAAGCACTAGTTTGCTATGGTCTCTGTCTTTGTATTATAATTTAGTTAGTAATGGTGCCATGAAACCAACAAATACTAACTTAACCTTGGCAGTAAAATTTCTTTTTCGATCAAAATGCTCCTTGCAAAAATACTTATGGTCATTTGACTTGTTCAAACTTATTCTAAATACAAATATTAAAATTATAGTTACAGTCAGCTGAGTATTTGTTACCACCACTCCCTCTATACCCCACAAAGAGACTAATGCGCACTGCCAGGCATATGAAGATGAATCCAATTCAATCGATATTGATATAAGGTGCATCCTTAGAAGATCGCCAGCTCAAGTCAATATGATTGTAATTTTGAGCCATCCCATAATTGATCACTGTTACAACCAGTATCACAGAATTCGCCGAATTCCAATGAAAATTTCAGAATTCAGCGAATTTAACATAAACTAAAAAAAATTGATGAAAAATGCCTAAAAATTCAACAGGTTTGATTTTTCCCTTCTTTTGTCCAAAAACACCTACGTTACCAGGAAACGCGGGTAGGGCCTGCGTTTCAGCCTAGAAACGTTTCAGAAACATTTCGGAGGGGGGAAATGCGCCGGAAACGCGGAAAGCGTTTCCGGAAACGCCTGTGCCGTTTCCGGAAACGGCACAGGCGTTTCCGAAACGCCTGGCTTAAAAAAAAACGAAAATACAGTTTTAAAAAACGAAAATACAGTTTAAAAAAACGAAAATACGGTTCAAAAAGGTAAAAATACTTTGCATTAAATGCCTTGAAACCCTAACGCGGCTGCAGCTTGCTAAACACACTTCCAAAAAGTTATATAATGACCTCTTGGGTCCATTCTAAATCACACTCTCATTTTTCTCTTGCTGAATACAGTTTTTAGTAAACTAACATTTAGCATTGTGAAGAGCAAAGAGACATCAAGGAGCAGCTTGAAGGAGGAGTTTAGCATTGTTAAGAGCAAAGAGACATCAAGGAGCAGCTTCAAGGAGGAATTTCGAATCAGATTTGGAAGGTGGGATTGACTTCAAGGAGGAAAAACCAGGTATTTTTCAAGTTTTTTTTTTATTTGGCTAAAGAAAATGTTAATGTGATCAATGATCACGAATGATGTGTGCATTATGCACACATCATTCGTGATCATTGATCATGATGTCAATATGTATATTTAATTTAGTAATTTTAAAACTCTATGCTTAAAAAAATAAAAAAAATGTAACATTTTCTTTGCGTGTTAAAATAAAAAACATATATTCTTTTTTTAAATTATAAATATCATCCAAACTCTGTGTATGCTCTCACCTCGCACCTATACGGTGACCTTGGTGATCAAAAACAGAATAGGATGTGTAGGGTTTTTAAATTTAATTCTTTTTTGTTTTTTTAAAAAAGTTTATTTTGTTTTTTTAAATTAAAAAATCCGAACTCTGTGTATGCTCTCACCTCGCGCCTGAACGGTGACCTTGGTGATCAAAAGCAGAATAGGATGTGTAGGGATTTTTAATTTAATTCTTTTTTGTTTTTTAAAAAAAAGTTTATTTTGTTTTTTTTAAATTAAAAAATCCGAACTCTGTGTATGCTCTCACCTCGCGCCTGAACGGTGACCTTGGTGATCAAAAGCAGAATAGGATGTGCAGGATTTTTAATTTAATTCTTTTTTGTTTTTTAAAAAAAGTTTATTTTGTTTTTTTTAAATTAAAAAATCCGAACTCTGTGTATGCTCTCACCTCGCGCCTAAACGGTGAACTTGGTGATCAAAAGCAGAATAGGATATGTAGGGTGTGGTTCTATTTAATAATTTATTCAATATTGTTATCTAAGTTTATGTTTTTATTTTTCAATGAAGGTTTGATTCAATGGCATCTAGTTCAGCTTCAGTGGGAGGGCATGGGGAAGGGGAAGAAAGCCAAAGTGGGGGTGTAGATCCTAGAGCTCCTCTTTGGAGACATGTGCAAATTGTGGAGAACCTTGTTGGCGGTGGCTCTCGAGTTTGGGTATGCCATCATTGCAATATACAATACAAATCCTCTTATACCCGACTCAAAGCTCATTTAATGGGGAAATCAAGAACGGGGATTAGAAAATGTAACCAAGGTTGAACATAAACATATATTGGCATATATGAAAGAGCAAGAGGACGCTGATATGCAAGCTTCGTAGAGCTAGAATCACAACATGACACGTGTTGCCAAGGAATAGGGGTTCACAAAAAGTCAAACCGAGTTTTCAAGCCATCCTTTTATCCAAGTTGCAGTTGAAACTAGTGCAACAGAGGGAGAGACTTTGTCCGAAAGAGAAGTTTCCAAGGGGCCCACAAGAGCAAGCCATTTGCAAATGCGAAAAGGATGTTGCTGATGAGTTGGAATTGCTTCATGCGATTTATCAGCATGCTTGCCACGTGCCCTTCCAGATGTGCAGAGCGCAGGAAAACCTTATTTGGCAACAACATGTTCTTGCTTGTTTTGTATAAAAGCCCTAAGTTATGAGAAGGTCAGAACCTTCATATCTTGGCGATCCAGAGCTCGGATTTGCACGACTGTTTGATAA
Organism: Taxus chinensis; assembly: GCA_019776745.2. Taxonomy (NCBI): domain Eukaryota; kingdom Viridiplantae; phylum Streptophyta; class Pinopsida; order Cupressales; family Taxaceae; genus Taxus; species Taxus chinensis. The sequence continues at coordinate 776,452,665 of CM034146.1, forward strand.
CATCACGGAATAGCTCCAAATCCCAAGAAATTATCTGACATGATTCTGGAGATCAAAAATCTTGCATTGCAGGGTCCCTTCAGGTAATTTCCTAACTCCCCTGGCCGAGAAAATTAAGGAACAACGTCTCTGACGCGTGGTGATAGTGCGGAGAAGTAATGCTTGCAGACAACCAAGTACTTTAATGGGCAGCAGACATTGTGAAAATCGGCTAAGCTCCTTCCAAAAGACAAGGCTGGGACCGTTTTGCCAAAGATACGCGAACCGCTTCGAACCGGCCGATAATGAGATCCAGGCGGCCCACTAAATGAATGGGAGAAGTGGTTGTACGCGGTAGGCGCGAAATGACGGTCCTCGACTCGAGAGGAAAAAATCTGGCTCAACTGCTTGAGAGAGACGCCTGTGGGATATATTGCTAAAGAGGAGCGAACTTTAACGGACCTTCGGAATTCTTGTCAACTGCAGTCCGAAGCAAGTGGGACTTCAGCTGCTTGCAAGAGAATTTGTGGAAGCTTTTCAAACCGGCCCATATGATTGTCCAGAGGGTCCAAGTTCAAATGGACCTCTTGGACCACTGCGAAGTGCCCGAACCGGTATCGACGCGAAATCAGTAGCAAGGAGCCCATATAATTGGGACGCGCGTGCCAGAAATGAACCGGCTCGAAAAGAGTCAAATCAGTCCGAATCAAAATGGGACAGGCGGGCCAGTTATTACCCGAATCGGCCGAAATTGTCCCAAAAGGTCCAAAATCAGTTTGGACATACCTGTGCAAATGGACGCGAAGTTTGTATAGCATCCGAATGTGGCCGAGGACAAATCAGAAGCTGCCACGTGTCCTCACAAGACAAGTGTCTAACAGTTGGGCTTGTTTTGCACCGATCCGAACTCAATGTAGTTTAGGTTTTATTCTATGCATTTTCTCACCAGCTAGGGCCTTAACAAGTCAAAATTCAAGTTTTAGTACAACCCTCAAAAGGCATTTTTGTGAGAGCATCTGAATTCAGAGCGAATCAGGAGCATGCCAGCCTGGCGTCCAAGTGGAGAATGCGCGGGAAAATCCTTACAAAGTCCCACACTTTCGCCTGAAAGGATTGCCCTAAATGTTGTGCAGATCGACATTGGATGCCTTCGACATCAAGCTAGATTTGCCTGTTCTTGGCATCCACGGGGTGCTTGTGAGATTCTCAACAACACTTTCCTAGGGTCAATCTTGCATTTTGGTTCACTTGGTGATCAGAAAGCAGAATATGATATGTAGGGTGTGGTTCTATTTCACGATAATTTATTGTTAAGCTAAGTTTATAATGCTTCAACAACCACTTTCAATGACAGGTTTGATTCAAATGCCGCTTCTAGTTAGGCAAACCGCCGCTTTAGCCAGGACCCGCCGCTTCTGCCATGGTGGAAGAATTAAATGAAAGCCAAAGTGGGGGTTGGGGATCGAATTCCTCTCTCTTTTCTCTCCCATTCTTCCTATCTATTGGAGAGGATGTGCAGAATATAAAAGGTTGAGAACTTTCTGCTCTGCCCTCCCTTCTTTTGGCTTCTCTAGAGTTAAAAATGGAGTATCAATCATTACTCTGTAAATACGTTTTATTCCTTTTACTACCTGGACTCATGATGTTCTGTGCAAATGGCAACATCAGGAACGTGTTTTGTGATTAGAAAATGTCCAACAAGGTTGAACATAAACATATGCTTGTTTTCATATATGCCTCTCTTCATTGCAAGTATTTGTGCATGTTTGATATGTTCAGCTTCAAGAGCTGGAGCTGTGTTCATGGACAGCTCCTTTGCACACTTAGGGGTGTCAAAAAAATCACTTGGGCCTGTGACCCATCAAACCATCCTTCCCATATGCCAAGTCTGCAGTTGAAACTCCATGGCAGTTGGGAGAGATTTTTCACGACAAGAGAATTTCTCTGGTGTATCACCATTAGAGTGTAGGCATTTGCAAATGAGAAAAGGGATGTTCTCTGATGAGCTTGGCATTGTTCGATTGGATTTATGCATGTGGGCTTGCCCTTGGAATAGTGTTGTGGCTCAGTTATAGGAGCAACAAATGGTGAGAGGTATTGGATGATGCACTCGAAAGGGTATAAAAGTCCCACGCTCTAGTTATGAGAAGGTCAGAACCACATTGTTGGTGCAATCACAGTGGCCCATGCCTGAACATCAACTTCTTAGAAGCCTGAATGCGTCCAGGGACTGCATGTGATTTTGCACTAACTCATACTTCTTTGCAGCCATTAGGGATGGATGGAAGGATGCTCAGGGGTATCTATCATTTCAGATGGATGGAAAGATGCCCGAAATAGACCCCTAATCAACATTGTTGCAGTGTGCCCTAAAGGGGCAATGTTCTTAAGGGCTGTTGATTGCGAGGGTGAAGTGAAAGATGCTCAATTTATTGCTAATATTTTGATTGAGGCTATTGAGTCAGTGGGCCCTGCAAACGTTGTCCAAGTCATCACGGACAATGCCAAAAATTGTAGAGCAGCAGGGCTGATTGTTGAGGGGAGATATGAGCACATTTTTTGGACACCTTGTGCAGTACACTCCTTGAATTTGATGCTGCAAAAGATTGGAAAAATACCATGGATTGAGGAAGTTTATACAGAGGCAAATGAGATCCAAATGTTTATCACAAATCATCATATGTCCCAGGCTATCTTTAGGAGGTTCTCGACATTGGAGTTACTGAAGGTAACCAAACAATTTCCTAGTTTCTAATTTTTATTTGCTAACTTTTTATGAAATATCAAATCATCAATTGAATTCCTTTTAATTTTTTTTTTTAATTAACTTGCTTTAATTTATTTTAATAGGTTGCTGAAACAAGATTTGCCTCTCACACGCTCGTCTTGAGACGACTTGTGAAGGTAAAGCAAGCCTTAAGGCTTATGGTGATTGATGATGTTTGGTCTGTGTGGAGGCAATCAAACACAGAAAGAGCCATCAAAATAAAATCAGTGATACTTGATGATATTTGGTGGGCAAAGGTTGCATACTTGCTTAGTTTTACTGAGCCTATTTTATCTATGATTAGATATGCAGACACGGATAATGCTTGCATAGGGGAGATCTATGATGGCATTGACTCTATGCTTGAAAAAATTAGAGACATCATACAACAAAAAGAGCAGGATCCTGAAGAAAAATTCTACAGTGAAGTTAAGAACGTGATCATGAGAAGGTGGAATAAAATGACCACCCCATTGCATCTCCTAGCCTATGCCCTGAATCCCAAATTTTATAGCAGTGAAATACTTGCACTACCTGGTAGGCAAAAACCATATGATGACCATGAAGTTGCAAGTGGAGCTAAGGCAGCATTCCGGAGGCTTTTTCCTGATCCAGATGTAACTAGTACAGTCCGCTGTGAAATGACGCTCTTTGTCTCTTCATCTAATAGTAGCATGGGTGAAATAGATGCAACACTTGACAGGTACAAGATGACCCCATGCATGTGGTGGTGTGCACATGGCCATGATGCCAAGTGGCTGCGACCTGTTGCCATTAAAATCCTTTCACAGGTATCAAATATTAAAATGAAATCAAAAGTTTGTTTATTAATTAAAAATGTATGTTCGTACTTAGTAAATTAATACTATAGTATTACTAATTGAAAATTTCTAACTTCTTTTTTGTAACAGGTGGCTAGCAATTCCTCAGCAGAACGGAATTGGAGTACATATTCCTTCATCCACTCAGCCAAACGGAACAAGTTAGCATCCAAGAAGGCCGAGGATTTAGTGTATGTGCATTCCAATTTGCGCATTCTATCACACAAGAGTGAAGCCTATGTTAGAGGTCCCAACAAACTTTGGGATATTGATCCTGAGACTAGCGACTTTGATGCTTCTGCTGCAACTCTTAGCCAACTTTCACTGCTTGGTATTGATGAAGAAGAATCGGGATCTTTTGCAGAAGGGAGGGAGAGTGGAGCTAGTGGGAGTGGAAATGTCGGTGCTAGTGGTGTTCATGGAGATGATTATGACTATGAGGAAATCTAGATGATATATTCTAGAATCTAGATTATTATTATGTATATGTGAATCATTGAAATTGTAACCATGTTGGATGATGACTCTTTAGAACTTAGAAGTTCAAATTTCAATGAATTCAAAATATTTTGAGTGCTTTATCAATTATCTCTTATGGTCTACAATTATAAAATGAGTACTATGCATATATATATATATATATATATATATATTTTTTATATAATATATTGTACGGACGTTTCCGTCGACGTTTCGTATCCAAGGTTTTTTGAAAATTGCCGTTTCCGCGTTTCCGTTTCCGTTTCCGTTTCCGTTTCTGTTTCCGTTTCCGTTTCCTGGCAACATAGAAAAACACTAAAAAATGATGCAAATAATTATTTATTTCTGTGTGAGATAGGTTAAGGGTTCTGGGTTCTAAATTTTTATAAAATGTAGATTTATCATACTGGAACGGAAAATATCCATCCAAAATCCATTGAGAGGCATGAAAGAGCCTGCAAAATAATGTTTATAGCAAATCAGTGGATCGTAGCAGTAGCTGTGAGCAGGTCGAACCTGTAAGATTGTAAATAATGGTGGGGCTGTTAAGAGCCTGCAAATGGTCATGGGTTCTTTGTAAGTTGAATTGAATGGTGGCTGAAGAGAAGTGGAAGAACTTTGCAGTTTGCTACTTGCAGTGGACGCTTTAGTCAGTGGCCCGTCGTCCATTGTAACAGCGTCGTGATTGTCCATCTGTGGGAGTAACATCATCCATGGTAGCAGCACCGCTGAGCATGTTGTTTATACATTTAAAACATTTAGTATAGTTAGTATGTGGTATTTGAGCATGTTATTTATACATTTAAAATGTTAGAGTATAGACTTTAGGTTATATGAATATCTTATTTCATTGATTTTTATTTATTTTTTTAACTTTTAAAAACTTTTATTTAGTATAGTTAGTATGTCATATTTAATGTTTAATTGATATTAAAAAAAAAATTTAAAAACAAAAATTTATTTCAAAGGAGAAATATTATTACAATTTCGACTATGCCAAGCTTGGAAACTATTACTTCAATCCTGAGCATTATAAAGGAAACCACACAAATTAGAAATCATTGAGGATAGTCTAATTTTATAATAGCTCTCATATCTTCCTGATCTCGTTGAGGCCACCAAAGAGGAGGATCACCACAGCAAGTTATATCATGATTATCCAAAGCCCAATTTGCCAATGCATCTGCCACTAGATTTCTCTGTCTAGGAATGTCTGATTTGCATAGTCTGAAACTTTGCCTGCAGAACTTCAATTTTACTTATTTCTCTCTCAATCTGCCAGTTTGAGCTCCTTTGTTTCTCATTAAAGTGCTTTTAATATTTAGAATATATGTCAATAGTAATTTTAAGTTAGTATAAACTAGCAATTGCACAGGAGTTGCAAATTATGCCAGAGAGAATACAAATATTTATTTTGGCACGGTAGAGAAATGACTGAATGTTTTCCACCCTGTCTAATAGAAGCCATATCTATATCTGTTAGCATGAACTGCAGTTTAGGCTGGGAAGGAGAAAATAGAACTTGCCAACCTGCAACACGACATCCTCATAACACCTACAGTTGGCTGCGACACCTCCCACCGTTACCACCAAGGATTTGAAAAATTCAGTCAGAAATGTTATCGGAAAAAGGCTACTAAGAAAATATTGCCAGATTTTGACACTTTCCAGCAACAACACCTTCAAAGTAGACACCTACCGGCGAATAATTTAATTTAATTATATGTAGTGATATGTATATAGAGAAAATAAAGATAATAAAATTTAAAAATGCATATTTATATTAACGAATTAAATCGCAATTTTTTTTCAAGTTTTATTGGTTGGCAAATTTGTTTCAAATTTTATGGTTGCCGAAGACAAACACGAACATGAACCTTGTCACTTAGCTTATAACCATTGCTTGCGAGGTTCAACTGACCATTAGAGGGTCAAACCCATTGAAATAAAGGGCTAAAAAAGCAGCTCTGGCCCTACAATTGATTTGACTTAGCTCAGAGACAAAGTGCTAGTGAAGATTTGGGATAAATGGATAGGAGATGAGACCTTAACTTAGTCTCCATAACTCGGGTGTTTTTCAATACATGAATGAGATTCAACTGACTGGAAGGATTCAAACATGTGGATTTAATTAAAAAATACTGTCGCTGCTTTTCAAAGGTCCCCAGTGCAGGCAGCATATCCTCCTTATCAATGTGTATGGTCTTTCATTCTGCTCCTTCATGTCCGAAACTTTGGCATTTGACTTAAAAACTTCTCTGTTTTTTTAAGTCTTTTGTAAACTCTGGTTTGGTGCTGAATATAATGTAAGTTTCACCTTTGCTCCTATTTATAGCAAGAGCTTTGACTGGATAGCTTCTTCTCACAGGCATAGTGGTCGTGACTTCAATGTCGATTCAATTGTTGGACAGATAACCAAATTGCAATCTTGAGATTAAATTTTCACATACTGAAGAAACAGGTAGGTGAGAAGCCTGTGCAGCCACCAAAATTGATTGTAGGAAGGGCAATACAGCATTAGATTGCTCAACTTTTGGCGGTGGTCTTATGGAAATTGGTTGAGCCTTAAATACTTTGCTGTTCAAGCTAACCCGCTTATGCCCAACCACCACTGTTAACACAAAAAAATCATCAATTTTTTGATAAATCCTCGCCCACTTGAAATAAAGACGCCCTCTTTTTCTGACCGAATAAACAGGCTTTCTCATTATACCTCTGCGGTGTAAAGCCTGGTACCTAGAATGGCAGCCAACTATGCAGAAGATTATCTCCACTAGATCCAAGCAATGGCAATCCCATGGAAAAGAACAGCCAATAAAGGGATAAATAGCATTGGTATGGTCAGATGCCAATGCAGACAGCCCCTTGTCTTGTCAAATGCCAACACAACGAGCACCCCATATAGGAGCCTTGGGACAGGTCTGTTAAGATGCTGTTGCAGGCCCGTGTAAAGGAAAGTGGGTGCCATGAAGGCAGATAGAGGTTGTGAGGCCTTAGACTAAAAAGCACACTATAGCCAAACCTAGGAGAGTGCATAAAACAAATCAGATGAAAAGTATATGAGGGTGATCAATCAAGATAAAATCACAAAACAAGGAAAACAATAATATTGGTCTTGTCAGATACCAATGCAGACAGCCCCTTGACTTGTCAGATGCCAATGCAGAGAGTGCCTTGTCTTGTCAAATGCCAACACAAAGAGAATCCCATATGGGAGCCTTGGGACAGTTCTGGTAAAGTGTTGTTGCAGGCCTGTGTAAAGGAAAGTGTGTGCCATGAAGGCAGATAGAGGTTGTAAGGCCTTAGACTAAAAAGCACGCTATAACCAAACCTAGGAGAGTGCATAAAACAAATCAGATAAAAAGTATATGAGGGGATCAATCAAGATAAAATCACAAAACGAGGAAAAAAATATCATCTAAAGTTATGTTAAAAGTGTGACTTCATATCTTATGTTGATGAAGAGAAACCAAGTAAAAGTGGATAGTTAGGTCCATAGTTTCAAAGCTCATACTTTGCAATTATTTGGCAGCCCAAAATTTTGACTAACACTTGGAATTCAGCAATTACTCTGCAACTTAATCGCTACTTAAAACATATAAAGCCACAAACTAAATTTAAATACCATGTAAAACACTGTTAAATGACATGAGAAGTGAATATACATAACACATTAGTATATTTTCTATTAATTTTGTGCCAAGAGTACAATGCTCTGTTTAGACCCCAAAAAAAGTACAATGCTCATTTTTACTACAAAAATGAGAACAAAGTAAAAAAACTACAGAGTTCATAGAATCGTAGAAGAAAGAAAAAAAGAAATTATATTAACGTACATGAATGACCAAAAATTGCTCAGTGGGACTCAAGAATACACCCAATAACAAAAGAAAGTGCCAAGGTAAAAGATCCCTAGGAACAACAGCTATCTAAATAAAAGAAAAAATCAAAAACACCAAAAGTGAATGAGGGGTAAATCCAACATAATAAATCCCCCAACTCATGGGGTTAGGGTAACAATACAGATAGCCATGTGTGAAGAGTAAGAACCTTAAGAGCATCTGCTAAGAAGTCAGAATTAAAAACGACTGGATGGTAGTCTCATCAAACATCTTTAACCATGCAAGTGACATAGGAATCATTTGTGTCATCTATCACTGTGAAAGAGGCAATGTAGGATCTGACAATGCTCCTCTAGTAGTGTCTAGGGCTGAGAAGGCCAAGTTGGGTAATCCAAGGAGGAAGCAAAGCGTTACTCTAGAATCCCTCCTAATATCCAAGGCCAAATAAGCGCTCGTAGCAGCAAAGAAACTTGTGATGTGTACTTGTGTCTACACCCGGGAGACAGTCGCGAACAAGCAAAACCATGAGGCTGAGCAAAAGGGGATCCTCATCGCCAAGAGCTAGTGTGTTAGAGTACCTTAGAAGTAGTGTTGTGCAGAGATGGCCACCTCACTGACCTATCGCCCTCAATGTGCGAAGCAACAAAATCCAAAGAGCGCATAAAGCCAACAACCTCTGTGAGGGGCTGGAAGAATGATCAGCCTAGGGATTCTAAGGGCTCCTATAAGGACCTGCATCAAAAGGTGACAACTCCCAAAGAATAAGGGCTAGGCACATTTATCCAAGTACCAAATGTAAGTGGTTAGAGAGTTGCTCGAGTCTGTCTGACAACAAAGGTATTTCCCCCATATTAAAATTATTAACTCATCGTGCAAACATTAACTAACTAAATATTAGTTAATCTACTTCAGTTAATTATTTATAAACTACCCCAACCATGTTATAACTTCTTTCAACATAATACAATGACCGATATACACAAGAATAAAGTGTGTCGAATGAAAGTGGTTAGAGAGTTGCTCGAGTCTATGTGACAACAAGGGTATTTCTCCCATATTAAAGCTATTGATTCATTAAGCAAACATTAACTAAATTAAATATTAGTAAATGTACTTCAGTTATTTAGTTATAAACTACCCCAACAATATTGTAGCTTCTTTCAGCATGATAAAAAGACAAACACACATGAGATTTTAGTGTGTCGTGTGTCATATGCCTTCTGTTTCTCTTCATTCTCTCTCTTCATAGTTTACTAACATTGGTATCAAAGCCAACGGTTTGCAAGGAAGCCCTAGGAGGAAGCGTAATGAATAGCAAGTTGCAGGTGTTTACGAGGAAGTCCTAATTGGATACGAACTGCGGTACAAGACAAAGAAGAGGTTCAGAGCGGTTTGAGGAAGCCCTAGGAAGATCACTGGGGTACAGGAACTATAAATTGTGAATCAGGATGTCAAGTCTCACAGTTTTGCTAGAAGAATGACAGACAAAAAAATCACCATTTTCGGAAGATCGACAATATATAGAATGACCTGCGATTTCATGGTGATTTCCAAATTGAAGGTAGAACACACAATCATGTTTTGTTACCAAAATCACGAGTGCAAAAGTCGTTTCTAGTTCTGTAAAGAACTTGCACTGAGGGCATTTTTGTAAGTTTAGTTTCCAATACTTGCAAACAAACTAGGAGAGTAATGATGTAAGACAAGTAGACAACGGATCAAAATGCTATGATTCTTGATGTGTATGTCGAGGAAGATTCACTAAAATAGATCGCAAAGGAAGATCATATTTTTGTGAATAGTAAATTGTGAGATTTAGTCGATTTAAGTTCCAGAGGTCATAAAGAACTATGAAAAAGACCTGTTTTGCAGATGTGAATGTACCAGAAACTAAATTGCAATTTCCAGGTGTGTATTTAGACCAAGAGAAGCCAAAAATCATGATTTGCAAGGATTGTGAGGACGTGGAGAACAGGTTTTCCAGACAGTGGAAGATCAAAAGACCATTTGGGATTTTGCTATTGATGGGTTGCAGAGATCTAGGGCTATGTATATTCACAAAAGAATGATTCAGTGATTAGCCAACAGACAATGCTAAGAGAAGAAAAACGACAACAGTTTCAACTAGACTTCGAAGACCTAGAAACTATTTTGCAAATCGTGTCTTGTGAAGATTTTGAAATGCGATACGGTTTTGTTGTTAGCAACCATAGTGAAAAATAAAAAAATAATGGCATCACGCTCGAATGATAGTGCTAATAGATTGTTGGTTATTTGATTCTAGAGCAATATCATCCAAACATTTCGCAGTGTTAGAAAGATTGGTATGTAAAATATGTGCTTGTAAATACAGAATTGTTCCATAATTTAATTACATTACTTGAAAATGATGCGAACACATGTTGTAGATTGAGATAGGAGATGTTTGCAATTAGTCGTATATTAGTCATTGACGATTTAAAAAAAAAAATGCATCAATCAGGACATATGAGATACCAGATAAGATAAGATAATAATATTCTAATGCATCCAGACAAATGACCACAAAAGTAGAGTCAGATGGGATATGTAACATTTACAATGCTAAGAGAGCCAACAGGAAGACCTCTTGTTCAGGGTCCCTCCCGAACCATGTGCAAGTACACAAGTTGTAGAAGAGATAAGGAGAAGTAAGAATGAGTAAGAAATGATGCTGACAACGGAAATCATAGAGTGTATGAATGGCGGAGCTGAAGAAAAGCTGAGAGATGTTTTCTAGAATGAAGAAAAACCTATAATATTTATTACCCGTTAGTTAATCTGAAGATCCCAACATCAACTGTGAATTTCTCTAGGAAGAAATGTATTGGGTTTGATGTAAAAATTGGACTTGGTAGCTTGCCCTAGGCGTTGGGCAAGGTGAGCTTTTATAAGTTTGTTGACCCTTCCACAATCAACTTAGATACATTAGTTGCAGAGGGTAATACCAATGTTTTGTGGCATGAGAGATTTGGACATCTCAACATTCAATATTTACCCAAGCTAAGAAGAAGCCAACATGGTTTTTGGTTTGGCCTAACTATCCAAGAAAAAACAAGATATGTGATGCAAGGTGGTTTTGACTGACAAGCAGAAGTGGAATCATCTTTCCAATTGAAAGGTGGTTGGTGTGCAAAGGGCCTCTTAGATCTTGTTCATGCAAAGCTTTGTGAGCCATCTTGGAAGTCACCAACAATCCTCTGGTTCAAAAGGTATTTTCTGTTGCTGGTGGATGATTTCTCCAGGAAGATGTGGGTCTACTTCTTGAAAAAAGGAGTCTTGACTATGTTGCAACATTTGAAAAGTTAGAGGCGTTGGTGGATAACCAAACAAGCAGGTGGATAAAAAAATTGAGACCAACAATGGGGGGTAAATTCACTTTCTACAGTAGTTCAAGGACTACTGTAGCAAGGAAGGAATTCAATGAAGCTAATTGTCAGACGCCGTACACTCCCATAGTAGAATGGAGTGGTTGAAAGTGTGAAAAATAAAACTATCATGGAGATGGCTTGGTGCCTATGATGCAATAATAGAGGCGTCCCGTACAAATACTAGGGAAAACTAATGGGAAATATGGTAATGTATATCTCTGAACTAGGAGTCCTTGCAAAGTTTTTGCAAGATTTCACACCATGAGAAAGCTTGGCATCTGGAGAGTACAAATCCGAGGTAACAGCTTTTTTGTGTTTTTGGTTTTGCTGCATGTACTCTAGTTTCTAATAGGAATTAAGAAGGAAATTATTTTCCAAGAGTACAAGATTATTCTACATAGACTATGTGGATCAATCTAAGGCCTATAGGCTTATTGAAATTTCCACTAACAAGATAATTGTTAGTCGAGATGTTAATGTGAAGGAAACAATCCTTTTTTGTTTGTCACCGGCAAGCAAGATCTCCAGTACCTGAACCTAGTGTTGAGGTTCCTTTCAAAGATGAGTAAAATATTTCATATAGTACACCTTCATAGAGTCCAATACAACATCCCAGGGCACCAATGTAATGTCCCCAAGTGGACAAATTTTGCCCCCTAAATGGATTTGAGGCAATTCCCACTCACCAAATGAAGATTATACAAGATATATGAAGTGTTTATGATGCAAATTTGATTTATATATGAAAAATGCGACTACAGTTGGGCATGAGACTTATAAAAATCAGAAATAAATCATGATATTTTGTACCATAAAATGAGATGAAACTTATAATATTTCACCCTCAATATATTCATGCAAAGATATAAATTTTTAGAGTCCATAAACAACTGAAATGAATTTATTTTGAAACCCCAATCTGTAAAAAATTATGGCAACTTAAAAAATTCATAACTCGCTAAAAAATGCTCCGATCCACACAAATAAACTATGCATGGACTCAAAAAATAGGGAGAATGTAATGATGTTATCCCTTTATACAAATGACCATCACACGTGCCCTAAAAAACCAACCCACCAATTGGCCCTTAGGGTTTGGGGCTGGAAATTACAGAAGAAATATATAGATATACTCAAATATGATACTCTAGAAAACTATTGGAAAATCAACAATCATAATAGCAATCAGATTTGGATTGTGGAAGCCCTAAAATACCTCAAAATTGTCCACTATGCAAGTCATACCAGTTGGAAACAAGGAGAAACTCAGCCACCACTTTCCTCTTCAAACCGTTAGACCAAATATGCACTTTTACCTACTTCAACAACTGGAAAAATACTACTAATCAAGTGATCTAAAATGGAAATGCCAAGGTGGAGAATCTTCTCAACTAGAATAAGGGTTTCCATCCTTCTACTAGACTCTTAGAGGTTTTTATTCCTCAAGAGTGAATCTCTAAGGGTTTTCATCCTTAGAAGATTGAAGATGTATGCTCAAAGCTCAACACACAAATCTGATTTAAGAAAGTAGACAAGTGATGCTCCCTTCAAGCAAGTCGACTTGATTTTATAAATTTTGTGGGCCAAATAGCCAACCTTGATATCCAATAATATTTTAGTCCCTCATTTAATGATTTCCCCCCTTAGATCCATCCTTAGGCAAGTCACAAGGAAAAGTATAATTTATAAGTTTACTTTATCTTTTCAACTTTTATTTTAATATTAAGTCTATAATATCTTATTATAATTGCTTTTATAATATTTTATTTTTTAATTTACACTTTATAATAAATTATTATAACTTAATTTCCCCTTGTGCACATCCTTTAGCCACTCGGGGATACAAAATGGGCTAAGGGTCTTCGACTGAGAAGGAGAAATTACAATACTCCCTTCCCAAAATTGCTTGCCCTCAAGAAATTCCAAACTTGTTTATCCAAGTACCATACAAAAGAGACAAAACATGCTCGAAGTGATCTAAAATCTTGGCCCTTGTACCTGTCAAGTGGGATAAATATTTCCATCATTTACCACTCACAATATGATCATATACACACATTTGTATCAAAGCTATCACATACTTAAGATTGCATATTTCATCCTCTAATTTCTCATTTTTCTCAAGAGGAAAACAAATCTGAATACGCAATGACATTATCTCGCTTTCTCCATACCTTGTGATGTCATCATGATCAACAATAGGCTGAATTTATTCATGGTACAACTGTTGCAGTGACATGCTTCTTTATTTTTCATCCTTATCTTGTGCAATTTGACCCTCTTGGAATGACACTTCCATGCTTTTGGTTGCCACAATTTGAGGAATACCATTCCTCATAATTTGTTGCCCACTAGTTGAAGAAGTCTTTGGTTACCCAAATGATCCCTTTGTCTACACCAAATGTGTTGTTTACTTCTCTTGGACTAAAACATCTTGTTCAATTTTGCATCCTTCCCTACAAATATTTTGTTCAATAGAAGTCATACCTTTTTCTCTATAAGCTTGTTCTTCTTCACTTTGCATGGTGGAGTACTCTATGGGATGATTTCCCTCCAATTTTAGATATGGGTTGGTAGACTCCATGATTTGTCTCCTTGCTCATCCTCACCATCCTACACATCAAATCTTTCTAGAAACTTTTATGAGAAATCTGTAAGTGAAGCAATGGATTCAACCCCTTGGGTATTAAACATTTGGTGCCACCATTTATGAGTTATTCCATCCATGTATCTAGAGATGAGTATGAGGGCATCATCCTGACACACAATATTACAAAACAAATACCTCTCAAATTCCTTCAACCACATTCTATAAGATATTTCATTAGTGTCATCAAATAAAGTAAGTTGGGTCCATTTCATATTAAATATTTTTCACCTCTGTCCATGAAAATCTGATTTCCCATTCACATGCTGGTAGAATCTCTACTATGATACCACTGTAATGTCCCCAAAGGAAATAATTTTTCCCCCAATTATATTTGAGGCAATTCCCACTCACCAAATGTAGATTATACAAAATATATGAAGTGTTTATGATGCAAATCTAATTTATATATGAAAAATGTGACTAGGTTTGGGTATGAGACTTATAAAAATTAGTAATAAATCATGATATTTTCTACTATAAACTGAGCTGAAACTTATAATATATCACCCTCAATATATTCGTGTAAATATCTAAATTTTTAGAGCCCATAAACAACTAAAATGAATTTATTTTTGAAACCCCAGTCTGCAGAAAATTATGACAACTTCAAAAATTCATAACTCGCTCAAAAATGCTCCGATCCACACAAATAAACTATGTATGGAATCAAAAAAATAGGGGGAATGTTATGATGTTACCCATTCATATAAATGACCACCAAAAGTTCCCTAAACATCCAAAACAATAATTCACCTTTTGGGTTTGGTGATGGAAATTACAACTGAAACATATAGATACACTCAAATCTGATACTCTAGAAAAGTACTGGAAAATCAACAAGCATAACAACAATCAGATTTGGTTTGTAGTAACCCCAAAATAACTCAAAATAGTCCACTATGTAATTCGTACCAGCTAGAAACAAGGAGAAACTCAACCACCACTTTCCTCTTCAAACCCTTAGACCATTCCACGCTTTTATCTACTTCAACTATTGGAAAAATATTGAAAACTACTACTAATCAAGTGATCTACACTGGAAACCCCAAGGTGGAGAATCCTCTGAACTAGGAGAAGGGTTTTTATCATTCTACTATACTCTTGGAGGGTTTTCATCCTTAGAAGATTGAAGATGCAAGCTCAAAACTCAACATACAAATCTGATTTAAGAAAATAGACAAGTGATGCTCCCTTCAAGCAAGTCAACTTGCTTTTCTAAATTTTATGGGCCAAATAGCCACCCTTGATTTGCAATCAGATTTTATTCCCTCATTTAATGTTTGTTTCCCCTTAGATCCATCCCTAGGCAAGTCACATTTTCCAGGGGAAAAATATAATTTATAAGGAAACTTTAGCTTTTCAACTTTTATTTTAATATTAAGTCTATAATATTTTATTATAAGTGCTTTTATAATATTTTCTTTTTTATTTGCATTTTATAATAAATTATTATAACTTAAGTTCCCTTTGTGCACATCCCTTAGTCGTCGGGGAGATAAAATGGGCTAAGGGTTTTTCGACCGAGAAGGGGATATTCAGGCAAATTATGGATTTTGACCCATTGGTCTATCAATGCCGCCACGCTAAGGTGGTCAACAATTCAGCTAAGATTCAGTTGCCCTAGAGTTCTCAAGTACAAAGAAGGCCTAAGTGATTTCACTCCACTATATAGGATGTGCTGGAGGATGAAATTCCTCAATCAAATGCACATGTCTGGAGAACTGAAAAGAAGGTTGTTGAATCACATAGTACGTTCATTTTGTTCTTTCTTCTATTCTTTTGGCATTCATGAACCACAAAGATATTCTAAAGCAAAAGGTAAACTTAAATGGGAGACTACCATGCAAGCAAAATAAGATGCCTTTATCAAAAACAATACCTAGAAGCTAGAGGAATAACCTTTTTTAAAAACCATTTTTAATTAATTAAAAAATTAAATAAAAACCAAAAATGAGAGCCTAAAATTAAATAAACACAAATTAATTTTAAAAAGATTTAAATTTAATATACATTAAATATTAAAAAATAAATAATCCCTCAAAATACATTAACTAATTAAATTGCTTGTGAAAGCCACCAACTTAAAATAATATTGTAATTAAATTGTTCACAAAAGACTTCAATTTAACATAAAAAATTAAAAAAAGTCTAAAATAATAGATTCAAGTGGTTTAAATAGATAATAAATAGCGTGTAGATTCAATAGTTTTCAAGAACTTAAAATAAAGCTTAAACTAAAACTTTAATTTTTAAAATACACATTATTATAACAGAACTTTTTAAAAATTAAAAAACTAAACTAAAAACATTAAAATAAACCCAAATCCTAAAAGTTCACGAACAGTAACTAAAACTAAACCTAGATTCATACAAAGACAAAACTAAATATTATACAAAAGAAACCGTGGGCGATAGTATTTTTCAAATCGAGCATAGCAGTGCCTGGTGGAAGATAGCAATATTATGCTTCAAAGTTGAATGTAGTATCAAACTATTGGACACTCGCATATATTCATTGCAAATAAAGAGCTCGCTGCAATTTCGCAAATAACAAAAATGGCTACAACTCTGTTAGAACATTTAATATTAAGTTTCTAGGTATATAAACTATAGTTTATAATTAAATAAATTAGAATATTATATATTTTAATTTATTTAATATAAACTTTAGGTTTATGGATTAATTGTTTTTTTATAAATCAATTATTAAATATTTAGGGTGCTTCGCGAGAAGTCACACCTGATCAAATTATTTATATTGACCTGTGGGGTCAGGTAAATATATATAATGGAATTCACATGGTGAATTACCATGGTGGAGAGGAGTGAGGTGAACGGAGTTTTTTACTGGACTATAAAATGTTTCTCTATAATGTAAATTTTACCGAAAAGTTTCACCGTGGTTTTTACCCTTTGGGTTTTCCATGTAAAATTATTGTCTCCCGCGTTATTTAATTTCGTTGTAATATATTTTAAATGTCGTGTACTTAATTAATTCTTATAATGTTTTATTTATTTAATTTATATGCTCGGACCTCACATGTAACACCTCAGGCACTCGTTTGACATGCTAATCTACCTTTATACCCTTTGGGTTTTCCACGTAAAATTATTGTCTCTCATGTTATTTAATTTCATTACAATATAGTTTAAATGTTGTGTATTTAATTAATTCTTATAATGTTTTATTTATTTAATTTATGTGCTCGGACATCACAAGCTCACTGCAAATAACAAAGATGGAGGAATAACAGTTTTGTGATTGATGAATAATAGATGGAATTCTCTAAAATCACAAATAAACCCCCTCGGAGATTGGGGCCAACATTGAAGATGAGGTTTTAAAAGCAAATTTTGTGCCAAACCTCAATTTTTTAAGGGTTTCTACAACCGTATGAATATTACAACATTTTTAAACAAATTTATTGGATTTTGTTGAAAATCACCCAAATCCAAAAAAAATAGAATTTCTAAAAATAGACTTTGATAGATCCTTCTCTGAATGTTGAGAAGCAAAAAGCAATGTGCCTCATATCGAAGTGTTTCCTCAAAGTGGGAATAATTGGCTCTCGTCACTAATGATCACTTTATTACATTTAATGGACAGGTTACCGTATATGCGGGCCTTTTGATCTGAATTATTTTTGGAATTCGGTGGACAACACATTTACAGTGGCGTTTAATGTGTTATGATAATACATTCATCATAAAATAGCTGAAATTGTAAAATTGATGAATTATATTGCACAAACAATACTGAATTACAGAAGTAAAATAACTTTATTGAACATGTATACAAAGTAGGCAAACTCTAAAGAAGAGATGTATGTCTCGCAATTCTCTACAAATGAAGATGTATGCAAATGAGAAAACTCTATAGGAGAGATGTATACCTCCAAACTTGCAAATCTGCAACTTATGTTTCTTTTTGAAACCATCTTCTTTATAGCCAAACAATGTAAAAGATGGAAGGTTGCTAGTAATTGTAAATGAAGGGTTCCGAAAGGTCATCCTACATGGAGTTAAAATAACTTTATTGAACATGTATACAAAGTAGGCAAACTCTAAAGAAGAGATATATGTCTCGCAATTCTCTACAAATGAAGATGTATGCAAATGAGAAAACTCTAGAGGAGAGATGTATACCTCCAAACTTGCAAATCTGCAACTTATGTTTCTTTTTGAAACCATCTTCTTTATAGCCAAACAATGTAAAAGATGGAAGGTTGCTAGTAATTGTAAATGAAGGGTTCCGAAAGGTCATCCTACATGGAGTTGACATGTATGCACCTTAAGGGTGAATTTGAATGGATGGGAACGGAGAATTTGAGAATAAAAATATTATTATATTATTATTTTTTTAGTCCTCCTTGTTGGGGTCATATCTCCTAGCCCACTCACTTGATTTGCTAATTGCATGATCTATCGGAAAGATGATGAAACGAACTCGAAAATAGTCACTACAACTTATAGCTTGTCGTACAATCTGAGCCCAAAAATTCTCTGAAGACCCTCAAAAAATGCAAAATACCAGAAGTTGAAAAACTCACTAAAAATAGATTTCAAGACTTTCTAAAAATGGATCTTTTAGAAATCTGAATTTGATTATTGATATTTCTCTGAATACTCGTCTTGATCATTCACTGCAAAAAATAGATTTCAGTACCTCTAAAAATAGAATTTCTTAAAATAGACTTTGATGCATTCTTCTTTGGATGCTAACATGGGTCAGTCTTACTCCAATTGCTCATCCGGACCACCATCCCATGTAGTCAAATTTGTTATGGTGAATTCGTCTTCGATTACTCTATTAAGGGGGGATTTTCAAGGGCATGAGCCAGAAGAGGACTGGCATCATCTTTGATTCCTCTCTTAAGGGAGGATGTTGGAGGTCATGTGTCCAAAGAACATTGGCTTCATCATTGATTCCAATATTAAGAAGGGATGTTAAAGGTTACCTATCTGAGAAGGGTTGACTTCATTGATTGCTCATTGTTGATATTTTTGGATCAAGGCTTGTTGTTAGCCTGCAGATAATTGAAAGAATCATGGATTTTTAGATGTGTGATGATTTCAGGGTTGTAAGACCTAGGAGTGTAGACTCTTTTCAAGGGTGAGAGGCAGATATTGTTGGTGGTGTTTTGGTGTTTGCCTTTTGAGTTGCTGACATGGATCCATAGATCATGGAGGTTTTGGGAGTTTACCCACATGGCTGGCAGTATTTGATAGTCGACATTTTTTGGATCAAATATGGACAAAATCTTGCCTATCATCATCACTTTTATGAATGACATGCTTTTTTGGCGCTTTGCTTCTAAGGCCCACATCATTGGATTGTCTTGGTTTGAGAGCTTAGGCACATTGTTGGAAGCATAGTGGTTAGGCATGGGTCAATATGTATATGGCTACAGGACTGGAAGCATGGTGATTGGTTATGGGTCAAACCATAGTTGGCTTTGGCAAGATTGCAAGCATGGTGAGAGACCATGGATCGGATCATAGTTGGCTTCGGCAGCTCATTTGGAGATTTGTTTGATTGAGGTCATTCGAGGATTGTAAAGCTACAGACCCATTGTTGGAGTGGTTTGACCATTTCTTATGACATGAAGCATTTAATCCAAGTACGTTCGAATCTTTCTTGGCTTCAACATTTTTTGGCTCATCAGAAAAGTTATCATTAACAGGGTATGTTAGGTGATGTAATGCCACCTTTCTATTGGACATATTTCCTTATGATCTCTATTAGGGCGGGCGTTGGTGCAATTTCCGCTAATGTAAATCCCGCCTTTCTCCATGCCCTAAATAGTCATTTAGGGGGGATGTTGGAATGGATGTAAATCCCTATTATCAGGCCCTTTGCATATCCTTAATTTATAGAGTACA
This sequence comes from Taxus chinensis, assembly GCA_019776745.2. Lineage (NCBI taxonomy): Eukaryota > Viridiplantae > Streptophyta > Pinopsida > Cupressales > Taxaceae > Taxus > Taxus chinensis. The sequence continues at coordinate 776,472,476 of CM034146.1, forward strand.
TTGGGATGTATATCAGTGTGTAGGATTGTCAGTGATCAACTCACCTCATGCATTATCAATTGTATGGGCATTTATAAGGGGTTGAAACCCCACCCATAACATGAATTGAGCATTGATGATTCCATTATCATAGAATATATCATGATATTGAAATCCTTGCAGGATTCATCCTCAAATATCTTGTGTTGTGATCATCATTGCATGTCATGTATATTTCAATTCTGTTAATCATGGAATATTGCACCAAACACTAATGGATTCTAGGTGGAGATTGTTTGAACTTCTAAGTTCGATGCTGCATTGCCCCAGTTTAATTGACAGGAAGGTAAGTGTTACAATTTACTTATAAATAAGAGAGGACCTTCCTCATATGTAGTGAACCATTGTCTACCGGTAAGGACTCAGGAGTGATCGTCATGATGATAAGACGTGGCGAATGTTCCCCATTCTAAAGGGTCTGTGTCAATAACTGGCATACTTGGATTAGGCTATGCAAATCGTTCAAGTAGATGGCCTCAAAGTCAATTTATTCTAACTTTAATGTACACTCCCCTAAATTAATTGATCGAAGGATAAGTGTTACAGTTTTACTCATAAAAAGAAATTCAAAAAACACAACTAGATTTTGGTAACATACCAAACATTTTGAGGATATAGTACAAGAAAGGGGTGTCTCCGATTTTTTTCAGTGTGTTTACCTTAAAACATTTAAACAAACCCTTAACCAAAATAACTGTTATTTTTACAAAAGCATTGAACCCTAATCCCAAAACACCCTTTACAAAACTTTAAATAAAGTTTAAACCCCATAATTTCTTTAAATGAAGTTATAATATTTTGATATTAATTTTTATATTATTTTAATAGCCGTCCCCTGCCTAAAAAATTGTCATCCTAGAAACTCCGCTACCCCATTTTTGAGACTTAGGTATCTATGACAAAATCCCACATAGCAAACCTCCCTCGTGTGCAGAGGGCCATGATTTGATGGTAATACAGACATATTGACATGATGACAATCCAAGTTCAAGTCGTGATGGGCACATTCCAACATGTTAAAAGAACCACAAACAAACTAGGTTGCGTTGATAACTTCAAGCTTCAAGTTTCAAGCCCTGGACAAACTTTTCGAGGAAAGAAATCCTTCAGATATGGCTTCTAAGTAAATATTTACCCTAAGTTTGATTGTACATTCCTCTGTACAATTATATTGATAGTGGGATGATTGTTACAATTTAGATATGAAATAACAAACCTTTCATAAAACAAGGATCAACAGTGGTAATATTGGCCACACCCAAACTATGTTGTATTTTTGACATTTAAAAAAACAAACTTATATTAATATATACAGTGCTTTACATTAAATTGAGCGGACCGAGGGAATTTGACAGTAGTTGTTTCTTGTGTCCGAACTAAAGTGTGTAAATAGATTTAAGTCCCACGCAACTTTTGACAAACCACAAATCCCTCTTATATGGCTTCAACATCAAAATTTGTTTTAAATTTCATGGAGCATTCCTTCATATAATTGGTGGTTTACTAATTATTTAGCACAAAACAAACCCTAAAAGAAAAGGGATTTTTTTGATGGTTTAAAGAGAGTTCACAACGAGTGTTCTTGTTAGTTGTTGGATATTTTTTCTTAGTCTATTCATTATAATTTTCTTTCGGGCAATCTTATTTTCCATTTTTTTAATAGATTTTCCCTATGCAAATCTACATTTTTGTTCTTGTATTGAATATACTCGACTTATATCGTAGTAATGTCCACAAATGACCAGCACACGATATCTCACCTGTTCTATGATAGCCGATTCAGCAACCTCCACAGCCTTTATTGCCTGGCGCAGATTGTCTGTGGGAGAAGATGGTCTTCCCAAACCTCCCTGGTGCTCCTGCAAATGAAGTGACCCCAATCTATCTGAGACCTGTCCAATCCCCCCAGCAATTGCCGGGAAAAAACCAGAATCCTGCACCATCCCATCTCCTGGTACTCCGGTGCCCTCTGGAGCCCTGGCAAAATTCAAATACTCCAACTGACCAGTATTCCCTTCCCTGTAAAAAGCATTATTCCCCTGAACATCTCTATTATTAAAACCACCCGCTGTCCTTTCGTAATCCCCGGTCCTGTTATATGTCCCCATTGCCACATGAGCCATTCGCAACCCTAACAGCTCTGAGGTTCGAGTCCCATTAAACCTAAGATCTAGGCTCTAAACAAAAGGTTCTGCAGAAATAAATAATAAATATACCTGGTCAACGTTTACAAATACCAGAAGGAAAAAAAATCAAGGCTTCGAGTTTCAAAGAAAGCTCCTAGCCCTTTATTTTCAAAGAGCGAATGGATCTCTAGACTTTTACTAGGCAGACTTTAAGAAAACAAAAGGAGAGCAAAATTGACTGAAACCCTGAGTGTGTAGAATATTTTGACAAGCTCGTAAATTGTCCTGATCTTTGCTGTATAATGGATCACTGTCAACCACGGTAATCCAAAAATAATACAGCTATGCCTTTCGTTAGAAAAGCATTTATGAAATGAATGTGAACTGGCACGTTAACAACTTATAACAAAGAAGAAAGACGTCATTGCATTACAACCGAGTGACAGAATTGTTTATGCACTGGCTGTGCCGGTCATGCAACGTGTAATCCCGACAGGTGCCCGGGCCAGCTAGAAGTCGTCGTCAATACGATGAATTTGTACATCCAAAAATGTAGTTTGTCGGCTAAAATGGCCCGATGGTGGTTTTTTTGACTTTTTATAACCCGAGATGTAGCTGTCTGCTGAAATGACCATACGCTGCACTGCCTTACATTTTATAATATGGTTGCCTAAAAGATGTCTACATGGCACATGCGAACGTGTATGCCACTCATTCGGTAGTTAATAATTATTTTAATTTTAAAAACATGGTTAGGTTTAATGGGAAAGTGGCTATATCTCTCTATGCCCATAAACACGCAATTAAATAACTATATTGATATAGTTTTTTACACTATTGTATATGACAATGGGGTTACCAACAAAGGGTTTTAGGACAGAGGTAATAAGAACTTTGAAAATTTATAAGTGCTCTCAATACCTGGTTAAGATTTTGATCCCTTTATTATGGTTGTCTTAAAAATGTCGGTTCATGGTTATCTTCTCAATCTTTCTTTCTCCTTTTGGCACCATGTAGTTTGTGTTGTTATTGGTGATTCTTTTGGTAGATTTATCAAAATGGATGATGAGCAGTCTAAGTAAGGGTTGTACTTGTTCATCTATGCTTGTATTTACATTGAGGTGGATTTCAGCAAAGCTCTTCCAGACAAGTTGGAATTAATCCATGATGGCTTCAAGTGGATTCAAACTCTCGACTATGAGAACACAGCCTTTCGATGTTGTTTATGCCATCAAACTGGGCACTTTTAGGAGGTTTGCCTGATGTCACTTAATCAGAATAAACAAAAGAAGAACGAAGGGGTTTCTCTACGACCTAAAGGCTAGCAGCCATTTTCAGCGCCAGATGTCAACAAATGCTCTCATCCCGAAAATTCAAAAAATATGAGTGTTGAGATTCCCCTTGCTGGCAGTGGTACCAAGTGGTCGCATGATTATGAGTCTTCTGGAAGTCAACAAATGCTCTCATCCTGGAAATTCAGAAAATATGAGTGTTGAGATTCCCCTTGTTGGCAGTGGTACCAAGTGGTCGCATGATTTTGAGTTGTCTGGTTCTGGCCTGAGTCAGGATAGCCCTCGCCTGGTCCCTCTGCTTGCATTAGGTCCCCAACAAGCACCATGGACTGTTATAACGAAATATAAGGAGAAGAAGGGGAGCTTTGATGTTCCTGTTTCTTGGGGGTGCTTCGGTTCTCTTGGTCCTTATTCTACTTTGTCGTTGGATGGCTTTGTTTTTAACAATTTGTGATGTTTTGTTGTTTTCCTAGGCATGGCCTAGTGTGCTTGTAGCTTTGGGGCGTGCTCTCATACCACTCGCTTAAATTTTATCGAGCGAATCTTGTATCATGTTGCATTTTTATATAATATAAGATCCTTTTCATAAATAAAAAATGAAGTCACTCTTTAAGACAATGATAATTTGGAAAATTCATAACAACCTAAGCACCTCATTAAAACTTTTAAATTGTTGTTTCAATATTATTAGGTTACACTTGCAAAATGTGATTTGACGACTTTGTTTATAAAGTCTAGGGCTCTTAAAAACTCACTCACAATTCAGAATTTTTGCGTGGATCCTTGGGAAGTTGATTTCCTTCCTCGAAATCTTAAAAGGAGAGTTAGGTTTGTAAGATGATAAGGAAAAGGATTTGTTTTTAAGGCTTGTGGTATGCCAAAGGAGTAGAAATTCCTCAATATTTGTCAACCCCCTCAAGAATATATAATATCAAAAACAACACACTAAATATAATATAATGTTTTCACCAAATAGTCCATTGGAATGTAAGTGTTTACTCTATATGAGATTTATAACTACAATGAATGCTTAATAAACAAAAAAAAATGCTTCAAAATTGTCTAGATTCTTGAAATAATTGCATTGTCACTTTCACAATTATACTTTATATATCTTTGTTGTCCTACAACATTATGCAACTATGTATTTATAAACTTCTTAAATTCAAATTAGGACCTCGTTGGAACACGAATCAACACTTAACTAGTGAAAAAAGGTAAACCAAATTGAACCGCAAAGCATGTCTACCCAGATGGACCTATACAAAACATATCCCCAAAACAATCCACTCACAGTTTAAAAGCCTCGTAAATATGAAATCACAACTTTAAGGAGACCGTGGAAAACACTAAGTGGTAGAAAATGAAGACAGGGAAAGAGAAAATAAGATAAAAACTATGGAGAACACCATAGGGAACAACCAAATTACAAAAAAAACTTTTCAATAAAAGGCTACTCTTGACTAACAACCGAAAAACATGTTGTTGGGTTAATTATTATTTACCTAATATTATTAATTATGCATTGTATAATTAATTTTTTAACTATTGTTATTAATTAATTTATTGTTGTTATGTGGTTTTATTAAACCATATTTATCTTATTATATTCACGAATATAATTGTTATGTTGTTATAACAATTATATCAGTATTCATTTGTGCTTCTTGTATGATATTTTGGAAGCTTATGTATTCAGGGATATTGTTGCACCTATGCAACTTATTTTCTTGTGTGTATTCAGTTCTATAATTCCTGTAAGAATTGCAACACTCCATTGTATTTTTTGATTCCATTGATATTAATAAATATTATCAGGCTTCTACCCCTGTTGCTAAAGTTCTACATTTGGTACCCGAGCGAGAATCTAGGACCTGTGAAGCAAAGTGGTTGAAGGAGAGGTTGTAGTAGGAAGATAGAGTGAGATTGGAGAAGAATTTGCAGCTTTTTCAAAGTGCATGTGTTAGCCTCCAGCAACCTTCCTAGCCCCATCCCTGCATCCCCACAACCTCCTTCTTTCATTCCAATTATTTGGAACGCAAAATTTTTTTTGCACTGGTGTACCCTACACCAAGGAAAATTTGCTACATGATAGAAAATTTTAAAAATATATTTTTCCTCATTAGGGGTTTTGTCACTAATTTCAAGTGACATTATTAGCTATAGCTTATACAAGCAAACTGTCGAAGGTTGGAGTCGAGTTGCATTTGGAGGAACTGAGCTGTACACCGATTGAACCTCAGGCTATTTGCATTTCAAACTGATTTGAAGATGGCTCGTTTATGTGAGTTGCAGCTCTATACCATAGGCATGTGCCCCTGGGCAGACCGAGTTCCATTGCATTAGCAAAGTAGACCCTACAGCCCCCATCTAAGCCAGTCTATTCCAACCGACAACACTTCAGCCACATTCAATCAAGTTGGATGTCTTGAGCACCAGAGCAGGTCGATCGCATCTTCACACAAGGGTGGATAAAGGACCATGCCTATATTGCACCAAATCAAGAGACTCCAATGCAGCGATCAGAGCCTATACTATCCCGATCATCGAGCTAGTGTTCACTGTTGGACATCAACTATTACAATTGGTGCGTTCACACAAACCGAGCCGAGAACATTGTATTGCGAGCTCAGTGACGATCGGGGACATCGACCTTAGCTACCCTCGACACCGTGAGTTGGAGGCATTCTACACGACCGAGTTACCAAGGGGATTCCATGGACTCAATAAATCCTTTGCTTCCAAGCGGCGAACAATAAATCGCACAGAGGTCCAAAACAAATCAGGTGCAATGATCGACCCACCTCCATCTCTTCTCGTATGCATATCATGTCCAAGCCCTACAATCTGCGAGTGAGATTTGTACCTCAAATACATTAGCGAACCAAGCAACTTGTACCATGGAGATAATCAAAAAAAAGCCACGGCCAAATAATACAAATGGTGTATCAAAGCGATTACCTACATGTCCAACATGCATACGGTGCAGAGCAATAAATACAAAACAACGACGAGGGGATAAAAACTCAGAACCGATCCATGGTTTTTGAGATTGAAGAAACCCTAACCGACCTCCTCCAAACACGCAAGCCATGTGGGAGATCGAGCCACGTTGTCATTTCTTCAATAAGGTGAGTTTCAATTTCCTGAATATATTAAATACAATATTGCTTCCATTTCTAAGCATAAGTGCTCATAGGAGCCTAGTTAGATAAGTGGCAACGACTTGGGAGTGGGTAAGGTGCAAGGTTCAAATCCCACCACCAACACAAGTTTTGCAAACCAAAATGACTTTTAGTGCAGCAAAAACAATGAAACCACCAACTGTTGGAGGAATATTTGGTGAAAAAACCATGCCTCTAAACAGCCTACTTAGTCATAACTAAACAAGCCCCCAAATTTTTTAGTGAGAAAAACCCTAATTTAGGGTAAAAAATGTTTTTCTCCTATTAGGCCTGCTTTTTTCATTTCATGACAACATTTTCCAAAGGAAGACTATCCAAAAACTTCATTTTGAGATACTTTTTAATAGATTTTTTGAATTGAGGGTCGTTTTGGGATCTGGAGGCCACTAGGGCCCGCAAAATACACAAAAAATTAGCCTGTCATTCAATTTTTCTAGATTTTTTTAATGTAATTGCATGCTTCAGTATATTGCACTAATTTACAGGTTGCCATAAGCCAACTGCAAAAATATTGTAACTGCTTCAGAAACTGGTAGAGAGTTGTAATACAAAATAGTAAAAATTGGTTCTGAAACACTCACGAGATCCTGAGATCTCATTCATGCAGCATTCGGTATATATAGTGCCTCTGGGAAGCACTTATGCGAGTAAACCCGTCATGACTACTACTGCACTTAATGCCTAATATAGCTGCAACAACATCATCTAGGCATCGACCCTTTAAATTGACGGGGAGTAATAAGGTCACAGTGCACACACTATGAGCCATCCCATCCGTCTATGAACGATTACATGATATAAATCCAGACCTACGAAATTATCCAAGTATATAGTGAAGTTACGAGCATGTATGAGGATATTTCTTTGAGTTGGTGTCAATAATCACACAGACCCCTTTCATTATTGTCTTGGTACCATGTATTTTATTCTTTCATGTATGTTAATGCCTCTTTCACGTATCATCGGGTTATATAGAAATGGTGAGCTTCTTCCACATACCGACGGGTATATCGGAAGGGCACGTATATAGAAAGGTTTAGTATATCAAACTGATGGTATATAGATTGGGAGACCTTATACCTGGAGGTGATAAGAATCAAACCCTGTCAGTGATTTATGCAATATGGGCACCAATACCCCCAAAATTTTTCTTCCAAATTCACAACTACTCAGAGGAAACAACTATGCTGCTTGGAAGACAAAAATTAAGACACAACTTGAGTTTGAAGAGATCTAGCCCATGCTGTGAATGGTACTTTGACTAGATCAACTACTAATACAACACAATAGACGATAGTTTGATAAAGCAGATCAGAAGGCCAAACTCATCATCTTGTTTGGAGTGTCTGATGATGTGTAACCCCACATTTGAGATGCCAAAATAGCCAAAGAAGTGTGGGATAAATTGAGCACGGTATATGAGGCCAAAAACAAGAATGTCATACTACATTTTTTAAGTCAGTTACATACACTGAAGTTCAAGAAGAATGAGAAAATTGAAGCTTTCTTAAGAAGATTTACAAAGTTGAGGCCTTCAATTCTTTTTTGGGAGAAACGGTCATAGATGATGCTCTCATTCCCATTGTTCTGATAGCACTCACCTCTTCTTATTGCATTTTTGTCACAACACTAAACGTGTCAGATACGACAGTTAGTTTTGACAAGCTGGTAAACCTACTCCAACAAGAGGAAGCCATGCATAATAAGGATGACGAAGAGGAGCAGGCACTTTCTTCACATCAAAAATGGAAAGGAAAAGGTAAAGGAAAACCTAATTCCTATCAAAAGTCCCAACATCAAAATCAGTGTCAAGGGGACAATCAACAGAAGAAGCAATGTCCAATTTGTAAAAGAGGACATGACTTAAAAGATTGTTGGTATAATACTTACAAGAAAGGATCATCAAACAACTCTGGACCTCCACAACAACAATCTTACAAGGGACATTCTAACCATAATCAAGGGTAGAAAAGGGGGATCTGGAAAAGAATACCCCATCAGCAAGGAAATATTGCCAAGCAAGAAGAACATTCAGATAATGAATACTTCTTGTACACTGCTCGATCAAGTGAACCATCCACGTCATCTAGTGATGTTTGGTATGTTGATTCGGGAGCCACTCGACACATGACCGACCACAGAGACTGGTTTACCTCAATGAGGGACACGCCTTCGAAAAACCATGTTTCATTGGGTGATGATTCTTCATATACAATTCAAGGGATTGGGAACATTTCTCTACCCCTTGGTTCATGCAACTGCAGACTATCATATGTCTTATATGTCCCTGGGTTGAAAAAGAATCTGCTTCCAGTTAGTCAACTCCTAGATCACAATTTGAAAATTAACTTTGATAGTCATTCCGACAAGAAAATGTTTTTGATTTGAGACAAATCACGAGGCTCGAAAATAGTTGCAAAAGCCTCCAATGTGGGACGCATGTTCCAACTTGATTTTTTCCACAAAGATGATTAGGAACTTGTGGCTAAGAACTCTACCTCAGCACAGTTATGGCATTGGAGACTTAGTCATGTTAGTTTTAAGTATCTTGAGACACTACACCAATGTAATATGGTACATGGGCTACCATCTCTTCAGAAGGATACAAACAAGTGTCCTCACTGCCTAGTAGGAAAACAACACAGAGCTTTGTTCCAGAAGAGTACATATCGAGCTCATGGTAAGCTTGATCTGGTTCATACCGATCTTTGTGATCCGATGCAACTAATTCATTATGGATTTTAGTACTTCATGCTATGTGTTGACAACTATTCAAGAAAAATATGGATTTTTTGTCTTCGCAAGAAAAGTGAAGCTTTTAAAACTTTCAAGAAGTTCAAAGTAGTAGTTGAGAACGAAATTGGTCATCACATCAAAACTCTCTACTCAGATTGAGGGGGGAATTCACCAGTAATGAGTTCAAAGACTACCTAGAAACTCATGGGATTTGTCGACAAATGCCTCCTCCACACACACCGCAGTAGAATGGTGTTGTTGAGAGAAGAAATCGTACTATCATGAAATGGTGCAATGCATGATCGATGACTTTGGAATTGCAAAGACATTATGAGTAGAAACAAAAAATACAACAGTGTATTTGTTGAACAGAGTGCCCACAGTTGCTCTTGATGGAGCAACACAACAAGAAGCATGGTCAAAGTGGAAACCATCTATTGCACACCTTAGAGTATTCGGGTGTAAAGCAAGTATACACATACCCAAGCATAACAGAAAGAAATTGGACATGAAGTCACATAAACTCATTTTCATTAGGTACAGTGAAGAGACTCTTGGGTACAGATTGATGGATCCAAAGACCAGGAAACTCTACACCAGCAAAGATGTTGAGTTTTTTGAGAATAAGGAAGCAGAGTCTCCTCCTCTAGACTCACCTAATGTAGATTCTTCACCAGTTGTAAAAATAGAAGATGATGTTCCCACAGATGATGAAAGTGATAATGGGGATGATGGTGTTGATATGATAGAACCATGACCCATAGGAACAGTTCAACGTATGCCCAAGTGGTGTATTAGCACATTACGAGATGCAAGAATGGATGCTCCACCGGATACATCCACCCCTAGACCACGGACTCGCAGTAAAGCAAGAGAAGAAGTCAACTTTGCTTTGATGAGTAGACTTATTGAGTCTGATGAGCCCTCTACAATCTAGGAAGCCCTACAGTCAAAATCTTGGAAAGATTGCCATGGACTCTGAATATCAATCAGTAATGAAAAATAACACTTAGCAGCTTATTGATCTTCCACCAGGGAAGAAACATGTTGGATGCAGATGGATATTCAAAACTAAGTACAATGCAAATGGGACAATGGACAAGTATAAAGTGAGACTAGTGGCAAAGGGGTATGCACAAAAAGAAGGCATTGACTACAAGGAGACATTTGCTCCCACAACTACTATCAAGATGGTCATAATGATCTTTTCTCTAGCTGCACAGTTTGGATGGAAAGTTCATCAGATGGATGTAAAAAGTGTCTTCCTTAATGGAGATTTACAAGAAGAAGTCTATATGACTCAACCCTGAGGGATATATTGTGCCTGGTCAAGAAGCAAAGGTATGCAGACTCAAGAAATCTTTGTATGGCCTTAAACATTCACCTCGAGCATGGTACATCAAAATTGATGAGTATCTCATACAACATGGATTTGTTAGAAATCCATACGACCCCAATCTCTACCTAAAAAAGCAAGGGGGGAGATTGTGATTGTCATTGTCTATGTTGACGATCTAGTCATCACTAACAGTTCAATGAGGATGATCGATGCAACGAAGAAAGATCTTAATCGATCATTCGACATAACCGATCTCGGGCTAATGCACTATTGTCTTGGATAGGAAGTATGGCAGAAATAGAATCACATCTTTGTTTCTCATATGAAATATACCAAGAAAACACTCGAGAAATTCAAGATGATGGATTGCACACCAATTGCTACACCTATGGAGAACTGATTGTAGTTATCTTGTTCAAATATATGTCCTAAGGTAAGTGCCACTCTCTATCTGCAGTTTATTGGGAGTCTCATTTACCTGACATACACTAGACCAGATATCAACTTTGCAGGGATCTATTTATCTAGGTTCATGTAGGAACCCAAAGTTTGTCATTTGAAGGCAACAAGGTGCATTTTGAGATATCTCAAAGGATCAATGGATCTTGGTCTAGAGTACAAGAAGAATGACAAATTCTTCTTGACAGGATATTCGGATTCAGACCATACAAGCAATATTGATGACAGAAAATCCACTTCAGGATTTGTGTTCTTTATAGGATCTAGATCAATATCACGGGAAAGCAAGAAACAACACTTTGTTTCTCGTTCTTCCATAGAAACCGAGTATCATTCTATAGGAGAAGCTGTCTGTGAAGCGATATGGCTACGTCACATACTCGAAGGACTTAGAATACCGTAGGACAAACTGACCACCATGTATGTTGACAATGAAGGTGTTCTCAAACTTGTTCGTAATCCAGTTTTTCACGAAAGAACAAAGCACATTGATGTACAAGTTTATTTCATACACGAGCATGTATTGAAGCACAACATCCAACTTCAATTTTGTCGAACAGTTGAACAATAGGTAGCTATCTTCACAAATTCACTTGCACATGACAAGTTCGAGTTGTTCAAAGAGTTCCTTTCCTCATCCCCTGAGACAATGCAAAATTAAGGGGGGGAATGCTAGGTTAATTATTATTTACCTAATATTATTAATTATGCATTGTATAATTAATTTTTAACTATTGTTATAATTAATTATTGTTGTTATATGGTTTTATTAAAACATATTTGTCTTATTATATTCATGGATATCATTGTTATGTTGTTATAACAATTATATCATTATTAATTTTTGCTTCCCGTATGATATTTTGGAAGCTCATGTATTCAGGAATATTGTTGCACCTATGTTACTTATTTTCTTGTGTGTATTTAGATGTACAATTCATATAAGAATTGAAACACTCCATTGTATTTTTGATTCCATTGATTAATATATTTTACAAGCTTCTGACCATGTTCTACACACGTGTACCCTAAAAAAAAATTAAAACTTACGACAAAATGCCATGTATCGATACTAGGTGTCTAAATAATGAGCCACTTTGATATGTGTGTACATACATATCAAAGTAAAACAAACTGTAAATACAAAAAAAATCACTCATATAGTAACTCTAATGTACTTGCATCTATGGATATGTGCAGATATCCTTGCGAAGCTTTGTTTTGTTGAAAAATGTGAGCACAACCTTGCACGAGTTCTTTATATCTCTAATCTTGTGTCAAATAAGAATGTGCAAGTAGAAGTTTGAGTCTTTGAACGTGTGCTAAATACTTCATGCATTTTATGACCAATGTACAAGCACGTTAATGCTATGCTCCTAGCAGGAATTATAGTGTGAAGATTAAATGATATACCAATGTAAAACAACAATGTTAGTTTTTCCCCAAATAGATGCATACTATGAATCATGACATCATATGCAATTTGTAAAAAGTGTTGTGTGGGATATAGATTGTGTCACCATAAGATAAACAAAACAATATATGAAGCTAAGTGCAACACCCACATTTTGACGCATCGAAACCACAAGAAAACCATATTGTAATACTTAGAAATTTGCGGGAAATTTTTTTTTTTTTTTAAGTTACAGGTACTAAACATTAGTTGCGTTTAATTTTATTCCATTTATTATTTTTCAACACATCCTTCATGTAGTTGCATTCGGTTTAATAATTAAATATTACTGTTTAATTGCTAAGTCATCAGGGAGGTTGAAATCCCCTTCTAAGGCTTCATTAGTGTCATTTAAATATTGATTAAATTCACCTCTTGTCTATACACCACCTTTATTTTTTTAATCCTACTTAATATTTTATCTAAATGCCCATGTGTAACATTAATTAATAAATCATACTAAAAAAGTCACTTGTTTATTTAAAGGACCCAAAACAAAGAGTTCCTAACAAGTCCTAACCCCCATTAGTTAAATACCCATACCCTTTATTTAAAACACCCATTCCCGAAAAATTAGCCACAACTTAAAAGGGGGAGGATCTAATCTCCACCCGATCTTAGGTTGCCCTAAAAAGCCCTAAAAATACTTATGATCTATTTTATTCTTTTATTTACCCTGACCTTTTCATTTACTCATTTTGCTTTTACAAGTTGAAGAATGGAGGCCATGGAGCTTACAATAAGCTATGGAGGATTTGCTTATTTTGTATTTTGGATGGATACACAAATTTGGGTGATATTTTTTTTGCATCCCTCTTCAAGGGTTTGCCATATACAGAGTACATTTTTTTAATTCTCTATCAGATATATAGATTATGGGTTTTCATTTACCCTCATTTTATCTCTCTTTAAATCTGGATATTTGCAAAAAAAATTGTGTGTGTGTATTTATTTATTTTTATTTTTAAAAAAGGGTTACATGTGTATATACATGGCTTATATAATACGGCGGCCAATATAATGTGAATGAAGTTGGGCTAGGCAGAATAGAGTTATTCAATGCAGAAGTAGGCTAGTGTCTGCAAGTCAAACATCATCAGGTTGAAGCGCCCGACGTAATGTGTAGGCTGAGAAGAGCCGTAATAGTGATGTGGGAGTTGGTTGTAGTTTGAATTGGATCAAGTGGTTAAGTCTTGAGACAATTGGTAACCAATGTGTTGGTATTCGAATGGCGGGACTCCAACACAACTAGATAAAGAGGAGCAATGTTGTTCCGTGTGTGAAGAAGACTGGTGCAGGGCTAGACGGTAGCATTAGATCAGTGTGATCCAGTGGAGTATTGGGCTAGTTGAGGCTTATTGATGTCACAGTGGAATGAATGAAGCCAGTGAATTTTCTCAGAGTTAGACCAATGGTTGATGAGGAAGGAGTCAATGCCGCCACACTTTACACAGTGCCCTAGTTTTGGGCCCAACCATTTGTTATTGTGATAAGTGTGACAAATGGTTGGGCCCAAAACTAGGGCACTGTGTAAAGTGTGGCGGCATTGACTCCTTCCTCATCAACCATTGGTCTAACTCTGAGAAAATTCACTGGCTTCATTCATTCCACTGTGACATCAATAAGCCTCAACTAGCCCGATACTCCACTGGATCACACTGATCTGATGCTACCGTCTAGCCCTGCACCAGTCTTCTTCACACACGGAACAACATTGCTCCTCTTTATCTAGTTGTGTTGGAGTCCCGCCATTCGAATACCAACACATTGGTTACCAATTGTCTCAAGACTTAACCACTTGATCCAATTCAAACTACAACCAACTCCCACATCACTATTACGGCTCTTCTCAGCCTGCACATTACGTTGGGCGCTTCAACCTGATGATGTTTGACTTGCAGACACTAGCCTACTTCTGCATTGAATAACTCTATTCTGCCTAGCCCAACTTCATTCACACGTTGGAAGCTCCTTTCGCCAACTCTCCACGTTGGTTTACACTCTACTTTCCAACTTTCCCACATGTTGGGTGCTTCAATCGACGTTGCTTCACTCGCACACATTGTCTACTTTTGGACATCCCAACCGCGTTGGCGTCTCATCCTCTTCGATCACCAATGAGTTGATTGCATTGGGTCCGATGTCTACTAACTCATTCTTTAACCCCCCCACCCCCCCCCCCCACCTATTGTTATTTGCTAATAAGGTCACGCACACCCATACGGGCCATATAATCTTTTAAAAAAATAAATTTGTTTTTATATACTTTGCTTTAATAAGCATTACACAACCGATTGTCTCAATATTAAATTTTATTTAATAATATATATAAGCATATGAACAGTATTGCCCCTCGTGGGGAAAATGTAAGCAATAAAATCACAAGAATAGGATGCCCCTTATAGGCAATATATGACCAATGTACAAGCATGTTAATGATATATATATATATATATATATATCACAATAACAAATGGTTGGGCCCAAAACTAGGGCACTGTGTAAAGTGTGGCGGCATTGACTCCTTCCTCATCAACCATTGGTCTAACTCTGAGAAAATTCACTGGCTTCATTCATTCCACTGTGACATCAATAAGCCTCAACTAGCCCGATACTCCACTGGATCACACTGATCTGATGCTACCGTCTAGCCTTGCACCAGTCTTCTTCACACATGGAACAACATTGCTCCTCTTTATCTAGTTGTGTTGGAGTCCCGCCATTCGAATACCAACACATTGGTTACCAATTGTCTCAAGACTTAACCACTTGATCCAATTCAAACTACAACCAACTCCCACATCACTATTACGGCTCTTCTCAGCCTGCACATTACGTTGGGCGCTTCAACCTGATGATGTTTGACTTGCAGACACTAGCCTACTTCTGCATTGAATAACTCTATTCTGCCTAGCCCAACTTCATTCACACGTTGGAAGCTCCTTTCGCCAACTCTCCACGTTGGTTTACACTCTACTTTCCAACTTTCCCACATGTTGGGTGCTTCAATCGACGTTGCTTCACTCGCACACATTGTCTACTTTTGGACATCCCAACCGCGTTGGCGTCTCATCCTCTTCGATCACCAATGAGTTGATTGCATTGGGTCCGATGTCTACTAACTCATTCTTTAACCCCCCCCACCCCCCCCCCCCCCACCTATTGTTATTTGCTAATAAGGTCACGCACACCCATACGGGCCATATAATCTTTAAAAAAAATAAATTTGTTTTTATATACTTTGCTTTAATAAGCATTACACAACCGATTGTCTCAATATTAAATTTTATTTAATAATATATATAAGCATATGAACAGTATTGCCCCTCGTGGGGAAAATGTAAGCAATAAAATCACAAGAATAGGATGCCCCTTATAGGCAATATATGACCAATGTACAAGCATGTTAATGATATGCTCCAAGCAAGCATTATAGTGTGAAGATTAAATGATATATCAATGGAAAACAACAATAATAGTTTTTCCCCAAATAGATGCATACTGTGAATCATGACATCATATGCAATTTGTAAAAACTATTGCATGGGATATAGATCGTGTCACCATAAGATAAACAAAACAATATATGAAGCTAAGCATGGTAAGAAACATGTCATATTCCAATAGGAATGGAGTTAACACCTCAGAGATGTCAGGCATA
This sequence comes from Taxus chinensis, assembly GCA_019776745.2. Lineage (NCBI taxonomy): Eukaryota > Viridiplantae > Streptophyta > Pinopsida > Cupressales > Taxaceae > Taxus > Taxus chinensis. The sequence goes on from CM034146.1 coordinate 776,488,766, forward strand.
ACATAGACACGTAAATTAGGAATACATGTTAATCATATAGAAGATTAGACATGTAAATTTGGTAATTTATCATTTAGCAATGACAACTTTGACGTCGTCCCTACACTATGACTTGTGCACACATCCTAAGCCTAAGTGTCGTATTCTTGTTCATATTATGTGACTTGCTCTATTACACACACTACTCAGTCATCTATATACCTAGTTACATTAATTTAAATAAAATCAAATCTCACCCAAAAATGTTATATTAATTGCATGAACTTCATGTTTAGAACCCTATAGTCATGGGACGAGTAGTATTATGGCTCGGGTCTACCCATACGACCCTATCCTTTCACCTAATGGCTATTTTCTTAATTTGATATCTTTTTTGGGTTGTTTCAAAACATCTAAGTTGGCTTTATTGTGAATTAGTAGCCATAAACATCTATATAAGCAAGTTTAATTCATCATTTGAACTCACTTGGCACTTTCAAGAGACGCTCTTGCAAATATAATTCCAAAGCATTCTCGAGCTCTCCTCTCTCTATCTATAATAGTAGCACGTCCTTGGGAGCATCTCATATATCACTTCTTAAGAAATCAACCAGGTCAAAGATTCTAGCTTCCCTTTCTATGAGCCAAGTTGAAGTCAACATCGACTTAAGGTTACACATTTCCAAACATCAAAAGGGTCAAGAACATTCATTATAGGTTTGCATACACTAGCACTATTTACACATTTGCAAAGAGTACATTTCAATCTATCAGTAATTATGTCAATTTTCTTTAGGTCAATAGATTCAAGGGAGCATTAGAGGGTAATATTAGATTTGCATTCATACTTACACTAACACTATAAAAACTTCATGAATTTTTCTACCACGCAAGTAGATTTTTTATAATTCTAGGACTAATTTAGTAGGGGGTTGACCTCCAAGGTAAGCCCAACCTCACCACACACAAATTTCTCCTTTTGTATCTAATGGTTAAATGAAGTTTATTGTAGGTATCTAGGGTTATCTAGTTATTGCAAGTCATTGCAGATAATTTCACATTTGTGTAAATCCTAATCCTCGACAACGAAGTATGTTTTTATACCATAGATGAGCACCATAATTTATAGAACCTTAGTACATAAAGGTATAAAACTATATAAAAAAAGGACCAGGATGTACTCCACTACAATCCTAACATGCACGTTCTTATCTACTTGCATCTTTAAATTCCAATTTTCGAAATGAATCATTTTCATGTCTTCATTAGTACACGCATTCATATTAGCTTTTACACCTATGTATCAGCTAAGTGCACTCTTTTCTTGTTATTTAAGAAATCACATCGTATCATTTACATTGCTTATTACTTAAAGGCATATCATGATTTACATATTGATTGTTTAATAATAAGTCTCAATATACAACCTATTATCAACCCCTTTTAATCAAAACACATTTAATTTTCGTAACATCATTTGGTGAACCCATTTTGTGTCTAATCACTAGTTTCCCTGGTGTTTCATGCATACCTTCCACCCATGTTCCTTTAGCTTGTAGCCCTTAGCTTCTTATTGTGTTATGTCTTTATGGCTTGTTTCGAGTCCCTTTTCCACATGATGTTAATCCAAAGAATCTACTCCCTCTTATTGGTGTGGGATATTATCCATCTAACTAGATCCATGCCCATCTTAGTCTTGCGGGAGGGGTCCTTTTGTATATTGAAATCAATTTATACAACTACTTAGTCAGGCATGCCCTTTTTTTATCATTATTCACTTCTCACTATTTGCAACATTTATTTCCTTAATAAGTTAGGTATATCAATTGATGATCTTTTCCTGTTTAACATATGTATTTGTGGACCTAGTAATGTACCCCATAGGGTACTTTGTTGAATTACGCTTCATATCACTTTATGTCCACAAACCCTTACTACAAAATGTTAAGACATACCTAATGATCATAATTAGAATACCCATTCAAGGTGCCTTGAATGTCGTTCTCTTTCCTTTACACGGGTGTACATAAAATACCATTACCAAGGTTTTTCCTACATTTGCATTAGGGGACCGGATCCCCTAAAGGACATGCACCCTCCCCCATATCCTACTTTATGGGCATCCACATCTTAGTTCCTACATCCTCTTACTAGTAATCTAGCAATTGTGCCTAATCTCGAGCTTACGCCTCATACACATTTTAGTATTGGTTGTAATTGTGAAAATGATTCAAATAGTAATTCTAATGTTATAGGACATGATGATACTACTTCACCTATTTTATATGCTCATACTAATACATGTGTTCCTTATACATATACATACAATGATATGAATGACCTTATCTCTTCAATGTGCCACTTGTGTCTCATTATTTTGTGGAAAAATATAACGTTATGAATGACTATTTTTCTATTGATGTTTCTAATGATAATATAAACAATCATGTTTATGTTGATTCTCACGATTCCTTGCATGTACATGTTGTTATTGCTAATAAATAAATGAAGCTACATCTTTATAAAAATCCCCTTTACTCGACAAGTCATCTCTTGCTATTGGTACATTTAGAGGATCTATTCCTCAATAGTCATCTCTTATTATTAGTGCACGTAGAGGATCCATCCTCACGAGTCTCCTTCTATCATCGGGATTTATAGAAGATCTATACGTCTCAAGTCTTCTCCTATCAATAATGCATTTAGAAAATGTATTCCTCATGGGTATCCTCCTAGCATTGTCACATCTAAAAATTCTATTCCTTGTGAGCCTCATCCTCTCATTAGTGTATATAGTGAATCATTTATTATCGATCCTCTTTTGCAGTCTCTTGCACCTCCTGAGGACTATCCTTCCCTACCTCAGGGGTATCCTCGGTATCATAGTCCTCATTCATCGTTTCCTAAACCTGACCTTATTGGTGTATGTGACTTGCCTCGTTGTCACTCGGTGTCTTGTCCACCTCGTGTGATTATTCATCTTGCTTAGTGAGATCATATGTCATTAGGGTTAGTCACAGTTTCATTTGTCCACGTCTCATGCGTGGGAGTTACACAAGACTCATATATGCGTACCTTCTTATTTTGATCTATGAGAATAAGCAGACCTATTCTTTCATGCTTGATTTTCCTTTGTGATTTGATTTCTTGTTCATTACTGAGAGCATTCACGTCACCATAGGAATTGCAACCTGTTCGATATGCACGAGTTTTTGTATTGATCATTGTAGAACAATCTCATATGGTATTAAAGCGATTGTTTGTTGAGTTGTGGAGCTAAATTACTTTGGATTAGCATGCAATATCAAACTTCCTGGAAAATATAGTAACTGACATCGATTATGGAGGGACCGACATCGGTCAAGCAAGGAGGAATCGTCATCGGTTAGGGCTAACTGGCGTCGGTTACCTGTGTGTGGGTGTTTTAATTAACTCACGGGAATTAGATCTATTTTTAGTATTAAAACACATCTATTGATTGTAATTACATGGATAAGTGCCCTAAGTTTGTATACGCATATATAAGTATGAAAGATAGGGTTTAGAAGTAAGAACTAAGAAGAACTTACAAAAGTTGATGATTATTGTGAGAATAATTGTGAGAGATAGAATTCTTGGAAAAGAAGTAAAAGTTTGAGTGAAAGAAAGTACTGCACATCTGAGAGGTGTGGAAGATTGTAAATATTCAATTGTATATCTTGTCAAAGCTTTGGATAACAGATTGGTTTGTTTTTTGGTGGACGTAGCCCACACTTGGTGAACCATGTTAAATATGGTGTTGATTTATATCTCTTATTTTGTATATTTTTTCAGGTAGAATATCCACTTTTATTTACATGTATGCTTGGATCTAATATATTATCTGTACAACCGGTGTGCTAACCCCAACAACTGGTATCAGAGATTTGTTTGAGGGTTTTGTGTGTTAACAAATTTACTCACATAGGGTTTTCTGATAGAGTGGGAGCTACAAAAATGGCAAAAGAAAAAAAATACAAGGTAGAGAAGTTTAACGACTGAAATTATCAATTATAGAAGATGCAGATTGAGGATTATTTGTATCAAAGAGATTTGTATTTACCGTTGGATGAGAAGTCTATACCTACGAAGATGATTGATGAAGAATGGAATATTCTTGACATAACAGACTTTGTGATCTATAAGATTGAGCATGACAACATCCGTGGCTTACAGAAGCAACTTCTATGGTAGGGTTAATGAAATCTCTTGCTAATTTATATGAAAAATCTAGTGCTTCAAATAAAGTTTATTTGATGAAGAAACTATTTTGTTCTAAGATGCATGAAGGTGGATCTGCATCTAGTGATTTGAATGATTTCAGATCTATTGTAAATCAGTTAAAATTGGTTGATATACCGTTTGATGATGAAGTGAAAGCACATTTATTCTTATGTTCTTTGCCTGGTAGTTGGGATAACTTAGTAATGGTTGTTAGTAATACAACATCTACTAATAATATTTTGAAGTTTGATGACGTGGTTAATATAATCTTTAATGGAGAAATTCACAGGAAGAGTACAGAGGGATCATCATCTAGGAATGCTTTGAATGTAAAAAGCAGGGGTAGACAGAAGGAGAGATCTAAGAGTAAGAGTAATGGGAAATCAAAGTCAAGGGATAACATATCTAAATCCAGAGGTAAGGGAATTACTTGTTGGATACGTGGAAAGAAAGGACATACAAAGAAAGATTGTTGGTCAAAGGATAAAGAGAACCAACAACCAGACAAAGATGAGAAATAAATATTGATGTAGCAAAGGTAATGCAAGATGCTCTTATTATTTCTATAGATAATAGAATTGAATCATGGGTTTTAAATTTAGGAGCTTCTTTCCATGCAACCCCTAATAAGGGTTATTTCAGAAATTATGTCCAGGGCAATTTTGGGCATGTTTATTTGGGTGATGATGAACCTTGCAGTATTATTGGTAAAGGGGAAGTTCATCTAAAATTGTAGAATGAAAATACATGGGTATTGAAAGATGTGAGGCATGTGCCAAGCCTTAGAAGGAATCTTATTTCTATAGGGCAACTAGGTGAAGTTGGTTGCATGGTTACATTTATAGGAGGCTCTTGGAAAGTCTCCAAGGGTGCTTTTGTTTTGGCAAGAGGTAAGAAGGTAGGAATGTTATATTTATCTACCTATGTTACTGATTCTTTTTCCACATTATCTTAAAAGCTAAGGGTAAGTTATCAGATTTGAAAGATTTAGATCTTGATTTCTGTGAGCATTGTGTCTTTGGAAAGTAAAAGAGAGTGAGATTTCTCAAAGTTGGGGCAACTAAGAAGGAGTAGAAATTGGAGCTTGTACACTCAAATGTGTGGGGATCAACTCAGGTAGTTTTTCTTGGAGGATCCCAATATTATGTTACTTTCATTGATGATGCTTCAAGAAAGGTATGGGTTTATTGTATTAAACGTAAATATGGAATTTTTGATACTTTTAAAATATGGAAAGCCCTTGTTGAGAATGAATCAAACTCAAAGCTAAAGTGCCTTAAATCTAACAATGGTGGTGAATACTGTAGCAAGGCTTTCAATGATTATTGTTTAGTGAATGGGATACATAGAGAAAGAACGGTCCCAAGAACATCACAAGAGAACGGTGTTGCAGAAAGAATGAACAGGACAATCATGGAATGTGCTAGAAATATGAGGATACATTATGGATTACCTTTGCAGTTTTGGGCAGAAGTAGATGATACAACGGTTTATTTGATTAACCGTGGGCCTTAAAGTTCACTAGACAGAGGAATACCAAAGGAAAGCTTAAACCAGAAAAAAGGTAGATCTTTCTTTTCTTAAAGTTTTGGTTTAGAAGCTTTTGTGCATATTGATAAGGAAAATAAGAAAAAGTTGGATACAAAATCCAAGAGATGCACTTTCATTGGTTATGGATCTGGTGATTTCAGATTTTATTTTTGGGATTTAGAGAATTCTAAAATTATTAGGAGTTGTGACATTAAATGGAATGAAAAGAGAATGTACATGGATCAACTTTTGGTACCCAAGGATGAACCGGTTGAGAAGTTTGCGAATGAAAATGAACTCTTAAATTTAAAATTAATACTGACAGGGTTACACAGTAACCAGTGTCGATTGACTCCTGACCGACATCAGTCATTAGAACTAGTATCATTTACAAAAGATTAGAACTAACATCCGTTAGAAGAACCAACATCGGTTACAAGTGACCGATGTCGGTCATTGACATATTTGGATACAAATATGTAGGAGATCCAAAACGACCTTCGGTACCCCAAACTCCTGTGAGAAGGTCACAAAGGGTAAGTAAACCTCCAGAAATATTTACACCATCTCTAGTTTATTTATTATTGACTAATAATGGTGAACCAGAGAGTTTTGAAGAAGTAATGTAGGATGAGACCTACATCTAGTGGGAACATAGTATGGACGAGGAGATGAACTCCTTTGAACAAAACCAAACTTAGGATTTGGTTAAGTTACCAACAGGTAAGAGGACATTGCAGAACAAGTGGGTTTATAGGATGAAGGAAGAAGAAGGTGGACAGGAAAGGTTCAAGGCAAGGCTTGTAGTAAAGGGATTTGCATAGAAAGCAGGTATTGAATTTGATGAAATATTTTCTCTTGTTGTTAAGATGCCTTTTATTCGTACTGTATTGAGTTTAGTTGCAGTACATGATCTACATTTAGAGAAACTAGATTTGAAGACGACTTTCCTTCATGGTGATTTGGATGAAAAGATTTATATGCAATAGTCACTTGGGTATGAAGTCAAGGGTAAGGAGAAATTAGTGTGCAAGTTAAAAAAGAGCCTATATGGGCTCAAGTAAGCTCCAAGGCAATGGTACATGAGATTTGATAGTTTTATGCATGTGCATGGTTACTTGAGATGTGAATTTGACAATTGTGTATATTTCAAAAAGCTTGAAAATGGGAGCTATATTAATTTGTTACCGTGTGTGGATAATATGCTTATTGTAGGATCTAGTAGGCAGGACATTGGTGAGCTTAAGGGAAAACTAGCTCACACATTTGCTATGAAGGATTTCGGAGCTGTAAAAAGAATCCTTGGCATGTAAAACCACAAAGACATGAAGAACAATAAATTGTATTTGTATTAGGAGGATTATATCTATAGGGTGTTACAAACGTTCAAAATGCAGAATGCAAAACTTGTTAGTACACCTAAGGTTGGACACTTCAAATTGAGAAAAGATTAGTGTCCTTCATCACATGAGGAGGTAAAATACATGACACGCGTACCATATGCTTCATCAATTGGGAGTCTCATATATGCTATGGTTTGTACCAGACCAGACATTGCACAGGCAGTGGCATTTGTGAGTAGATATATGGACAATCCAGGTAAAGAGCATTAGAAAGAAATCATATGGATACTCAGTTATTTGAAAGGGACATCTAACGTGCATTTATGCTATGGAGGTTTAGATATTTCATTATGTGGCTATGTCTATTCAAATATGACTTGAGATCTGGATGGTACGAGGAGCACTACTGGATATATTTTCATAGTAGGTGGGACGACAGTTAGCTGGATTTCAAGATTACAGAAGGTTGTGTCTTTGTCTGCTACAAAGGAAAAGTATGATGCAACTACAGAGGCTACTATGAGATGATATGGATGAGTAGGTTCATGAAAGAGTTGGGAAAGGAACAAGGTGATTAAAAATTGTTTAGTGACGGTCAGAGTGTAATTCATTAGGCAAATAACTCAGTGTTTCATTCAAGAATGAAACACATTTAGCTGAGGTATTACTTCATACGACATGTATCGGAGGATGGGCAGTTCAATCTGGAAAAGATTCGTACAAGTGAAAACCTTGCGGATATGCTAATGAAGCCATTGGTAAAGGAGAAGTTGGAGCTAAGACTAGGTAGCGTGAGCGCTCCTGGACGCTAATTCTGCCTGCTGCGTCCTTCTGCTGTCTCTGGTTCTGGATTGGATGCCGAACCCATCTGGTTCGGATCGGGGGCCCCTCCTGTCAGGGTCCCTCTCTCCAAAGCCACCTGACGTTTGGTCTAAAGTAGTGGAGGGTTCCACATCAGCTCATAGCCCGGAAAAGCTTTCCCCCTCACTGACTGATGGGTCCTTTTCCCTGCGCATCCCCTCTCATATCACGGAAGCTGCTTCTGCTTCTCGTGATCTGTCCTTGGTAGGCACTCTGATGGGACCTAGACCCCCTTTGGAGGATATAAAAAAATGGGCTTGACTAAAATGGCATCCATGTGGAGCGCTAGAAATAGCGGCTATGCCTAATGGTTTCATTTTATTCTCCTTCAGCTTGAAAGAAGACTTCGCTAGAGCTCTGCTAGGTGGTCCGTGGTTTTTCGGCAGGCGGGGTTTCTATCTCAGGCAATGGTCTCCATGTTTCAACCCACACACGGAATCCATGACCCAAGCCCCAATCTGGGTTCGCCTCCTGGGACTCCCTCTGGAGTTCTGGCACCCGGCGGTTATTGAAGGTATTGCTCTCTCAATAGGCTCTTTAATTGCTATTGATCAAGCTACAAAAGCAAAAACTAGATTCATTCATGCTCGTTTTTGTGTTAATGATGATATTAGTTGCCCCTTACCAAAAGATATTGAGCTTATTTTGGACTTTGGAAACTGGAAGCAACCCATTGATTACAAATATATCCCTTAAGCTTGCTCCTTCTGTAAAAAACTCGGCCATCGGGCCTCTGCCTGCCCATCTAAACCTCAACCAAAACCTAAGCCCCAAACCCTATCCCCAAAAATCAAAAACAAATTTATACCCAAATCGTCTTCTCTTGAGATCCCGATCATACCCACTTCAAATTCCTTCACTCTCCTTGAGGAGGGAGAGATCAACACATCTTCTGATCCTGCTTCTGAGGTCGCTCCCTCCCCTCTGGCCTTTCAGCCTCTCATCCCCCCTTTTCCCTCCTCGGATCTCCCCACCTCTTCCTCTCTTGGAGGGGACCTGCTCCTGGCTCCCTCCTCCCCCCCTCCTTCGCCTTTTTCTGTTCCTCTTCCCTTCCCTCCCCTTCCTTTGATTCCCTCTTCCATGGTTCCTCCCACCCAGTCTCCCCTTTGTCCGCCTGCGGTGGACTCTGTCCCCTCCGCCTCGGATCTCTCTTCTGATGATTGTTTCTCTCATCGCCTTACTAGAAGCAGCAACAAGAAACCTGATATAGGCCTGGAAAAAGCTCGGGGCAGAATTCTGAGTAGTGTTAAGCTTCAACAAGAAGCAGCTACAAATGTTGCGCAAGGAACTCAAAGTATAATCCCCATGGTGGTGGGGAATAAACCCAAACCAAAGAAATGAAGATCATTTCTTGGAATATAAGAGGGCTCAACTCTCTTCAAAAGCAAAGAGTCATCAAAGACATCAAAATTCAACACTCTCTTGATATCATAATGTTACAGGAAACCAAATTAAAAAAGGATGATCACCTCCTTAAACTCTGGCCAGCAGCTTCTTTTGAATCTCAACCGTCTACTGGGAACTCAGGGGGGCTTTGTACTATGTGGGATCCCAGAAGTCTCAAAGGGGAGTGCCTGTTCAAGCACCCCAATTTTATATGTGTTCTCTTCCAAGAAGTAGGGATGGACTTCTCTTAGATTGCTATCAATGTGTATGCCCCAAATTTGGAGAACCATCGTGGAAAACTTTGGAATGATATCACAAACTTCATCATCACTTGTGGTAATATCCCCACCCTTATTATGGGTGATTTCAACTGCCCTCTTTATCCTTCGGAAAAACAGGGAGGTATGGCTGTCATGCCAGTTAGCATGGCGGCCTTGGCTGACTTCATAAGGGAGAATTCCCTTCTGGATATGGAACTCCACGGCTCTTCTTACACTTGGTCAAATCACAGATTGGGCAGGAACCACATACAATGCAGATTGGATAGATCTCTAGGTTCTCTGGACTGGATCTCTCTCTTTCCTGACTTCTACCTCAACTCCCTGCCTAGGGTGGCTTCCGACCACAACCCTCTTCTGTTAAGCGCCAATCACAAAATTAACGCCAAGAACCCTCCCTTCAGGTTTGAGCTAGCCTGGCTTGAGAATAACCAGCTGACCCCCCTTGTTGCTGACTGTGGAATATCAATATCGATGGCACTAATATGTTCAGAATTTCCAGCAAACTCAAAGAAATTAAAAAACAACTCAAGATATGGAAGTCGAAGGTCTTCGGTAACATCAAGCTTCGCAAGTGGGAGCTAACTCAGAGAGTGGCAAAAATTTCTGAAGATATCGAGGCTGTTGGTAGATTGGATCACCTTCATCAACAGGAAATCTCTCTTCTCAGTGATTATCATAACACTCTTAAAGAAGAAGAGACCTATTAGAGGCAACGTTCTCGGGCCCTTTGGCTTGAGCAGGGAGATCGTAATACCAAATTTTTCCACATCACTGCTTGTAAGCATAAAGCTAGAGACAAGATCCGGGAGTTGGTGTCGTCGGAAGGGAACTTGCTAACTACTGAGTCTGATATCTCCAATGAGCTAATATCCTTCTATTCCAATCTCCTCCATGCTGATTTGCCCCCTCCAGAACAATCAATGAATGAAATGCTCCAACATATTCCGCATCTGGTGTCTCCTGAGATGAATAATAATCTGACCAAGCCTTTTTCTATGGAGGAAATTCATAAGGCAGTTTTTGCTATGAAGAGAGACAAAGCTCCGGGTCCTGACGGCTTTCCTGCTGCCTTCTTTCAAGTCTTTTGGGAAATCATCAAGCAGGACCTCTTCCAAGCAGTTAATGAATTTCAAATGAACAACAATCTGCTTAAGGAATGGAATACCACTTTTGTGGCTCTCGCCCCAAAAGTGCATAACTCTAAAGATGTGTCCAATTTCAGGCCAATTAGCCTTTGCAACACGTCTTACAAGATTATCACTAAGATGTTGGCCTCCAGACTTAAACCTCTTATGCCGGACCTCATCTCTCACAATCAGAACGACTTCATCAAAGGCCGTCTCATCCAAGGAGGTATTATTACTGTTCATGAAGCCATTCACTCGGCCTTTCTTGCGAAGTCCCCTGGAATGATCTTAAAACTGGATATGCAAAAAGCCTTTGACAGAGTCAGCTGGCCTTTCCTAATTAAAGTTCTAGAAAAATTTGGCTTCGACAACAAGTGGTGTAGCTGGATTTTCTCGTGTATCTCGACCCCTTGCTTCTCTATACTTATTAATGGTATTCCAGCGGGTTTCTTCAAAAGTAGCAGAGGTATCAGGCAAGGTGATCCCCTGTCACCTTTCTTGTTTGTTCTAATGGCGGACTCTCTCAGCAGGGCTTTGGAAGCGGCTAAAAATCAATCCATCATTTCTGGTTTGAAAATCACCTCAAATTGTCCTTCGACCACTCATAGTCAGTTTGCTGATGACACCTTGCTGCTGAGTCTTGCCTCTGTTATTGAAGCGCGGGCAATTATGGATATCCTCTCTCTTTATCAATCAGCTTCTCAGCAAACTGTCAACTTCAACAAGAGCAGCATCTCCTTCATAAACACGCCCCCCAGGTCTCAGAGAAAGATTGCTGACATCTTTGGTTGTATTATTGTTGATCTCCCCGCCTCTTATCTTGGAATCCCTCTCTTCCAAGGAAGGCAATCAAAAAATCTATGGAACCCTATCATTGAAAGGTATCAAAAAAGGCTGGCTGCTTGGAAAGGGGCCCTGCTCAGTCAGGCTGGAAAGCTCCAACTGGTGAAAGCCACTCTTCAAAATCTGCCTACTTACTTCATGTCCCTGCTCAAGATTCCTAGTTTTGTGAGGGAGGTTGTGGAAAAGATTCAAAGGAACTTTCTGTGGTCTGGAGCTGAAGATAAGAAAAGGATCCACCTGGTGGCTTGGAAAGAGGTCTGTAAGCCAACTTCTCATGGAGGTCTCGGTCTTCGAAAAATGAATGAAATGAATGGAGCCCTTCTGGCCAAACTTGCTTGGGAAGTGGCTAAAGGGGACTCTTGTTGGGCCCATCTGCTCAGAGCCAAATATCTTGCTAATAACGAAGATCTGCTCACTTCCATGCCTATTAGAGGTTCCGCCATATGGAACTCTGTTAGTAGCTCTCTTCCCATCATTCGTGCTGGCACTAAATGGAAATTTGGGAATGGTCGCCTCATTGATTTCTGGAGGGATTTTTGGATTGGAGAAGAACCCCTTGATCTCGATCCTACCTGGAACCCTATTAAGAGAAGTATCATCAATAATCATGGTAGATTAGCTTCGGGCTATTGGAAGTTGGTGAACTCCACTCCCTCTTGGGATATTATGGAGTGGGATGATATCAACGATCTACAGCGTCACTTGCTGTCTTCGCTCAAAGCGGTTCTATCTTCCATATACATCCCTTCCTCCCAAATTGAAGATGAGATTATTTGGCCCCTCTCCCCGTCGGGCTGTTTCTCTGTTAAAGCTACTTATCTCTCTCTGCATCGTGCTGATCAAGGTCCCCCCCTTTCCAAAGTCTGGCCAAATGAGATCACTCCCAAAATTGGTTTTTTCTCTTGGATCTCCTCCAAGAATGCTTTCCTCTCTGGGGAGAATCTAAAAAGAAGGGGTTTCTCTCTCCCCACGATATGTGTGTTATGTGCTAATGAAGCGGAGTCCTCTGCTCATCTCTTGATCCATTGCTCTTTCTCGCAAATTATTTGGCAGTGGCTTTTATCAAGGTTGGGAGTTTACTGGATCTTCCTGGATTCCATTCAGGATACCCTTTCTCAATGGAGCTCTCCTTTCACTCATCCGATTTTGAACTTGGCGTGGAAACTCCTCCTCCCGCATGGATTATGGGGCATATGGAAAGAAAGAAACAGAAGAATCTTCAAAGAAAAAAGTCTTGATCCTTGGCAGGTGGCTACTCAGATAGCTCTGGCTCTCCAAGAAAATATCAATCTGACCACGTGGACCAAGTATCAGCAAAAAATCCAATTATGCTATTCCCTGGAGTGGCAGAAGATATTATCCATTCAATGTAAAAGTACTCTCACTAATCGTAATTTAGTCTGCTGGACCCCCCCTCCAAAGGGTTGGAAAAAACTCAACACGGATGGTGCCTCGAAAGGCAATCCTGGTATGTCTGGAGGAGGAGCTATTCTCTGTTGTTCTTCGGGTTATATTGTTGCTGCCTCTACCCACAATTTTAATATTGGCTCCAACCATCGTGCGGAAGCTTTGGCAATCCTCAAAGGTCTTGAAATGGCCATCATTTTAGGTAATGATCCTCTCCAAGTTGAAAGTGACTCCCTCAACATCATCAAACTCCTTCAGACGAATGATCCTGGTCATTGGTCGATTAGAAACATCATTGCTGATATCAGAGTTCTGCAAAGATTTTTCCTTCAAGTCCAGTTCCAGCATATTCTTCGGGAAGGAAATAAAGCGGCTGACCTCCTTGCTAATATTGGTGTCCATATTGAGAATCAGCAAAGGTGGACTGATAACTTCCCGAATAATCTCAGCCAAATCGCTCATAATGATACTCCCCATTGCTGACTGGCGGAGTAATGAGCTGACTCGGGTCTCGGCTATCTTGATTTGGCCTCATCAAAGGATGGTGGTAATTATGGCGAAGTTAATGGATGGGACTCTTTTCGAGGGGCTTTTGATTAAGGTGCTTTGTATTGATGCGAGAAACCCCCGCACGATCGGGTATTATCGCCACATTAATCATCTGAAGACGTGGCGTAAGTGCAATGATATCTCGTCCGACTGCTATCCTGACCTGTTTAAGCTGGTTTCGCCCTCGGTTTTTCTGCATTTCTGTAACTATCCTAGCGTTCATTCCATGGGGGGTCAACTGAAGCGCCTTGAGCCCGACAATTGCGAGTAGATTAAGAATGATGAAGAGGTGTGGAATATTTTAATGGAAAATGGGATTGCCACCTTTCTGGAAAAGATGACCGGTTATTCTGCGCTGGTTTCCTATGCTGTCACGGCCTCCTGGTCGAAAGGTCGGGTCCAAATCGGCAACACCCGCTTCACCATTTCCATGAACGCCATTGCTGATGCCACCGGCCTTCCTGCTGCAGGTGATATTTACTACAAACAGTCGCTTCACGCGGAAATTCAAGATTTTAACGCCCCTGGTGACAGGCCGAAGAAATATCTTTCTGGTTATACTCGGGATTCCCTGCCTGCTCCCTGGGACAGAGTGGTGGAGGTTATTATGAGGTATTTCACTATCGACGGCAGATACAGGTTGGTTTTCGGACCTCACCTATTCATCCTCTCCCATCTCAGATGGGGGAAAAAAATCAATCTTGCTGCTTTCCTGTTTCAGTCTCTTGAACATTCGGTGCAATTAGCTCGGGAGGGCGAGGGCGTCATCCTTCACCAAGGTTTACTTTACCTGCTTTTCTCTGTCGCCGCTTCCCACTCTGATTTTCTCCGCTTTCCCCCCAAGTTGGGTCGCCGCCGCCGCTCCCCTTCTCCTTCTCCCCGCCCCTCCTCCTCCTCCCTCCGCTCCTCTCGGCGTAGGCGTCGCCTGCTTCTCTCCTCTGTTTCTGACTCTGACGTGGCTATTGTGAGTCCCCCCCGTGCTGCCTCCATCCCCCCGGACATTCCTTCCTTTCCCATGCTCACTCCCATCTCGTGCATTTTCTTGGAGGGCACTGAAGCCAGTGGTCGCCCCTTTTCCCCTGTTTCCAGCCCTGATTGCTCTCAAGCCGCTGATCTCTTGGGCTTGGCCAAACTTTACCCCGACTCCCCGGGTTTGGAGCAGTGTGATGTCTCTCAACAGATTAAGGAACCCATCTCCCAGGCTGCGGGATCCAAGGCTCTCCTCGACGAAAAAATTGTTGCTGCTGACACTCTCCACTCCACTCCCCTGATGGATTCTAATCCGGCTGATTCTGAGTCTGCTGACGCTCATGGTGGTCAATGCAGAGCCGACATAGTCTCCTCTATTCTGAGCAAGCGCCAGCATGCCTTCAAAGCACTGAAAGATTGGGAGGCCTTCACAGAATCCACTAGAAAATGCTATTACGAATAATTGTGCGGAGCTCATCAAGCTGGCTGACATTCTGGCTAACGACTCGGGCTCTCCTAGAGCTAAGGAAGATGTTTCTGAGCTGAAAAATCTCTTCTGATGTATAGTGTTTTCATTTTTTTTATGCTTTTCTTGCTTCTCTTCTTGTTTCTCTCTCCCCTTTTTTGGAATCTTCTCAGGTATTTTGACTCTGATTCTATTAATGCTAAATCTGGCCTAATGGGCTCGTTTGTATAAGGTTGGGGGACCTTCTAAAACCCTCCTTTTTACCCAATATATTCCAAAAAATATTGTGAGAATAATTGTGAGAGATAGAATTCTTAGAGAAGAATCAAAAGCTTGAGTAAAAGAAAGGAGGTGTGGAAGATTGTAAGTCTTCAATTGTATATCTTGTCAAAGCTTTGGATAATAGATTGGATTGTTTCTTGGTGGACGTAGCCCACACTGTGTGAACCACATTAAATCTGGTGTTGATTTATATCTCTTGTTTTGTATATTTATTCTGGTATAATATCCGCTTTTATTTGCGTGTATGCTTAAGATTTGATATATTATATGTACAAACGGTGTCCTAACCCCAACATTGTTTGGTAAATGTGCACTCGTTTGTTTCAGTTGTTAGTTACTTATGTTTCAATTTTCATGTTTCTCACGCAATTTTTTGATCATCTTTTGGAATCTTGTTAACATGTTTAACAATCTCATTTTTTAGAGTTTGTGTTGGTTTTCTTTTTGTGCATGTGCAAGTTACAGGGTTTTCACTGCCAGGTCTAGTTAGTTGTAGCTAACTTTGGAGGGAAAGTGAATTTGGATATTGGTTCTTTTTTCGGTCTTATCAGTTTATTTTTCATCGAAAGTGATTTTTTGGAAAATTATGTGTTTTGGTCTATTTGGCCTCCTCCCCTGCCTGGATTACATTTTTTGTTTTACCATACATCATGCCTTCTCTATTTTTTGCCCAACTCTGTTTCTGGCTCAACTCAACAAGTTGAGTTCTTGGGTGATTTGTGTAAACCGAGATATCTCCTTGTTGGCGAGTTGGTTTCTTTACATTATGAGTTAACTCTTGTAACCTCGTCAGACTATTTTTTCCATTGTGATTTTTTGGTTAAGCCTTGCTTCCCTAGTGAGATTCACTCAATTTGTGTGGTTTTACATCAAGTTGAGTCATTGCATAAAGAGTCAAGCTATGACAATTTATGTTTACTTTGGTGTCAAGTCATTTGTTCTACGTCAAGTTGTTTTTTATCCCTGCGAGTTGTGTTAACTCTCTCATCTTGAGTTGAGTGTCGAGCTATTACTATGAGCTATGTTTTTTCTTGGCTCAAGTTATGTGTGACATAACATGTTGGTTCATGATTCCATATGCCCCTTACCCATGTATTTTTCACGTCACTCCTGTACTGGTCATATTGCTCTGCATCCTCGCTCTAACCCTGCAACATCTCGCTCGATTGTTACATTGAACCCGTGATCTTGTCTCCCTATGCATGACTCGCTCGTCGTCCCTGCAATGGTCCATCCCTGCCGAGTCTCTCGCTTAACCAAGCCATGCGTTAGTCATTCGCCCCTACCAAGTTTTTTACATTCAACCCTATGACGTTTTAACTCTATGACCCGCTTTATCTCTCGCTTGAGCTTATCCTACGACTAACTCTTAGAACGAGTCACTCAGCCCATATCCTGAGTTGGGTCGCCCTCGATCACCTCGCCAACAACCTGCTCTGTCCCTCGGGCTCCGAGTTGACCTCCCCTTTCTTAACCCGCCCCTTTTCAAAAAAATTAACATTGTTGATTTTGGTTATAAGTGGTGTGTTTTATTTTAAAGGGTCAGTTTTACATGTATAAATGTAAGTTTAATATTGCTAAAGCAGTGGTTTTTTTTAAATCTTGGCCTTTTAAAATTAGGATCTTATATTTTTAAAAAGGTGATCTTATTATTAAAATGGTGGTGTTAATTTAATCTCAGGGACTTAGTTTAATTAGGGAGATATTAATATTAATTAATTAGGCTCCTTAAATTAATTTTTATTTAATTAGTAGTTTAATCATTCAATTAACATTAAATCACTGTCGTATATTTTGTTATACCTTTTAATCTCTAAAAATAGGTTAATTGGAAAAATTTAAAGTGTGCCTTTTTAATTTTATTAGACATTTTTAGCCACTGATTGTTTGTTGGTGTGTAGTGCCTCTGCTAGAATTTTTTGCCTTCCAGGAGCATTTTCAACGTCCTGGAGGTCCTTTGGACTCGTCTTGAGCCCGATTTTGCATTGTATCACCCTTATTATTGGCTTCATACTAGTGAGCGCATCCACCATAGTCTTGCACCAAGGGGATTTCTGTTGTAACATGAGATACTTTTTCCCACAACATGACTTGCTTTCACCGCTTATCTTGTTTTTTAGCTTGCTTACAGTGTAAAACTATTGCGATCAACGTAACTTGATTGTGGTCTCCCCACTTGTGTGTCATTATTTTGATTGCAAGGTGATTAACCGACTATTTCATGACACACATTCACACCTGATTGTATTCAATGCACTAAACTATAGAGTGTTGAAATCAAGGGGGTGATAATATTTCTCTGGGGTGGTTGTGTTTCTTTGTATTTATTTCTCCATTCGTTCTTTCTCTCTCCTTTTGATGAATTCTCTTTCAATTCCTTTGCTTACACCATTTAAATTATTTGAATGGAAATCGAAAATGGTAATGAAACTAAGGGATAAAGAGTTATTTCGCATCACCAAGGGAGTTGAGAGTAAACATGATGATGAGCCCAAAAAATCTAAGTTCCTGAACTCAAGTGACGAAGTCTTAGGTATTATTTGTCTATCTATTTATCTAGACTTTCTCTTCTACATTGAGTTATATGAAAAAACTAATGAAGTGTGGAAAATGTTAGATAGTATGTTCGGACAACAAGATGACACGAGAGCGCATGAGTTGGAAAACAAACTACTAGGATTAAATCTTAGTGACTTTGAAAACCTACATGATTTCTTCTCAAAGTTTGTCCACACTAGATTTCATCTAAAGTAATGTAAAGTGGAGAAGAAATATTCCCGACTGATCTTATCAAGTTTTTCTAAGTGAGGTCCCAAATACTCCGTCTTCGTGTCAACCTTTCACGCTACGAAATCCGCTCTAGGCAGTACTTGGAAAATGACCTCATTTGACATTTTTTTGTCCCAAATCTTTCAAAAACAGGACATACTCATTCAAATGGGGACTCTTAGATCCAAGTCCCATGCCCTTGTAGCAAGTACTAGTAAGGGAAAGAAGACTAAAAATAAGAAAGAGAAAAATTACCAACTTAAGAAAGAAACCAAAACTAACAAGTCCAAACCAAACCTAACACAAACGATTTGACTTCTGAGCCTAAAGTGTATAAGGAACAATGTAAGTGTTCCTTTTGTAAGAAGACTAGCCATGAAGAGAATCAATGTATGAGAAACAAATTGATCACTTGAATCATTTACTCAAGAAAAATCACATAGGTGTTCCTGATTCTATCAAACAAAATGCTTCAAAAGTCGAGTCTTCCACTACAAAAGATTCTAAATATAATAAGAAGAAAGGAAAGGACCTTATAAGCTAGAGTTGTCCATTCGTTGACGTGGATTATGAATTCCGGTGCCTCGCACCACATGGCTTATTTGTATGTTGAGTTGTCCAACATTGAACCATGTGGCATGTCCCAAATCACATTGGGTGATGACACTATAAATGTTAGTTTTTGGTAGTGGATCGGTAGAGATTGATGGTGGATCATTTAACCTTGTGTTCAGTGTTCCTAATCTCTCTACTAATCTCCTATCGGTTTATCAAATCACTCACCTTAGTGAAGGAATGTGAATGGAATTTGGTCCTAACATGATGATTATTTGTGAGCTTCATTCTTACACTACTGTGGCTGAGGGAAAGGTAGATCACCATTTACAGTTATATACCTTCTCCCACTTTACTTGTGATTCGACACCCACTCATTCCTCACTCATGCATATGAGGTTAGTAAGTTCTGGCATGAGCATTTTGGTCATCTTAATAATCGTTGGCTTTAAAAAATTGAGCCAAAACGAAATGGTCAAAGGGTTACCTTGCAATCATATTTTCTAAGGGTCTATGTGAGGGTTGTGCCCTCGGGAAGCATCCTAAAAAAATTGGCAAAGAAAAAGCCTGGAGAGCTACTCATCTTCTGGATCTTGTTTAGAGTGACATTTCTAGCCCTTTCTCATCTCCTTTGTTTGTTAGAGATCTTTATATACTAACCTTCATTGATGACTTTTCACGTTACACTTGGTTGTATTTTTTTAAGCTTAAATATGAAGTTTTCGATCACTTTTGATACTTTAAGGCTCTTGCCGAGAAACTAGTTAAAAGGTCTATCAAGGTTCTTCAAACTAAAAATGAAGGCGAGTATGTGAGCAATAGGTTCAAAGATGTTTGTACCTCATAAGTGATTGATTTGCAACGTACAGTTGCTTACATCCCTTCACAAAATAAAGTTGTACAAATAAAGAGCCGAACACTGTAAAGAGATGGCAACTTATATGGTTCACTCGAATTCTCTTCCTCCACAGTATTGGGCCAAAGTAGTGAACTATGTTTGCTACATTCAAAACCGTGTTCCACACAAGGTCGTAAGAGGGATGACACCCTTTAAAGCTTGGTTTGGATGTAAGCCTGATGTTGAGCACGTTCACGTCTTTAGATCTAATGATATGGCCCAGATTCCTAAAAATAAACGCAAGGCTTTGGAACCATAGTCTAGAACTTGTATTTTGTAGTGTATCCTGATGGCGCAAAGGGATATCGATTATTGGACCCTATTACTCATCAACTTTATATTGAGAGAAGTGTGAAATTTGACGAGTCATCTTTGAATTCTACTTCTCCACTCTCTAAGGTCCCTTATGTTCTCTAATTCTAAATTTGACTCTTTATGTGATGATGTTGTTGAACATGCTCCTTCTCTGTTTGATCATCTTGCGTATCTCGACCCTCATGCTTTGGAGTCTTCTAATTTTGACGGTAGGGATGATGAAGATTTTTATCCCTTCTCACTCAAGTGATGAACCTACTGACTTAGATCCTGATCCTCATGGTCCTTACTGGGCTAAAAAAAACTTTGTAGAGTGATATAGATTTGATGAGAGATCCTTCGGACAAGAGATGGACTCATTCAGAGTTTATTGGACCTCACTCCTTCTTTACCTCCACTTTTGACCCTCAATATTTATAAGAGGCTTCTACGATTCTTCAATGGGATTTTGCCATGGACGAGGAGTATTCCTCATTTATGAAGAATGATACTTGGGATCTCACCCCATTTATGAAAGAAATAAAAATCGCTTAGTGTAAGTAGGTGTTCTAAATAAAGTATGGTGCCAATGAAGACATCGATAAGTTTAAAGTGGGACCAGTAGCTAAGGGTTTCTCCCAGGTACCTGGGGATAATTAAATTGAAACCTTTGCTCTAATTTTGAAGATGACTTCCATTCAACTGAACCTCACCATCACTGCTACGAAAAGATGAGAATTCTACCAGATGGATGTTAAGAATGCCTTCCTTCATGGGGACCTAGAGGAAGAGATATACATGGAACAACATTCAGGTTATGTCCATGATCCCTCCCTCATTTACAATTTAAAGAAGTCTCTCTACAACCTTAAACAAGCCCCCTCAGACCTGGTATGCCAAGATGGAATCCTTTCTATTTGCATCAGGGCTCACTCGGTGTCACTTTGACCCAAATGTTTACATTATGTGGCAAGATGACTTCATACTCTTGTTCTATATGTCAATGACTTGTTGATCATGGACAACTCTTCCTTTATCATCGATTCTGTGAATATTGCCTTATCCAACAAGTTATCCATGTCTGACTTGGGATTGCTTCATTACTTTCTTTTCATTCATATTTCACAATATGACTTATGAATTATAATTTCACAATCTTAGTACTCCCTTGATTTTCCTGCTCAATTTCATATGTTGGATTGTAAGCCTTCTCCTATTCATTTCCTTTTTGGGGTTAAGGTTGTTTATGATTTCTCTACTCCCCTTTGTTTATGGTACCCTTTATCGACAATTTGTGGGGATCTTGATTTATCTGACTCACACTCGTCCGGATCTATCATATGTTTTTTGGATTATGTCCAAATTCATGTAGGAGCCTCATGAGTTACATTGGAAAGCAATGAAGTGGATCATTCACTATGTTCGTGGTACTTATACAAATGATATTCATTATATAGGAGGGGACACATATTGATTTAGTTCTTTGTACTAATTCTAATTGGTCTAGTGATCTTGATCATCAGAATGGGGTTGGTGATCTAGATCATTGGAATTCACCTAATGCTATAGTTTTTCTATTGGTTCAAGTCTTGTTAGTTGCTGATTTAATTAAATCTAATATACCAGAGTCACATATGATAATAAATGCTAAAATACAAATTTGACACAAATAATTTCATATGTAATATTTGAAACCCTAAGCAAAGAGAAAGGAGAGATGACTTAGCTAATTTGCAAATGATTCCTAAGTGTTATGAACCAGGAAAATTGTTGAACAAGAGGGGAACTATGTTATCAATTCTCGAGATAAGTTATGGAGCTCACAAATGATGTTGGACATGGGTACCCATGGCTATATAGGGGCATCTGGGCGTTGGATGCTACTATTGGGTGCCCGTGACTGTTTAAATGGTTAGAATTTGATTTTTACAATGTCACAAATATTCCATGTTGATTACCTATGTGTCGCTCTTTGATTGCCGAGGGTGCCTGTAAGCTGCAAAATAGATATCACCTACAACAACCCACAAACTACATCTAATCTTTAAAAAAAGATGCAGAATTGGGAGTCGGGTTGACCGCGACAGTTGTCCCAAGAGTTAACTTACAATCTGAGCACTGCACTACATCTCAAAATCCATGTAGTTCTCGTGAGTGTGTGTAACAATGATGCCTTGGTATGCCCTTATGTAAGTGCAATTGATAGCGGGCTAGATGTAGAATGTAACAATGTATAACATGTGTGGATGGAATAAAGAAATTCCCCCTTTTTATGTAATGTATGCAGAAAATGCGGTCCTTTGTCTTATGATTGAATGCAAAATGGATGCTTTAAAGTGATTTACGTGCCTTTTGAGTGCAAGCTCAGGTGATAGTAATAATTCTTAGAGCTTTGTCCTTTATTTTTAACACATAACTATGCATTTATATTATTTTGTTGTTTGAATTTTGCAATTAAAAATTGAAAGGCCAACCCATAAGTGAAAAATATGCCCAAAAGATAAAAGTGACCCAAAAATAGCGAGTGAGGTAGAAAAGGGTCAGGGGCGCCTAAAGGAGATAGGGGAAAGTGCACACTCCTGTCCTAGATGGGCACCGGCGGTTGAAGCCATAAAAGATAAATAAGTAAAATACCGACTAGGTTGTAGGGTGTAAAAGTCCAAATAGAAGACGATACAAAAACAAAAAAGGCCAAAGACAATTATCAATTACTGGTTTTCATTCTTAAGAATCGTATGAATACTAATATGTGTTTAGGACCTAGAAATGTACCCAAGTGCATGATTTTGTGTCTACATTTACCCCCGCTTTATGTTGTCAAAAAATGTTTCAACAAGGTGCTTAAGCAAAGGTGTTCTCGGATTCTTTCTTTATGCTATATTTTGCTGGTTTCTTGTGGTTGTGTGGTTGCAGTGGTGTTGCAGTGATGTTGTTTTCTTGCTTTGTTTTGGTACAATGCTCCCATTTTTGTTTTTCTCTTCTTATTTTGGCTTCTAGGCATTTTTTCTCTGGGTGTGGTTCCCACTTGTCAAAAAACCATGAATGTAAATATGTTTATTTGGTTTGTGAACCTTCTTTTGTTCGGGGCATGGTCCCTCCAAAAAAACCATTTACTAGTAAAAAACATATATTAGATAAGAGATGTGTACTTGATAACCATGTAGAGTGTGCGACAAAGAACATGCTTAGGAGACAAGTGAAGCATGGAATGATGTAAAAAGTGAAGCATGGAAACTAGGAAAGGAAAGTGACCCTAAGGGTGAAGCGTGTCCGTTGTACCATTTTGTGCCTATTGTTGTGTTTTTTGTTTTTGGTTCTTGTAAGGACGAACCTGTAAATAGAAGAGAAAATATGTAGTCAAAGTCCCGTATAGGCTAAATTAGAGAAAACTATTCATAAGTATGTAAATGTATGTAAAAGTGTGTAAAAGGGAAGTGTGCACCTGATGTAGAAGAGTTTAAAAAGGATAGAAAAGTGTCTTGAAAATGTTGTGTAGGATGAGTTTTTTTGGGCGATCTCACACCAAGAATGGGTTTTTTTAGGCAATCTCATGCCAAGAGCGAGTTTTTTTGGTGATCTCGCACCAAGTGTGATTTTTTTGGGCAATATCTCAAGGAGTAAGTGTTAGGGAGAGAGGTCTAGTGTTACTCTCCTTCCATGACTCTACACGATAAACACCACTGCAAATGGTGTGTTCCTATTTTTTTCTTGTTATCCCTTATTTGTTTCAAATTTTACTAATTAAGCTGAATGTAGGAAATAAATTGTATTTTGTTTGCTGGAGGACTATGCATGATACTATCAAACTACTCTGAAGGCTTATGTGAACTGTATTGATTTGATAAATTTATTGTGTGTGCCCTCGGGACATTAACGCTTAAGGGAGGACACAAGCGTCTGGGCGCTCCTGTCTAAGCCTAGGCCTTGGTGTCTATGTTGTGATTCTTACCCAAGTCTAATTGTGAACCAGTGTTGTAACTGAAACCTGTGCTAATTCTATGTTTTACTAAACTGTGTTATAGCTTTGGGCTGCTGTATGGGGTGATTTATTCACCCAAATAGATGCCCCCCCCTCATTTGGGGTGCATGAAATGATTGTAGGAGTGTGCGGCCCAAAGAGAGGACATGATGTTAATTTGAACTGTATCCTTGCAAGGGAGAGGTGAATGTGCATGGTAGAAGCCAAGGCATGTGTAAATAGAGTGGCTAGAGACGTGTTAGTATCGAACAAAACAAGCATGTCGTAGGAAAATAATGTAACAATCAAATGTGCATACAAGATAGACCGTAAAAATCAGCTTTCAAACATTGGACATCGCTCAAAATGTCACAAGACAATCAGGGCCAACGTGGTCAAAAACATATAAGCAGTGATCAAACAAGTCATAGGGCATAGCCCATAAATAATGGCATACGATAACAAACAATGAAAATATAAATGTATTAGAAAACCATGGTGGCGTATAATCCTACAAGGCAAATGTTACACATGAAGTACCCATTAACATATCAACAATATAAAAAGTATGTCAAGGTATGTATATGCCAATGTAAAGTAATGTGCTAGTAAGAATAGGAAGTAGTACGTAAATGAAACAATCATATTTATAGTGTGTGAAAAAAAAAAAAGATTCCCCCAGGAGCCTTGGTGGGACTTATAAGAGGTAAAGTACTGAGCATCATTGTGGCATGCAAATACCTATGAGAGATTTGCATTCACTTTAAAAGACCAAGTGAATGCATATGTATATATAGATTTTGACCTGAAAATTCAGGTCAAAATTTTAACTGACCTCAGACCCCCTATAGGTTTTTAATATTTGCCGACAAAAACACCTTGTTTTCAAATTCAACTTTTAAAAAATGCACAGTAAAATGATGACCACAATGCACAAATGGTTGATAATGGATTTTAGTAATAGCCTACGTCTCCGGGTTCATAATTGAACTGACATATTACCTACTATAATAATTGCAATCTCAATACAAAATTACAATCCAAGCAAATAATACTGAATAAAAAATGGAACTAGAACCTGAACACCAAGTAGATGCCCCGACTTATAAGTAAATTTGATCAAGTATTTTTTTTCACGCATAATGTTCTACGGTATATTAATTGGTCTTCCATATGGCACTGCACATCGATTCTTCAGACTCTGCAATTTGAAGTGTGCCTCAAATGGCCTATTAGGTAGTTTTGACTAACTCCCAATTTACAAATTTCCTATTATAAATAGGTCTTATCTCCCACAAAATTAGTGCCTAATTAATATGACTTACTCACAAAAATGTGTATAAATTATAAGGCCTTACAATGCTCACACTGTGCCTTTAAAAGGCTTTACAAATTTCTCATGTGTGCCCTTTGAATTGGCTCGGAAGCTGTTTGCATTATTGTGTGTTTGTGGGTAGGGTTCGGGTCCCTTTTATATTAGTAAGGGGCCTGAAATTTGTGGTTAAATGGCTTATTGCCATTATCCTAACCAACTCGACGAGCTGGCCGAGTTGGTTGGAGCACCCGATTTGGACGGGATAGGTAGCGGATTCGAAACCCCCGTCTGCATTGTTATGGATTGGTCGTTGAGCAACCCGAATGAACTTCTCACTGTCACTTTTTCCACCTGTGATGCCCACATGTTCCCTATACCCTATGACCCATGCCGAGTCATGAGCCCTTTGTCGTCTGATGCAAACCCCTTCGTGTCGAGTTGACCCGTGCTCATCATCCACATCCCTCTTGGCCCTGTGCCATGTAAACCTTCTGCCATGCCACGTGAATGTGGCTTCTGTTGAGCCCCATGTCTTTTTCCAGTGGTGGGGAAACATCCCACATCACTCTGGGAGTTGATGGGATAAGGTTTAATATAGCCTTTGGCTAACCTTTCAACCATTGCATAAGCCATATCCATACATTTTTGTCGTGGACCATTGTGTGATCCCATCGAGTCGTTAACATAGCTTGACCAATGTAGCAAATGTAATAATTCACCCCATAATTTGATACATAGCTCAATGCACAACTCAGTTAACAACTCGAAATCGCTAATGTATATAGCTCGTTGAGCTAAATATAACTCGCCTGAGTTGACTGATGGGGCAAAATGGTGGCAGGTTACGTGGTGGCTTGAGGAGCCACCATGTGGCAATTTTTTTTTGCGATCGCTGATGAAGAATCATTAGTCGAAGACTGGAGGCTTGAAACATCAACCCATGCTTATCACCTTTGTCTGATTTGTATCTTGCCATATTGTCGTGACTAGTCAGTTGACCCGGTCTTGCCCTAGGCTTGACTTCAACTTTGATTAGCCGTCATTTCCATGTATGAACTCTTTTTTTGTGTTTGAATAGTCATCAGAAACCTCTCGGAGTTAACTCCGATGCTGTAATGATCCTGCGAGATTTAGGGAATATTGTGTCCTATGTATTGTCCTCCGGATTAGATATTAACATACTAAGTATTCATCTAACATGAACAACAAAGTGTGCATGTAAGTATTATCTAACAAGAATAAGTGCGACCAAGATATGTAATATGTTATGTATGAGTGGGATATAATAGTATGCAATATGAATGTGATAGGAGCAACGTATGCCTCAACATATATGTATGGATATGGGATGAGGTTCATTTATAATTTACCCCTCAGCAGTCAAGAATGAACCATAAAACAAGACTGTATAATTGGGAAATGGTTTGAAAAGGTGCGCTATAAAGATAGATCATGAAACATAGAGCGTAAAGTGTGAATGATGTGAGGTTCATTTAAAATTTAGACCCTCGGCAGTTGAGTATGAACCAGTGGAACTAGAGTGTGTCATAGGGTAATGATGATACAATTTGTGTATCAATATGTATAAGAGAGTATGAGAAAGAATAGATGTGAAGTATGGAGTGTAACGTGTATACATAGATATTAGAAAGAATTGGTGATGATTGAAGGGGAAGGAGAGAAATCATGATGGCCCCCCAAGTGTGTGATGAAAAGTAGGCTATCTAATGAGAGTTAAGGGAAAGGATCCTCTACCCATGATGTTCAAAGGAGATAAAGACATGTGACAATTCTCTAAGATCGGTGGTGTATGAGAAGGACGATGTATATGTGAAGGAAGCCTATGTGGTACGAAAGAGGTGGTGAACACCTATGTGAAGTAGACCTATGAGGGGGAAAAGGAGATGATGAACACTTATGTGAAGAACACAAATGAGGTGAAAGAGCGCTGATGCGCACATATGTGTATAGGTTTCCCTAAGTAAGGAGACTTATGTACTGATACCATAAACTAGTGGGACATACGAGGGCGAAAATGACATTGTGAGGTAGGACATGTGTACAAATAAGAGAACTAGGTACTTACATGTTCCTTAGATTTGAGGGGTCCTAAGAGGCCTAGAAGCTATGGATCTGGTGGAAGAATGTCATCAAGAGGTGGTAGGGGCAATGGTGTGCGTGGTGTAATGCCTTTAATAGTGACAACTTGTTTATTATAAATGAATTTAAGACACATATGATTCATAGAGGTAATATCCTAAGTGGCGCGGAGCTAAGGGAGACCTAAGAAGATGTCACAACATTTTATTGAAGATGTCATAATAAATGACACAATCATAGTAAGATTCCCAATAATAATGGGACATCCTGATGTAGCCAAAAGAATTATGAACTAGACATGAAATGATAGCAGATATTAGACATTTGATATCCATAAGAAGTGCATAGTAGAGCATACACTGATAGGAGTTGTCTTGATAGATCATAGTGTTATTGACAGTATATGAACCAATAAGAAGCATTGATGTGTAATGAATTAGAAGATAATATGTGACGTGATAATTGATGATTATAAAATGTAAATGGATGGTAGTTGATGCATCAACAGAAGGTGACAAGGAAATCAAGGGGCCCTGATGAAGGAGGAGGTAGCACAATGCGATATGTACGATTAGTAGAAGAATCATAATCTTATATGTTGTGCTTAGGCAAAGGGTCATTAAATTTTTTTCAGCTTCTTGTTATCATCATTGACTTGATTAGAAGAAGATGCTACAAGGAGCTCAATTGAATTATTGTTAATGAGATCTTGAATGAGATGTCTATGTTTGAAGCAATGATTGGTGGAATGCCAAATGTATTAATGATAATCACATTTAACATTTTAATCATTATTGTGGCCACTGACGGAAAGATGGATCAAGATTAAGTAGTGCAGTGGAAGAGTGATCATATTGTTTTTAAGGAGTTGTGGTAATAGAAATCGAGGTACATAGGGTAACTTAGTGAAAATACGCTTTGGAGGTTGTCATTGAAGATATTTTCACGAGGAGAGACATGACATTAACAATTGCATTTGCTTCAGTGGGCTTAGGAGATGGCTTGGATGTTGATTTAGATTGGAACCTATTAGAAGATGATGAATAAGTATCACGATACTTGAGTTTTCCCACGGAGATTAGTTTGACTTCAGCACATTTCAAACATATGGCATAATTGATCAAACAAAGCGAGAGGTCATCAAAGATAACAATCTCCTGAAGTGGTAGTAATAGGATTTGAATAAATAATATCTTGTAGTTCTGAATCAACAAGCACATTAGTCATCTTAGCTATATTGTTCTTGTAACATAACACATAGTCAGCTAGATGTTCATTAGATCTTTTATTTAATTTGAGGCAGTTGTGCATAAGAGATCTTAGTGCCGATATTGATTGAAAATGAGCAAGAAAAATCATTGGATAAATGCGTGAAAGAAGTTACCAAATGAATAGGTAGATCATAAAACCAATGCATGGCATAATCTTGAAGAATCCTAGGAAATAACTTAGCTAGTGATGTATTATTGTCATCCACATAGTATAAACATGCCACATGAAAAGCTCATAGATTCTCTTGAGGATCATCATAGCCATTGAAAGCGGGCAGCTTAGGGAGTGAAAAAATTAAGAGGAAGTGGATATGTAGAGATGGTGGGTGCGAAAGGAATATGTAGAAGTAAGGAGGAACCAAGAGATGGGGAGCTGCATGCAAAGTAGCTAGCTAAAGTTGATGGATTTGGACTTGTAGATCCTGATACAAAGAAGCCAAATCATGGGTCCTCAGAAGAGGAACTAGGTTGTGCATTAGAAGAATTGGTACGAAGGAGGGGAGTTGTAGAAATATGGAATGGAAGTAGGAATGTGAAAGGGGTTGGGTGGAGGCCATAACACCTGAAGAGGAACCGACAAGGGGTACAGAAGCAATGTCTTGAGACTATTTGGCAAGGAAGTAAAGCATTAAGAACATGTGGAATATGTGAAGGATTGGTCACACATAGCTTGAGGAAAATTAGTAAGCTCGTCTAATTGTTCTTTGATCAACAGTAGTGTCTTCATTACGTATGATTGTTTGCTATTAGAAGTTTTAATGTATTTTAGAGGAACATTCTATGAGTTAGCAAAGGGGTTATCAGATTCAACCATTTACCTAGAAGATTTGTGACAGATAAAGGGATGAAGCTCAAGGTATTCGAAAGGAACCAAAACAACCACTACGAGTGACAGAGCATAAAAAGTAAACCCTAGAAAGAAGGTGGGATTCGATTGATGGGTTCATCAAATGATTTAATTTAATTTCGAATTAATTAAATCTAATATTGCATAGTCACATATGATAATAAATGCTAAAATAAATATTTGACACAAGTAATCTAAGATGTAATATTTGAAATCACTACGTAAAGAGAGAAGGAGAGAGGACTTAGTCTTATTTATGCATAATCTATGAAGTGTCTCTTGATTGGGAGAATTGTTGAATAGGAAGTGGACAATGTCATAAATGCTCAAAACAAATTCTGAAATCCACATGGATGGGTCTCAGACATGGCCGCCACCATGGTAAGGACAGGGGTTCCTGGGCACTCAGAGATTACTACTAGGCACCCGTGGTTGTGCAAATGGTCAAAATCTATTTTTTATAGTGTCTCACAAGTGTCACAAATATTCCATGTTAATCACATTTGTGTCACTCTTTGATCATCAAGGGTACCTGTAACCTATCAAAATAGATATTTCACCTACAAAAAACCCACAAACCACATCAAATCCAAAAAAGAAAGATGCATGAATGGGGAGTTAGACTGACCCTCAGTGGTCACCCTCGAGAGTGAACTTACGACCGAGTGATGCACTACATTTCAGACTCCATGTAGTTCTTGGTGAGCGTGTGTAAGGATTGATGCCCTAGGATGCCCTAGTGTAAGTTGCACTTGATAGCAGAGCTAGATCTAAAGAATGTAACAATGTATAACGTGTGTGGATGGAATAGAATGAACTTCCCCTTCATATGTAGTGTATACAGAAAATGCAGTCCCCTTGTCCCTTAGATTAAATTCCAAATGGATTCTTTGAAGTGTTTTATGTGTCTTTTGAGCGCAAACTTAGGTGATAGTAATAATGCTTAGAGTTTGGTCCCTTATTTTGAACCCATAACTATGTATTTATATGATTCCCTTGTTTGAATTTCATAATTGACAACATGGAAGGTCGACTGATAAGTGAAAAAGGTTCCCAAAAGATAAAAGAGCCCTAAAAGGAGTGAGTAAGATGGAAAATGGGTAATGGGTGCCCATAGGGGACATGGGTGCCTGGGTGCTCATGTCTTATCTCGGTGCTGGTTTCTGAAGCCATAAAAGATAAATAAGTAAAATATCAATCTATGCTGCAGGGTGTAAAAGGCCAAATAGAAGAACAAGAAGCACAAGAAAGTGGCCAAAGACAAGTCATCAATTACTAGTTTTCTTGCTTAGTGAATCATATGAATGCTAATATGTTTTTTAGGACCTAAAAATGCATCAAAGAGCATGATTTATGTCTAAACTTGGTCTAGCAAGAAACAAAATGCAAATGCCAAATCATCTACAGAGGAAAAGTATAGAGGTGTAGTCAACGCTGCCCCAAAAAATGTTTGGTTGTAGGGAATCTTGATAGACTTTGGTATTCACTTTCAGTGGCCTACTATCATCTACTGTGATAACATGAGCACCATCTTGATTTTTTGAAATTAGATTCAACATCAATGGAAAAACACATAAATATCCATGTGCACTTCATTCGAGAGTTGATTCGTGATGACATCATCAACTTGCAGTATTGTCAGACTTCTGATCATGTTGCAAACATTTTCACCAAGCCCTTCACTAAGGAAAAGTTTCTTCACTTGTTGTATCTTATTGGGGTGAGGTTTGTTGTAGCCACCCATCTTCTTTGGTCTGTCTAGTCTTCTTCTCCTCTTCTTATTTTCCAGAGACATGTTGTTTGTACGTGAGTACCTTATCAATCCTTTAGTTATCAGGCCTCATTAACACATCTTTCTTAGTTTTCTAGGGAAGTTCTATTTCTGTTTTGAATTTCCATGACCTCTTCCTCATCTTCGATGAAGGGGGTGTTGGTGTATGTGACGTGCCTCATTGTCACTCGGTGTCTTATCCACCTTGTTTGATTAGTCATCTCACTTAACGAGATCATAGGCCAATAGGATTAATTAAGGTTTCATGTGTCCATGTGTCATGCACGGGAGTTACACAAAACTCTTATATATGTACCTTCTTATTTTGATCTATGAGAATGAGTAGACCTATTCTTTCATGCTTGATTTTTCTTTGCGATTCAATTTCTTGTTGATTACTTTGAGCATTCATGTCACCATTGGAAGTGCAACCTCTTCAATGTGCACGAGGTTTTGTATTGATCCTTACAGAACAATCTCATAGGCCTTGGTTAACTCCATGTTGGTCATACACCTATACTATCTTCACATGTCCCTCGGAGGCATTTCTCCTATTTTTCCACTTCCCCATAACGAATTCTTCATGTTTTGTTAAATGGCGGGCTCATTTATCTTCCTAGACCACTTTGGACCCATAGAAGACTCTAAATAAATCATTCAATCTACATGCCTACTATTATTATCATAGATGTATCAACCATGATACTAATAAATACTATAAATTATGACATGTTATACAAGACTTGATTGATGATGACAATATTACATTTGAGTTTTCTCCTAGTATTTATCCTCATGGTAGCCTATCCCTTTTGCCTCCTAGATGAGCGTACCCCTAGATGTCTTGTTGCTTCTGTGTCAATCTCTACATTTCATGCCAAACCATTAATTCCTTATCCCATTGACCCATTATTACCATTAAGGTGTTTATTCCACGCACATTTAAGACTTGATACTCTACCTTGATTTTGTGTTATGTCATCTATACCATCTTTCTGGATCTTGAGTTTACATCTGATTATCTTCCCACAAGTTTTTTTCCTGACACAGATGTCTCACTTAATATTTGACATATCTTGCTTCCTTGTACATAATAAATTTCTTAAAATGAAAAATCACACCAATATTTGCAAAAATAAAAATCGTGACCTTATCATCACTAAATATGTTAGCATTACACTTTATACATGTTATTTCTCGTATTATTATGACCAATAACATTATTTTATATAATTTTTACACGCGCGCAGTCATAAGGTATGTTTAGTTGATGAAATATATATGCATATTGATTCACAATGATGACACTAGGTTGGATCATTCCTAGTTGACCGATTTTTCCTAGGGGCATACTCTATACTTTTACACGTAACATTGTTTCATTGTAGTTACTTGTAATTTCCTCATTATTGCTCACTAATTTTACTCTATGCATGTTTTTTTTGGACTAATATGTCTAATCCATGTGTATTGTGTAGCTCTTGCTTTTTCAGATCTTGGATCACTTATTTGTTACTCATTACCTTGCTTGCTTGACTGTTTGGCTTATTTGCTTGCTCATGTGTTGTTGGTTGTATAGAAACCAAGTGCCTCTACTTTGTGTGTGATATTATGATGTCCCTTGTTTGTGGCTTTTGTATCCTATTGCTCATGTCTACTTATGTGGTTAACACTCTTATGTCCATTGTTTTGACTTCTTAGTATTTTGTGTGACTAACACCTTTGTCAGTGTTTGTGTACTTGTCTGGTGTATTACTTGCATGCTTATTTTATTTTGTATGTCACTATATGCCTTCTTTATTTCTCACTTGTTTAAGTTATTTCTCACTCATATGCTAGATTATTAGTGTGCGATTATTTCATTCCATGATTGTTTACGTGTATACAAGCTTACCCATATGATTTTTTGCCACTTAGTTTGTTTGATTACTATTATTGCTTATTGCATGTTTAAATTGTCTTGTGTTCCATGCTATCTATAATGAACAACCCCTTAATTTTGTAGATATAGGACCCCTACGATGGCCACCACCCTCCATGTTATCCAACACATATAATCAGAATATATCTGACATGGGTACACATCATTATGTTACAACGAGAGCTCAAATTGTATATCTCACTAGCCTCAAAAGAGGGGGAATTCAATTTCATTTTTACATAGTTACAGGAAATACTATAGAATCATAAATAGGCTAGAAGAAGTTATAGATACACTAGAACATGAATAAATATAAAACAAGAACAATGTGACCCTGGGGAGAACCATATGAGAGACAACATTATGGTATGTTATTGTCAAAAAAGGGATGATTCTATTCTAGGGGAATTTTTTTTCAGAAATATAGATTCTAATTTGATTATGTATCAATTATGGGGATTTTGGTATAACTTTAAAATTCATAGGCTTGATCCATGATAAAATTACTACACTTCAGATCGGTTGTCAGAGACTTTAGTTGTTCTTCAACACTGTGTAGTTACATGCTTCTACACTTACATGGTATGTGTACACACTCAAATCTGGAAATTTAACATTTGACACTACTGATATTAACATCACACACTTGTAAAGACAAATACACCCTTATCGCTCTTGCTTAGCGCACCTCGAGAGCACTCTAAGCACTTGCTGATCTTTGCACACCTCATTTTCATCAATATCTGAAGTTTAATTTTATAAAATACATCTAGAAACATCCATGCTTAGGCCCATAAATTCAAAAAACCTTTTTCTCTCTCTGGTCCAAATACTTCGATTTCAGTAGGTTTTGTAAAATGTCAATACTAACCCTATTATATAGTTTTGGACCAACATGTTTTGAACTAATTCTTTCAATTCTATAACATTATTATGAACAAATAAACCCCATTGGTGGGCCTTTCATGGCATAAAAACCTTTAAAAGAATATATAAGCAAGTAAATCATACCTTATTTAGAAACCTATCACTTTAAGAACTCCTCGTGTAAAAGTAAGCACTAACGACACTCATAACTCCCTAAACTATGAAATAACTGATCAGGGGATCATTTTTGAAAAAGTTCCCTAAATATCCCTAAATGGTGTTGGTGCAGAAGATCATCTCGAGAGCTTTCCAACGACTGTGAGAACGTGACAAACGGACATCGGGAGCTCTAGATATGTCTGGTCAAAGTTTGGTCAACAGGAAAGTCAACTCTAGTCAATTGGTCAATCATGGACCAATCGCACTGCGACACGTGGTGAAAAGGCAAAAGAGAGTTGTTTGTTGGTTTTCGATCACTGGTCTTCGACGAGCGTAAAAAAAAAAGGTGCACGGGAACAAGAGGCTCAACTTTTATTACGGAGGGGAGCCCAGCCGTCGTGTGGACTATGGTATTATTGCCGATGTGGTGGGTCCACAAGCTGGCTTGCCACCACTCGTCGAATTCACTCGATTTTCCTATTGAGGGTCGACAAGTGGTATTTATTGCCATATTTCATTTGGAATGTCATTACATTACATGGGTCGAAATTATATCCAAAATTATATTACATTTTCCTTATCTAAATGTCCACGCATTATATTTTGCCTTGATTTTGGTGCCTAAAAATAACCACAATCTTGCACCCTACACATGAGCCAACTAATGCACCTCATTCCATGGCTAAGGTGGCTCTTAAGCCACTTAAACAATGCACCCACCTTCTATTTAAAACCTATTCCAAGATTCTATGTGCCCAATGTGGGATAAAACTCTTAAAATGCACCTAAGGAGAAGGAAGAGGAGATATGGGGGGGATTTGAACCATGGTCTCCATGAAAAAAGATAAGGGCTTTGACCACCACGCCACTTGTTGAGAAACAATATAATAGGAGCTATATTGTATTTGAATAGCATTGAGACAGGTTTGCGCAAGCAACATAAGGAGGCAGTTTCAGAAAACGCCATTTTTGAAGGTCTTGCACTCAGATTGGGACCTTGGAGTAAAAATATGAAATGTAGAGAAATTCTAAGACAATTCCAACGATATAATATTTGATATTTTATGTTGAGTTTTAACCTGTTTTTGGAAGCTTTGAATGCATATTTTAACAGGGATCTTCAAGACAGCTAGTTGGAAATCACGGATTTCAATGCACTTATGGTCTGAATTGTGACTTGGTGTAAACATGAAAAGTGTTCAGAATTTAGATATCTTATCTCAGATATACAATTTTATTTTCATATAATTTTTTTAAATATCCATTTTTAGGTGTTTTTATAGCACAGATGCAAGGAGATCACATTGTGAAAACACTGTAGGAGCCACAGATCGTTCTTGGGACAGTTTCTGCTATTTTTCAGAGTTCTTGGGACATTGATAAGCTCATTTTCAGGTTGTGATTCATTATTGGTTGTTTGTAAGAGTTATTGTACTTGCATTTCAATATTATTAATGGATCGGTTCAATCTGAACCCAGGGACGTAGGAATTTCCGAACCCCGTAAACAATCTTGTTTGTTATTTGAATGTTTTCAAGTTTTTTGATTATTTATTTGCTACACAAGTTTTCCACACTTCTATGGATGCATAATAATCAAAATTTAATCAATTTTTGGAATTTAGAATACTTAAAATTGGTTAAAAAAATCACGATCTTTGAAAAACTTTAAAAGTGAAAAAAATACAACACACATTTTCAGATCAAGTTTGGTAAGGAGTAGTTTGGTTGCCGGATTAGCTTCTAATTATGTTTGAAAATTTGGCTTCAGTTTCAATATTGATTTCAGTATTCAGTGTGAAGACATTTTGGGGCTTGTTAATCTTCTTTTGCAGTGTGCAGTTTTGGAAGTACAGGTTGTGTTTGGAGGAACTGGGAATCATGGGCAAGTCATCCAAACAGGAGCAACTGGATGAGCTTGAAGCCATAAACTAGCCGATGCAACAAGAAAATTATTTCTTGAGAGATAAATTTTATTCCTTGGAAGAGGAAATAGTGCGGTTAAAATCTGAGCCACAATCCTCTATAGCCAAGAAAGAGGAGTATGTCAACAAGATGCTTGAAGAGAGCAAGAAGTTGATGGGCTTTGTTAAAGAGTTGCAGGAAGAAATACAGATCAAGGATGACCTCTTGGAAAAGCTGCAACAAGGTGAACATAAGAAGGAAATGCCTTCCAAATTAGATGCAGGTACTATGACAGAATGCACTGTAAGTTGTTCACATTTTAATTCTTCCTCTCATTCAATTTCAGATATTCCTTTGGGTCAGTTTGAAAAACATACTAAGGGAATTGGGTCTAAGCTAATGGTTAAGATGGGATTTAACGGAAAAGGCCTTGGTAAAAATGGACAAGGTCATGCTAACCCAGTACAGGTAGAGGATCAACCTCGGTTTTCAGGATTGGGTTATTCTAGTGGGAAAAGGGAAATTGGAGAAAGTTCCAAACAGCTGAAGGAAGACAAGCTTCCAACAGCCAAGAATCTACACCACTAGAATTACAGGATTCTGCCATCAGGAGGAACAATGAAAGGTGTAAGAAAACAGGTAAAAGAGGTAATCAAATTCCACCTCCTTCCACTTACACTAAAAATAGCTTCACTAAGGGAAAATCAAATCCTAAAACTTCTAATACACTCTTTCAGTTGGAACAATATAGCTTTGGTAGGCAGAAATATGCTTTCCCTTGCACATTTTGTGAAGGTACTAATCATTCTGTTGCATATTGTTGGAAGAGGAAATTTTTGATTAAGAAGTTAATGCCTTTTGTGAATGATAAGGCAGGTGCTAAAAACCAATCTCACCAAGGAAAGGCGAGAAATGGCAAGAATGTTACCTCTCCTACATAGGGGAATCATACTCGTAGACAGAGTTCTGAGAATGGTAAAATGGGTAAGACTCCTAAAAACAGGGAAGTTAAATTTTGTTCCCATTGTTAATAGGAATGGTCATGATGTTAAGGTTTGTTGGTTTGTTCCTAAACAACAAAATTGGAAAGTTGTTAAAAAGAACAGTATTGTAAAACCAACAGTGCTAAACCTAACTAAAACTCATTATGGTACTGGGAAGGTAAAACAACCAAAACAGAAAAAACCAAGTGATTGGTTTGGAAAAACACTCCTCAACTTTATATTTGCACTACAGTAAATTGTTGATAGTAGGCAAGCAAAATGTATTTTAGAGCTATATTTTAGGGATTCCTGTTGATTGATAAGGATTTGTTCCTAAGTTGATCATTTAAGCTTTGAAAATGAATGGAAACAGCTGAAGAGAAGATTTGAGTGATAGGTTCATCATACTCATGTTTTGTTTTCTCATATTGGTTGGTAGTTCCATTATTTGAAAACACTATGCAGGGATAGGCATCAGTAGCATGTCTAAATTTGAAACTTGCAGTTGTATCAGCATAATCACAAAGTGTCAGTTGAACACTAGCTTCCGTTATAGATGGGTGTTATTATCTGACTTATTATTTATGATGGTGATACAGTTCTTTTGGCATATTCATGTTGATTCAGTTGTTGACTATAGCTATTTTTGGGGGTTGATAGTCTATTATATTCTGATAGTGAATACTTGCAGTTTTTACAGTTTTAGATGGGCAGTGGGCACTAGCCTAATTGTGGGTAGTTTAGATGTATGTTGTATACTGATCTGTGTTATGGAATTGTAATTTTTGGTAATCGGCACGTATCACAAAGTGACAGTTGAACACTAGTTTTTCCATAATAAAATGGGTGTTATTATCTGGTCAGTTATTTGTGATGGCATTACAGTGGGGTATGACAGTTCACAGTTGTGCGTAGAGTTGACAGGGTTGCAGCGTTTCAGTTGAACACTAGCTTAATTGGGTGTTATTATCTGATCGGTTATGTGACTAGCCAATCAAATATTTGCATTTATTTAACCTATAATGTTATTTTGGGTTCTTGTATGTGTTT
Source organism: Taxus chinensis (assembly GCA_019776745.2). Lineage (NCBI taxonomy): Eukaryota > Viridiplantae > Streptophyta > Pinopsida > Cupressales > Taxaceae > Taxus > Taxus chinensis. Next base: position 776,526,693 of record CM034146.1, read on the forward strand.
GTGCAATGCAGGAAGAGATGGCATGTTTTTGTGGGTTGATACACAACTTTTTGTGGACAAAAAGCCTTTCTCAGTGGGGAGGTGTGATCAGGGGATCATTTTTCTCAAAAAGTTCCCTAAACATCCCTAAATGGTGTTAGTGCAGAATATCATCTGAGATATTTATAACGACTGTAAGAACGCGACAAACGGACATCGGGAGCTCTAGTTATGTCTGGTCAAAGTTTGGTCAATGGGAAAGTCAACTCTAGTCAACTGGTCAATAATGGACCAATCGCTTTTGCGACACATGGCGAAAAGGCAAAAGGGAGTTGTTTGTTGGTTTTCGATCACTGGTCTTCGATGAGCGTAAAAATGGTTCACGGGAACAAGAGGCTCAACTTTTATTACGGAAGGGGAGCCCGGCCGCCGGGTGGACTATGGTATTATTGCCGACATGGTGGGTCCACAAGCCACCACGTGGCTTGCCACCACTCGTGAGCTAAATTCGCTTGATTTACCTATCGAGGGTCGAAAAGTGGTATTTATTGCCATATTTCATTTGGAATGTCATTATATTTCTTGGGTCGAAATTATATTATCTTGGTAAATCCACTTTCCAAATCCATATTACATTGATCCACGCGTTATATTTGGTTTAACCTCCAAGCATTATTCAAGGAAAACCTCCAAAAAAATATTGTCTATACATAGCCATGCGCATCCTTATCCAACCAGAAAATGAACCCACATTCCAAGCGGCTAAAATGGTTCACAAGCCAATACAAAACACCCCCTTTGCATTATTAAATACCTCCCTTCATCCATGGGCACCCACAATGTGGGATAAACCTCTTGAAATCCGCCTAAGGAGAAGGAAGTTGAGATATGGTGGGGATTTGAACCGTGGTCTCCATGGTAAAAGATAAAGGCTTTGACCGCCTTGCCACTTATTGGGAAACATTATATTAGGAGTGTTATTGTATTTGAAGAGGGCAGGTCTGTGTAAAAGCCAAGAGGAGGCAGTTTTAGAAAACGCCATTTCCTGGAGGGCCTTACACTCAGATTGGGCACTCGGAGTAAAAATAAATGAAATGAAGGAAATTCTGAGAAGATTCCAATGATGTAAGATTTGATATTTTATGTTGAGTTTTAACCTATTTTTGGAAGCTTTGAATGCATATTTTAACAGGGATCTACAAGAAACTAGTTGGAAAACAGGAATTTCAATGCACTTCTGGTCACGAATAGTGACTTGGTGTAAACATGAAAAATGTTCAGAATTCAAAGATGATCTCAGATATATGATTTTTTTTCATAGAATGTTTTTAAATCTCCATTTGTAGGTGTTTCCCTAACACAGTTGTAGGGAGATCACATTGTGAAAACACTGTAGGAGCCACAGATTATTCTTGGGACAGTTTCTGCTATTTTTCAGAGTTCTTGGGACATTGACAAGCTCATTTCACAGGTTGTGATTTATTATTGGTTGTTTGTAAGAGTTATTGTACTAGAATTTCAATATTATTAATGGATCGGTTCAATCTGAACCCGGGGACGTAGGAATTTCCGAACTAAAGGAGTTAAATGAAAATATTTGTTTGTTATCTGAATGTTTTCAGTTTTTCTGATTATTTATTTGCTACACAAGTTTTCCGCACTTCTATGGATGCATAATAATCAGAATTTAATCAATTTTTGGAATTTAGAATACTTAAAATTGGTTAAGAAAATCACGATCTTTGAAAAACACTATTGATAAAGTGAAAAAAATACAACACACGTTTTTAGATCAATAACTCATGCACATCCATTAATGGAACACCATCTACTGGTATACAATATCCTTCTAAGTCCATGAATCTTCATCTTCATTGTACAAGAAAACAAAGTGACCCTTCCCAAGCATTTGAGCAAGTGTTAAACTCAAGCAAAGTATTGTCAAATCACAATTGTCAAGTCTGAATATACTACGATAGAATCACAAGTCAGGAGATTTGAATAAATGAATGTTAAATCTAAATATGCAATAGCGCTATGATATAAACAATTAATTATGGATTTGAATTTACAGTGATGTCGAAGGTGTGCAGAGCTGAAAAACTAGTGGAACAAAGTGGCCGTGTGTCACAATAAGACCCAGAAAATTGCAGATGTGTTGGAAATTTCAAGAATCAAGGTTTCTATGCAAGGTCAAGGGCACCTAGGGTGTCAGAGACCTATTCTAGGCACCTGTGACTGCTCAGAAGGTACAAAACCCAATTTTGCAGGGTCACACGATGTCACTGCTTATCACCTTTGATTGCATGTATGTTGTTGGACTTCATTATTATTCACACAAACCTACAATAAGAAAGAAGCACCTGTAAAACCCCTAAAATACATCAAACCCTAAAAAAGAAAGATGCAAAAAATGGGAGGCCAAACTATCCTCAATTGTCAACAAAACTGAACTTATGACCAAACACCTCACTACATTGCAGACCACAGGTAGTTCTATGTGTGTGTATAAAGAAATTGTGCCCTAGGTGGCTCTTGTACACGTCGCACTTGATAGAGAGCATTACCTAGATGTAGAAAATGTAAATAGATGTGTGCATGAAAGAATAGCCTTCCCCTCATATTAAATATATGTAGAAAAATGTGGTCCTTTACCCTTATGTGGATGCTTGAATGCTCTTGTAATGACCTTTGGATGCAACCTTGGGTGGAGATAGTATATTCTTAGTTCTTGGTCCTTATTATGATCACATAACTTTGTATTTATATTATTCCCTTTGTTGAATTTCATAATTAATCACTAAAATGTCGATTAGTAAGAAAATAAGATGTCCAAACAGCTAGAAAAGACCCAAAAGATGTGAGCAAAGTATAAAGAGGTCGGGGGCACCCATAGGGGATGGGGGTGCCTGGGTGCTAGCACCTTGGTTGGGCGCTGGTGTCTAGAGTGAGAAATGTCAAAGTCTTAAAAGGAAGACTTGGCTAGAAGGAGTTTAAGACCAAAAAAGGAAACATAGAGTGAGCAAAGGTGGCCAAAAATAATGATCGATTAGTACTCTTCTCACTTAGGAATCATATGAATAATAGTATGTGATTAGGACTAGATAGATACCTAAAGTTCATGATTTAGAGTCTACAAGAATGATGTGTGGTTTGAGCCCTTTTTAGATTTAGTGATGACATCAATGGTGCACAGGGCTTCCCACAACCCATCTAACTTTGTTTTTCAAGAAATCCTTCATGCACTACAAGGGTTTTTAGGGTTTGAGTAGAGTTTACATTGTCATTATGAAGGTGATCGAAAAATATTGACACACAATGACACATATTTCTAGGTAAGTAAAGCATTTAGGAAGTTAATGACCCAAATTGCAAGTAGGTCTAAGACCATACATAAGGGTCGGGACCATAGGGATGTTTTGGAATAAGTTTTATAATTTTGATAAGGATTAGTTTCAGGTTACTAGTTTCAACAATAAAGCATTTCCAATTCTAGATTAGTCTATTCTTGTACTCATACCACTCAGACTCTTCCAGATCCACACAAAATTAGATCTTTCCCTTTTGTTTTGATAATTTCTAGATCAATCGTCACTTTGAAAAGTGTTATTTTGATTTGTACAATTAATGTTGGAAGTTAATTAAATCAAAATACATGTTTGTAACATTATTCATCCTTTTTATGTATGTTAATTAAAACACTCTAAAACTTAAAAGGGGTGAGATTCACTTCCCAAAAAATTGAAATCATTTGGTGAACCCGACCCTCTCTAAATCGAATACCGTAGTCTTAACCCTAGTGACCTCAGGGTTTCATTATTTGGTTGTGGTATTCAATATTTTTTATTCATCATGGTCCATGCCATAGTTTATTAAGTCTCCTTGTATCATTTAATTCACCCAACATGTAGAGATACTCTCAAAACTCTTGTGCACAACATCAATCTCTCTAATGATATAACACCTTCCCATGTGAATTCAATCTCGAGTCGTATTTCATCTTTGTCCATTAGTAATGATGACACATTCCACATGAATATATTAGAGTGTACTCAAGCTTTACACCGTGCTTTCCAAGATAAAATTCAATCTATGAATATTACCATTGCATCTCTCAAGGATAAGATATAATATCTTAAGGATACTTCCAATGCACATATTACTTTTCCTTTTATGCATCACAACGTTTCTAAGGCCAAAAATTTACAATGTGATATGAGTTTTATGTATGCTACATGTGCTTCATACAAGTGAGGCTAAAATCCTACACAGAGGCAATAATGTGTATGTTCCACAAGATAAACCTATCCAGTTTGACAAGAATGCTACACAACATGATATCCTATATGAGTTACTAGATAAGAGGTTAATTACTTTTTTGCCTACTCATTACCCCCCTCAAATATTGGATTATAAAATTCAAAGGTCAGACATTTTGTAGTTATCTTAGAATTAATGAACATTGTGACAATGATTGCTATGTTTTACATCAAAAATTAAAAAAACTTTTTCGTAAGGGCTTTATTTCATTTGCCAAACAATATTTTACTATGCCTTCATCTCCAATTTGTAAATCTCAATGGAGTCCTAAAGTTTATCCATCCATGTCTAGTGCACATAATGTAATATCAAATGTTGCAACTTCTTCAATAATATAAGAGCCACCTATTCAAGAAAAGGATAAAAATGACATACCTCTTTCAAAAGCACCAATTTTAGTTGAAGACTTACATCCTACGATTTTACAAACTACCACGAAATCATCACCAATCAAACATGACAAATTACACAATCCCTCAGAGCACATAAATCATACAATAGAAAATATCAAGGTTAGCACCATATTACCAACACGTATCCATGTGCACACAGATTAACTGAGTGAATGATCATGATTGTGATAGAAAAAATGATGAACAAATTGATATGCTAACTAATTCTTCTATGATGTATCTCCTTCTCCACATTAGGCTATTATATATTCTAATCCACCTACCAATATCAAATGTAATAACAATATAAATGATTACACATGTTATTAGCAAGAAAACATATATTATAGACTCTCACAAATTAAGTATCGATGAATTACTTGATGATCTATGGATCTCTACAGGCATGGGTAAACATAGGCTAAATCCCAATTATGTCTCTCAAATATCCATTATGTGACTTCTTCTTTAATACTCAATGGACATCCTACTCTCCTACTCTTTCCACATTTATGTCTATGGTTACTCCTATAGTTAATTTAATCTAATTTAAATTAAATCTTAATTCATAGTAACTATTGTAAATAATGATATACAAGTGATAAACTACAATAAGATGCAAACAATAAACATTCAAATATATAAAACCTTGAGCAAATGAAACAGGGAAGATGACTTAGATGATTTCATGTAACCTAGAGGTGATCTGGACTGAGCAACTACAGGAATAGATTGACATAAGTGTCGTCAAGGATCATCAAGGGTTCTAGAACTTAGAACTATACAGGACATAATTTCCCACGGGAGGAAAAGGGCACTTGGCCTTTAGTGAATGAACTAGGCACTAGTGTCCACTCAAATACTCAGGTTTTGGTATTTTTTGGGGTGGAGGAGCTTCGATGTTGGTCTTCTTTGGTCACTTTAGTTTTGCTACAATGTCACCATTAGTACATATAACCAGAAAAATAGATAACTAGTTACACATTGCGCACAAACCACATAAAACCTAATAAAGAAGATGCAGAATAAGTGTTAAAATGTGACCAAGAAGTGCAAGACACCCAAAAGAGTAAGAATAAGATAAAGAAGGTCAAAAGCACCCAGGAGGGACAAGAGAACTTGGGTGCTTCTTTCCTAATTGGGGTCTAGTGTCTAAGGCCATAAAAGATAAATCAGTCAAGTTCCGGCAAGGCTGTAAGATGTGTAAGACCATCAAGAATGCAAGAGATAAAACAAAGAGGCCAAAAAGAGTTGTCAACCACTAGTTTTCTTTCTTAGGAATAATGTATACATTAGTATGCTTTAGGACCTAGAAATGTACCCAAGTGCATAGATTTTATGCCTACAATAGTCACACGGGCTCCTACATGTATGTTTCTAATGCTTCCAATATTCCCATATTGCATCTATTGATTACATTGAGTGTTGTATATATCCCTCTGTTGCTTAAGGTTGGTATTGACGAGCCTCCTACCACTACATATGTTAAACATCTCTTGAATTACACATTGATCCTTATGTTTTCATGTACTCTTGCCATTATTTCCAACAATCTCAATGTTCTACCTATTTTAGCTACTCATAATGAACACACTCTTATTGTTTATACCATTACACTTACTACTTATGTAGTTTGGATCTTAGACTCTATAAGGTTCTTCCTTCACTCTGTTGACACTATTTTGTGGTATTTCCTGATGACACACTTTGTTTATAGGTTCAACTTGACTGTTGAGGGAGCTCTCTACACCCAAACGTCACTTTACACACACACACATTGGGGGAAACCTTGTTTCTCGTCTTTCGTTGCATGCTCTATATCAACACTGAAATATTTCTAAAATATAAAAATATTCAAACATTTGTAAAAATAAAAAGTCGTGACTCTTTAGATGGCATACATTGCTTACAATTGACATTATACATGTTGTTTATCCCTTTGGTTTGATAGATAACATTTATTCTTTACACACATTGTTCAAGTGGTATATTAACAATGATGCAAGACATACAAAAAACAATACATGATGACAGGTATTAGACTTCTCTTTACCCAGATTTTTAACCTCTGAGGGCATATGCTTTCACATATTATCTCCAGGTGTTATGTTTCCATTATAGTTCCTTTATTTCATCATTACGTTTGATTATATATATATATATATATATATATATATATATATATATATATAGTGTGTGTGTGTGTGTGTGTATTTGTTATCTTTTGAACTAATAGGACTAACATAGGTGTCTTATGCATCACGTATAGTTATTGCTTTACTAGCTCCTTTCTATCATATGTTATGCATTTAGATACACTTGTTGGTCATGCATGCCTGTTAGTTGTGTTTGTATGCTTAGTTTCTACTCTGATTGTGGTCTAAGGTCCTTGTTTTTCTTACAACACCATGGGTGTCTCGTGTTCATGATATTAGGCCTTGTGTTTGGTTTTGTATTTCTTTTTTTGTAGGCTTAAGGGTTTTGATTGTCTTATGACATCATGGGTATCCAATGTTTATAGCCATTTCACCTTTCATGTGACATTGTTTGACATAATTGCACTTGTTTCTATAGTGTATGCACTTGTTTTTTACTAACACATGGTTTTGTATAGTTTTAATTATTGTTTTGTTGCATTAACAATGTTGCGGTTATCATGCTTCTTATTATTGGTGCTCTTATTTTGCACTATGGTTTCTATCATGCACATCCCCCTTATAGATAAAGTTTCTTCTTGTTGGCCACCACATCAATTTTTTTGAGGTTACACAAAGGTTCTTATCTACTCAATCATGGCTATACATCTTTTCTTTTGAGCTGCACACTCACATTATTCATCTCATACACCTCAAAAGAGGGGGAAAACATACAAGGTTTATTCTACATTTTCAGAAGACAAAGGCATTCTTTGGGTATATACATACGCGTTAAGTAGATAGAAATACCTCAGAAACAAAAAATTAGCAAATTATGCACATGTTCAAAAACTTACACCCAAGTCAAGACCGTACGGATGGTTCTGACCCTATTATATAATCAATCCCAAGGGGAATATTCTTTATATCTTTCAACAGTCTCAGGTTTTTCATCATTGGCACACATTTTTCAAATGGTTTCATACTCAAATTGACTCAATATGGCACATATTCAAGGGGTATGAAGTATTTCATTCTCTCTTTTTCTACCGTACTCAGTATCACTTCCATTTTTAGACATATTGTGGGCATGGGTTTCCTTTCTCCATTCAAATTTCAACATGCAATCAATTCTTCTAAGTTTTAACTAGGTTGTGCAACACATGAGAAGAATATGGGGGCACTTATTTCTCTTTTTTAATGTGTGTCCTAATTTATCGAATTCATCTTATATTTGCTTGCAGCGGTATGGTCCGTGGGTTTATGGAAGGTGTCAAAGTGGCTAAGTTATTCATGGGCAGACTTTCCCATCCTCTCACTTAAGGGGAAGATAACAAATTTGTTGAATGAATTTGATATGTAGTCTTCTTCATTTGTGGGGTGCTTTAGATCCTCGTCTTTTTAGTTCTTCTCTTTGGCATTCATGTGTTGGATTGGTACACCTAATGCATTGACATATCCTCAACATAAATTAAGGACTGATCACCCCCAATTTTTAATCAAATTTCAAATAATTCAAAATATTCAAGGCATAAGAACGGGAGCACATTCCCTTCATAAAACAAACATGTGTATTATTTCCATGTTTTACATCTATATTGGAATTTCTTGTTATAGATTTCACTACATTACTTTCATTAATTTTGATTTATATTTCAATTTCCTATCTTGAGCATTGACTATATTATGTGTTACAAATTTCATTTGGAAGCATGCCCATACAAACACAATGAGATGCTACAAAATAAAGTTATTGCAAGCAAAGACAAAGTATGTCTACACATTCAAGTATCTTTTCCTTTAAGCATGTAATTTAATTTCATACTTAAAGGGCGAAATGTAGACACTCAAATTTGGTAATTTATCTTTCTACACTACCAATCTTGGCACTACACACTTGTATAGACAAATACACCCTCCTCACTTTTTCTTATCGCACCTCGATAACACTCCAAACACTTGTTTATCATTACATTCCTCTCTATTGTCACTCTCTAAAGTCTAAATACGTAAAATACATCTAGAAACATCCATGGTTGGGCCCATAAAGTTAAAAACACACTTTTCTCTCTTCGGTCCAAAAACGTCATTTTCAGACGGTTTTGTAAAATGCCAATACCGACCCTATTGTACAATTTTGGATCAAAATGTTTTAAAATAATTATTTCAATTCTATAATATTCTTACAAACAAATATACCCCCTTGGTCAACCTTTCATGACATAACAACCTTTAGAAGCATATATAATCAAGTAAATCATACCTCATTTAAAAATCTAGCACTATAAGAATTCCTCATGTAAAAGTAAGCACTAAAGGTACTCAAAACACCCTAAACTACAAAATAACTCATACACATCCATTATGAAAACACCCTTTACTTGTCTGAAGTATCCTTATGGGTATAGGAGTCTCCATCTTTATCCTACAAGAAAACAAAGTGACCCTTCCTAAGTGTTTGATCAAATGTGAAACTTAAGCAAAGTATTTTCAAAACACGATTGCCAAGTCTTATTATACTATGATAGATATCACATGGTAGGAGAACAACATGGGTTTGATCCCTATTTAGAATAGTGTTGATATTGGTAGTGCATAGGGGTTCCTACAACCCATCTAACATTGTTTTGCAGGAACTCCTTACACTATAAGGATCTTTAGGGTTTGAGCAGAGTTTATAGAGCCATTATGAAGGTAAGCGAAGAAGACCAACACATAGAAACACACATTTCCAAGTAGATGAAACACTTAAGGAGTTATAAAGACCCAAATTCCAAGCAGGTTTAAGAACGTACATAAAGGTCATGACCGTATAAATGCTTTGGACTAAGTTGTATGGTTTTAACTAGGCTCAGTTTCAGGCTATAATTTAAACAACAAAGCATTTCCAATTCTAGATCAGCATGTTCTTGCACTAAGTCCATTCACACTCTTCCAGTTCCACATAGAATTAACTAAGTGCACTCTTTCCTTTTTTTTTTTAGTAATTGTTAGATCAATCATCAATTTGAAAAAAAATAAAATTATTTGTGCAATTAATGTTTGAAGTTAATTAAATCAGAATATCCACCTGTAACATTATTCATCCTTTTTATGTATATTAATTAAAACATTCCAAACCTTCAAAAGGGTGAGATTCACCACGCCAAAAAACTATAATCGACATGGGGGCACATGCCTTCCTTTTCTCCGTTGACAGGAATGTAAATTTTATACTCGCATTGAGCATCGCAAGGTGGGACATAAGATAGCCATTCCCTTTTGACTTGGTTTTAATTTACAGTTGGGACTAAATCCGCCTAGAGCAGTGTGGTCCATGGGCATGGGATTTTGTATACGCTCAAATTTGGTAATTTACCATTTGACATTGTTTGTTTTGACAATGCACTCTTGTTAAGACAAAACACACTCTTTTCTATCCTTGCTCTATAAATACCGAGGTGTCTTGTTAATAGATTATGAAAGTTCAATACATAAAAATCCATAGAAAAACTCTACCTAGTAGGATTCAAATTTCAAATTTCATGTTTTTCAACCTTGTTTAGAAATATCCAATTTTTTTTTCCTTATGGAATTCAATCCTATTTAGCTTGTATGGTTTTGAACTAACAATATCTTCCATTTTATTTTTTTTAATTTCATATTATTCATTAGGTCATTTTAATCCCTCTGAGTTGGCCTTTCAATGATAATTTACCTTCAAATCCCTATATAAGCAAGTTAAAACTCATCTCATTTGCTAACATGAATTTTCATGAACTCTTATTACAAAAAGTTAGTACTAAATATATCCAAGGTTCCTTAAACCTTTCCAAATCTCACACATAAATAATTAAGGTTACAATCACTATACGTCTTAAGCATTCTACATGTCAATGTATTAACGTCTCTCATTTGAAACCACTCAAACATCCCCATATCAAGTATTAACAAAAACCAAAACTCATTTTCAAGCCTTGTTAAGGAGGTTTCTCAATCATAATTGCATGCAATCATGTGTCACATGCTAGGTGGAGAACAACGCATGGTTTGAGGCCTCTTCAAAGTAGTGTTGATGTCAGGAATGTAATGATTGTACTTTAACACCTACTAATGTTTATTTTGTATGGTCTCTTACACATGGTTATGGTTTGAGATATTCTTAGAATATTCACAAGGTTTCATAACATGAGTGACAACTAGGACTTGATAACGACAAACATTTATAGGAAGGTGACAATATTAAGAAGTTGGAGAGAAATATTTAAGATAGATTCAAAATTGTATTAGTAGCGTGTAAAATCGTATGGATTGTCTTGAAAATTTTATACAGTCCTATACAAGGTTATTTTCTAGCCACAATTCTATATATGAATTTAGGTTTGAATCTCTGAGTTTCAGCAGTCCGCACACCTAAAACTTCTCAAATCCATCTATACTCATCTATGTGCACTCATTTTCTTATCTTTTTTTAGCATATAACATATAATATACATTAGTTACAAGAATTAATACTATGATTTTGATATTGCATAGTTATTTATGGAAGTTAATTAAATAGAATAACCTCATAATACCCTCCTATAGCTCCCTTTTACATCCTTGTAGCAATTTGGAGGTCATTTTTGGGCATCAAAAGCTCCCAATATCTTCCTAAAATAGTGTAGTATAGAAGAGAATTACATGAGATTTCCAATGCCCATTAGAACGTGTGAATTTGACATAGTATGCTCAAGTTTGTTGTTGGTCAAAGTTTGGGTCAAATTTTGGTCAACATGAAAGTGCAGGTCAAGTAGGACCCTGGTTCGTGTCTAGAACCTATTTTGCATTATTCAAGGTTTGATGAGGTAAAAAAATTGACTTTGATGTGCTTGGTTTGGTTTTCTCTAGTCTTCATTGAGTGTGTGCAAAAAAAGAGGGGGGTTCAACAGTGGGGTCCACTTTTATTTCGGAAGGGGACCCCGACCAGCCATGGTATTAGTGTAATTTTAATTTTTAAATAACACTATAGTTTTTATCACATTATTTTTGTTCCCTCTTGTGCTAACATGTGGCAGGTGAAGAGCTCGTTGATTTGATGATTTAGGAGAGGTCCACGTGGTGGGTCCTCAGGCCACCATGTGGCCTGCCACCACCACTCATTAAACTCATTATTAGCTTGGTTCTTATCCTCACTTGCCATATCAACCTACATGTAGCTTGGGCTTTCCAAAAAAACTGAAACAACTAACCAACTTTGCAATAGTCCTCTCAACACAACGGGGCCTTTCACACCAACCCTCAACTCATCAACGGTCACGTACAACTCGACGAGTTGTTATCACCATAAGTGGAAAAAATAAACATGGATGTGGCTAGAACCACATGATACATGGGCGTGTAAAGCATATGTAAAGGCTTAAAGTGTTTTCAATTTCAGGCATGTGAGATTTTTTTACCCATTCACACTCTAAAAAACATTCAATTAGAGGATTGACCCTATAACCTATGCCAAAATATAATGCACTCTTACCAATCCACCTACTACTTCAAAGTACTATAAAAAGAGGCAATTGGTATTTGAAGGGGAATGATAAACATACAGTTTCTTATTTGTAATGGGAAGTTTATATAAAAATGGTGATTTTAGGTCATTGTAGGGCCATGTTTAACTTCTGAGAGGGTATGGATTATTATTCAGAACTCGGAGACACTCCATATGGACCGACTATTTTCCCATTGTGATGTTCATTTTCCGTTAATAGAAGTGTTTTGTAGTTGCTTTCAATGGAGAACTAAGAGAAACTGAAAGTGCAAGTACTTCAGGAAGGTATAGGACCTTACCAGATGTAATATGAGTCCTTTGAAGGTTTGATGGTATAATTTTTTGCTTATTCCATTATGGTATTGTGAGTTTTTTAAACTATACTTACAATCAAATTTTAAGGGATCGGTTCGAATGAACCTAGAGAAGTAGCCAATTGGTGAACTTTGTAAACAATTTTCGTATTGTGTGTTCGTATGCATCTATTATTTTCTGATTGTTTGCATATTCAAATCAGATTTTAATTATTTAGATGTGATTATAACATTCTCGTAATGATTTCGAAAATCATATTTTGATCCTTTTGATCGTGTAAAATAGAAATGAATAATCATTTTAAATTTATAATTTTTTATTAAGTAGTTTTTGCACAGTTAAATCAATATTTTGGATTAGTTTTCTCAATTATTTAAATAGAGAAATTTAGATTTATTTAGTATTTGACTTTAAAATTATTTAATAATATGGGGCTAATATAGTTTACAGATCAAATTTTTGGTCTCAGAGCTGGTACAATGCTGGATAAGCTTATGTTATACATTTTCAATATCATATTTTTTCAGTGTTTTTTGATTCAGTTTGTGCAAACATTTGGGTTTTTTTGTGTTCAAAAATATTCCTACCTCTTCAACTTGAATTAATTAAAACAAGAGAATAGAAATATACTAACCTCAAAGGACGCAGGGTTTAGCGATACTTGTAGATGTGTATTGATGATGATCGATATTGCACTCCGTGAAAGATGTGTATAAGCTCCTTTTTCTGCGAAGAAACCTACGATCAAAAAACAATACACAAGATATGATTAATAAGATAAATAAGCAAGTTGCTTGGCAAAAAGATGATTACAGGAATCCAAAGGGCTTCCGTGAAGGATGTTAACTCACTATTTTAAATAATTAAGTGGATTAAAAACTGATAAACGATACATGTTATATGATAAATATTCAAACAATATTAAGCTTATACAAATATTGATTGAAGATAGATAAGAAAAATGATAAGAGATGAATCATAAATAGACTATGGCTCGAACTCAAGTTTGAAAGGTAGGCCCTGTTTTGCCTCGTATGCAACCCAAACAAGTTCATCTTCGATGAGAATGTAGTCGAAGTATGCTCACCAATAGTCTTCTATTACTTGACAGAGTTCGTGAGTGAATTCAAAAATGTTTTCCCAATTCTTCTACAGGAGCGCATTGAATAACACATAAGGTCAAATCATGCAAGATATACGTACTACTCCTAGTAGAAAGGATGTCGGATAATTGACAAAGAATGAATGTTGGTAATTTCATGTGAAGGACCACCATTTTCCATCTAAAAGTAATCCATGCTCAAGAATATATTAGAAGAAACCAGTTTTGATATGATAGATAAAATATACTTGATGAAAAAATGGATGAAATTATAGAAAGATAAAAGTGACAGGAATTGTTGGTGATTGGGCCAATCGCTAGCGATTATGGTGCTTTGTAATAAACTGATAAATTCAAATATCTGATGATTAAAATTTGATTTTACAGAATGTTAAATGTTCAGAGATGATGTAAAAGAGATGAATAAACAAGTAAGAGGTACCTAGAGGTTGATGTGGAGCTATAAGAAGCCTCAAACCTTGCAGAAGAATGATTTGTGATGGTTGATGAAAATCTACAGACTGATTGATAAAGAGCTAATTACAGGTGATCCAAAATTTCTCCAAGATGCTCAATGAAGAAAGATGACAATGCTTGATGTTGATTTTTATTGTCCAAAGTGTTGAATGATGATGTACATGAAGCTATTGAAACAGATTGCAAGCAAGAATTTGTGAACCGATGTTTAAAATCTTGGAGAAAGGCTGGACAACTAGCTTAAATAATCGCTGGTGATTACCTGAATTGCCTGTAATTTCAGTCTCGTTTGATTTTTTTCTCCATTCAAGATTCAAAATTTTCTCAGCATAGCCATGCCATTTTCTAGAGGAATTTGATCTTGAGCCAAATAACTTGTAAAGGTAACTCCATGAAAACACATTGAACCCGAGGTTCAGGACATGGCTTGACAAGGATTGATTGAATAACTCGTGCAAATGACTACAAAGAAATATTAAAAAAATCGATAGCCTTTGGATACACTTTCCGAATTAATGTGATATGGTATGGCATTACAGTTTATGCTTGTGGCTTTAGAAAATGCTCAATTTTTTTCCTGCTACCACCTTTTTTCATCACCAATTATAATGCTTCTTCTTATTACCATTGCAAGAAATTATCACATGATATTGATTCTATATTTCTCATTAAACACTCCTATTATGGAAATGAGCATAATATTTCTTTAAATGAGTAGAGAAAAAATGTTTTACAATCTTTTCTTTCAGAATTTTTGGGGTTTGATCCCTTGTTTTTATGATTTTTCATGACTTGAGTTAAGTTGCATTGAGAAGAGATTTAGTAACTAAATGGAATTTAAATCCTAGTTAGATTTCAAACAAAAAAAATTGGTGTTTTGTTTTGGGGTATGAGTTTTAATAACTTTGGGTGAGGTAACAATGCTAGAAATTGTGATAATGTTTCCTCATCCCATTTCCCACTCTCATGCCTTTAAAACTATTTTGAATATGACATGACTATTTACTTTGTAAGAATTGGAAATTTGGGATTGGTTATTAAGGATATTTTTATAGTTGCATATGAATTTCAACTTTTTGTGGGTCAAGTGTATAAAATTTTTGGAGAGTGGTACATCCCAAAAGTGTAACAATTTGAAAAAAATAAGCAATAGATTATACATAAAAATTATTGAACATAAAAGAGGTAATTTTTAGTCTCTCATTTTTCCATAATAAGTACATTAGACTCTTTAAATAAAATCACAACACAAAGGTTGAGTTGTCACACACAACTAAAAATGATAATGAAAACATAGACATGTCTAAGTAAAAAACTATCCTAGAGTTAACCAAACTCGAAGTGGGCCTAATAATTGTTCTTTATTCTCTACATGTGAAAATTAGGATCTAGGGTGGCTTGCAACTCAAGTTCACACCCAAATACACAAATATTAAATTTAGATGGTTTATTTTGGCCCCAAAAAATCTTCAAAATACCCTTAAACATCGTTAAGGATTAGAGCAACATATATCTATTTGAGATCTTTATTTTTCAATAAAGGGCTTGATTAACTTTTCATATCAAAATTTATGTCGTCCACAAGCTATACTCCTTCATCATTATCCTTTGGTTTGAAATAAGTCAACTCCTATGAGTTTTTCTGATTAAAATTATGCCATTTGTATTTATAAAGTTTTTAAAATTCCCATTATAAAATTGAAGTGTTATATGCTTATTCTAATCCTTCTCATTGTCAAAAAGTTATGTTGTAAATGGTTTTCCTGATATCCATTGTCTTCTTGTCCAAGACATGTGTTATCTTTTATTCCTTTATCCTTAGCACTTACCACTTCCAATCTATGTCTTTTTCTTCTTCCCTTTCATTATCCTCTCAGTGGACTACATATAAATAAGAAAATATAAAAACTAAATAAATATCAAAATTTTGTGGTACTAATTTACCTCATAAGTGTTGTCATTTTTCTTCTTCATGGTCTTGATTAGCCAATCTTATTATATTTCATCTTGTTATATGTTCCTAAAGAAAAATCCTCCTTTCTTAGATATACCATCATTATATATCCTTCATCAAATACCTTTATCCTTTTTGTCACATCTAATGTTGCCTTATAGTTGTCATTAATTTCTCATAACTTCCTACTTACTTCATCTTGCACATGTAATATGTGTTTTGAAAAGGGGTTTAAATCATCTCTAACTAGCTCTACAATTGGTAACTACACCAAACCTAAAATACCCTTAGATATTATACACTAACTAATGCCTTTAATATCTCCTTGCTTGTACAATGGCATAAAATTCAAAATCATATTTATAATATTTCTTATTTACCTATTTCAACTTATCATTCTAGTATGATATCATCCTCCCTTCATGATTCAATACTATACCAACACCCACATGTGAAGCATCATTACCTACCTCAACATGCCTTGTTAAAATATGGTAATGTTAAAACATGGGCGACTTTCACTTTCTTCTCCAACAATTGGAAACATTTTTTTGTTTCCCTTGTCCACATAAATTCTTTTCTCCTCATGTAATAGGTTATTGATGTCATAATATTACTAAAATTATTAATGAAGTTTTTGTAATAGGTTGTTAAACCATGGAAACTTCTTACCCATGATATACTTCTTGAAGTATGCCATTCAACAATCGCCTTTATATTTACTTCATCCATTCTTACACCATCTTCTGAAATGAAAGCCCCCAAAAATTCCATGTACTCTTCTACATATACTTGCGCTAATTCAAATTTTTGAAGTGATTTTCCTTTCTTAATAGTTCTAATATGAATCTCAAATGTTGTAAGTGACCTTGTTTACTCTTATTGAATATCAAAATATCATTAAAATAGATTATTAAAAACTTACCAATATAATCTCGTAGCATGGTGTTCATCATCCTTTGTAGCACTGTCACTTATCTCATTTACTTGAGAAGAATAAAATAAGTGTTCATGAATCCATAAAACAAAGTGCTCCGAAGGCTGAGTCTTCTGCTGCAAAAGGTTCTCAAAATGATAAAAAGAAAGGAAAGTCCCTTGTAGCCAGAGTTGCTCCTTCATCGATGTGGATTATAGATTCTAGTGCCTCACACCACATGGGTTCTTTGCATGTTGATTTCTCCAACATCAAACCTTGTGGAATGTCCCAAATCATGATGGGTAATGACACGACAATGTCATTTTCCAGTAGTGGATCGGTAGAGATGGATGGGGGAACATTCAACCAAGTGTTAAGTGTTCCTGATCTCTCTAGCAATCTCCTATCGGTTTACCAAATTACTCACCTTGGTGAAGGAATGCGAGTGGAATTTGGTCTTAACTTGGTGATTATTCGTGAGCTTAACAATGACACTACAGTGGCTGAGGGAAAGGCAGATCACCATTCATGGTTATATACCTTTTCCCACTTATGATTCTACACCCACTGCCTTGCTCACTTATGTAAATGAGGTTAGTAAGCTATGACATGAGCATTTTGGACATCTAAATTATTTCTACCTTAAACAATTGAGACAAAATGAAATGGTCAATGGGTTACCCCACGTCAGGTTTTCTAAGGGTCTTTGTGAGGGTCGTACCCTTGGAAAGCATCCTGAAAAGAAATTTGACAAAGGAAAATCCTGGAGAGCTACTCGTCCCTTGGATCTTGTTCACAGTGATATTTCTGGTCCATTTCCTTCTCCTTCATTTACTAGAGCTCTTTATGTGCCAACCTTCATTAATGAATTTTCACGATATACTTGGGTATATTTTCTTAATCTTAAGTCTGAAGTCTTTGAACATTTTTAGGACTTAAGGCTCTTGCTGAGAAACAGGTGGAATGGTCTATCAAGGTTCTTCGAACCGATAATGGAGGTGAATATGTAAACAATAGGTTCATGGATTTCTATACTTCTGAAGGGATTTATTTGCATTCGTTGCTTATAGCCCTTCACATAATAGAGTCATAGAAAGAAATAACCATACTCTTAAGGAGATGGCCACTTGTATGATTCACTTGAAGTCTCTTCCTCCATAGTATTGGGCCGAAGTAGTGAATTATGAAAATTACATTCAGAACCATGTTCCACACAAGGCAATAAGAGGAATGACACCCTTTGAAGCCTAGTTTGGATGCAAGCCTGATAGTGATCACTTTCGAGTCTTCAAATCCAAGGCTATGGCTCGGATTCCCAAGAAGAAACGTAAGGATTTGGAACCACAATCCAAACCTTGTATCTTTGTAGGGTATCCTAATGGCGTGAAGGGATATCGATTGATGAATCCTACTTCTCATGAGCTATATATCGAGATAAGTGTTAAGTTCGATGAGTCTTCTTCGACTTCTACTTCTCTACCTATTGAGGTTCTTCATCTCATTGATTCAGATTCTGACTCATCAGATGATGATGCTGTTGAGCGTTCCTGATCCTCCCGACCATCAAACCTTTGAGTCTTCTAATTCTAACAATAGTGATAACGAGGAATATGTCCCTTCTCACTCAAGTGAAGACTCTTCCGACTCTGAGCCTGATCCTCCTTGTCCTCTTTGGACCAGGAAAAATTTACAAAGTGTTGGAGATTTAGTTCGAGATACTTTGGATATGAGACGTACTCGCTTAGATTTCATCGGACCCCATTCTTTCTTCACCTCTACTTCTAATCCACAATATTTTTGGGAGGCTTCTGGTATTCCTGAGTGGGATTTTGCCATGGATGAGGAGTATTCCTCTCTCATGAAGATCGATACTTGGGATCTCACCCCTCTTCTGAAAGGGAAAAAATCATTCGGTGTAAGTGGGTGTTCCGAAAAAAGTATGGAGTAGATGGAGACGTCAAAAAGTTTAAAGCACGATTAGTAGCTAAGGGTTTATCCCAGATAGCTGGGGTTGATTATATTGAAACCTTTTCTTTGGTTGCGAAGATTACTTCTATTCGACTGACCCTAGCCATTGCCGTAGCGAACAGATGGAAAGTCTATCAAATAGACGTTAAGAGTGCCTTCCTTCATGGTGACCTAGAGGAAGAGATCTATATGGAACAATGGGATCGTGTCCAAATTCATGTAGGAGCCATATGAGCTGCATTAGAAAACAGCTAAATGGATTCTTCATTATGTTCTTGGCACTTATACTCATGGCATTCATTATCATGGAGGGGTAGATATCGACTTAATCGGGTTCACAGATTCTAATTGGGCCGGTGACTTAGATCATCAGAAATATACTTCTGGATACAGTTTCTCTCTTAGTTCGGGTCTTATTAATTGGTCTAGCAAGAAGCAGAATGTAATTGCAATATCATCTATAGAGGTAGAATACAGAGGAGCAATTAACATTGCCACATAAGCTATTTGGCTATAGGGTATTCTGACAGAGTTTGGAATCCACTTTCGGCAGCCTACCATTATCTACTATGATAACACGAGCACTATCTCTATTTGTAAAAATCCAGTTCAACATCAGCGGACGAAGCACATTGAGATCCATATGCACTTCATATGGTGGATTATTCATGATGGCATCATCGACATTTAGTACATTCAGATACCTGATCAGATTGTAGATTTATTTACCAAGCCCTTCACTGAGATGAAATTTCTTCACTTACAGTCTCTTCTCTGGGTGAGGTCTTCTGTAGCTACTCATCTTCTTCGGCCTAAGTGGTCCTTCTTTTCTTCTTCTTCTTCTAGGAAGATTATGTTTGTATATGGGCACCTTATCAGGCCTTTAGTTGTCGAGCCCCATTGACACATCTTTCTTAGTTGTTTAGGAGTGTCTTCTCTTTTTGTCTAACTCATCATAGCCACTACCCTAGCTTCAATGAAGGGAGGGTGTTGGTGTGAGTTATCCTATATGTCCTCCTCACATATTGGAGGGTCATCTCACATGGTTTAGGTTTAGGGTTTGCTATTGAGTCTTGCACTAGGGTTACTCAGCACCCTATGTGTACCCTTTCGCTATTCATTTATGAGCATGTCAAGACACTCCGTTGTCTTTCTCTATGTGCAAGCTTTGTTTTGTTATGCAATATTGTTTAGTTATTGATCTATTCTTCTTGTGATTATGTTAGAGACATTACGATTCAACTAGAGTGCAACTTGATCATGGTGCACAATTTCCGATACAATCCATCAACTCTTTCATTTACTAACCCATTTATCGAGGGTTCCTGATAGTATACTTTTCTAGTTGTTGAACGTGATGATATCTTCTAGAAATATTTTCCCATATTTAGGGGTCCATGTCATGATGAGATCCTTGATGCTCATCAAGATATGGGAAAGGGTTGTTTTAATGCTTCTATTATTATATTTATAAATTATTATTTTTCTTTCCAACCATATCCTCCAACAAACAATTATAGATGTGGTTCTCCAAATTTGAAGTAGCGGGACAAAGAAAAGTCTACAGTCCCACCATGTGATATACTTGACAATGATAGGTAGCACAAAGTGGAAATTGAATTTCTAGAGAAGTTTAGAACATATTTAAAAGGTATATGTATAATGGATGAGAAGGTGATTGGTCTCTTCTTAAAATTGCAAACAAAGGGGGCACCATGATGGTCCATAAAATCCTCATTTTTTGAGATTGGATTATGTAAGAATATTTTCCTAATAACCCATCCATAGGAATGCATTAGCTTTTGGGAGGTCGTATTTAAACCAAATCCTCTACGTAGGGAAGGAGATGTCTACTCTAGAGGAGGAGGAGATGATGAAAATATATCCATCCTTTACATTGTATCTACCATATTTTCCCCCCATCCAGATCAACTGATCATGGTGATTTGAGAAATGAAAGGGTTTAAGAATGTCCAATAAATCCATTTTCTTATCAATCATATTTTGTGGGACCGATAAATAAATCTATCTTTCTTTAGATTGGTTAAAATAATCCCTCACATATGGTCCTTACATGTCAAAACGCCAATATTTTATCCTTTTGAGATTATGGTTTACCAGAGGGGAATTGAGTATCCATGCGTCATTCCAAAAAAATATATTAAACATTTTCCAATGTTCCATCTTAGGAGGGATTTGAGAATGACCAAGGATTTAATCATGAAGTACCAGATGTGAGATCTGGCCAAGTGCTCACAAAAAGTGAAAATTATTTTGAGGAGCATATTATTCAAATATTTATTTTTGAGTATGATACTCCACAAGGAATGAGGCTCAATGCAAAGTCTCTAGGTGATTTTTTCTCGTAAGGCCAACTTCATTTTATTGTTGACTATGAACCCCAGACCACCCCATTCTTGGGGGAGACAAATTTTCTCCCATATCACCAAATTATTTTTTTCCTCATTCATTCCGCCTTAGAGGAAATTTTTTTTGAATGGATTTTATATATCTATCTAATTTGGAGGGAGAGACTGGACACAAACATCATGTAGATAGGGATAGCTTGAAAAAAAAAGGAAACTAATTGAAATCTTTGGTAAAGGATAGCCACTTACCTTTCCAAGTGTCTAACTTTTTCAAAATCTTATCAATGGTGGTTTTCTAGAGATATGGGGAGTTCTTGTCATGGAATAGGGGGATGCCAAGATAAGAGCAAAGAATGGATCATGGGTTAGTGT
This sequence comes from Taxus chinensis, assembly GCA_019776745.2. Classification (NCBI taxonomy): domain Eukaryota; kingdom Viridiplantae; phylum Streptophyta; class Pinopsida; order Cupressales; family Taxaceae; genus Taxus; species Taxus chinensis. The sequence goes on from CM034146.1 coordinate 776,548,495, forward strand.
CCAAAATCTTGTAAATAAAAGTTTGAGAGTATTTATTCATGTTGAAGAAGAATATTATTGATTTTCTTTTGTTCACTTTCTGATCTAATGCTTCCTTCATTGATAGATCAAGATATTAAGTTTAAAGGCTCAAGCCTCACCAATGGTATATTGGCTAACAAGGCCAATATCATGCAGTGAATTGAAAATGAGTGATCATAAGAGCAATCATTGATTGACCAAAACACTATTGAGGATTCTATTTTATTTTATATGAGATAACCACTAGCTTAATGCATACTCCATTTGACGATGAACATATATGGAGAGAAAGGATCACCTTTTCTGAGCTCCTCTGGTGGGAGATAAAGAATCTAACAGGATCATAATTAATAAGTAGTAGATCCTCTTGGCCTATTTTAGCTCTTTTTAAAATCCATTTTATCCTCTAGGTAGGATTTATATACAAATTTCTATGAACGATTGGAAAAAATAATGTCAAATCCCAGGGTTAGAGTTTGTCAAAGGATTTTGTCATATCCAACTTTATTAACATGTTTCCATGATTCTTGATTATGATGTCTTCCATGTTTCCCAAGAGTGATAAAGTATCATCTCGTGGGAAATATAATTCCATTCCAAGATATATGATCTCCCAACCACAAACCCACCTTAATCAGGAGAGATAATCTGTATGGAAGAGATCATTTTGAAGTATGAGTGTCAATCAGCTTCAAAGAGTAATATCCTTTATGAAACAACGTAGAGAGAGATAGGCAATTGGAAGAATCAAAAGAATAGGAATTCTTAGATTGGGGATCAAGGAAATGAAGGTAGAGTTAAGCTTGTTCAAAACTCTACTTTGGAGGAGTTGATGCAAAAACATCATCAAGAATCCATTCAAGTGCAAGTTTTCCTGAGCTATGAAGTGTAATGGAAGTGTTCTATGGTATGTGGATTCAAAAGAGAGATGTTAAGAGTGAAGGGAGTTTTGAAAATTAAAAATAGAGATTTTCCCTCCAAAATCTGTATTTCAATCTATAAAGTGCTTAGAAAAGAATCCTATGAGGTTTATTTAGGGTTGGTAGGTGTTTTTTTGAATCCATAGGGTGTGTACTGAGTCATCTACTAGAATAGGGTGACTAATAATGACAATATGTGAAATAATGTAAAATTTTCAAGAAAATGAGTAGTAGAAGCACATGATGAGTTGTTTCATAGATTTTGAAAGGGAAGTTGACACTTTAGGTATTGGAGTCTACATGCTAATGATTTAAAATCTGTAAATATAGGAGGAAATGGGACCACAGTTAAGCCTTTCCTCTTGGGTTTGAGATAATTCCTTGTAGTAGGAGGTAATGAGGTAAGGTTGAAGCATGACATTTTTATATAGAAACAAAATGGAAGATGAATATAAATTTGGATGTTTTACCTGAGGAACTCTGTTCTAATGGATATTGTGTTAGGAATTCCTGATCTTGATGATCTAAATCTGATCTTCTTGGGAATAGAATGAGTCACTTCCTAATGAACAATGAAGATTAAATACATTTTAGAACTCATCGGGTGAAGAACTTATGGAAACTTGTGAAATTTGGTCCCCTATCCAAGTTGTATGAAAAGGAGTTTAAACTTACATGACCTTAGCTGTAATCAATGGTTTGATAAAGAGTATCTTGAAAAGGAGTTAGATTATTGTTTCACATGTATAACATGTGATGGATATTCATTTTAATATTTTAAGGATGTGTAGCTATGGTATTTTGATGTTTCATGTTGGATCCACAAGTCTTCCTTGAGAAAGAGAAACATGTGATAGTTGACTAGGATGCAAGCCTATGTCAAAATGAGATAATGTTACTATAGAAGTTATCCTAGATGCTTTAGAAACTCTCAAGAAGGTTGAACATCAAACTTAGTGTGTATCCAGTTGTGTTAAGATGTATTGAAAAATACAAGCATGCATGTTATAATTGGTTCTCCTATCAGTTGGTGCCTAAGAAACATACATTGTGACTGTGTGTTCATTTTTCAGGGCATTGACAGTAAGAATCAGGTGAAGAAAAATAGATTCCTCGTATTCCTCTAACCTTAATGGTAAAGAAATATTATAGAGGACATTGAGATAAAAATGAATGAAAATTTTTATTTCACTTTAAGCAGGGTTCCATGCAGTGGTTATAACCAGGTTGTGATTCTCTTGGGATTCTTGGAAAGGACTTCAAAAGGACAATACTAGGGTTTGTTTGAATGGCATGTTAGGCCTAATAGGTGTTGTCATTGATGCAAAAACCACATTAATGAAAAAGTGATGAATGTGTTTATGATGCCATGTCATTGATGACTTTTTTATGGTGCTAACATGATATGGTCTAGATTGTCTAAATCAGCTGGAATACACATGGGATTCACATGATGTGTGTTTGCTCTATCAAGCCTATACAGGTGTCAAAAGGATGAAATTGTATTAGCAGATGTCTAGATTCTTGGTTTCTTGGGAAGCATGTTGTCATGTTGACTATCATGATTTATGGGTGCTTGAGAACATCATAGTAGTGAAATAGTGATCAGGTACATGTTGATTCTCCATTGTTACAAGTAGCTCATTGGGAACCCAAGTAATGTGACAGAGGTTAGAGGTTTTTTGGTGACAGAGTAATATTGGAGAAATTTTATTGCTAACTTCTCGTTTATTGCATATTCTTTGCATTCTCTGACAAACATCAAAGTAGTATTTCAATGGGGATACAAACATCAGAAGGATTTTGACACACTGAAAGAGAAAATCAATATTGCTCCAGTCTTATTACTTCTAAGATTTACAACAATCATTTGAGATTAATACAGATGCTAGTGATTATGCAATGGGCCTCATGTTGATGCAAAAAAGAAAACTTGTTTGTTACCATTTTGAGACCTTCACACGTGTGGTAAGAAATTATCCAACTTATAATAAAGAGTTTTATTCTTTGGTTCAAAGTGTTAAAAAGTGAAAACATTACTTGATGGGTAAAGAAACAATAATTCATACAGATCATTAGCCTCTCTAGTATCTCTAATAACAAACCAAACTATAATAGTATAGACACTTCCGTTGGATGGGTTTTCTACAGTAGTTTCATCTCATGATCACGTATAAGAAGGGTACACAAAATAAGGTTGTAGATATGTTATCTAGATCTCCAGTTGTTATTGCATATGTTCTTTTACAACATAGTTCTTTGGTTCATGATAGTTATAAGGAACAATATGCTAATGATGTTGATTTTAAAGAAGTGTATGAAGATTTGATGAGTGGTAAAAGAGTAGGAGAATTGGATTACCATGTTCATGATGGACTCTTGTATCATTTTGGTAAAATTTTCATTTTGTAGGATGAAAAGGGTTCATATGGTTAGGGAATCTCATACTTCTCTTATATTAGGGCATTTTGGTGTTGGTAAACTGTTGCACATTTACAAATGTATTGTTATTGACCTTGTATGCAGGATTATGTGACCGGGTATATAAAGGGATATGTTATTTATGCCACGACCAAGCCTAACAACATGAAGTTAGGAATTTACACTCATCTTCCCATCCCTACTCATCCTTGGGAAAACATTTCTATGGATTTTGTAGGAGGCTTGCCCATCTCATGGAGAAAACATGACTACTTATATGTGGTTGTGGACAGATTTAGCAAGATGTGTGTATTGATTCCTTGTATAAGCAAATTACTAGTGAAGGGACTGCACACTTACTCTTTCAGTATGTATGGGTTCATTTTGGTTTACCCACTTCTATTGTTTCTGATTGGGATTCCAGGTTTCTTGGGGAGTTTTGGTCATCCTTGTGGGACTTGATGGATACTAGACTAAATAAAAGTATTGCTTTTCATCCACAGAATGATGGTCAAACCGAGGTCATGAACCACACTATGGTACATATTCTCAGAGGTTATAGTGGAAAACATCCTAATTTGTTGGATGAACATTTGTATAATGTACATCATGCATACAATCATGCCATTCATTCTTCTACTATGAAGTATCCTTTTGAGACTTGTTTTGGTTATCTGCCTAAATCTCCCTTAGATTTTATTTTTGGACAAGAAATTGTTGTTGATGGACATAGTGATACTGACAAAGCTAAAAGGTTTGTGCAGAGGATACATCAGGTCCATTAGTTTGTCTGAGAATAACTAGAGAAAAGTTAAACAAAATCCAAGGCTAGCCATAATAAACACATGACTGATCAAAAATTCCAGGTGGGTGATTCAGTTTGGCTTCACATCAACACGTAAAGATTGGCAGGTGAAGGTAAAAAGTTGAAACCGATTTGGTATGGTCCATTCCATATTTTGGAGAAAGTTAGTAATAATGCTTTTCAGTTAGATTTACCTCCGTACATGTAGATTTATTCAATTATGAATATTGAAAATATGAAGTTGTATGAACCACCTATGATTATTGATCATGATGCTAACTTCTCAGTACCTTCTGTTGATGAATTTTCTTGTGAGTGTATGGATGAACTACAAGAAGATGTCATTTTGGACAGAAAGGTAAGAATCTCGTAAAGAGGAGATGTGGAGTACCTTCATGTGGGATTGAAGGACATGCATCTGAGTATGGTGAAGTGGATGGAAACTAGAAAGGTGGAGGAGAAATACCCTCACCTCATCACCAACTAAAACTAATTTTAGAGGTCCAAAATTTTCTCACTGGGGAGTAGTGATCCAGGGGATCCTCATTGAGAAACACTGATCTATGATCTTCCTGGTATCTAAGACAATCAGTTACATTACGTAGAGTTTTTAAAGAGCTTTTCGATGGTATGAAGAATGGGAAAAAACAAGGCAAGAAGTAAAAGAATATTGTTTTGGAATGCCAATCTTTGACACTCCGGTTGCGGACAAATGGACCCCACTATTTGCTGGTTGGGGCCCTCAACTAGGATCGACACACTCGATTATGGAGGGGTACCTTTGCCTCCAATATTCACTTCATATTATCATTGATTGTATATATATGCACAAGTTTTTATAACATGGAGAATGTGGGATATGCATTATAAACACATTACTTTAGCTGACTCGGGGGAAAGCCTGACTCGGTGAGCTAAGCTAGCTTGGTTGACGAGTCGACCTGCCCACCATTTATTCCCCACCGCTGAAGCTCCTTATTTCCCATGTATTACACAATTGCCATACTATCTTGCCATATCATCCCATTACATTCATCCAATGTGGCTCCTAACTCCACTGACCTCCCTTGCCACTTGGCAACAATTACCTCGCCAACCAAAACCGGTCCTAAGATCGAGTTACCATGGGCCTATCTTCTTAACAACATGAATGAGGGATATACCCACAATATAAAATTAAATAGTGGGGAGTGGGTTGAACTTATGACCCATTGTGAATAAAATCAATGCATAGAAATTACATTGGTGCCATATAAATGAGCGAGTTGATGTATAAGGCAGAGAATTCTCAGGGATGTGAGCTATAATTGTGAATTGTGAGAGTTAGGGGTATTTTGGAGAAAATTTTTCCAAAGGTGACTAGGCATCATTTTTTAGGGGGGGGGGGGGGGGGGGGGGAGAATATTGTGCAATTGATAGAAGATCTGTAATTTCCTTTGTAATTATTTTTTGGGCATATTTTAATAGATCGATACCATATATGGACCAGAGACGTAGGTTTACACGTTGAACTCCATTATCAATTGTGTGGTCGTGTTTCCTCTCAATTTTTACCTAATTATTCTCTAATTTTCACATCACTCCTATGTTTTTAATAACTCTTACAAATATAGAAAAGCTATTATTTACTCATTAAATCATGTCATAAATCAATTTTTGATAAAAGTGTTGCAAATTACTTACTCTCACACAATACAAGTTCTATTGATCTAATCATTTACTATTTATTTTTACTAGCACTTGCTTTTCGCTGACATATACACACTCTGACATACTATTTATCTTTCTAACATGCTAACGGGTGCTTCATGTGTAGCATTTTCTTTGCAAGACTATATACAACCATAGTTATCCGATACATTTTGCTTGTTACTATTTTCTATTGTATTCTCATATATTTGCAGGCTTTTCCCTATGTCTTGTGTGATCATTGTATGCTTTTGGCGACTTCGGCCCTGATTGTCTTGTGACATTGTGAGTGATGTCCCATGTTTGAAACCCACTTTTTGCAGTCCATCTTGTTTGCACACTTTCTTGTTACATTTTTTTCCATGGCATGTTAGCTTATACTACTAACACTTTTACTAGCCTACTTTGTTTTCATGTGCCTTGGTTTCTACCCATGCACATCCCCTACCCCCCCTTCAAATATGCATATCTAATTAGGGTCATCTCCTTTGGACCACATTCTCCTACAATCGCCGCATGCACCCCAAACAAGGGGGCATACATTGGGTGAAAAAACCACCCCTACGTCAGCTTAGAGCTATAATACAAATTTGCATAGTACAAAATTAGTACAGGAACACAACTACAAAAATGGCCAAGAATCTGACTTGGGTCCAAAAACATAGTACACACACTAGTGCCCAAAACCAGACACTAGCGTTTGGGCGCTCTTGTCCTCCCCCTCGGCGCTATGTCTTGGGGGGCAGAAATAATCTAGTATCTCCAGATTTTACCCTAAAATCTGAGACTACCCCATGTTTAAATTTTTTCATTCTTTTAAAATAATGAGTATTTTCATGTTTTTATTGCTAGAAGATGTTTGTATTATGTTAAGATATTCCTAGTGAACCATATGACCCAATTCGACAAATACCCAGATGTCGAAACTCATTTTCTTCCCTCCGCCAAGTTTTGTATGTAGGAAATTTTTATTTAATTTTTTTATTAAATAAATAATGCCCCGTTTGAAGTAAATTGTGCTCCAGTTGAATCCTTTTGAAGTTTTGCATGCCAGTATTCACACATTTCAATAGGGTTTTCACCAGGAATGAATTTAGAGCTTTTTCTATGGACTTCTGGCAACGTTTTTCGTTTTTATTTGTTTCTTTTGTGTTTTTCTCTGGTTTTCCCTGTTTTCTTTCTATTTAATACCCTTAGGTCTGTTCTTTGTCATGTATAGTCTGTTTAATTGCCCAGAAAGTCCTGGAGATCATTTACGGCCGCTACACTAGAAGGGATCAGCCTTATAAAGAAGACTTCTGACAAAAAAAGATGAAGTCAAGCACAAAAATCCTCTCCTAGGCAAGTCACACTTTTTAAAATAAATAGATCTAAGCTGCAATGGGAATTTTGGTAGTGGCAGGCAGGGGCGGGGAATTTCTTACCTGCCTTGCAGGGTACTTTTTCCCTTTAAGTCAAAGTCACTTAAGCTGCAATGAGAATTTTGGTAGTGGCCAGGCAGACGGGAATCTCTTACTTGCCTTGCAGGGTACTTTTTCCCATGAAGACAAAGTCCACTTAAGCTGCAATGAGAATTTTCGTAGTAGCAGGCAGACAAAAATTTCTTCCTTGCCCTTGCAGGGTACTTTTTCCCATGAAGTCAAAGTCACTTAAGTTGCAATGAGAATATTAGAGGTGCCAGACAGGTGGGAATTTCCTTACCTGCCTTGTAGGGTAACAATTCCCATTATAAAAGAAAATCACTTAAAGCACCAACGAAAATTTCTTACCAGCCTTGTAGGGTAAAAAATCTCATTATGAAAGTCAAACAACTTAAGTGAAAGAGGGGATTTTTGGAGCTGCAGTGTAGGGTGGAAATTCCCATCAAGTTGACTTCTTTTTTTTAACAATTTCTCTTGCCAAAAAGTGTGACCCACCTTGGGTGAATAATAATGCATTTAATAATATTTATTAATGCTTTATTCACCCAATTTTTGATGCCATAAATAGAAGGAAAGTCAATGTAAGTGGAAGATCTAAGGAGAAGTCAAGGATGCATGCTAAAAATAAATAAAATAAATTTATTTAAAAGAACCTAGCAACATGCATAATTGGGCGCCCAATTTGGGTGAATAAACATGATTGTTTATTAATTAAATTGCTAGAATTAGGAAGGGCAATTATTAAAAATAGTATGCTGAGGATTATATAGGCATGGGATGCCATAATAAAGAAGCAAATTAATTGTTTTTGATGAAGATTGTAGCCTAGACAGGTCTTGGCACCAAAAGAAGGAGGATTTTGCATTAAAGTTTATTTTCCACTATCGAGAAGCTTCCAGTTTTGGTGCCTAGGATTGGAATAGCCTAATTTTGGTCATTCTGCATGTCTGTATGTTGGTATATGTGCCTGGGTGAATTAAATAATATTTTTGTTTGCTTTGCATGTAAGCAAAACCTCAAATTTTAGGGCAGCAGACTTTATATGCATATTTTGGTGACAAAATCAAGTATTCGTGCCATGGACTCCATCTTTGTCTGAATAAAATTGCAGGTAATAATCACAAGTGCTCAAATCAATGTTAGGTACATTGAAAAATATCTTCTGAATCTAAATAAGTTGCAAGATCTGCACAAACAGATCCAATTGCAAGGGATTCCAACAGAATTAAAAGAAAAATAGCTTAGATAAAGATTTTTCCAGCCATGTTAGAAGCACGATGAAAGAGAAAGATCAACAAAATCATGCATAGCTTCCAGATTTTCTAAAGTCAATGATACAGACATAGGCCCTGAACCTATCACCAATTTAATTAAGAGATCCAAATCTCATAATTGCAAAGGCTTCCGAAAAAAATTCATCCTCTTGTTTCTAACAAAGCCCGTGTAGAAGTCAGTGAATTGAAAATTTCTTCTAGGATCTTGTGCATGTGCTCCCAATCTTCCAGTTGAAGCCTTCATTGAATTTACTTGTTGTTTTTCCTTCATCGAGAGTGCTTTCCATAATTTAAAATTGCTCAGATACAATTAAAAATAAAAGATGACGAGTTTTGTTTGAATTATTTATGACAAACATTGCATTGGTGCATATACTGGAGGAGAATTGCAAAAGCTTCAAGGATAAAAGGGGAGGACAGGTCAGAGGTAGCACCCGCAGGCAAATCACAGTTAACTGCTTCCAGATCCAGTTTGGTGAGAATCAAAGGCAAAAGAGTCAACCGCATGTAGAATATGGAAAAAGAACAAGTCTGGGAGTGTAGCAACTTTCTTCTAATTTCTCCTCTTTCTTTTTCTTTCTCTTATTTTCTCCGACAAAGTAATTGAGTAATCAATTAAATTGTAAAACTTAAGTGATTGGTTTAAAATTCGTTACTTCAAGTTACTGGAAGAAGTCAATTAATTGGAAATAGGTGGCAGACATGCAAAATAGAAGGATCTATTTTCAGTTATAAATTATGCATGTCATGCAAAGAAGAATTCCAGGAGGAAGACTGCCAACTGCTTCCCTTTTTCATAGTTTCGACGTGTGCCAATTCATGAAATAAAACTTCCTATTTGTGATTGCCCTCTATACACTATAAATAGAGGAAGAACATATGGGTTAAAGGATCAAAATTTGTAATCGGCATTCTTGTGTTCCAGAGTTTGAGTTGAAACCCCTGATAACTTTATGCAAGTAGAGGAATAGAGAAGAGATTTCCGGAGAACGTCAATGGTGCATTCGTCTCTTATTTCTTTTTAGATCTATGTATGAACTTTGTGTTGTCTTAGATCTAGATCTGAAAGTTTCCCTTGCTTCAAATTTTGCATTTTAAGATCTATTTGTTTCTTCTATGTGCATGTAATCAACTCTGTCAACTATTGGTTAGGTTGCACATTTCCTTTCCTTTCTTCTTGCATTTAATTATTTCCCTCGTTCCTGCACATATTGCTTATAGTTGTTTACTTACTGCAAAACTGTCTAACTATGGTTCATGAGCTACATAGTTAAAGTAATACCAACAGATAGATACTAGAAAATATAATTGACAAAATCTTACACAGGAGCCTCACTGGTAAATGAGGGAGATTTATCTCATGATTGCCTAGGTTTTCAGTTGTGCAGAAAATCTAGCAACACAATCATCTTCTTAGATCAACATAGTTTACAAAAGTCTTCAAAGTAGTTATACAGTACCACAAGCACTGGCCTCCAGACACAATGCATTCTATCAGTATAATCAGAACAATTCAGAACTAATTTAGAATAATTTAGAATAAAATCGGGATAAATGGAACAAATCAGGACGTCCCATCTGTAGTGGTGCTTATTGGGCAGAGTCATGGAAGGTGAGTAAAACTAGATCTCTCTCCCCAACACTTTCTCTTTGGTGTGAGATTGCCTAGAAAATGTGCCTTTGGTGTGATATTGCCCAAAAAAATCACCTTTGGCGTGAGATCACCTAAAAAACTTGCATTTGGCATGAGATCACCCAAAAAACTCACTCTTAGCATGAGATTGCCCAAAAACCTTGCCTTCAACATTCAAATCGGCAACTTCAAGTACCACGACACTTTTCTATCTTTTACTCTCTTACATATCAGGTGTACATTTTCCTTTTACACGCGTTTACACTTTTTACATACTTTAGTAAACAATCATATACTGAACTGTGACTATTTTCTTGTTCTTCTTTTATAGGCCCATTCTTACAAGAAGTAACTTGGATATGCTAAAGCAACACGCTACAACACATATGTTTCACCCTTAGGGTACCACTCCCATTTCCTAGTCTTCGCACTTCACTTGTCCATTCGACACGTTATTCAATTGCACTCCCTGCATGATTATCAGGTACATATATTCTATCTACTTTATGTTATTGTGTATTCACTCAACAACATAAAGTGGGGGTTCATGTAAACACAAAATACCTGGCATTTGAGTACTTTTTTAGGTCCTAAAAGCATGCTAACATTTACATGATTCCTAAGAAAGAAATCTAGTGGTTGACTACTATCTTTGGACTTTTTTCTTTATCTCTTGTTTTCTCTTTGGTCATTTCCACACCCTACATCCTAGTCGGAACTTAACTTTTTTATGCTTTTATGGCTTTAGACACTAGCACCCATCTACGATAGAAATGCCCAGGTGCTCCTATCTCTCCTGGGCACCCCTGACCCTTTGTTATCTTGCTCGCTCTTTTTGGGTCTCTTTTATATTTTGTGCATATTTTTTACTTATGGGTTAGCCTTCAAGTTGTGAATTACATAAAATTCAAACAAGGGAATCCTATAAATACATAGCTATGTTTTCAAAATGAAGGACCAAACACTAAGCATTATTATTACCACATAAGCTTGCATTCTAAAGGCACTGAAGCACTTCAAAGAAATCTATCTAGCATCCATTTCAAGGGACAACGAATGCATACTTCTACAAACATTGCATATGAAGGGGAAGTCTATTCTATTCCATCCACACATACTATACATTGCTACACTCTAGATCTACTTTGTTATCATTTGTGCAACTTGCACATAGGGCATCCTAGGGAATCATTTCTACGCACGACCAAAAATACAAAGAGTATGAGATGTGGTGCAACGCTTGGTTTAAGTTAACTCTTCTAGGGTGACTGTCAAGGTCAGTAATGACTCCCTATTCTGCATTTTCCTTTTTAGGTTTGATGTGGTTTGTGGGTATGTGCAGGTGAACTTCTCTCTTGCAAGTTACAAGTATGTTCAATGATTAAGGAATGAACATCAAGAGATTAATAGGAGCTAGCAACGAAGACATTGTTGACATAGAAGAAAGTAGTTTTTGAGCATTTACAGTAATCACCAGTGCCCATTTGATCAGTCACCAACGCCTAGGCGTCTCTACCCCAACACTAGGTGCCCCTTTTCGGCTCTGTGCCTGAGTTTCAGAATTTACAATGAGTAGTTACGATGTTGTTTTTAGTCAGTTTATCACTTTACATTGCCCATATCACTTCATGTTCACTCGTCAAATTAGCTAAGCCCTTCTATCTCCCTCTCTTGCTTAGGGTTTTGCTATCATACATGTTTATTTACTTGTGTCATTGTTTTATCTTATAATTTGTATATTAGTTATTACAATAAATATTCTCACAATTAGATTTAATTAATTCAAATTAAATTAAATCACCCTATCCTGGTTGTCAAATAAATGCATTTAAAACCCTTTTCCAAGGACCGTGGGATTGTCATTGGTTGTCGGAATCATGTCGGGATGTCTTTTTTACCATCGACAAAGTGATCGTAAATCAAATTGGCTATGAAATAAACTATACAATTGAGAAAATAAAATAATAAGGGAGATTTGGAAGTTGTCCTTTCGTGGACTAACCCTTTAGATACCATGGTATGTCTTCGCGCCTTCGAATTATGTGGAGATGTCGTTCTCCTCATGAATCATTCAACTTGAGACTATTTCGATTATTGAGTTTGATTTTTTTATATTTTTCTTTTATAATGATAAGCTAATCTAACAAGATAGGATTACAAATAACAATAAAGGTAACCCACATAATTTTTTTAAAATGAAGATAATTACGTGTAAGTGTCGTAGTAGGGAGCCATTGTGGTTTGGATAAAACAAATATAATATAATAAAATATATAGGATTTGGGTATTAGAAAATAATAAATAACAAGAATAAAATGAAAATAATTAAAACAGGTAAATATGTTAAATATCCTTAAAATTTTTTTTGGAGCTTGTGCCAACCTCATACCAAGAAGGAATTAATAGAATTTCTTGTTAATGTGGGATTTCATTCGTGAGAGAATTTTTTGTTTTTGTGAGGATGAATGCGCATAATAGGATGTTCGGTTGCAGTTTATTTTAGTAAGTTGGGATGGCTTGGATTGCTTTTGCATTGTTGTGTTTCTTTCTATCCCTTTTAGTATGCAGCGGGTGGAACCTTAGACAAGGATCGTGGACTATTTGATAAAAATGATGGAAGATATGTAGACGCATGTTAAAGGTACACAGACTATTTAGTAGGATCTCGACGCCTAGAGCAATTTTGCATGGCCCTGCGCATGGACTAAATGTCTGGGAGAAATTCAACGCCACGGGCCAGAAATGATTGCAAGATGCTGCAGTGAATGGCTTTGTTGAAAAAACAGTTAAAATTTCTAAGCAAAGGCACCTGGTGGGTGTATTCTTAATTAATTATTCATTTCCAACATCCTTCAGTTTATTTTTCCAAGTATCAATTAAACCTATGGTGGTTGATAAAAATCTCAAAATAGGAAAAGCAAACAATTCGCTTTGCTAGGGTTTAGGCTCAGCGAGTTATTTTCGCAGTGAATGCTCAGCCTTGCCATACGCCGCCATCGTGTCACACCACTGATCTGTAGATCCAGGCGGGATTATCTACATTAATTTTGTATCGATCGCCAGTCCGCCCCTTGGGCGGTGGGCTTATAAAATGACCATCTCCTCGGGCCATGCATCTATTGATGCTGGTCTTATCGGATGAGCTTTGGAAAATGGCGTTGAAACGAGCGAGGAAGTTCGTCCCGAAGGTATTCGATGAGGTAAGGATACTGATACTCCTTCTCCTGGATATTGTTCTTGATTTACCAGCTTTTGACAAAGCTTGCAAATTGTTTGAATCATTTTCTGTTGTTGCTTATTTTGTGGGTCGAGTTCCCCCTGAAGGTATCCTCTGCCAATGGATTCATAATCATTGGCAACCTCATGGAGTCAAGGTAGAGGGAGTCCAAAACATGACCAAGGGTTTCTTTCTGTTTCACTTTACCAATGTTGAACATTGAAAAGCCATTGTTAACCACGGTCCTTGGTTTATTCGCAATACCCTTGTGGTTTTCTCCCTTCTAGACTCGATATTTTCAAGTCTCTAAGCAAGCCAAACTCAAAATTCCTATGTTTGGGTCGAATTTCCAGGCCTTCCTTTGCCTCTGTGGGGATTCGCTGATCAACTTATCAAACCCTTGGGTCGCCTCATCTGCCACGAGCAAAAGTAAGTTCTACTCGGCTCGACCCCAAAAACGGGTCTGTGTAGAAATTGATCTTTCAAAAGACCTCAAAGATACCCTCGATATCCAGGTTGGAGACACACACTTTGCGCAGAAAGTTCTATACATCAATCTGACCTAACACTTGTTTTCAGTGTCAATTTGCTGACCATATGATCAAGGATTGTCCTCTCATGACTCCAAGCCCACCACCGGTTTTGGAGAAAACCCCGATGGACCCTAAATCCAGCACTACCTCCTTTGATGGATAGACTACTGTCAATGGTAGAAAACCTTTGGCCTCGACCTAGAATAAGCACCAACAGGCTACTTACAAGCCAGATGGTTACCTATGCTTCTGCTCCTATTGAATCTGTCTTCTACGACCCCTCCCAAGCCCGTGCACTTGCCATCTCTCGGTCTCCGCAAGCTACAATTTTCATCAGCTCTCACACCTCAGCTCCCGCTCTTTCACACCCCTCATTTCCTGAGACCTCAAGCTTTATGGATCTCACGGCCAGTAGTTTAGCTACTCAGAAAGATAGAAAGGCTACCTTATGCCGTTCCTGAAGTCCTTCCCCTCCTTCCGAGGAAGATTTCTTGTAGAGACCCCGCCAGCAATTCGAGCTCAATGATTTTATTCATGGGAATGCACAACAAGTTGCTTTCTCTAACTGCTTTGGAGCGTTGGCCGGCCTCAAGGAGGAAAACATGCACCTTGATAGTTATCCATGTTAGTTTACTCATAGAATGTTAGGGGGCTTACTGATCTAACTCGCATATATCTTGTCAGAGACAGTTGCAAGAATTTTGCAAAGTTTCAGGTGTTGTGTTTTCAAGAAGTCAAAATCTCTAGCTTCCATCTTTCTACTGCTCTGCGTACCATTTGGCCTGGTTCTCTCTGCCAGATGTTCAACTCATGATAATGGTCAAGGTTGTGTTGTCACTCTTTTAAGCCCTAACCTCACCTCCAATATCATTTCTTGGGGTTATGACCCCACTCATCGGGTGGTGTGGACCCTTTTTGATTTTGACAGCCACATTCTTGGGTTGGCCAATATTTATGCTTCCAATGACGCCTCTGAATGTTATTCTTTTTTGGCAGTGGTTGGCTAATCATCTGCCCTCTGCTACCTGGATTTTTAACGGTGATTTCAACATGGTTGAATCCCCCGAAGACAAATTGGGTCGGCTTCCAATGCGTTGGTATACTCGTGAACGTGAAGCCTAGTTTTATTTACGCATAACAAACGTTGTCTTTTTTATCCCATCCACCACAAGCACTCTTCTGCTGCCACTCCTTGGTTCACTTGGTCTAATTTTAGAGCTGGCGATGACAGAGTTTATAAGTGTCTTGATAAAGCTCTACTTTCAGAGTAGCAATGGTTTTCTTTTGACTCTTTTCATACAGCCTCCCGGTCTCGGTGGTGGACATTGTTTTTGTTTCTGACCATAAGCCTATTTTTCTTTGGGATTCAATGGAAACTTTCAGTGTCCCAAGCCCAAGTCCACCTAGTTCTATTTAAATTTGTCCCACCTTTCTCATCCTAAAACTTTGGATTATATAAGACGTATTTGGAATCTTGACCTGAGACCTATTGATGGGATTGGCTGGATTGATCTGGTGGTCTCATGCCATCACTCGTACCACTTCTTTCCTTCGGCTCTATGGGAAACGAAGCTGCTCTTTTTCGCAAGGAATGATCATGAGGCCTCTCATATTGACTATTCGAGGGCTATTCAAGAGCTTAATTTGTCTCCTTTTAACACCCATCTGCAAGTGCAAGCTGCTCGCTGGAAACATAAGCTTCAAACTGAGGAGCACTATAAGGCTAGAGGAGCCCAAGTTCGAGGCCCGTCTGCACTGGCTTCGCATTGGTGACATAGTTACTAAGGAGTTTTTTGCTTCCCTTAAATCTAATCAAAATCTCACTAAAAATCAAAGCAATCAAGGATGGCAATCAAAGGCTTACTCTCTTACCTGACATTCTGCAATATTTTTTACATCACTATCATGTTGTTTTTGCTACTCAACTTACTACTCCGGCTTGTGATGTTGCTCTCCTCCAATGCATTGAAGTTGTTCCCTACAAGCTCTCTGAAAGTTAGCACATCGCTTGTGATAGACCTCTCACTCTTGATGATTTGAAGTAAGCTGTTATGTAGATGGCCTCTGATAAATCCCCCGGTATTGATGGTTTTCCCTGTGAGTTTTACCAGTCTCTTTGGATGACTGTTTGTCCGGATCTGCATCAGGTCTATCTGGAAGCTATGTCCTCCAACACCCTAGGTGATATGATCAACCAAGGCAACATCAAATTCATTCCCAAATTTGGGGATCCCGAACTTATCACCAGTTGACGGCCAATAACTCTGCTCAATGTCTCGTACAAAATTATTGCCAAAGCCCTTGCTATCAGGCTCACTAATTTACTACCCCTGATCATCAGAAGCGAGCAAACTGGTTTTATCAAGAACAAATATATTTTGGACAACATTATTACAGTTTAGGAGGGCATGGAATATGCTTGCCAGACTTCTCAATCGACTATGTTTGTTAAAATTGATTTTGAAAAATCCTATGACAGAGTTGAGTGGCCTTTCATTCTGGCCATGCTGTAGGCTATCAGTTTTGGACCCAGATTCTTCCGCTCTGTTAATATGCTCTTTCAAAATGCGGGTGCTTGTATTACTATTAATGGTTAGCAGTCTGAGAGATTCTCTCTTCATCGTTCCATCTGACAAGGTTGCCCACTTGCTCCTTCTCTTTATGTCATTGCTGCTGAAGGTCTAAGCTACTTACTTGCTAATGTTGCCAATGCTGGTTTGGTTAAAGGTATTCAACTACCTTCCTCTCCTAAGCAGTTGATTAATGGTCACTTTGCAGATGACTCTTTTATCACTTTGGCTGAAACTAAGGCCTCTGTCACTAATGCCATGAAATGCCTTGATATTTTTTGTCTTGCTTCTGGTTCTGCTATCCAATGGAAGAAAACCCAATGTTACAGATAGGCGATGGGTCCCAAACATCCTTGGCTAGAGGGATTCCAATGGCTTTGGATTTAACCTGGTGTTTAATTAAAAATTTTAGGCATTCGTTTTGCCTTTATGGGATCCTCTGCTGACCTTTGGAACTATGTGATTCAACGAGTTGAGCAAAAAATCTCTTTTTGGATTGCCAAGCATCTGTCTCTTGCTGGAAAATTCCAAGTCTGCTCCAAGGTTCTAGCTGCCACTCATGTCTATTACTCATCATGTTGGGCACCTTTTAAAGCCCCTTACCACAGGCTGGAGAAAATTCTGCGCGATTTCTTATGGGCCAACTCCGAAGGGAACCATGGTTTTCATAGAGTTACTTGGGACATATGTTGTACACCCAAGGACATCGGTGGTCTTGGCCTAATCAACATTCATATGCAGGGGTTTTCTCTTACTGCCAAATGGATTATTTACAGCCTTGAAGGTGAGGAATCTTGGAAAATTCTTCTCATAAATTGTATATCTCAAGGGTCTCCGCTTAATCGAAAGGCATGGCAGGGTTTGAACTACTACTCCTTACTCCTATGCCCTATTATTGTTAAAATAGGTGGCTCTTTTGTGGTAAAAAGAATATGGAAAGCTTGGGAACTTCTCAAACCCCATCTGCTATGGCAGGGTGATGGTTTCCGGAATGGGCTCTCTCTTAACTCTCTTAGTTTGTGGTGGAATCCAGTGTTTCAATTTCATGACAAACCCCTTGCTCTTTCCTTGCAGCTCAAGGGTTTGTGTCTTTTTAAAAAAGGGATTCAGTGTATTCAGTACATTTTTTGTCCTATCACCTGGGATTGGCTTCCATGGGATAGCCTAAAAGCTAATTTTTCTCTAAATGACAATGACAAACAAGCCATCTCTATCATTCAAGATCTCATATCTCGCGATTGTTTGCATAAAATTGGTGTTACTACACAGCGCCCGTGGTGGTTTGATTGGCATTGGCCCTCTGCCACCCCCTTCAAAAATTATAAACCTCGGTTGGGCTACAAGCTTCTCACCCAGTAGCAACTTCCTCTCAATAAGTTAAATGCTTGTTGGAGACTGCATTCCACTCATTTTGGGTGGAAGCAATGCTTCACTGTTGTTTGGGCCATTCCTATAGAGCTCAAAGTTGCACACTTTCTTTGGAGCATTCTTCATCAAGGGCTTCCTGTGGGCAAGTGCCTTGTTCTTCTGGGAGCTCCCCCTGTGCATTGCCCTTTCTGCAATCACATTAAGAATCTTCTTCATCTCTTTTGGTTTTTCCCTCATGCTCAGTCTACCTAGCATTGGATTCATACCCTTTTCCAACCTTTTTTGCCCACCTTCTTCATGTGGAAAATGGTTCTTCTGGGGGATCCGACCTTTATTCCTGCAAAATTTTACAACATTTGGCATTCTTTCAAAGCAACTATTTTATATCACATTTGGAAATCTAGAAATGCTGTTATTTTTAATAAGGAGACAATGGATAGAATTTTTGCTATTTCTAACAAGCTTACTGTCATCTCCACTATTTTGCTTCAGATCCAGGTGCATGCTGAGAAAGTCTGCATAGAATTTGATCACTTGCAAACTCTTTTGGACCATTGGGGGAGTGCCCCTTGTGCTGTTAGTCGCGTTCCGCCAGATTCCCCTCACCACCGCTCCCGCTCGCAAGGTCGCCGCTTGGTTTCCCATGGGCGGCGCAATTTCAACTGGGGTCTGGCTCGTGGGCGGCGTAGCACCTCTCCTCACCGGTGGGTCCCTTCTCTGCCTCCGTCTTAGACTCCACTTGCTACTGGGGTTTTTGGTCGGCTGGGCTCTGGCATTGGTGGTTCCGAGAGGCAGGCGCGCGACCAATTAAAGTTTTCATAGCTCTCTTTGGCTATCTTGCCCTCCCGACGGGGAAACGAGGAGGAGCAGCAACAGACAGACGGCTAGGAGCAACCTGATGACACCCCCGACACTACTCTTGGAAATTAGGGTGACCGTCCAAAGAGCCCACCGCCACTGCTACCTTCTTCCATGTTTGTTGTTGCTGCCTAACTCCATGTTTGGAGTTTTCTCTAGTTCTCTACATTTTTGTTGTAAACTTTTTTGATTGAAAATGCTTCTTTTGATATGACACTTTGCTACTTGTAGCCTCTTTATGGATACTTTGATCCTGCTTATGGGGTGTGATCTTTTCCATCCGATTTTCTATGATTAGCATTGTACTTCATCTTTAATATATGGTTATGCTTTTCAATAATAAAAAAAACCTGTGGTAGTTGTGTGCATTTGGTTGTTTGGTGCTTGTTGAATGTACAAGAATTTAGTAGGCACATGAACCATCTATCAAATTGCATCAGAATTATGGTCAAGTGGACAATTGTAATAAATTTGGGACACCTTAGTAGATATTAATTTAGCCTATGCGTAAGGCTGTTGTGTATTTGCTAAAATGCCCCCAAAAAATGTGGTTTCTTGGACATCATGGATTGTTGGATGATGCACAAAATGGATTTGTTGAAAAGGCTTAAGAGCCTATTTTTTGGATGCTTCAAATAGGAGGATGAACTTCTTGTTTGAATTCCTCATTAGGCATTGCCAAAAAATAAAAATAAATAAATAAAAATAAAGGGGGTGACATATTTAGTTGTAGGGTATAGATAAAATGTTTTTTTAGAAAAGGCTTAGAAATTTACAAGCAAATGCAAATGATAGGTGAGTAGTCTTCTCCACAACCTTGCCAACATCCTCCTTGCGTGTGCCACAAATGGAGCTTTAGAACACGGTATGGACAACCATAAAAGCATAATGTATAGAGAATTTTTTTATTAGTTGTTGTAGTTGCAAATTCCCTGATAGATATATTTGCAAAATGTGGGAACTTTCTCAAGGCACAGTTTGACAAAATACATTAAACAAAATGTAGTCTCATGGAATGTTTGATCACTGGCTATGCACAAAAGAGTTATGTTGAGAGGACTTGGAGGCTTTTAAATAATGCAAGCAACTAGTATAAAACTTAACTCAATAACATTTACCAACATATTAACAACATGTACGAAAATGGAAGCAGTCACAAGGCTGTAAATTGTTTGACGGAATGCTTGGATAACCGTAAACCACACGCTCTTGTTCTTAGATCACTCACCTGCTCAATCTAGGCATGACCATCTTAATCATCCTTGCATGTTTTAACGTTCTAGTATTCCAAATTTTAATAGAGCTGTAAATCAAACTAATGAAGAATAAATTGTTAGGCGAATTAAGTGAAAATGTGTTATTCAATTACAAATTGCACCTCTTTTTGTATGTAACTAAACCAATGACCAGGAATGAAAACACCACTCTCTTTCACGTTGTAATAAGGAGGGATATTCACGATACTAGTTTTAGATTTAGAAATCATGTGGTTGTGGGTTAAACATGAAAATTAGTGAAAACCACTCCTTGGTGAAAACTAATTTTTCAATGAGGCATAAAACATGAGTATAAACCTTGAAATGAGAAAAACAAAATTTAGTCAGGTACCTTGTCATGTGGAGTGTTCAACCGAACCTTGAGTTGTTCCTTGGATGTCCATTTTACCTTGTTTAATAACGGATTTAGGAGCCTAATGGGCTAGTTCATAGTTGTTGAACGTTAAAAATGCAGTTTGGTTTTGACCTACCGTTTTGGCCCTGGGTGTCAAAACGGATTTTGGCTTCTACATACCTATAATATTTATAGGAAATAGCTACTACAAGCCCTCAATTTGGAGAAAAACATTCTGTAAGATAATTTTCCTTATAGGTTTTGTAGGCCTCCGATCATTGGGTGACAAGGCCATTTGCGTATATTTACTACTGGTAGCTCTGAAAGATGAGCACCATTTTAATCTTGTTTTCCAGTTCTGGGTTCCGTTAGCTCTGAGTACTTCCTTGTATATAGGGGAATATGTAGGAAATTGTTCCCTTGTTTCTTTGATTCTCAAATATTGTTTTTGAATGTTTTTTTTAGCAACTTGTCTAATTTTGATGTTTTAAGAAACTTGTTACTACTTGGCAAAAACTGTCATATGAACTTATCCAAGAAAAAAAACGATAAAAAAGCTTGTAAACATGAATACATGACTATAGTAAACTTTATGTTGACACTTGCTTGAAAATAAATTGAACGTGGAAAAATGGTGTTTTATCTCTCCTCTCTCTATCTCTCTCCTTGGCTCTGGAAATGAATTGAAATGTCATTAAAATTCTTACTCTTTTTGGAAGTGTGTTAAATATAATTTCATTATTGTTAGAGAACTGTGAAATCATATATCGTTCTTGGTTGTACTTTGATGCCACGTGAACAGTTGTGATGACCATGCACTGGTTGTAGGCATGCGGGACAAGAAGAAAATGATAGCATTGCTTGTGCTTTTGTAATATAGAATACCCTTGAAACATACATCTAATACTAAGTAAATGGACCAACATTATTTTTATGAATATGAATGTTATTTATTGATTATTTGTGATGGGTAGGAAATTCGTGTTACATTGATGTTTTGGAAAACAAGCATTTCATCTGAGTATGACCTTGATTATGAGTTGCATGTTGTTCTATGTTTTGAAACAAACATCTATAATGTTAATTATTGTTTTCTCCCTTAATACTTATGTTGATGGTAGAAGCTTTATATTCCAAAAATACCCAAAGGAACCATGATTTTAACCTTTACTGTGTATCTCTCTCTCAAACAAGGCTTGTATAGTTTTACAACACCCCTACCCTCCTTAGAAAATACACAAACCCATAACTTTTCGTATCTTGTCTTACACATTGAATGATCTCATTAAGAGATCTAAGAGACTTAAGTGGAGTTTTTACCACTTTTCCTATGCCTTAAACCTCATTTTTGACACCATTAACCTCCTCTTGTATCTAATTGACATATGGGAGGATGATTTACTCTAGTTTAAATTTGTATCGAGTTGTAGATCCCTTGAGATTATAAAAGGAGAGAAGTAATCCTAGTATCCATTTTTGAGAGTCTTGGTGAACGAAACCTATGTTGGGTTTTGTCTATAACATTGATTTTCCTAGAATGTTGAGCTTAGAAACAAAACAAACCATGGAAACCACCTCCTTTCAAATAATTGGAAATCTGTTTCTTATTCCAAATTATAGGTTGAGTTTTCCTTTATGGAAACATGCAATTTGATGATGAGACCTTCTTTCTCAAACATGGGATTTATATGACCCATGTGTACCTCAAAACACATCCTATAATTATGGACTATAGTACTTTAAATTCACAAAAGGAGATAGGTTCTCAAATCCGTATTACCCTAAAAATATGTTTGCTTACCTCTATATATGCAAAACACCTATGGGAATTGTAATGGACCAAATTTGCTAGGACATTTTCTATAAATGATATGAGGGTCCTTTTTAGTAAGCCTGAAGTTATGTTTAGATTCAAAGTTTCTTTCGTAGTCCTAAAGTCTTAGGGAAATGTTAAGAGTTTGCGTGTTTTTTCTCTAGGATCCTAGTGGGGATTTTTCATGTGGGTATGTTGTGCATAGGACACTTGATGCAAGGCATAGTGTCACTTGGTGACATTAAGGACAATATTTATAGTATGTTATTAGTATGGGTTTTATAGAACTAAACAATTTTAGAAGGGAAGATATTGTAAGTGATTGGGATCGCAAGGATGATTAGGTTATGCATGGATACCACCTCTAAGACTTTATTTACACGTGAATTTTGTAACGTGCTCTTTGTTATTGTGATTACCCTTGTGATGTCGGACTATAAATTATAATTTCCATGGAGCTTATTTGTAACTTAATAGAACTTTATTGCGATGTCTAAGTAGTTGTGTTTTGTTTTTTGTGAATTGAAACAATTGGAAAGGAAGACATAGTTTCTATTTTAGAAATCTAATCCCGCGATGTGTAAATGTAGAAATTCCTATAATGGTGAATCGAGTTTTATAATTTATTACAATACACTAAACGAACTAATTTTGGACAACCATTACAAGTTATGTGTTAAAAAAACTTAAGAAATGTGGTCTAGAAAAGAAAGGAAAATGTACGTGTTCATGTTAAGTGCTCTTTAAACTCTCGAGGTTGAATAATGAAACATGATTATAAATAGTAATAACCATAAAAAAGTGGTATTATGGAAGGGTACATTCGTGATGTTCATACTATGTTGGGTCTTGGTTTTGTATTTGTTCATCCATAATAGTGTCGCTTTGATGTGCATATGGTGTTGTCATCGTTTATTTGTTCTTCATGTTGGTGTAAATGTTACATGTGGCGTTGAGAAATCTCTGGTGACCATATATGGTGTCATATAGTTATATCAAGTAAATGAAAGTCAAAAAAATTATCCTGGTATTTTGGTCATGTGTTTGGGTCCCACATGGGTTGACACTACAAAATATCTCTGCCCTCTTACATGTTTTTTATTCTTTCACTTCTTGCATTGGATTTGTGTGCATATTATAGTCTCTTTTTCTACGAACTTGCATATATGTCACTTAGGATTGGAGGAGTTCTACCTTATTTCTGGTGTTATCACTGACCTTTTAGCTTAGGATTTTCTTTATGCATTTCTCTCCTTGGTCCCTTGGATGTTTTAGAATAGGTTAGCTTAGGAGTAATGTTAACATTAGTTTAGGTTGTGTTTCGTGAGTTTCCCTAATCCACAGAACAAAGGAAGCTGAACTTCTCTGGAGGTCTGTCTCAAGCCACAAGTGCCACACTTGGAGATAGTCCCATGTTGCCTCAAAATTCTGGATCTCCATGATTCAGAGCATGGTGCAATTTAGAGCTCCAATAGAAAGCTGCCTACTTTTCCCCTCTTCTCATTTCAAATTTAGTTGATAGAAACGGTCCATGTTACATCAATTATATGCATGCTTAATTCATATTAAATATACAACTTTAAACCATTATTTTAAATCTTGCAACATCCATTTGTTTGTTCCACCATGCTCCACATGAATGGACACTTTATGAAATTCATATATGTAGTCTTATATATTGTATTGCTATTGCCTTAGGCCCTGAAATCCTATGTAGAAGTTTTTTATATAATCCATAGGGGGAATTTATCTCTCAGGCTCTTCTCCATGTCACTCTAGGTCTCGATCTTTTCTTTAATCTTCCTTTTCCTTTCTTTTTATAGATGATCCTACCATATCATAAGATGACCCTTCAATTTGGCGTATATGAATTTCACCCTTTTTCCTCTACCACATTCTTCTATTCAAAAAGATTCTCTATACTATTCAACCAATCTATTAACTCCTTCGGTTTTAAAATGATTCCATTACCTAAAAGTTCAACTTTTAATCCTTCACTTTTTCCTTCTAAGGTCCTAACCAACCTTTTGTTGAATGACTGTGGCTCCCCTTTATATTCTTCTTCTTATAAAATTTCTTCTTCTACTCTTTTTATCCAATTTTGTGCCTTTCTTACTCCTTTATTTCTTAATTTGTGTCATCTTCTATATGCCTTTTTCTCATGCATGTAATAATTTGGGTAAGTTAGTCTACTCTTCTCTGCAACTCTTGCATATTTCTACTCATATAATCTCAGCCTCCCCTTCCTCTTGTCATCTTGTTAACATCCATTCTTCAAAACATTTTTCTATCCAAAATAAAAATTTAAACACAAAAAATATCACCAACAAGATTACCTTTAATTGTTTATTCCCAAGGATGAACCCACTCTGATACCAAATGATAAAATTTGAAATTTAAATAATATCACTAACACAATTACCTTCAAATATTTATTCCTATGGATGAACCCACTCTGATACCAAATGATAAAGTTTGAAACGTAAAAAAAATCACCAACAAGATTACCTTGAATTATTTATTCCTAGGGATGAACCCGCTTTGAGACTAAATGATGCATCGAGAAGTGCATAAACGTAAAAAATAAGCAATAAGATGTATAAATAATTATTAAGCATATAAGAGATAATTCTATTTTTCATTATTTCATAAGCAATACATAAGAGTCTTTAAATAAAATCATAACTATTGAATGGTCCTTGGTCTATTGCTGGTAATGCTGGCTCCTATGGAGCCCACTAGGGATCAAGTCTTGCTGAGTGTAAGGCCTGGAGATACCTTGACACAGAGAGTTGAAACGGTTGAGGCCAGGATTGTGCCTTGGGTGACTTTGCTGACATGGATGACCCTCACTCATAGCTGCTAAGATGAAGGTGACCACTAGTATGGGTGTATGCTTACTCATATTTCTCAACCCGCTATATGCTTCCTCTGAAGTCTGTGCAGAGATGTCGACAATCTATGTAAAACTAGTGCCCAATTGAGTGCACACCTCAATAAAAATAAAATAATCACAACTCAAATATTGAGTTGTCATGCACAACTAAAAATGTTAGTAAAAGAAAAAAGCTATCAAGATAACAAGGCTATCATAGAGTTAACCAAACTTGTACTCTTTAGTAGCATTTTTTGTAACTTTTGCATGGAAACTCAAAATGAGGTTAATACTTGTTCCTTATCCTCTAAATGTTTAAATAAAACTTAAGGATGACTGTAACTCAAATTCACGCCCATCTACAAAAACGTTAAATCTAGAAAAACCTATAAAATGCTAAAAAAATAAAATACAATTTCAACCCTTAAATAATTGAATTTTGCCCTAAAAATGTCAAAAATGAAGCAAAGCTAACTTAAATTATAATAACATAGAAGTCTTTAAGATCTTTGTTAAAAAAAAAACTCAATTGACTTCCCAAATAAAAAATTATGGCCTCCACAAAATATGCCTTTGCATCATAGAGAAATGTGAGATTGGGGTCTCTCTATTAGTCTTCCTATTTGTTTGTTTTGACCCACTAATGGGTTATATGAAATTAAATATATTCGGTGTTAAAATTATCTTTATCCCTCTATATTTAGTTCAATTAAAATGAATTGATGAAATGAATGAATAATACTAATTTAAAATATTTGTTCTCTTAAATAATCAATTACCTCACTCATTGGTTATATGAATAGAAGCATTATAATATGTTCCACTTCTTGTCCAAAATTAATTTCCAAAAGCAATTTAAACCTATCCTTAAAAATACTAATTTAAATTTTCTAAAAAAACACGTAAATAAGGTTCACATCAAATATCTAAGCTTAAACATGGTAATTTTATTATTTTTTAGACAACTAAAATTTAAGTATTCATCGTGGGATATTTGATAATCCAACATGACCTTAAAGTGTGAAAAATAAGAGAATTTTATATTGTCACTCTATAGACATATGCTTCATAAGTGACTAGATTTTATTTGGTGGTTTCGACGAGAAGGATGCTTTAAAATGGCTTATGAAGACTCGTTCTATGTGTGGTTCAATTATTAAATATTCTTGGGTTTGAGAGCGGAAATAGAATAAAGTATTAGAGGAAGGGGATTGCACCAATAATTTTCCTTCATTTTTCATAGCGCTTGTTTACCTATATTTCATGCTAATAGAAGGTAGTATCTTGTGAGGCTTGGGATGAGATGAAACCATGAACAAATGATTTAGTGGGATATCCCATATTATTGTTATGTTTTTTTTCTGTTATTCATTGGAAGAAAACATTACAAATAAAAGGAAAGCATGCCACAATCTTCCCTCCTTTAGAAAAAAGACCCTTATGTCGGGTTTGTAATGTGGCCAAGAGTTTCCCCTCTAAGAAGTTGTTCTCTTTGTGGGAAGAAGGAAGAAAGTGTTTGATGAAGATAAGAATGCAACACGTCACTTTGATGATTTTTTGTGACCAAATTCATGATTTTATCTTTAACCCACATGTTAGGTATTGGATTAGTGCTTGTATTAAAATTAGTAACTTGAGATAGAGAAACAAAGAGAATCAAAGATATGTGAGGCATTCGGTTTGCTGATGCAAGAATGGAAAAAAACATTTGGCTGCATAAATATAAGATATAACATCTTACAATCATTCTATTGCATTACATGAGTGTATTTATGATCCCTCCTTCAAAACCAACACGAACCCTGCAATATATATCACAAGTTGCAAGTGAATTATTGCAAAACTTGAGGGTTAATAATGAAGCTCAAAGTGCATACTAAACACCAATAAGTATGCATTGATGCCATGGCTCGAGCCCTAAAATTTCCCTCCTAAAAAATAATGCTCCCAAAGGTGCTACGATTTCAAATTGGATAAAGAAGTCACTTAAGGAGGAACAAAGTTGAACAAATTAACTCATACTCTTTAGAACATTTTTTAACAATAAGAAAATAATTATTAAAAAAATTCTTTTGGTGTAATTTACAAGACATAATTTGAAAGTTAATTCTCGATTATAAATGCACCAAATTTTTCTAGACATAACTGTTGATACAAAAATTGCTACACTGTTTTACCCAAAAGCATAATATTATATTTTATATGGATTGTGGAAATACTCTCTCTTATATCCACTACTTATGGTTTTTTACATGTATATAATAAAAAGTACTTATTTATTTTTTGAGCCTTGTTTGCATTATTTTCATGGGATATCTTATGTAAAAAATAGGGAGCTTGAGGCAGATGCAACACGGCATGCGAATTTTTTAATTCTTTTAATGTGTCTCATGCTTCTAAAACTTGCTAGTTTTCTTTATCGTGTACTTAATAACTTGCTAATTTCTTTTATTGTGTACTTTACAACTTTCTATTTTCCTCTACAACATTGTTAGAGAAAATTCAATGAACACATGGAACAATTTTTTAATTATGTCAAGAGTTACTCCAAAAAAATAGTTGAGGGTGGTGGAGGTGAGGTGTAATGTATGTGACATATGACGATTGCAACCTTAAATTTGACATCCATTTGACCGTCATATTGAAGTTGTTTTTCTCTTGTTTAGAGAATCAACTCTTAGCTATGTTGTAGAGTTTGGAGCTCGCAATAATAATTTTTTGAGCCCAATATAATGATAGAGCTAAATTAAAGCCATATATCATTAAATACCGACAAATTTGTGAAGAATAAAATATAATTATTAATTAGAATGCCATATAATTTAAAATATGCATACTTGTAATAAGTCGTTTTCGAGGATACTGATAAGATTTAATTAGATAATCAACCTTACCTTTCTAATTCCTCTTTTAGATAATCCAAAAAAATCAATAAGACGAGTGCCATTGATCAACCTCATACGAAGCAATAAACACCAAAGCCTCAACACATATTGAAATTAAATCGTGAGATCTGAACCCAAATGAACCCATTGATCAACCTCATATGAAACATTAAACATTGAACCCTCAACACATATTGAAGGTAAATTATGGGAATTAAACCCATGACTCGAACCACTAAAAAAATGGCGAAGAAACCAACCACGATGACTTACCTTTTAAGTTCAATCACCTTATCACTTGTAGAGTTTGGAGCCCGCAATAATATTTTTGGAGCCCAACATAATGGAAAACCTAAATTAAAGCCAGATATCATTAAATACTGATAACTTTGTGAAGAATACAATATAATTATTAATTAGAATGATGTATAGTTTAAAATAACCATACTTGTAATAAGTTGTTTTCGAGGATGCTAATAAGATTTAATTAGATAATCAACCTTACCTTCACAATTCTTCTTTTAGACAATCCGAATAAGAAGAAGAAGAAGATATTTTAATGTCCACGAGGCTACTGAAAAAATGAATAAGACGAGTGTCACTGATCAACCTCATATGAAGCAACAAACGCCGAACCCTCAACTTAAATTAAAAGGAAATTGTGGGATTTGAACCCAAACAAACACCACCGATCAACCTCGTATGAAATAACTAACCACCCAAAAAAATGGCGAAGAAGCTAAGCACGAGGACTTACCTTTTCAATTCAGATAAAGAGGGTTCACGAGAACTTAATAACTAGTAGCCTCAAAGTTAAAGCCTTGGTTCCATATGAGATTCTTTTTGCCGAATCAGGGACCTTTCTGCTGGAAGCATCGACAATGATTTGAACTCTAAGTTACTTAAAAAAGGTATAGAGAATGGAGAATCATCGATGGCCCAAAATGGTAGCTGAAGAAGAACTAAGCAGAAGGAAAAGCACATGGATGAAATAGAACAACTGGATGAGTAAATGAGACATCAACATGCACGAATGTACAAACACAATTGAGGAAATAAAAAAATATGTGAAAGAGAAATTCAGGACAACCACGTGGACAAGGCAAATAGGACGAAAGAAAGCATACTACATCAATCATTTTAACCCCACTAGGGAACACAAAGAAAAGGCGTACATAGGAGTGGAAATTAAATGGAAAACAAATATATGTTAATTGCCCAATTGAGAACTAACTCACATCATCTTAGGTGTGAAACTAGTAGGTGGATAATACCCAAAGAAGAATGGGAGTCAAGAACATGTTTATTCTGTGTTAAGGGGGCGGTGGAGATAAAATGACACTTCATTATGGATTGTGCAGCTTAAAATGACATTAGGAGCTACATGGACGGTCTAAGTGTTGGCAAGTTAACATATTTGTTTTAGGAGGAAAGGCTAACCAAAATATCAAGTTTTTTAATCAAGATACATAGTAGATGATATGACATCGAGAAAAGAGTTAACTCTTTGCAATATCAAAAGACAATCTATGTGACATGATGTTTTTAGTTTTATCTGGATAGATTCTTTTCACAGCTTTTGGTCCCATAAATTGTTTGGTCTTTTGGATGTTATTAAAATCCTTCATTCATTCACTTATTCAATTCCCAAGTGCCATTAAAAACATAGAAAGAAAGAATAAAGAAAACTTTTAACATCCACGAGGCTATAAATAGCCTATGAGACAATAAAACCACTTTCTTCAGAATTCACCAATTCAGATCTTCTTTTGTCAATCTTGATGATGAAGTCTTCCATTCCAGTTATCTACTCCTCATCAAAAAGAACATGTAATGACAAAGTCTTGAAATTGATTGCAAATCTGGAATGAATGTCATTATAGGCACTGCATTCTATGATAAAGTGTTTTTCTGCTTCCACTGCCCCATCTGAACAAAAGACACAAAGTCTTTCTTTCCATTTTTCTTTAGGCCTTTTCCATCTACTTGTTTCACATATAAGATGGTGGGAGTTTGTCTCTAGTTGAGCTATGAGAATCTTAGCTCTCCACGGAATGAGGGCCCCGATGTATGCCTTTTGTTGATGGTCACAAGTGTAGTTAAATTCTTCGAGATAGTATCTCTTTTTTCTGCCTCTGTTGTCCCACATAGTTTTGCAGACCTTATCAATAACAAATGCTTGTATTTCTTTATTGCCTTGGGGCCATGTATTCCATTCAATATTCCATTTCTTCATCCACTTGATGTTTTGGTTCATCCATGACTTCTTCCTCTTGTATAATGGCTCTTTGAAGACAATGTTGGGCCACCTATCTGTTGTCATCTGCTCAATTTTGTTGAGGTATCTTAGAAGTCGAATCATAGCAATGACTTTAATTAGAACTGCACCTGTTTCAGTTAAAAGAATCTTATAAGGGACCGAAAATTTCAACTTAAATTTGTTGGTAATCATATGCTTTTGAATTCTCTCAATTTGCTGCCATTTTGATAATGGAATGTTGTTGGCCCATATTTCACACCCATAAAGTACAACAGGAGTAACTGATATTTCAAAAAGGGTTTGAGTAATTTTCCAATCCCATAATTTTGCTTTTCTACATTTGTTTTGTAAAGCATAAAGGGCTTTCCACCCTCTTGTTGTTCTCTTTTTTCTGCAAGTCTCCCAAGTAAGTTTGTTGTTAAAGTCAATCCCCAAATATTTGTAGTCGGTTACTTCTTCTAGAATACTAACCTCAAAGAAAAATGGTTGTTGATTTCTTTTCCTTCTATTGTTAAAGATCCTAATCTTGGTCTTGCTGATATTAACTTGTATACCTACCTTTTTGCAAAAGGCTTCAAGTGTGAGCAAATGTTTTTATAATCCTTGAGCAGACGTAGCAATCAATATAAGGTCATCAACATATAGAAGAAGCCTTATAACATACTCACCGAACTGGATACTTTCACCATCTTCCATATTTAACAATTCTTCAAGTTGGTCTATATATAAACCAAAGAGTGTGGGTGATAGAGGACAACCCTGCTTAACACCAATGTCGCTCCTAAAGCTCTGTGAAATGCTTGTTCGGGTTCTGATTTTAATATGCATTTTCAGTGATATGTATTAGAGTAATATGATGATCTAAGGTGGAGTGCTTAGGTCTGAAACCAACTTGCCCTTTTGCTCTCTTCTCATTGTCTTGTGCCCACTTGGTGATTTTGTGTTCAACCATGCTACCAACTATCTTTGTAAATAAGGGATCGATCATGATGGTCCTGTAATTGGTTGGGTTGTCAACATCTCTGCTCTTAAAAAGAGGTACTGCCATATGTCTAGTATAGAAATTCCCGAATCCCCATGACTTAAATTACAAATTATTTTTATCAGAGTGGAGGGCCATACCTAGATTTTCCGGGCAACGGAACGAATAGACCTCGGCCTCTGCGTGTCTCATTTTGCTCTGCAAATATAATGTGATCATTAACAAGCGAATTGCAGGGGAATGGTGGAATGCAGACACTGAGGTATTATCAATCAAGCAATGCAAAGTGGCGGGATGCCTAATGTGTCGGATGCATATACCATTAACGGACTCCCTGGACTCTTGTATAACTGCTCAAAAATTGGTGAGTCGGGCAAACTTTGTAAATTTTCATTTATATAACAATGAGATGAAGTTACATTGAATGTTTTGTATAAATATAATCCTTTGGGTGTTTGTCTGCTTTCCTAATTTTATTTCACCAACTGTTTTTCTAATGGCGTCTGTGAGGCAACAATATGACGAGGCATTTTATCTATTTTTCCTCTCTCATGTCTCCAAGTTTCGAACCTTCGATGGTAAAATGTCCATTTTTTGATTTTCATTATTTCTCCATTTAATAAAGCAAACAAATTAATACCGTTACCCTATTCTAGCCGTTTCAGATGCTTTTTGGGAGTGATTTGGATTGTCGGTGGGAGATTTTTATAAATATAGATGCTTTTGGTTATGTTTCCAAATGCAACCGCCCTCCATGCAGTAGCCAGTGTACTATCGTTTTCATCCTTTTCTATTAAATTTCATGCGGTGGGGCAGTGAATTACTATTGGCTGAATTTTTTCCAGTGTTTTGGCTTTGACTAAGGTTACACTTCATATTTGACGGGGACTATAGTTTATTTTAGCTAAATGTTTTATTTCTCCTGCTTTCCATTGGTGGTTGCTCATTCCTTCATTGGCAGCATTATATTTTATTGTAAATTTATTTGTTTTTTCCCGAGTGTGTTTCCTCTGTGCTCTGGACAGTTGGCTGCACGCATGAGCTCCATTTGCCTGTGGCCAGGGTTTTCTTTTTGTTTTTGGTTTCTCTCGGCTCTTCTGCAAGCTCGCCGCTGGATCTTGTCAATGCAAAGCTTGCGTAAATAGTGTCTTTCCCCGTTTGGTTATGGAGGAAGAAGAACCCAATACAAATTACTCTGTTTTCAAAGTTGTTAAGATTTGTATAGAGCAACAATGGAGTCAGTAGGGAGACTGTGGAGATCTTGTTGTTGTTATGATGGTGTTCAAGCATGGATGTTTTTTTTTCATGGTTGGGATTGCTTCACTGATGTTCTTGGTATGGAGCAAGGTTGGAGAGTTCAGGGGGAAGAGAACTGGTTTGCCTCTGGGCACATTGGGATGGCCCTTAATTGGTGAATCTTTGGAGTTCATATCTTGTGGCTATTCAACAAGGCCTGAGAGCTTCATGGACAAAAAGAAGGCTTCTGTAAGTAGTTTGATATTTTTCGTAGTTTGATATTTTTCTAGAATGTTTTCTTGTATGGATTTTTTGTAGTGTAGCTCAGTAGAATATAAAACTTGCACGGCATAATGACTTCAGTCCTGCTTGCATTATTAATGAGTGGCCCCGCATCTTTGAATTCTGTAAGCCAGTTTACCTGAGCAATTGATTTCTGTAAGCCGGTTTACCTGAGCAATTGATTTCTGTAAGCCGGTGTTTCTCTTGTATTCCATAAGTGGGTGTGAATGAGCCTTTTGAATCCTGAACAATTGATTTCTTTAAACCGGTGCGTCTCAGCCTTTGTATTCCATGAGTGGGCTGTGCATGAGCCTTTGAATTCTCTAAGTGGGTGTTCCTGAGCCATTGATTTTATAAGTAAGTGGGTATGCCTGTAGCTTTACATTTTGTAAGTGGGTGTGTATGAGCCATTAATTTTTATAAGTGGATGCACCCTAGCTATTGATTTGTACAAGTGGGTGTGCCTCAACCTTTGAATTCTATAAGTGGATGTGCCTGAAGTATTGATTTCTCTTAGTGGATGCTTCTGAGTCAATGATTTGTATAAATCGTTGTGTCTCAAGCTTTTAATTCTATAAGTGGGTGCGCTTGAGTCTTTGAATTTTATAAGTGAGTATGCGTGTGCCATTGATTTCTATAAGTGAATATGCCTCAACCTTTGGTTGTTATATGTGAGCGTGTTTAGAGTCTTTCAAGTGGGAATGCCTTTTCCATTGATTTCTGTTGCCTCGTTTTCCTTGTAGCATAGAATTTGGCTCTCCAGTGGGCCTGATGCGAGGCAGTGGTTTTCTCATTGATACAGTCTATTTTGTTACTGTCTGTGTTAACTGCTGCTTACCGATTCATCATGGAACCCAATTTTGAATTTTTAAAAGGCTTCCAATGGTTTTAGTTTGTCAGTATAATGGTCTATAATAGGTTGAGAGTCCAAGTAGCCAAAGTAGAGTTGATAGGTGGTTCAATTTTGTTTTAATTCAGTTGAGAATGCTTAAAATTCAAGTTGGACAGGACTGGTGAAGAGTTTTCTGTTCTTTGGGATGTCTGTCAGATTTTTGCATTAGATCTTGTAGATCACAAAACTACTACCAGAGAATATACCATTTTATCTTATTCTTTCATCTTATTTTTGGGTCAATCTGATGCTGTTCGATTCAGGCGAGAAAACTCCAACAACTTAGCCAGACACACAAAAAAAAAAACCTTCTCTACAGCCGCTCGAGGAATACTAAAATTTTATCTAATACTCAGATTGCTGTTCTGCTATAAGCTCCCAACTTTTTCTGCCTTGGAAGACTTACGATCTGTTTCTCTCATTTGGATTAAGCTTTGTGGAGAAGCCTTAGATTTTGTGCTAGAAAGCATTCAGTGTTGATTTTGACCAGACATGAAAGTTTCCCATGCATCCCGATTCCCAAGTATGTCAGATAACTACTTTGACAAGGACTTCGAAGAGACTTTGCCCACACTCAATAGACATACTTCTAACCTACCCATACTTTTAACAAGAAAAGAGCTTATTCTGTCAACTTTATTTGCATTCTAACTCTTGAGGTCTTGGTCTTCTCACTGTCTTGAACAGAGTCCCAAGACATTCAACTTAACTCGGTGTTGGAATATTCATGTCAAATTATGTATTTAGTAGTTTTACTTGTAAATAATCCACCATTTGATTATAGATTATTTAAATTTACATTTTGAGTTGAGTCTGCCCTTGGGCTTTTCTTTTCCCATCCTTAGCAGTATATGAATAGTGTAAAAAACATGAGATGTAAAGCACATATGGCTTCTGGTCAAAAGCTTTCCAGCTCCATTAGAATTATCAAGAAGTATTTAAAATCAGAAGTATACGGTCTCAAATCTAGCTGTGGATTCAGCAGAACTTTAAGGCTTAGGTCCCCATTTCATCTTGACATCTAGCTGTTTAGATTGCTGACAGATTTTGAAGACAATTTATTTGATAGGATACTGTGTCAAATTGCATATATTAAAAGCCATGCTTCATATCAGTCCGTTGATATTCCAAAATAAGCTTTAATATTGTTTTTAGGGAATGAAAGTAAGAAATTTGTATTGTATAACCTTCATTAAAATATAGCTTATTGGGGCTATGTGTAATTGTTAGAGTTATAAATATACATGCACATTTTTTATGCTATTCAACTCATCCACATTAAAAAATGGGTACAGCTACTTTCTGTCAGATTAAAAATGACACAAAAGCTGTCAAATGAAGATATAGGTTTATTATAATGAAGTGTCAAACTTTTTGAGTATAAATCTAATATTCTCCACTTTTTCCTAATTTGCCAATATGGCCTCATGAACTGAGAAACATTAAAAATATGATAAAGTATAGAATAGCCAGTGCCATATTATCCTCTAATCTGTCATAACTGCGAGTCAATAACAATAAGCAGTCAAGGGTTGCTGTCAAAACTGAAAAAAATTGGTATTCCTATTGGCCTTTTATGTAGACCAATTGTTGGACCACCTTGGATTTCACGACCCATCCATGATATTTGCTGTCAGCTTTTCTCTCAGTAGTGATCAAAGGTTACTAATTTAGTCCATCATTCTAAAGTTGTGGAAAAATAATGAACAATGAAAAACAAACAATTGCATGTTATGGGTGTTGATGTTAGTGCAATTATGTTCTGTCTTATGCACGTGTGCCTCATGGAATATTGATCTCTGTGGTCAGAAGTTTATATCAGAAAATGCAAGGTTTATGTCACTGTGAATGAGGACAAGTGGGCTGGCTTTTGTACAAGTGTGTATTGTTTTTGTTTGTTCCTGGGATTCCAAGTTTAGTGTGTCCAGCCCCAACACTGGATTTGCATATGACATTTTCATGGGGATTGACATCTTAGATTCCTTGTGCTGCTTTATTGTAGGCCTAACTCTTGGTTTTGGAACTCAGATATGGAAAGGTATTCAAATCCCACCTTCTTGGGAGCCCCACAATTGTATCAACTGATCCAGAAGTGAGCAAGGTGGTTTTGCAAAATGATGGTAGAATATTTGTTCCTTCTTATCCAAAGTCACTTAATGAACTCATGGGGAAGTCTTCGATTCTCCAGCTGAACGGTAATTTGCAGAAAAGGTTGCATGGTCTCATAGGTAGTTTTCTCAAATCTCCAGAGTTAAAAGAACAGATAACCGTGGACATTGAGAAGTATGTGCTAGATTCTATGAAAAATTGGAAGGATGGTCAACTAGTTTACATCCAAGATGAAACAAAAAAGGTAAGCAATCAATACACATACACAGATACATGTGTATGTGGGTGGTATATTTTCACAGTATCATAATTATTACGGTAATATTTTTGGTTTTGATAGCATACGTTGTTTATTGAACAGATAGCTTTTCAGGTGCTGTTGAAGGCCCTGATGAGTCTTAACCCCGGTGAAGAGTTAGAATACTTAAAACAAGAATTCAGAAAGTTTATTTCGGGTTTGGTCTCAATTCCAGTCAAATTCCCTGGAACAAGGCTTTACAAGTCCTTGCAGGTAGGATTTTATATCTTCAAACTGAATTCCACGTTGATCACTACCAATTACACCAATCTAAGATTATGGGAATTTGGAGATTTTAATTATACCAATTATGATTATGAAAACATGTTTCAGGCAAAAGCAAACATGGTGAAGATGGTGCACAGAATCATACAAGACAGAGGAACAAAGTGTGATAGCAACAAAACTCGAGAGAAGGATGTCCTGGATGTATTATTACATGAAACAAACAGTATAACGGGGAAGTTCACTATAGACCTTATCTCAGATAACATGATAGATTTAATGATTCCAGGAGAAGACTCTGTACCGATGCTTATGACACTAGCTGTTCAATACCTTACCAGTTGCCCACTTGCACTACAACAATTACAGGTACCAATGAATTCCCCTCTCCTTTGAGAAGAACTTATTAACTGCAATATAGTTTGTCCTGACACTAAAGCATTTATGTATTCAATGATCTCAGGAAGAAAACATGAAGCTCAAGAAGTCCAAGGAAGAGAAGAAAGAAGCTAGTAACTTGGAGTGATTACATGTCATTACCATTTACTCAGGATGTGAGTATGATTTGATTAACATTATCTAATATTTATGTAATTTGGTTAAGATACAATTTTTCTTAGAAGCTTAAGTTTCCTACACATTGATCAGGTAATAACAGAGACCTTGCGTTTGGGGAACATCATAACTGGTGTAATGCGAAAAGCACTGCAGGATTTTGAGGTCAAAGGTATGATGTATTGCTTTCTTTTCCCTTCAATGAATCAGATAAATGACCGTGGAACTGAATGATTTTAGACCAATTAATACAAGGTCCTAGCAAGTGGAAGACTAGCATGGTTTTTTTAGTATCTTTTTTTTTCTTCAGGGCACTTGATTCCCAAGGGATGGTGTGTGTTCACGTACTTCAGATCCATTCACCTGGATGAAGACCTCTATGATAGCCCATACAAATTCAACCCATGGAGATGGCAAGTAAGTAGAATCATACCAATACGTATTACCATCTTAATGTCAACTAGTTCTATTAGGCTTTGATAAGCTCACCAACACACAACAACTCTTTGCATAATGATTGCATGGGACTGATGGGATTTATTCAAAGTAAATATTTTTTCATTTAGATATCTATTTACGCTCTTTTTTGGGTAGATAATGTGGATATTTTTGTCATGTAGATGATGTGTGTCATTTAAGTTATTGTTTTACTTTGAGTAGTTGTCTTTGGCAATGTTCTAGATTCCAGGGATAATTGATTCCGATTCTATAGGATTTGATAAGCTCACCAACATACAAACAGGGCTTTACATAATGATTGCATGAGACTGATAGGATTTATTTGAAGTATATATTTTGTCATTTAGATATCTATTCAAGCTCTTCATTGGGTGGATGATGTAGATATTTTGTCATCTAGATGATGTCTATGTCATTTAAACTATTGTTTTACTTTGGGTAGCTGTCTATGCTAATGTTCTAGATTGCATGCTGATTCTATTAGCTTTTGATAAGCTCACCAGCACACAAACATGGCTTCACATAATGATTGCATGGGACCAATAAGATTTATTTGAGGTAGATATTTTGTCATCTAGATATCTATTCATGCACTTTGTTGGATAGATGATGTATATATCTATTCACAATTTTCCTGTTTTTTGCAGATGCAAGAGGTTTTGTTCGGTGGTGTCGCATGAGAAGGTGCTTGTTCATGCTTCCATGGGGGCTCTAACAGTAAAAGCTTCAAAATGGAGTGAAGAATCGCACAAATTTTTTGAGGCTTAGTGCAGAGACGGGCAATCCTGAAGCCCGTTATATGCTTGGCATGGTAAATGCAGAGTGTCTGGAGTCTTAACTGTATGCTTGGCAAGGATTAGAAGAAAGAAATTTATTAATCTTTTACAAATGATCCCCCAGAGTATGTTAATGGGAATACGAAAGTATAGTTAGGTTTAAAATGCACAGGAGCAGAGAGATTTTTTCCACTCTATGATGGGACCCAAGGTTATGGAAGAAGGGAAAATCTGCCGAAAGAGAATATTGGGGAACTTCGGCCTTTCTAAAATAATTCATTCCATTGCCTGCTTCTGTAATTTCATGTCTTTAGGAAAAGTTCCTCATAATTATTGCTATAATTAAGTTAATAACATTTAGTTTCCATGTTGCAAAACTGAAGAGCTTGAGCAGCTCATAATTTAAGCATTGTTCTAGCACTTTTTAGTGTTTTGGGTGTTGCCCGTAGATGATTCATTAGGATATCGTTGTAATTCCAATATGAATCTCCCTGCTTGCACGAGTGAGGCCTTAGAATAAAATTTGACTACAACTTGAAAGTGGACAATCTGACTACTTCATTTGAAGAGACTACTCTTAAAGAAAAAAATTGATCAAGATTCGAGATCTAACATCGGAAAAGAAATGGTTTGTTTCGCAAGCTTGATGAAACAACCAATGATTAAAACTGATATGCTTTCTTGAAGCTCCCCTTGTTACTTATTTTGATCCCATAGGCTGCTTGGTCTCCTAGAAACCTTGTGAAAATCTTTCCTTCTTTCAGGTGAAAAAGGATATAGTTTATAGCTGAAATGTTTAGACAAAAGTTCCAGTTGAATCATAAGTCTGCCATTTGGAAGGTGTTCCACATGGCTGCATTGGAAGGAAAATGAAATATCATGAGAAAAACGCAGGAGGTCCATAGAAGGTTGGTGGGACTCGGGTGTACTCAAACAGTGATTGTCGGATTTGATGCAAGTAAAGACATTGCAGGTCACGCACTTGAATGGGCACTAAAAAATGCATTGCAGCCTGGAGACCTCCATCATTCTACTTCGCCATTCTCCCTCCTATTCCTTTTCACCTCTTTTTTCAAAGTGCATCTAGGTAATTCAATTTTGAGTTCAGGTATACATTATTGTAGATAATAGTCAAAAGGTAACAACATACTACATTGTTACTCCTTTAAAGGAATTATAACCTTGATTGAATACTTAAAGATTGGCTTTTCGGTGTTTTTAAGGCTTGATTCTTTCTTTCTTGTACCCCAGGTTGGGCGAAGCTGCTGAGATGGTTTCGACCTGGAGTCAGGACCCAAGAAGAAATTGCCGACTACTGCTCTCAGCTGCTGGGTAACCTTGACAAAACTACCAAACTAATGAAGGTTAGTTAAACCACCTTTTGGGGGAATTGTTATTTCACTCTACTTAGATTGCATGCCAAGAACAAGCATGACTCCCCAGTCCTAATCCCTTGGTTATTGGATGCTGTGTGTTGGGCTTATGTAAACAGAGTATTCAAGCTGAATGGTGTTGAACTCACTAACTATAACAGTGGAACAACTTGTAAGTCTTAAGGCACCAGTTGTTTCAGCTCTTCCGTGTGTGCTCATAAAAAGACTAAGTACAGCCTGTAAGCTGATCAACACTAACACACCAACTGTTTAAGCTCTTCCCTGTGTACTTATGAATGGGACCAATGATATGTTGCTAGAAGCAACTGCCAAAATTCCAAACTCACTGGTAAGATAGTGGATTCCAGTGCTTATGATCTATTGTTCATATTAATCTCAAGTTGATAAAATAACATTTTCTCTGTAGATTCCTGCCTTAACCTGTTACCACCTTTCTTTGTACGAAACATAAAATGGACAATGTTTTTCACGCAAAGTAACCCTTTCAAACTCCAATTTGAGGCAAGGACATTGTTTGGGTCTTTATACTTCCTACTCTTTTTTGTAAGAGCTTTTTCTGTATTCTTTTTGCTTTTTCCCAGATTCTTTTGAAAGCCTTCCTGGACAAGCCATATATGATGTATCATTTTTTATGTAGGTAGACTCCATCCAATTGCCATTTAGATTGATAAAATCAATAACTTGTATATTTTATAATGCTATGGATTGTACTGCAGCTATCCAGTGAAGTGAAGATACTACAAGTAGCAGGAAAAGGCGCAGTAGCACGAGAAGCAGAAAAGCATTGTGCTTCATGGATTATACTTGATAGGTACTGAATCTACTATATAAGAAGTTGTATTTCTGTGGAATTCAAAAATTGTGCAGATAGTATATGTCATTTTAATGTTATTTTTGGGTCCCTACTGCAGCTATCCAGTGAAGTGAAGATACTACAAGTAGCAGGAAAAGGCGCAGTAGCAAGAGAAGCAGAAAAGCATTGTGCTTCATGGATTATACTTGATAGGTACTGAATCTACTATATAAGAAAGTTGTATTTCTGTGGAATTCAAAAATTGTGCAGATAGTATATGCCATTTTAATTTTATTTTTGGGTCCCTAGGCATTTAAGCAGTGAAGGAGATTTTTGTGCAAAGAGTTTACAATGTAACGTGGTTGTTGTGGACCATTTGGTATCAAAATTTCTCAGACTTAACTTGAAACACTCTCAAGGAGTACATGCCTTGCTTTTTGAAGAGGCCATTGAGTCCTCTTTCAGTTTGCTTGCTCTGATTCCTGCACACACAGCCAATCCTTCAACCATGAAAGATTTGTTATTTGGTAAAACTATAATTGAATTTCTTGAAAATGAGAAACTATCCACTAGCCTGAGATTCGATACTTCAATTGCACAGGATTCTGCAAACTCATACCCTGCTTCAAACTCCAACCAAAGTATGTTTTATGTTCACATAAACCTAAATTTGAATTTCGTGACAAAAGCAACTCAACAAAACACATCCTTTCTTTAAAGAAAATGTGCTTCTGTTTTTTATATGTTTTATCTCGGAATTGAGAGAGAAATACTATGGCTTTAGCAATGATCTTGTATGACACATTCAAAAGCGTAATCAGTCCCCAACTGGTGATGAGCTCGGGATCTCCAGACTTAGGAATGAATTTAATATTGCCCTGATTGATCAAAGCACCAAGAGAATTGGTCTCCATTGCTTCACAATAGGCATGATGGAGGTCTGGACCAACAGTATCCCATAACACTTGGTAGAACTCACACGTGAATCCATCAATGTTAGGAGCTTTGTCAGCCTTCATTTGCATGACTGCTTCTTTAAGATCATCAACAGAAAGGGAATGATCATAGGCAACCCTTTGAGCTTCAGAAATTTTGCAAGGAAGTGCCTCAAGGCATTGCAAGAATGCAACATTTCTTTCTGGAGTGTAGGGTTGAGCAGCAAAAACACCATGGTAATGGTGCAGAAAGGCCTGTAGGACATCCGAAAGGTCAGTAAGCCGTCTTGAAGCATCTTGGATAGCTCGAATCGAACAAGAGGCGTGACGAAGCCGAAGGGAGGCAAAAAACTCTTTGGTCACTTTGTCACCAATTTTGTGCCAATGCAAACGAGCTCTTATTTGAGCCCCACGGGCTTGGTAGACCTCTTCCATCCTGAGTTTGTGATGCTAGAGTGCCACCTCGGTTTGAAGTTTAGTGTTAAAAGGTGAGCAACGGAGAGCCCTGAAGCTTCTGGTTTGAAGCTTAGTGTTAAAAGTGACTATGACCACTGCGACTGTGACTTCATATTGCTAATCACTGAAACCACAACCATAGAATCTATTGATTCTATTTGCCCTCAGCACATGTTTATGCCAAATTCAAGCATCCATCAGCTACTCTCCACTACTGACCATTATGCAATTGCAACCATAGCTGCCATTTGTACATCATGCCAAAAAATAAGAAACCAATTCATCATTGACATTACAGATGGTCACTCGCCCAATGACAAAGCTCGGGTAAGCCTCACACTTTCTATAACAAATATTAAATAGCATTCTCATTACAAAATAAATCAATTCTTATTTCACTTAATGGATGGTAGGTATATATTTTCCAGACACTTGCAGCAGAATTCCATATCATTGAAAATAAAATCCGAAGGAAAGAACTAGCAATATACCTTTTCAAAAACTTGGCAAAACGGAGCGAAAGCATAGACAAGAGCTTGCAGAGCACCCAATCCACGTTTGCAACCAGTGTAAAAGCAAAAAGATCTCTGGAATGCCTACAACCACTTCTGGCCACAACAATGAAGGTACTGATAGCAAACCCATTTTTAAATCAGCCTTATAGTTTTCAAATGCTTTAACGCTTGCAAAACTTACAAGCAATTTACTATAAGTCTGTTTTCAATTACCTGCCTCAGTTACTTACCTCACTTGCTACTGCTAATGTAATTTTTCTTCGAGTTACAATCAATAGTATTCTCATTCATGCCTGCACATGCACATTTTTGTCACATTTTTTTGCACTCAACTGCATTTGATAGGTTACTGTTTTCATGTCAACCCCTCACCCACCTTCTAATCTGCCAGTTGCATATGCATCCATGGCATCTCTGTCATATGCATAATCAATACGTAATATTAAATGAGTATGCATTTTGAAACTGTACATAATAATTTAATTGTTTGAGTTGCCTGAGTGGCTTGTTTCAGAAGTCTATCAAACGGTCCATGAGACCACATTTCTTTGAGGCATTCTATCGAACAGTTCACGGGCCTCTTCAACAAATCCATTTTGTGCATATCCTGCAACCATGGCATTTTATCAAACACTTCACGTGCCTTGTCTATGCTTTCACATTTACCATACATGTGTCCCAGGCAGTTGCAACTACATCATTCAAAATTCCTCCATCCATTATGCTTTGACAAATGTCCATACCATCTTTCAAAGCTCCCATTTTGGCACAGGCAGCAAGCATGCTGACAAAGATTGTGGAATTTGCCTTCACATCTGCCAATTGCAATTGCATGAATGTTTCTAAGTAATTATAACGCATTTTCAACACCCTTAGCTCATATGCAGCGAACTAGCGGTGCCATATTGTACCCAGTTTCATCATTTCTTTCAGGGATTTGAACCTGGTACTCCCCTCATCAAAGCCCCCAAAGTTTTTGGAGCTTGAGCTCATTGGATTCTACAATATCATTGTTATTTGTTATGAATGCTCTTTATATTCAGCTAATTATAGTTTTTAACAGTTAGAAAAAGGTAGTGGTATTGATTAGCATATGACGGTT
Source organism: Taxus chinensis (assembly GCA_019776745.2). Lineage (NCBI taxonomy): Eukaryota > Viridiplantae > Streptophyta > Pinopsida > Cupressales > Taxaceae > Taxus > Taxus chinensis. The sequence continues at coordinate 776,591,678 of CM034146.1, forward strand.
TTGAATTGTTTTATGGTGCTTCGGTTTGTGTAAATGTTCTACTGGTAATGTGGACATAGGGCAAAGTAGTATGTTGTGTACAGCTGATACCAGACTTCTATGTAACCTTCCATTACAAGGGATTCAAAAATCTCCTTTTAATATTTTGATAACTGTATATCCCGTTGCATCATCTGTCAAATCCAGATTTTTTCAGATGTACTGAATAGGTCTGATAAAATCTGAACAGTTTTATTTTTATTTAAATTTCAAGCTTGTGTCACTGCTAAACCACGTTCCCAGCCAACATGATCTGCTTAACCGAGCAAAATTATACATTTGTTTAAGTTGTATAATACTTTTACATATATGATATATATCATACAAAGTTATGTATTGTTTCTGTACTGTACTTTCCATTTAAGTTTTACATATTTTTAAATTATATAATACTTTTACATATATATCATCCATATATATATTTCTCATTTCTGTAATGTATTTCCATTTTCTAAATGAAATTCCAGCATTTTCCCCAACTTTGCATGCTAATTTGTCAAGATTAGGCAGCAGAGCATTCACACAAGCAGCAAATTTAAGCAGTCACGGGTGTCTGAAGACTTGAATTCCAAAACCTAGCCAAAGAGTAGAACTGTACGTTGAGAAAACTGATTTTAGTAAAAAATCCAGTAAGCTTCAAATGTCTCCTCAGAATTCTCTTTGTCCAAAACTCAACTGCATATGTGTGAAGTTTGACCTTCTCATAAGCTGGGAGAGTCTTGCATACCATTCTGATCGAACCATCTAAAAGGAATCGAGTATGTGCGTAGCACCGAGTATATAAATCAAAGATGGGTCATGAAGATTGACTTGAATTAATGCACAATGAACTCCTGGAAAATTATATTATATAATAATTTTCTGTGGAAACACCAATTGCATAAACATGATAGAGCTAGGCAGCTCCAAAATAAATCGTTCGTAAGGCACAATGCTTACTTAAGAGTTTGCAAATGCAGTTTCGAGCTAAACAGGCCTGATCAAGATGGAATAATATTGCAACGAATGAGCTCCAGGGAATTCCTAGTGCTTCATTTCTGCGAGCATCACTAGAATGCGATGAGTACCAACTGGAACATTCAAGCTGCTGAAGATTGATTTGAATTAGCACACCTGTTTCTTGGAAAATGATATTACAAATTTAAATATTAATACAGATCATCAAAACAAGACTTTTACCTTTATTAAAACTATTTCCTAATAGAATGTAAATAAATAAAAAATCAGGATAAGGTATGGGGGGCAACTCACGCCTAATCCAAGAGCAGTACCCATGCCACACTTGTCCACAAACTGTCCTTTCACAGCTCTCTGCTCACTATTTTCTCCAGCCCATCATGTTTTTTACTCAAGGCTACAAGGAATAAGTACATATAAATTCTAATGCACATCACAAGGATGCCTCCCCATACTTCATAAGAAAACACACTTCTGCTATTGAACGAGGAATCGTACTAATTTTTCAACCCACGGCTCACTAAAAGCTGGATAAGAAATATGTTCTCCTCAACACGCACCTTAGGCCTCAACAATATTAGGCTCAGGCGGTCAAGGCAATGCAAGGAATCTCGACCATAAGCATTAGTGAGGCATTCTTTTGACGCATTCTGTCAAACAGTTTACATGCCTTGTCTATGGTTCCACATTTTGCACACATGTCTACCAGGACATTTGCAACCACGTGTGACACCATTCCTATGTGCCATAGTGACCACAACAGGTCAATAGGACACAGAATTCACCCTCTTATGACAGGAAAGTTAGGGACACAAGTAACCCAACTCAAAGTCCAAAAGCCAAAGAGGAAAATGTATAGTGGATGTACCCTAACACTATAGCTCCAGGGTCTACAAATGCATAGAGTAATGTCGCAAAGACAACCCATTATAAGGGAATCCACAGATATTCAACCTGAAAAATAGCCCAATGGCTGTAAACCACAATGTTGCTGATCGATATCAATAGATAAGGTTGAGTCCTTTTGCAGGTACACAATCCCTGCCACCATCAGCACCTGACTGTACTTAGACCAGAGCAGAGGAGTAGCTCACAATAGTTACTCATGTGTAAAACCACCCAAAGCCAAAGAAGAGATACCAAAAAAAGAGCAGTTCTAGCCAGCGTTAGAGATATCCATTTCCATTTAAAACTGTGTCAGATCTTCTGAGTAATAATATTTTTTTAGCTTTTTGCGGAATCAGTATCCTAATTTTGGATTAATTAGGGTCTTCAAAAGCATTTTAGCTGTTTTTGAAGGTTTCCCCACCTTCTTAGATTCCTCCACAGCTGCTAAATAGGCTCTTACAGTAATCTAGTTTTCATTACTTTAAATGCATTAGAAGCCGGAAGGCCTTATTCTGGTTTTCATTAACAGCACAGTCACTTCCAGTTTCCATTCTTTTCGTTTATCTGATATGTCCTTAGAACTTATCAATATACTATCTTCGTTCCATTGATTCAGTCTTCACTTTTCATGTTTTTCCAAATGGCAACGTATTTTGAAATATTTTTGTTTTCTTTTTACTTTTTCAATAGAAATCCGTTTTTCCCATCTTCATATGCAAGCTCGTTTAATTGTATTTGAAGACTTATTGCATCATCAACTCTCATGTGTTAGTATCTCTGACTAACATGATTACATGTGTTTTTGTTGTCAACTTGAAGATGTGTTTCTAATTGGCCTTGTTGCATCTTCAAATTAGCTGTGTCTAATTCTGCATACTGATTTTTATCAGTATATGCTGCTGCTTCTGTGATTTCAGTTTCTTGTTGAATTGTTTCATTAATGACACACAAAAATTGTTGGATTTCTTCCCTTTCATATACGGCCATTGTGAGAATGTTCTCCACAACAATTTCAACACAAATTCACTGCTTCTCCACTGAATTTTTATTTAGACTTGCTGCAGGTCCAGGCTTAAACACTAATCCACATTTGGTACGATGCTGAAGTTCAAAGGATATCCCTGTCCAGTCACCCTTCCCAACTTTTCCCAATCGAACGAAAAATAGTCTCTGCCCTTCCTTGCTCCATGGCATCTCTGTCATATGCACAATCAATAGGTAATATTAACTGTGTATGCATTTTTAAACTGTACATAATAATTTAATTGTTTGACTTGCCCGAGTGGGCTGTTTCACAAGTCTATCAAACGGTCCATGAGACCACATTTCTTTGAGGCATTCTGTCAAACAGTTGATGGGCTTTTTCAGCCATACCTTGTTCCAAAGCTCCCATTTTGGCACAGGCAGCAATGATGTAGACAAAGATTGTGGAATTTGGCTTCACATCTGCCATGAATGTTTCGAAGTAATTATAATGCATTTTGAAAAAATCCATTTTGCGCATATCCTGCAATCATTACTGTCCACAATACCACCATTTTGGCACAGGCAGCGACCATGCTGACAAAGATTGTGGAATTTGGCTTCACATCTGCCAATTGCAATTGCATGAATGTTTCTAACTAATTATAAGAGGCATTCCGTCAAACAGTTTACGTGCCTTGTTTACAGTGCCACATTTTGCATACATGTCTACCAGGACATTTGCAACCACATCTGACAAAATTCCTCTATCCTTTTATGCTTTGATGGATGTCCATATCCTGTTGTATTCCACGAGAAACTGTCTCGTTCTTTCACTTGGTCAAACTCTTTTTGCACATCTATCAATAATTGAAGATATGTAATCTTCAGAGGCATTGTGTGTAGTAAGCAGAATGTGCATTTACAGCCATCAAAGCATAATGATTTCTTAGATGTAGTTGCAAGTACCCTAGTAGATATCTATACAAAATGTGAAAGCATACCTAATGCAAATGAACTGTTTCGAAGAATGCCTTAAAAAGATGTGGTATCAGCGATTGCCTAATGCTTTGTTACATGTAGTTGCAACTGCTCTAGTCCACATTTTTTCCCCATCCATTTCTTTAACCACATTATGTTTTGAAGCATTTAAATTTTTAGGAAAAAAAAAACCTGATTGACCATAATGACCCAGTATTCCAATCTTCCAATTGCAATAGATTTAGCTATAACATACATTTGCTTATATCATTTGGCTGCATCTCAAATACAGATTAGTTATTGCACATAGTCATCAATACAACCCACTATTTCTCTGCTTACTCTACAGCTCCATATGCAGTAGTTATATACACATGTATGTGAATGTATATGTGTACTCAAATTAGAAGTGTATCAATTCCTAAAAAAAACTTATACCAAAACTTGTTTTTGCTCTTGCACAGGTTGAAGGAACATTGACCGTCGCAAAGGCCTACTCCAGCCCATTTGCACCAATTTGTAAAAAATGCAACTTGACTATTGACCGTCTACCACCATTGCATGCAGACATAGCATATTGCAGTAACTGTGAACAGGTATGCCCATATGCATATTGCCACCGTCTTCTATGCAACATTAAAAGCACAGACAGAACATCCATCCAATGCATAGCTAAAAACAAGTTTCTAAGTGAATTGATACCTTCTCTTACTGCTACAACATATCCACAATACATAGAAGACAAAGAAGTTGTTATAGAACAACTATCACACTTTACATTGCATGGCATCTTCACAATAGACAAAAATAATATCATCAGACAAATGACAACTACTCCAGACGAAAGTTTGTTACCTTCACCTATTTTTCAATAATCAACAACATTGCGAATACTATATGCTCTACTCATACTAATACTCACGTTCATTCCCTGCAGGCATTCCATCCCAATTTCAGTCTCAAGAAAGCAGCTATGCATCTTCAAGCCATACACTATCAACACCATCATTTTAAGGTAAACCAGTTACCCCATTCCCACATATGTTTCAGCTATTTCATTTCAAATACAAATGAAAGACAATTTCTAATACTACTCCATATTTATTTTGTAGATCTAAAACTAGAGCTCCACTTCGTACACCGCAACATTTCCGAAAAATCAAATTTGTAATAGTCATTCTGTTTAATATGCATGGATTAACAAACTTTTACATTGTATCCTAAATAGCAATACTATTGTTTTTGGCCTTCGCCATTTAGCCTTATGCTATCTGAACTTCTTGTAGTTACAAAAGTACCTTAAAGACTATCCCATTTCATCTTTTCCGGTGACAATGGTATCATGATTTATCCGTTCCAAAGTTTAAATTAAATTGATCTTTCAAATTGAGGATGAAAATATAATAACAACTTTAACTAGTCCTGAATTGTATAAAACATATGGAGACTGGACACATTCAATTAGTTGTTATGCACTTCACTAATCATTCAAGCCTTCACCCAACTATTAAATTAGTTACTCACCAATATGTTCACAGTACCCATACTCTATTTGGACAACTGTACTGATGCTTCTATGCCACTAATAAGTGATGATTGGCGAAAGCTTTCCTTATTGCCCAAGACGAGCCATCACTTTGGCTGAAGAAAAGGTGGGAACTTATATAGCTAACTGAAATCATTTAGCACTTCTGTATGCCATTTAATGTTCACTCTCTACTGCAAACCAATGGCAATAGATTTCATCTCTCTATTGCCATGACACTTGATGTTCATCTCTAAATTTCCAACCAATGCTTTTACAAATTCAATTTTGTTCATGTTCTTTACATCTTTGAATGCAAGCTAAACAAATGATTACTGGAAAGGCAATGCGTTAGATTTGTATTGACATCATTGGATGAAACCTTGCATTGCAATTTGCATACAAGTGCTGCGGTGCAGCTAGAGTACCTGCCATGAGAGCTGGTATGCAAATTGCGAAAGCGTAGAGAAGGCATGTGAATTGCTTGGTGAAAGATAGAATGGGTCAAAGAGATATGATGTGAAGGAGTGCCATGATTGCAGGATAGGCACAAAATGGATTTGTTGAAATGGTCCATGAACTATTTGGTAGAATGCCTCAAATGAAATGTGTGGTCTCATGGATTTCCATGATTGCAGGATATGCAGAAAATGACGTAACTCTGTTTTTTTATAGACTTCTGAAATAACTTTGCAATCAAGTAATCAATCAACAATGCATAACAAGGAATGGGTAGTTTTAATGAAGTAGTTGGTTTTGTAAAGGGCTTTTCAAATTAACTATTGAAGGCCAAAAACAATTGTATTGAAATTTAGGATGCAATGTAAAAGTTTGTTAATCCATGCATATTAAGCAGAATGTGTTTGAAGTATATACAGAATGATGAGAAGTAACTATTTATGCTATTACAAATTTGATTTTCACAAATGTTGCGGTGTAGGAAATGGAGCTTCAGTTTTGGATCTGCAAAAGAAATATGGAGTAGCATTAGGAATTGTTTTTCATTTGTATTTCAAATGAAATAGGTTAAGCATGTGTGCATGGCGTAGCTGCTTTACCTTAAAATGATGGCGCTGACAGTGTATGGCTCGAAGATGCATAGCTGCTTTCTTGTGACTGAAATTGCGATGGAATGCTTGCAGGAAATGAATGTGAGTATTAGTACGAGTAGAGCATATAGTATTTGCAATATTGCTGATTATTGAAAAGTAGGCGAAGGTAACATACTTTCATCTGGAGTAGTTGTCATTTGTCTGATGATATTTTTTTTGTCTATTGTGAAGATGCCATGCAATGTAAAGTGTGATAGCTGTTCTATAACAACTTCTTTGTCTTCTATGTATTGCGGATATGTTGTAGCAGTAAGAGAAGGTATCAATTCAGTTAGAAACTTGTTTTTAGCTATGCATTGGATGGATGTTTTGTCTGTGCTTTTAATGCTGCATAGAAGATGGTGGCAATATGCATATGGGCATTCCTGTTCATAGTTGCTGCAATATGTTATGTCTGCATGCAATGGTGGTAGACGATCAATAGTCAAGTTGCAATTTTTACAAATTGGTTCAAGCTGGAGTAGGCCTTTGCGACGGTCAATGTGCCTTCAACCTGTGAAACAGCAAAAACAAGTTTTGGTGTAAGTTTTTTTTGGAATTAATACACTTCTAATTTCGGTACACATATACATTGACATACATGTGTATACAACTACTGCATATGGAGCTGTAGAGTAAGCAAAGAAATACTGGGTTTTATTGATGGCTATGTGCAATAATTAAAAAATGAGAAAAAAATAGCAGAACATTTGATTCTGTAGAGGAAGATACAAGAATTAAATATCCAATTCAATCAGCTATAACATTACGTTCTAATCCCATTCCAATGAAAACTTCATTCCAACATAGATAATAAGTAAAGGCAGACTTCTAAAAAATCCAAATTCTGTCTCAGTTTTATTAAAATTACTATGTAAAATTCCTATCTAGTAGAATGAATCAGTATGGCTTATATTCCATAACAAAAGCATATTTATCCGCAAGATGCATATTATAGGAAACTTCATTTATTTATTAGAGTAGACATGGCCCTTCAACCAGGTCATTATGAAGTTGGAGAAGTCTCTGAACATCCATGAATGTTCTTCCAGCTCCTTCACTGGTAGATTAATGAGGTCATCGCCTGGATCACTTGCAACTATGTTCTTAAAGACTTATTTATTCTTTCCAATTCGTAAGTGTACACAATTTTAAACAGCTCAACAGTTGTTTCCTTTCTGAGGACATTATCCTGAATAAAAACATCGTGCTTTATATCTCACCACTAATTTCAGCAGTGTATAGAAATTCCAAACACAGCAGAATAACTCGCCACTCTTGTGTGTGGTATAGGTCAATGAGGTGGGCAACTCGCAAGGATGAGCGGCCTCCCGTAGAATATATTCTACCTGTAGTATTGTCTTGTTAAAGCTGGCCAATTACTGTTTATTTGTATAAAAAAAGTATACCTGTTCCAAACACTTGGAGCGAAATACAAGTCTAGTCCTCAACCTAACCTCTTTGCTTCGTAGCGGTTGTCATTTGCAGTTAGCCTTAAATATATTTACCTTGGCGCTGTGACTGAGCATTTGATGGTTTTTCCATATATTGTCATGACACTTTGCCAAACCCATAAAAGAGCATCTGATTTGTAAGTATTCAAAACCTTGCAGTGACCATGACCATCTGATACAGTCTTTAAGCCTTTACGTATGACTATGCCACTGAATCCAGACCTAAGACGACCTTTGTGCAGTATGCTTATTCAATTTTTGTGATATAACTAATCCAATTTCTCCCTTCAAAAGAAAATACAAACAAGGTTACCAGTTTTATTAGATTACTATAAAGTATATCCAAGTCTGTTTGTATAGAAACAAGCTTATGTATCCTCCTTTTAGTCAAAATGGTCGGGTTACTGATTTACAAAGTTATTTAAATTGGTTTTTTGTTTTGTGTAATTGTATTATTCACTTGTACTGTTTTATGTCATCTTCAATATTCTTACACTTTGTTATCCAGTGCTCAATGCAGCCACTTTGTTTCAGTTGTATTAACTAGATATGAAAATTGTCATGAATAACCTTTACAGATATTAGCGTGATTATGGTTAACCTAGTTGCCGCTCTTCCTCTAGTATTAACTAGATATGAAAATTGTCATGAATAACCTTTACAGATATTAGCGTGATTATGGTTAACCTAGTTGCTGCTCTTCCTCTAGTCTTGGCTACATACTACATACTCTCTTCTTTTTGGCTTTTCCACAGTCTCTGTTGTTTGTAAGTTTCTGATGCTAGTGGGTCAGATCTCCATACAGGGGAAACAACTAAAGCTACAGATTATAATCCCTCAGCCCTTGTTCACAGTTGGTACTGTCAAAGGGAAGATATCCTATAACAATGCTCTATGCCATCACCTGCACATTGTGATGAATTCCTGTATCATCAGAATCAGGAGGCACATATTCCTCTAGCAATTCCGTGTAATAATTTTGGGAAGGAGACTGAACTGACACTCTAATCCTACAAAGTCTAGCTATGTCTTTAACACAATGTTTAAGACAATCGGAAAATTTCTTCTCAAGAATAATTGAGTGCACTAGAGCCCAAAAGAGCAGTCACAAAGAAGATAGCAGGTCTGATAATTCCCCTAATCAAAGATACATATAGGGAATCACAAATATTAATTTACTTATTCATATCTTCACATCAGAAATACAAAATTTCTCATTTCCCTAGTTGCAGAGATGATAAGATTTCTGCAACGCTGAGTGATGAAAAAGTGTTTCCAGTCCTTTACCGTATACAATCCCTTTCCAAAAATCTATAAATGAGAATAAGAATGGGGGTATTAAGGAAGCTATGTAGCCTGCACTAAAAGATGACTGAAATCTGTTGCCTCATGTTATATTGCATTATGAAACTTGGATGAATATGTTGATTAAACCTGAGAAAGAGCTTCCCTTTCCATTCAAAAACTGTAACAAAATATAAATGCTAACCACCCTTATTGTAAATGATTTCATCTTCAATGCTTCTAAAGTTCTTATTAATAGAGGATAAATACAGCAGATAATCTCCCTAATTCAAGATCATCATTAAACTCTATTTCTGTTCTGCATAGCTATTAATCACCAGCAATATCTATCACAGGCATAAAGATAAGCATATGTAAATATAAGCCGCACCTTCCAGTTCCAGCCGTATTTGTGGACACAGATTCAAAACAAAACGAAAATGGTATGTTGAAAAGCGCAGGCCCCAGCAGCAAACCCAACGCACATAAAAAAACCCTTAGGATAGAGGAGTTTTGTCAGATGTGGTTGCAAATGTCCTGGTAGACATGTATGCAAAATGTGGAACCGTAGACAAGGCACGGGAACTGTTTGACAGTATGCATGAAAGAAATGTGGTATCGTGGACAGTAATGATTGCAGGATATGCCCAAAATGGATTTGTTGAAAATGTGTTATAATTATTTAGAAACATCCATGCAATTGCAATTGGCAGATGTGTCAGTATCGTGGCTGCCTGTGCCAAAATGGGAGCTTTGGAACAGTGTATGGACATCCGTCAAAGCATTATGGATAGACGAATTTTGAGTAATGTAGTTGCAACTGCCTAGTAGACATGTATGCAAAATGTGGAAGTGTAGACAATGGATGTGGATTCTTTGATAAAATGCCATGGTTGCAGGATATGCACAAAATGGGCTTGTTGAAAAGGCCCATGAACTGTACAGTTTAGAAATGCATACTGATTATGCATATGACAGGGATGCCATGGAGCGAGCAAGAGCAAAAACTATTTTTGGAATTGAAATTGTAATGATGGAATTTCCAAACGAAGAACCAGCTCTTTGATTAGCCAATAGTCTTTAATATTTAAATATGTAATAGCGATTAAAATGAAGAAGAAATTTGAAGAAAACTACAATAAGACCTGAATTCGTCAGCCTCATAATTTTAGTCCTTTTAAAAAATAGAAGAATTTGGCATCTGTTCTGTAAAGAGCTATCACGTTACATACGTAAAGAAACATTTATGTGACTATGCCGTCGGTGGATACATTACGAAATATACAGCAAAGCCATTGATTGACATAAGTTATTTGCTGGTTGGTCAAATGCAATTGGCCCATCATATCTGATACGAGAACATCATATCGCATTGAATTCATTCATGTGGAAAACTAATGCGGCAGGGTGAGGAGTAATAAGTTAAAGGGCAGGAACAATGAATTGTTTTTTCTTGACGGGACTGTATGAAGGAATATATATACCGAGCAAACTAGCTGGAGACACAAGGACATAACAGCAAGAGAGTATGTGGCAAATTATAAGAGGTTAATAAAACTTTAGGAAAACAGGTGATATCTGCTGCCCACAAAAGAGCAGGTTTGGCATTTTTTGCTGTTTCTGAGCATATCCGAAAAGTGCAGAAATCCGAAAGTGAGGAAAAACGCATTATTTATTACTTTTGATGTTGTTTTTGTTGGAAAGGCTGATGTTACTTACGGTATTAATGCAACTTCTAGTTGAGCAGGAGCAACCTGTAATAACATTAAAATTTGTCCTAAAATTGCAGATGGAAATAATCGAGCTGAGGGCTGTTGCCTACACTCTACAGTGGGTCATAGGCTTGACCTGTGGTTGTTGGGTCACGGATAACTATGCCTACCAATTCATTTAAAGAAAGAAGTTACAGTGAACAATCTCACCACCATACTACAATGCAATTTAATCTGTTGAATCACTTTTTGAAAGAGCAGATGAAGAGTAAGAATCTCCCATTCAAATGCTGGTCTCCTTGGAGTAAGATTAGGTATACAGAGCAGGCTAAAACAAGTTCATTTCCAAGCAAGGATGGTTCGTATGCAACTGGCAGATTAGAAGATGGGTGAGCGGTTGGCATGAAAATTACTAACCTATGAAATGCAATTGAGTGCAAAAAATGTGGATGTGTAGGCATGAATGAGTATACTATTGATTGTAACTTGAGGAAAAGTACATTAGCAGTAGCAAGTGAGGTAGGTAACTGAGGCAGGTAATTGAAAATAGACTTATAGTAAATTGCTTGTAAGTTTTGCAAGCGTTAAAGCATTTGAAAACTATAAGGCTGATTTAAAAATGGATTTGATACCTTCATTGTTGTGGCCAGAAGTAGTTGTAGGCATTCCAAAGATCTTTTTGCTTTTACATTGGTCACAAACGTGGATTGGGTGCTGCGCAAGCTCTTGTCTGTGCTTTCGCTCCATTTTGCTAGGTTTTTGAAAAGGTATATTGCTGGTTCTTTCCTTCGGATTTTATTTTCAATGATATGGAATTCTGCTGCAAGTGTCTGGAAAATATATACCTGCCATCCATTAAGTGAAATGACAATTGATTTATTTTGTAATGAGAATGCTATTTAATAATTGTTATAGAGAGTGTGAGGCTTACCCGAGCTTTGTCATTGGGCGAGTTACTATCTCTAATGTTAATGATTAATTGGTTTCCTATTTTTTGGCATGATGTACAAATGGCAGCTATGGTTGCAGTTGCGTAATGGTCAGTAGTGGAGAGTAGTTGATGGATGCTTGAATTTGGGATAAACATGTGCTGAGGGCAAATAGAATCAATAGATTCTATGGTTGTGGTTTCAGTGATTAGCAATATGAAGTCATAGTGGCAGTGGTCATAGTCACTTTTTGGAGCTGTGGTAAAGTTTTTTATGCGGATGGTTTTTGCGGGATTATGCTATGTTCATGGGTTTTAATGAAAGGTGCCATAATGTTGACAGTTATTATCCGCTCGCCTTTTTTATCCGTGAGGTCCACTCGCAACAGTTCTTTTCCTTGTTGCTTGTCGAGGACTGTTTTATACGCAGCCATGATGTCGCCCTCAAATATTTCTCCGAATTTGTAGTTATTTACATTGTCGATAGATATTAGTGTTGGGTTTTCATTCCTTGCCCTGCACATTATTAGCAGGAGGAAATCAATAAGAAGTGTATAATAATAATGTTAGTAGAGAATGAAATCTGTAAACAACATACCTCTTTGGGGGTTGTTGTGATGGAAGATCAGGCTGGGCAGTTGAAGTTGCATCTGACATGGTGTCTGCAATTACAAAAGTTTCATAGTAAGTAACAGCTACGAAAAACAGGCTATGGTTTCAGTCATATACATAGTACAAGTGCAAGTAACAAATACCTTTTCCAATGCATTTTGAGGTGTATTTTGTATTTGCAATTGCTTTTGCAGTATGTATTTTGTTTTGTTATGAGAACCGGAAATGAAATTAAAAGTGCGTTATCGGTCTAGTCCAATATGCATGGCTAACTTCAGGGGTGATTTTTGCAATATTCATATTCATCTAGCATTGGTCTATTTGTGTATTGTTATCGATTGTTGTAATGGTTGGTACAAGGAAGAGGTTCTGTTGCTGCATTTCATTGCAAAGTTGGGCTTGTTTGGTTTTGGCCTTTGCCATGTCAATGTTGAAGGCACCAACTATTATGAGTTGCATATTCGTTGGTAAAGTAGAGGTGACGACTTCTAAGAATCTTGTAATGTTTATTAGTGGGCTTAATGGCCTCAAATATATGTTTGCTATTCGTATATACGTATTCAAATAACAAATATCAATTGTAGTACTTTCAATGTGGGGTGTACTAAATGTTTTAATGTTGTGTCCATTGAATTTTTTTATTGTAGCACATAAGAAGCCCATGGATATTCATGATAGGAACAACGTTGAATATTTGCAAGAGAGCTTGTATCGGTTGGCATTTTGGCATTTTGTGTTTCTTGTCAAACAGACTATATCTAATTGCATTATTGCAAAATCATGTGTTATGTGTTGAATATGTAGTGCTAAACTTCTGGTATTGAGTGAGAAAATGCGCAAGTGTTTGGGGCTTGCTTGTGTGAAATTGTATAATGGTGCCCATTTTGGAAGAATGTACAAGCCTATGCATTTCAATTTCTATGTCAGTGGACAATACGAATTTGGTTTGTTGTAGTTTATGTATAAGAAACAATGACTCAATGTTTTTTTACACGTGAAAGTGCTATGTATGCGAGGCCATGGAAATTTACTTTGTGAGGGTGGAAAGCTAGTGCATTCGATTGTGAGGCCTTGGGCTCTATGTATGGTTCTGGCACATGACTATTTATACGGGGAATTGATGGCGGGTAATAGTTTGTTTGCTAATTCATATTTGTTTTGCAATTCTTGTTATAGGAGTGAAATGCTTATTGATTTTTTCTATGTACATGGTTTTCATTTTGGTACGTTTGCATTTACCAATGTCAATATTGCTAAATTCTATCCAAATGAAACTTGGTGTTCCAGTTGTAAAAGCTTTGAATATTCCATCTGTGCCATTGACTAAGCCATCATTTATGTTGTAGTTGCCACCAATCAATTCTATTCGAATGTCTTGTTTTAGCGTTATAGTTTTTGGTAGTACTTGTTTTTTGTTAGTTACTAAGTCATTGTCAACAAGGTTAGCTTCTATCTAGTAAATTGCATTTGGTGTGCACATTTCTCCTGGCAAAAGCATAAGCATGTTCTTGTTTTGGCGGTCAACATCAATGTTTTTGTGGAATAAGTATGGGAAACTTGGGTCTAGTGGCAGGGGTCTATAGCAGTGGTGGTTTAAGTATTGAATATCTACATTTGTTTGTGCTACAAGTCTTAATACGGTTAAGGATTGATAGGAACATGTAATTTTGTTGCCACATTATATGGTCCAATTGAAAGCATTTGACATAGTCTTGCCAAAATGTATACTGTATTGTTTCGTTGTGCACAATTGGCTTTTTGAATAACCATGAATCTAGAATCGGTTGGGCTTGGTATAAGTCCCCACAGAAAATAGTGTTTACATTTCTAAAGGGCTTGGTTGGCTTATGCATAATTTCACATAGACGCTTGTCTATATTAAATAACATGCCGCTTCCAATTAATGATACTTCATCAATTAGTAGTATCTGCAACTCACTGTAGAATTTGGTCATTATATCTAGAGTATTTGCATTCAATGGAAACATATTTGCCTTTCAATAAGGTAGCTAGAAAATAGAATGAGTAAATTGCACCATTGACATTGTACGTTGCTTTTCCAGTGTATGATATGATAATGCCTTTCACTTTTAGAGGGATCGCTATTTAATTTCTTATTGTAAAACCGACATATTGCTTAGTATATTACTTTTGCAGTGTGTGTTTTTCCTGTGCCTGCACCTCCTGATTAAGAATAAATGGAATGGGTCATTTAGAGCTAACAATTTTTTTTGTGCTAATATCCTTTAATATAATTTGTTGTTCTTCATTCAATTGTTGTTGCAAAGCAAAGTACTGTTCAGTGTCTATTGAAGAAAGGGATTTTTCTTATGTTGAATATGTTGTTTGGTTGGTTATGAACATGTTATTTTTTTTGGTGGCATATTGAAGGTCATTTCTAATGTCATATTGCTCAAAGTGCTTAGGAACATTAGGTTCATTTACATTTTCATAGTCAAATGTCAAGTTGGGCTCGTTTTTAATGTTGTGAGTAGCATGGTATCTATGTTTCCCCATTGAGGATCTGCTTTTGCAATGAATTGGTTTTCATTCTTTGTCCACTAATGTCTCGATTGACATAGTAAATGATGAGCACCATGTGTCAAAATTATTTTTCAATGATTCTTATGGTTCACGAAATGGCATAAACAACATCAATTTTTCTCTGTAATAGTTTTCAGCGTCGACATGTTTATTGTATCTTACATAATGTATGATTTTGGGTTTTTTATGATGTTTCATATTTTTTTGTTGTTTTTGTATAGCACACAAAAAATTCTGCAAGGTAAATGTTCTCTAATGATATAGGCCTTGCATTGTATTTGTCGCTAATTGAAGCACACAAAAAGTTTTCAGAATTGTCATGCTCTTTAGCAAGCAACTAAGGAGGTTTTAAAATGAATGTTCTATTCATAATTGGAGATGTGTTTATGAAAATAGTTTTCCTAGATCCATAATGCAATGACAATGAAAGCACAATGTGCACTGCTTGATGTGTGGACATTTGTTGATAATTAAGTAAACTACTTCCTAGATGGCGTATGAACTGTATTTCACTTTCATTATTCTTGTGTTGCATCTTCACGTATTTTCTGAAAAGTAGTTGTCAATTTCTGATCTAATTTAGTCATGTACGATGTACAATAAGTTGCTGCTGAATAAGCATCTAAAATGAACTATGCATCTATGTTTTGCATACCATATGCTTGGTACTTTACTGGAAAATGCATTTTTCCACATATCATGTGGATGCCTCTTTAAGATTATGGTAGGATGAATGAGAAGAGATTGTAATAGTGCAAGATATGATTGCCTACTTAAGTTATGAGCTTCAAGAAACGCAGTTAATGTTATGCAGTGGCTATATTTCTTTGTTTGTAGGCTTTGGAAATTTTTTTTTGCTATGTTTCTAGTTATGGCATCTGTATTTTCTAAAGTTTCTAGTATTATTGTCTTATCCATAGGTGGTAATGGGAAATTAAATCTGCATTGTGAGTTTTTGTGTTTTGTACATGTTTTCGTATGATGGTGGGGTTTGCATTTTTGCCAAATTTGTGTCAAGTAGTGATGAATTTGTAGAGATATATTTGTCTATAAATGTTTCTATTTCTTCATGTGAACTTTTTCCATAAACAGGTGCACCCTTCATCCTAGAGCATAAAATGCACATGCTCATTTCCATCGGTTTTGGAATTCTCTTACAAAGAAGAAGTCCAAAGACTTTTCCAAATAGAGTATCGTTAGTAAGCATCAATTTTTTAAATGCATTTATCTTATGACAAAAGTAACGACTACAAATTACTGGATTTTTCCTTATAATTGCATCAATATTATCATCGTTAATGTTTTTTCTATGGCCTTTTGTTTTTAGCAGATAGAGCACATAGTGTGTTGCACAGTGGTGTCCACAGGTGATTAGCACTTGTTAGCATAATAAAAAAATTTGGTGCACCTAGTTGTCTTATCATTGCAAATATGTTCTTCCTGGTCTTTGCTAAATAATCAGGTTTAGTTTCGGATGGTTTTTAGACTTGTAAATCCTATTGATGATTTAAGGATGTTGGACACCCCTGATTTTCTTTTGAGATCATTTGGTGTATATTTTCCCCCCTTGCAATTGACCTTTGCGTATGCATATCCATGCACAACTAGAGACTTGTTGCAAGATAACTTTAATTGCTTTGAAGAAAATATTGGTAGTGTGAGTTGTAAAATCATTTCTACGATGTAGCAGCTCCCATTTTGCTATTTTTTGGTAATGGAATCTTTTTGTAATATCACTTTCACAATGCATCCGATAGTATAAAGTAGGGAAGCTCATTTCTTCACAAAATTTTTCCTCAAAAAGGCCTAAGGGTTTGAATCCATCTGACGGTGCAATTGCAAGAACATTTTCTTGAAGGTCTCTTATTCAATAAGCATTTTCATAAGCATGTACAACTGATTCTGTGATAGGTTCAACCTCAATGACATTGGGATTGTAATCTATTTCTTCGATATTTCAATGTTGTCTACTACATCTGCAACTTGCGTTTCGAAGCTACTTTGCCAATCATTATTAACAACTACGTGATTGTCAATATACAGGGGACATTTACATAGTTCTATTACTGCCTGCATGACATAGTTAGGCCTAACATTTCCTATTAGATATGCACTTTTGTATTCCAATTTTCTTTTTATCTGAATTGCAATTGTTTCGGTTTCATTTATTTTCTTTGGCAACGCCTCTTGTACCCGGTTGAAATCAACAGGCACATTAATAAGTGTTCCACTAAGACCAAATTGCGGTCTTTTGTATCCAAGTTGCCTTATTTGTGCAAATGGCATACGTAAAGCAACAAGTCTTTCTTCTAAAAGGCTTAATCTATGAATTGAAGTCATTTTCCCATTTCTTCTTATGTTGAAAGGAGCAGCAAATTTAGGAAGCAATTGATGTTGAATGGCATTATTGCATTGCTTACATATGTTGTCCCCTAATGTAAGCTTTTTCATGGATATGTCACTAGATATAGACAAAAAAACATTGATAGTATTGTTGGTAATCGTGGTTATGTCTTTTTTAAAATGGAAACATTCGCAAAGAGCACATGCATGTGTTGGCGTATCTACTATAGCACGGAGGTATAGTGTAATTGTTTTATCCGTTTGTTTGTTTTGTTGTTGCATTACATATTCCTGGCCTTTCGTTTTCCTTATGTGGGCTTTTAAATGGTGCAATTTTATAGCAGCACCTGCATTTGCATTTACAATACGAAATGGTAATGTTGTATGTTGACTACACTTGTTTGAACCCATTTCCATTGCTTGTCGTCAGCTGCATTTGATTGGTCATTGCATTTTCTATTTTGTTTTCTTGTTGAGTTACTTGTTCCTTTACTTTTGTTTTCCTTATTTGGGCTTTAAAATGGCACAATCTTGTATTGGCGCCCACATTTGCCTTTGTAGCAGGAAATGGTAATGTTGAATGTTGCTTAAACTTGTTTGGCCCACTTTCATTGTTTCTTGTCAATTGCATTTCATTGGTCATTGTATTTTCTATTGTTTGCATTGTATTTTCTGTTGTTCTATGCAAATGACTCATAATGAATATGCACTGTATCTGTTTCATATGATATGACATTAAAGGTTCTTTTTAGGTGCAGGCAAAATTCATATACATGAACAATTCTTTTAGTTGTTGCTGACCATTTTTGGATTTTTGCTTCCCAAAATATGGGAAAGCCATAACAAGCATAAATCGCTACTTTTGATACTGCTTTTTTCGTATGGTAGTCTAACTAAAGAAAAACATATTTGTGGGTTGAAAACTTGATTTTCTGTTGGCTGGCCAAAGTTTGGGCTGCATAGCTGTAAGCATCTGATTGTGTATGTATCTTTTCCTAAAATTGCATTAGTCAAAGATTGTGCCATATATTGGCGAAGAACTATTGCATTAAAATTTTTGATTGTCAAAAGACTAATTGCAGTAAACATGCTCTCGCCACAGTCATTACTAAATGCATGTGTTTTTGAAAGGCCATAGCTTTCTATTTCAGGAGCAATGGCATTCCAAATAGGAGGTAGATCATTACAAGTATGCGATAACTTTGTATGGATATCTACAATTTGTCGTGGGATTATTATGGTATAGAACAAAGGTTCATAGTGGCCACAAGTTGGGTTTTTATCGTGAAATAATATTGAATATGGCAGTGTCAATGATTCTTTGTTAAAGTGAAGGTATTTTCTTTTGTGGGTAACTGACCATATACAAATTGAAATGTTTAGCCATTTAGACAGCCAATGGATACAAAATGTATCACCCCATAGACCTATTTTAATGCCATCGCTATTTTCATTTGCAGAAAGCCGCATCCTACGCAAGTGTCTTTTTCATATATTCTATGCAAATCAAAAAGCATGTCGACATGCAATTCATTTTCATACGATGATATTGCTGTTGGGTCCCTATTGTTTAAGCATGATCTAAAATAGTCTATTGTACCCATACGCAATTCAATTGACGTTTACTGAAAATGCAACAATACTTGAATTGTGTCAAAAAGACAATCACCTGCATTGTAGTTGAATGATGTACTTTGAAATAGATGATCATGTTGCAATGCACTTTCAATGTCAACAAATGGTGGCACATTTTGCGGTATATATGTTTCTGCATTAATTACTTACTTTTCAGTTGCGTCTTTATTACTGGGAAGCCCTGTTACTATTGTGGAAACCAAAGTGGCTTCGCAAGTTGTTGTTTCGTATTTCTTAATGTGTTTTTCTATATTATTGTGACTTTGTTTTCTCTTGCGCAATTTTTTTTGAGTACATGCAAATTATTAAACTTTATTTGTATATGATATGCAAGTTTACCCATTTTTTGTAACGACTTACGTAACCTTAAGTTGAATAGCTATAGTAACAAATGTAATTTTTTATAAAATTCAAATGTGCATGTATTATACAAAGCTACATCAAATCGAAAAGATATTGTAGGCGTCGTTACATACCTTCACAAATGTAACCATAAAAGGAATGTGAGTTTCTTACAGTTTTGTTGGGGTGTTATGAGAATTTGATACCTGTGTCCAAATATATTGCATAAAACATAAGAAAATGAGGATGATTATAAAGACACATTTTGAAGATGTATATATAGCTCTATGCATGGAAGAAATGGAACAACGTTAATATAAATCGATGCGGGAAACCATATATAGGCATATAGCAAATTCTGAAACTAGTAACCTTTAAGATGATGCTATTCTTATGATGCAATCACCAATGTAAAGGTAACAACAATTGCAAATGTTCTGATATTTGTACCTGAATATGACACAGTACATAAAAATTAAACATTAGCCTATTTGTTTCTATATGATATGCAATTGTATCCATTTTTGTAACGACTTACGTAACCTTAAGTTGAATAAGCTAAATCAAATGGAGTAGATATTGTAGACGTTGTTACATACCTTCACAAATGTAACCGTAAAAGTAATGTGAGTTTCTATCACAAATTTCCTGAAAAGCGAAGCCCATCCAAAGGCAGGCAATAGTCAAGCAAGTGATATGTATGAGCAAGTAAGGTAGAATCAATTAATATATTGAGTATAAAATGCTGTATAGTTTCCATGTAAAAAAGATATTGGCAGAATAAGAACATCTACATGGTGCTATTGAGATAAACAAAAAAAAATTGCAACTCGAATTAATAATCTACTTTAATTGTATGTTGGTATATATTGTCAAGCGTTGATCTATATGGTCAACATGTATGTAAATGTAAATAAGATATACGTAGAATAAGAACATCTACGTTTAATCTATTTGCATAATTTTCATAGATTGAAACATAACATGTTGTGATAGAGTTAAATTCTATTGTCTAACTTGTAACTCTATGAGGTAATAAAATGACTTAATCATTGGTAAGCAATGACCCTGTTACATGAAGCATTTCTATGTTGTAGGAAAACTAGGATTCCATGTTAGTCATGATATGGATTACATATAACATTATTGATATAAGCATGGGCTGGAAATAGGAAAGTGGAGAAGGATTCTCTATATCCCACTGATATCCTCAGGAAGCAAAAAACCGACTTAGTCACTGCTAACAGTTAAACACATTTCCATATTGTTGGAAAACTGGGATTTCATGATGGTGATGATATGAACTGCATATACAGTTATACTCCACTTCCTCCAGAGTGCAGTATTGTTATGAGCACATGTTGGAAGTAGGAAAGCACAAGGGAGTCTATATATCCCCCATTCATATATCCAGGCCGCAATAAAATGACAGTCCATACAATTTAAAAAAAAACTAACATACGTGAGCTACTATGATCTGTGTAATTTAATATAAATGGAACAAACTGCAATAGAATCGAGTGCCAAGGACAATGATGTAGAACAATGTCATTCAATTTCTTTTTTTGCATATAAATTATAAGATAATTAGACAGGCTACATGTAAGGGTTATCATTGGTTGTATGAGTGCTTGTGGGATGTGTGGTATGGATAAAAAAATAAAGCTTAGAAGGTCAAAAAACCTAGCAGACCCTTATAGTTTTCTTCTCATCTTATAGTAGACAAACTATATACAGAAACTCGAAAATTTACCCAACTTTTGGATTTCAGTAAGCAAATATGAGCCGGCAGATAGTAAACATGCAAGCAAGAAGACAATAGTAAGTGTTCTTTGATCAGACATAGATTGATTAGGTCTTGGAGCAAGTATTGTTTAGATTATTCTTAACAGTCACACTCTTTCACCATATGCAACAAACAAGTCTTCAGTAAGCAAATATGACCCGGCAGATGGTAAATTGGCACTTAATAATAATTATTGATTTTCAGATAAAGTTCGTTTTCATACATGGGAATTTTTCTTAAAATAGACTGTAGGAACAATCATAGATTCTCCCAAGTGATAATTTTAAAACAAATTAACTCAAGAATCTTAGATACTGAAGACTAGACATGGTTATCCTCACAAGGTAGTCACACTGTTTCACCATATGCAATAAACAAGTCTTCGACTAGATCGGTTTACATTTGCCAACATACTCGCAGCCTGTGGCAAAATGGGAGCTTTGCAATAGGGTATGGCCAATTTCACACAAGCAACAACATATACTGATAAAAATCAGCAACCAGATTTTTAAAGTTCTGTGAATCGACGACTATATTTGAGACCTTATAATTTTGATTTTAAATACTTTTTGATAATTCTAATGGAGTTGCAAAGCATTTGACCAGAAGCTATATGTGTTTTACATCGCATGTTTTTTTAAACTATTCATATACTGCTGCAGATGGGAAAAGAAAAGTCCAATGGCAGACTCAACTTAACATGTCCCATGTCAAATGATTTTTTTAAATTATAGTTCATGAAATTGATACTGTGTTTTTATGCACTTTCCAATTTAAAAGTATCTACAACCCTCATACTCTAAACCTGCATGGTTGCATGCTGATAAAATAGAAATGAAGCTTAAATGCTCAGGTCATGTTCTAAAGTGTTTTAGTATGTCAAAGAGCGGGAGCATCCGTGCAAAATCCATCTGCTACATATATTGCAATCATGGCAATGGCTGATACCACATCTTTTTCAGGCATTCTTTCAAATAGTTCATGTGCATTAGGCATGCCTCGACATTTTGTATAGATGTCTACTAGAGCACTTGCAACTACATCTGAGGAATCATTATGCTTTGATGGCTGTAAATGCACATTCTGCTTACTACATAGAACCCCAAGGAAAAACAGTATTTTAAACATAGAATGAAATGGCTGGCTATATAGAATGAAATGACATTTACATGTTGTTGATGGTTGTAAATGCACATTCTACTTTGATGGCTATAAATTCACAAGGTCTCAACAATTCTCTGGATGCATGCTGCCTATAAATGTTCAATGTGAGCCGATGGTTCCTGATGAAATTTGCCATTGCTCTCCCTCTGTGAATTGCTTTATGCACCCATGGAAATTTAGCCAAGTCATGAAGCAACAAATCAAGACAATGTGCTGCACATGGACTCCAAAATATATGTGGGTACTTATCCATAATCAACTTCCTAGAGCCCACGCAGTTTGTAGCACCTATCAGTCACAATTTGAACCACGTTCTCTATACCCACTTCAAGAATGGCTTCCTCCAATATTTTGAAAATATACTCAGAGGTCTTCTTGTGGTTCATGGCATCAACAACTTTCAAAAACACTACGCCCAGAGGGCAAGCCACCAAAACATTAATCAATGGCCTCTGACACATGTCTGACCATCCATCACTCAATATGGTGCACCCTGTTACACTCCACGAGGCTTTGACCGCTGCTAGTTTCTTAGTCATCCTTTCTTTTGATTTCTTCAAAAGAGTTGTTCAAATAGCCTCTGAAGTAGGAGGTGTATACCCTTTGCCAAACTCTGCAACTTTTTGAATTACATTCTTAAAATGCGGATTTCTTGCAACATTGAATGGAATTGCACTCGAATAAAACAAATCAGCAAATGCATCGTCCACATGCTGTTTCTCCAATGGTTTCCAAAGGCTATTCAAAGTTCCACTCTTTGATCCCCTTGTTGCATCACCGGACGCAGGAATGTTTGAAGTAGAAGACATAAAACTTGTAGTGAACCTAGATATTTCTGCTTGAATTCTCTGTTTTTTTTGGGTTGATTTCTGCTTTCCTGCAGACGAAGAGGTTTGGTCTTTCTCTAAAGCAGCTCTGATGCTTGGAGTTACATTTGGGCATGTAATAACACCCCCTCCTGCACCAGCTGAGATGCCAAGTAGGTGGTCCACTACCCTTGTGATACTCCCGACAAATGAATGACCACACAAATTACATTTGATATGACTACCATCACATGTTACGTGTTTCCATCCCTTAGCTTTCGATTTCGGGGGTGCCATTGAATTATGTTAGGAACCTACATGTTTTAAAGATGATGAGATTATAATACCTATATAACTCTAATACCAAGTAAACATCCAAAATAATATTAATCTTATTAAATTATTAAAACTTAAAAGCCTTCTAAAAATAATAATAAACAACTAAATTATAATTAAGTCATAATGAAAGATTAAACTTTATTTTAAAAATATTAATGTTATTCATGATAAAAGAATTATAAATACATATTATACAATATAAATAATTTCATAATTTAGATCTTAAGCTCAAAAATATATTAAAAACATATAATTAATTGATAAATAATAAATTACGAATCTAAACTTCTAATTTTCTATGATGTAATTGTCAAGTAGTTTCTAACTATCAATAAATAATAAAAATATATTAACCTAAAATTAACTGATAAATATTAAATAATAAATTATACATCTTAATTTATAATTTCGATTATCTAATTATTAATTAATTTCTAAATTCTAACTATAAAAAAATAATATAAATATATTAATAAACCTAAATCTAAAAATTAAATTTCTAACTATTAATAAATAATAATAATAATATATTAGTAAACCTAAATATAAAAATTCTAATAACAAATTTAAGTTTAATATTATATTTTCAATAACAAAAATTTATAACTTTAAATTTAGGTTTGTTTTATTTATTTATTTACTATGGCTTTAAACGTCACTAAACAAATAAAATACTTCTATTTATGTACCTTTAAAGTTTTCTTTATTTTTATAAAACAACCTAAACCTAATTTATTTAGTATGTTTTTAAATGTTTAAACTTCAATAAACAAATAAAAAACCTAAACATAATTTATTTATTATGTACATCTAAAGTTTTATTTGTTTTTATTTTATGCGGAATAGGGAAATACCTGGATATGGAGTCGAGGATGTGTCTGCCTGCTACGAGCTCCTCTCCACGGATGTGTCGTTGTGAGGTCCTCTCCACCGTCGACTGTGGCAGCAACTGTATTGAACGTGTCCCTGTGAAGCTCCTCCTCTCCTGCTAGAAGCTGCTTTCCACGACTGTCTAGCTACGAGCAGCAATTGCGGGCAACTGTGGGCACTCCACTCCACAAAACAAACAAACTAGCTCTCCACAAATGGTGCAGTTCGCAACACAAAACGACTCCACGATGGTGCAGTTCGTAGAATCACGTTTCAGTTTGTAGTAGTAACATTACCCTAGCCAACTTGCATATATAGCAAACGAAACCCTAGCGACCATTAATGCGAATCCAAAAAAATCAGAAAACATCTCCACCTACTTTGACTGCTTGTGTTTTTTTGTAGGGTTCCCAAAAAAAAAGAATAATATCCGAATATTCGAATTTCTGCCAAATTTTAACAATTTTTTTTTTTGGAAATCACCAAATTTCAAACTTTTTGGTTGAAATTCGGCGAATTCTGTGACTTAGGTTACAAAAGTACCTTAAAGACTATCCCATTTCATCTTTTTCGGTGATAGTTGTATCATGATTTATCCGTTCCAAAGTTTAAATTAAATTGATCTTTCAAATTGAGGACGAAAATATAATAGCAACTTTAACTAGTCTTGAATTGTATAAAACATATAGAGATTGGACGCATTCAATTAGTTGTTATGCACTTCACTAATCATTCAGCCTTCACCCAACTATTAAACTAGTTACTCACCAATCTGTTCACGGTACCCATATTCTGTTTGGACAACTGTACTGATGCTTCTACGCCACTAATAAGTGATGATTGGTGAAAGCTTTCCTTATTGGCCAAGATGAGCCATCACTTTCGCTGAAGAAAAGGTGGGAACTTATATAGCTAACTGAAATCATTTAGCACTTCCGTATGCCATTCAATGTTCACTCTCTACTGCCAACCAATGGTAATAGATTTCATCTCTCTATTGCCATGGCACTTGATGTTCATCTCTAAATTGCCAACCAATGCTTTTGCAAATTCAATTTTGTCCATGTTCTTTACGTCTTTGATTGCAAGCTAAACATGTGATTATTGGAAAGGCAATGCGTTAGATTTGTATTGACATCATTGGATGAAACCTTGTACATATGCTAAAGACATTAGAATAAAGATGTTACGCTAGCATTTTGAACCTCTAAGCATTTCCAGCTATATGTTTCCTTTATTGATTCAAAGTTCTTCTGGAGGTTATGAAAAGGTTGAGCTCTAGCCTTACTGAGGATCAGATGACGATGAAGAAGCTACGGATGCCTCCTACCACAATGTCATCAACATGGATTCAGGGGTCAGTTTATGTTGTCTTTGTTATCGGCACATTCAATCATTAGATCACCCATGTGCACCTTATACCCTACCTCCATCATAACTCAAAAAAGACATAGTTTATGCCAAAAGAACGACAATGATAGGGTATACTAGTTGTCTAAAATTACTTTGGGGAGAAAACAATACCAACCACCAAATTCTATAAGCAATCCCATGACAACAGTCAAGACCTCATCATCACTAAGGCCCACTAAAACCCACATAAAGCAATAAGACAAATCAAGAAGGTACACCAATCAAGGAAGATGAAAAGTTGTATCATCAAAGCATTCAATTTTCCCATAGTTTTCCATTCAACTAATTATTGCATGACTTCAAACGAGCTAAAATCTAAATGATTTCAAATGTGTGCTATATCACCCTAGCGCGACACATGGGCAAAAATTTGAATGATGCCCATTGGTTTAACATGCCAACATTAAGTTGCACTAATCTTCCTTTATATTACCAATGCATGACAACAAGGGATGCAAGGACTATAGGGTTTTGTTAAGTCAAATTTGAATGATGCCCATTGGTTTAACATGCCAACATTAAGTTGTACTAATCCTCCTTCATATTACCAACGCATAACAACAAAGGATGCAAGAACTATAGGGTTTTGATAAGTCAAATTTGAATGATGCCCACTGGTTTAACATGCCAACATTAAGCTGCACTAATCCTCCTCCATATTACCAATGCATAACAACAAGGAATGTAAGGACTATTTTTGTTAGGTCCTTGTGCCTTGTCCCAACCAAAAAACAATGCTCAATCTTATAACACACTGCACGCAACTTATACCCTACCTCCACCATAACCCCAAAAAACGACATATAGCTCAAGCAATAAGAACGATGAGGTCAAGGTAATAGCCAATTGTCTAAAATTACACCGGGGATAAAAACAATATGTAATATCCCTTTCAAGGGCTGAAACTGAAAAGTAGGAAATTAGCACAAACCCAAATATGATCAAATCTGATTTCTAAACCAGCAAACTGAAAATAAAACCAAGATTTGAACATCGATCAGATTTTTGGAGCAACAGTACAAAAAAACATGCAAACACTTGAAACTCTTTAAACAACTTTGCCAAAATGTGTATACGTATTTTAGGCATCCACCAAACCAATATTCAACCCAAAAAATATGACCCAAAACACTGCTGGAAATTTAATTAGAAACCAACGAAGTACACCTGCAATAAAAATTATGAAATGAGGGTTTAAAGACCCCAAACTTTACAAAGAAAAGTAGATTTCCGGCTTTATAAATAGAGGCAAATTTGAATATGAAATGAAATTTCAATTTGTGCCCTTGAAGACACGAAACCCCACACTAGGGTAAGTCGCTCCACCTAGGAGAGGCCAATCAATGCATATGAAAAATTTGATTATGACTTCTTCTTCACAAATCTGCAATATTCCTTCAAGCCACACAAGGAAGGAGGGTTTCCGCCCCCCTACCAACCACAAGAAAGGTTTTTGTCCTTCTTGGAAGATGCCACACACTTGGATTTTCGCCCAAGAGTGGAAGAACAATGAGCAATCAGCCCACAAGTCCAAGTAGAGTAAATGCGTCAAAGATGTATGAGTGCAAATGAAGCCTTCATCTCCTTATATACCTCTAACTTTGGCACCAAGGCTTAGAAGAACATGGCCGACCCATATAAGTCATTATAATATTTTAATGCCTTTTAAAAGCGCAAAACCCGACGCGCTAAATGACACACTAAAAAAGAAACATTAAAAATTATGAAAACAAATGCAAAGGAAGCTCAATTCCTTTTCCCAACTCTTCTACTTCCTTGCCATGGAAAAGGGGATGGAAGAAGTCCAAAATCAGGTCCAAAAAGTGGGAAAAAGGGACATTACTAGTCCTCCCTTCCCAAAATTGCTTGTCTCCAAGCAATTGCAAACTCAATGGATCTGCTGTCCTGTGCTCTTCATTCTCCTCATTATGAAGTTCCACATCCTCTAATGAATTAGGAGGTGGCATCCTTGATAAAACATCCGCAACCACATTATGCTTTCCCTTAACATACTCAATATCAAAATCAAATGCTTGGAGCTTACTCACCCATTTTTGTTGCCGGTTATTCAAATCCCTTTGACGGAGAAATAATCTCTAAGCTATTGTGGTCGGTTTTGACCACAAACCTTCCAAAAATTAAGTATTGCCGGAACTTAATTAATGCATGCATGATAGCTAACATTTCTTTGTCATAAATGGAGAACCTTTTCTCATGATCCTTCAATTTCTGACTCTCATAAGCAATGGGGTGCTTGTTTTGCATCAAAACAACTCCTATACCTTCACTGGAAGCATCACATTCAAGCATAAATGGTATAGAGAAATTTGGAACAATGAGAATTGGACAAGAACACATCACCTTTTTTAATTCTTCAAAAGCTATATGGGTTGTTTTTGACAAGCTGAAAGCTCCTTTCTTCGTTAGAGAAGTCAATGGGGTTGCAAGTTGGGAGAATCCCTTCACAAATTTTCGATAATATGAACACAAACCCAAGAATCCTTTCAAATGAGTAATGCTGGTTGGAGTTGGCCAATCCATGATGGCTTGGATCTTGTTTTGATCCACATGAACTCCACGTGCATTGATAACATGCCCCAAGTACAAAATTTCATCCTTACCAAACTCACATTTAGATTTGTTTGCATATAATGACTGCTGTTCTAAAATTTGCAGCACCTTATCCAAGTGTTGGAGGTGCTCCTCTCATGATTTACTATAAATCAAAATGTCATCAAAGAAAACCAACACAAATTTCCTTAAATGCTTACCAAAAATATGATTCATGCATGATTGGAAGGTGGCCGGGGCATTGGTTAACCCAAATGGCATGACAAGGAACTCGAAATGCCCAAAGTGACACCTTAAATGCAGTTTTGTGAACATCTTCCTCTCTACTCTTATTTGATGATACTCGGATCTCAAATCAATTTTGGAGAAGTAGACCGCTCCATGTAGTTTATCTATTAGCTCATCAATCCTCGGTATCGGATACTTGTTTCTTGATTGTCTTCTTATTGAGTATTCGGTAGTCCACACACATTAAGTGCCATCCTTCTTTTTAACCAACTCTACGGAAGAAGCATAGGGGCTGGAACTAGGCCTAATCAGCCCCATTTCTATCAATTCCTTGATGGTTCTTTCAATCTCTTCCTTGTAGATCTGTGGGTGACGATAGGGAGTGGTTATTACCAGTTTGGTACCCGGTTCTAACTCAATAACATGTTGGAATCCTCTATCCGGTGGCAGCCCGTGAGGTAATTTGCTGAAAACTTTGGCATGCTTGTCAAGTATGGGCTGAATATCATCATGAAAAGTAGATTGAATAGAAATAGAAGAGTTAGTTCTTTACCAAACAATGGGCAGCCCAAGACAACCTGCCCTTTTTGAAGGTTCTTTCCATGTTCTTAGTGGTCACAACTTGAGGAAGCCCACCTTTCATACCATGCAACACCACTTCCTTGCCTTCCACTTTAAATTTCAGCTCCATATTTTGATAGTTTTGAAAGAACTCACCTAACAGAATGCAACCATTGCACTCCCAACACCAAATCAGATTCACTAATATTAATAACATAGAAATCATCTCTTACCATATGCCCTTGTAAGGTGAGTGTGAGCTGAGGTATTCTTTTAGTGCATTGAAGTATGAAACCATCCATCACCGCGACGTTGAAACCCTTGAAATTTTCAGCCTTCAACTTCAATTTCTTTATCAAGCTCTCATCCACAAAATTATGTGTGGCTCCAATCAATTAAGATGACGACCTTTTGTCCTTGAAGATCACCCTTTACTCAGAATGGGTGATATCTAGGTGCTCCAGACAATGTAGCAAGAGTGCCATCTAATTTCTTCGGATCTTCTTCCTCCGGAACACTATCATGCTTAGCTTCATCAACATTGTTTTCATCATCACCACAATAAGAAAATACCTCAATGCAATGCACTTTACCTTTGCCCAAACAACGATGCCCTGGAGTCCATGGATCCTTGCATGAGAAGCACAAACTCTTCCTTCGAAGCTCGTTTGTAGATTCCTTTTCATTGCTGGTTTTGGGCAGCTCCATGTGAGTACTTGGCATCTTTTGGGGTGGCCTCCTTGGCTGGTCCAAGGATGGGTTTCTAGGCTGCCTAGTGGGCTGTCCTCCATTCGAATTTCCCTTGTGAAGACTGCTGTTCACTGCTGTTTTTGGAGCAGCACCTTCAAGATCTAAAGCCTTCTTGATTGCCTCTTGAAGAGACAAGGGATCAAAGGCTCGAACCAAACCCTTAAGGGGCTCAATCAAACCTTCAATGAAAAGCACTACAAGCCTTCTTTCTGAAACATCCGTGATCATAACGGAAAGCCTCTGAAACTTCTGTCACATATTCCTCCACCGTGCCTTGTTGTCTCAAATGAGCAAGCTCACGAAAGTGAACTTCCGGATCAATTCTATCAAATCGATCAATGAGTCTTTGACAAAAATCATCATAGGAATGAATCTCATTATGCCCTTGTGTCACTAACCCATGAAACCATTATTCATGAGCAATTCCTTCAAGATGCAAGGTAGCAAACTTGATAGCATCCTCCTCTATCATGGGCTTCAAAGACAAATATGTATCCAACTTCTGAATCCAAGCCCTAGCTGTCCCTTTGGCTGATCCATCAAATGTGGAGAAGGTCATCTTCCCCAACACATTCTATACCTCCTTCTGTGGCATATGATGTCTAGGCTAGGCCTAGGTCTTCCTCTATTCACTCTTAATGAATTCGGCAAGTGAAATAGCTTCACGAATCTCTCTTGAAAGAGCCATATACTCTTCATAACTTGAGGCAATGTTCCCTTCGATAGAGGGCCTTGTTTCAACATCCGGAATAACTTCTTCCCTTGGAAGAAAAGTAGGCCTTGTGGATCCGTGGGTTGATCCCATAGGTCGCCGTGCATTATTAGCTCTGGATGAGCTACCATCACCATTTTGAACCCTAGGTTCAATTATCTTTTGAAGAGATAGGGCAAGTAAGTCCATTGTATCCGCTAATCTCTCTTGACCTGCAATCAACTTATCAACTTTGGCTTCTTGAGGGTCTTGATCAGCCATATTGTCTTCTTCTCTTGGCTGGTCTGCTTTCTTTCTTCTTTGGTAGTATAGAAAACCCTTGTTGCCTTCTTCCATTGAAACCCTAGGCCTTTGAAGATTCGAGCTCTGATACCACTGTAATATCCCTTTCAAGGGCTGAAACTGAAAATTAGGAAATTAGCACAAACCCAAATATAATCAAATCTGATTTCTAAATCAGCAGACTGAAAATAAACCCAGATTTGGAACAACGATCAGATTTATGGAACAACAATATGAAAAACTCACAATTTCACCAAAATATCATCCAACAATGTATCCACAATCTTAATAAACCTTTTAGAGATATTTTACAACTGTTTCAACCCCAAAAACATGTTAATGCTCAACTGAAAAATTAATTATAACCAACAAAAGTACACCTCCAAAATAATTATGAAAGGAGGGTTTAGAAACCCCAAACTTCACAAAGAAAGTAGATTTTGGCTTTATAAATAGAGGCAAATTTGAATATGAAATGAAATATCAAATTCGTGCTCTTGAAGACACCAAACTTCACCCTAGGGTAAGTCACTCCACCTAGGAGAGACCAATCAATGCATATAAAAATATGATTATGAATTCTTGTTCCCAAATCTGCAATAATCCTTCAAGCCACACAAGGAAGGAGGATTTCCGTCCCCCTACCAACCACAAGAAGGGTTTTTGTCCTTCTTGGAGATGCCACACACACTTGGATTTTTTCCCAAGAGTGGAAGAACAATGAGCAATCAGCCCACAAGTCCAAGTAGAGTAAATGCGCCAAAGATGTATGAGTGCAAATGAAGCCTTCACCTCCTTTGTATACCTCTAACTTTGGCGCCAAGGCTTAAAAGAACATGGCCGACCCATATAAGTGTTATAATCTTTTATTATGCCTCTTTAAAGCACTAAACCCAGCTGACCTGCTAAAAGCAAAGACACACTAAAAAAGAAACATTAAAAATTAGAAAACAAATGCAAAGGTAACTCAATTCCTTTTCCCAACTCTTCTACTTCGTTGCCATGGAAAAGGGGATGGCAAGAAGTCCAAAATCAGGTCCTTAAGTGGGAAAAAGGGACATTACACAATACCAAGAACCAAGTTTTGTAAGCAATCTTTCATGACAATAGTTCAGACTAGGGTATTATCACGAAGGGCCATTAAAGCCCATGGAAAGCAATTAGTCAAACCTTATTATAGAGAAATATAGGTACAACGATCAAGGAAGATGATTAGAACTATATTTTATCAATGCATTTAAAGTTCATCCTAGTTTTCCATCCTTGTTTACCATTTTATTGTATGATTTCAAACAAGTCTTAGTTACTTATAATGACTATTTGTGCTTTAAGGTGATTATAAACTCTACTATACATCTGTTATTCAGCAAACAATTGACTTTGGCCTGGCGAGAATTGCTTTGTAGATCTTTTCCATATGAATGCTTAAACATTCTGTAACCCTCATTATTGTGTCCCCTTATGCAACCATGGATATGAATCAAAGTCAATTGTCTCTACCATGTTGCATCATTTCATTCAGTGATGTTTCTATATGAGCACCAAAATAGGTGACCAAGGGCAATTGCTCCACTAGCATTTGAGTTTTGGGTGTCCATTTGTATTTTTTGCAGCAAGATACAAATTGATGGCTGAATAGGTGTAATGATCCCACCACAATTGAAACATCCACCTCCAACCATTTGCTCGTGCCTCTACCCATTATACCATGATAAAACCAATGAAATTACAGTGAATGCACATGTATTTAAGACCTACCACAACATGGTTTGGTAAACATACAAGACTTGCTAGCTGAGTTCAATCGTTCAAGAGCTCATCTCATTCAAACAAGGGTTGAAAACATAATAACATTGTGGTGGATCTAGTTCAGAAAAGGTCTGTTGTACTAAGGGCAATTGTTCCACTAGCATTTAAGTTTTGAGGTGTCCATTTGTATTTTTTGCAGCGAGGTACAAATTGTGGCTAAATGGGTGTAATGATCCCTCCACAATTGCCTATTCCACCCCAACCATCTGCTTGTGCCACTACCCATTATCACCATTAGGAAACCAATGAGATTATAGTGAATGCACATGCTCTTTAAGACTTACCACAACATGGTTTGGTAAATTTACAAGACATGCTAGGATCAGGTCATTGCTTCTCAAAGCTCAATCATTTAAACAAGGGGAAAATCATAATAACATTGTGGTGGAAGTAGAAAAGGTGTGCTGTACCACTTTAGCTTGACACATGGGCTAAATTGCAATGATGCCCATTGGTTTAACATTTAGCCAACATCAAGCTGCACTAATAGGCCTCCTTTGGATTTCTCCATGCATTACAAAAAGGGATGCAAGGACTACAAAGTTCTATTAGATCCCCATTCCTTGCTCCAATAAAGAAACAACAATCAACATTAGAGCACTGTATGTCTAGCTTATGCATATAACTCCACCATAAGCCAAAAGCTTGACATACCACCTTGTTCTAGTTTCTATAAGAACGATAATGACAAGGTAAAGCAAATTTTTTGAAGTTTCACTAGGGAAAAACAATACCAATGGAGCTTTTGTAAACAATCCCATGATAACAGTTAGGATTAGGGTATTATCACTAGGGCACATTAAAACCCATAGAAAGCAATAAGACAAACCCTCATATAAGAAAGAAGATACAACAATCAAGGAAGAGGAAGAGTTTTATCAACGCATTCAAGGTTCCCATAGTTTTCCAAGCTGCCAATTATTGCATGAGTTTTCAAACTGGCTAAAATCTCAATGATTTCAAAGGTGTGTTGTAACACCCTAGCTCAACATGTAAGATAAATTCTCAATGATGCCCATTGGTTTAACAAACCAACATAAAGCTGCATTAATCCATCTTTGAATTATCGATGCATAACATAAGGGGTTGCAAGGACTATAGGGTTCTCTTAGGTCCCTGTGGTTAAAAGATGTGAAGAGAGAAATAATGAAGAGGAATCAGAATACACACATTATAAGTTATGGGTATGTCATTTTATTATGCAAGAGATAGTCACAAAATGGTTGAAGTGGTTACAACCATCTATTAGTTAATACATAACTAATAGTTTATAATAAATATTAAGCCTAATATTCCTAAACCCCCTCTTAAGGTTTACTCTACAGAAAGTGAGCAAAAACATAACGACACCTTAGCTCAACACGTAAGATAAATTCTCAATGATGCTCATTGGTTTAACAAGCCAACATAAAGCTGCATTAATCCTCCTTCGAATTATCAATGCACAATAAAAGGGGTTGCAAGGACTACAGGGTTTCGTTATGTTAAGTCCCTATTGTTAAAAGATGTGAAGAGAGAAATAATGAAGAGGAATCAGAATTCACACATTATAAGTTCTGGGTCTGTCATTTTATTATGCAAGAGATAGTCACAAAATGGTTGAAGCGGCTATAACCGTCTATTAGTTAATACATAACTAATAATGACTTAATATTAAACTATAAGCCTTATATTCCTACACCCCCTCGTAACGTTTACACTACAGAAAGTGAGCAAAAACATAGTGATAGAAGATTAAAACTAAATAGAGTCCATCAGTTAATACATAACTAATAGTGACTTAATAATAAACTATAAGCCTTATATTCCTACACCCACTCTTAAGGTTTACACTACAAAAAGTAAGCAAAAACATATTGACGAAAAGCAATTAGAACTAAATAGAGTCCCACATTCTTCAAAAGTTTCCTCTCTGAAACATAGTGCTTTGACCAGGTAGAACTCTGTTCATGAGTCAGAATTCCCGAGTTCCCAATTCCACCTCCCTAATTATTGGTCAACCATCCTTATCGAGCGACATCCATAGTGCTCCATCAAGTTGTCTCATGATCCTCACAAGGGTATAATTCTCAAGATCGACAGACTCGCAAACTAACTAGGCAACCATCCATCGTGAGCTTCATCTACACTAGATCCCTTCTCATCTTCAAAGTATGGGCTTCTTTAAAATATGTATTCTTCATCAGAAAAATTTCCACCCATTTGGTTTGTCTTTGAACTTTCCCTTGCTATATTTAGAAGCCAGACTATTTAACAAAATAGCTTTGACATCTGGGTCTTCTATCATAGCATTGATGTATGCCAATTATCTGATGAGAGACCTAAGATTGTTTATGTGGCTAGATACTGTGACTTTGTCATCCATTTCACATAACAATTTTAATTTCTGAACCACAAATTAATGCAACAAAATGAAAGTGATAGTATAGATTCTAATGGAAATAAATTCAACAAAGAGAAACACAATTCTGTATTCTGATTTTGTAAATGAAATTAATGCAAGGAATATTTAATGTCTGAATTTTTACAGTAAAGGAATGTCATAGTCATCTATAAGAAAATATTTTTCAAGAGAAAATACCAGAAAAAATTGTATGTGCACAGTATCACCTTTGACTGTACTTTTGTGCCACAAAACAACTACTTTCTAATTTGAAACTTCTTCTATCATGATTTTGTCTGTTTTGGTCTACGAATATACCCTTGAGTTTGTTTTAGAAGTCAATAATGACGAGTTGTGTGTCCCACATGAACTCTATTTCACACAAACTGTATAGAATTCCGGTAATTCAGAATTGTTGGAACTTGAAACTCGTCTTGTCAACACATCTTTTTCGAGTAGAATGTTGTGCACAGACTCTTGTGCCCTAGAGATCTGGTGCATTGGACCTGAACATGGTGTCGGGTCTTTAAAATGGTGACTATTCTATCGTTTATTCTCCTGAAATTGTTGTTCCTATGATCTCTTGTTGCTTTGTATTCCTCGTCAGATCTTGTTTTCGTTGTGCTGTAAGAGTGTATATCATCTTTGCAAAATCATTGTTATGTCATGTTTTTGACCTCACGATTTTATTTTTTCATGCATCAACAACTGTCAAAACAGCCTCTGCAAACAATGTTTTTTTGATGCCTTCAATATATCAATGGTGATTGCCAATTAAATGACGCTTTTCTGCGAGTCACAACCTTCTGTTCATGATTCACAATCTTGTATTTGAATTATAAACTCTTTCAAGCACCAATGAATATCATACCAATGTTAGAAGATGTGAACAAAGAAATAATTAAGATAAATCATAATGCACACATTATAAGTTGTGTGTCCATCATTTTGTTTTGGAAGAGATAGGTACAAAATGGTTGAAGTGGTTACAACTGTCCATTAGTTAATACATAATTAATAGTGACTTAATAATAAACTATAAGCCTTATATTCCTACACTTGTGCCTTTACCCAATAGAAAAAAATAGTCAATCATTATAGCACCCATGTATAGCTTATGCTCTACCTCTCCACCATAACCCAAAAATGACAACCACATGGTATGGTCAGCTGTCTTAAATTACACCCAGACGTGGTGTCCCCAGATTTCACCCTGAAATCTGAGACTACGCCATGTAAAAATTTTCATACTTTTAAAATAATGGGTCGTTATGTGTTTTAATTGCAAGAAAGTGTCTGTATTGTGTCAAGATATTCCCAGAGAGTCATATAAGCCAATTTCGCCAAATACCCAGATGCCCAAAATCGTTATATTCTGTTGCTGGGGTTTGTTTGCGGGAAATTTTTATTTAATTATTCTGAGCTCCGTTTGAGGCAAATTGTGCTCCGGTTTAACCCTGTTGTGGTCTTACATGTCAATATTCCCATATACCAGTAGGGTTTCCACCAGGAATGAATCTTGGGCTTTTTCTGTGACTTTTGGCAACATTTTACGTTTTTTGTGTTTTCTTGTTTTGTTTTCTGTGAAATTTCTCTAGGTCAATTTCTTTGCCGGTTTAGTCTGTTTTCTTGCCTGGAGTATCTGAAGATCATCTGTGGACGTTATGCCAGAAGGAATTTGCCACATGAGGTCTGGTTCTCTCTAAAAAGATGAAGTCGTGCACAGAAAAGGCCTCTTCTGGGCAGGTTGCATTTTTGGGAAAGGAAGGTTTTAAGCTACAATGGGATTTTTGGTAGCAGTAGGCAGGTGGAAATTTTGTAGCTGCTTGGCAGGGTACTTTTTCCCATGAAAGCAAAGCCACTTAAGTCATAATGGGAAAATTAGAGGCAACAGGCAGGCGGGAATTTCTTACCTGCCTTGCATGGTGAAAATTCCCATTGTGAAATAAAATAAAATCACTTAAGGCATTGATGGGAATTTCTTACCTGCCTTGCAGGGTAAATAATCCTATTATAAAAGTCAAACAACTTAAGTGGATCATGGGATTTTTGGAGCTACGGTGCAGCGTGAATAATCCCATTGGAAATTGACTTTTAAAAATAGAAATTGGCTATGTCAAAAAGTGCGACCCCTTTTGGAATAAGACAACTTTAAATGCATTTATTAACTAATTCTATATCCAAATTTAGCGCCGAAGCATGAGGAAAAGTCAATAAGGAAGAAGAGGATAAAGGAAATTAGAAATATAATTCTAAAATTAAATAAATGTAATTTATTTAATGCAGCCCCCTCTCATGTCAAAAAGTGCGATCCATATTGAGGAGAATTTGTAAGCAACATTCTTGCGTTCTAGACTTTGTGCTGAAATCCCTGATAGCTATTTGAAGCAAAGGAATAGAAAGGAGCAGATTTCCGGAGAACTTTGTGTTACGGTGCATTTTATTTCTAGCTTTTGTCTTAGATCTACTTATAAATTTTGTGTTATTTTAGATCTAGATCTGAAAGCTGCCTTTTCTTATAATTCTGTGTGTTAATATTTATTGGTCCTATCTATGTGCATGCAATCAACTCTGTTATCTATTGATTGGGTTGCACATCTTCTCTCTTTCTTTCCCATTTTTATTTTTTTTCTTCTTCATTAGATATTTCCTTTTTTTAATAGCTGCTTGCTTGCTGCAAAACTCTACAACTATGGTTCACGAGCTGCATGGTTAAAGTAAAACCCCTGAATAGATACTAACATATTTTATTGACAAATATTACACGGGAGCCTCACCGGTAAATGAGGGAGATTTATCTCATGACTGCCTCGGTTTTCAGCAATGTAAAAAATCTAGCCAACAGGACGAAAAACAATAGTAACAATCAAATTCTGTAAGCAATCCCATGAAAACACTTAGGACAAGGGTGTTAACAATAAGGCCCATTAAAATCCATAGAAACCAATAAGACGAACCCTAATATAAGAAAGAAGGTACAACAATCAAGGAAGATGAAGAGCTGTTCTATCGAAGCATACAAGGTTGCCATACTTTTCCATTGAGCCAATTATTGATGAGCTCAAACAAATTTTAGTTACTTATAACCACAATTTGTGCTTTCAGGTGGTCAAAAGTCCTACTGTGCATCTTTCAAAAGCAAATAGTAACCTTGGTCTGGTGAGAATTACTATGTAGATCTCTGCAATGCTCAAATATGTTGCAACCCGCATTAAGTCTAAGTCTATCATCTCAAAGAAGGTCTCCTCTTGAAGAAAACATACCCTCTTCAACAAAACGTTTCGGGAACGTCCCCTATATCATGGTGGTGGCCTTGCTCAATGTTTTCATTGTGGGTGGGGTCCATAAACTATTATGATTAGGGTTGGGGAGCATAAACATAAATTCTTTTGTTTTTAATTAAAAAAAATCAAATTTTCCCGTTTTTGGTTTGGGAGACGACTGGGTTTCCAGGATCGTCAAGAGACTTGGATTAGTTTCTTTGGAGTTTCGGCGACACCAAAGGCCCCCTCTCTGATAGAAACTATTAAGATTAGGGTTGGGGGGCACAAACATAAATTATTTTGTTTTTAATTAAAAAAATCAAAATTTTCCATATTTGGTGTAGGAGACGCTGGGTTTCTAGGTGGTGGCCTTGCTCACTGTTTTCAGTGTAGGTGGGGTCCATAAACTAATCAGTGTTTTTAATTTAAAAAATCAAATTTACCCGTTTTTGGTTTAGGAGACGACTGGGTTTCTAGGTTCTTCAAGAGACTTGGATTAGTTTCTTTGAAGTTTCGGGGACACAAAAGGTCCCCTCTCTGATAGAAACTATTAGGATTAGGGTTGGGGGGCACAAACATAAATTCTTTTGTTTTTAATTAAAAAAATCAGTTTTTTCCATTTTTGGTGTAAGAGACATTAGGTTTCCAGGGTTATTGAGAGCCTTGGGTTAGTTTATTTGAAGTGTTGGGGACACCAAAGGTACACTCTCTAATAGGAACTACTAGGATTAGGGTTAGGGGCACAAACATAAATTCTTTTGTTTTTAATTTAAAAAAATCAATTTTTCCCATTTTTGGTGTAGGAGACGATTGCAGGCTTCCAAGATTGGCGAGAAACTTGGGTTAATTTATTTGAAGTTTCAGGGTCACCAAAGGTCCCCTCTTTGATAGAAACGTTCCCTTTTTAGTGAAATGTCTTGGAGAGGTTTCGTCTCTTGTGGTGGTACGAAAGGGGAACGTTTCCTAGGGTACAACGGGGGAGGTATGAGGGGGGTACGAGACGTTTCTCAGGCATCCCCAAGTCTTCAGGACGTCCACATCTCTAGAAACGTCAAAGTTTAGGGGGGGGATGTATCCTCGTGGAGCAATGCTTGAAGGATAACAAACTACCTTTCTTACGTGTATGGACGGTTGGACAACAAAAAGGTGCATAATTTGGTCAAATTTACCCTTACCCAACGAGTACTTCTGATTTCTCTTTGAATCTCATTGTTATGTACCTATGCTAGAGAGGAATATTTGGAAGTGGAGCTCTTGGAACGAGATCAATTTGATGTGTGATGGAACAATGTGATGCCTTTGGTCTTTTCAATCCGTGTTGTAATAGAAGGTAGTATTTATTCAAATATATTAGTAATTACTTATCAGTTAATGCTTAACGAACTATTAGTTATCTACTAACTAACGTTTGGTGCAACCTACTCAACCATATTGCAACTACTTCTAGCATGATAAAATGATGGACACACAAACTCCTAAGTGTGCTTTTCGGTTTCTCTTCGTTCTTTCTCTCTTCACATCTCCTAACATTGGTATCAGAGCCATTTGTGCTTGAGAAGTTCATAGTTTGAGGAAGCCCACACATTGGGTATGAACTATGGGGGAGAAAGAGGAGGTCACGAGGGCTTGCCAAAGAAGAAACATCTTGGTCAAAGAAGGAAAACCTTGTTTAATTTAAAGTCATCTTAAGAGCGTTAGGGCATGAGATTGGAGACATGAGTTGCATAAGTCATTTTTAGGAGAAAGTATGATTTTCAAATGTGCAAACTTTAAGTTCATGATAAAAATAAATGCGTGTCACAGTGTCATTTTTGAAGGTTACGAGGTTGAAGATATGGGACGCCTTGCTAGTGCACACAAAACATGTTTCTAGGGCATACATAACACCTGCTTTAAGTTTGCAGACAACGTGAAAGGATGAAGTTATTTTGTAGTCAAATGGAAAATGCATTTTGGTGTATTTTTCCACTATTTTCAGTATTTGTGATTTATTATTTTATAAATTGAATTTTCATTACATTGGTTTACATCTTAGCAGTAAGAAAAATGGAACTATACTTCTGCTTATTTGGATTTATTTCCGGATCAGACCTGTACCGTGCATCTATTTACATGACGGTAGTTAGACAATCAGAAATACAAAACATTTTTTGTTGCATAGGGCATACATAACACCTGCTTTAAGTTTGCAGACAACATGAAAGGATAAAGTTATTTTGTAGTCAAATGGAAAATGCATTTTGGTGTATTTTTCCACTATTTTTAGTATTTTCCATTTACTATTTTATAAACTGAATTTTCATTACATTACTTTTCATCTTAGCAGTAAGAAAAATGGAACTATACTTCTGCCTATTTGGATTTATTTCCGGATCAGACCTGTACCGTGCATCTATTTACTTGATGGAAGTTAGACAATCAGAAATACAAAACTTTTTTTGTTGCATTGATATCTGCGTCAGACGTTAGAAATTTGAAATATAAACAATTCTTTATTTGCTGCTTTAATTTTGTGGGTCATCAAATAGTGTGAATAATGTCAAACATTCAAAACATCATTCCGATGGAGACATGTCTGAGGTGCAAAATTTGATGGGTTAGAATTATGATGTCTGGAGTCACAAAAATTTGACAACTGCAGATTTTTAGGATTGTAATAAGATCATCCTTGGTAGTGAAAGTAGGCTGTGTCTAGACTCCATGGATTATGACAAGTGTCATAAGGAGGCCTTGCTTTTGTTAAAGTTGTCTATATCAGATGATTTGATACCCGGGGTCAAGAGTGCTGAGACAAGTGTGCTACGAACCAATTTGAAAAACAAGTGTCAAACTTCAGAGAAAAGTCGAGCTTTTTACATGAAACGTTTTCTATTTTTATCAAAGATACAAGAGGGTAGGTCCATGTTGGAACACCTTCAAATGAAAGTATCTCCGAGACCGGCTTGGTGCATTAATAAAATGGTGGTTGCATTTGTTTTGAAAGGTTTATCACCCTCTTATGAAACATTCGTGGAGGCCTTACATTTAATGGCGAAATTTCTTTACGCGAGTTCCTATTTGCTGTAGAAGGAGCACAGGAAGACACAAGCCATAGAGTCTAGTTTTGGACACTTAGAGAGTGCATTACATACTATCTCATCATTGTTTATGAATCCAGCTGCCTATCTATAACATGTCTTTTCATTTGAACAACTAAGTGAAGAAGTTTGTTGTTGAAATAAATTTATGTAATTCAAGGATGATAATATTTGCTGTATTGTTTGTACTCAATTGCAAACCATACTTTCTCATCATTGTTTATGAATCCACCTGCCTGTCTATAACATGTCTTTTAATTTGATCAACTAATGAATGGTAGGGTGCTTGTTTTATTTTTTTGAATTTATCCACATCTTCTTCGTTTACCTAAAATTTGATTGCATGTGGTAGGTATTTATGGTTGAGATTAGGATTGGAAAATGCGACACGTAATATAATTTTCTTTACCGGGGCATTATTGTGATGCATTTGGATGATTTAGTGTCTTTTATTCATCATATGTTGTCATTGAGCACATCTTGGATAAGAAAAACACAACTCTTATCATTCTTGCTATAGTATTGTTTGTACTCAATTGCAAAACATACTATCTCATCATTGTTTATGAATCCACCTGCCTGTCTATAACACGTCTTTTAATTTGATTAACTAAGTGAATGGTAGGGTGCTTGTTTTATTTTTTTGAATTTATCCACATCTTCTTTGTTTACCGAAAATTTGATTGCATGCGGTAGGTATTAATGGTTGAGAATAGGATTGGAGAATGCCACATGTAATATAATTTTCTTTACCAGGGCATTATTTTGATGCATTTGGATGATTTAGTGTCTTTTATTCATCATATGTTTTCATTGAGCACATCTTGGAGAAGAAAAACACAACTCTTATCATTCTTGCTATAGATAGTGCTAACACATGCTATAACATGTCTTTTCGTTTGAAGAACTAAGTGAATGGTAGGGGACTTATTTTATTTTTTTGAATTCATCCACACTTTCTTCATTTACCTCAAATTTGATTGCATGAGGTAGGTATTTATGGTTGAGAATAGGATTGGAGAAT
This sequence comes from Taxus chinensis, assembly GCA_019776745.2. NCBI lineage: Eukaryota > Viridiplantae > Streptophyta > Pinopsida > Cupressales > Taxaceae > Taxus > Taxus chinensis. The sequence goes on from CM034146.1 coordinate 776,634,014, forward strand.
GCCGCATGTAACCTAATTTTCTTTACCGGGGCATTATTTTGATGCATTTGGAGTATTTAGTGTCTTTTATTTATCATATGTTGTCACTGAGCACATCTTGGAGAAGAAAAACACAACACTTCTTTGTTATGTTATAGATAGTGCTAACACATGCTAAATGATCATTGGTCTCCTTAATGGAGACTACAATTTTCCTACAACTCAAGGCATTTACTATCTGTTTGTCAGGAAACTGTGGGTTATGCTTCTTTGGATTGCCATGTTTCAAAAGTCTAGAAAGACACCTTTTTAAAAATGCAAAAACCTTTTCATTTTGATTTGGTTTCATAATTAAGAATTTTAGGTTGATCTTCCTATGTATATACTTAACAGGTGTATATATGTTTTAAAATCTCATATTAATACCACGGAAAACTCTCTTAAAGACTCTACAATGTTTTAGATAGAATTTATCTAGCTCTTGACTTTTCTTTATCCTTTCTAAAGTGAAACTATGCTTCAATAATTGATATTGAGTAAACTAGTTATAGAAATGGAGCCTAAATATTTGAAACTACCACTATTTTTCTAGCCATGGTTATAAGAAATTAAAGATGGGATTTTAGGCCGGGTCCATCATTTAATTTCTTGTGAATGAAAGAAAGCTTTATATGGAAAGGTGGGCTATAAGACCTGAGTCAAGTATTTTTCTAGCCATGTAAGATGTTGGTGATTTCTACTTGAGTTGCCTTGATTGCAAGTAGAATGGCCAGAGCTGGGCTATTTCCACCCAAGCTGGAACTTGCAGCTGTCAACATCCTGGGTATATCAAGAATAGGCAACCCATTCTTGACTGCAAATGTTTTTTCTTAAAAGCAAGATAGTTGCAGCTCTATCAATCACTTGGTGTGGGTTTCCTGCATTTGTCGTTCCATCCTGGTTTTATTTTGTCTTGGTTTCTTGACTATAAATGCTTTTTTCTTAGAAGGAAGATAGTTGCAGCTCTATCAATCACTTGGTGTGGGTTTCTTGCATTAGTTGTTACATCCTGGTTTTATCTTGTCTTGGTTTCTCGACTACAAATGTTTTTTTCTTAAAAGCAAGATAGTTGCAGCTCTATCAATCACTTGGTGTGGGTTTCCTGCATTAGTTGTTCCATTCTGGTTTTATCTTGTCTTGGTTTCTAAAGGGATGATTTTATCTTGTCTTGGTTTCTAAAGGGATGATTTTATCTTGTCTTGGTTTCTAAAGGGATGATTTTATCTTTGAATTTTTCAGCAGAAGAAGTTGCAACTCAACATGTATGAGATTCAACAACAACTTGGGCTTGTTCTTCTCTTGAAGCTCCACAACTTTGAACTATATTTTCTAAAACGACACCCTTTTTTAGAAGACAATCTTGTTCCTCATAGTGAGTTTCAGTCAGTAGATTTACTAAGCCTTCACAAACCTTGGTGTTGCCATTAGTTTGCAGATGAAATGAACTGGAAAAACGCAATTGAGCATGAAAAAGCGTTTTCAAAAGTGAGTTAAGAAGTGTGTTGTGATAAAATATGATAGCAATTGGGAACACAAAATTGCTCAAAACATACTTCAAGAAAAAATTGGTAGCCTTTAGAGCATTAAATATCTCGTGAATGACCTGAAGTTTGCCACTTTTGAAAAATTGACACAAGCACAAAGATGCAACCACATTTATGTTGAGTATCAAGTAGACTATCAATGATGCAATGCCTAAAATTTTAGGCTATTTTGTTTTGTTTAAGGCACACCTATTTATATCTCATCTTAAATGCATCCAAGTTCACTCGGCTCGCTAGGTTTGTTAAGTCACACCTGCACAACCTTGCCATGGCTCGCTTAGAATTTAGATACAAGTGGTTAGAGTTGCAAAGCCAAAGAAACCTCATGAGGTCAACCAAATCCTATATTAGGATATAGGACACAAAGTTTATAAACTTGAAGGTGGAACAGGGTACAAAGGGATTTTGGAACAGTGGGGACCAAGGGCCTAGGTTTGGGGACGGTGATAGGTTGGCGGTGCAAATATATATAGTACTTGAAAAAATAGTTATAAAAAAATGCATAAGGAAAAACAAATGAACCTTTGAAATACTACACACATTGCATTGAACAATGAAAATACTGAATATTAGTGTCAAAATTTATATTCAAAATGACGATTGCATTCAAAATTTAAATATGATTGGCCAATGGCCCAATGCCTCTAAGCTTGAGCGGTTAATCAATGAAGATTTAACACTTGGTCTTCCTCATATTGTTGCTTTCTCTCTTTGGTAATGCTCTTAGCCTCACTCTTGCAGCCTTGCCTTCTCTCACTCTTGCACTTGCTCTCACTCTTGCACTCATTCACACTCTTGCACTTGCAGCCTTGCTGGATGTTTTCAAGTTTTGATAGTGATTTGGAGTGAGGTTCATTTATAGTTTTTTGAGTGCTTAAAGTGTGCATGGATTAGGTTGGGAGCACAAATATCCCAAAAAGATGGTTTCTATTAAAAAAATTACTTCTTTCCATTATTGGTGCAGTGGATGGCCGTAGGAATCTAGGACTATTGAGGGACTTGGGGCGAGTTTCTTTGAAGTTTCGAGGACGTCTCGAAGTCCCCCAAAGGTCCCCTCTTTAAGATAAATGTACCCTCTTCAACAAAATGTTCCGAGGACGTCCCCTATCTCGTGGTGGCGGCCTTCCTCAATGTTTTCAAGCTTTGATAGTGATTTGAGTGAGGTTCATTTATAGTTTTTTGAGTGCTTAAAGTGTGGGTGGATTAGGTTGGGAGCACAAACATCCTAAAAAGATGGTTTCTATTAAAAAAATCACTTCTTTCCATTACTGGTGCATCAGATGGCCATAGGAATCTAGGACTATCGAGGGACTTGGGGTGAGATTCTTTGAAGTTTCGAGGACGTCTCGAAGTCCCCCAAAGGTCCCCTCTTTAAGAGAAACGTAACCTCTTCAACAAAATGTTCTGGGGACATCCCCTATCTCGTGGTGGCGGCCTTCCTCAATGTTTTCAAGCTTTGATAGTGATTTGGAGTGCACGTGTGAGGTTATATAGTTTTTTTTTGATAAGGTAAACGTTTTTGACCGGAGCTATGAATTGGGGGGTTCTTCGGTCCCCTCCCTTTTACATTATGTATATAATATCAGAAAATGACAGGGTGGTTAAATAGGTAGCCATGAGAACATACCACCCTAAATGCAAAAACAAGAGCCTAAAGATAAAACAAGGTGATTGGATATGACATTTGGAAGCAATGTCTCCCTAGGCCAAAAAATAAAAAAACTATATGTAATATCTATAATAACAGGCCTTGCTGGCGTTAAACAAAAGCATCTACAATCTCAGGTTTGGGACTGAGGATTTCCTCCTCCACGGGAGCCACTTGATGAAGCCATGTGCTGCTACGTCGAACCAGGGTTTGCTGCTGGGCGACTTGAAGGAGTAGGGAGTATGCTGAAGCTCCACGCGCGGGGGAATTGGACCTATGGGCCTGTCCAAATCCTCCAGGTCGAGCTGTAAGATTGAAGCGGCCTCCATCGCTTTAGAGTTGCATTTCACATGGACTGCTACCGCGAACCTCGACAACACCTTATTTCTCTGTAATTCTTGGACCAGTTCCTTGTCCACCCCTCTTGAACCCACGTAATCTCCAACAAACATGAAACATGAAGGCATGCAAAAGCCCCAAACCGCCTCTTACAACCCAACCAAGTGGTGGGGAAGGATGAAACGACCATGGGTAATGAGAATTGCTTCTTTTTAATCTTTGCTAATCAAATACAGATGATGGTCACAAAAAGAGACGTGATTTCAGCATTAACCCGAGGGCGCCCAGAGCTTTGTAGATAATCAGTCCCGATAGTGGCCTCAATAGCCCTGCGAATTCGAGGGGATTCGAACTGAAAAACATTTTTCATCCAGGTCGGCGTGACAGGCCCATAAAAATCCATCTCTTGCATTTCTCCCCTCAAATACAAACCAGGAAATGGGCCAAATTCCATCTTGAATTGGAAAGCAAAACCCGCCGTGACAATAAACGAATGAACAAAATGAAGCAAATGAGGGATAGAATTAAAGCGAGGTCGCTTAGGGTGCTGTTGTTTGCCTTGCCACGTGAGAAGTGGCATCATTATCCAAAATGGTGGCCAAATCTGGCCAATCGCTGCAATCATTGGCTAAAAGGGAAAGGGGGATTTGAGATACACCAAAGTTGGTGAGAAAATCCGCCACTTTATTACCTTCTCGGAAAGTGTCTTGGATTTCCCACGATTCCAATTTGGATAACCAGTGGATTGCGTTGGATATGAAGTAATTGAGTGTCCAGTTTTGGGTATTACCTTTTTTAATGGCTTGAATGATGACCATTGAATCCCCTTCAATGAGAAGATGAGATATGCCATTTTGCACTGCTAATTTGATACCAGAGAGTAGTGCTTGTGTGTCGGCTTGATTCCAGGTACCATTAGACAGGTGGAAGGAGCTTGCGCAAATCAACTTACCTAACTCTTTTCGAACAAAACACCCCACCCATGAAAGAACAGGGTTGCTTTGGAGGGCCCATCAAAATTCAATTTACAGAAACAAGGGGGGGTGGGTTATATAGTTTTTTTGAGTGCTTGAAGTGTGGGTGGTTTCTTTGAAGTTTTGAGGACGTCTCGAAGAAGGTCCCCTCTCTAACAGAAACATACCCTCTTTAACAAAACGTTCCAGGGACGTCCTTGTCTCGTGGTGGTGGCCTTGCTCAATGTTTTCAGTGTGGGTGGGGTCCATAAACTATTAGGATTAGGGTTGGGGGCAACAAACATAAATTCTTTTGTTTTTAATTAAAAAAATCAAATTTTCCCGTTTTTGTTGTAGGAGATGACTTGGTTTCTAGGATTGTCAAGAGACTTCGGCTAGTTTCTTTGAAGTTTCGGGGACACCAAATGTCCCCTCTTTGATAGAAACTATTAGGATTAGGGTTGGGCGGCACAAACATAAATTATTGTTTTTAGTTAAAAAAATCAAAATTTCCTATTTTGATGTAGGAGATGGCTAGGTTTCTAGGGTTATCGTGAGACTTGGGTTAGTTTCTTTGAAGTTTGAGGGACACCAAAGGTCCCCTCTCTGATAGAAACTATCAAGATTAGGGTTGGGGGGCACAAACATAAATTCTTTTGTTTTTAATTAAAAAAATCAAAATTTCCCATTTTTGGTGTAGGAGACGACTGCAGGTTTCCAAGATTGTTGAGAAACTTGGGTTAGTTTATTTGAAGTTTCGGGGACACCAAAGGTCCCCTCTTTTATAGAAACTTTCCCTCTTTAGTGAAATGTCTCGAAGAGGTTTCGTCTCTTGTCGTGGTATGAAAGGGGAATGTTTCCTAGGGCACAATGGGGGGATTGAGGGGGTACGAGCTGTTTCCCAGGCATCCCCAAGTCTTCGGGACATCCCCATCTCTAGAGACATCATAGTTTAGGTGGGGGGATGCATCCATGTGGAGCAATGCTTGCAGGATAACAAACTACCTTTCTTACGTGTATGGACGGTTGGACAACAAAAAGGTGCATAATTTGGTCAAATTTACCCTTACCCAACGAGTACTTATGATTTCTCTTTGAATCTCATTGTTCTGTGAAATTGACCTATGTTAGAGAGGAATATTTGGAAGTGGAGCTCTTGGAACGAGTCAATTTGATGTGTGATGGAATAATGTGATGCCTTTGGTCTTTTCAATCTGTATTGTAATAGAAGGTAGTATCTAGTCCAATATATTAGTAACTACTTATCGGTTAATGCTTAACGAACTATTAGTTATCTACTAACGTTTGGGGCAACCTACTCAACCATATTGCAACTACTTCTAGCATGATAAAATGACGGACACACAAACTCCTAAGTGTGCTTTTTCGGTTTCTCTTCGTTCTTTCTCTCTTCACATCTCCTAACATTGGTATTAGAGCCATTTGTGCTTGAGAAGTTCATAGTTCGAGGAAGCCCACACATTGGGTATGAACTATGGGGGAGAAAGAGGAGGTCGCGAGGGCTTGCCAAAGAAGAAACATCTTGGTCAAAGAAGGAAAACCTTGTTTAATTTAAAGTCATCTTAAGAGCGTTAGGGCATGAGATTGGAGACATGAGTTGCATAAGTCATTTTTAGGAGAAAGTATGATTTTCAAATGTGCAAACTTTAAGTTCATGATAAAAATAAATGCGTGTCACAGTGTCATTTTTGAAGGTTACGAGGTTGAAGATATGGGACGCCTTGCTAGTGCACACAAAACATGTTTCTAGGGCATACATAACACCTGCTTTAAGTTTGCAGACAACGTGAAAGGATAAAGTTATTTTGTAGTCAAATGGAAAATGCATTTTGGTGTATTTTTCCACTATTTTCAATATTTGTGATTTATTATTTTATAAATTGAATTTTCATTACATTGGTTTACATCTTAGTAGTAAGAAAAATGGAACTATACTTCTGCGTATTTGGATTTATTTCCGGATCAGACCTGTACCATGCACCTATTTACATGACTGAAGTTAGACAATCAAAAATACAAAACTTTTTTCATTGCATTGATATCCGCATTAGACGTTAGAAATTCGAAATATCAACAGTTCTTTATTTGGTGCTTTAATTTTGTTGGTCATCAAATAGTGTGAATAATGTCAAACATTCAAAACATCGTTCCGATGGAGACATGTCGAAGGTGCAAAAATTGATGGGTTAGAATTATGATGTTTGGAGTCACAAAAATTTGACAACTGCAGATTTTTAGGATTGTAATAAGATCATCCTTGGTAGTGAAAGTAGGCTTTGTCTAGGCTTCATGGATTATGACAAGCATCATAAGGAGGCCTTTCTTTTGTTAAAGTTGTTTGTATCAGATGATTTGATACCCGGGGTCAAGAGTGCCATTGAGAAAAGTGTGTTATGAACCAATTTGAAAAACAAGTGTCAAAATTTAGAGAAAATTCGAGCTTTTCACATGAAACGTTTTCTATTTTTATCAAAGATACAAGAGGGTAGGTCCATGTTGGAACACCTTCAGATGAAAGTATCTCCGAGACCAGCTCGGTGCATCAATAAAATGGTGGTTGCATTTGTTTTGAAAGGTTTATCACCCTCTTATGAAACATTCGTGGAGGCCTTACATTTAATGGCAAAATTTCTTTAGGCGAGTTCCTATTTGAATCCTTAATCTTACTCTTACAACGTCATGCTCGAATGACTGTGCTATAAGTTGTTAGATCATTGAATCTGGTGCATCCAAATGTATTTCAAGTTGAAGGGGCTGATATGTCTTATTTACTGTGAATACAAATTGTTTTGATTCAGTTGTATTAGCCGATGGAGGGTCACTTGCAATAGAGGGGATAAGAGATATACGCATTGTGTTGAATAATGCTCAAAACTATTACAACATCATACTCGAATGAAAGTGCTACCAATTGTTGGATCATCGAATCCAATGCATCCAAATGTTTTTCATGTTGATATGTGTTATTTACTGTAAATACAAATTGTTTTGATTCTGTTGTATTCGCCGATGGAGATTCACTTGCAATAGAGGGGATAAGAGATACACGCATTCTATTGTGTTGAATAATGCTCAAAATTATTACAACATCATGCTTGAATGAAAGTGCTATTAATTGTTGGATCATTGAATCCAGTGCATCCAAATGTTTTTCATGTTCAAAGGACTGATATGTCTTATTTACTGTAAATACAAATTGTTTTGATTCTGTTGTATTAGCTGATGGAGAGTCACTTGCAATAGCGGGGATAAGAGATATACGTAGTGTGTTGAATAATGCTCAAAACTATTACAACATCATGCTCAAATGACAATGCTACCAATTATTGTATCATTAAATTCAGTGCTTCCAAATGTTTTTCATGTTGAAGGGACTGATATGTGTCATTTACTGTAAATACAAATTGTTTTAAAGTCACTTGAAATAGAGGGAATAGAAGATATATGCACTTCGTTGAATAATGCTCAAAACTATTAGTAAGGAATGTTAGGTATGTTCCTTGCTTTCTTAAAAATCTCTTATTTGTTCATCAATTAATAGAGAGCACATTGATTTCATAGTCAAAGGGGAAGTGGAAACGATATTGATGAATCTTCGAGATACTAGGTGAAATGCCATTACAGTCGTAAGGTTGGGCATCACAAAAAATATTTCTAGAATCAATAGTATAATCATTCCCAACAAAATAAAAAGCCACGAGACAACAAAATTGTGGCAATAGTTGCAAATGAAAGGGATTCTGTAGAAGATAAGATAAATATATTAAATGTCCAATAGTTGACCACAAAAGTAGGTCAAAGGGACTACACTATATAAACGGACTAGAAACCAGCCGGGAAACCAAGATGGGTTTCCAAGAAAAACAAGAACAAAAAGAAAGAAAGAGAAGAGAGAAATGAAGCGAGGGCCAATGGCCAAGAAGTGCACGACCCACAATCCCAGCGCTGGGAGACATGGGGAATACAATGTAGAAGACAGAGAAGAAGAGCCAGAATGAGGGGAGAGAATTCGAACAAGAACTCTCTCATCTAGCATCCAAGGCCGATTGAAAGAAGCTAGTAATGCACTGATGTCCAGTGGAGGACGTAGTGGAAGGTATAAAACGTTGATGTCCGAACTGAGAAGCTCTTTGAGTAGGTCTTGTGGATCTCCATGGACGTTAGTGAAGGGAAGATCTTGGCCTCGTGTGTGTCTGGAAGCTCCTGGATTGGAGGACGGTACCCCGGTTCTGCACCGATCTAGTCTTGGGGGCCTGTATTGGTGTCATATTACGACTTGGTGCCCCTCCTTGAAGGGATCATTGCGAAGGAGGTGACATGTTGAGTTGTCGACTGTCTAGATGGGGGCTGAAGGGTCTCACAAAAAAGTCTTAGCATCTCCTGCATATATAAAGCTAGGCCCCCCTAATCGTAATATTTGAAGAAATTGGTAAGGGTTGGATGCTCTTTGAAAAGACAGTGGAAACTCCCTCTGATCTCGTAATAGATGGGACACCGGAACATGAAATGGTCCTTCGTCTCTACTTCTTGAAGGGAGCAAAGCTGACAGATCCTATTAGAACGTGGCAACTGATGATCACTTTCAACTTGAAGCGGTGGGAGCCTATTTTGAATTGGCCAAGAGGAGCGTAGCGGGCATGCATTTAATGATGGGAGATGTATTGGGGTCGAGCGATAAGACCATTCTTAACCACTAGGAAGTGCATAGCATGGAAAGCCATCTTAGGACGTAGCCCTCCCTGAGGGTTAGTCCATGTGATCTGGACAAAATGTCTATAAATGTCGTCTCAGATGATTCTGTTCAATGTTTTCTTGCTCGGTAAGAGGTGGGCTAAAGTGTCTAAGGAGTAACTGAATGGAGGAAAGGGGTGCATCTGAATGCGAACAGATCCTAGTAGGCTTAAGACTCTTGCATACCAACAACGAGAGCGACCAGGGTGGTTCAATAAGGCTATGGCATCCGAGAAGCAACATGCTAAATGTGGGTAGTTGTCTTTTCTCGTAACACAATCAACATGTCTCCAGAGGCGATGCAAGAGTGAGATGAGGCCAAAGATTGCTTCTAGTCAAAATGGATGATCATCAAACTGGACTAGGATGATATTGTGGCGTATGGTCTCTTTGCATCTAATGATGCGCCAGAGCAAAAGAGTCTGAATCCTCTCAACAGTTGCCCAATCTGATTCAAGTAAGGATGGCCCCCAGATCTCAGAGCCATAGAGGATCATGGGCCTAATGAGGGCGTCCGTGAGGGACATCTTAGACAATGTTTCTACAAAGTGGTGTCTTAAGCACTATCTTTCCAAGAGAGCTAAAGATCCATGCCCTTTATTGACCCGGGGTTGAAGAGCTGACCGCATACTGAAGCAAGGTCCAAAGAATAACACTCCCAAGTAGGTGTATGAGCTAGTGATCTCGAGCTCCTGCCCTTAGAAGAAGAAATGGAAATCAAATGTCTTCAACCCATTGAAGAGCATAACCTTGGTCTTGCCAAGGTTGACCATCAACTGCGTATGGTCACAAAAAAGAGCTAAAGCATCCAGTTGTCTCTGTAATCCTTTGGGGGAAGAGGCTAGGAGTACCACATCATTAGCAAAGAGGAGAATGGATATCAGAACCTTGTGAAGAAGACAACCGCCGCCCTCCCGGATATGATCATGAAGAAAATTCTCCAACTCATTAATGTAAATCCCAAACAAATTCAAGGACAAGGGGCAAACTTGTTTGACCCCAATGGTGTTCCTAATGAAGTCTCACAACCCAGTGGCGGTGCGGAGGCGGCCAAGGACCTTCTCATAAAGGCGTATAATGGCAACAAGAAGGATTTTGGAAATGCCAATGTCTCTACATATACAGAAAAGGGCTTCTCACGGAATAGAGTCAAAGGCTTTCTAAAATTCAACAAAGTAGTAGAAGACTTTGGAATAACAGTGGCGTGCTTCCTCAATGATGGCCCAAAGGGTGAAGATATGATCAATGATCTTGTACAATGGATGAAAACCCACTTGTCCCCTGGCTCTAAGGTGCTTGTGCTCTAAGAACTCAGAAAGTTGTATGTGAAGCACTGTCGCATAAAGCTTAGAAAATGTGTGACCCACCATAATCGTTTTATAGTTATTGGGATCTGAGGTGGGGCTCGACTTATGGATCGGGTGAATAATATGATGGGACCAAGTACTTAGAAAGCCTGTACAAACCACCTGGTTAAAAAGATCCACAAAGTAGTAGTTCAGGATGTGATGACATTGCTTGAAGAACTTTTCTTGGAAGCCTTCCTCATCCTTTGCTTTACTGCTGTTCATAGCTGAAATAACATCTTTGACATTCATGTAAGTGAAGAGGTCGCAAGACGACGGTGGAGAGAAGACCTGAATCTGAGATTTTCCTGAGATATCATAAAGATTAGAAGTGTGGGTATACATAGAGTTAGGGTCTAAGTCTTGTGGGAGAGGGGAGTGGCGAGGGAGGATAATACGCCGAAAATGTTTATGGGTATGAATCAGGGAGGCACAAAACTCTTGTCTTTGCAGGGAGATATTGGTACGTTTCTTGTGGCAAAGTGGTGATAAGAGGTTTTGGTGTCACTCAGATTTCACCCTGAAATCTGTGACTACCCAATCCGAATTTTTTTCGTACTTTTAAAATAGTGGGTCATTTGTTGTTTTTATTGCCTGAAAGTTCCTGTATTGTGTCAAAATAATCCTAAAGAGCCATATTAGCCTTTTTCGCAAAATACCCAGATGCCCAAAATTGTTTTATTCTGTCGTCGGGATTTGTCTGCGGGAAATTTGTATTTAATTATTTTGAGCCCCGTATGAGGCTATTTGCGCTCTGTTTTAACTCCATTATGAGCGAATATGTTATTATTCCTATGTACCAGAAGGATTTTAACTTATTTTAAGTTTTGGGCTTTATTTGTAACTTTTGGCAATTTTTCGTGTTTTTGTGGTGTCCCGTTCTGTTTTCTGTAAAATTTCTCTAGAACAACTCCTTTGCCGGGTAAGCCCAATTTTTGGCATGGAGTGGTTAGAAAACATATACACACATTGTGCCCGGAGGAAGTCGCCATCGGAGGTCTGGATCACTGGAAAAAAGTGAAGTCGTGCACAGAAAAGCCCCTGCGGGGATGGGCGTATTTTTAGAAAACAAAGGATTTAAGCTGCGATGGGAAAAATATAAGCCGCAGGCAGGGTGGTAATTTTATACCTGCTTGGCAGGGTACTTTTTCTCGTGTTATAAAAATCACTTAAGTGAATCACGGGGTTTTGGTGCCTGCCTGGTAGGGTAAAGCATCCCGTTATCAAAAAATTCTTAAAAATAGAATTATATGTGCAAAAAAGTGCGCCCCCTTTGGTGAGAGATTAAAAGAATTAAAATTGATTATTTTTATTAATCTTTCTTCTCAAAAAGTGCGCCCAAGCTTGGAGGAGGTTAACAAGTCAAAGATGAAATAAAAGAAAGGAGTCAAATGCATTAAATTAAATTTATTTAATGGCTGCCCTCTTCCTCTCAAAAAGTGCGCCCTATTTAGGTATTATTTAATGTTTTTTAAAGCATTAAAACATTAAATTAATTTCTATTTTCAGTGGCTATGGTCAAAGCACACTGTGGGGCTTGAGTGAAGTGCTGTGTGAAGGATTAAATTGGATTAATTTAATTTATTGGATCGCTGTCCTTAAACATGCTATTTTTAAAAGAGAAAAACATGATTTTTTAATTAATTAATTGCCTTTAATTGTTAGGGCAATTATTAATTATAGAATTGTGAAGGTTAGATAAGCATGGGCAGCCATATGGGTGAATAATTTAATTCATAGGTAAAGAATTGTAGCTAGGAGGAAAAGTGCGCCCCCATTAGAGGAAGGATTTTGTTCAGAAAAAGTGCTAACAAGGCTAAAAGCTTCCAGATTTGGCGCATGCTTTGGAGGAGGTTGATCTTTGTCTGCATAGTTGTTTTCACAGGTGTTACAGGAGCTCAGGTGTTGATTGAAAGGATTCATGCTCTCTTTATGTGCAAATTAAACACCAATTTTTGGGGGTAGCAGGCTTGAAAAGTGCAGATTTTTATAATTTAAATTCACTATTCATGCTCCGGTGGCCATTTTTGTCTGAATAAATTGCAGGGATTCATTACAGGTGCTTTACAAAAGAAAAAGAGTTTTTATCAATGTCCAATACATTGCAAATATCCTCCGAATCTGAAGAATTGTCCAGATCTGCACCAGTATTGAAGAAATCCGGCCAAGTTAGAAGAAAAAGAATTATTCAGACAAAGATAGACAAAGCCATGGCAAAAGAAGATGAAAAAGAGAGCACGATGGATTCATGCATTGCTTCCAAACTTTAAGACATAGGAGACACGGATCTAGACCCAGAACCTCTTTCTGATTTGATTGATAGATCCAGAGCCGGAAAGACTTCACTCATGCATGCGGTCAAAAGTAGCGGAATTATCCGAGCTGCAGCTTTCCCGTGTACAACTCAATTGCCAGAGTTCTTGATGGAGTGTGCTAGATCTTATCATCCTTCATCCAGATCAGTGCGTGATGTTGCGGGAAAGACAATAATTCGTTTGGATGCGGAATTCATCAATTATTGTTTGAAGATTCCAGTGCGAAAGGTGGTGACTTCTATTAGCATTCATGATGCTGACAGTAGATGGGAGAAACATAGAGCTGATTGCGTGAGCATAATGAACAGCCGGTTCATGAAGAAGCCTAGATCCCCTTCAAAGTTCCCGAGAACTCTTCCACGGTCTAATTTGGTGCAGGAGGCAGATGATTTCGTCAAATTGCTATGCAGGTTGAATGGCGAAGCGAATGCCTACACTTTTCGTACATGGATGTATGCTTTCATCAGGACCATTGAAATCAACAAGGTTGATTCTATAATCAATTGGTCAGAAATTATTAGCAGCAACATTGGTGAGCAACTTCGGAACGTGAAGCGTACTTTCAACTTCAAGATGACTTCATACTTGGTGTATGCTGCAGCGTCACAGGGTGTCTTTTCCAAGCTGGATAGATGTGGTGTTCTTTCCAAGGACCCCATTTTTGAGTGCTACCCACAGCGTACTGTACCTGCGTGCGAGAAGGACTTCAAAGTGATCAACGATGACTTCTTCTACGATTTCATCTGCAGGCTAGACAAAGACTTGAAGACTCACAGGGTAAGCAAGGAAGCGTGGGAAGCAATGTCCAAGATTGACAGTTTATTCATCCAGTTTGCAGATTTTACATACCTCAGGGTTACGGGATTTTCTGGAGAACCTATAAAGATGCCCAGGTATCCAAGTGATAGAGTGATCGCCATGGAGCTGAGCAGGCAACTCGTAGAGTTACACGACCTTTAGTTGAAACGACACAAGTCTACGGGCTTCTTCCCAATCACTGTGGGATATTACAGTTGCATCAACATTCACAGAGCTCGAGGGATGGAAGCGCAAATGTTATCCGAGTATGAGCAAGAGTTCTTCCCTGCACGGCTTAACTTTGATCCATTTGGAGTAGCCAGGAAGACAATCTCCCAGGAGTACGCACATGTGTCTTCGTTAGAAGATTTCTGGATGAAGTGCAGAAGTGAGTACGAGGTTAGAAAGAAAGATTTCAGCAGGCTATCAGCAAAGCAAGTGTTCGACTTTAGAGTAGCGCGGATACCTACGGATCTTAAAGATGATGGGAACGTGGTACTTGACACTTACCATCAGATGGGAGGAGATAAAACTATACTGCAGGACAACATTTGAGGCTGCCATTCAATTGAAGAGAGATCTGGAGCTGTGTTGGTGAATACTTCGAGTTGGCTGCTAACAAAGGGATACTGCCTTGATGAAGTATTGATGAATCAAATCACGGGCAACTTCGGCATAGGAGATTCCCTCAAACGAAAGCATGAAGGAGAAAACAGCAGAAGGTCCAAGAAGTTGAAAGTACACAGAAGATCTCAAGAGAAAGAAAAGACCACTTCTAGGACCATAGCTTTGACTCCGACTTCTCCAGTACCTAGAAGATCACCAACTATTGCACCGCAGCAGCAGGATGCTTCCATGCCTTCATTAAAACCGGCGACGTTCGTTTTCTCTCCGCAACCACTTCGTTCAGCACCCATTCCAGAGGAGATGTTGAAGCTGCAAATGACGGAGTTCGAAAGAGCTTTGTTCTTGGATGTTTCAAAAGATGGCAGCCATGACACTGTGGCACTTTCTGATGGAGAGGATGCAGAGCGGGAGATGGTAGTGCACTCAGTGACTTCTTACTCCCCGAGAAATAACTTCTCGGGATGGTTAGCTTTGCAGTTGGTTCCGGAAGCAAGAGTAGAGATGAATTTAGAGGAGCATGACTTGCAGCTACTTCAGGATCTGAGCAGAAGAGATAGAAGGCCTAAAGTTGCTAAAACAACTTCTAGGTTGATCATCAGAGATTCGGGAGAGAAGTTTGCTGAGATATCAATTCCGGCGGAAGGAAAGATAGAAGAAGAGCTCATGGCAGAAGATGTGACGGTGACCAAAATACCACTCGGTCAAGCTACCACTGAAGGATTGAAGCAGGACACGCAAACGTTGCTGGATGCTTTGTTCTTTAGGCTTGATAGTGAAAAGGCGGAGAAAAAAGAGCTGCAGAAGCAAATATCTCAATTATGTGAGATCATAGCCAAGGTTGCTAAACCTTCAATTCAGCCCATTTCAGAGCAGGTGAGTGATCATCTTATGCAGGAAATGGAAGATGCAAGCAATCAAGTAAAGACTATTGACGAATGGAAGGATCTGATTATTCATCAAGCTTCTGTGCAACTTGGGGAAGTGCCAGCCCGCCTAAAGGTTATGAAAGATGCAGCAAATCAACTAAAGCAACTGATGGAAAGCATAGAAGGCATGCATACAGTTGTAGAGAGTAACCTGAGTATTTTGGCCAAGATCAACAAGCTGTCGGGAGATGTATTGGTTGCAGAACAAATTGTACAGGATGGATCAGTCGAAAAGGGGAAGCAGCTAGAGTTTGCAGTATCTTTCCGTTTGGAGATCTGCAGAGTTTTGCTGAAAAAGATGCAAGAGCTTGAGAGTAGAACATCAGATTTACCAGACAGTAGCGTTTCTTTCACTGAGGAAAGAGTGAACGGAGGTGTTACTTCATACGTGCGGATTGTTTCTAACGAGGTGCATGATTCCCTGGAAGGTTCTCTTCTGATGGTGCAAAAGAGAATTGATAAAGCTACCAAGCCTTTCACAATGAATTCTATCAGTAGATTGGTGGCGCTGCAGGCAGACATTGCGAGGTTTGGGCCGAGTTTGGAAGAGGTGGAAGTATGTAGCAAAGTGTTGAATGAAGGGTTGCTGCAGTTCAGGACAGAGAAGGAAGCAGTGGCTAAAACAGATGGAAGAACACTGAATTATATGTTCGACAAGTATATCAGATATAAGAACAAGAAGAAGATGTAAACATTACATCTGACATGACTTCTTCTATTCTTTCTTCTTCTATTTTCTATGTTCCCGGATGAAATTGTAAAACTTCTAAGTTATTGGTTTTGCAACCATTACTTGAAGTCATGTGGAACTATTCTATTAGTTAAGTGATACATGTATCACTTAAGAAGAAGTTAGTTGAGGATGATTGCCAAATGTCATCTTTACTTGTTGTTCATACTTTAGTTCAGTTTGAGTCTTCTATTTGTACTTTCCCTCCTACATTCTATAAGTAGGAGAAGAACCTCCGGGTTAATGATCAATCAGAATTTGTAAGAAGCAATCTTGTGTTCTAGACTTTGTGTTGAACCCCTGAGAGCCACTTGTTGCAGAGGAATACAAAGAAACAGGTTTCCGAAGAACTTTGTGTCACGGCGTACTGTGTTTCTTGCTTTTAAATCTTAGATCTTTTGAGTAAACTTTGTGTTATTTTAGATCTGGATCTAGAGCTGCCTTTGCTTTATAATTCTGTGTGTTCAAATCTATTAAGTTTCTTCTATGTGCATGCAATTAGCTCTGCTATCTACTGATTGGGATGCACATCTTCCTTACTTCTTCTCTGTGATACCTTTACTTTCTTCTTCTATAATTTTCCTTTCTTAAACAGCTGCTTACTTGCTGCAGAACTTCTTAGTTATGGTTCATGAACTAAGTAGTTAAAGCAAAACCTCTGATAGATAACAACACATTTATATTGACAAATCTGACACGGGAGCCTCACCGGTTCAATGAGGGAGATTTATCTCATGACTGCCTAGGTTTGATGCTATGCAGAAAATCTAGCCAACAGGTTTTGAGTGAGGGATAAGAGGGGTGAGCATGGGTGAAGGTGACATGAAGATGCCAGTGAAGGGCCTTGCATTCCTCGTCATACCATTGGTTCATGGGGCATGTCCTCTTACTTGGGGGAGTAAGAGTGTGATGGGGATAAGAGGCAATTGCTGCTTCATGGATAGTGGAGGAGAGGAGGTTGTATTTAGTGTCAGTATTAGCAAGTGGAGGGGGTGGGCATGGGTGAAGGCAACATGAAGCTGCCAGTGAAGGGCCTTGCATTCCTTGTCATACCATTGGTTCATGGGGCATGTCCTCTTACTTGGGGGAGTAAGAGTGTAATGGGGATAAGAGGAAATTGCAGCTTCATGGATAGTGGAAGAGAGGAGGTTGTATTTAGGTGTCGGTATTAACAAGTGAGGTGAAAGGGGTTCGGGTGGAAGAAGTTTACGAAGGTGGGAAGAGAAGGTTTCGGGGTCGTCTTGATCAGACTTAAGTATAGTGTGGAGTGGATTGTGGCGGGGGGGTGGGGTGGGGGTGGAATATCTTGCAGGGAAAAGGAGAGGATGGAGTGATCTGCAAGGGGGATGGGGGAGGCTAACAAATGGTAGATAAAAGGGAACAGGTTGGGAGTAGACATGATGTAATCCACTGCACTTGCCCCACCGCAATGGGGCCTACATGTAAAGAGGGGTGAGCATGGGTGAAGGCGACATGAAGTTGCCAGTGAAGGGCCTTGCATTCCTCGTCATACCATTGTTTCATGGGGCATGTCCTCTTACTTGGGGGAGTAAGAGTGTAATGGGGATAAGAGGCAATTGCTGCTTCATGGATAGTGGAGCAGAGGAGGTTGTATTTAGTGTCGGTATTAACAAGTGAGGTCAAAGGGGTTTGGGTGGAAGAAGTTTACGAAGGTGGGAAGAGAAGGTTTCAGGGTCGTCTTCATCAGACTTAAGTATAGTGTGGAGTGGATTGTGGGTGGGGGGAGTAACTGGGGGGGGGAATATCTTGCAGGGAAAAGGAGAGGATGCAGTGATCTGCAAGGGGGATGGGGGAGATTGGCAAATGGAAGATAAAAGGGAACAAGTTGGGAGTAGACATGACGTAATCCACCATGCTTGCCCCACCGCAATGGGGCCTACATGTAAAGAAGCGGGAATTGGGAAAGCATGGGATCCCATTCAAGATCAACAATTCTTGTGATTCCCCCAACTATAAAAGATGTCGGCCATAAGATGTCAGAGGTCTGGAAATATCCGCTTACTCTCTCCAAAGCCCTATGGAGTCAGGGTCCACCTCATGTGTAGTATGTCTGATCCGAATCCATAAGAACGAGCGAACTCATCCTCGACAATCACAAAGATCCTTCTCCAGAGAGACTCCCTAAGTAGGCAAACAACTACACCAAAACCTCTGACACCACAAGGACTCGTTGTCTCTTGCATGCAAATTGAAAGCCAATGGTATCCTCTAATATCTGGGAGAGGACGAACAGGGCTCACATGGGTCTCCATGACAAAGAGGAGATCTTAAAGCCCAAGAGTGTCATACAGTAAGCTTGAAGATGACCAGAAGGACCCATTACCATTCCAATAGGTGATGGAGATACCCTTGCTCTATCGTCTCTCCCAACGAGACTGTCATTTCAACTCTCTGGCCCGGGGCTTCCAACCTGAGGGGAAGGAAACTCGAACAACATGTCTGAGGTTACAGATTACAACCCATTTACCTTCTTGGGTCTATTGGTATTCAGATAGATCACGCCCCTCCATATAATTTTTCCATGGAAGCTCCTGCCCATCTCCTTTCGAGCAAGCTGGATTTGAACAATATCATCAGAGATGATATCTACACGCAGTTCATTTATCACACCTGGACCAACCCCCCCGATGGGCTATGTCCGAAGATGGCTTTCTATGCTGGACATTTTCTTGAGGTCAATAATGACATTATTTCTCGGCCCAATTATATTTCCCGACATTAGATGGACGCCCTTCGCATATCCCTAGGTCAGTTCAGGGTTGGCTCTCATAGGCTTTGAGTTAAAAGTGATCATCAGATTGATCGTTTTAAGCAGATTTGCTAGCTTTGTTCCCTCGAGGATATCTAAATGGAAGAGCACTTCATTTTCCAGTGCCCCATCTACACGAGATCAGAGTGATACTTCATTACCTATTCAGAGAGCGTCTGAATTTCACCAACTTCTTCAGATATTATGAGTAGATGTGCTTTGCACTCTATCTGCATGAGGCTCTTAGGCTTCGGGAGGAGACCCTTCAACCTCCTAGGCAGATGACTACTCAACAAACCACTTCCTTCTTTACAGTGCTGTCCCATGGGAGGGGTACTAAGCAGCAGAATGATACCAACTTTGATGACCAAACTAGATCACTCTAGACTCGAGCCTTATCTCACAGACCAGGGTGGCCCTGACACATACGAGGTCGAGATTATCCTCTCATAGATGGCCTTTGAGATCCACCAGATGTACCTAGTGAGTTCTTCCCCCCTTCGAGCATTGGCACCCCAGATCTTCCAGAGCCTCTGATTTTGGGCTTCAGCACATTATGTAATGTACCCTTTTTTTATAAAAAAATAAAAAGAGAACAAAATTGATTTGCACATGTAATTTTAAAATTAAATTTTATAAATTGTGCAAATCGAAATAAAAGGGGGAAGTTCGACTTCACCTTGAGATAATAAATACTTTTGTAAAGGTAAATCAAGTGACTAGGCAAGTCGCATTTTCCTGGAAGCATTTAATAATTAATATTTGAGATAAAGTGATTATACCTAAGCATGGGTCGACTCATGTGAGCATTTTTTTAAAACTCCTATGCATTTAATATTTGTTGTTGGTGACTTTCAGACACATTTTAAAATAAGATTTCCTCCTAGATGATGGCGCCAAAGATGGAGAAGAACTTTGGAGGATGTGCAAGCAAAAGCTATAAAAGAAGATGTGGTTACTCCTTTTTTGATATGTTGATGGTTTATAAAACTTATTTTCATGCTTGAAGAAGGGATGTATGCCCACTTATGATCAAAACAAAATATGTTTATTAACACCACCATTTGTGAAGTGTGTGCCCATATAAGCTTGAACTAATAAATTTTTGCACTCATTTCTCTATATATATAAGGTGCCATTTTTGGGAGAAGATATAAGTTTGCTTTGAGGGTTTGAAATGTGATTTATGATGAATATTTTTTATTATATGTTGTTGGTTTTTTACTTAATGAAATCGAATTGTTTGGGCATGTGCTAAGAGTGTTTGGAATGGATTTTGAAGTAATTATAAATCTGTTGTTTTAGATTTATTAATTGCAGATTTGGAACTACATTTATTGACTCTTAAAGTGAAGGAAAAACTGCTGGAATTATGTTGCAGATTTTACCCTAACCCCAGCAACTCGGTTTAGGATTTTGGTGGCTGTTTCGAGGGGTTTCTAGTGCATGATAAGATCTGATATTTATTGTGAATAGAATCTCATAATTTTTCCTTTCTACTGCACTTGGTTTCAATTCAAAAGAGTTAGTATTTTGGAAGTTATGGATTTTCAAAGTTTTAGTTAATTTTCAACAGTATTATTAATTATTTTACTTCTGCAAAGTATATTGATAGAGGAGTATAAATACCAACTAAATTGTCCTTCTAAATTGTAATATCCCTCTTATGGAATATATGGGAAAATGACAATCAACAAATAATATGTCGCTCAATAAACCCAAGGAAGGGGTTTTAATGGCTTCCAACGAAATAACACAAATTGACAATTCTCAGCCGAGGCAAATAAACTCAGAGATCTTCACAAATCAGATTCAAACTTGTATGAAATCAACCCCACTACTATTGATCTACTCAAGGAAGTATGATTCAACTATAATGAAACATGTAGAGCCTCCAAAACACATGCCAAGACCTAATCGATTCACTTCAACAGTACTCATATTTGTATAATGAAGAAGAGACATATATTACTCTTTAAAACTCAAGTCCAAACCTCCTACAAGTTGTTGATATATATATATATATATATATATATATATATATATATATATATATATATATATAATATGATCTTACCCTTATGATATACACCACTATAGTTTACTTTATCAAGCATGGAAAGCACTTACTGGTTATACCAAACACCCTCAGTCCAGATCGCTGTCTGAAAGGGAGCTAAATACTGTAGATCACACACCAATTTGAGTTGCCACGGATTAGATCATAAACAACCATGTGAAAGAGAGTTCAACCTAGTGCAATTATGCGAAATCATTGCACCACCATTATGAGATGAGGCCGCTATTCATATTATTTGGAATATACACTATAAGTCTGCCCAAAACTTCCCAGATCAGATTACTGTCATACAAGAAAACCCTTCTCAAACCATGCCAAATACCAATTGATCCATACTAAAAACACTTTAACTTGGTACCAACCAATATGCAGATTTAGGGAAGGTCACTCAAGGGGGATATTGGCTTGAAACTAATTGCTAAGACCAATGAATAAGAATTACACAGTTAGCTGTCAAAAGGGGACTGTCAAACATCATACAAACATGCAACTCCTAGTTCAAACAACTCACATCAAGCCACTTAAATAAAAGAGAAGCCGCTGTAAAATAAGAGTGTGATTCATACCAAATCAAGCATGTATATATATGTATATCAAGTCGTACCATTCACAAATGCATAGCAAATCGAGTTGCAAGGATAGAATAAATACTCCTAATTATAATGTGCCCAGATTGTTGCTGCACATGAGCATACACAGATTTGAATATTTACCATTCACAAATACTCAAAAACTCTTATTTTTTTGATCACAGCCAACTGCTACAATGACGTCGCTATAGTAGAAAAAGACAGATTTCTAAAAGAACTTGCTAAAACCAAAAGCATAGATCTCACTTGAGTTTGCACAAATAAGTTCTTCAATTTTATTCTCCAATTCAGCTTCAATGCAAATAGATCCTTCAACAATGGAAGAGAGAGAACAAGAGTATCACATTAGAGCATACATCCCTTCTCCAAGCATGGAGCCAAAATCAAAATCATCATAGCATAATCATAATAGTGATCTTAGCACTCTTTTTATAAGCAAGGAGACACAAAATTTGAAAACCCTAGGAGAGGGAAAATATTAAATAAAAGCAGTTTGTTTTCCCTAGGTGTGGCGTCCCCTTTTCAAAGGGTGATTTTATCAATAAAAGCCACCTAAATATTTATTTAATTAATTCCCCATTTAATTTTTATATTTTGGGAATTAAATTAAATAACCTTCATAATCAAATAATTAAATAATGATTGCTTCAAGCAATAATATTTAATTATTTAATAAAAACGTTCCCCTTGCACATCCCGAAGTCTATGGAGAAGTATAGGTTAAGGGTCTTCAGAAATGGGGACATTACATAAACCCTCACCTTGGCTCATTCCAACCCTATTTGGGTTGTATTGAAGCTAACACTAGGGTTAGTTGAGGTAAACCTAGAAGGGTTTATCTTCTAAGTTGTTATTTTTGCAAGTAATTAATAATAAATCATTAATATCTCACAAGGGGATATTACAGTGGTATCAAAACTTCTTTCCTCTTTTTGTGTGGGTGTTTTGTGTATGTAGGGTGATAAGAAGAAGTTGTTTTATAAGAGGAGAGATAAGGGAAACATGGATGAAGGAGCATTCACATTGGATCAAGTAAAATTCTTGTATGAACTAATGCAAACATGTGGGCAAGAACTACAAAAATCCACGAGTGAGCAAATTCCCCAGCTCCTTAAAGAGGCTATGGGTAAATATGCTAGCTCCTATGAAGGGAGCTCACATAAGGGAGGCTCTACTTCTAAGTTTTTTAAAGATGTCTTCTTACCTAAAGAGACCCTTAGAGAGAGAGAGGAAGAAGAAGAACCCACCTTAGCCGAACTCATAGATGCTCAAAGGTTGGAGTATGGTTCTTTGAGCCCAGCCACAAGAGATATGTTGGGATTTGATGATTTTTGTGCCCTCAAGTTGGGCAAGAAGTCAAAAAGGCTCCACAAACAACCACATAAGAATCGTCAACAAAGATTGGGAAAAGTTTCACTCTCCAACTTTGATGGTTCTAATACGATTACGATGAGAGTTTTGTTGCAAAAGATGGAGACTTACTTCTCCCTCAATCCCATGCAAGAAGAAGAGGCCCTCAAATTTGTTACCATCCATTTGGAAGGTATGTCACATGAGTGGTGGTTCCGTGGTATGCACATCGAAGGTCATGACGTGATTCACACAATGGAAGAATTTAGCCAAAGGATCATGAAGAGGTTTGAAAGGAAGGACCCGAAACTTCATTTTAAAGAATTAACCCAACTCAAACAAGTGGGAAATGTTGATGAGTATGTTACAGACTTCCAAAGAATTGTAGTCATGGTCTCCGAAGTTAGTGAAAACAGGTTGGTTGTCCTCTTTACAGAGGGTTTGATAGAGCCTCTAAAAGGTTTGGTAAGAGATTTTAACCCTATGACTTTGCAAGATTGTATTACTAAGGCTCTTGATTTAGAATGTGCAGCTTATAGAGGGGCTTATGTGCCTAAAGGATAGCATTCTAATACCTCATAAATGCTGCCCAAGAGTGAATTCAGAGGACAACCAAGGTCTGATTTACAGCAACCCCTTAAAATGCAAGGAGGGTAGCCCCTAGGGCCATCAAGAGAAGCCCCAAGAAGGGTCAATCAGCTATATATAAATCAAGCTCAAAACAATTCACAAAAAGAGGAAAGGGACAAACTAAGAAGAAAGGGACTATGTTTTGACTACAAAACTCCATGGGTAAGAAGTCACAATTGTAAAGGTAAAGGCCAAATCCACTACATTGAACTTATTGATTCAGATTTTGAATTTGATTTTGATGATGCTAACCATGATACTAATAAAGAAATGATTGAGTATGTGCAAGAGAATGAGGAAATGGAAAGTGCCTTTGTTTCTCTTTCAGGTGTGCCTAAGTATCATGCATTCAGGGTGAAGGGAACCATTCAAGGGCAAAGAGTGATTACCTTGGTTGACAGTGGGGCCACCCACAATTTCATAGATGGTAGTCTAGTAAGAAAAATGGGTTTGGAAACCACAAAATACAAGGATTTCAAAGTAACCATTGCGGATGGGACTACTCTTCCATGTTCTACAAAGATTGCACAACTTCCCCTCATACTTGGGAAGCACAAGGTAATCGATGATTTTTATGTTGTTGATATTGGGGATATTGATATTGTATTGAGTGTTCAATGGTTGCATTCTTTAGATGATTTCACACAAAACTATAAAACAATGGAGCTAAAATTCACTAAAGATGGCAGGAAAATCATCCTAAAAGGCATGGCGAATGGTGCACCACAAGAGGTGTCCATGAAGAGGATGGAAAGAGCTTTTAGAAGGGGTCAAATTGAGTGGGCAGTTGGCTGTTATATCATAGTAAAATCAGAAAAATAAGAACAACAATCATTAGGAGGTGAGTTACAAGCTCTTTTAGAAAAGCATGTTCATGTTTTTGACGATTTACAACATGGGTTGCCTCCCCATAGAGGGTTTGAGCACATCATAGAGTTGGAAAATGATACTAAGCCCATTATGATCACTCCTTACTGCCATCCTAGAGTTTATAAGGAAGAAATTGAAAAGACTATTAGGGAGCTTCTTGAGATGGGACATATAAGGCCTAGTTCTAGCCCATTCGCATCTTCTGTTGTTTTGGTAAAAATGAAAGATGGTACTATGAGGATGTGCATTGATTATAGAATGTTGAAAAAAGGACTATCAAAATAGGTACCCCATTCCTAGAATTGATGAATTACTTGATGAATTACATGGTGCCTCGTTCTTTTCAAAAATATATCTCAAATCCGGGTACCATCAAATAAATGTAAGAGAAGAAGATGTGCATAAAACAACTTTTAGATGTCATTTTGGACATTTTGAATATCTGGTTATGCCTTTTGGATTAATTAATGTGCCAACCACTTTCTAATCTTGCATGAATAATGTATTTAGCCACTATTTAAGAAAGTTTGTGCTAGTGTTCTTTGATGACATCCTTGTGTATAGAAAAACTTGGGAAAAGCATTTGACACATTTGGATCTGGTTTTATCCACCTTGGAACAACATTCTTTCTTTGCAAAGAAATCTAAATGTGAGTTTGGTTCAAGAGAAATTGGATATTTGGGGCATGTTATTGGTGCTAATGGTGTGTAGGTTGACAAACAAAAAATTGTAGCAATTATGAAATGGCCTACCCCCACATCTCTCACACAACTAAGAGGGTTTTGTGGTCTATGTAGTTATTATAGGAGATTTGTTAAAGGGTTCTCACGATTTGCAGCTCCTTTGACAAATTTGACTAAGAAAGGGGCTTTTAAATGGTCCAAGCGAGCCTAAGAAACATTTGAAAAATTAAAGGAGGTAATGTGTTCTTGTCCAGTTCTTGCAATTCTAGATTTTTCTAGACCTTTCATGGTAGAATGTGATGCTTCGGGTGAAGGAATAGGGGCTGTCATAATGCAAGAAAGATATCCCATTGTTTTCGAGAGTAGGAAATTAAAAGAACATAAAAAATGATATAGTGTATATGATAAAGAAATGTTAGCAATCATACATGCTTTGAGTAAATTTAGACAATATTTGGTATGTGGGAAGTTTGTCATTAAATCTGATCATAATAGCTTGCGGTTTTTTCTTAACCAAAGAGAACTAAATGACATGCATCAGAAATGGGTAAGTAAAGTGCAGGCCTTCGATTTTGACATCGAATATGTAAAGGGGAAGAATAATGTAGTTGCAGATGCACTATCTAGAAGGCCCCATGGGATGGGAGAAGAAATGGACCAACCATGTATGCAATTGCTTGAGGGCAAGCAATTTTGGGAAGGGAGGACTGTAATGTCCCCCTTTTTTATAAAAAATTAAAAAGAAGACAAAATCGATTTTCACATGTAACTTTAAAATAAAATTTTATAAATTGTGCAAATCGAAATAAAAGGGGGAAGTTCGACTTCACCTTGAGATAATTAATACTTTTAAAAATGTAAATCAAGTGACTCGGCAAGTCACATTTTTCTATAAGCATTTAATAATTAATATTTGAGATAAAGTGATTATTCCTAAGCATGGGTCGACCTATATGAGCATCTTTTTAAAACCCCTATGCATTTAATATTTGTTGTTGGTGAATTTTAGACACATTTTAAAATAAAATTTCCTCCTAGATGATGGCGCCAAAGATGGAGAAGAACTTTGGAGGATGTGCAAGCAAAAACTATAAAAGAAGATGTGGTTACTCCTTTTTTGGCATGTTGACAGTTTATAAAACTTATCTTCATGCTTGAACAAGGGATGCGTGCCCACTTATGATCAAAACAAAAGGTGTTTATTAACACCACCATTTGTGAAGTGTGTGTACCCATATAAACTTGAAGTAATAAGTGTTTGCACTCATTTATATATATATATATATATATATATATATATATATATATATATATATATATATATATATATAAGGCGCCATTTTTTGGGAGAAGAGATAAACTTGCTTTAAGGGTTTGGAGTGTGATTTATGATGAATATATTTTATTATATGCTGCTGATTTTTACTCAATGAAGTTGACTTGTGTGGGCATGTGCTAAGAGTGTTTGGAAGGGATTTTGAAGTAATTATAAATTTGTTGTTTTGGATTTATTAATTGCAGACTTGGAACTACATTTATTGACTCTTAAAGTGAAGAAAAAAGTGCTGGAATTATGTTGCAAATTTTACCCTAACCCTAGCGACCGGGTTTAGGATTTTGGGGGCTGTTTTGAGGGATTTCTATTGCATGAAAAGATATGATATTTATTGTGAATAGAAGTTCATAATTTTCCGTTTCTACTGCACTTGGTTTCAATTCAAAAGAGTTAGTATTTTGGAAGTTATGGATTTTCAAAGTTTCAGTTAATTTTCAGCAATATTATTTATTATTTTACTTCTGCAAAGTATATTGGATAGAGGAGTATAAATACCGACTTGATTGCCCATCTAAACCCTCACCTTGGCTCACTCCAACCTTATTTGGGTTATATTGAAGCTGACACTAGGGTTAGTTGAGGTAAACCTAGGAGGGTTTATCTTCTAAGTTGTTTGTTTTACAAGTAATTAATAATAAATCATTAATATCCACAAGGGGATATTACACATTACTAGCTTCTTTCATTCGACGTTGGATGCTAGTTGAGGGGATCTCCTTCATGCCCCCTTTTCCTTCCTTTTCCTCTTCCGCAAGTTGGTCTTCTGCTAGTCTCCACAGACTTTTTCCGGGCCTCTCTCTCTTTTTGTCCATTCTTCTCATCTTCTCCTCCTCTTTTCTTGTTGTATTCAGGGACCTTTTGGTTCTTTGGCTGGGTTCTTGTTCGCTTTCTCTTATTGGCGTAGTCCCATTGACCTACTTTTGTGGTCATTTGTTGGACATTTAATATATTTATCTTATCTTATGTTATCTTGCTGCCATCACCACTTCCCGTGTTTGTTTGAGTTCTGCAACTTGAGGTCTTGTGAGGTCTTCATCTAAGAAGACATTGTTAGGGAGGGAAATTCCTCAAGTATGTTGGGAAAAACCTTGTCATGTTGACCCTGCTTTGTTTCACCTGTGATGGAAAGGATCTGCGAGTTATTGGGGGAGGGAGAGATCGGACGAACCACTTGAAGTGGAGTCAATGAGAGAGGTAGACTAGGTGAACCCCCCAACAGACCACTGTTACCGATGATAGATGCCATGGGCATATGGTCTTATTTTTCTGCTCAGAACAAACTTTAAATATGTTCGCCAGTCGTGGTATTTAGGACTCGAGGGTAGAGAAAAACCTATTTTTTTTCCTTCGAGTTGCTCTTTTTGCCCTGCTCTGTGTCACCTGTAATGGAATGGACTTGCGAGTCAGTGGGGGAGGGAGACATGAGACGAACCACTTGAAGTGGAGTCAGTGAGAGAGGTAGAGTGGGTGAATCCCCCAACAAACTGTTGTTGCCGATGATAGGTTCCCTGGGCATATGGTCTTGTATTTCCGCTCAGAACAGGCTTTAAATGTGTTTGCCTGTTGTGGTATTTAGGGGTCGAGGGTAGAGAAAAACCTGATTTTTCTCCTTCAAGTTTCTCTTTTCACTTTGCTTGAGTGTGCACTTAATGCTCTTACGATATCATTGACTCCGATCTAGACATTCTTCATGTTGTACGGATTGATGTGTATCGTCGATGAGTATTGTCTATTTCTAATACAACTCATTTAGATTCCATTGTATTAGTTGAAGGAATGTCATTTGTAGAGGGCATAAGAGATATACACATTGAGTTTAAGAATGCTCAAAACCATTACTAAGCAATGGTAGGTATGTTCCTAGATTGCATAAAAATCTCTTATCTATTCGTAAGTCAATAGAGTATCACAATATTGCTATAAATTTCTTTGGGGATAAGTGTCTTGTGTCAGATGTGAAACATGGATGAGGGATTTCCCTAGGCATTAGACATGGTGGCCAATATTATACGTTCCTCGCATTGCTCCTTCAAGTTTCTCTTTTCACCTTGCTTGAGTGTGCACTTAATGGTCTTATGATATCGTGCTCGAATGACGGTGCAACCAGTTGCTGGATAATTGACTCCGATCTAGACATTTTTCATGTTGTAGGGATTGATGTGTATCGTTGATGAGTATTGTCTATTTCAAATACAACTCGTTTAGATTTCGTTGTATTAGTTTAAGGAATGTCATTTGTAGAGGGGATAAAAGATATACACATTGAGTTTAAGAATGCTCAAAACCATTATCAAGCAATGGTAGGTATGTTCCTAGATTGCATAAAAATCTCTTATCTATTTGTAAGTCAATAGAGTATCGCAATATTGCTATAAATTTCTTTGGGGATAAGTGTTTTGTGTCAGATGTGAAAAAAGGATGAAGGATTTCCCTAGGCATTAGACATGGTGGCCAATATTATACGTTCCTCATTGTTTTACAGTTTGAGACTTGGTCCCCTCTGCAAACTCGCTGGTTGTTTTGGTGGGTCTGTTGGTTCCGCTATGTTTGAAATAAGTCGGTAACTAATGAAGTGCCACGTAGTGGCTCACATTGTATAGCTGATGTGATTTAATCCCACATTCACCACATGGAAACCTTGTGACACACACATTTAAAAAAAATTGCTTGGATTTTGGTATTAGAGTGTAGGTTTGCTACGGTCAGACTCTAGGAACACAGTTAAACAACTTTTAGCTAAATTTTAATTGTTGAAATTCGTAATCTTAACTTGTTAGTAAATAGTTGGCCAATTTCCTAACTCCCGTACTTATTTGTGTAGGATGCACAAACAGATCGAGGTTACTAAAGTTGGGGCCAAGAGAGTGTCCACTGGAGTTGAGACTAGGAGTTCTCATGAAGGCCGTACTGGAGTGGGAGCTAGGGGTGGACGAGGTGGTGGTAGGACTAGAGTAGGAGTTCAAGGAGGATGAGTTAGCCAGTCAAGAGCAGTTCCTGAGGCACGACAGAGGAGAGTAGGGACAAACACACCACATGTAGTGGACACTGCACATATAGCCCCACAGATATTATAGGCACTACAGAAGGTGGTTGCTGTACTTAGAGAGAGAGCAGGAGACTGTCAAGTAGAGCAAGGAGAGGTTTCACATCATGCCTCATAGGAGCAGGCACCATCACATGAGGAGAGAGAAGGATCCACATGTCAGAGGGAGAGATCTAGGAGTCATCTCGCACATATGCCTACAATGGCTTTGAGACCCACAGATCGCCATAGAAAGGATGCAAAGCACATCAGGGAGATCTTGAAGTCACACCCACCATCCTATTATGAGGACATCACATGTTTTCATGCGGAGACATGGCTTGTTAGCTTAGCTGGTCGTTTCAAGTTGTCCATTCTCGAGCAACACCAAGGTGCTTGTTGCTATTCATTTACTCAGAGATGCAACTGGAGTATGGTGGAGATCTAAGGAGAGTAGAACCTCGTGGTGGTGTAACGACCCATAATTTCACACCCAAACAACACAGTAAAAAATAAGATAACTTTTTTTTTGACACAAACACGACACGACATGCCACCACCGAGGTCACAACTAACTCCGTGGATAACTCAATACAAGGATGACCACAAGGGTAGCACGGAAATGTTCACACCCACCAAGGATGGTTTACTTTTCTATTTGATAAAACAACATAAGAAGCCACCACTTAACACACCTACAGATAGGGCAAGCCACAATGAGGAAATTATTGATGGTTATTTATTTTTATGTAACCTCTTTCGATCCTTAACTACAGTTTGCTAAGACTCTAGATATAATTTTGTACAATGCTTCTTACAATGCTAAGTTTTCTCTGGCTTATTAAATCTTATCCTCTTCTAACAACTAACAGTTCATTTCACCTTAGGGTCATTTTACAAATTTCACCATAAAAGGAATAATGTTCACTAGAGGAGCTAGGGTTATCATGTTATATAATTTTACTTGCAAAGATAGTCTCGCCTATGATTTCTTTAAAGAATTCCTTGCTCTCAAGTTGGTAACCTCTACGTTAATTTATTTAAATATAACTTTTAGTTCAACTTTTATAAGTATTAAACAACCCACGTTATTTTACTTATGTCGCATTATTAATAAGTCATAGCAAGATTTACTCAACATTTCTTTTCAAGGGTAGAGTTTAATAACACTCATTCACCAGAACAAAATAAGGTTACATCCACACTTAAAATACCAATAATCTAATAAGGTCACTCAACAAGCAGTAACCAATATTTTAATATTTTCAATGATGGTCAAACAAACCAAGGTGTCCAAAGTTAAGAGGACAAAGTCCACAAATACATTATACTAAGACCATGATCCTCTCCTACATTTTCCACTGTATGTTATCAATAGTTGAACAATATAAAAAGGATTCATGTAAGAACTTCTCAGCTGAGGTTGATGCACAAGTTTACAAGTCTATCCCTCATCTACTCGCTAAAATTCTATCTGCAGCAAATATTTACTAGAGTCAGTTCGCTAGAACTGAGCATGATAAGATATAAACCTCACCTAATAACTTATGCCATCTAGCATTTAAATAAATGAAAGTTTGCAATACTCCCTATCAAATAATTCCTAATCATGTATTCAATTCTTAACTGCACATCTCATGATAATACATTTCATACCCATCATTGATCACTTCCCTAAAATCTGCTTACATATGAACAAAAATTCCAAGTGGCTAGAAGATATGCAACCTTAACCTTGCATTTAATCATAATTAAATTACAGTAGTAATAATAATGCTCACCTAATACCCTCAACCTACTTCACATATATAAGTGTCCAACTATATTATCTTTCAATTAAATAAAAGCACCAACGACATTAAGCTCCTATAATAAATACAAGTGTCAATCTTATGATATTCATCAATATTACCCAAGTATCAAACCTTTAAAGAAAATCAAGGATATGTAAGTATACTATTGATATTTATCTCACAATTTTAAGAATATACTTATGTAAACAAGGGTTCCACAAATCAGTATGTTCATATATTATTTAGATATCCTCTCGGTTGTTTATTATCATGTCTCTATATGCCTCTATTAGTATAAGAGTCCAACTCAGAGGAATGAATTACGAACAACAATACCGTCATACTTTGTTAATGAGTAGAAGGTACATTTGGCTAGCTAAAATATGTAAGTGTGGTCCAAGCCACTATAATTGCAAGTATCAACATTATCTCAACTCCCAATTGAGATGCAAGTATCAATTTTTAGCTAGCATAATAATCATTGTAAATGCCAGAAAATATTCCACGCGTTAACCAAGTATTGAAATAACATATTTATCCTTACTAGTTACCTGATAACATAATATATCATATTATATAATTCAACCTCCACTTGCATTTCTCAATTTATGGGTATTAATCATTGTCCTATATAATGAAGTTAAATAATTTCAGGCCGATTTCTATCCTTACTGTCATATATGGTATGCACAGTCCCATTATGGTAGCTGTCACCTTTACTTAAGGCTATGCATGACTCCATTTTAGGGTAGTTATCTTAACTTCCCTATTCATCTATTTTCCTACCAAAAGTCTTTCGACAAGCTTCAAGGTCAAAGTATAAGATATATTTATAATTTCATATTTCAAGCATTGCCTGAATTCATATGCATGAGGACATCACATATCAATCAAACTTGAAGAATGTCGACATTCATGAGAGTTCGATGTATCCAATATTACTTTAACCGATTCAAAGATCCAAGTAGTGCCTCAAGATTAAGCCATAGAATTATCCACACAGGATAATGACTTGCGTGCTTAACATATTCGTAAAGGTCATAGAAAACCCATTAACGCATGCTTCAGGAGGGTTCCAATCTAATATTAAGATCATAGTAATAATAATAGCAGAGGGCCTGGTGAGGGGTTTTCAATGATCCCCAAGGTAAATGATAATCGAATGACTCAGATGGAGTTATCTAGAAATACCAATTAAACTAGTATGACTCTTCCCAAATAGAAGCCCCCCAATCCTAGTGGGAGTTTATATTATTATAAATCCACAGTAAAATCCAAATATAGTCATATCGGAAATTCCCTTTTTCAAGCCAAGTTCTACACAATATAAACAATACAAGAAAAATTATAAACCTCATTCACGCTCCATAATATTTTCTACAGAAACCATCATTCAAAGGAAGAATCAAGGCAAAAAGATAAACCGACATTATAAGATCAGTAGGCAAGAATCGATGTAGAGATTTCTTCTACTCAAATAGTAAATAAGATAAACTGTAAAGGAGGGGAGAGATCAGTTCATGCAATTATGATTAAAAGTCATTTGAAACCCATCTCTTTCTGGGCATCTCCTTTAAGAAAGAGTCAATATATGTAAATACATGTTATATAATATCCGGAGTCCAAACGCTATTTGCTTAGTAAAACAAAAACACATCAACATTCCAAAAGAAACCCACATCTACAACATTCAAACAAAATTGCAAAGATTGATTTATCCAAATGCTAAAGGAAATAAATCATTTAGAGAGAGGGTTAGTCTTATCATGGCTGTTTTAAATGCATCCACCAGCAACATATCCAGCAGGGACTGCAGAAACATTAATGTTGCTATTCTAGTACGCCAACTAGTGTCGTTAGTTGCAGATATAAGCACATACACAACTGATGAAACATATGGCTGGGGAATTACATGCCATTTTAATAGTTCCATAAATGTTCTTGCTAAAGTAGATAACTCCTTATGCGTAGTCTCCTGTAAGGAAATAACAGGATAGAGAAGACCAACAATTATGTCTATCAAAATTGCAGCTCGTCCAGACTTTAATGCTAATATAAGAAAATAGAATGCTGTTTCCATCCATTTTATATATTCTTGTTCCTCAGTATCACCTTTATCATTCTTTTCACCAGAAGAGACCAGTTGTCCATCAAGGACACTCGATTTACTGGCACTGTGAATTTTATTCACATATAGACCGGCTCTTTCCACAAGAAATGTACTCCAATTAAGTCTCTCCATCAGTTTGGACGACTGATCCCCAAATGCTAAATTGAAACGAAGGTTTGAGCACAAAATGCTAAGAAGAGTGCCAATAGACTCTTGTACTTAGGCAACAGAATGGCCCATGCAATACAAAACTTCCCCTAATAAGTTCTCTTGCAAGGTGATCTCTGTTGCTGGCATGCAGGAAGGAGAAGTCTCTATTAATGTCACACAAAGCAGAGTAAACCATTTGGCCACCATGTGAGTTGCAATTGTACTATCTAAAGGTTCAGCAAGGCAATCTGTACTTCATGAATATTCTGATATGAAACAGATCCACCTCTATGAGATTCTCTTCCATGAGTTACATCGTAAAACAAGTAAGGTCTCAATAGAGAATCTTTGCAATAAATTTCATTAGGTCTCCTGGTAACACTCTCACTGTCAAAAAGTCGATTTTGATAAAAATACCTTGAAGGAGAATCCCGAATTTGAGGATGCATTCAATACTGAACAGGTAACGACATAGTTGGACAACCTGCTTGTTGGAAGCGCTCAAAAGGCTTCTACTATACTACAACATGCCTACTGTCTGGCTAAAAACTGTTGCAGTCTGTTGCTGTGGATCCCTGACAAGAACACACCTCGCAGCACCCAATGAAAGTGGAGGTAACACGCCTACATCACTAGCTGGTAGCTGTGCGCGGCCAGCAGAAGAAAACAACACTCCTTTTCCCCCAGGCGGCCAGCAGGGAAGGGTTCCAACAGTCCTGCGCACCCAGAAAAACTTCCTCCACGTTTTCTAAACGCCCCCCCGAGTTCCAGGCGTGAACAGGATTCAATGCGGCCAGGGAAGGTGAAGAAAAACAAAGGAAAAAGGGACATGTGTGCAGCAAGAGAAAGACACACTTTTCTCACGTTTTTCCACCATTCACAGACAAATCCGCCCAAGAAGATCCCACACTGCCAGAGCAGGAAGTTGCAGGTTTGTGGAAAGGAGAGAAGCGTGGCCAACAAAGTTAGGGCCAGTTGGAGATGGCCACGCAGCAAGGAAAGAGACAAATCTGTACAGAAAGATCCCACACACATCCCCAAAACAAAAAAAATGCGGCCAGGAGGAAAAAGGCGTCCCTTTCCAGCTAAGAGGTCAAAACATGATTTCAATAAAGCTGACAAAGAACAATTTAGGCGGCCCAAGGAAAATTTACACTTCCTCCACCAACAAGTCAGGTAAAATTACTTATCCACAAAATAAAATAAATCTAATTAATCACAAATTCATTTTTTTAAAAATTTCGTTAGGTCGACAAACTGACGGCAGTAAACAACTGCGAAGTATAACTGATATCCATTCTTTTATTATTCATTTTTATTATGTTTTAAAATGCTGCGACACCTGACGGGGTTCGAAAAGT
The DNA here is from genome assembly GCA_019776745.2 of Taxus chinensis. Classification (NCBI taxonomy): domain Eukaryota; kingdom Viridiplantae; phylum Streptophyta; class Pinopsida; order Cupressales; family Taxaceae; genus Taxus; species Taxus chinensis. The sequence continues at coordinate 776,668,756 of CM034146.1, forward strand.
TGTTTAGGACCTAACACGATAGTGACAACGAATAAAAATAATAATAATAATAATAATAATAATTTAATTGAGGGGTCGAGCACGGGAGTGATCAATACTGCTCCCAAAAATTATTATCCATGTTAATAATGATCACCTGTCAAGCTCGACTACAAAATAATAACCAAAGATCGATAATGGCACGGGGAGGCAAAACAGATAAGAATAATGTTAATCCTTCACTGTGACAAGGTCACCGAGGCAAGAACTGGGAACTGGGATAACGTAACGAGGCACTACACTTGGCGGTTTTTACTTTGTCCTTACCTTGATATACAACTTGTAAAGTATCTCATGTAGTCTTTGCTTGCTGCCACTCTTGGAAGAATGCTTTCATGCATTTCCTGATGGATATAGAAAAGAGATATATAGTCTTCCTTCTTTCGTAACAACACTTCAAAGTATGAGTTTCATCTACTTGAGGCAACAGTGTAGTAATACGATGTTGCAGTTTGTGGGCTCTGCTGTACCCATCTTCACCTGATCTCCCACACGTCTGTGAGATCTAAATAGTGCAATGAGCATTGTGAATGTACCAGTCGATTCATTAGGGGCTTTTCATTTAAAGATTGTGAGCATCTGTCATGCCAAATGTAGAAGCCATAGCCTGCTACCAATTTAATAAGCTGTTGGAATAACCTCGCTCTGATACAAATTTATAGAACAGACATGCAGTCTTATACAACAAACAGGCATAGGGAGAAGGTGAGAACATAATACTTAAATAAATTGCTATGATAGTAGATCGAGGGGTATTTGCCACCAACACTGCTATGTGTTAATCTCCGTATTAATAAAAGCTCCCGATCATTCTCAGAGCTATCAGCTCTTTAGTAATCAAGCATGTTAACCATAACAACTGTGTGCTTTCAACTGTAACATCCTTCCTTCCCTATTGTAGACCTTTGGGCTACCTTTGTGTCAACCCAACGGCCAAAGGGTAATCACAATTGCTGTTATTTAAGTTACAATAACTCACCCACTAATAGCTGCTTCAACTGAGCATTCTAAATAATAAACTCACTTCTATTAAAATAGTTAACTTAATGCTATGCATGAATGTAGAAATAGCATTTATTTGAATTAAATATAATCCTCATAGGAAGATAGGATACTAGCCTTGGGGGCAGTTATCTAGTGGTCCAAACTACATTTTGTACTAAATCTATTTTTAATATTCTTAAAAAATCTACGATTGGAATTCACTATGCATGGGCATGTATATTTCCAACACTCTGAGTGGTTCAAAACTATGCCACATGGCCTACGAAGGTGGATGCTTATAGATTTGGAGTGATGCTACTAGAAATTATATGTTATAGGAAGAATCATTGTAGCTGATTAGATGCCCCAGAAGGTCACTTTGAAATCTCTTCTTGTCTTAGATTGGATTTACAAATTGACTTGAGAGGATGACATGCTATTCTATGATCAATTGATGGAATTTTCAGAAGCAAGTCTCAAGGTATCGCGATTAAACCAGAGATAGTTAAGGACGAAGACACTGGTAGTTGGTGGGTCTCTATGAGTGCATTCAAGAAGAACCATCTTAGAGCAATTGGGGAACATCTATACAATATGGTTGTTCATAGATGCTTGCAAGGATTACTGGTATGTCCATTGTAGTGCCCCCATCTCCACCCTAAAATTGCATTAGTTAGTATCATTCAATTTCAACCAGCTAGAGCGATTCGTATTCAAAGTGCTGGTTTCCAGTGTACTTATTAGACGTGTTAAGCTTCTGAAATAGGTTACTCAAACTCTATTATACTAACATTAAGAGCATAGTTACCAAATACGACTGTATTTTAGAATTTTTGGACCGTACTTTTGCATTTTGCTAGTGTCCACCGTCATCGATACTCTGCAAATTTCTTGGGATTTGATTTTAGAAAATTAGAATCTCCAAAAATATAAGGAAACCAAACCCATAAAAGAAAAAAAGTGAGGCTGTTACAGGGAATTGAGGGCATTTGATTTAGAAGTTTTCTATTTTTTATAGTAGCCCTAGTCACCATTTATGTAATTTAATTGCAGCAGTTAGGGAGCTGAAAGTTTGCATAGTGAGCACTCATACCTTAATTAATGGTACCATGATTTGGGGTTCTATATAGTCTGCAAATTAAATTGGGTGAGCATTTTTTTCCAAATGATGTTGATCGTATGAGTTTCTATGGCAAAACCCTAGTTTTTTTATTCCATTTTTTGTGTCAGATCTGCATGTGAATTTAGATTACAATTTGTTTATAGGATGGATTTGGATATGGGATGTTGCTCCAAAATTGTAACTAGGGTATTATAAATGTTCATTTTGAGACATTTTATCAACAAATGCTCTTGGGTATGACATGAAATTGTAGAGAAATCGTAATGTGAGACCGCCACGTAGAGCACATCTATTTCACAATCTTCTAAGTTAGAAGCATAAACAACCATTTCATTAGCATCTAGTGAATTCAATCATCTTATACAATGAGTACTCGAATTTTGTTCCTGGACCTATATCTAAAAAACTTTGAGGACTTGCTTTGATTTGTTGGATATATACTAATGGTCCACCAAATTTATGTCATTACTTTGGAACATATCTCTTGTTATATTTATCATACAAGTGCAATTGAGGTATTGAAATTATAAATGTATCAACAATCTGACAGTTGTGTCAGATAAGGTAAAGGGATAAATCGGGCATATAGATAAATGTGGCCAGTTGAGAACCACTAAGGTAGGGGCAGTTGAATGCTACGCACACGTACCAAACTGCGACCCACATTACTGTGTTGTTTGATTCTGAGTCTTGCAAACTCGTTTACATCGTCCTTTGATAGGTCGATAGGTTTATCCAAACAAGGTTGAAGTGAGACAAGGTATTAGATGGGGTGATGAGGTAGCATAAGGTGCAAGAAATTTCCACAGACATAGGTTAGGTGCAGGAACGTTTAGGTACTGTTCTGGTACTACCAAAGGTAGGCCTTCAGGATTTTTCCAATGGGGTCTTACGATGTGATTTTAGGCTAGGGACTAGGTCATCAGCGTCAATCGAGCTACAGCATATTACAATGTCACAAGGTGATAAAGTGCAGAGACGACACTGGACTGGTCAGAAGGTCACTAGCACATGGTATTCAGAGACCCATATCCACCTGTAGCTATATTCGCTATTCAACTGGGTAAGGCCGAGGTATGGGGTAAAGGATAATAAGGCTTCAATAGTTGTTATGATGGTGAGGTTGAAGAAGGTGGAGGAGTCTTCAGAGGAGAAGGTAAAGATGGTCACCCTATCCTAGGTGTAGTTTGGATATGCATTTTCTAAGGAGGAGTGTAATTTGAAGACCCTTAGCCTATATTTCCCTGAGGGTTTTTGACTATGCTGAATAACCGACAACGGTGCTAGTAATTGAACCGATGATTGCCTGGAGAGTAAACCGATGATCGGTTGGCATCAGGGCAGTAGATTGGCATCGGTCAAGGGTTAACCGATGTCGGTTGAGTTCAGGTCAGGTTATAAACAATGAAAAATATAGATGGTTTTTAAAATTCATTTGTGCATTATTTCTGACAAAGTAGAATATTTATTGAGCAAGAAGAGTAATTTATTATTTAAGAGGAATTCCCAAAAATACTGAGAGTCATCAGAGAGCTTCACCCTGAAATCTGGCACTGCCACATAGGTGAGATTTTTTTCATTCTGGGCAAGTAGGTGGGTCCGTTTTGAGATCGGATCGAGCCTACAGGTGATTGGTGGAGAGAGTCTAAAGGATATTTCTTGAGATGGCGTAAAGGCCGGAGAGGGATTCGGGAGGAGTGGCGCAGAGGCTAGGAGGTCACTCCATCCTTTTGCTAGGTTTTATCTGAGCAGAATTTTATTTATTTATCAGGTAGGATAAATGAATTTCTTTTAAAAATTCATTGAGCTAAAATTGGTGAATTTAGGTGTAAAATATAGCACTTCACCCCATCATTATTACCAAAGGGGGGGGTTCACTAGGGGGGAAAGAATTTTTGCGGATCAGCTCATTGGAGAAATTTTTTGAGCAATTACCTGTAGCTTCTTTTGTTTTGTTTCATTTCTTTCTGTTTGTGTTTTGGTTTGTTTTCTTCGGCAATTCCCATAGCCTATTCATTGTCCTTACCAGACCTTTCCCTAGGCCTAGGGTTTTGAAAAAACCATCCAGTATTTTTAAATTACTAATATGTCTAAAGGTCATCAAAGCTCAGGATTCTTTCAGAAGATTGCAAGAAGTCACTTGGTCCAAAAAGGCGCAATAATGGATTTTATGAAAATAAGAAATATTTCCATCAATGCGTAGAGCTCGTGAAAATATGCACTTTTAGAGAAAACGACACCTAAAACGGAGCCATTGAATGAAAGTTTTGGCACATGCAAGTTTTGTTGCTACATCTTCTCGGACCCTTTCCAAAAATGGCAAATTTTATTCTATTCTTGTGTTTTCTTCACCAAAAATCCAAAAAAGGAAAGAAATGGAGTTTTCATGCCAATTACAATTTTCAAAGCTGCCTTCCATGTCTAATTTCTATGTTGCCTTAAGTGACGGATTTTCACCTAAATTTAAACATAGAAGTCATAATGCAAGTCACATTTTTTTTGGCAGGAACCACTTAAGCTGCCAGTGGGAATTTTAGAAGTGTCAGGCATGCAAGAATTTCTTGCTTGCCTAGCAAGTTACTTTTTCCCATCAAGTCAAATCACTTAAGCTGCCAATGAGAATTTTAGAGGTGGCAGGCATGCGAGAATTTCTTGCCTACCTAGCAAGGTAAAAATTCCCATTATGAAAGTCAAGTCACTTAAGTGAAAAGTAGGAATTCCCTGCCTTGCAGGGTAAAAATTTTCATTATGAAAGTCAAGTCACTTAAGTGAAAAGCGAGAATTTCTTAGCTGCCATCTAGGGTAAAAATTCCCATTGCTTTGACTTCCTATTTTTAACAATTCCTCTTGCCAAAAAGTGCGACTCACCTTGGCATTAATACATGCATTTAATGATATTTATTAATGTTATTTCTAGCCAAGTTTGGTGCCATAAATAGAAGGAAAGTCAAGGCAAGTGGATGAGCTAAAAAGAAGTCAATGATGCATGCTAAAAATAAATAAAATAAATTCCTACAAATAATCAGAAGCATGCAAACTTGGGCGCCCAAATTAGATGAAGAGGCATGACTTTTAATGAATTAAATTGCCAGAAATAGGGAAGGGCAATTATTAAAAATAACATGCAGATGACTATATAAGCATGAGACACCATAAAAGAGAAGTAATTAATTCTTTTTGATGAAGTTTGCATCCTAGGCAGGTTTTGGCGCCAAGGGAAGGATGATTTTGCATTAAGGAGTATTTTTCATTGCCGGGAAGCTTCTAGTTTTGGCACTTAGGGTTGGAATAGCCTGATTTTTATAACACCCACAAAAATTGCGAACACAAAACCCAAAACCAAACAAAGGTTATACTAGAAAAATTACAGAATTTTTTTTTTTCTTAAAGGAACGAAAGCAACGATAAGATTAACCGTAGGTTTCAAATGGTCGTCATAAAATGACTTAAATAATATTATTAAATAAAAGAAAGAATTTAATCTATGATTAGGTTTAAAATATTTCATCACAACACAAACGTGATCAAACCAAATAGAGCAAGGGTTATGAGAGACCACCTCCTTATGCCTCCCAAGTGAAGTGGGAGTCTTTCCCTAAGCCTCCAAGTGCACAAAATAATTACATAAAATCCTTATCTCTCCCTTGCAAACATGCAACAAAACCATGAATTCCTTTTCTCTCCCCATAGGTAAGACTCCCATTCACACTCCCACCAAATGCATGCCTCACATAAACTCCCTTTTCCCTCCCCAATGGTCCCATAAACCCTTCTCACACATTAACTAAGGCCAATTACCCACACCAACCCACACAAACACCATCACAAGATAAAAACACTTTTAACAAGAACAACATTGCTTACAACAAACAAAATAACAGAATAATACAAGGTGGAGAGCCTACATCTCCATCAAGATCCAAGAAAACCTTCACAAGCCTATTCAAATCCAAGCCAAGTAATTTCCAAGCACTCCAAAAGCTCCAAAATCTAAAAGTGCACAAGAAGCAAAATGAGCAAGTAGCCCCCATTCCAATAAAAAATCACCAATAAATAGAAAATGGAATGCGAGGATGATGAGGTGGCTCCATGTAGAATGCCACTTCATCATTCCCCATCCCCACACTCAAGTCAACACACCAAGACCAAGAAACATCAATGCACAAGCAAAGACTATGACAACCCACATGGCTCAAAACTTGCACACCATGCTTTCAAGGGACATAATAAATTGGGGTAGAAATAAAGTGCAATGATTTTTACCTTCTCTTACACTAAAAAATGGACAAAAGAATTCAAAATTAAGCTTTCCAATCCATAGGTAAGGTTGTTGGGTCAAATTAAGAGGCATGAGACAAGTCTTGCTTGTTCCACAAGTCTAAAAGTGCCCCCAAGTCAAAATCTGAATTTTAAACTTGGGGTGGAGTAAAACACTCCCAAATCAACATAAATTTTACTTACACAAGGACTACAAGATCTCATCATAACTATTTGTCACATCTCTAATTTGGTTAAACAAAACAAGAAGGGTTAAGTCTAATTAACACACATTTACACATGTTAATAAAGTGACAAATTTTCCAAATTTTAAATACAAAAATTATAAATAAAGCACATACACAAATTTTAAAGAAAGGGACACAATTCACCCCATGGCCACACATGTGAAATCACCCCCCATGGGAGACTTCCAAACAAGACATGCAAAACATACACTAAACAACATTACACAAGTTGTCAAATTTGGCCTCATTGTTCAATGCCCAACATCCTTCCGTGGTTGGTCCCCTATCCCTTCGATGTATGTGATAAAATTCCTACACACAACAAAAATACCTCTCTGGCCTTTCATCTGTATTAACAACATCGAGAAATCATATATATATAAACTCAATATTCATCATTTCAACATTAACAATTCTATTATCCATCAATATACCAAAATCTAACCCTAACATCCATGAGATTACAATTATATTCTAACATCCGAAAAACATAACATGTCAGTATAAAATCTACATCATGAAAATCAACATACATCCAATTGTCTAACATCACTATCTAGTGCATCATAATAAAACATAAACATCATAGTGTCAATAATCCACATATCAGTATAATCTATTATCTAGTGATCAATGTATCATAATCAAATGTCTGAACATCAGTCCAATAGTATCAATATCAAGATAAAACAGTGTCGAAGAGGAGTGGGCACTACATCCCCCTCCCCTTAGACTCGACTTCCTCCGGGAAGTCACTGGAATAGATGAGGAAACTGAGCTTGCAAAATAGTGGCATCCTCCCAAGTGGTTACAGTCTCGTCGTACCTATCCCACTAGACCCGCACCTGGTCAATCTCGTGGCCTCGAAGGCCCAGGGTCCTGTGCTCTATGATGCACACGGGCTCCACTGACACCTGCCCCTGCTCCTGCACCTGCAATGCGGTCCAATCCAAAACATGAGAGGGATCTAGAATATATCTCCTAAGTACAGATACATGAAATACATCATGCACGCGAGACAAGCTGGGTGGATAATGTTAGACGATAGGCCAAGGGACCAATACACTCCAAGATCTCGAAGGGACCCAAAAATCTAGGAGCTAACTTAGATCCTTTTCCATAATGGATAGGACTCTTATGAGGCCTGACATGAAGAAATACCTTCGTGCCCACCTCAAAACTACGATCTGTCCTCCTCAGATCGGCATACTTCTTCTGCCTATCTTGAGCCTTCTGAAGCCTCTGATGAATCAAGACAACCTGCTACTCCATATCCTGTACCAAAGCGGGCCCAAGAGAAACCCTGTCCTCCAATCTATCCCAACTCAAAGGTGTCCTGCAATCTCTGCCATACAACACCTGAAAAAGAGCCATTCCAATTGAACTCTGAAAACTGTTGTTGTAGGAAAACTCCACTAAATATAGGTACTCTTCCCACCTAGACTGATGGTCCATGACATACATCTGCAAAATATCCTCCAAGATCTGATTCACCCGCTTTGTTTGTCCATATGTCTCTGGATGATAAGTTGTACTTGAAGTTGATACTCGTGCCAAGAACCTGCTGCATGGTAGTCCAGAAGTGAGAAGTGTACAAGGGATCATGGTCACAAATGATCTTCCGTGGAATCCCGTGCAGTCTGACAATCTCATCAAGGTATACTTGCGCTACTGCACTAGCTGTATAGGTGGTCTTCACCTGAGAAAAATGAGCCACTTTCATCAATTTATCCACCGTAACCATGATGGCGTCGTGGTGGTATCTCGACGTCGGTAGCCCTACAATGAAATCCATGGAAATGGTGTCCCATTTCCACTTCCAGTATGGCATGTGGGTAGAGAAGGCCAACTAGATGTTGATGCTCAGCCTTCACCCTCTGACACTCTAAAAAACGTGACACAAACTGAGCTACATCTCTCTGAAGACCTCTCCAATGATAAAGCTTGTCTCAAAGTGGCGTGCATCTTCTTCACCCCTGGATGGGTTGAATAAGGTACATGATGAGCCTCTGCTAAGATATCCTGTCTCAAGCCTCCATCTCTAGGAACATATATATAACCTCTGTGTCTGAGAATACCATTCTTCCTCTAATGAGAATCCATCAAACTTCCCCTCAAGGGGTCTCTGAGACTCAATTCTTTGATCTGGCTGTAAGGTAGAAGCTGTCGTGAGGAAGCTGCTACAAAATCTTGCTCTGTAAATCTGTACCCATTGAAGTAGCCATAGTCACATGTCTCTGTCTACTCAGGGTGTCTACAACCACATTCTCCTTCCCCTTCACATGCTCTATCTCCATGTCATACTCGCAAAGAAACTCCATCCAATGTTGCTGACGAGCATTGGATTGGGTTGCGTGAAGAGGTGGCGAAGACTCAAGTGATCAGTCCTGAGTACAAATCTCTCGGCCAAGGAGGAAGTGTGTCCATCGAACCAAGGCATGAACAACTGCTGTAATCTCAAGGTCATGAGTCGGATAATTGAGCTCATAATCCTTGAGTTTGTGAGACTCAAAAGCTACAACACGACCCTCCTACATCAACACACCTCCTACTCCTGCCAAAGAAGCATATGTGCAAAAGAAGAACTCACCCTGAGGATCTGGCACTACAAGAATAGGTGCTATCATAAGGCATTCCTTCAGTGTCTTGAAGGCCTACTCACATCTATCAGATCAGATGAACTTCTTCCCTTTTCGCTGAAGGGAAGTGATGGGGTGCGCAACCTGAGAGAAGTCCTGAACAAATCTCTATAGTATCCTACCAACCCCATGAAACTGCACACCTCAGTCACACTAGCAGGTGCTGGCCAATCCATAATGGCTCTAATCTTGGAAGGATCGACTATGATACCTTCCCCAGAAATGATGTGACCCAAATACTGCACCTCTGACTGAAAGAATGCACACTTCTCCAGGTTCCTGTAAAGTTGCTGCTCACGAAGACACTACAGAACCTGACGAAGGTGCTCCTCGTGCTCCTCGTGCTCATGCGTACGTGAGAAGATCAAGATGTCATCAAGGAACACAAGAGTACAAAATGATCTAAAAATTTCATGAACACCCTGTTCATCAAACTCATGAACACTACAGGGGTGTTCGTAAGACCGAATGACACAACTGTGAACTCATATTGGCCATATCTCATGCAGAAAGCTGACTTGTGGATATCTGCCTTCTGTGATCCTCAACTGATGGTATCCTGACTTAAGATCTATCTTAGAAAATATAGTGGCCCCCTTCATCTGATCAAACAAATCATCGATACAAGGAAGGGGGTAACAATTCTTGATCGTTACTTTGTTCAGCTGACGATAGTCCACACACAACCACAAGGATCCGTCCTTCTTCTTCACAATATCACCGGTGCACCCCAAGGGGATACACTAGGATGGATTAGGAATTTCTCAAGAAGGCCCTCAAATTAAAACTTGAGCTCACATAGCTTAGGTGTGGTCATCCTATAAGGAGTGCGTGAGATAGGTTCCACTCCTGGAACCAAATCAATGTGAAAATCTATCTCACGTGGGGGAGGCATCCCTGACAGCTCACTAGGAAACACATCTGAAAACTCCTGCAAAATGGGGTGATCATCAAGTGAAGGTCCACTAAACCTCATCCTCTGACCTATCACTAACATGTAATAGCATACAACTGACAACCCGTCGCGCACACCACTTTAGCTTGCATAACGGAAATAGTGTGAATAGAAATGGGTCTCCTGACTCCAATAATCACTGACTCCACTCCCAAATCATCTACACAAGATATAATCTTACTATAGTAATCAACTTTGGATCTATGTGTAGACAACCAATCCATGCCCAAGATAACACCATAAGAACCCAAGGGAAGGATACGAAGATCCAAGTAGTGGTAAAGGGTCCTAGGTCCACTACGCACTCCTTGACTAAGGATTCAACAAAAGATCTTGGCTCCAGAAGCCATCTCGACATCCCAACTAAGGCCCTACCTAACTGCCACCAGCCTGCAACGCTCTACTAAAGATGGCGAAATGAAAGAATCTGATGAGCCTGAGTCAAATAAAATAGGGATAGAAATACCACCAATGCTACCTGTGGTCTCTATCACTATGCCTTGGTGCTCTGCCTTGACGGTTCTCAACCACTGCATATATCTTGTGGCTCCTACCCATGTTGCCAACAGTAGGCTCAGAAGTATGTGCCTTACCCTGATTAACAGGGTTCTGAGGGTACTCTCTCCAATGATGTCCATGCACACCACATCCATAACAAGTGCCTGGTCCTCTCCACTGTGTAAATAGTCCTCCAGGTGGCCCAATAGTACGTGCTGAAGGTCCTGATGACCTTACTATAGATCTCTGTGAGTGCTTGCGGTGGATGTGCTCCTACCGACTGTGCTTGAGGTGGAGCCTGTGTCCTGTTGGGTCCCCTCTAGCTAGAGGTCCCATGCTATGCCCTCTCTGAGCATCATGATGTTGCTGGAAGGTCGAAACAGGTGGTCTGATACTGTTGCTATTGCTGAGGGTGGAGGAGGCTGAAAGGAAGACTGTGCTGATGTGTGTCCACCACGAGGAGGAGTTGATCCCCTCGATCTATTGTCCTGTAGTTGCTGTATGTGAATCCTCACTCTATCATGTGCCTGTCTCAGTCTTCCCCCTAGTTTCCTCTACAATATAGGCCTTCTCCACGGCCTTTGATAATGTCTGTGGACAATGAATGCACACTGCCCCACCCAAGTCCAATTTCAGGCCCTTGATGAACCTGTGAACTCAAACCTGCTCATCCTGCATGTAGTCTACATACTGAAGTAGATCTAGGAACCAATCCCTCATACTCTGCTACTGTCATGGAGGCCTGACACAGATCGTGGAACTCATCGATCTGTGGCTGAATGAACCTCCCAGAAATATATCTGCTCCTGAAATGCTCCTCAAAGAGCTCCCAAGTGACTGTCTTAGAATCTACATGGAGCTTCTGCTCCTCTGTCCTCCACCATACTCCTGCTCCATCTCTCAGAAGGTGGATGACAACACAAACTTTCATGTTACTAGAACAAGGGCATAGCTTGAAGCATCTGTTCAAGCTAAACAACCATGCCTCGACCTAAAATTTCCTGTGTCTCCAGCAAAATGAGGTGGGTGCAACTTGAGTATCTCTCTAATGTGCTCCGCTGTATATGACTGTTGCCCTCTAGGCCTCTCTACATGATCAACTCTCGGCCTAGGGCTCTTAGACCTATCTCTATGCATCACATCTCGATCTTTGAGCTCTCTAGGAGGTGAATCATGCCTAACTGACTCCATGTGGGAGTTCTCTACCCTCTCCTTTGCACTATGACGTGAAGGCACACGAGCCTCCACTAATGGCTCCCTGTCCTGCCTGCTAGGTTCGCCCTCCTATCGATCCTCTGCGAATAGTGACATTCCTGTAACGTTTGCAATATCTGAGGTAGGATAGCGGCTACTGCCTGATCTGAGGGTGGTAGATCTAGGTCCACGTGTAGGAACCCCTCGTCTGGTCCGTGCTTCATACAGAGACCAAGGCGATAGTTGGATTATAATCATCTAAGTTTTTGTTTTCAGTTTTCTAAAATTTCTATGTTTCAAAACATCATGCATAGTGGGGTGTAATAGGTTTAAAGTTGTGCTAGGTTTATTTGTTTTTGTTTTGTGTTTTCTAGGTGTGCCCGGGGTCCAAGCGTTGAACCCACGACTCTGATACCAAATGTAACGCCCACAAAATTTCGCACACGAAACCCAAAACCAAACAAATGTTATAATAGAAAAAATATGGAATAATTTTTTTTAAAGAGAGATGAAGGTAATAATAGGGTTAACCTTTAGGTTCACACGATTGTCACACAAGATTTATTTAAATCATAAAATTAAATAAAATAATTGATTTAGCCTAAGGTCAGGTTTAAAATATTTTATTCAATTAATCCTAATTTAATTTAATAAATAGGCTTCTAAGGTCATGCAATAATTTAATAATTAAAGTCCAAGTCAAAATAACCTTTTCATTTACACTAGGCTAATTATTTAATTTTCTAATATAGAAGTGGTCTAAGCTAATAAGGAAAGAGTTTATTTAAATTGAATAAAAAATAAAAGTCAACAACTTAATTAAATTTCAAACCACACAAGTGGCCCCATTCTAAAGAAGACCCATGTGATCAAATGATCACCTCACATACCCCCACCTAATTTTTGTATGAGACAATCTTGACCCTTGGATGAAACTAATATAAGCCCATGGATGAAGGAATTCAAATCAACCCTAAAATCTCTAAGGAAGGATTTTATTCCTTTCTTTTGCTCATTTCTTTCATTTTGGTTTTGTAGGTTAAGGAAGGGTGAAAGAGGGGGAAGCCGTGGATGGGAGGGAAGGAGCTTGAGGATGGATACACACATCCTCCAATATTATTTATTTAAATTTTAAATCTCTAATCTACTCTACTAAAGGGATTTGTTGAAATTTCTATTATTCATTTGTTGAGAGCAATCTTTTTCCAATAATTTCATTTTCTTTCTATTTAAGTTGCATTTCTTTTGTTTTCTTAATGTAAGTAGATATCCACAATTGACTTTCTTAATGTAAGTAGATATTCACAATTCTCAGAGAAAGGTTGCTAGATATTTCCTTTACAACTTCTGCATGCTCTTGTTCAGTTGTGGTTTACTATTTGTAATTTCCCCTCTATACACTATAAATAGAGGAAGAGCCTACAGGTTAAAAGAGGAGAATTTGCAATCAACATTCTTGTGTTCCAGACTTTGAGTTGAAACCCTTGATATTTTTATGAAAGCTAAGGAATTGAAACAAAGACAGATTTCTAGAGAACTTTGTGTCAATGGTGCATTTGTTTCTTACTTTTGTGTAGATCTTTGCATAAACTGTGTTATCTTAGATCTAGATTTGAAACTTTGATTTTATTTAAATTTTATATTGTGAGATCTGTTTGTTTCATCTATGTGCATGAGACCAACTCTGCAAACTATTGGTTGGATTGCACATCTTCTTTTCCCTTTCTTCCCGGATTCATTTACAGTTGCTTACTTGCTGTAGAATTGCTCAGCTATGGTTCATGAGCTTTGCAATTAAAGTAACACCCACGACTAGTTAGATCCACAATTGATAGAAATCTTACACGGGAGCCTCACCGGTAAATGAGGGAGATTTATCTCATGACTGCCTAGGTTTTTAGTTATGCATAAAATCTAGCCAACAAATACAAAATCAAAAGGGGATTAATTAAATAATATTAGAGTGGATTTTAATGTCAAATAAACACTCAACAAGGGGACGCCATACATAGGGGGAAAAATAAAATAAAATGGGAAATTATAAGGCATAGATACCTTATAATTTCAAATTGTGATTTTCCCTGCAAAAGGAAGTCGCTCCACCTTGGGAGAAAACTATAAATATATGTTTTGCCATTGAGGGAAGGGTTATGTTGATGAATCTTTTGATTTAACTTCATGCTTGGAGTAATGAGATGTATTTGCCCTAGCTCTCTCTTTCTCATTGTAAGCTTCACTCGGAGCCACTGTTGAAGATATTGAAGACTTTATTGTTCTCCTTATTATGCTCTATTGTGTTGAAGTGTGTTTGATGCATTGTTTTCTCCATTCTAACATTGACGACATGGATTATGTGTTGATGCATTAATTTGCTGAGTTAAATGTGCATGTTGGGGTTCCATTTTAAGTGCTTGGTGTCCTCAAGATTTCAACCTGAACTTTGCGACTACCCCTTTTAAAAGAAAATTGTTCTTTTCAAAATAACGAGTTGTTTTGTGTTTGTTTTGCCATGCAGTTGTTTGCATTTCTCTAAGATATCCCCAGAGAGTCATAAAAGCCAAATTCTCCAAATACCCACATGCTAAAACTCACTCTATCCCTTCGCCAAGGTTTATCTAAGAGAATTTTATTTATTAAATAAATAAAGTTCTTTTAAAAATAGATTGAGCTAAAATTGGAGGATTTAGGTTATATAAAACACTTCACCCCATCATTATTACTGCATAGAAAATTCACCTGGGGTGAAGAATTTTGGTAGATCAGCTAATTGGAGAAATTTTGTAATATCTCGCTTGTGGGATATTAATGATTTATTATTAATTACTTGCAAAAACAAATAACTTAGAAGATAAACCCTTCATAGGTTTACCTCGAAACTAACCCTAGTGTCAGCTTCAATACAATTCAAATAGGGTTGGAGTGAGCCAATGTGAGGGTTTAGATGGGAAATCCAGTTGGTATTTATACTCCTCTATCTAATATACTTTGCATAAGTAAAATAATAAATAATATTGCTGAAAATTAACTGAAACTTTGAAAATCCATAACTTCCAAAATACTAACTTTTTTGAATTGAAACCAAGTGGAGTAGAAAGAGAAAATTATGAGCTTCTATTCAAAATAAATATCAGATTTTTTCATGCACTAGAAATGCCTTGAACCAACCCCCAAAATCCTGAAGCCCAGTTTCTAGGGTTAGGGTAAATTCTGCAACATAATTCCAACACTTTTTTTCTTCACTTTAAGAGTCAATAAATGCAGTTGCAGATCTGCAATTAATAAATATTAAAACAACAGATTTATAATTACTTCAAAATCCTTTCCAAACACTCTTAGTAATCATGCCCAAACAAGTCAACTTCATTAAGTAAAAACCAACTTCATATAATAAAAGATATTCATCATAAATCACACTCAAAACTCTCAAAGCAAGCTTATATCTTCTCCCAAAAATGACGCCTTATATATATAGATAAATGAGTGCAAAAACTTATTACTTCAAGCTTATATGGGCACACACATTTCACAAATGGTGGTGTTAATAAACACCTTTTTTTTTGATCATAAGTGGGCATACATCCCTTCTTCAAGCATGAAGATAAACACCTTTTGTTTTGACCATAATTGGGCATACATCTCTTCTTCAAGAATGAAGATAAGTTTTATAAACCATTAACATTCCAAATAAAGAGTAAACACATTAGGATTCTTTTATAGCTTTTGCTTGCACATCCTCCAAAGTTCTTTTCCATCTTTGACGCTATCATCTAGGAGGAAATCTTATTTAAAAATGTGCCTGAAAGTCATCAACAACAAATATTAAATACATAGCGATTTTAAAAAGATGCTCATATGGGTCGACCCATGCTTAGGAATAATCACTATGTCTCAAATATTAATTATTAAATGATCTTCATAGAAAAATGCAACTTGCCTAGTCACTTGATTTACCTTTTAAAAAAAAAATTACTATCTCAAGGTGAAGTCGAACTTCCCCTTTTATTTAAATTTACACAATTTATAAAATTTTATTTTAAAATTACATGTGCAAATCGATTTTATCTTCTTTTAATTTTTTATAAAAAATCCCAGGACATTACAAATTTTCAAGAAATTTCCTATAGCTTCTTTTGTTTTGCTTTATTATTTTTTGTCTGCCGTTTTGGTTTGTTTTCTCTGGCAATTCCTGTTGCCTATTGATTCTTCCTGCCAAATCTTTCCCCAGGGCTAGGGTTCTGAAAAGCTATCCAATATTTTTAATTACTATTTGTTCTACAGGCGATCATTTAGCTCAAGAATTCTTTCAGAAGATTGAAAGAAGTTGTTTGGTCCAAAAAGGTGCAAAATAGATTTTATGAAAATAAGAAAAATATTTCCATCAATGCGTAAAGCTCGAGAAAATATGCACTTTTAGAGAAAATGACACCTAAAATGTAGACACAAAATGAAAGTTGGTGTCCCTGAGATTTCACCCTGAAATTTAGGACTACTCCGTTTAATTTTTTTTGTTCTTTTCAAAGTAATAGGTCATTTTGTGTTTGTTTTTTCCTATAGTTGTTTGCATTGTTCTAAGGTATCCCCAGAGAGTCATAAAAGCCAAATTTCCCAAGTACTCACATGTTAAAACTCATTATATCCCTTCGCTATGGTTTTATCTGAGAGAATTTTATTTATTTATTAAATAAATCAAGTTCTTTTAAAAATAGATTGAGCTAAACTTGGAGGATTTAGGTTTTATAAAAAATTTCACCCCAGCATTATTACCATAGAACATTCACCCTTGGGGGGAAGAATTTTTGCAGATCAGCTAATGGGAGAAATTTTTGAGCAATTGCCTGTAGTTTCTTTTGTTTTATTTTTTTTTATTTTTGTCTGTGTTTTGGTTTTTTTTCTTCGACAATTCCTGTAGCCTATTAATTCTTTCTGTGCAGATCTTTCCGGTATTTTTAATTACTAATTGTTATCACCGAATTACATCACCCTATGGTTTGCACAGGTGTGTGTGCTTGAGATCACAGTGTGATTGGATAACATGGGTATTATCTCTAAGTTGTGGGACTTGCTACTTGAGATAGACCTCTAGAGAAAGACGATTCTTGCTCCTAAACTACCTGCCACAATCTACTCTAATGCAGGCAAAACTATCTAATCATAATTTAACTTTTTAAGGGACTAGGGAGAGAGAGTGCATGCAAACAAAGCCTACACTAAAACGAGTGATACACCAGAAAAGGAGAGTGAGAATAATCTTCCAATGCGTGAAAAATAGGATCAAAATGCATACTAGAAGGGGTGATAACAAATCTCCACAATCTACCAACTGTATTCACAACAATATTTCATGCACACACAATAATAATGAATCCCTGCAACAACATAAGATAGACACAATATATATGCAATAAGATTGAAGGGGAAAGAGGAATGCAAACAAACACAACAAGGGAAGATTCATCCACAAACTTGCATCTATTGCTTCATAAGTATGCACAATCCAATCTATTACAAAATAAGGGCCTATATCACCATGCAAGGAGTCCACTACAATGGCCTGCAACACGTTGGCTTCACAAAACAATTTTGATAGAGTTTTTCTAAAGAAAACTACCTCTTATACAATGAGCCCAATACTCCAATTTATAGAAATTTGAGAAGAGAGAGAGAGAGAGAGGGAAAAATGGAAATCCTAAAATTTGTCCTTTATCCACTTGCAAGAGGTCGTAAATGAAGTGAAATGATGTTCTACTACTTGCAAGAGGCCTCCTATATTGTCCCTTAACTTGCTGTAGTGAGAAATGTCAACCATGCTCCATTGAATGCATCCGAACTACCAAATAAAACACTGTTATGAACCTGAGCACATTTTCTACAAAATCACCATCAATTCTTCATCAAATTATGGATTTATTGAATTTTGTGCATCGGGCTTGGAACCATGATTCCAATGGAAGCAATTTTGTGCATTTTCGTTGAGAAATGCAAAAGTTATGGCCTTCTGAGTGCGGGTAGCTATATTGGGTCTGCCAGGAATTTCTATCATTTAATGAGACTGAGCATTTACTTTACTGGAGTTGAAAATGTTTTCTTTTATTTTAATATATCTACTCTCATCAATATTAAGAAATTTAGTTTCTTTGGCGTAGAGGACATCGTGCTCATTCCAGAAAATCAAATTTTGTGAAAATCGGAGCTTGGGGTCAAAAATTATGGCCGTTTGAAGTTCGGGGTTTGATTTGCACTGTTTTTCCTTGCATGCGGCTATATCGGGTATTTTAGGTCCTGGTGTCCCGGATGTCTCTTGTGCGACTTGGGCTGAAAAACTTCACTTCACCCGCATTGCACTTCACCCACTTTGCAAATCAGGCGAGTCGGATTTTCTAGGAACTTATGTCCCTTGCGTATGTTAGTGTGAGTTATCCTATGTGTCCTCTTCTCATATTGGAGGGTCATCTCACATGGGTTAGGTTTAGGGTTTCATGTTTGTCATGCACTAAGGTTACTCAGCACCCTATATGTACCCCTTTTCTATTCATTTATGAGCATGCCAAGACACTCTGCTGTCTTTTCTCTATGCAAGCTTTGTTTCTGTTGAACAAGTTCTTCTATTATTGATCATTTTTTCCTTGTTATCGCTGGAGCTATCACGATTCCGTTGGAGTGTAACTACTTCGTGGTGCCTCGTTTCTGATTCGATTCTCACAAACTCTTTTCATGGTATCAAAGCTGAGATCGGGGTAAACGTGCACTTGATATTTTTTTATTGCGATTACTCTTTCCTGGTTTTGTTATTTTACTCTGCATTCAAGTTTTTTATCACTATTTTGAGCATGGAAATTATTTTGCTCATCTCTCTAACGAGCTTTCTCGGAAAGTTTTTTTGTGTTTTTTCTTGTGCATGTGCAGGTTTTCATGATTCAACTTGAGAAATGCAAGGGTTCTTACTGCTGGTGCACAGTTGGTTCGATAACTAAATCCAAAATAGAGACTCATTTCATTGGTATCAGAGCAGCGATCTGGTAAAACGTGCACTCGTTTTTAGTTGTAAGATTACTCTTGTTTTTTGTTCCTTGTGCATAGCTTTGTTGATGCTTAATTTATGTCCTGTGGTTGCTAACGCATTTTGTGTTCCTCTGTCGTGGTTGCTCGTGGAAAAGTTTTTTTGACTGTTCTTTGAGTAGGTATCACCTTGAATTTTTTCACGGTTTCTACAGAAAACTTTTGTGGATTGTTCACACTTCCTTCATTGTTCTAAAAACGTAGTTCAATCTTTTTTCTCTCCTTCAGCCTGCTGTGTTTTTTTAGTGAAAGTTTTGCAAGTTTGAAGGGGTTGTAAAGGTTCAGCTTGCATGGCATTACCTGGTGGATTGATCTCTGTGTGTTGTGTACTATGCTGCGTGGACACTATCACCTGTGTGTTGCCTGTACTATGCAACGTGGAAGACTCTTTGTGTACTGTGCACTCACTCCATGTCGTGCGCCTTGACCCTAGTCGTGTTTGCTGTGCGCCCAGCAAACCTTCTTTTTTTTTGTGGACTGTGCTATGTTTTCTTTCACGCACCTTCAAACAATGCATCTCTTCCATCTTTTCTCTACGTGCACTGCCTGCAAACTCCACGTAGCACTCAACCCGCACTGGCCTGCCAAGCGAACAGCCTGTAAACGGATCCACACTGCGACCTGGCCTGCCCGCAACAGCACTTGACGTTTTGGCTTCTGCCGTGGTACGTGTTTTTTGCTACGGCTGAGGTAAGTCATTTTTTGGGCAAGTTTTTTGGTAAATTTTCAT
The DNA here is from genome assembly GCA_019776745.2 of Taxus chinensis. NCBI lineage: Eukaryota > Viridiplantae > Streptophyta > Pinopsida > Cupressales > Taxaceae > Taxus > Taxus chinensis. The sequence goes on from CM034146.1 coordinate 776,688,479, forward strand.
TACTGTTTGGTACATTCCTTTACAAACACATCTGGACGCATTTTCAAAGTCCTATTCAAACGTGGTAAGTATTAAGTCTACAAAGTACTACGGCCTTTTTTCTACAAATCTTTCTTTATTTAAAGATCCTTTCTAAATGCATTCAATATTTATTTCTTTAAAAATCTTTATTTAAAAATCTTCTTTTCAACGCATTCTTTCTAAAACTTGTAAGTTTTAGAAAATATTCCAAAAAAAATTGTCTTATTTTTTAGTACGTTTTTTTTTCAAATTATATGCTTTTTTCTTTTTTTCAAATAGATTTAAAAAAAAAAAATCGTATGTACTTTCCCTTATGGTAAGTTTTTTTTTAATAGATCAAAATTAAATTCAATTTAATAGATCTTGTTTAAAAAAAAATCTTTTTTTAAAGCTCTTAATTGATCTTTTTTTTACAATCTTTTTTTGTAATTAATTAAGATTTAATTTAATTAAATCTATTTTTTTATTAATTACAAATTATCGGCATCTAATTATATCTGTTTGTCGTTTTTATTTTTTATTTTAAAAAAAAATCTCCAATAGCTCTAAAATAGTAACATTGGGTGTTTCTAAACGCTAAAAATTTAGGCGTTATTGACGTTTTTTTTTTCTCTAATCGTGCGCTCAAGTGTGCAGTGACACTTCGTGCACCTCCTTGCCTTCCAAGCTCTTTTCCGGTGTTTTTGAAGGCTATCTGAACTCCTTGAGTTCCCAAACCTTGTATTTCACCCTTATTATTGCTTGCAGACTAGTGAGCGCGTCCGCCACAGTCTGTAGCAAGGGGGTTTCCATTTGTACGACGTGAGACACTTTTTCTCACAACCAGGGTTGGCTTTCGCCTCCTTTCTATTTTTTGCTTGTGCTTGTTTACGGTGTCCTTTTTTTTTGTTGCGCACCAGGAAACACTGTTGTGGTCTCCTCTCTTGTGCGTTATTACGCTAATTGCAAGATGAGTTACCAAAGTGTTTCAAACCGCACGCACGGACCTGATTGTAATCAACGCACTAAACTATAAAGTGTCGAAAGCAGGGGGGTTGTTATTGTCCTGGGTGGTTGTGTTTCTTTTTTGCATTTCTTTCTCTCTCTCTCACTATGGATGCACTTTCAATTCCTTTGCTTACACCGTTCAACTTTTTCGAATGGAGATTGAAAATAATAATGAAACTAAGGGGTAAAGGGTTATTCCTGCATCACCATGGGAACTGAGACTGAACCAAACGACGAACCTGAAAAATCTAAGTGGTTAAACCGTAGTGATGAAGCTTTAGGTCTTCTTTGCATGTCTGTTTCTCCTGACTTTCTCTTCCACATTGAGGTGTCTGAAACACCTAAATCTACGTGGAAAACGCTGGATGCGATGTTTGGACAACTAGATGACATGAGAGCGCATGAGTTGGAAAACGAACTACTAGGGTTAAATCCTAGTGACTTTGAAAACCTACAAGCATTCTTCTCAAAATTTTTCCACATTAGATTATTGTTAAAAGGATGTCAAGTAGAAAAGAAAGATTCTCAACTGATCTTGTCAATTCTCTCTAAGCTAGGTCCCAAATATTCTGTCTTTGTGTCAACTTTCTACGCTACAAAAGCTGCCTTGGGCGATACTTGGACTATGCCCTCCTTTGACTATTTTTCGTCCCAACTCATTCGAGAACAGGAAAAAATCATTCAAATGGGGTCTCTCAAGTCCAAGTCACATGCCCTTGTAGCAAGTACTAGCAAGGGAAAGAAGACTGAAAAGAAGAAAGAAACAAAGGATCAACCTAAGAAAGAAACCAAGACCAAACTAAAAATGACACAAACACTTCGACTTCTGAGCCTAAGGCACAGAAAAACAAGTATTTGTGTTCCTATTGCAAGAAGTCTGGTCACGATGAACAACACTGTTTTAAGAAAGAAATTGATCACTTATCTCATTTACTTGAGAAGAATAAAATAAGTGTTCCTGAATCCAATCAAAAACAAAGTGCTCCGAAGGCCGAGTCTTCCATGCTACAAAAGGTGCTAAAAATGATAAGAAGAAAGGAAAGGCCCTTGTAGCCAAAGTTGCTCCTTCATCGACATGGATTATAGATTCTGGTGCCTCGCACCACATGGGTTCTTCACATGTTGAGTTTTCCAACATCGAACCTTGTGGAATGTCCCAAATCACGATGGGTAATGACACGACAGTGTCAGTTTCCGGTAGTGGATCGGTAGAGATGGATGGGGGAACATTTAACCAAGTGTTGAGTGTTCCTGATCTCTCTACCAATCTCCTATCGGTTTACCAAATTACTCACCTTGGTGAAGGAATGCGAGTGGAATTTGGTCCTAACTTGGTGATTATTCGTGAGCTTAACAATGACACTACAGTGGCTGAGGGAAAGGCAGATCACTGTTCACGGTTGTACACCTTCTCCCACTTTACTTCTGATTCTACGCCCACTACCTTGCTCACTCATGCAAATGAGGTTAGTAAGCTATGGCATGAGCATTTTAGACATCTAAATTATCGCTACCTTGAACAATTGACCCAAAATGAAATGGTCAACGGGTTACCTCGTGTCAAATTTTCTAAGGGTCTTTATGAGGGTTGTACCCTTGGAAAGCATCCTGAAAAGAACTTTGACAAAGGAAAATCCTGGAGAGCCACTTGTCCTTTGGATCTTGTTCACAGCGATGTTTCTGGTCCATTTCCTTCTCCTTCGTTTACTAGAGCTCTTTATGTGCTAACCTTCATTGATGACTATTCACGATATACTTGGGTATATTTTCTTAAGCTTAAGTCTGAAGTCTTTGAACATTTTCAGGACTTTAAGGCTCTTGCTGAGAAAAAGGCGGAACGGTCTATCAAGGTTCTTCGAACTGACAATGGAGGTGAATATGTAAACAATAGGTTCATGGATTTCTGTACTTGTGAAGGGATCTCCTTACAGCATATAGTTCCATATAGCCCTTCGGAGAATGGAGTCGTGGAAAGAAAGAAAGAACCGTACTCTAAAATAGATGGCCACTTGTGTGATTCACTTGAAGTATCTTCCTCCGCAGTATTGGGCTGAAGTAGTGAATTATGCTAATTACATTCAGAACCATGTTCCACACAAGGCAATAATGAGGGATGACACCATTTTAAGCTTAGTTTAGATGCAATCCTAATGTTAAGCACTTTATAGTCTTCAGATCCAAGCCTATGGCTCGGATTCCCAAGAAGAAATACAAGGATTTGGAACCACAATCTAAACCTTGTATCTTTGTAGGGCATCTTGATGGCGTGAAGGGATATCAATTGATGAATCCTACTTCTCATGAGCTATATATTGAGAGAAGTGTTAAGTTCGATGAGTCTTCTTCGACTTCTACTTCTCCACCTATTGAGGTTCTTCAACTCGCTGATTCAGATTCTGACTCATCAGATGATGATACTGTTGAGTGTGCTCCTCTTCTTGATCCTCCTAACCATCAGACCTTTGAGTCTTCTGATTCTGACAGTAGTGATGATGAGGACTATGTCCCTTCTCACTCAAGTGAAGAATCTTCTGACTCTGAGCCTGATCCTCCTGGTCCCCTTTGGGCTAGGAAAACCTTGCAAAGTGTTGGAGATTTAGTTGGAGATACTTCGGATATGAGACGTACTCGCTCAGATTTCATTGGACCCCACTCTTTCTTCACCTCTGCTTCTGATCCACAGTCTTTCTGGGAGGCTTCTGGTATTCCTGAGTGGGATTCTATCCATGGATGAGGAGTATTCCTCTCTCATGAAGAACGATACTTGGGATCTCACCACTCTTCCGAAAGGAAGAAAAATCGTTCGGTGTAAGTGGGTGTTCCGAACAAAGTATGGAGTAGATGGAGAAGTCGAAAAGTTTAAAGCATGATTAGTAGCTAAGGGTTTCTCCCAAATAGCTAGGGTTGATTATACAGAAACCTTTGCTCCGGTTGCGAAGATGACTTCTATTCGACTGACCCTAGCCATTTCTGCATAGAAAACAGATGGAAAGTCCATCAAATGGACGTTAAGAGTGCCTTCCTTCATGGTGACCTAGAGGAAGAGATCTATATGGAACAACCTCCGGGTTATGTCCAAGATTCCTCCCTCGTTTGTAAGTTAAAGAAGTCTCTTTATGGCCTTAAACAAGCCCCTCAGGCTTGGTATGCCAAGATGGACTCCTCCTTACTTACATCAGGGTTTACTAGGTGTCACTCTGATCCAAATGTTTATATTCTACGGACAAGATGACTCCATACTCATTCTTGTTCTATATGTTGATGACTTGTTGATCATAGGAAGCTCTTCCTTTATTATTGATTCTATGAAGATCGCCTTAGCCAACAAGTTTTCCATGACTGACTTAGGTCTGCTTCATTACTTCCTTGGGATCCAGATTTCACAATCTGACTCGGGAATTTTGATTTCACAACCTAAGTATGCTCTTGATTTGCTAGCTCGGTTTCAAATGTCTGATTGCAAGTCTTCTCCTACTCCTTTTCTTTCTGGGGTTAAGTTGGTTTCAGATTGCTCTACTCCCTTGGTTGATGGTACTCTTTATTGATAGTTGGTGGGGAGCTTGATTTACTTGACTCACACTCGACCAAATTTATCATATGTTGTTGGGATCATGTCCAGATTCATGTAGGAGCCACATGAGCTACATTGGAAAGGAGCTAAATGGATCCTTCATTATGTTCATGGCACTTATACTGATGGCATACACTATCATGGAGGGGCTGATATTGACTTGATTGGGTTCACAGATTCTGATTGGGTCGGTGACTTAGATCATCAGAAATCTACTTCTGGCTACAGTTTCTCTCTTGGTTCGGGTCCTATTAGTTGGTCTAGCAAGAAGCAGAATGCAATTGCGATATCATCTACAGAGGCAGAATACAGAGGAGCAGTTAACGCTGCCACAGAAGCTATTTGGCTACAGGGTATTCTGACAGAGTTTGGCATCCACTTTCAGCGGCCTACCATTATCTACTGTGATAACATGAGCACTATCTCTATTTGTAGAAATCCAGTTCAGCATCAGTGGACGAAGCACATTGAGATCCATATGCACTTCATACGGGAGCTTATTCATGATGGTATCATCGACATTCAGTACATTCAGACAGCTGATCAGATTGCAGATTTATTCACCAAGCCCTTCACTGAGATGAAGTTTCTTCACTTACGGTCTCTTCTTGGGGTGAGGTCTTCTGCAGCTGCCCATCTTCTTCGGGCTATGTAGTCCTTTTCTTCTTCTTCTTCTAGGAAGATTGTGTTTGTATATGGGCACCTTATCAGGCCTTTAGGTTGTCGGGCCCCATTGACACATCTTTCTTAGTTGTTTAGGAGTGTCTTCCTCTTCCGTTTGACTCATCACAGCCGCTACCCTAGCTTCAATGAAGGGGGGTGTTAGTGTGAGTTATCTTATGTGTCCTCCTCTCATATTTGGAGGGTCATCTCACATGGGTTAGGTTTAGGGTTTCATATGTGTCATGCACTAGGGTTACTCAGTACCCTATATGTACCCCTTTTCTATTCATTTATGAGCATGCCAAGACACTCCGCTGTCTTTCCTCTATGCAAGCTTTGTTTCTGTTAAGCAAGTTCTTACATTACTGATCAATTTTTTCCTTGTTATCGTTGGAGCCATTATCACGATTCCGTTGGAGTGCAACTTACTTCATGGTGCCTCGTTTCCGATTCGATTCGTGGAAAACTCTTTTCAGTCTGGTTCAATCGTTGAACGGGCATCGACTGGAAGGCCGTAAGACTGCCGATTCAATCCTCGATCTAGAACTTCACTGAAGTTGTGCTATTTAGAAGCATTGATCAAGTGGAACCATATATCCTGCTTGGTAACCATGTGTTCGATCCTTGAATAATGAATACACTTCAGTTCTGGTAATTCCATTGCAAGATCGGTAATATTTAGCATTGGGTTGAGGTTTTAGATGTCATCGCAATGTTCTGCGGACCTCACGGGACAAAAGGATAGGCTTGATCGTTTAAGGATCATGTCCTTCTTGACTAGCGGTCCATTTTAGGGTACTCAACCCTGAGTTCAGCTGGCTTGAACCTCGTGTCGCCTATGGACACCACAATTCTTCCTCTATCTCTCTTTTAATACACATGAGGACAGCAAATGTGATTGGGATTTTCCCAATGAACATCTTGTCCACCTGGGCTACCTGAATTTCCCCACACTTTGTCTATGGATTTTGGATTTCTAGAAATGATTTTCCCAAGTTGGGGTTTGGGTGTGATTTTTTCACCTTTTACTCATTTCTACCTGAACAAGGTTGAAGACAATCCGATGAGGATGATATCCACCACGAGCTTTCTTTACCCTCAATGTCATATATCTTGGAGAACACATATGATGATGCTCCCTATAGGTTCCGAAGAGGAGTCTGTCTAGGCTGTTTTTTCAGGGGAAGATTCCCCTAAGAAGTTGCATTGGTCAAACCTGGTCTGGACCTAAATTGATTTTGGTATGTTGTCTCAGAAGATGTCCATGATGCCCAATCCTATGTGGAAGAGCTCGTTTTCCAGGAAAATAGTTTGCACATATTTCCGGAGAATGGAACTTGATTTTATGATTTAACGGAGCCAAAAATCGAAGGTGATGGATTAATGCAATTCCTTTCCTTGCTAAATAATAGCCTCAGACCCTTTCCAGTAATGGCAAATTTATATCCCTGCATACTTCTAGTTGGTTTTCTTCACCAAGGATGAAAATAGCTCGACTCCTCTTAAATTCATTGACCACTTGCATGATAGTCGCAAATTACAACTTTGCCTTTAAGGTAATTTCAACGTTCGATCAAGGGATTCTAGTTTCTCATGCAATGCTCATTGCACTCCTTGATAGTCATAAAAATTCAATCGACTTTTGGATGATAATAGTTAGATTTCAACAATGCAAGTCATCATGTCTTGTAAGTGAGTTGTAAGCTGCTAGTGGGATTTTTGAGTGCCAAATTTAGGCTTCCTTCTTGACTTTACCAGCATATGCAGAAACTACTTTTTCCCCATGAATTCTCTTTCCTTAATGATGTTCCTACTAGTCATATGTTTGGAATGTCCTTAGAGGTGGCAGGCAAGTGGGAATTTCTGATTACCTGCCTTGAATTTACTTGTATTTGCATTCACCCAGGGTGCTTTCCAGACTTTAAAATTGCTCATATGCAATTAAAAATAAAAGATGATGAGTTTTGTCTGAATTGTTTACGACAAACATTGTATTAGTGCACATACTGGAGAAGAACTACAAAAGTTTTAAGGATAAGAGGGAAGACATGTCAAAGGTAACACCCGTAAGCAAAATCACATTCAGTTGCTTCCAAATCTAGTTTGGTGAGAATCAAAGGCAAAAGAGTCAACCGCATGCAAAATATGGAAGAAGAACAAAACTTGGAGTGTTGCAGCTTTCTTCTAATTTCTTTTCCTCTTTCTTCTTCTTTCTCTTATTTTCTCCGACAAAGTAATTGAGCAATCTTAAGTGATTGGTTTAAAATCCGTTACTTAAAGAATTCAATTACTTGGAAATAGGTGGTAGACATGTAAAATAGAAGGTTCTATTTTCAATTACAAATCATGCATGTCATCAAAGAGGAATTCCAGGAGGGAGATTGTCAGTTGTTTCCTTTACAACTTCCACATGTGCTAGTTTAGTTATAGTTTCCTATTTGTAAATTTCCCTCTATACACTATAAATAGAGGAAGACCCTATGAGTTAAAGAATGAGAATTGGTAATCAACATTCTTGTGTTCCAAAATTTGAGCTGAAACCCTTGATATCTTCTTGAAAGCTAAGGAGTAGAGAGGAGGCAGATTTTTGGAGAACTTTGTGTCAACAGTGCATATGTTTCTTATTTCTTTTTAGATCTTTGCGTAAACTTTGTGTTATTTTAGATTTAGATCTGAAACTTTCCTTAGGATGCTTTGAATTCTGCATTTCTAGATCTATTTGTTCGTCTATGTGCATATGATCAACTCTGTCAACTATTGGTTAGGATACACATCTTCTTTCTTTTCTGCTTGCATTTAATTATTTCCCTCTTTTGCATATATTCATTTCTTATAGCTGCTTACTTGCTGCAAAATTATTTAGCTATGATTCATGTGCTACGCAGTTAAAGTAAAACCAACAGATAAATATTAGAAAATATAACTGACAAAATCTTACATGGGAGCCTCACTGGTAAATGAGGGAGATTCATCTCATGATTGCTTAGGTTTTCAGCTGTGTAGAAAATCTAGCCAACATATGCTTTTGAAAGAATGTTATAGTGCTAATAATCTGTTGTTAATGCTGTGATAAATTCCAGCCCTAGCGACTTGCATAAGTGATTATTTGGTACATTTTCGTGATGTTTGAAGTGGTTAATGTATCTGGTTTATTTTGGTATATTTATTCCAGCTATGGCGAATTGATTTGGGCATTATCCTAACATGTTTCAAGGGTGAATCATCTATATTCATAATCTGATCTGTGTAGGCTTGTTTTTTTGAGTTGGAGCAATTATTTGGGATGCATTGGAGGGTTACAAAGTGTTGGAAATAATTTAATAAATTTAACCTAACCTTAGAGACCGGGTTTATGATTTTGGGGGTTGTTTTGGAGGGGTTACAGTGGTTTAAAAATTCAGATTGATAGCTCTTTGGAAAATTCTTGATTTATGGAAAATTTTGTGATTTATTTGAGGGCAAAATATGAGATATTGAGCAACTTATGAATTTTCTAAGTTTTAGCTGTTTTGATGCATTTTTATTTAATTCTAAGTTATGAATTTTCTAAGTTTCAGCTATTTGAACTAAAATCTACAAGGTGTTGGCCTTCTAGTTTGGAATCCGGATCTCCCAATTGCAATCCAATACTCATGCCCTTCAAAAAAACTCTGGGCTCACATGGGGACAAATTTGGAAGTGTTAAGCTGCTGATTTATCAGATTTTTATGGTAGGGTAACAGTTGGTTATTAGGAGTTCAAGAAAGTATGGGGGAGCATTATGACATTTGGGGGCAACCCATACATGGAGGAGACTTGTGGGGCAATCACACCATGGAGACATATTCAAATAGTGTTTTTCAACACTTGTTTTTCTAACATGTTTGTTTCATGTGTAGGTTTGAAGAAAGAGTTGCAGTTGAAGACATTCCCAAATTGCAAGAAAGAGGAAAAGAACATTCCCAAGTTGTTGCAAATACTTCACCACTTGAGTGGCATGGGACCTCGGTTTTGGGAGTGCTACATATTTGGACCTAAACACATGAGTTTGCTATTGTTTGAGGGCAATCAATTTTGGGAAGGGAGGACTATAATGTCCCCTTTTTGAAGACCCTTAGCCTATCTTTCCTCGTGGACTTTTGAGATGTTGCAAGAGGAAAAATATGCTAGTAATTGAATGATATTACCCGGAGAGTGGTTATAATCATTTTTCATCATAAAACAATATTCATTTAATTATTAGTTCTCATTTAATCATGGATGCTAAGTGGTTTTTCCACTACTTTGTATTATTTCTCACAAAACAATATCTATTGAGCGATTAGTATAATTTATTATTTAATTTAATTCCCAAAAATACAAAATCAAAAGGGGATTAATTTAATAATTTTAGAGTGGATTTTAATGTCAAATAGACCCTCAAAAAGGGGATGCCAAACATAGGGGGAAAAATGAAATAAAAGGGGAAATTATAAGGCATGCTTTATAATTTCAAATTGTGGTTTTCCCTCTAAAAGGGAGTCGCTCCACCTTGGGAGAAAACTATAAATATATGTTTTGCCATTAAGGGAAGGGTTATGTTGATGAATCTTTTGATTTCACTCCATGCTTGGAGTAATGGGATGTATGCCTTAGCTTTTTTTCTCTCTCTCATTGTAAGCGTCACTCGGAGTCATTGTTGAAGATATTGAAGACTCTATTATTCTCCTTATTGTGCTCTATTGTGTTGAAGTGTGTTTGGTGCATTGTTTTCTCCATTCTAACATTGACGACATGGATTATGTGTTGATGCATTAATTTGCTGAGTTAAATCTACATGTTGGGGTTTCATTTTAAGTGCTTTTGGAAGGATGTTATAGTGCTAATGATTTGTTGTTAATGCTGCAATAAATTCTTGCGCTAGCAAAACTTGCATAAGTGATTATTTGACATGTTTTGGTGATGTTTGAAGTAGTTAATCAATTTGGTTTATTTTGGTATATTTATTCCAGCTATGACGACTTGATTTGGGCATTATTTTAACATATTTCAAGGGCGAATCATCTATATTCATAATCTGATTTGTGTTGGCTTGTTTTTCCGAGTTTGAACAATTATTTGGGATGCATTGGAGGGTTACAAAGTGCTGGAAATAATTTAAAATTTTTATCTTAACCCTAGTGACTGGGTTTATTATTTTGGGGGCTATTTTGGAGGGGTTATAGTGGTTCAAAAATCCATATTGACAACTCTTTGGAAAGATATTGATTTATGGAAAATTCTACAATTTATTTGAGGGCAAATTATGGGATATTGAGTAAGTTATGAATTTTTTAAGTTTCAACTGTTCTAGTGCATTTTTATTTAATTCACTACTGTAATTAATTTCAGATTTTGAAATGGTTAATTTCCTAACTGGTTATCCCATCTAACCCACCACCTTAGCTCACTCCAACCCCATTTGGGTTGTATTGAAGCTAACATTGGGTTATTTGAGGTCAAACTAGGAGGGTTTAGTCCTTTTAACATTGATTGGATATGTTTAATTTGTAAATGCAGATCCATATTTACATAGGAAAAAAACACATAATTATATTATGTCTTCACTGATTGATTCATACAGGCCATTACATTTATATAGGCTAATGTTGCTCCTATCATCAAGGAAGCTAAACATAACCTCTCACTAACTTTATATGAGATGTTATAACAATACACTCCCTAAATAAGTGGGTTGTTGTAACTCACAACCAACCGCACCAATAATGCAATATTATATTATCCTAGATAATATAATTACTCACACTAACATATTAGTGAGCACTAATAGTTAGGATATTCCTAACATTACCCCCTTAGTGCGAACATGATAGAAAAACATCCACATGCTCCTCTGCAGTATGCTCACCCCTGTGGCATGTCCAACTCTGTGACTGATGACCTTGATCCAAAAGAAAGGCTCACTCCTTCCATGGTTTTGAACAGGTTTACCACAAACCTTGACGTGACAGGAACCTCATCAACTGTCCACCTCGTGTGGTTTTCTAGATCCTCCCACAAACCCTTTCAAGATCTATGAACTGACTTACTCTGGTGCTACTATTCACCACTATGCTTATACATCAGGGAATTATGTAGGAAACACAACTTACATATCACAAAACTGCACAATAGAAGATATACTGAAAAAATTTCACATTACTTCCTATAAGAATCGTAATGTTCTTAATCGTAGTCTCTGTCATTGATCGCTACCACTAGATCTCGAACAACATAGAAAACTACCACTGCCACTAGAAGCTTTCCTTGACTAAGTCGTTTCGGGTACAAAATGAGAATGGAACATTGGTATGTATTCCCCCCCCACAATGTTAAATTCCACTCATATAGATACTGAGAAGCAAAATGCATCAAAGAACATACTCCTGAATGGATCTTGCTAGTTAGGTCTTGCTGCACATGGGCACTAATGCTAGTGAACATATTCTTCTAGCTGACCATATTCCAACGAACTACGACAATCAGAGGACCAAGTCAGTCAGAGGATCACTGACAGTCATCTGCGCTCCAACACAACTCTCTTTCCAACATCCATCAAATACCACACAAAACAGGAACACTGCAAACTGAAGCATACTGAGAAAATGGAAACCACACTGAAAATCATATACTCACACCATACATATGCCACCACAGCTTCTGCACGGCCCCATCGTTGGTGATTGACGAGAGGTCACTATTTAACCTCCTTCCTCCATTGCCTCCTTCCTCCATCAACATGCTACTAGCTCAGCTGGATTTGGATATGACGCTCAACTGTTTCCACATTGTTTATTCTTTTCTTCTCTTCCCACAATGTGAAACACTTTATTTCTTTCGGACGTTGGGTAACACCAAAAATGCGTCCGTGAGGCAATATTTTTTTTATTATGTTTTTTACAATCTTTGACTCTTGACACCACCTAAAATCACCTATTTGACAGAACGTTTAAAAAACAACAAGGACTACATAAAATATGATGACTTTATGAAACTTTGACACTACAGACTACTACAACTTTGACAACTCTGTTGACATACTAAATCTAAATAATTTGATGGATGATGTATTACACATTACTAATATATGGACTTGAACAACAAAAATAACCAATTTTGACAATAATGACTTGACACTTACATTCTCTATCGGACAATGGCCGGAATAAATATTAGTCTTACAAAATTAATAATCAATGTCTATTAACAATTGCATTAGACAAAGACTCAAAAATAATGAATATTATGACATTGCGAAGACTCATTAAAACAAAAAACTTAATATTTTGACCAATGCTAAATAAACAAAACTTATGAAACTTTAGACCCTTGATACGGTGACAAAATTGACTCACAATAGTGGAGATGTCCATGTGGAAAATAGAACTAGGTTGCAGGTTTAATGCGGAGGTCTCCTCATCAGGTAGCTTTGTGAAGAGATAGCGAGTGGAGGTGAGAGGCCAATGTTATCAAAAATAGATTGAGCTGTGAGTAATGGATCGATTAGATGCCAATATAATATGGGAGTAGTATTCAGCCGAGATAAAACAGGGAGATCGTGTGCTAAAGTTTGATGCAGACATAAACCAGATCGCCAAACATTTCCCTTTGGATGTATTGACGAATTACATCCTCCTTGCACAGATTTTCATAGCAATGGGTGAGAGATGTTGACTTTGAAAGAATCCTTGTTCCTTTATCAGGTGTGATACGAGGATGAAATGAAAAACGGACTGTATAACAGATTTGGAAGAGTAAAAAATGCTTAGGGTTTGATAGCAAATATTATTTGCCAATATTGACCATGCTTACACTATCCACAACTCCTCTTTTGGGCGATCCATGTGAATGAGAAAATAAATGAAAAATAGTTAAGCACGCCAAATGCACAGGTCTGCCAACGAGTCTATCACGTGAAATTGAAATCTTCTACATTAAACAACAAATGACTCTCATTGTATAAGCATAGGAATTTCAATAGCTCGGATACCAAATGTAAATGCAGATCCAGATTTACATAGGAAAAAAACACACAATTATATTATGTCTTCACTGATTGATTCATACAGGCCATTACATTTATATAGGCTAATGTTGCTCCTATAATAAAGGAAGCTAAACATAACCTCTCACTAACTCTATACGAGATGTTATAACAATACACTCCCTAAATAAGTGGGTTGTTATAACTCACAACCAACCGCACCAACAATGCAATATTATATTATCCTAGATAATATAATTACTCACACTAACATATTAGTGAGCACTAATAGTTAGAATATTCCTAACATAATTTACAAATTTGAATAATATTAATATCCCATTTTGGGATATTACAAGCTGTCAGGTTTACCACCTTCATAGGAGATAAATTTGCATATCTACCTTCTCCCAGGAGTTAAACCCATATCCCGAGCACCCTATAGGATGAGTAGCTAGAGGGACTATTGGATAAGGGCCTCATTTACTCTAGTGTGTCACCATGGAGAGCACCAATTATATTTGTGAAAAAGAAGGAAGGGTCCTTCAGACTGTGTATCGACTACATGCAGTTGAACAAGGTGGCGATCAAGAATCGTTGCCCTCTTCCGTGTATTAATGATCTATTTGATCAGATGAAACGAGTGATTTTCTTCTCTAATATTGATCTAAAATTAGGATACCATCAATTGAGGATTGTAGAGGTGAATATATATATATATATATATATATATATATATATATATATATATATATATATATATAAAAGATAGCCTTTCATACGAGATTAGGACATTATGAGTTCATAGTGGTTCCTTTTTGACTCACCAATACTCCTACAATGTTTATGAGTATGATGAATGGAGTATTGAGGACCTTCTTGGATCATTTCACACTGGTATTTCTAGATGACATTCTTATCTATTCATGAACTTTGGAGGAGCACAAGGATCACCTGGGTCATGTTTGCAGTGCCTTAGAGAGCAATAACTATATGGTAACTTAAAGAAATGCGCATTTTTCTAGATTGAGGTGCAATATCTGCCTTTGCAATCCTCAACTGATGGTATCCTAATTTTATGTGTATCTTGGAGAAGATGGTCGCTCCTCTCATCTAATCAAATAGGTCATCAATACACGAAAGAGGGTAACGATTCTTGATCGTCACCTTATTCAATTGCCTATAGTTGATACACAATCTCAAGGACCCATCCTTCTTCACAAATATAACTGGTGCTCCCCACAGTGACACACTAGGGCGAATGAATCCCTTATCCAAGAGTTCATCTAGTTGTTGCTTGAGCTCACAGAGCTCAAGAGTGGTCATCCTATAGGGTGTTTGAGATATGGGTTTAGCTCTTAGTTTAAGGTCAATATGGAAATACATCTGCAAAGTCCTGTAAGATAGGGTGATCATCCAAGGATGGTCCTGAAGACTCCTCCTCTGTCTTGTCACTCACCATGATGGCAACAAGTGACATCCCTTTCGCATACTCCACTTAAGCTACATAGTGCATATAGTGCAGATGGATATGGGTCTCTGAATACTTGTCACTACCCTCTCCAATCCAGTGTCATATTTACACTCAATCACCTTATGATTGTAATATATTCTAGCTTGATGAGATGATAACCAGTCCATGCCCAAAATCACATGCTAAGACCCCGATGGCAAAATGCGAAGGTCAACTGTAGTATTAAAAAACCCTATGTCAAGTACACACTCCTTAACTAAGGAGTTTATAGAAATTTTGGCACCCGATGCTACCTCAACATCCCATCTAGGACCTTGTCTCACTATCACCAACCTACAACGATCCAATGTAATGTCCCTAAATGGAAACTTTTCAACCCCAAATAGAATTGAGGCAAATCCCTCAAGCCAAAAGCATATTAAAGAAGATATAACAATTATTTTTAATGCTGATCTGATTTATGTATGAAAAATGCGACTAGGGTAAATAAGAAAACCCAAACAAATCAACCATTATATTGATATATTTCCACTCAAATATTATTTACTATATTTATATAGCCAATATATGAAAGAAAATACAGATTTCTGAGACACAACAAGGCTGAAATAATTTTATAAAATCTGCACACTAGCTGCCCTTAAATAAAGATGAAATGGCACCTTTTTAACACCAAAAAATTATGAAAATAGGCTGATTTGATTTATAAAAATCAGATTAAGGAGTAACAACTCAAATCGGATTTGAAACACCTCCAAACACTCCAGATTCATCCTAGAAGTAGGTTGCTCCATAAGGGAAATGGCTAGAAAAGAAATGAAACATTGCTGAAAACACTCCCTTCAAACCCTTGGTGAAAATTTTGCTAATCTTCTCCTTCAATTGCTGGAACAAACTGAAAATAATTGCTAATCCACTGATGCACAATGGAAACCCCAAGGTGGAGAATCCCCTTGATCTCTTGGAGGGTTTTTCTTCCTCAAGAGAGTATTTCTAAAGGGTTTCGTCTTTAATTTTTTTTTTTGACAAAGCTGTAAGCTTTAGACAAAATTAGAAATAAGAGAATAATCAAGTGGTTTGCTCCTAAGGCAAGTTGACTTGCCTTTATAGCACGTATGACCCAAATAACCACCCTTGATGACCAACTAGATTTTTCCCTCATTAATTTTTTTCCCACCTACTTTTTCTCCTTAAGCAAATCATATTTTCTTTTAGATACATCATTTTTGGCTAAATGCTTTGCTTTTTGTTTTCCTTTTTCTATTTTTAAGTTTATAATAATCTATTATAAGTGCTTACAATATTTTATTTTATTTTTGCACTTTATAATAAAATATCATAACTTAAGTCTCCCTTTTAGTTTATTCCTTAGTCATTGGGAAGACAAAATAGACTGATGGTATTCGTCATGATTATCTCAGGAAGTGGGACATTTTATCCACTATCAAAGGAGATATAAACAAGTTCGAAGACCTAGAATCAAACAACACAAAAATGGGGGTGCCTTTGATAATACCTGTTATCTCAACCATGGTAGCATGATGCTCTACTTGGCGGTTCTCAACCGCTGCATAGATCTCGTGTGCCCATCCTACACCACCAACTGTAGCCTCTGATACAGGGGCTTTCCCTGTCTTAATTGCATCTAGATTTTGCAAACATTTGTTCCAAAAATGACCTGGGTCACCACAACCATAAGAAGCTGGAGTAGTCCTCCACTGCCCTGATATACCTCTAGGACCCTTAATACTCATAGTAGAAGATGTTTTCGGTCATGCCCTAATGGAAAAATGTGAAGGTCAACTGTAGTACAAAAGGACCCTATGTCAAGTACATACTCCTTAATTAAGGAGTCTATGGAAAGTCTAACACACGATGTTACCTCAGCATCCCATTTAGGACGCTATCTCACTGCCACCAACCTCCAATGCTCCACTATAAAAGGAGATATAAATGAGTCCAAAGACCCGAAATTAAACAACACAGAAATGAGAGTGCCTCTGATACTACCTACGATCTCAACCATGGTAGCTTGATGCTTTGCTTGGTGGTTATCAACCGCTGCATAGATCCTGTGTGCCCGTAATAAATCATCAACTGTAGCCAATGATACAAGGGATTTCCTTGCCTTAATCACATGTTGATTATGCATACATTTGTTCCAAAAAATGACCTGGGTCACCACAATCATAACAAGCTGGAGTAGTCCTCCACTACCTTGATATACCTCCAAGACCCCTAGTACTTATAGTAGAAGATGTTATCAGTTGTGTCCTAAATGGTTGCTGTGGGCATCCTCCTACTGACTATGCTCTAGGTGGAAACTATGTCCTCTGTGGTGCTTTAGGTGGTGGTCCCACACTACGACCTCTCTATGTGTCCTATCGAGGCCTCTGCTGTGTATGCTGATGCTGCAGTTGATGTGCCTGCTATTGAGGATATTGTGGTGGACTAGCTTTCTTCCTTTGCTTGCATTCTCCTCAAAATTCCCCTTCATATGATGGACTCAAAAAGGTCCATTCATGTTGCCCCAAGCATGGCGATAGTTGTACCATTGCAATTTCTCCTCAAAATTACCCTTCATATGAGACTCACAAAGGTACATTCATGTTGCCCCAAACAATGTTGTGGTTGTACCATTGCAATTTCTCGCTTAGAATCAACTTTGTGGTGGCTGGAAACTTTCCTAAAGTAGTGATAAACAAGCTCTCATTGATGGTAGGTGGAAAATCCTTCCACCTTGTGACAGAAAACACTTTTGTGATTGTCATAAAAAGGGTTAAGGTGGTTAAGGTGCTGGTTCTGATGCATACAATAGCAAAAAGAATATGATAACAATTGCCATACTTGTCATACTTCAAATTCTTCACAAATCTCAAAAAGTGATATAGGGGTTGGAATCAACCATATGGGGACTGAAAATGCTTCAACAACATCAAAAAATTGAAGATTACACCTATATATGGCTGAGACTACTTGTATGGCTGCAAGTATGAAATATACCCCTTTCTAAAATAACGTTATTCAAGACCCTTGGCCTATTTTGTCTACCCAACAACTAAGGGGGAAACATAAGGATGACTTAAGTTATTTTTAATTATTATAAAGTGCCATTAGCAAATGAAAAATATCAAAAGCACTTATAGTAATTTAAATGACTTAATATTATATCAAGTATAGGTTAGAAAACAGGTCAAATGTATTTTGTATTTGTCTTAGGGAAAATGCGACTGGGCTCAAAAAGGAGATGGGACTTTAGAAATGTTAAAAAAAGGTATTATATTTTATGTCCTCCCTAAGGCAAATTGCGACTTGGTCTAGGAAGGCAAATGAGGGGAAAATACATTAAAAAAATTGGTGCATGATGATTGCAGGATGTCTTTGGGTCTCTTATTTCCTTTTAGGGAAAATTCGACATGTTTTGGGAGCTCATTCTATTATCCCATAATTTCCAAATTTGGCAAAGAGCTAAGGAGCTACTACTGCAAATTTTTGAGGACGAAATCCCTTAGAAAAAGGAGAAGGAAGAATGAAAACTCTTCCTTGGATTCATCTTTTGTATGTGGAAGATTCATATTAAAAATCAAGTTATTGAATCTGGTTTTATTTCAGCTAGAGTGACTCGGTTGGAGCTGATTTTGCAGGGTTTAAGGGAGTCTAAAAATCAGTTTTTATATCTACTGTTGGGAGTGCATTTCCATATATTTATTCCAACACTTTTTGGTTATTTTTGTGGGGTTTCAAATCCTCTTTCTACAGCTATAATCACGGGTGAGATCTGCAACATTTTTATTAATAAAAATCAGATTTTGGAGTTCCCCTTTTGGTACCAATCCATTGTATTGTTCTCCATAAATCAGTTTTATATAAAAAAAATCAGAAAAAAGAGTTGTTATTTTATATTGTATTTCCCTTCTTTGGTTCAAATTGAAATTTCTAGAGAAAAATAGTTTTGCAATGTTTTCTTCTATATTTGGTTCTATTTTTCAATTGGGTCTGTAGTGGAATCTCTGGTGCATCATGATCATGTTTTCTTCAATATTTGGTTCTATTTTTCAGTTGGGTTTGAGAAGACTAGTATTAGGATCATGATCACAGTGTTGGAATGGGTCGCGGTCACAAACAACAATATATTCAATGCCTTCATGGAGGAATTTAACACAATGTTGCATAGTAGATCCAATGGCTTGCATGGCATGAAGCCATTGCCTACTGAGTAAACAATTATAGGAGACTGGGAAGTCAATGATGAAAAACATAGTGGGGATAGTTTTGTGCCCTACTGTGATAGGTAGTGTAATGTCACCAACACATGGACGAACATAATCATCATAAGCACGTAGTGAAAGACAAGATGGACTAATGTCACGAGTTGAAAGATTGAGGTGTTGAAGGAATGACATGTGACATAGGTTGATTTCAGACCCGTTATCAATTAAAGTGTGCTTAATACCCATATTGAGAATCCAAATCATAATATGCAAAGGTGGGCCATTATCAAAAGTGTTGAAATCAACGGGAAGACTAGATTTGAATGATAACTGTTGAGAAAATGCATCTACAAAATTTGATACACTGATTTAGGATACATGTCAACATGAATGTGGGTAGTAATTAAAAGATGTTGGACTCTATACCTTACATCATGATGCATATGAAAATAATCAGTGATTGAGATGTTCATGATGACTAGGCTCTAGGATGACAAAGAGTGAGGATCCTATAGGCATGACGATGGAGTATGGGTTCACCAAAATGATTAACTAATATGTGGAATAATGGTAGTTAATCTAACTAGGAACAACAATAAATAACAACTAAATGAATAAAAATAATGACCCAAACAACTAAGTAAATGAAAATATTAAACCCTAATTAATAAGTAGGGTTAGGAAGAGTTTAGGTGATGTGATGAGCTTTTCGGGCCATGTTACAGAGATGGTTGGAGAAACAAGAGGAGGAAACAGCTATGCCGAGGTGCAGAAAAGTGCAGATCTAGGAAATCTGAGTGGACTGGGGAGCCTGTGGGTGCCCTAGTCTGAAATATAGGCGCCCTGGTATGTGAAAAAGATCTATAACCTTCCTCTAAGGTGTTGCTTGATGATTTCCTTCCTTCACTTCCTATCACACTAGCTTTGTTGGAATGCATAGTATGTCGCTAGAAATCCGAAATGAAGACGAGACCTGCAAAACCTAAAGATGAGCATCAAACCCCTAAAAAAATAAAGATGCATATGAAGGGGTCATACTGTCCTCAACTGCCACAATGGTGGACTTACTAACTAAACGCCACATTACATCTCAGAACCGATGTAGTTTTATGTGCTTGTGAGTGCAATCATGCCCCAGGTGCTCATGTGCTAGTCACACTTTGTGAAAGTAATGAGCAATAATTGTGTAGAAATGTAATATAATGGTGGATGGAATAGAATAAACTTCCCTCCTATGCAGTGTGATGCAGATGAACCAACTTTGTACCTTGTGATAGAGCTAGATGGATGCAAATGGGGCCTTTGATGGATGCGACCTTAGGTGATGATTGCAATGACTAGTGCTTGGTCCCTCATTATGGTCTCATAACTTTATATTTATATGGTTCTCTTGTTCTAATTTCGTAATTAATCCCGAAAAGGCTGACCACAAGAAATATGAAATGTTCGAACGGCTAGAAAGTGCCCAAAACGTGGTGGGAAAGTGGGAAAAGGATCAGGGCGCCCCGACTAAAAGCCAAGTAAAATGGCTAAAATATGGGGATTAATTAGTACTTTCTTCACTCAAAAAGCATATGAATAGTAGCACAAGATCGAGACTAAAGAATGTCTAAAGTGCATGATTTGTGTCTACAAAAAATCCCTTTTTTCCAATCTGCAAATCTGAAAATGTGGGATAGAAGCAATGGGATGTCTCTTGAAGTTTCCAAGACCAAATGGGACCCTGAAAGTACGTGGAAAGGAATAATTATTTTTAAAACATAGATCAAATTTTAACAAAATGAGTTCATCAATGTCATTTTCTTTGTGCATGATTGTTAACATAGTTTGTGCAAACGATCAACATAAGATGTTTTGATGACATGTAATGTGACTTGCAAAATTGAGTAGTTGTACCTTTCTAGTGTAGTTGTATTGTCAAAGATTTGTAGTCTAGAAACAAATATTTGCATTGCCTCAAAAATGTATTGCATCTAATTCATATTTTCTTCTTGGGTGCCAATAATATGTCTTTAAATGCCAATATGGATATTTATTGTTCAATATATCTCTTTGTCTTCAGTAAATTAGTAACTTAGTCTCATACTATTTTCTTATTGGGCGTGGCATTCTTTTTACATACTTTTTTTTTATCACTATAGTCGAGGCAAGCTATGGTGATGACTAAGAGTGCTGAGCTTACCACCTTGGGGAGACGGTTTTTTGAGCTCTAGTTTTAACACATTTAGGTGACGATCCATCCATTTGACACTTTAACCCCCTCATTTCTCTATGGATATGAGGTTTGGAGCCAATATTTTGGTGCATACTAGTTATATCCATATCAAAAGATTTATCTTCATTATGGTCTCAAAACATGATCAAGCATGATGTGAAAGAAGATAGTTCCAAACTCTATTATTTTGACTATGTTTGGGACGTATTCATTCCTCACTTTGATGATCTGTCACATAGTTACTATTCTCCACAGGATTCAATGTATGTTTGACCTCATTATGGGCTTCAAAATGCCATGTTGTCCTCTAATGCTCTATGAAAATTTCTAGAAAAGGTTGCAAATGTAGCTGATATGCCACAAACTCTTTATGTTCTTCAACTACTTGGTATTAATACACTATACTGTTTCGGTATGGGTATGGTACACTGAAACAACAATTTTCTTAAAACTTTGGGTATGGTACGCTGTCGATACGTTTATATATATTTACACACACACACACACACATATATACATATATATCCATATACATATATGTATAATTTAAATATATATAAATTTAAAGAAGCATTTGCATATTTATTGAAAATTTTAATTTAATACTCATACAATCATTCATGGAACATGAATTTTTTTTTCAAATACTTTGAGAATTGAGACTTGAGTTTGTATTGACTCATAAAGTTCAAAACGTAATAGTTAATAACTCAAAACATTCAAGTTCTCACCTTGCTTCACTTTCAATTTCCTAGGACTAAAATCCTAGAACATATAATCTAGATGATCCTCAAAATCATCTTCATGGATGACACTTGCAGCTCCACTCCCACTAGCTCCACTATTGAACCCTTATGAAGGGCTCCCTGGAAATTCGTCATCAATGCCAAGTAGGGAAACATTATAGAAAGAAGCAACAAAAGCTTCAAAGTCCATGGTATCAGGTTGAATGTCCTAAAGCTTGTTAGGACCTCTAGTATACTCTTCTGTCTTATGTGTTAAGAGAAACAAGTTAGAATGTATGTATACTAGATCATCAACCTTCTTAGATGCCAACATGGTGCATTTGGCTGAGTGGATGAAGCCATAAGTACTCCAGTTTTTCTCTGCAAAATAATTACTAGCCACCTGTCACAAAACCAATGTATTATTAATATACAAAAAAGAGTGCTATTATCTTAAATTTTAATTCTTAATTGGTAATTATAATATCAAATAACAAACTTCAAATTTGTAAGAGCAATTTAATTGCAATCGGTCGCAGGTACTTAGCATCATGGCCATGTAAAATCCACCACTTGATTAGAGACATGGTAGCTTTGTCACAAAGAGCCTCTACCTCTCCCATGCTACCTGTTCCAGATACAAACATCACCATCTCATTGCTGACTGCACTAGATATAGGTGGATCAGAAAACAACCTTCTGAATGCTGCCCTCATCCCATTTTCAACCTCTTGGTCATCATATGGTGGCTTCCTACCAAGTAACCCATCTATTTCCTTGCTGTGATATTTTGAATTGAAGGCATATGCAAGCAGATGCAATGAGGTGGTCATTTTGTTCCACCTATTCATGACCACACTTTTAACTTTATTAGAGAACTTTCCCCTAGGTTCTTGCTCTTTGGCTTGTATGATTTATTTTATTTTCTAAAGCATGGAGTCAATGTCATCGTAATTTTCTCTAATGCAAGTACTACCTTTATCTATAAATCTAATCATACAAATAACAAACTATGTGAAACTCAATAAATACTCAACTTTTGCCCACCAACAATCATCAAGGATCCATTCCTTTATCTTTTGGGCTCTTTCTATATATGCTTTCCTCTAGACGGTCCAAACATTGTCAATCACCATGCTACTCAAAGTATGTTTCACCTTCACAAGTCATCTCAAGATGAGTGTATGAGAGGAAAACCTAGTCTCAACAACCTATTAAAAAGGAATGTAAAAAAATCAATAACAATACAGTTGAAATTAATTTAAAACTAAATATTAAAATGAAAAACTTAAAAAATGAAAACTTATGACTCATGAGTTGTTCCCTTACCTTCAATAGCTCCAACTTCGAGAGTCTAATGAAACTAGCTTGAGACAAGTGATGGTTGGTGATAAACATCATAATTTCATTTGCCTCCATGTATATTTTCTCAATCCATGTGATTTTCCCAATCTTTTGCAACATCAAATTCAGGGAGTGCATTACACATGGTGTCCAAAATATGTGCATCATACCTTCCATCTAATATCAACCTTGCTGCCGTGCAATTTTTTGTAGTGTCTATGATGACTTGGAAAATAGTTTGAGGGCCCAATGACTTAATAGCCTCAATTAGAATGTTTGCAATGAATTGGACATATTTTATGTTTCCCTCACAATCAATATCCTAACAATAGGGATTATTGCAATAATGTTGATAAGAGGTATGTTTAGGGATTATTTCTATCCATATGATATAATAGAAACTATTGAATCCTTCTAGGAATCTCTAATTATATGTAAAAAAGTTTGTATGTGTTCCACTTCTTTTTCCAAAAGAGATGTGTGAACCTTATTATATAGTTGAGGTTGGTATACTCCTGTGGTACATAATTAATGGATCTCACCATCTACTGCCAATATGGTGACCTCAACACATTGAATGGTAGCCCACATGCATAAACATACCTAGCCACCAATTCATTTGTGATTTCTCTCTTCTCCATGTTGAATGCTTTCTGTAGAGGCCCTTTTGTTCTCTTTGTTGATGTGGTATCTTCATTCAAAGGAGTTTCAAGTAAAACAATTTCAGTATGACTATCAATGAAAAGATGGAATGGTGGTGGTGTTGGTGGTTTTCCCATGGCCCTTTGTTGTAAAAATATAGTTTTAGAGTGAGACCTCGCAATTTCAAATTTATCCTTGTAATGTCCCCTTTTTCCGGACATTACCTATATATGGCGGTTCACTTTTTTCAAGCAATGTAATCCCTTGGTATGTATAGCACTACAAGTGGAAGCTTCTGAATATCTTAGAAAAGTGCACATAAGATAGGAATTTCTTAATATTAAATTAAAAAATTAAATAAAGTGCACAAGATAATATATCATTAAATATTTTCTATTTTTATTGTGCCTTAGGGAGAAAACATTAAATGATTGAACATTGGAGATTGCACTTCTTATTTCTATAAAAGAGGGGTCACATTTCCTTGGGAGGTTGTGTTAATGAATTGATTAAAATTGCTCCTTGGGTGGAGAAGGGATGTATGCCCAAAACTGAAGTTCTCTCTCTCTCTCTCTTTCTTTTATTGAAGAATCTATTTGCATTGAAGCTGGTTTGAGGATCAAATTGAGGAAGTTAATTGAGCAACTCAAGTGAGATCTATGTTCTTGGTCCCTAACAAATATTTTAATGAAATTTGGAAGTGAAAATCTGCATGATCTACAGTAGGGATTTCATTGTAGAAACTGGTTTGAATAGAAAATTAAAAGATTTATGGGTGCCTTAGCAAGTCAATTTTCATTGTAGTAAAGTCTCTTATGCCCAATGGATTTTATTGTGCTTATGTGATGATTGTAGCTACTGGTTTGAATGCAATATTCTATTATTTAACTCAGCAAAAACTCTAGCGAATGCATGCTTGGTTTTGGTGACTGGTTTAAGGACAAATCCGTGTGCAAATAATTTATATTGGCAGTGAACTCTCTTAATTAGCATTTATCTTTGTTGACTATGCCATTCCATGCTTGGCAACTTTGATATTTCATGATTTATGGTATTTTACATTCCTTATTTGTAGCGATATATATATGAGGCATGTTGGTAATAGAATTTGGTGAGCTGGTCTTTGCCTTTAGCATGCTAGAGACCTGATTTAAGAGGCTTTCTATACTTCTCCATTGCCAGTGAATTTTCCCTATGCATTATGGTGTATTCTTTTCTCTTCTTCAACGATCTCACTTTAGGAGAATTTCCTCATGCTGATTGAATTATCCCTTATCCAATGATTGGTATTATGTATGTTCTGAGGGTGTTTGAGTGCTGCTTTATTCCCCCTTGTCTAGCACCATCTTAGAGAAGATTAGATTCCTTTGTCTTGTTATATTCAGGCTGGAATTGGATACGTTGGGAGCAGCGATCTGAGGGAAAGTATATGCATCTAAAATTCTACCTTCTCTTTATCACATACAGTGAAGTAGTAGTTCTTTGTATTCATAAAGAGGCTGAATTTATTAAAGGGTTGGAGAGTTCGAATCGAGATACAACATAGCTGGATTTACATATTTTATATGATTTCCAAAGTGATATTTGAATTGTGAATTGAAGACATTGGCATTGTTTTTTGGGTTCATTCATTTTGGCGCTAACTCTACTTGCTTAGTTACCCTCTTGGTGGCTAATATATTTCAGTGTGTTGGAGTCTCTTGTTGCAGATGTAAATGTGACATGTTGAATCGATTGGGTTTGACATATGATGGCAGTGACCTGGGCAGGTGTTTGGTAAAATAGTAAGTATTTTTTCTTAACTACCAACTCATGCATTGTTTGATGGGTATTCAAAGTCTTTGGTGGTAAATTATATGTGAATCTTAGCATCAGTTCTAATGTGCCTAAAATTACGAATTCAATGATCTAAATATTTCATTTTAAGAGCCAATGTTGTGGTGTATTCTGGGGCAGCGAATGGTATGTGTTGTTGCATAGTATATTGGAGATAGTTTGGAGTTATTAATTGATGTATTGGTTGTACTTGAGCAGTTTGGGTTGATTGCTAATCATTCTTGGCATGATATTTACTTGTTGTTTTCCATTTACCCTTGATCCCATAAGTGGAACATTACAGTGGTATCGGAGCCACTTTCCTATGCACCTACGAGGTTGTTGCATATAGGAAAAGAAGATGGAAATGGAAAGTGGAGGTCCCACTCCAAAGAAAATGAAAATCTTGGAGGATGTGATCAAAGCAAGCTTAAAAAAACTTTAGAATAACATGACAACCATGATGAAGGATATCATAGATCCAAGCAAGAGCCATTACGAAGAAGAATAACCAAAGAGTGATAAGACAATTTATCATGTTGAATTCATTGAGAATTTTTAACAAGACTACATATTTGAGCTTGGCCACAAAGGAACTCTTGACTTTTCAAGGGTATTGTAAGCTTTGAGGCATTAAACAAGGTAAGATTCCTTCATTAGTTGAGAAAGCATCCTTATCGTCTAATACTTGCATGAGTGGAATGATAGAAAGGGAATCAAAAGGAAAGAGAACATTGGGACTACAAGGTTGTGTGAATAAGCAACATGAGAGCACTAAAAAAAGGGTGAGAAGGAGGAAGAAATTTCAGATTTTCAAGTTAGGAGTGGAGGCCTGATGGTTGAAAAACCAATCTCTACTATGGGTATGAAAGTGCAACCTGCTGCCATTTCCAGAACAACCAACATGCCAAAGCAAGGAAATGTCATTTGTGGCCCTAAAGAGAAATACGAAGATGCCCCATATATACAACATCCAAACATGAAGGTTTTTCATCATCCTAAGAGGCACATAAGTATGATGAATACTTTGTTGTACACTTATCCATTTCAGATTTGTTTTATTCATGAAAAGTATGTAAGAGAGGTTGAAAATGTTGGGGTAATTGGTTGCCTAGTAGGCAAGATCTCTTTAATGTTTAATGGTGCAACAATCTTTCATTTCCCCATTATATTCGGTTCAGCTGTTGAAATTGTTGAGGGGACCCCAAAAAAATCTATGCTAACTAAGGAGGATGAGCATGCATGTATGGTTGCAAATACTAACAAGTTGGTAAGGAAAGAATTAACAAAAAATAGGCTACCCTATTTATGTGTATGTGTATGTCTTCTCTCACGATGAGGGGTATCCCTCACACTACCAACCTTTGAAGGTGATCTGTTGTGTCTCCTATGACTGCTGGCTATTGATATAGACCTATCCCTCCTGTCATGTCTATCTTTTGGCCTACCTACATCCATCCTTTGCATCATCTGCTGCATGGTCTGTATCATCTGCTGTTAAGAAACAATCATAGTCCTAAAAATCTCATGATTCGGGTCAGATTACTCATCCTAGGGAGGGCTACGTGATCCATCTCTTCTGTCCATGGTTTCTATCGTGAGACGTGCCTGTCTCCTTGTATAATACCTATGGGGACCAAATTCTCTCAGATGCATCAATAAAAAACCCTCCATGTGGGAGGAACATTACTACTTTGATACCACTGAAAGATCCCCAATGGATCCTTGGAGAAAATATGAAATTTTCCCACTCAACACAACAACAAAATATAATGGCAAATTATAAACTTCGAAAGCTAGGACAAACGGGATTGATTTCAGCCAAATCGACTAGGGTTTTATATGTAAACACACCCAAAATCAGCATGCAATAATTATTTTTACTCCCAAACCCTTGGAATAACCCTGAAGAATTTATGGCAAAAACTATATTTTACAACAAATGGAAAATAATTTAAATTTGAAACCGTAACTATTGCAATCTTCAAGATAGCATAACTTTCTCTACACAACTCTGATATTGGAAAATGACATATGCCCGAACTTGGAAATATACAAGGAATAAGATGATGTAAACCGAATTATAACAACTATCAAACATGCAAATTTGGCCCTCCTACTATTTGTGCCCACACATTTAGGGCATCAAATGAGCTCCAAAAATTATTTTCTCTATCCCAGATGCTTTCCTATATTTTTAGGAACTCATTCATATAAGAATCAAAATTTTTGGGTGCGAAATCAACTCAGAAATTAGATCTGAAATTTGATTATAAAACTGGTAAAAATTCTCCCTCTTAAAAACTCCTCTAAAAATTATGAAATTGCTATTATTTAATTCATAAAAATTAGGAGATAATTAGACAATATTTTGCAGATGTAAAAACCTCAAATTTAATGTCAATTCAGTCCCAAAACAATTTGATCTAATAGAAGATGAACTGCTGTAATTTTTATTCACCAAAAGCCTTCAAAACACTGCTGGAAATGCTAAAAAATCTGATTACTATCAATGGAATTTTCTGAGTGAAAATCCCTTTCAACTCTTGGGGTTTTCTTCCACAAGAGATTAAATTCCTAAGGGTTTTCATCCTTGGAAATTTTTTTGCACAAGATCAGAGCTCACATGCCAGAGAAAATATCATATCAAAAATCTGCAATGCCTTTACATAGGTCGACCTCTTCTTTATATAGGAAAAAGGACCCAAAGTGACCTTTGGACTTCCATTGAAAGTGACCTTTGGAATTCCAAAACACATTTTCCCTTAGGAAGTACAATTTAATTAAGTGCTTTTATTTTATTGCACTTTCCTAAGTTCTAATTTAAAGTTAAGTCTATTAATTTATTATATGTGTTTTTTATAATGTTATATTTTTAATTTTAGCACAATATAATAAAGTTAATAAACTTAAGTCACCCTTGAGGTCACCCTTCGATCGTCGGGTAGACAAAATAGGCCAAAGGTCTTCAATAAAAGTTACTCGAAAAGGAGGGACATTACAATCCTCCCTTCTTGGAGTTGCTTGCCCACAAGCAACTGTAAAGATGGATGTTAAAGTATAGACTCACCTTCCCATGTGGCATCTTCTAATGGTAAATCTCTCCAAAAAACCAGGTACTCTCGAATCACCCTACTCCGTAGCCTCCTCTCTCTCCTATCCAGGATCTCCTCAAGAACTAGATCCAATCTCCACTCATCATCCAATGGTGGCAACTCTATAGAAGAAACCACATTCTGCCCCAATGCTTTCTTCAAGCAAGATACATGAAAAACATTGTGTATATTACTTTCAGAAGGTAACTCCAGCTCATAAGCCATCTCTCGAACTCTCCTCACCACCCTGTATGGACCATAAAATTGAGGCTTAAGCTTCTCTACTCCACTCTTCTTAAGACTGCTTTGTCTATATGGATGAAGTCACATAAATACCATGTCTCCTACCTCAAATGATTGCTCAATCCTGTGTTGATCCACATACATATTTTATTGATTCTATGCATGTTGTATATTATCCTTGAGTACTTTTAGGATATCTTGGCTGTCTTGTAAACACTCCCGGGCTTTAGGGGCTATATTATCTCCAAACGCCAAATCCACAAAAGATGTCGTATCATATCCATACAAAGCCCTGAAGGGAGTCATACCAATAGACATGTGGTAAGTGGTATTATATCAATACTCACATAAGTACAACTACTTAACCCATGCCCTCTGCTGCCCTGAAACATAGTTACGAAGGTACCCCTCTATCCACTTATTCACAATCTCTATCTGTCCATCTATCTGAGGGTGATAACTCATGCTAAGATCAATTTTGTACTTGCCAACTGAAAAATCTCCTGCCAAAATGTACTCACAAATCTGCTATCCCAATCACTGATAATATTCTTTGGAAGTCCATGCAACTTGATTACCTCTCGAAAGAACAAATCAGCCACGTGTGGTGCCTTAAAGCTGGTGGGAACAACGCAAAGAAGAGCCCATACTTGGTCAACCTGTCAACTACCGCATAAATGCGATCGTGACCCTGTACAACTGGAAGACCTGTAATGAAATCCATCAAAATGCTCTCCCATTTCTGTTCTGGAATGGGAAAGGGCTGTAATAAACCTATAGGAAAAGTATGCTCAGACTTGTTTTGCTGACAAGTCACACACTCACGAACATGGCATAGAACATCCTCCTTGAGACCCTTCCAAGGGAATCTCTCCCTAACCTACTTGTATGTCTTAAAGTAACCCGGATGTCCCACCAGTGGTGCATCATGGAGGGCATGTAGAATCTTACCCTTGAACTTAGATTCAAGAAATAGATAAATTCTACCCTTATAATAAATCAAATCAGATTTTAATTGGTAGCTTTCATCCTGAATCTTGCCATCCATAATCTCGCATTCAAATGAATCTTTTGGAATACTCAACCAATAGTTGAGATTTCCAATCTGCAGATCACTTAAGGAACATAGGACAATAAGATGTGGCTTCCTCGAAAGTGCATCAGCCATTACATTCTTCTTCCCCTTAACATACTCAATGTCAAAATCATAAGCCTAGATCCTGCTGACCTCATTGAGCTCTTTCTATTCCAAAAAGTACCTCAAGCTGTTGTGGTCAGTTCTCACCTCACCACAAATTTCCCACCCACCAAATATTGTCTGAACTTCACCAATGCATGCATGATGGAAAGCATCTCCTTATCATAGGTGGAGTACAACCTCTCATTCTCCCTCAGCTTCGTACTATCATAGGAAATGGGAAGACGATCCTGCATCATAACTGCACTAATAACTGTACCCGAAGCATCACAATCCAAAATGAATGGCCGAGAGAAATCCAAAAGAGATAAAACTAGACAAGTACTCATGACCATCTTGAGCCTTTCAAATATCACTTGTGCCTCCTCTATCCATCTGAATGCTCCCTTCCATGTGAGATCTGTGAATGGTGCTGTAATATTTGAATAGCCTCTCACAAATCTCCTGGAATATCCACACAATCCTAGGAATCCCCGCAGCTCCGAAATGTTCCTAGGTGGAGGCCAATTTTGCATAGCCTGTATCTTCTCTTGGTGAACCTTTACCCCATTGGCCCCAATGACATGCCCAAGATACAAAATCTCTCTAAGTCCAAACTCACATTTGGACATCTTAGCAAATAGAGACTAGGTCTCCATGATGCTAAGTACCTCACCAAGATGCCATAAGTGATCCTCCCATGTCCTACTGTAAATCAAGATATCATCAAAGAAAACTAGCACGGACTTCCTCAACTCTCCTGTTTAAGAGATGGTTCATGCATGACTGAAAGTTAGCAGGTGCATTACTGAGACCAAGGGCATCACCAAAAACTTGTAGTGCCCGTAGTGACATCTGAATGCTGTTTTGTGGATGTCCTCCTCCTGAACATGGATTTGATGATATCCCGATCGAAGATCAATCTTCGAAAAGTAAATAGCTCCATGCAACTCATCCAAAAGATCATATATATGAGGAATGTGGTACCTATTTTTGATTGTCTTCTTGTTGAGAGCACAATAGTCAATGCACATCCTCATAGTCCTATCCTTCTTCTTCACCAATACCACTGAAGAATCAAATGGGCTAGAGCTAGGATAGATATGCCCCATATCTAGAAACTCTCTGATAGTCCTCTCTATCTCATCCTTAAATTTCTTATGATGACAATAAGGTGTAGTAATCACTGGCTTGGCACCCTCCTCTAACTCTATGACATACTCAAATCCCTTGTCTGGTGGTCTACCTGGAGGAATGTCACCAAAAACTATGTTGTGTTTATCCAGTATTACCTGGATATCTACATGAAAATGCTGCCCCCTATCTGAAGAAGATTTGGATTGAATGTGGCATTCGGCTACCCATGCAACCTCTCCATGCCTGATAAAGAACTCTAGCCCACCATTCTTAAAGAGCCCTAAGCACAATCTTCCTCCCATCTTCCATAAACTCCAGCTCCATCCGTTTGAAATCTTGCACATATCTCCCAAGGGACTTTAGCCATTGGATACCCAAAACTACATCAATCTCTCCAAGGCCAACTACATAAAAATCATCTGTCAATGTATAGCCCCCTAGGTGGATGATAAGCTGCGGAATCCTCCTAGTGCAACTCAAAGCAAAACCATCTACAACTCGTACACTGAACCCCTCGAAATCCTCACCCTATAATCCATGCTTCATCACAAATCCCTCATCAAGGACAGTTGTGTAGTAGCACCACTGTCAATCAAGCAGACAACCCGCTAACCCTTAAGTACTCCTTTCAGTCAAAAGGGATGGTACCTAGGGACTCCAAAAAGTGATGCAATAGTACCTAAACCAGAAAGTGATGCAATAGTACCTGAACTGGTATCTCACTCTCTCCAAGCTCTATTTGGGGTTGTACTCCTCATGTGCACCATGATCACCATCACTGTCCTGTGTATCTGAATCTGGTGAAGGATCCTCCTCCTCATCTGAAATCACCTCAATGAGATGCACCTTGCCTTTTCCTAGGCAATTATGTCCAGGCTCCCAATGATCTTTGCAATGAAAGCACAACTTCTTTCTCCTCAACTTGTTGAGAGTCTCTTGATCCATATTAGGAGGGAGGATACTCTTCCGCTGAATAGTAGAGTGCTGGAAAGGTTTGGTGCTCGTAGAAGGCTTCCTACTAGACTGGTAAGAAGCAGGAAGTGTCTCCACATCTAATGTCGTCTAAATGGCATCGTGTAATGTCTTAGGCCTAAGAGCCTTGACCAATCCCCTCAGTCTGTCATGAAGTCCTTCAATAAACAACATCACCACACGTCTCTCAGGTATCTCTGGTACCATCACTGCTATACGCTGAAATTCGTTGATGTATGTATCAATGTTCCCACTCTGTCGAAGTTGTGCTAAGTCCCTGTAGTAAAGATCCACATCCTTACGATCAAATCTCGCAATCAACCTCTCACTAAACTCCCTGTATGACCACAGAAGATCATGATTCTGTGTAACTAACCCATGGTGTCACCAATCGTATGCCACCCACTCAATATACAACGTGGAAAACTGAATCCTACACCTGCATAGGCTTAAGGGTGAGGTATGTGTTGAGCTTGTGAATCCATGCTTTGGCACTTGTCTTTCCACTACCATCAAATGTGGAAAGGGTCACCTTGTTGGTGGCTTGCTTCAACTCCCTGTTTGGTTGTGCTCTAGGCCTACCTGTCTACCTCTCATACTATCTCTCCTTTGAGCACAATACTGATGAAGGGGAAAAGCATCCCGTATCTGCTACGGGAAAACTTTCCACGCATCATGGGCTGCCATCACATTATCCTGAAAAACTGTATCCTCAAGTGGATCCTCAGCCACTGGTGGCTCATCTCTAGGTAGAAAGCTAGTCTGCATAGGTCTATCTGCAGTCCTAGTAGATCTCCTCTCCTCTATATGTGTATGTCTCCTCTCACGACAAGGGGAATCCCTCACACTACCAACCTTCATAGGTAATGTTGTTCTCCTATGACTGCTGGCTACTGATATAGACCTATCCCTCCTGTCATGTCTATCTCTTGGCCTACCTACATCCATCCTCTGCATCATCTATTGTTGTATCAGAAGAAATCATAGTCCTAAAAAGCTCACGATCTGGGTTAACCTTGCTCATCCTGGGGAGGGCTACGTGATCCATCTCTTCTGTCCATGGTTTCAGTTGTGAGACGTGCATGTCTCCTTGTATAATACCTATGGGGACCAACTTCTCTCGGATGCATCAATCAAAACCCTCCAGGTGGGAGGAACATTGCTGCTTTGATACCACTGAAAGATCCCCAATGGATCCTTGGAGCAAATATAAATTTTTCCCACTCAACACAACAACAAAATACAATGGCAAAATATAAACTTCAAAAGCTAGGGCAAACGGGATTGATTTCAGCCAAATCGACTAGGGTTTTATATGCAAACACACCCAAAATCAGCATGCAATAATTATTTTTACTCCCAAACCCTTGGAACAACCTTGGAGAATTTATGGCTAAAATTACATTTTACAACAAATGGAAAATAATTTAAATGTGAAACCTAACTGTTGCAATCTTCAAGATAGCATAACTTTCTCTGCACAACTCCGATCTAGGCAAATGACATATGCCCGAACTTGGAAAAATACAAGGAACAAGATGATGTAAACCAAATTATAAAGCAACTACCAATCATGCAAATTTGGCCCTCCTACTATTTCGGCCCACACATTTAGGGCATCAAATGAGCTCCAAAAATTATTTTCTCTATCCCTAGATGCTTGCCTATATTTTTAGGAACTCATTCATATAAGAATCAGAATTTTTAGGTGCCAAATCAACTCTGAAATCAGATCTGAAATATGACTATAAAACTGGTAAAAACCCTCTTAAAACTCCTCTAAAAATTATGAAACTGTTGTGATTTCATTCATAAAAATTAGGAGATATTAGACAATATTTTGCAGATGTAAATACCTCAAAGTTAAGGCCAACTCAGTCCCAAAACAATTCGATACAATAGAAGATGAACTGCTGTAATTTTTATTCATCAAAATCCTTCAAAACACTTCTAAAATCACTGCTGGAAATGCTCAAAAATATGATTACAACCAATGGAATTTTCTGAGTGAAAATCCCTCTCAACTCTTGGGGTTTTCATGCATAAGAGATTAAATTCCTAAGGGTTCTCGTCCTTGGAATTTATTTGCACAAGCTCAAAGCTCGCATGTAAGAGAAAATATCATATAAAAAAATCTGTAATGCCTCTACAGAGGTCAACCTCTTCTTTATATAGGAAAAAAGGACTCAAAGTGACCTTTGGACTTCTAAAACACATTTTCCCTTAGGAAGTACAATTTAATTAAGTTCTTTTATTTTATTGCACTTTCCTAAGTTGTAATTTAAAGTTAAGTCTATTAATTTATTATATGTATTTTTTATAATGTTATATTTTAATGTGATGTAGCACTTTTTTATTAATAAAGTTAAAAAGACCTAAGGAAATCACCCTTGCAGCATGTACCCTTTGGCCGTCAAGTAGATAAAATAGGCCAAAGGTCTGTGCAAATCAAAAGTTACTCGGAAATGAGGGACAGTCACACTTCACCTTAGGTTGTGTTTTTTGCATAGTACTAGTTGTTGAATATCAAGTGACTAAGCAAGTCGCATTTCCTAATGGTTAAGACTTTTTAATATTTACTCATCCACAAGATGTAAAATGAGCTTCTTCATATACACCTTGTGGTCTATTTACCTGAGTTAGAGTCTCAGTTGCTTTAACATCCATGATAAATGTTTGACATGTAAAATGTTGGATATGATTTTCAGGTCATGATTTTTAACCAAGATCCCACTACTTGAAACCCCCTTTCACCAGTCATTATGAATCCCTTCATCTAGCCATGTGTAAGGCACAAGCTCATACAACCCCTTTGATTCTATGATCACTCCTCATTTTCGAGGAGAGGAATGATGGTTAACATGAAATTTATAGTCATGTTTCATGTACAGGGAGGTATGATCCACTTGTGATAAACATTCATGAAGCTGTTCATTGAAATCACCAGGTGTGAAGTATGTGCTGTCCATTTGAAGCACTGAATTGGATAAGTTTTGGTCAATCATTTCTGGCTATATATGTATGTGGAGACATGTGGTTTTCGGATCCATCTGAGCTAAGAACGGGTCACTTTGTGTGTTTTGGAATGTAAGCCTCAATGGAGAGTAGTGGTCTTGTTTTGATAGGTTGCTGATTTTTTTCGTAGGATTTAGGATCTAATAAAAATGTTCAAAAGAATGTCTCTTAAGACTCCTCTCCATGGATTTTTGAAATGATTATCGAGCTTTTGATCCTAAGCCTCACCTACTCTCCATGGCAGGTCTGAAAGTCACTGTTATTGACTCCTAAAGTGAAGGGAAAAAGTGCTGGAAGTGAGCCTACAAATTTTACCCTAATGCAAGAATAATAAGGTCTTGAAAATGATTTTTATGGGACTCGATTTGGGTGGTTTCTAGTGCACCACAAAGAGCACATAAGGTTTGATCTTGATGAAAAGCTCATAACTTTCCCCTTTCTCCTGGGGCATAAAAGTTTCAAGAAAATAACTTGATCAATTCAGTATTGTGGGAGGAAGAAGGATAGTTCCAAAATTTGATGATACCCCTCCAGCAAGCGAATAATTCTATTATTTTTACTCATCTTCAAACTGTATTGGATAGCATAGAGATTTGTAAATAGAAATTTTATTGGTGATGTTACCCATCGAGAACCCTCATGTTCTAAAAATCCAACTGCGTAAGTTATGCGAAGGATTGAAGAGTGAATACTATGGGATAATATTATATTGTGGGATAAACCTTGGAGTGCTTTTATCTTATTGCACTGTTCCTAAGTTTTAATTTAAGTATTTAAGTCTATTAATTTAGTTATATGTATCCCTTTATAGGGGATGTTATATTTTAATTTTAGCACAATATAATGAAGTTAAAAAACCTAAGTCACTGTTGAGCTGACCCTTCGGTTGTCGGGTAAGAAAAAATAGGCCAAAGGTCTTCAATAAAAGTTACTCGGAAAGGAGGGACATTATAGTAACTACCACCATCCTGCATCGCTCTACCAAGGATGGGGAAATAAAGGAATCAGAAGAGCTTGAATCAAACAAGATAGAGGTTGAAATACCACTGATGCTATGTGTAGTCTTAATCACTGTGCCTTGATTCTCTGCCTGGCGGTTCTTGACCGCTGCATAAATCCCGTGGCTCCTAGCCATGTCACCCACTATCGGATTTGAAATGGGGCTCTTACCCTTGTTATAAGGGTTTTGTAGACACTCTTTCCAGTGATGCTCTAGTGTACCGCATCCAAAACAACTGCCTAGTCCTGCCCAATGAGTAGCAGCTCCTCTTGGTGCTCTGGGAGTTTATGCCGTAGAACCTAAAGATCCTGCTACAAATTGCTATGGGCATTGTGGACGAGCTCTGGCTGACTGGGCTCTGGGTGCTCCCTGTGTCCTGGTGGGTTCCCTAGCTAGAGGCCCCATACTACTTCGTCTTTGAGCATCATATCTCTGTGGAGGCCTGAAAGGTGGGTGAGTTTGCTGCTGCTAGCTCTGGTCTAAAATTAAGACTGTGTGGATCCATGCCTACCATGAGGGGGAGGGGTCACCCCCTTTGATCGACTGTCCTACAACTGCTGGATGCAAATCCTCACCCTGTCTCATGCTTGCTGCATCTTCCCGCTGTTCTCCTATGTAGTGTAGGCCTTCTTAATGGCCTCAGCTGAAGTCTGTGGACAATGCATACGCACTGCCCCTTCCAAGTCTAAGTTTAGGCCCCCTAATAAACATGTGAATCCTAACCTACTACATCCCCGCATGTAATCCACATACTGAAGTAGGTCCAGGAACCTACTCTCATACTCCACAACTATCATGTTAGCCTGTCCTAGATTATGGAACTCATCGATCCACTGCTGGATGAACCTCCTGGAGATGTACCTACTACAGTAATGATCCTTAAAGAGCTCCCATGTCACTGATTCATAGTCTACGTGGAGCTTCATCTCCTCTGTCCTCCACCAAAACACCAACCCCCTCTCTCAGCAAATGGAGAGCAACAAGAGCCTTCATGTTGTTAAAGCACGAACATAGCTTGAAGCATCCGCTCAAGCTAACCAACCAAGCCTTTTCTTGGAATCCTCCTGTATCACCGGAATAGTGGGGCTGATGATGCTTCAAGATATCTCAAATATGATCAGTTGTTGTTGTCTGCATGCCCCTGGGTCTCTCCTCGCAGTCGTTCCTCTGTCTAGGGATTTTGGATCTCTCTCTGTGTCTCGTGGCCCTATCTCCCTATACTAAGTCCTATCTGTCTGACTTCGCATGAGAACTCTCTGCCCTATGCTCCCCACTATAGTGTGGAAAGCCACGAACCTCCTGTGACATCTCCCTATCATGCTGACTAGGTCGTCCCCTACTGATACTCCTCATATCGTGGCATTAACCTCTTGTAAGGTCTGTAGGATATGTGGTAGTATAGCAATGACTGCCTACTTCAGGGGTGGTACATCTAACTCTACATGCAAGAACCCCTCATCTGGTTTGTGCCTCCTACACAAACCAAGACGTGAGTTAGTCCATTATTCTAGGTATGTTTTAGTTTACTAAGTTTTCTATGTTTCTAAATTTCAAATAATTTCAAGTGTTCTAGGTCTCAGTTGCACTAGGTGTTCAGTTGTGTTGCCATGTTTTTTCCAGGGTCCTAGTGTTGAATCCACAACTATGATACCACAAAGTGTGATGCCCAAAAAACACCTTGATAAACCACCAACAAATGACTAGGAAAGTACGACATTTTTTTTGAAAGATTAAGTATGATAATTAAAATTTAGATTATATTAATCCCAAGTAATTTAATGTCTGTTTAATTAAGACATCTTTCCTTAAGTTAATTACATTTATCAAATTGATTGATCCGCCCTTAACAATTTCCATTTGATTAATTAATTTATCCTTAAATTAATTATGTTTAAATTATCCACTAAGGTTAATAACGATGTAAATTAAATCATGTCTAAAATATATTTTCTAGGCTATTTTTTATAAATTTGTAACACATTAATGTTTTTTTCCCTTATTAAATATTAATTTCCACCTAGCACTTTTAACTAAATTCCTAACACCTTTTTAATAACCACATACCTCCTTAAATAATTAAATTTCCATCTGATCACTAAACATTCACAAATTTAAATTAAATTCCTTAAATTGATCAAATCCCTATTTAAACATACTTCCACAAGCACAACTAATAATTAAATCCATTTAATTAAATATCCTAAAATAAAATACTAAAATTTCCACACCTGTGAATATCTCTTATGGGCTTCATATAAATAAATTATTCAAACATTATAAGGTTC
Source organism: Taxus chinensis (assembly GCA_019776745.2). Taxonomy (NCBI): domain Eukaryota; kingdom Viridiplantae; phylum Streptophyta; class Pinopsida; order Cupressales; family Taxaceae; genus Taxus; species Taxus chinensis. Next base: position 776,727,052 of record CM034146.1, read on the forward strand.
ATTCTTACATTATTAAGGGAGGAGGAATTAAATCACATACGTATGATTGATTCAATCCTCTCCCTTAGATAGAGGTCATTTCCACAAGCCCTAAAATTTCTTATACAAACTATATTACTCATATTCTACCCTGTGTGCCTCCATCTTGCACAAGTTAAGATGACAGAAAGGAGTAAGAATGGAGGAAAGGGGTTATGGTCTGAAACTATGTTGAAGGGGATATCATAGATCCTAAAATGGGAGAATTTATCTTCCCCATTTTCATTTTTTTTCATATTTATCTTAGTTCAGTAGGGTTTAAAATGATACTTTCTTACAAGTTATAAGTTTCTTCTACCAAATTCTCTAGTTCAGGGTGTTTTTCCAGCTTTGTATAACTTTTATTTTTTGTAGAGATGCAACCTAGGTTTCATTTGGAAATTTCTATCTATCTTGAAAAGCTATGTAATGGTTCAGATCTGAAGAATATAACATTTTCTTTTTTAGTTAAAAATTTACACAAACTTGTATGCAGGGGTATAGAGATGGATATATTCACAAGTGTGTGTATATATCCATACATATACCTTTTGGCGGATCTCATTTAATATGTTATAATATTTTTCTAAGTTTAAGTTTCAAAAATCTCATTTTTGGGTCCAATCTGACCCATATTTGAAAAATATATAGTTCACAGGGTGACCGACGCCGGTGGGCTAACCAGTGTCGATTAGGCTAAGGTCTGTCGACGCCGGTTACCCTAGCTGACATCGGTCACTAAGAATCCGAGATTCTTTTTATAAAAGAGTATGTATACACACACAAGTACACACACACACACACATAAGGACACATATATACACATGAGTTTACAATACAGGTCTGATATATACATCTCTAAGTTTACAATTAAATACATCATTTATGGAGTTTTAACCAAGTATATAGGAGAAATACATTTTAAGGAAGGATATGCATATGATAGCTTCCTGATTCATATTTTCATACAGTTTTGCTGATTGAAATCAAAATACAGCTATTCACTGCAGCCGTATCATTACTTTCTTTTGCTTGGAAGAAAATACATAACTTGTATAAGAAATTGAAACATTTCCTTTGAAATATTTGGAGTAAAATCCCATCCAAGGACAATACATGATTCTTATACAGTAAAAATAGATATAATTTCTTCAACAAAGTTTGCAAGTCTGCACAAAGGTAGAAAGCCACAACATTCACAATAGAATCAACTTATTTTAATCCTTCACAACTTCATTAAGTATGAAAATTTATTTCAGTCCTTTGATAGCATAAGTTTGGTCCCTTACATAATTTTGTACTATAATTGACAGACTTTACAATAGATCAAAACATTCACTTCTCCTAGTTTATGCCTCAAAATTTAAGATAACTATATACATTACATTCTTAATAAATTTTTTTACAAATAATTAAAATCCAAGTGAAATACAATCCCTCCACCCAAAATGGTGTAGACAACATGTCAAAAATTTCCTCCAAGGGAAACCTGAAACTCCTCTAATATTGCAACTTCCCATCACATCTTTTGCGGACCAACAAAGGAGAGAGAGCTAGGCAACACTCTCCTCCCAACCAAAATATCAATGAAGGGGTGAATCTATTCCTCTTCATTGACCCCCAAGCTCCAACCAAGTAACAATGAAGAGAGTTCACAACCATGGAAACAACAAGGGCTTCCACATAAAAACATACGCACACCACAACCATTATTTGCAACATAAAAAAACACACAGAAACCTGTGATTTTCTTTACATAATATCACAAAGGCTCATTTCTCAGAAAAGCCAAAAGCAGAGAAGAAACATGGGCAACCCCCTTTTACCTCCCAAGTAGGTTGAGTGTCCACCTTGAAAGCCTCCAAAACTCCCTTATCAAGCAAAATCTCTTATTCCTCCCTCAACTCTTATGACTACCTCAAGTAATATTTTACAAAAATATAACTAATAATTTTCCCCTTATCCCTCCACAAGGTGGAAAAGTCTTCCCAAAAATCCCTCCAAAAATTTACATAACTCTTTATGCCTCCCTCATAACTCCCATTTTATTTCTCCCTACACCATCTTAAGGCAAACTACCCAACCCAAGTATTATACATACATACATTGAACAACATTTTACATTCTGTAAACATTAAAACATAGAATGCCAAAGGAATCAAGATCCTACCTTGCCATTGCAAGAATATTCAATCCAAAAGCAACAAATTCCAACCTTTCCTAAGTACAAGATACTAAATCCAAAAGAAAGATCCCAAGCTCCAAAAAAAAGCAAATAACTCAAGAAAAATTCCAACATCATCCAAAAGTCAAGTATCAACAAGTAGAACCAAGTAACCCCCACATCATCCAAAAGATGCAATGGAAAAAGGATAAATAGAAAAGGAGGGTAATCATGGAGGTGATGTAACTCCATGTAGGATGCCAACTCATCTCCCTCTAAATCCACATCACCAAGCTCACACAAAGACCAAAGTATAATTAAGAGGTAGGTTGAGGATATGAAATTGTCAATCTTGCAACACAAGCTCAAATTGCACATTTCAAAACCCATTTAGGAGATCAAGACAAAGAGAGAAATGATTTCCTCTTTTCCACCAAAATATCATGATTAGGGGATAAATATGAACCATCAAGTCATATCTATGGTTGGGGGGGGGGGGAAGAAATTAAAGAGTGTGGTACAAGTTAAACTTGTTCCACAAGCCTTCAAAATTGGGCTCAAAGCCCAAATCCGAATTTTGGGTTTAGGGTGGCACACATACCAAAGCAAGATTAAAAACAATTCAAAAAAAAGAGATGAAAGGAATAAAGACACATACCAAGGAATCTCTAACCCTCCCAATGCGACATAATCATATTTCATAAACCCTTACAATTTACTCATACTTAAGCTAAGGGTAAACAAAACATACATAATAATCATATGTCAACATTAGCTCGCACTTAACAATTTACATATCTAAATTGGGGGGTACATTTACCACATAGAAACATAAGGGTACATGGGGAGGTACATAAGGACATAAAATAAAATCAAAACATCCATATTAACATAAATAACATAACCACATACAAATAAAATAACATAACTACAAATCACCCATGGTAACATGGTGAGGTGGTCCCCCATGGAGACCTCCTAAAAGATGACAACAATGTGAAGATGACGAAACACAAAACACGATAGTTGCTAAGGTGACCATGTTGTGAGACTCGCGGCATTCCTTCATGGTTTGCTTTCTTAGTCTCTATTTGTTTGTGTGATCTTTGTTTTTCGTGCAATCACAAATTAATACCACCTTCAGCCTGATGGCCACATCAATACATCATGGAGATAAAACACATATAAAGCATCATCATATAATCATCATCAGAATATCATAAGTACATAATTATACTATAATTAAAACATTTACAATGGTTCATGATAACAATTTACATTTTATGACAATTACACAATCCATATACTGATCATCAAAATCATCTCGGAATCAATAAATCCATAATATCAATGTGAACATGGTTAGATAATGCATCAAAACATAGTCGCAATGGCTATGCATCTAAGATGTCAGTATATAAATAAGAAATGCTAAATCAACATGTGCTATAATGTCTAACAATGTCCACAAGGCATCAAAACAATCCACGATAAGAGTCAGATCATCATAATAATCGAATGTCTGCATAGTCTAAACATGTGCTATCCAAAATATTATATCCATAACCATGTCTCTAGGTAGCTAGTCTTCAAGAGTATAACAGCAACAAGTGTCAAAGAGAAGTGGAAAATTACAATTGTCCATTCATCTTTTCAAGCATAACAATTCATCCTACTGAATTTTTGATTAATTCATTAAGTTTTCCATCAAGGTTTTCTTATTAACCCATTTGTTTCTCAAGGCCTTCTCTATCTTTGTACATCATCCTTCTGCTATACCCAAATTTCTGTTCCAAATTGGTACCTTGATTTTCTAGATTTATTATGTATCCATAACTTGAATAAGAGGAAGCAAAGAGGTAATTGGATAATTGTAGGATTCTTGGGAAGGACAATGGCTCAAAATAGTTGTAGGAAAAATTAGGCAATCATAGGTTGGCTAAGCTGCACAATGAATGCTCCAAAAATGATTTTTATACCTCATTCAAACATCCATTGTGTGATCAAGGTCATTGCATGGTCACTAGATACATGTTTATGAGATATAGAACTGAGTGTTCAAGTTAAGTGAAAAGCTTCATTTTCATTTTGGAATGCTTATTTGAGAAAAATGAATAAGAATTTGTCAAATATTTATGGGTAGCTTCACAAAATCATTGATTCATTTGATGATATGGAGTGTCCATGTGTGATCCTCAGCTACTTTGGACAACCCACAATAATATATAGGATTAGATTAGTTTTCATTCAATAATGGGGGTTGCACCATTTAATGTAGAGGGGTGTAGCCCTGTGAATGTTGGTGGAGACACCTAATTTTCCCAAGTGAAATTTTTTCTCACCAACAGTTTTTGGCAGCTCTGTTGAGGAGAGATCTTCCCTGGTGCACCCAAATAGATCTCTGGAAAATACAAAAAATCAAAAAGTAAAAAAAAGAGTACTTGAATGATCAAAATTTTTTTTTCAAGCCTCTTGAGGAAGCATGGCTAAAAGAAGATATATAAGATTGAATAAGTTGAGAGGAATCATTGATCATGCTCATGTAACTTTGCAAAATCAAGAGCGAATAAGAGATAACCCTTACTACTTCTCTCAAGCTTCATCCCCATTTGATTCATCGAGAGGTACCCATGGTAACCCTATTCAAATTTCTATCAACACTCCTACAAATTCTCCTATCTTTCACCCACCTTTGGATTTTAAAGTTCCAAGTGAAGAAGAAAGAGAGGAAGAAATAGAAAAAGGAAGAGAGGAGGAAGAGATGCAAGAAGAAAGAGAGGAGGAAGAGATGGTAGAAAAAACACCTGTACCATGGGGAAGAAAAACTGGTCCATTGGCTTTGACTCCACGACTTCACGAGCTTCCAAAAGGATCAAGAAAGAATTTTCCAAAATTCTGTGGAGACGACAAGAAATGTCTCGACGATCACATTGCAACCTTTATCAAAACTTGCAGCATCCTTGGAGTGCAACACGAAGATGCTGCTGCGGGGTTGTTTGTGGAAACATTGCAAGATGTGGTAGAATACTAGTTCCACTACTTACCATCATAATCGATCTCCAATTGGGGTGATATCAAGAAAAATTTCAAAGAAAGCTTCAAGACCACCGAAGATGCTCATTCCCTCCTTACTCAACTCACTCAGATGAAGAAAGTGCCACAAGAGTCCATGAGAGACTTCATAGCCAAATTGAACAAGTTGGTCAACAAAATTCCCACCACTGCTCTCCCCACTCTAGGTAACCTGAAGATGTTCTTTATGAATGCTCAAATTCCTGAAGTTAATTTATTTCTATGGAGAGGTCAACCAAGAGATTTGACCAATACTCAAGAAATTGTTGTTGAGGCAAAAGATGACCTCTTCTTGTCAGGTAAGATCAAGAATCCTTTGGAAAAAGATAAAACCTGAAGTCCCCAAGATAGGAGAATCAATCCAACATTGTAGGAGTTGGAAAATGAGTTGATAATGCAAAAAAAGAAGATTTCTCAACGAACATCTATTTCAAACTAAAGCAGAAACCGGATTACAAGAACACCCCAAAGGATTTCCTTGGAGGATCCATTGGTCAATGCTATGTGTGAGAACTACGAAGACGAAGAAGAAAAATGTTTTGAATTTGAGGATGAAGGAGAAGGCAAATCTGCTCGGGTTAGGTTTTGTGAATGCACACTTGATGATGAGGAATCCATTGATAGTCACTTGTATCAGTGTTCACCAGATTTCAAATGGATAAAAAAGGCTCTTCTTCCACTGCCCAAGCTAAGAATTTGAATCCTCAAATGGAGACTCCAAGAAAAACAATGAAATGAGAATCACCGAAGTCTGTTTCAACAAGGTTAGTTGAGAAGAAGCATGAGACCACTCTAACCAACAATCCTTCGGCCTCTTCAAGTAAGTTTCCTTCAACTTCTCTTGAAAAAACAGTTTCTTCAAATCCTAAAAACATCCATATCAATGCTGCCATAATCCATTATGCTCTCACTGCCTCTTCATCCTTTAATTTCATTGACCATTATAAAAGAACAAATGTCCAAATATCTGAATTTGAATACTTGAAAAGTCATCCCCAACAACTTGAGAGACTCATTCAGCATATCAAAGGAAGTATCCTTGCTTCTAAAGATGCCACCATCAAATAATTACCGTGTGCATTTAAATCCATGAACTGCCTTGCCTCCACACGCTCTGCTTCTAGGAAGGTAGAACCGTTCTACATAGCCTTATTAGTTAACGGGTACAAGCTAAAAAATTGCATAATTTACTCTGGTGTCTCAGAAAACATCCTGCCTATGAAAATTGCTAAAGCTCTTGGTCTCTCCCTTTCCCCTACCTTTTGTCAATGCCTCTCCATGGAAATGAAACAAGTGCCTCTTGTTGGAAAAATCAAGGATGTTGAGGTAGCATTGGAGGATTTTCCTGATAAGAAAATCACAATGAGAATCCTTGTAGCATACATGCTTGCCACATATGACATGTTGTTGAGCCGAAGCTTTTGTCAAGATGTTGCAAGACATTATCATTGTCAATGGTAAACAAAGATGCTACTCCTCATTTGAAAAATGAAGTATGCCGTTCAAAGGCCAAATGACCTGACGGCAGGCACCCTGTGCCAAAATTCAAAATTTGGAAAAATTTTCATGACCTTCAAAGATGATCTTGAGCTTCGCTTGTTGGTGGAGGAATGTTTGAACATCACAGAGCCGGTCAAAGAGCATAATGATGAGTTGATGAAATCTGAGTTTGAAAAGGTGTACTTCTCATGGGATGATGGCATAAATGAATTTGTTCCACTAGAAGCTGATGGCAGTGATGAGAGCCTTGACTTACAAAAAATCTATCTTGAAGTAATGAGTGATGCAGATCAAGAAGGGGGGATAATGTTCAACACTTTCTTGACATGTAACTTTAATGTTTTTGATCATGTTCTCGAGGATCAACATGAGTTCATGTGTGATGAGTATGCCAATAAACTTGAAAGATTCTCTTTCTCATTAAATGAAAATGACAAGGAATGCAAGAATAAAAGCATGCCTTAACCTCTTGAACTTGAATGTACTCAAGGGGATGATGATTTCATTGTGAAAATGGATTCATTGATTCTTGGCAAACAAGAATGGTAAGATGATAACGACAACATTTCAACTCCAATGTTGTGCTTGTTCCCCCTTTCATGAGGATGAAAAAATTCAGAGAAATGAGATATTGCTTCATCCTGTGGCTGTTTTTGTTCGAAATGGAGGCATTCTCAACATCAGGGTTCATTTTAAGACACCCCTATAAAATTTTAGGTGGAAAATACCTGGCGAATATCCCCGTAACCAGTTTCAGTGAAAGGAAAATTTGACAGTATTCCAAAACAAAATTTTCCCCTGGTTTTTAATGGCTCCATCAGTGACGTGCAACAATAAGACATCAATAACCACTTCTGACATGCATCAATGGAATATCAATGGTCTAGACTGACCCACATCACTGGCACAACACTGATTCGTAATGATGCACGACGCTGGCTCCCAATGGCGCATGACACTAGCTCATAATGACACATGACACTGTCTCCTACTGACGGGTGTCACTGGCTCGTAATGACGCGCGACACTGTATCACTACCGTCTCCTACTGTCGTGCGTCACTGTCCCCTATTGATGTACGTCATTAGCGTCCTACTAACGCGTGTCAGTGGCTCCTATTGATGCACATCAGCTAGGATCCTATTGTCGCGCATCAGCTAAGACCTTTGACATGTGACACTGGCTCCTATTTGATGCGCAAAACTGTCCCCTAATGACTTGACGTCACTATCTTTTAATAAGATCCAGTGATACGCGTCAGTAGCTGACGCCAGAGGAACGTGCGTCAATAGGAGGAAGTGACATGCGTCAGTAGGGGACAGTGTTGTGCGTGTCACTAGGAGCCAGTGTCACACGTCAAAGGTCTTAGCTGATGCGCGACAATAGTCCTAGCTGACGCGCGTCAATAGGAGCCAATGATGCGCATCAGTAGGAGCAAATGACGTACGTCAATACGGGCCAGTGATGCCCTATTTAGCTTATAAATACCCTTCTGCCACTCATTTTCTCATTTTCATTTTCCCATTCTTGAATTTTTACAGGTCTAAATCATTTTCAAAGACGCAAGTACAACTATAATGTCGACTTCACATGCTTCCCAATTGCAAGTTCAGCAAGAAAATCAAGAGAATCCAACTCAATTGATTTCCAAGATCAACTACAGGAATCCTTTATGCCCTCACATCCATACGGCTTTAAAGATGTCTTCAGCATATCAAGATTTGATGGAAGAGTGTGAATTTACAGGGCTCGTTAATATGCCCCATTTCAAAACAGATCCAGATATTTTGAATTACCTTCTGTCATCCTACAATTTAGAGGATGGTATTTTTTATGTGACTCTGAACGATGGCCAAATGTTCCAATTCACTATTGAAGCAAATGACATCCATCGGTTTATGGGCCTTCCGTTTAGAAATTTACCAATTGTTACAACCAAGGCAACACTCCTGGAAGAAGACAAGAAATTTCTTCGAATCAACGTTTGGTTTCCATGTTGATTGTAAGTATAATTCGTTTTAATTCATATTTTTTATTCTGTTTTTTATTCTGATACAATTTGCTGTTATAAATTTATAGTAATTTTCACTGTTTCACATTTGCAACCCATGTCAATAAATCCAGGCATGGTGTAGATACACAATCAATTACACACCACTTTCTTGCTGCACTTATTTCATTTTTTCAATCCAGAATTATTTTGCAGGGTCGCCAAACAGATATACCAAATTGGGCCATTGCATACATTTGTGCCACTATCACAAAACAAAAATTCGATTGGTGCACATATCTATCCAAAAAAATAAGAACTGACATAACAAATTCAAAACTCTCAGATAAACCTTTCATTTATTCAACAAACTATCTCCTCGGCTTCTACTATGAGGCAATTTTAAATTTAAAAGATAAACAAATTCCTACTTGCTCTGATGAGGCTTTGATGAAATTCTCAATTCCATTTGAAGAACAACAGGTATAAACTATTTAGTTTGTAATTGTATTTCAATTTTCGACATTACAGTGCATAGTTATTAAAACTTAAATTTTAATGTTTTGCAGAGAAGATATCTTGAAGCCCTTCCCCGAAAAAAGGCGTTATCGAGAGGAAGAGGCCAACAACACGTGGAGGCTTCGGGGGACTCCCAATCTGAAATGGAAGCTCACTCCTCTCCAAACCTTCAATAGTTTGAACTCGTTAAACGCCAGAGAAGTAATACATTCTCATATATTATTTACAAATTCCAAAGTTGCATATTTATTTTTCAATTTAAATTTTAACCAAATGAATTGACAACATTTAATATTGATGAATTGCAGGGACTTTGGAACCTTCTTCCCCAACTCACTCCATACAGTCGCATGCATTCATATCTTCTGAACAGCCACTGAGTACAACTCCTACAAGGCCACCCGTAGCACCGAGAAAAACAACCCCTCGACAACAAGGTACAACTTTTCTATAGTACGTTTAATTTCGTAGTTTTGACTTTATGAATTGTTTTAATATTTTTCAATTTTTTCTTGTACTTTTCAGCACATGTCAATCATGATCAAACCACGGCACCGACACCCACTCAACCATTAATTTTTAAAATTCCAACCAGAGGAACAGTGAAAAAGAACATTGGTAAACGCATGCCTTTTGCTCCGGCCCCTAGTGGGACACTAAACCTTGCCTCCTCGTTTCGAATTCCAACTCTCTCACTTGGTGGCTTGCCCAGTGCAACGGGCATATCTGTTTTGAACAATATAAATTTAGATGAAGATTATTTGGGCATTGATAGCAATGACCCAACTGGTTTTTTCGATACCCGCGAGATGATTCAAGGCCAGCAGGTATACTTCAAATTTCAATTTTAATATGCTTTACAATTTTGAATTACATTCTGATTTAAATTTATTTATCTAAATCTTGATTAATTTTTTCAAAAACAGGATCAGCCCACCCAAAGGCAGAAACAAGGAGCAGTTGATCTTGGTGAAAGCCCCCATACTTCTCCAGCAAGATCGTCTGCATCAGATTCAGATAGTGAACAGTTGCCACGTTTTCCTTTGGAGAACTTAATTGGTTATGATTGTCAATCCCATGTCAGTGAGTTTATTATTCCTCATATCCAACAGCTTATAGAATGGGAGAGAAGGGCTAAATTTCTTATCAATGAGATTATTAGTCGTTATGAAAATTATTGGCAACGGGATAGTTTATACGCTGCAGTCCAGAATCAACCTGCGAAGATGGATTCCTTACTTACCCAAGTAAGAAGTGGGACTGTCACGTTTAACAACAACTATAAAGACGACATTTTAGATAAGGCATTAAACAAATTGGAAAATATTAGTGCCGAGGCCCAGGCATATTTTAACAAATGGTCCAAGGACAAGGATTTGGTAGCAATCGCAAATGCCGAAAGAGATAGAGCGGTTGTAAGTACTATTACATTCAAACAATCATTCTTGTTAATTTGAAATTTTCATTTTTTAGTAATATTTTGAATTGACATTACTCTTTTTGTGCAGTTGAAATATGAAAATTTGAAGAGTCAGGCGAAGGTTTTGCAAGTTCACTTGGAAACAACAAAGAACAGCTTATCCGCAGCAAAAAATTTGAAGCAAAATATTGTTTTGGTTAACAAACAAAACAATACACTAAAGCGGATAATTAAAGAGCATGGTCTCGACCCTGACATATTATTCAAAGCCAAAGCAGCAGCTGATCCAAATTTGCTGTCGCATGGAGATGCAACAAATCAAGAAGAAAGAATTTTAAAAAATCTGGACAGTGCTGCAGAAGATCTTATAAGTTCAGGGGTTATTTCTGGTGTTGGGGAAAGAGGTACAGCCACAGTGGAAGAAGCCGTTGGGGAAGAGAGCAGAGTAGAATTGTATAAAGAAAAAGAGGGTTTTGAAAATTAGAAACTTTTATTATTGAGGAAACTTTAAATATTGAATTTGAAAACTTCTACTATTGAGTATGTACTATGGTATTTGAATTTAATTATATGGATTTATATAAAGTCTTTAATTTTAATTGCATTAGATGGTGATTATCATGAATTATATGTATGTTTCTTGTTTACTTGCATTGTCATGAATTGTATGTGGACGTAGATGATGAATGATGATAATTGATAATTAATGATAGATGATGATGAAAGACGATGATCAATTTAATGTGTATAATGTAAAATGTAGTGCCTAAATATCTTGTGGGACTTTAATTATCTTGAAAATTATGTTTTTGGGAAAAAATAGCAACTAAGATTTGAAACAGATCTTTAGGATTTCTCCTTAATAGACTTATGGTGTAGGAAAATTCTATTTTAAAGAGATTCACCTCTATATAAGTGCATAATCTCTCATTAGAGAGGTTGTTTGACATCCAAAATAGTCAAGACCATTTGTCAGAAAATAACGTTTTGCTGGAAACAATCATTGATGTGGAGGCTAGATTAGCCAATTATGAAATAGTTAAATTCCAGGCCATAAGAATTAGAGCTTGGGAAATAATCAAGACCATGGTTTAAAAGATATGGTTTTGTTATCATGGATATTGTTTTGTGTAGAGTAGATTGACAAGTTGCTGTAAATATTCAAGGTTATGGAGGCTAGATTAACCAAAGTTGGAATAACCATGTGATTAAAAGATAGGTCAAGCTCGATATAGAACTTTGAAGTTTAATGTAAAACATATAAGGTTTTTATCATGAAGATTAGTCTGTATAGATCAAGTTCATAGGTTGAAGAATCCTATCATTTTTTTATATTTGATAAGGGTGAAGAATAATTGTGGATTAGAACTGGGAGGCTATAAGTTGGAATAATTTTGAGTGTGTAAGAAAATATTGAAGGTTGTAAACTAGATCATAGTAAACTATGTGTGTAAGTATTTATGTAGAGCCTTGAAGAAGGCACACTACATTTGCAGGATAGTTTGAAGTTAATAGAATTATCAATGTTCTAGTCAGTTTTATTACTAGAAAGGATTTTTATTAGATAAAGACTCTGTCAAGTTCCCTTGCGCATTTCATTCTTCCATTTAGATCTAATTTTTTTCTTTGGTTTAGTTTATTACATTCATGATTTCTAAAAATCCCAATATGTAGTATCAAATTAATGCTTTCTCGGTGAACAAATTCAGCATTTTGATTTAAATAGTTGTGATTAGTGTAGATTTGGGTGGTAGACTATAGGATATGGAAGATAGCATTAGAATTGAGTTTGAATAACTTCGTGTTAGAGGATGATCATTATAAGTCTAAAAATAGATCTATTTCTTCATGGAGAAATCTGAAGAAGTGATGGATCTATGACAAAGCAGGGAATTTTAGGAAGAGTGTCAGGACTTATATTTATAATAGTATAATGTATTGTTTAATAGTTTATCCCGCAGTTAAAAAAATATATCAAAGGATTTTGCACATATAAAAAATAAATTAAATATAATTCTAAGAAATCAAGAAAGAATCATCACTGGTAAGAAATTAAACATAATTGCAAATATGATAGGGTTTAGCTTACCTCTTGCGTATTAGATTGCTGTGAAATCATCAAGGGTAACGTGCTAGATCTTTGTTTTACCTGACATTGTAGATAGAGGGGTGAGTTGCCTGACATTGTCAGTCCTGAGAAGTGCCAGCAACATCTTTAAATATATAGACCAACAATATCTTTAAATAAATGATAACAAGAGCTGAAAAAATGTAAAGTAACAAACAATAAGATTATGTTGAAGAAGATACCTATTTAAAATTGAAATCATCCCCGGTAATGTGCTAGATCTTTGTCTTAAAAAAATTCAACATAAAAAATGGATTAGTAGATAGATGGGTGAGTTGCCTGACATTGTCAGTCCCGAGAAGTAACAGCTTCCTCGGACGGATGTCAACCCACGTTTTCAAAAAATAAAAGATTGTATTTAACTAAATGTAAATACATAGACCTGTAACATCTTTAATGATAACTAGAGCTGAAAAAAATGAATAGTAACAAACAATAAGATTAAGGGGAAAAAGATACCTCCTTAAAGTTGAAATCATCACTGCCACTGGTAATGAGCTATATCTGTGTTTCAAAAAAACCCAACACGAGAAATGGATTAGTAGATAGATGGGTGAATTGCCTGACATTTTTAGTATATAGACCTGTAACATCTTTAATGAAAACCAGAGCTGAAAAAATGAATAGTAACAAACAATAAGATTAAGGGGAAAAAGATACCTGCTTAAAGTTGAAATCATCACTGCCACTGGTAATGAGCTAGATCTGTGTTTTAAAAAAACCCAACACGAGAAATGGATTAGTAGATAGATGGGTGAATTGCCTGACATTTTTAGTATATAGACCTGTAACATCTTTAGGAAAACCCATGGTTAACCAAAACATGAAATGTGTATAGGAGTGTCTTTTAGTGCTTCATGCCAAATTTAATCAGATTTTGAAATGAGTATTTAAACTTATTCAAGTTTTTATAAAACTGGATCGCTTAGAAATGCAAACTAAACAACCTGTCTTCTTAGCATCCAAGAAAAAATACAGTGCCTTCTTCAGATAAATCATAGAAGTTATTTTTGTATAGGATTCACATCTTGAGATATTGTAAAATGTTTTGGGGAAAATGGATCAGTATCAAAATATGTTGTATAGGATTCACATCTTGAGATTCTCTCTTCAGGACTGCTTCTTGGAGTGGTTGAATTAAAATATGTTTCTCTTTTTTTTTCAAATTTTTAAGGTGGTGCATATGATCATAGCTCAATAAGGTTGTTTACATATCATATTAGTTACAAGAATGAACTTGAAATCTTTGATCCTTTAGTAGATTCATCTCATCCTATGTAAGGATATTCAGGCACAAGTATGAGGTTTGAAAGATACAATAAGGGTAAAGTGATCAAAATTGTTGTGTGTAACGGAAAGTTGTTTTTACTTTCTTCTAATTATCATTGTTGAGCTGATGAAATACTTGGTTGACCCTTGCAATGAGTATCAAAGTATAAAATTCCTGCTACCACCTTGTTTTGTTTTCCTTTGCTGAAGATACAATGTTCAAGTGTATGTTTGAAGACAATTTTCTTGAAGCTCCCCCATTTCTATGCCTTGAATTGATTAATCATGATCTTCTTGAAGTACAATTGATAAAATGAAGTGTCTCAAATATTGAAAATTTTTTTACAGCTCAACATAAAGTTCTCTGTGCAAGGTTGGATCATCTTAAAAAGGTAACATTGTGTAAATTTTGTCAAGAGTGCCTTACTGGTACCTCATCTCAAACTCAGTCTTAGCATATATCATGAAGTTTCTTTTTGAACTTATCAAACAAGACCCTATCATCATCAAGTACACACCAAACACTGTTTGTTTCTTTGGTCTGGGGATAAATTTGAAGGCTTCATCTCAATTGGCTGCATTGCAAACATGAAGGGAATTTCCTCTAGTGCAAAAGAGGTGAAAACTTTGAATTCCATTAAATTTTGGATAAGAAATCAATTATTTGGTAGTCTCAGGCTTTCTCTGTGCATAAAGAGATCCATCTAGTCACTCATCACTCCTGACGCGCGTCAATGGAACGTCAATGGTCTTGACCGACGCACGTCACTGGCTGCTATTGACGCGCGTCACTGGCACCTATTGACGTGCGTCACTGGCTCTTTTTGACGCGCGTCACTGGCTCCTTTTTGACGCGCGTCGCTGACTCCTATTGACACGCGTCACTGGATTCTATTGACGCGCGTCACTGGCTCCTATTGACGCGCGTCGCTGACTCCTATTGTCGTCCGCGTCACTGGATCTTATTGACGCGCGTCGCTTGCTCTTATTGACGCGCGTCGCTGGATCCTATTGACGCGCGTCAGCTAGGACTATTGTCGCGCGTTAGCTAAGACCTTTGACGCGCGTCAATTGAAGCCATTGACGCCTGATTTAGCCTATAAATACCCTTCAACCGGTCATTTTCTCGTTTTCACCTTCCAGCTCTTGAATTTTTACAGGTCTCAATGCTTCCCAACTGCAAGTTCAGTAACAAAAATCAAGAGAATCCAATTCAATCGATTTCCAAGATCAACTACAGGAATCCCTTATGCCCTCACATCCATACTGTTTTAAAGATGTCTTCAGAATATAAAGATTTAATGGATGCGTGTGAATTTACAGGGCTCGTTAATATGCCCCATTTCGAAACAGATCCAGATATTTTGAATTACCTTCTGTCATCCTACAATTCAGAGGACGGCATTTTTTATGTGACTCTGAACGATGGCCGAATTTTCCAATTCAGTATCGAAGCAAATGACATCCATCGGTTTACGGGCCTTCCGTTCAAAAATTTACCAATTGTTACAACCAAGGCAACACTCGTGGAAGAAAAGAATTTTCTCGAATCAACGTTCGGTTTCCATGTTGATTGTAAGTATAATTCGTTTTAATTCATATTTGTTATTCTGTTTTTTATTCTGATACAATTTGCTGTTATAAATTTATAGTAATTTTCACTGTTTCGCATTTGCAGCCCATGTCAATAAATAAAGGCGTGGTGTCTAAGATGTAGCATTTCTGAGTACATGTAATTTTTGCAATGCTAGGGTCTAAGATGAGCTTTGTAACTTTGTTTGACCTGATGAGTGCAGTGGAAAAGTTTAAACAAAAAAAAGATCTTAAGAAAACTGATGGAACCAAGAAGGGGAAATTAATTGATGTTCCCAAACTTGATGATGCAAATCAAGCAGGGGGGAAGAATTCTGATCAATGTACTTTAATATTAACGGAGGGTGACTCAGCCAAGGCTCTTGCTGTAAGTGTTTGTGCCTTGAATCAGGGAAATGTGAATACTGAATTTAGTAGTATTGTGACATGTTTCGACATCACTTTCCAATTTAATTTTTTGTTATTTTAGTTATCTTTATCCTATCAGGTGGCAGGAATATCTATTGTTGGTCAATATTATTATGGCGTGTTTCCTCTCAGAGGTAAGCTGCTCAATGTCAGGGAAGCTACCACTCACCAACAAATGGAGAATAAAGAGATAGTAAATATAAAAAAAATCCTTGGTCTACAGGAAGATAAAATATATGACAGCATTAAATCTTTAAGATATGGCCATCTGATGATAATGACAGACCAGGTACATGATCTTTGTCTAGCGCTGTTTAGTTTCTGCTTAATTCTGACACATCCTTTCTAGTGAGATCCTTTTTGACTTGTCCTTTGTCTCTTAAAGGACCATGATGGTTCCCACATCAAAGGATTGCTGATCAATTTCATACACCATACCTGGCCATCACTGCTTAAAATTCCTTCATTTGTTGTGGAATTTATCACTCCTATTGTCAGGGTAAATGTTCCCCCTGTATATTTGGTTGAGTGTATTGAGACTCTTTATATTTGTTTTTAAGCCTCCAGATGTTATGTATCTCCATGTCTAATTTTGGCACATGTTGATGTAGGCAACTCACAAAAATGGAAATGTGTTATCTTTTTACACAATTCCTGAGTATGAAGCTTGGAGAGAATCATTGAGTGGATCGATAACTGGCTGGACCATATAGTACTACAAAGTAATGCTAGTTTGTTTTCTCTTTATATGTTTTCAAGTTCTGGTTTTGTTCACTTGCTGATTAGGTATCACTTGTTGCTTGGACCATACAGGGTTTTGGCACAAGTACTTCTAAAGAGGGCAAGGAGTATTTCATAGATCTGGACAAGCACAAAAAATATTTTGTGTGGGTTGATGAGAAAGATGGAGATGCTTCCTCATATCAATCAGCTTATAGAATGGGACAGAAGGGCTAAGGTTCTTATCAATGAGATTATTAGTCGTTATGAAAATTATTGGCAACGGGATAGTTTATACGCTGCAGCTGATCCAAATTTGCTGTCGCATGGAGATTTCTGGTGTTGGGGAAAGAGGTACAGCCACAGTGGAAGAAGCCGTTGGGGAAGAGTGCAGAGGAGTAGAATTGGATAAAGAAAGAGAGGGTTTTGAAAACTAGAAACTTTTATTATTGAGGAAACTTTAAATATTGAATTTGAAAACTTCTACTATTGAGTATGTACTATGGTATTTGAATTTAATTATATGGATTTATATACAATCTTTAATTTTAATTGCATTAGATGGTGATTATCATGAATTATATGTATGTTTCTTGTTTACTTGCATTGTCATGAATTGTATGTGGACGTAGATGATGAATGATGATAATTGATAATTAATGATAGATGATGATGAAAGACGATGATCAATTTAATGTGGACGTAGATTTATCATCAAGCACAGTAATTCTTCTTCTCTAGACTTTTGAACTTGTTTTAAGATAATTATTCTCTATACTTGTAACGATATGATCATAATGTCATTAGAATGGATATAGATGATAAATAAATGGAATGTGTTATAATGGATATAGATGACATTAATGATTAGAATGGATATAGATGACATTAGAACGAATAGAATTGTAATGATATGATTATGAATTATTTTAAAAAATGAAATTGTTTTAATAAATTTAAAATTAGATAAATAATTGTGTTAATAATAATTGTAGTGTCAGGACTCAGGATATGATAATGATATGGTGATGATATGATATATATGGATGATGAGGAATTTTATGTGGACTTATATTTAAAATCGTATAATGTATTGTTTATGTGAATTTTATGAGGAATTTTATGTGGACTTATATTTAAAAATAAATTAAATATAATTCTGAGAAATCAAGAAAGAATCATCACTGGTAAGAAATTAAACATAATTGCAAATATGCTAGGGTTTAGCTTACCTCTTGCGTATTAGATTGCTGTGAAATCATCAAGGGTAACGTGCTAGATCTTTGTTTTACATGACATTGTAGATAGAGGGGTGAGTTGCCTGACATTGTCAGTCCTGAGAAGTGCCAGCAACATCTTTAAATATATAGACCAACAATATCTTTAAATAAATGTAAATATATAGAATTAGACCTGTAACGTCTTTAATGATAACAAGAGCTGAAAAAATGTAAAGTAACAAACAATAAGATTATGTTGAAGAAGATACCTATTTAAAATTGAAATCATCACCGGTAATGTGCTAGATCTTTGTCTTAAAAAAATTCAACACAAAAAATGGATTAGTAGATAGATGGGTGAGTTGCCTGACATTGTCAGTCCCGAGAAGTAACAGCTTCCTCAGACGGATGTCAACCCACGTTTTCAAAAAATAAAAAGATTGTATTTAACTAAATGTAAATACATACACCTGTAACATCTTTAATGATAACCAGAGCTGAAAAAAATGAATAGTAACAAACAATAAGATTAAGGGGAAAAAGATACCTCCTTAAAGTTGAAATCATCATTGCCACTGGTAATGAGCTAGATCTGTGTTTTAAAAAAACCCAACACGAGAAATGTATTAGTAGATAGATGGGTGAATTGCCTGACATTTTTAGTATATAGACCTGTAACATCTTTAATGATAAAGATAAAAGATAGATAAAGAAGATACCTATTTAAAGTTGAAACAATCCATTATCAATAGCTTCATCAAAGTCGATGTTGTCTTCTGTAGAATGTGACGAAGAGCCAATTACACTCTCAAGGTTGGGAATATTTGTACTTGTAGCTGTATTATTCACACCTCTTCTTTCGCAAAGGGAATTCCAGTGCGCAATTGCTCTGTCGAACGGAAAGGTTTCGATGGAGTATCGAGAAACATAACACCTCATGCAACTTTCCAGATTTTTATCCAACCTGTTTCTCAGTTTTGATTTTATAAATGACAATGCACTGAAAACCCTTTCATCCTCCACAGACCCCAAAATCATTGTTTGGCATAACTCATATAATCTGAAATATTCACTGATATCTTCTTGTAAGATAGAACTTTGATAGATTCCTCGCCACAGCCTTGTAATAGCACCACTTTCAGAAGGTTGATCTAAATTCTTATATTGGTTCCTCATTGTTGTTGCAAAATTTGTTGACTGAAACTTTAATAAATCGGCATTCAGTATACCTTTGATTTCCATACCCTTGAGCTCTGACGTCTTTGTAAATTGTTCCATTATTGTACCCATTGATTTATGGAAATGCTTACTGACAAAGTCTGCACGGCCACCTTCAGTATTCCAAAAATTAGGATTCATCACACCCATGGCTTCCAGAATTTTATCTTTACAGAAACGTTCCCTAATTTCTGATGACAAGGTTTCTGAAATTTTTTTAAGCTTTATTCTTGTTTCAACTATAACAGACTCAAACAAATTACGTGTCACGGGAACATCTTCTCGTTCCGATCCTGTAATATCTTGACGTTTTTGCAAAATGTGCATTGGTATTTCCCTCCCATTAACAGTGATGCATAGGTGATCGTGGATATTAAATCTCAAAAAGGTGTTAGGATTTTTAAGATCTAATAAATCTTTCCAATTTTCAAAAACAGGTGCATCAAAACTATCCTGGGAACAGTACAATATATCAAGACTTTGACATACCATTTTCCTCATCCGTATAAAATCCACAATATAGATTAATCTGCCCTGTGCATGCTTCATCAGTGTATTGATCTCCTTTAACATTGGAAGAATACCAACCAATGTAAGCAATGTCTCCAAATCAGTTAAACGGAACAACAAGTCCCTTGCCCTATCAACTTCATGACGGTATTTGTGCATGAAACCAACCAATGAAGGATACTCCTCACGAACTCTGCATGCAGGTTCATACAAAGAGATCCATCTAGTCTCCACATCCTTCAGAAGTTTTTTGCCATCTGTAATTCCAATTGCAAATTTTTGGAACTCGAGAAAACGCTTTGGGCTGCTTGACATATAGGCATGAAGTTCTCTTATAAGGTCTTCTAATTTAGCAACATTTTCGTGGTTGCTTACCATTTTATACGCTAAATTCATTCTGTGAGCCATACAGTGAATTGGTAGCATATATGGGGCCACTGTTGTTTGTAATCTAACACAGAGCCCTGTTCGGTGACCCTGCATGACAGATGCACCATCTGCTCCAACGCATACCAACTTCGTAGCAATTTCATAATCAGTCATACCAGCAACATCTTTCAAATGAGAAACAACTATTTTATATAGGTTTTCGGCATTGCAGTTTTCAACCATTTTCATAACACCCAACAGATGAGGTGTCCTTATATGATTTTCTAAAGTATAGATGTGGATACATACCCATGCGGTGTTGTCGACTGCTGTCACTTCATCAATTGAAAGAGAGATAAAGTTTGCTTTTTTTACATTCTCTTTCAAATCTTCCTTCTCTATCATCGAGAGGCATTTTGCCATTTCCCATCCACTACTTTCAGACCAATGAGACTGAGGTACATTCAGCATTCCATTAAATTGATACAAAACTTTGAAATCGAGGAAATCCGAAATCACTCTTCCTTTTTTTAGTATTTGAAAAAGAGTAGAGAATTGTATGAATTTTGCATGTAGATTTGTTTCTTTCATCTTACCAATATGCGATGTGATCGTTCCTCCCTTTTCCAACAGATGTCTGTGTTTTTTCTGCTCTGCCTCATATTCCGCTGCGTATCTAACATGCATGCATTCTTTTTCAGTTTTCCACCTATGTGTTTTGATTTTCTGGCCATCCGCCCCCGTTACAGTTAAATATTGTTTTCCACAATGTTTTTCTATAGTGTCCAGCTTCAGTTGCATTTTTTGTTGCTTTCCCAATTTCCACGTACATATTTTACATGTACATTCAGATGGGATTTCTTCAGAATTAGATGATTGTACAGGTTCAATAAATGGAAATTTAGCTGCCCAATCAAACTTGTATGTCCTGCCAATGGTCCACATATTCTTGTTCGTTTTCAATGCTTTACTTTTTTGAGTAGAATTTTGAGCAATATCACAATCACCAGGTTTCCTCTTTCTTGGACCGGAGTTTGATTTTGATTTCTGTCTTCCATTTTGCTGAGTGTTTGTATCTGTGATATCTAGCTGCACTTCTGGTTGCACCCCAACAGGAACAATATCTTCAAGATCTGGCATATTATCGTAGGTTTCATTTGTTTGACTTTGATACTGTGCAGAATGCATGTCCACCTCAATAATACCTTCCACACAGTCAGTATTCTGATTCTTTGTGGTGGCATCTATATGATTGGTATTTACAATATCTGTATCCGCAGAGTTTCCAAAATACTTGAAGAGTGATTTCTGAGATTTCTTACTTACTTTTAGGTTATTCGTATTCTTTGAGCTGGCACCTTCCATTATTCTGAAAAGAGTCCTGCGTCAGCAAAAAAACCGAGTAGCGACTCTGTCCAGTGTCTGAGGTCTTGTCGCGCATCCTCTGTCTGAGGTCTTTGTCACGTGTCAACTCTGCACTTGTCGCGCGTCAACAACCCATTTCCTGTCGCGTGTCCACTGTCTGAATATACTGTCGCTATCAACACTGCCCTTGTCGCGCGTCAACACTGTCGCACGTCAACACTTCCTCTGTCACGCGTCAACACTTCCTCTGTCGCGCGTCAACACTGCCTCAAGTCGCGCGTCAACACTTCCTCTGTCGCGCGTCAGTACGGCTGTTGTCGCATGTCAACAGTGCCCTTGTCACGCGTCAACACTGCATTTGTCGCGCGTCAACAATCACAGGCTAACAGTAATCTGAATCTCTGGTGCTTAAGGGTATGCGAGTTCAAATTTCACAGTATTGGTAATTTGTTAAGCTACTTGAGGTATACTACCCGGCGAATCAGCTAGGTTTTTATAGGAGATGTTTTCAAATGAAGGCGAAGCCGACCCCCCAGAAAAAATATACTATATATTTTAGGCGAACAGGGCACCGACCCACTCCGAATAATTCACCTTTTCAAATTTTCATAAAATGAAATTTTTGCCATATTACGAATATTGAAACAAGAAGCCAGGAAGAATATGTCAAAGCAGTAGAGGTGAGATAATGGACAAATTGACCATCAATTTCACTAGAAATCATGTTAGATTCCTCAAGAAGCTAAGGAGAGGTTTATACTTCAGTGATCCTGTCAATGGATTTGCGGAAGAAAGACATCCGAAGATACCCGTTTAAGGGTAAGCCCTCGGTAAAAATTTGTGCTTCAATGAAAGTGGGTTGTTCCACATGTGTACATAGGTGATTTAGGTTGTTTACATTTTTTTGTTGCATGTTTATCTTGTGTTGTGTATTCCCTTTCTTGTCTCGTGTGTTTGGTCCTTGTCGCATGTGTGTGTCCAATAAAACAAGTTGTGTAGTATATCTTTCTAGTGACTTGGTGAAGCCCATTGGATAAGGCAATGGTCCACAAAATACATTGATATTATGGGATTCCTACATATTATGTCCTTTCTGTGCTCAATCCACAACATGTCCCCAAGCTAGAGTCATCTTTTGTCATGTAAATGTGCAACATGAAAATTTCATATTTTTGAGCATGACAATAGACTCCAGTGTAAAATATTGTGTGTAAAACCTCTCGAGGACTTACCCCAGGCCAGCTTGTCTCATGTGTCAGGCCTATCCCCATCCATTTAGTATCCATTTCTATGGTTCTACCCCTTTCCCATGTGTTGAAGAAATGAAAACAAGTTCACAAGTTCCATTTGAGGCAGTGTCTTTCAAGATTGATCTTTCGACAGGCTTAGGAAGGGCTATTTCTGGCCTTTCTAAGGCTGGTGCATATTCCTCGGAGTGGATTGGGTATCCTATATTCATTAAGGAGGTTTTTTCATGAGCCAAGATTATTTTTCAATTTATTTAGGAAGATTTTGGAAAGATCTGGAGGTTTAGGAGCAAGTTCAGAAAAAGCAGGTTTTTGAGGCCGAACAAGCTTGCATTGCGAAAAAGTGCCTAAGCTTTGTAAGATGATTCCATGAGCTCTGGAATGAGTTGAAGGTCAAACAAAGTATCAATGGAAATATAATTCAATTCCCTACATGGTTTTAATCTCTTATTTTTCACATCACCCATGTATTTCTTTCCATAACTCATTCTTCACAGGCACAATTAGTGGTCCTGATAAAAAAATCCAATTTTTTAGAAGGTTGCAAGCTGAATCAAACCTTGATACCCATCACATCCTTCTCCATGTGATATTTATAGTCAAAATCATCTAAATAAGTGCCTAAAAATTCATCAGGGAGCTTTGGTAATGTCATTTTCAATCTCCTCTCCAAGGTATGAGCTCCATACTTAGCTAAATATTTTAGTGACATGTGTCACCATGAGTCTAATGTGCAATTTTAGTGTCCCTCTATTCCTTTCCAAGGGGACAAGGGGGTCAGAAAAATTTCCCCCCCCCTGCCCCCCACCTTAAGCCTGATGGACCCATCATATGACCCCAGAGGCCTCTGATAAGCACATATTGTCAAATTTTTAGCTCTCACTCCAACTCATGCACACATGTTTGACACTTGTCATCAGCAGGCTAATTCACACTTTTGGTGTCCCTTTGTCCCTTTCCAAGGGGACAAGGGGGACAAGAAAATATGCCCTTCCTCTTGCTTCCACATGGTTTTTCATATGACCCAGTCTCAACCCCCGTGAGGAGAAGGGAGTTAAAACAGGTACCTGATCTTCGACGGATGATTTCGGGAGCTCCGTAAGGATTTAGGAGGAAAAAAAGAACTCATTGGAAAGCTAAGAGGATCCTCTACAAGATGGAACATTCAATTTTTTTACAAGCCCTTGGTGCTTCTTAGGGGAGCTCATTTTTGGCAGGAACACTTTGTGTTTTCAAGGAAGAAGGTCATTTTTGAAGGGTTTCGTACAGAACCAGACATTAAGACACATCTCATTACTCTCCAAATGATTTTTATAGTCAAAATCATATAAATCATCATCCAAAAAGACCTCCAAGAGCTTCAACAACTTCATTTTCAAGCTCTCTCTCAAGAACACTCTCGCAATTAGAAAAAGTTTCAAGTGCCACTTGTCACCATAACGCTAATGCGCACTTTTGGTGTCCCTTTGTCCCTTTCCAAGGGGATATGGGGGACACAAAATTACACCCCCACCTTATACCTCATCGACACCACATGACCCTGGGAGGCTCTAATAAGTAGTTTTTGCCAATTTTTAAGCCCCCTCTCCAAGCCATACATGCCCGCCACTTGTCGCCATGGGGCTAAGGTGCACTTTTGGTGTCCCTTTGTCCCTTTCCAAGGGGAAAAGGGTGAAAAAATCTTTTCCCCCCCACCTTCCTCTCTCTCCCCCATGCCTATAAAACCAAACACTTAGTTATTTTCTTCATTCCCCCCCACATTACTCTATTTCTATCTCGAACTCTGGTGAAATGTTTCCAGATTCCTTCCTTTTCATTTTTCCACTCGAATTAATTCCTCCATGATCACGACAAGGATAAAATTTCATAAAAAGTGAAAATTTTAAAGAATTTTAGGTCATTTTTGCTAAATTGACTTCATAGCTTGTGAGCGAAAAATCTTCATATCTTGCAAACCGGTGCATGGATTGATGTGGTGCTTTTTGTGTTGTTTATCATTTCCAAGTGCCCTCACAACCCAAGTGATAACACTGACATGAATTTTCTAAATTTTTTACAGTGAAAAAACCCTGAGTTCATTCCTTCATTTTGTAAAAATTTATTTCCCGTTGTTTTGGAGATTGGATCAAGCTAAAAATTTGTATGTGAGATAAAGAGAACAAACCCATATCAAAAAATTTGGTTCCATAAAAATATGAGGTTGGGAAAGCTACTTTCATAAAATATTAAGTCTCGACATGAGCACTTATTATAAATAGAAAATTCTCACAAAGGGCAAAAATTCCTCAAAGGCAATTTGCATGAGGAACATCCAAGACAACAAGGGTGATCGAAAGTGAAGAAAGTGAAAAATGGCATTTTATAAAAATAGCAAATCCTCATTCTGAGTGCTAGAAGTTGTAGTTGTTTATATCTCCATTTACCTCTTTTCTTTGCAACATCTTCACATGGGGATCCTGAGACATCATTGTGGTGATAGTAGGGTAAGTGATCAAAGAAGGACATTGTAAGGTGCATTGGTTACAAATAAGAAACATTGCGCATTCCAAAGAAGATATTCAAAAAATTTTGAGGGCTTCAAAGATCATCGTCGTCGAAAGCATCCACCCTCCCCAGGAAAGCAAGTTGAGTGAACTCGGTGAATTGTTTGAAGTAAGCCAAACCAGTTGAATTCAATGGGCTAAGTGAGTAAGTTGGGAAAGGTCCATCAAGCAAGAGTGATTCCTTGCAGAATAGTCAAGTGTTCGAGCATGTCTTCCCAAAGGACAAAATTTCCCCACTGTGAAAATAAATTTATTCCATAACAAGCTCTTGAGGATGCTCCAGTGGGAAACATCATGATTACATGGTGCGAACAAGTTCTCCCAAGTCTTCGTTCATATGCATAATTAGTTACAAAGGAGTGGTAGCTCCTCATGGTTTGATCAAGTATTTTGGGGGTATCCTTCATTGTTTGTAATAGTCTTGTGATCAAGTGCTTCTCACTTTTTAACTCAATGTGCTTGATGGGCTGTAGTTATGGATCATTCAAAGAGGGATTTCTCATTATGCAAAAGAGCTCGAGATTGCAGGTTTTCACCATTTAGTAGGAGGCTTCTTTTAGTATGGAGTGTCATAGATCTTCACTTAGAGTTCATGACTGCATTAAAGCATTCAATTGAATCATTACAAGGAGTGGATTTCCTTCATCTCCTCTCTCCTTCCCTTTTTCTTCCTCTTCCTTATCTGTCCTTTCTAATTCTTTGTTGGGATTCATCATTATATTTTGTCCTATTCACTTAAGTGACATATTTTCAGAATTGTAAAAGTATTTTCTCAAAATTATAAGAGAAATACTTAATTTGTATTTTCTAATGGCAAATGAAAAGTCACAAGTGGAATATGAATGCGAAGATTCATGTGAGGGAAGATGAGAGGTCAATTAACATTGATACAAATTCTGATGGCTTCTCCATTCGAAAGGATCCTGAAAATTAGATGCTGAAAATTTAGTTCTTTGTAGCAATAGTGGATTGTGATTTGTTTTTTGAGCTTTGTATCACTAATGCACATGAAATAAAAGCTAAATTTATTCCATTTTCCTTTTCTTTTGTTTCTTATATTTCTCTCTTTTATGCACTTTGCAAGCATAGTGATCTGGTATGGTGTTGTAGAGGAACTGTGCTTCCTTGATAGATGAATCCAAAAAATTTGTGTTTTAATTCATTGGTCCCACTAGTTTCATTCTTGCCTTCATCTATATTGAATGATTGAACTACTCTAGTTATTAGGTGTGAACTCTACAATGAGCCTACTCACAACAATAACCTTCGTTTCCTAATTTATATCCTTCTCCCTACATCATTGTAATTTCATCCCTTGTACCCCATACAAGAATCTTGTCACATGTTCAGTGGAGTGTCCCTATGTGATCCCTAACCTTTTTTTCTAACCCACAACAATAGATAGGATTAGATTAGTTTTCATTCTATAATGGGAACTACACCATTTAATGCAAAGGGGCGTAGCCCCATGAACATTTGTGGAGACACCTAATTTTCCCAACTAACATATTTTCTCACCAACATTTATCACATCCCATTTTTGGGTTCCCCAAACTTGACATCTATAAGGATGTCATTAGGCCATGTTAAATTGCTAAATGCAAAATTGAATTTAATTAAACACCAAATAATGTTGTAAGATAGTGTTTTAAATGAATTACACGTCAAGAGCCTTAGCTCATACCAACATCATTTTGAAGTAGCATAGCTTTATGATGATATAACATGAAATTATGCTTGTGGTTTTGAGTTATTGTGCATTTGTATGTTTTGTAAACCTTGGGGAATCGTCTTCATATGTTGTTACTTCTTCATGGTTGATGGATCTTACGTGAATGATGATCATCTTAGATAATGTGGCTTTGCTTTTTCAAGCAAAGTATGAGTATTATCTGTAACATTGACTAGTGTTATTATTGGTTTTAGACCCCTCAAAAGTGTAGCATTGACATTATATTGGCGCAATAGTAAACATATAATATTGTATTATTGAGCATTTGAGTAAGAATTTTAACTTGACTTGTTATTGATAAAGACCTTACTTGGAATTATAATAATCACCTTGCCAATTACTTGATGGCTAATTGACGTCCACAACAAATCACTAACCAATTGGTATAAAACGTGAAGCATTACTTTTTTGGTTGACCTTGGAAGGGACTTTGGCATTTGAAAATGATTACTAAAGCTTGAGATGGGTCACAGACTCGACGAGCAATGGAAAGGAATTTGGGAAAAGTTTGAATTCCAACGCATAAATGGGAATTGACTATTTTTAGGCTATCTTTTGTGTTGGCATTTTGGGTTTCAAACCATAATTAAAGGTTCCATCCTTGAAACAAAACCCTATTTGCCCTCGTGTGACTTCCTTGAGTTCTTATGGGAATTCAATTTGAGGAATATCACGTTATTTTAAATCTTATGCAGTAGTAGATTCTTGAATGGACAACTATGGAACAATGCATGTCTCCTCCAAGGTCTACTTTGAGCAGAACTCCTGCAAGAGGACAAGCTTGAGTAACTTTGTGCTCTTTTCATAATCTTAGCCACAATTAGAGCATATGAAATCCTATTAAAAGGCCTGAGTGGGATGTAATTTATTTTAATTGATTTCTCCATTTCTTTCTTAGGGATTCTTGAATTTAGTTGGGACGTTGTTTTAAGAATGGAGAATGGGGTTTTACCTACAACAACTAACACTGGTGGATGTCAAGATTTGGAGCTCACTAGGGAACAACTCCATTTGGTTTTAGGCATGTCGTCTCTTCCCCTATGATAAATTTTGCCCATAATTATAGAGTTATTAGTATGTAATATCCCCTTGTGGGATATTAATGATTTATTATTAATTACTTGCAAAAACAAATAACTTAGAAGATAAACCCTCCTAGGTTTACCTCAACTAACCCTAGTGTCAGCTTCAATACAACCCAAATAGGGTTGGAGTGAGCCAAGGTGAGGGTTTAGATGGGCAATCCAGTCGGTATTTACACTCCTCTATCCAATATACTTTACAGAAGTAAAATGATAAATAATACTGCTGAAAATTAACTGAAACTTTGAAAATCCATAACTTCCAAAATACTAACTCTTTTGAATTGAAACTAAGTGTAGTAGAAAGGGAAAATTATGAGCTTCTATTCACAATAAATATCATATCTTTTCATGCACTAGAAACCCCTTGAAACAGCCCCCAAAATCCTAAACCCAGTTGCTAGGGTTAGGGTAAATTCTGCAACATAATTCCAACACTTTTCCCTTCACTTTAAGAGTCAATAAATGCAGTTCCAGATCTACAATTAATAAATCTAAAACAACAGATTTATAATTACTTCAAAATCCCTTCCAAACACTTTCAGCACATGCCCAAATAAGTTGACTTCATTAAGTAAAAACTAGCAACATATAATAAAAGATATTCATCATAAATCACACTCCAAACCCTCAAAGCAAGCTTATATCTTCTCCCAAAAATGGCGCCTTATATATATAGAGAAATGAGTGTAAAAACTTATTACTTCAAGCTTATATGGGCACACACACTTCACAAATGGTGGTGTTAATAAACACCTTTTGTTTTGATCATAAGTGGGCATACATCCCTTCTTCAAGCACGAAGATAATTTTTATAAACCATCAACATGCCAAAAAAGGAGTAACCACATATTCTTTTATAGCTTTTGCTTGCACATCCTCCAAAGTTCTTCTCCATCTTTGGCGCCATCATCTAGGAGGAAATCTTATTTAAAAATGTGCCTGAAAGTCACCAACAACAAATTTAAATGCATAGGGATTTTAAAAAGATGCTCATATGGGTCGACCCATGCTTAGGAATAATCACTTTGTCTCAAATATTAATTATTAAATGCTTCCAGGAAAATGCGACTTGCCTAGTCACTTGATTTACCTTTTTTAAAAAAAAGTATTTATTATCTCAAGGTGAAGTCGAACTTCCGCTTTTATTTCGATTTACACAATTTATAAAATTTTATTTTAAAATTACATGTGCAAATCGATTTTATCTTCTTTTTATTTTTTTATAAAAAAGGGGACATTACATAGTATTTATGTAATTAGTTATTAAATTTGAATGGGTTGAAATGCGGGTATGGTTGCATACTATTATGCACCCATGTATGTTTTCCAATGCAAACATACTTGGGTACATAGGAGTAGGTACACATGCTTACATGTGATTGGCTCCATCATGTGAAATATGTTGAACCCATGATTGTTGGTATGGAAGTGTGTTCTCATAAATATTATAGATTGTGAGGGCACCATTTTGAATTATATGGGTAAATAGTTTTGTGATTTGTCCTTTGAAAAATAATGTGAATTCTTTGTTCTCATGTACTCTACATTTTTGGCGATGACATCATATTCATATAAATGGAAAATGATGCGGTATTCCTTAATGTCTTGATGGTCTTAAGGACATTGCATTCTTTCTACTTGCATTAATTGTGTTTCTTCCCTTTCCTTGAGTGCTTGAATGCTTAATCCATGTTGAAGAAATAAAAAGTCTCTTACTCTTTTCTCCCTCTAATAAATGCATACTTATACATGGAATTTATCATATTAGGAAGGATTACATGCCAATTTGGTTGAAACTAACCCATGACAATGTAGGCTTTTGTAGGATCTCATAGGAAAATACAAAGTAAAGATGGAAATTTTTGTTGTTTGTGAAGAATATTAGAATACAAGAAGGATTGTTATTTTTTATAAGTGCGAATATTTTTTCTTGCATAAGGAAAGGATATAATTTGTTTGTAAAAAAAGGCATAAGTGCTGAACCAATAGTTTTTATTTTGAAATCTAGATTTGTAAATGCTTGAAACCGTGTTTCTTCTGTGCTGAGGAAATTTGTACTAAATTTGTTAAAAGGAATTCGGTTTCTTAGATGTAAATTGGGGTACCATAGTTCCAAACCCGTTAGGGTATACAGAGTGTTGTTTGTGTTGAAAATAAGGTTGAGGCTTTATAATATCCCTTTTGGGGATAAAACTGAAAATTAAGGCAATTATCTCAAACACCAAATAACCAAGTCTGATTTTTAAAACCAACCAACATAAAATAATGTTATTTTTTGTAATATCCTAGGGTAGCGAACTGTTTATGGAATTTAGTTTCACTTCCGAGCCTTCAAAACCCTTCAATAAGCCCCACTTAAATTTCTAAAATTATGCTATAACCTCAACAATCATGTAGTGCAATAAATCTAATTTTTTAATGCCCTAGATATGAAGATATGAATTTCATGAAACCCTTGTCTGTAGTGTTATTTTAAAAATTTATAATTCAACTTAGAAAGCACCAAAAATCATGAAACTTGAGATATTGTCCTTATGAAATATAGAGAACAAGATGATAAATTCAGATTTGCCAAAATATCACCGCACATACCAAAACGTCACCTCAACATAGGCCGCCCTCTAGAAATTAAACATAAATTGCACCAAACAATTGATAAATAGAAGATTTCACCTTTACAAACCATATGGAGCTCAACCATGCAAAGAGATCACATAAAAACCAACGATATCCTTGGAAACACTCCTTTAAGAAAGTCACTTAGGGCTGTAATTGAATATAAATAGCAATGAAGAACAATACAAATGAAATAATATGGGTTTTCATCCACACTGTTCTCTCCTCAAGCGTTTTCGTCCTTGGGAGGTACTCAATTCACAGGTTTTCATCCTTGAATGAGATGGAGAAAGTGCTTCAACAAGCAAGCCTTCACCGACAAGATAGATTCACCAATGACATACCCACAAATGACTAAGTGACCTCCTTTTATAGACATAAGGGATGTGTATTACGATGTAATCCAAAAAAGTTGACCCCTTAAGAGAGGATCTTTTAAAATTTCATTAAGTATTTGGTCACAAATACTTATTTTATTTCCTAATTACATAGCCATCTTTTGAAGCGCTAATTGCCCAATAGGAATACATTAATACAAATGAGATAACTATTAAAATAATGATGTAATGACAAAGTTCATATCTTCCCCTTGCTTTCTCCTTAAACCCACATGGAGAAAATGGGTTAAGGTCTTCAAGAACTATCCTCTGGAAAGGGACATTACATTCCCCCTGCCCAAGATTGTTTTTCCTCAAGCAATTACAAGTTCCCGGATCCAAAATGAATCCTAACTGATTCTTCTTCGATATACCAACACATGAGGCAGACATATTAGAGAAAAAATGAACTTCCTTCTTCATCCACTTATGCCTTGTGGAAATGGTGACCAATTCCCCTTCTTTGCTTGCACTGATGTCATACATACATTGGATGTCCCCTAATATCATAATGCTTCCCCAATAACTGTAGTAGTCATGTATTTTACACCCCAAAATCAGAATTAAAGGGGCTAAAATCCACCAACAAGCAACCTTGGATGAATCAACATTAAGTGACAACAACAACCTTTTCAATTGTATGGTTGAAAGCTTTCCTGTGGAAGTGATTAGGGGGTTGGAAAATTTTATGGTAGCAATGAAAATAATATGGAGGCAACTGTCATACTTCAAAATTTTCACCAAACCACAAAATGATAGCAATCTAGGGGATGAAAATGACCATATAATGACTGTAAATTTACCCCTTACTTCAGCAAACTGAAAATAACTCAAGTGCTCAGCCACAAAACTTTGTATGTAGCTCAATCCCCCATCCATTTTTGATGAATGATGATCATGTATCATCTTTGTGGCAAGATATACACTGCCATGCACTAGTGATCCTTGAATAATTTCATTGGGTTCCAAAAAATGTTGTATAGAAAAAATTTGAAAGCCAATATCAACAAGGAAATTATATAGCTTACCCACAGTATACAACCAACACCAAGTTGCCCCTACAGTGAATTTTTCCCTTATAATCTTGTTTTCAAGTATATGACTTGACTTCCAAGAGTGCTCCATAGATGGTGGGAATTGGTTCTCCCTCATACCCCCCCCCATTTTGGTATGCATGACATTACATATAATCTCTTTTCCCTAACCATATACATGATGTCGTCATTTCATTACACCTAGAAACATGGAGCCTTCCAATGAACTCACCTTCAGTGGCTATGATAACAAGTTTCCAATCAGTAAATCATTGTTAGCATATTGGAAAGTACTTTTCCTTTGTACTTCAGGGCCTTCTAATGCCAAATTTGAGTTTCCAATACTCATACTTGCCATAGACATATTTGAGTTGTCCCTATTTTTTCATGAGATCAGATGTAAATATCAAAAAATCAGATTTGATCATCGTTGTAGAAAGTGGGAAAACATTATGTTTCCATACCTTAGAGTTCCCAACATGGTGGTTTTGAACATGTAGCATCTCTTGCTTTTCTATCACGGATTTCCCCAAAAACTAAATCCATTGCATCCCAAGAACAAATGTATCTTAAGTTGGCTTCATTCTAAGGAAAGCATCACATACCTTTCACCTTTCGCTAAAACCATTCACCTTTTATCTTTCTTTTTCTTGGCATAGGCGGATCATTAGAATAAATACCCAATAAAAACATGGAGTAGAGAAATGAAATATAGTTGTCATACCTTTTTAAAATTGCGAGCTGTTTGGGAAAGTTGGGGAGCAATTAATTTGAAATCTTCTTGAGCCATGAGCTACCCAATCCTCCCAACTCTTCCATTTTTATGGATCCTTGGGTTAGCCACATAAGAAATGAAAAGTTAGGATCACCATTATGACCTCCACATTTCATGATAGATATTTCTTTCATACTGATTTTATAACCAAATATTCTTCCCTTTAAAGGCCTCATCATAACACCCATATTCCATTTGTGAGAACACCATAGAAATTGAGCCCAAGTGTTTATAAGTTCTTTGCAAAAAAACCCACACTTCTTACCTTCTTACCCAATGAAGTATGATGTGCACATAGGTGTTCAATCATTGGTGACAAAAGAGGATACAATATATAAGAAACATGAGTACTCCTAACCATCCATTCATTGTAGAAAATTTGAAATGATGCATAGGAAAAAAATTGAAATACCTTCATGCCATGGGCTGCCCATAACACTCAGGAATTTTGAGTTTAAATCAACATTCAAAAAATATTTCAAAAACACCTTACCTTCATGATTATTTTCTTTCTGGGTATCATTCTTAAGGCTCCTTAGCAAAAACAGATTGGCCCTTCACTATATCTCTTAGCCTCATTGCACTAGCAATGGTATTTATGCATAGAACCCTTTCAACATCCTCTTTATTCTCTAGCTTCTCATGCTTCTTTCCATCTTCTTGCTTATGCTTCCAAAATCCTTTTATACCTTGCCCCATGCAACTATTAAAAAGCAAAGGAATATCATGAATAACCAAAAGGTTTTTTACCTCCTTTGCTTGATGATTTCTTGACAATTTTCCCATGTTATTAAGCTTTCATAGGGCTGAGATTTTCCTCAAATGACCTTTTTTTGTTATAAAAATTCGAGCAATCTTGTTTTCCTCACATTTATTAGGACAAAGGTTTCCTTCTTCTTCCCACTTGATTTCGTTCATGCCTTGTTGGCACATGCATGGGGTCTCTTGGGAGTCCTTTCTGGAGCTTCGAATGCCTTCAATTTTCCTTTTAGGAGTTGCTATCCTAAATAGACCAGTAAGTTGATTGTTTTCATGATTCACCAGGGAAATATTTTCAACCACAAATCTCTCTCTCCCAAAATGTAGATATGATTTTTCATCTTCCTTTGGTTCCAATTCCCTAAATCTATCACTTGTTACTTCATTATCATGTGAGAAATCATTAGAAGACATATGAACATCTTCCACCAATGAAAATTTCTTACCTTGCTCATCCTTTCAAGTTTGCACATCGAATCTTTCTATGATCCTTTGACTGAAATCATCAAAAAAGCAAGCCAATTCTTCTCCTTGGGTTTCTATCACATGGTACCACCAATCTCTTGTTATCTATGTTCCACCAAGTTTCTGGGACGGGGACAGCAGAGGATGGGGGGACGTGTTTCGAGGACTAATTTTTTTAGGCCTTTTTTTAGGGGATGACAGGGGACGACTATTAAAAAATATGGGAAAATTTAAAAAATATAGGAAATTTCAAATATTCATATGATAACATTGCTAAAGCATTCATCACACACATTATAGAACCTTAATAAATAAAATTAGAGTTAAATTGATATTTCACACAAGATTTAACCTTAAAAATATATGAAATTTCAAATATTCATATGAATAATGATAAGTATAAAACATTGATAAACTTAATAAAGCATTCATAACACACATCATAAAACTGGAGCTGAATTGAGATTGTACATAAGATTCAAGTTTCAATTACAATGAAATGCCCAAGGGAAAAAAAATGTTTGAAACATAGAAAAATCAAAATGAAAATATATGCCCCCTAATCAAACTTTGCTAAAGTGGCATCAAAATCAGACTCTGAGTCTAAGTCACTGGAACTATGAGGGGCTGCTTCATCTAATGGAACCCAAACCAATCCCACTTGTGCCTCCTCCTCATCAATCTGTGAAGCATCTTCGAGATCAAAATCCCAACGTGTGGCTGGAGTTTGATGATACTCAGGAGTATGGCAATCCTGAAGTCTCAAGGCACTATGCATGGCTACTAACTTCTCTTCTCATCGAGAGGTAAGGTGGTTCCTCTTAACTATGTGGATGAGGCCATATGTGGACCAAATTCCTCTTTGTAGTAGAGGAATTATCAACCTGTGAAAGGAGGGCGAGTGGCAAGAATCCTCAAGTTTGGTGCATCCTTGTCATTCCATGTCCACCATAAGTAGAGATTATTGTGGTTTCCTTTGATGAAAGAAAGATGAGCTTTATCGTGTCTTAGGCAGCATGGGTTCCTTGACACCCTATATAACTTGGTCCATGGATATTTTGGCATAGGATAGTGATTTGTCAGCCTCTCAGGTGTTAGGAGAAGTTATGAGGGATGTAACCCTACTTTGTCGAAAGGCACTTTGTTGAGGACTTTCTCTGATGGAGATTATTGCATCTTTTGTATTGAGTTTTTGTTGTGATGGTAGATGATGCATTTTTCAGTGCTTTTGCTTCAGAGCATTAAAACAGACATATGATAGCACTGGATGTCCATCCTAGTATCCATCTACCCGCTGTCATCTAAAGGGCCTAATGTGATCCTGTTTAAACCCCCACCCTCCTCACATTAGGCTATTTGTATTTGAGTAACATAGCTAGGGTTGTACTCTATCCAAACTTGATGACAAATATTTACAATGAATTCTCTCCCTGCACTATTGTTAGGGTTCTATATCAAAATATCTTAATGACCCCCCACACAAGTGAACATATTTTTGTTTTATATTGACAATATTTCATTTCATAATGTAATACATGTTGGAGTTTTAAATTGACAATTTAAAGAATGTATTATGAATCATTCCACACAAATGGGGCCATTTGAGCTATAAGTACACAATACCATGTGATAAAATTATTGTATTAGGGCTCAATTGAAACTGCACATTTTCACTAATCGAGCCCTAATACACAATGATTCTGTAGGTATCTAACATGTTTTAGGGCTCAATTGGCGCACACCAAGGCCAATTAATTGTCCTAATGCATAACAACTGCCAAATTAACGTGTATTACAACTATCATTAGCACACATTTGTGCTAATCAAGCCATAATGCTAAGAAGGGGGAAATGTGACAAATTAACTGAGTATTAGGTGTCTATTGGCGTTGGAGCGAATTAATACCTAATACACAAAAACGTGAGTATCTAGTTGCATGTGTTATGGGTCGATCTGGCACAAATTGAGCAAATGTGAGCCTCTAATACACAATAATAATGTTTCTAAATAAATGTGTTTCAATGATTCAATTCCACCAACATAACATGGAGTTTAAAAATTGAGCTTGTAATACTTAATCCATGCGACAAATTAATGTGTATTAGGGCTCGATTAGCTCTCATACATTTATGCCAATTGAGTTGTAATACACAATTTATGAGTATCCCTTCAACATGCTTTAGGGATCTATTTAGGTTGATCCTAATCCAATAAGATAAAAAATTAATGTGTATTAGTAAGCTGCATGGCCTCTGTGCAAACCATATCAATAACATCCCCAAGTTGCACAGGACATGATAAACAATTAATTGTATAGCATCATGGCTTAAATGTCAACACTTGGGAAAAGCAAGCCCTAATACACAATAATACATGTATCTAACATGTACCTCTGTGTTTAAGACACAATGTACCAAATCAATGTTATTAGGGATCTATTCTGG
Organism: Taxus chinensis; assembly: GCA_019776745.2. Classification (NCBI taxonomy): domain Eukaryota; kingdom Viridiplantae; phylum Streptophyta; class Pinopsida; order Cupressales; family Taxaceae; genus Taxus; species Taxus chinensis. Next base: position 776,763,613 of record CM034146.1, read on the forward strand.
TGCCAATGGGGCCAATAAATCCCTAATACACAATAATATGAGTATCTAATATGTGTGAGGACTCAGATTTGGTACAAACGTGGAATTGAGCCCTAATGAAATGATATGAATGTATTATATGTGTTAGGCCTTGATTGGTCCAAAAAATGACATGTTAATCCCTAACACACAATAATGTGCCTAATTAACATATATTAGGGCTTATCTTGACCCAAGTGGGGTCAATCAATCCCTAAGACACAATAATGTGACAAATTAACATGCACTAGAGCTCTAAATAATGAAGTGTATATTTATGTAAAGGAACCCTAATATACAATTTGCAAATTCCACTGTATATGAGCTCTATAGCACAAATTATCGAGCCCTAATAAAAATTAACATACCCCCATTAACATGTACAGGCAGCACTATTCGGCACAAAGTGGGGATTACGAATGTGAATTAACTTTATTGTCGCTTGATATGTATTATGGGGAGAAAGTTTGCCACTATTTGTAATACCATACAATAATGCAACAAATCAATGTGTATTAGTGGCTCCATTGGTATAAATGGGGCCAATGACGAGCCCTAATACATGGTAATAAAAAAATTAACTATATTAAAGTGTATGTAGGGATCGATTGGTGTATGCACACACACACAAAAACATGAATGTGCGTGCGCGAACACACAGACACATAAACACATGCACTTGTGCTCTATCACACTATGCACACATCCACACTTGTGCACAAAAAAAAGGTATTTTAGTGTGGATACACTTGACTGATTATTGAAAATTTTAGCATGTGTGATGTTAGTGCTAGGATAAGTTTTACCTTTGTCTCCCCCTTAATTTTAGCCATGATTGGATATATAAGGAAGCCTTAAGTAATTATTAGAAGATATGTCAATTAGAATTTATATAAAAGCACCTAGAGGTGATCATATGCATTGTTGCTTGGATTTTGTATCATGAAGAATAAATGTTACAACAAAGGGTACACTCTACTTGAGTTGGATCCGAGACACTATAATTTTTTACTCTAGTTAGGTTGCAAATATAACATCAACACATATCTCTCTCAGCACTAGCATCTACCAAATTCACATTTCAACACTAAAACAAATTATCTTGGCCTAGTACTGTTGATTAGATTTGTCCATCGTGTATAATAAATAACTATGATTTGTAATTGCATAACCTAATGACTTAAATGCATTTTTTTCAGCTTTAAATTGTTCCAGAACATTAGTTAGATATTCCTATTTTTTCAAGGTAAAGTAATTTTCTTGGGGAATTTTCAAAACCACATTTATAGGTTGCTATTTTGTAAAAGCATTGTGCTTCTAAATAAACAAATGCCTTCTAAAATGAGTATTGCTAAAACATGCGTAATTTGGCCAAAAAATATAGTTTTTTAGCAAATTCCCTACTATTTCCCTAGATAAAAAGAATTATAAAAAAGTGATGTTTAATGTTTTTACTTGTCTAATTTTTATTTTGACATTTTCATTACATAGGTGTTTAGTATCCTGAAGATTTAGAATTTCCTCAACCTCTCTAAAGCTAACTTTTGAATCCAAACCATTGCCGAGACTTTCATTCACGACTTGTGGCACATTTGTCATTAGTATTGTGTTCACCTTAGATAACCTTTTTGAATCTTGGTACACTCTAGGCTATCCTGCTCGTGGTCACATGGTAAATTATTGTCCAATCAATTTGTGTCAAAGTAGTGCATTTATTCTGTATTACAACTTGTCATAAGATAATTTTGTGAATGTAGGAAAACATGTTTCTCTGTGAAAACTATTGAAAGGCCATGATGGAACAATACTTGATGCCTGAATGTGAAGTGTTATGGCGTTGTTTTATCTCTCTCTACTTGAATGAAAATGGTGCTTATGTGAAAGAAACTAATTTCTCTCATCTTACCTTATATCAATGATTAAATTTTTTATAAGAAATGTTATTCTAACAGGCTCTCCTTTGAAAAGGGTTTAATTCTTATATTTAATTTATTGGCGACACTTGGTAGAGTGAAGTCCATGCTAGCTATTTAGGTTGAATCTCATGATAATTATAGGTTACATGATTCTAAGGGCGAAGAACACAAATAAATGAATCCCATAAAGGTCTGATATATGCAGTTGTACCAGTAACTTGTTTTTTGTTCTTGAAAGGAAGAATGATTTTTTTTTTACTATGAAAATTTGAAAGAGTGTGAATAATTGTTTCAAATTATTCACATTATTTTATTGCAATGTTATTCCATTTGTAGCTCTTGAATATTGAAAATCAAGATGTTGAAACAATTTTCATTAGGAGACTGTGATCTACCTGAAATCATGATGTTGGCTAGATTTTCTGCATAGCTAAAAACCTAGGCAGTCATGAGATAAATCTCCCTCATTTACCGGTGAGGCTCCCAGTGTAAGATTTGTGTCAGTTTATATGTCCTAATATCTATTTGTTGGTATTACTTTAACCATGTAGCTCATGAACCATAGCTATACAGTTCTGCAGTAAGTAAGCAGCTGTAAAAGAAAGGAAAAATCTACAGAAGAGGAAAATAATAGGAAACAGGAAGAAAGTAGAGAGGATGTGCAACCAAAGCAATAGTTTACAAAGTTGATTGCATGCACATAGATTAAAACAAATAGATCATTAAGAATAGAATTCAAAGCAAAGAAAACTTTCAGATCTAGATCTATAATAACACAAAGTTTATGAACAGATCTAGAAAGAAAGTAAGAAACAAAATGCACCGTTGACACAAAGTTCTCCGGAAATATCTTCTATATTCCTTCTGCTTGCAAAAATCAGGGGTTTCAGCTCAAAGTCTGGAACCCAAGAATGCTGATTACAAATTATGATCCTTTAACCCGTAGGTTCTTCTTCTACTTATATCACGTAGAGGGGAAATTACAAATGGGAGACTATAATTGAACTAGATCATAAACAAGAAGTAAAGAGAAAATCTGGAAATCATCTTCCTTTAATTCCTCTTTTAGTGACATGCATCAGGAGTTCAAGCCAAAATTGTTCACATCTGTCACTTAACTCAAAGAGTCATTCCAAATAACTTAAAGTAATGGTTTTTAAACCAATAACTTTTAAGTTTACAATTACATCCAGGGACATAAGAAATAAGAGAAGAAATAAAAGAAGAAGGAAGATCTGCCAGCTGTAAGTCCTAAACTTTCTTTTTGTTTTGATACTGAATATAATTTTTGAACATATAGTTCAACAATTTCCCATCCGCTTTAGCCACAAATTCTTTCTCTGTCTTGAATTGCAGCAATCCTTTGTTCAAAACTTCGATGCTCACTTCCACCTCCTTCAAACTAGGCCTGAACTTCTTAATGTATGATTGCAGTGTCACCAACTTACTAATTGAATTCATCGTGAATTCAATCGTGAAAGTCCTAACAAATTCATCAATCCTCTCCTGAATCATCATGAAGAGATCCTTCTAGGGAATTAAGACACTTTGTTGGGAATGGTCCTTTTGTATGAAGAAACGTTCCCAACCACTTCCTCATTGGTGAAAGCAATTACATTCCTTGATAGTGACAATGCCATACCCTTGAGCACCCGCATTCTTTTCAGCATAATTATGAAGATCTCCAAGTGGAAAGAGACTATGAATTGAAGCTGCTTCCCCTTTTCAACCAATCCATCAGGCACAATTCATTCTGCAATCAAAACCTCCTTCGACAGCTTATTTATCTCGACCAAAGTGCCCAGGTTACTTTCAGCCACTGTATTCATATCTACTGTGCTTGTCACTAGTTGCTTAACTGAACTAATGCATCCTTCATAACCTTTAGATGAGCTGACACCTCCCTGAGCTGTACAGAAGCTTGGCGAATGATTAGGCTCTTCCATTCGTCGATATCTTTAACTTGGTTACCTACATTTTCCACTTCATGCATCAGATGATCACTCACCTGCTCATGTGCTGAAATTGGCTGAGAGAAAGGTTTGGAAACCTTAGCAATGATCTCACACAACTGGGAAACCTGCTTTTGAAGTTCAACTTTTTCTGCCTTCTCTTTGTCAAGCTTAAGGAATAAAACATTTATTAGTATCTGCGTGTCTTGCTTTAATCCTTCGGTAGTAGTTTAACCTATTGGACACCTTGGTTACTGATATATCTACTTGCCGTAAGATTTGCCTTTCTGCTTTCCCTTTGCTGGAACTGATACCTCAGAAAACTTTTGCCCCGATTCTTCAATAATCAACCTAGAAGTCACCTTAGCAACTTTAGGTCTTCTATCTTTTCCACCCAAACTCAGGAGCATATGTAAGTCATGTTCCTCCAGGTTGATTTCCTCTCTAGCTTATGGGATTGACTGCGAAGCCAACCACTTTGAGAAATTACTTTTTGAGAGTATGAGAAGTCATTGAATCTGCCACCATCTCGTGCTCTGGTTCCTCTCCATCTGAGTTTGCTACAGTGTCGTGACTGCCATCTTTTGAATTGTCCAAAGACAATGCCCTTTCAAACTCTGCCATCTGTAACTTTAGCTTTTCTTCATGAAGAGGTGAGATTGGAGTGGCTGAGGAGAAAACAAAAAACATTTTTGGATTCAACGGATGAACGAAAAGATCTCCCTGAGGTTCAAAGGCAGGTGAAGTGTTGTGAGTTGACACTGGAGAAGTTGGAACTAGCACCATAGCCGTAGAAGTGACCTTTTCATGTGTCTGAGACTTCTTGTGCAATTTAAGCTTTTCAGGCCTTCTACTGCTTTCACCTTCGTGATTTATTTTGATCGAGTCTCTTGCGCTAAGTTTTTTCCTGTGATCTAATTCATCAAAGCTTCATCAAGGCAATACCCCTTTGTTAGCAACTAGTTCGAGGTGTTGACTAGAACCGTGGCAGATCTTTCCTCGATTGTGTGGACAGCCACCAATGTTTTCCTGAAGAGCAGCTCTATCCCCTCCCATCTGATGATAAGTGTCAAGTAACACAGGCCCATCATCTGTGAGATCTGCAGGTATCCGAGCTAATCCATAATCAAACACTTGTCGCGCCGATAACCTGCTGAAGTATTTCTTTCTAACTTCATACTCATTTCTGCACTTCATCCAGAAGTCTTCTAATGAAGGCACATGTGAGTATTCCGGGGAGATTGTCTTTCTTGCTACCCCATATGGATCGAAGTTCAGCCATGCTGGGAAGAAATCATGCTCATACTCAGAAAACATCTCCACTTCGATTCCTCTAGCCTCTATGGATGCTTTGGCAGCTGTAATAGCCTACTGTGATCGGAAAGGAAGCCTGTAGACTTGTGTTACGTTTCGATTGTAGGTCATGCATCTCCATAAGATGTCTGCATAATTCCATGACGATTAATCTGTCACTTGGATATCTGGGTATTTTGACTGGTTCCTCTAAAAAAATCTGGTTACCCTGAGGTATGTGAAGTCTGTAAACTGGATGAAAATATAGCCATGCTGGGATACAGCTTCCCAAGCTTCTTTGCTCACCCTGTTGGTCTTTAGATCACCATTCAACCTACAAATGAATCCATAGAAGAACCCATCATTGACCACCTTGCAATATTTATTGCATGCAGGCACAGTAAGCTGCGGATAGCACTCAAAAATAGGATCCTTCAAGAGTACACCCCGTCTATCCATCTTGGAGAAGATACCCTATGAGGCTGTTGCATATACCAAATATGAAGTCATCTTGAAGCTGTAAGTCTGCCTCACACTCTAGAGCTACTCACCGATGTTGTCACCAATGATCTTCGACCAATTGATTATAGAATCTTCTTTGTTGATCTCAATAGTCTTGATGAAGGCATACATCCATGAGTGGAAGTTGTGAGCATTACCTTCGCCATTTATCCAGCATAGCAATTTGGTAATGCCATCCACCTCCTACACCAGATTGGATCATGGAAGAGTCCTCGGGAAATTTGATGGAGATTGGGATTTTTTATATACATGTTGTTCATTATGCCCACACAGTCTACTTTGTGCTTCTCCCATCTGTTGCCGGCGTCCAACATGTTGATTGTAGTCACCACCTATCGTGTTGGAATCTTCAAACAGTAATTGATAAATTGTGTGTCCAGCTGGATTATTGTCTTCCTCGGAGCATCCTGGATTAATCTGGATAGTGGATGGTATGAATTTGCACACTCCATGAAGAATTCTGGAAACTGAGCTGTGAATGGGAATGATGAAGCTCGAATGATTCCACTTCTCTTGACTGCCCGCATGAGAGATGTCTTTCCAGCTCTGGATCTGTCAATCAACTCGGAAAGAGGTTCTGGGCCTAGATTCATATCACTGATATCGGTGAATCTATAAGTAATGCATGATTCCGACTGAGCCTTCTCGTTCATCTTGCTTTGCCATAGTTGGAGCAATCTTTGTCTAAGCAATTCTTTTTCTTTTTATTCGGCCATAATTCTTTACAATTGGTGCAGATCTGGGAATTTCTTCAGATTCGGAGGATATATTCAATGTATCTGACATTGATTTAAGCTCCCTTTCAATTATATAAGCACTTGTAATGAATACTTGCAATTAATTCAAACAAAGATGGCAACTGGAGCATGAACACTTGATTTGTATCATAAAAATCTACATATAAAACTCGCTGCCCTAAAATTTGAGGCTTTGCTTGCATGCAAAGCAAGCATAAATATTTTCAACTTCACTTGGGCACTTGTACCAATATGCAGATAATTACATAGGCATAAAACAAGATCCTCCAATCCTAGGTGCTAAACTTTGAAGCTTTCCGGCAATGAATAACACTTCTTTATGCAAAAACCCTCCTCCTTTTGGGTGCCAAAACTATCTGGGCTGCACTCCTCTGCTAAAAGAATTAATTACTTCTTTACTATGGCAGCTCATGCTTATATAACTCTTAGCATTCTATATTTAATAATTGCCTCTCCTATTCTTGGAAATTAATTAAATAAATAACATGCTTATTCCTTTAATTTGGGCGCCTAAATTTGCATGTTCATGACTGCCATAAAATAAAATAATTTAATCTATTTTTTAGCTCTCTACTTTCACTTCACATCATGCATGGACCTTCTATTTCTCCAAGGCGCTAAAATTAGGAAGGAAGACGATTAATAAATGTAATTAAAGTTATTCTTTAATTCCAAAAGGGGTCACACTTTTTGAATAAGGCTGATTTCTATATTTAAAAGTCATCTTTGATGGGATTATTCACCCTGCATGGCAGCTCCAAAAATCCCTTCATCCACTTAAGCTGTTTGACTTCCATAATGGGAATTTTTACTCTGCAAGGCAGGTAAGAAATTCCCATCAATGCCCTAAGTGATTTTTCTTTATTTTATAATGGGAATTTTCACCCTGTAAGACAGGTAAGAAATTTCCGCCTGCCTGCTACCTCTAATTTTCCCATCATAACTTAATTGACTATGCCTTCATGGGAAAAAGTACTCTGCAAGGCAGGTACAAAAATCTCACTACAGTTTAAATCCATCCATTCCCAAAAATGCGACTTGCCCAGAAGAGGCTTTTTTGTGCATGACTTCGTCTTTTTAAAGAGCAACTGACTTCTTGAAGTTGATTCCTTCTGGCATGGCAGTCATAGATGATCTCCAGATACTCCATGAAAGAAAACAGACTGTACTGGCGAAGGAATTAACCTAGGGGAATTTCACAAAGTAAAATACGAGAAAAATAAAAAAATGAAAAACATTACCAGAAGTCACAGACAAAGCCCAAGATCCATTCTTGGTGAAAACCCTACTGGTATATGTGAATATTGACATGCAAAACTTCAACAGGGCTAAACCGGAGCACAATTTACTTCAAATGGGGCTCTAAATAATTAAATAAAATTTTCCCACAGACAAAACTTGAGAAAGGGATAAAATGATTTTTGGCATTTGGGTATTTGTCGAAATTGGCTCCTATGATCCACTAGGAATATCTTGACACAATACAAGCATCTTCTGGCAATAAAAACGCAAAACAACCCGTTATTTTTAAAGTATGAAAATTTGGTCCATGGGGTAGTCTCAGATTTTCATGGTGAAATTTGGGGACACCATAATTCAACTTAGAAAGCACCAAAAATAAAGAAACTTGAGATATTGACCTTATGAAATATAGAGAATAAGATGATAATTTTAGATTTGCCAAAATATCACCGCACATACCAAAACGTCACCTCAATATAGGTCACCCCCTCTAGAAATAAAATATAAATAGCACCAAACAATTGATAAATGGAAGATTTCACCTTTATAAACCATAGGGAGCTCAACCATGAAAAGAGATCACATATAAACCAACAATATCTTTGGAAACACTCCCCTAAGCAAGTCACTTAGGGCTGCAATTGAATATAACCAGCAATGAAGATCAATACAAATAAGATAATTTGGGTTTTTGTCCACACTGTCCTCTCAACCGTTTTTGTCCTTGGGAGGTACTCAATTCAAGGGTTTTCGTCCTTGAATGAGATGGAGAAAGTGCTTCAACAAACAAGCCTTCATCGACAAGATAGATTCACTAACAACATGCCCACAAATGACTAAGTAACCTCCTTTTATAGGCATAAGGGGTGCTTACTACAATGTAATCCAAAAAAGTTGACCCTTTAAGAGAGGATCTTTTAAAATTTTTGTTAAGTATTTTTGTCACAAATACTTATTTTATTTCCTAATTACATAGCCATCTATTGGAGCGCTAATCACCCAATAAGAATACATAAATACAAATGAGATAACTATTAAAATAATGATGTAATGGCAACGTTCATATCTTCCCCTTGATTTCTCTTTAAACCAATGGGGAGAAAATGCGTTAAGGTCTTCAAGAACTAGCCTCCGAAAAGGGACATTAAAGGATTTGAAATATGTATTATTATTAATGTCTTAATGAACGATGCCCTCTACTTGAGAATGTATTATTGTTATTGTATTATGGCATCCTTGAATATTTAGCTTGGATTATACTTTCATGGACATTGTAAATAATATTCAATGCATTTAAGTTTATGGAAAAGATAACGATGAATATGTTTGCAGGGCTCTAGTGAATGGATAAAGTAATTACTTATTAGGCTTGTGAATATTGGTTATGATTGTGTGATGGAGGTATGTGCACTTTCTTATTGAGATCCATGATAAGGATGTCAACTGAGATCGTACTCTTGAAAAATATCCTTTGGAAATGATGACTTGGATTCTAGAGAATTTGAATCTCCTTGATTAATACCTAACCATGAAAATCATCTTGATCTTCTAATTGGATTGTAGCATAATTCAAAATGATGCAAACCTAAGTTGATATATTGTAAATGCAAGGAAACCCTGAATAATTACGGGTTTAGAAAACACCTTACCACCTACATGTGAACTTAGTGACTTCTGGGGCTCTTGTAGTTACATGTATAATTTGGGAAGAAAATTACTTTTATCTACTTTTGGATGTGATCATATACTAGATCAACCTCAACCAACTTGTTTGAGGATATTATGAGTGGGCTATACAACGAATGTCGTAGATAACATTGATTTACTTTAATAGAGTGATCTGTTAAGGGTAAAAAAATATCTAATCTTCCAACTTGTATTGTTACTTTGGAAGATAATACTCTTTAAGAACTGTGTAACCATAACTATATAATTGTTGATCACGGGCTATATTTTCTTCATCTATAAGGGATTCTTCCAAATCCATAGAAACATATACTTGACTTACAACGAATGTCATAGATAACATTCATTTACTTTAATAGTGTGAACTGTTGAGGGTAAACAAATATCTAATCTTCCAGCTTGTATTGTTACTTTAGAAGATAATACTCTTTAAGAACTGTGTAACCATAACTATATAATTGTTGATCACGGGCTATCTTTTCTTGAGTCATCTATAAGGTATTCTTCCAAATCCATAGAAACATATACTAACTAATACATATAACATGAATAAGAGATGGCTATAGTAGAATAGTTTACATAAAGGACTAATCTTTTATTACGAATAACTTAGTTCTTAATCATTTTGTGATAAGACTCTAAACTTGAAGTTATGAAATTTGTAACCCAAAAAGAGAGAATAAGCATTGTTTGAATGTTTCCTTGAAGTTTGTTGTGCATGATAATTTTAGGAATGAAATTGGGGACTTTAATATTTACTCCCATTGTCTAAAAAGTCTTTTTCTAGTAAGTGTTATACAAAGTGAAGTTGGTCTGCAACTCCTCTATTCATGAGTCAATCAAATGAAAATGAATTACAAATTTTGCTTAGTCAAAATGACTCTAAAATGTTGATATTATTGACCATGAGAGGAATGGTTTTTTGTTATCATATTAGGGGAAGGTTGATCGGTATAAGGCCCTATAGGATAATAATTACTTCTATTCTGAATGTCTCAAGCACTATTTTAACTTTTGAAAGGTAGTATTTTTTATATATTAAATCTCTTACCTATTGTAAACTAATTGAGGCCTATGTAACCAAGAAATTTTCCAAAAAAAATCATAGAGGAATATGATTTGCATCACGGTGGTGCATCGTGTGGACTGCATTACACTTAAGGAACTGATATGTATCCAGCCCTGCCTCTAGAATTTTTAATGATCTGTTTTGATGCTAAGCAATGTGGTTTTAGATGTTGGGGTGCAAATTGTCTTCTTCCTGGTGAAAATAGTGAATTGAAAAGAACACTCCTCAACTTGATTATATGGAATTTTTCTTGTTTATTTGAATCAAAAATGTACTTGTAATAGGGTTTATTTGAATGCAAAATTGATTATAAAGGACAATAATACACATAAGAAAGATGTATACGAGTGATAGGATTAAAATCATTAATTATAAACACCTATCTAAGCATGAAAATGGTTATGGATCTTCACACTTGTTCTGGAGGGCATTGGAGTGAGTGTTTGAGGTGAAAATAGTTGCTAATAAAGATAACATTGATGAATCAATCATTGTCTAGATACAATGATAGGCATAGTGGTTTGGACATACCATATTTAGGTAATAAATTAAACTCTAGGGAAGTGTGAATCAGTAAAACACCTCAATTCATCTAATGGAAAAGGGGCCAACAAATTTAGAACCAAGACTAAAAATTATGTTGGATTATTCAAACAAATTAAGACTGATCTGCCTAATATTGTATGAGAGTTGCACAATGATGGTGTGAAGTGGGTTTGACACACAAGACTCCACATGAACTGAAGACAAAGCAATACATAGTCAAGAAATAAAGAGTGAGTAATTAGAGACTTATGTAATGTCAAACCTATAATAAAGTTATCAGGTCAAGCTAAATGCAAGTTGGGTCAAATTAAGTGGCACTTCTTCGATGGATGATTGTGGATAAATATTAATATATAATTTTTTAAAAAATTGGATGTATTTTTTGGATATCAAAAAGAGGGTCCATTACGTCTTGGTATTATAGCCAGAGTTGCAACATTGGACCTAATGGATCTACTGGTTGTTGTATCTACAAAAAAATCCTTGAATGTAAAACAAACTTTGTAGATGAAAACTTGAACTATTGAAAGCAATAATGCAGATTAACATTTATTTATTTGAAACTGATTGTGGGGCCTTATCTCTTGTTTGATTAGAATGCAATAGATATTTGAGACTGCTTGCCACAGTTCCAATCCGATAAGGGACTATTATTGTTTGACAAGATTGATTTTTTTTTTCATTTTGTTTGTTTGATTTTTTTATTCTAAATTCATGTATTAAGATATTTGTGTGCATGATTTGAGGACCTAGCCTCTTGAATTTTGTGCAGACTAAGAGTTGCTGAGTTTTTCGCAACTTAGAACACTTTGATTAAAATAATGTATTGTTGGTTGCAATACATTATAGCTGGGGTCTCCACTGCTAGAAAATCAGAAAAATCATTAGATGGTGGGGTCTCCACTGCTGGATTCTTGTAATTTGACTAACATATAGTTGGAGTATACACACATGGTTCTCATAGTTAATCTTCAATTTAAGGAAAAATTATTGTCTGCTTCCTTCGTTGAAGTGCCTTCTTTGAAGGGGATGGATACCACCCAGTTAGGGAGGTGAAGGGGGATCCTTCATGATTTGAGGTTAGAGGGTGCTTTGGTATTACTCATCCCCTTCTATAGTTGCATATTTTTGAGATACATGTACACAAAGAATTTTTTCTTGTGACTGAGTTATTGTTGTCTATGAAAATGTATGTTTTTGGATTTAAATTGTTGATTCTAAATAGTTGGCCTAACATTGATTTTTCTGGCATTGGGTGATTAATTTTACCTATAAGGGTTTTTTGGTTTGTTTGACCTATGATTATGATTTTATTTTATTTTTCTGTAATCTTGATGACATTTTCTAGACTGCAATTCTCAACTTAAAGCAAATTATGCTTGATTAGAATTGTTATTGTAGCTTATTTTAGCCTACTCGGGCATAATGGACTTGAATCAGTAGTTTGGAGTTGTTTTTTTACTACATCATTCCTTGAGGGATTAACTTTGCTCACTACTTCAGTCCTTAAGAGATTAACTTTATTGTCATGAATGACTATTTATTTCCCTGATTGTCTTATATTATAAAATGATAGGGTACTAAATTTGTTGTGCCATTTTTGGCTTTGTTTCATGGAATTTATCCTTCTAATTGTCTTTATTGAAGGGAAAATATGTCACTTGGGTAAGGTGTTACAATTGAATTTATTTTATCTTCAATTATTTAGGACAAAAGCCTTGATCTCACCTAATAGACATCCTAGAATGGTGATGAGAGAACTAAAGCCTCGGTCTCACTATAGTTGTGCTTGAGTCAAACTAACGTATCTACGTATGATTTCTCCCATTCTAAGGAAATATAGGAAATTATTTAGTTAGATATTTTGAATTGATTTAGAAACTCTTTTTACTTTCTTGGAAGCTAATGGAATTGTTGAAAATTCTGATTGGATTTGTTTTGGATAGTTTCCTATGAGTTGTTGTTAACTTGCATTAATTTAAGGAATTTATCAAATACAAACTTCACGAACTTGAACTAATTTATGGTTGCTTAAGCTACATGTGACTGTAGTTGGCAGTAACCTTGGTCATTTATGAAACTATGGGTGATTGTCTAGTATCTTTTCTCTTTAGGAGGATTTTTTTGATGTTTCAATTTTGTTGAATGCCTAGGATCATGAAAATTTGATATAGTTATAATCTTATTTATGAGGGTTGTTTATGTTTTGAAAGGTATGAAAATTGGTGTTCTTATTGGTTGTTGTTGGTTTTCTTGAAACTTAAAAACTAAAAACTATTTAAACTCACTTGACTTTGCATTTACAACAAGATGTTTTTGTGACTATTGAGATGAATTAATGGGTGCGCAGACATCCTTGTGGGCTGCTCTAAATTCCTTTGGGTAACATGATTTTAAAAACTGAAATGTTAATAGAACTATTGTTTTTAGTATGTTGTTGAGTTGAATAATGAGTACGTAAGGAAACAAAATTACAACAACTTGATACTAGTCTTTGATTTAAGATGTATTTATCCTCTTTTTGAGTGGAACAAGAGGTTAAGAGCTTGCTAAAGTACCTATGTGTTTGTCATGAGGATGCATAAAGACAATGCTTGTTTTAAGAGGGGAAAGATGTCACATCCCATTTTTGGGTTCCTCGAACTTGAAGTCTAAGGTAGTCATTAGGCCATGTTAAATTTTTAAATGCAAAATTTAATTTAATTGAACACCAAATTAAGGTGTAAGTCAGTGTTTTACATTGAATTACCCGTCGGGAATCTTAGCTCGCACCGACATCATTAATTGAAGTAGCACAACTTTATAATGCTTTGTCATGACATTAAGCTTGAGGCTTTGAGTTATTGTACATTTGTATGTCTAGTAGACCTTTGGGTATCTTTTTCATAGTTAATAATTATTCATGGTTGATGGACCTTGTGTGAATGATGATTATATTTGATAATGTGGCATTGCTTTGTCAAGCAAGTATGAGTACTTTCTATAACATTGACTAACATTATTATTGGTTAAACCCCTATAAATTTTTTCATTGATATTATATTGGGGCAACTGTAAACATACAATATTGTAACATTGAGCATATGATTAAGCATTTTAACTTGATCTGTTATTGATAAAGGCCTTGCTTGGAATTATAATAATCACCTAGCCAATTACTTGATGGCTAATTGACATACAAAGAAAATCACTAGCCAATTGGTATATAACACGAGGCATTATTGTTTTTGTTAACCTTAGAAGGGAATTTGGCATTTGAATTTAATGACTAAAGCTTTAGATGGGTCGTGGAACTAACGAGCAATGGAAAGGAATTTGGGAAAAATTTGAAACTTGACGTATAAATGGGAATTTAATAATGCCTAGGCCATCTTTGTGTTGGCATTATGAGTTTAAAACCGTAATCAAATGCTCCATCCTTGCAACAAAACCCTACTTGTCATTGCATCACTGCCTCATATTCTTATGGGAAGTCAATTTGAGGAATATCACTTTATTTGAAATCCTATGCACTAGGGAATTCTTAAATGGACAGTTATGGAACAATGCATGGCTCCTCCAAGGTCCTACTCTGAGTAGGACTCCTGCATGACAACAAACTTGAGTTTCGTTGTTCTCTTTGCGTAATATTAGCCACAATTGGATCGAATGAAATCCTATTAAAAAACCTAAGTGGGGTGTAATTTATTTCAATTGGTTTCTCTCTCTCCTTCTTGGGGATTCTTACATTTAGTTGGGATGTTGTTTTAAGAATGGAGAATGGGGTGTTACCTACGACAGTTAGCATTGGTTGGAGTAAAGATTTGGAGCTTGCTAGGGCACAACTCCATTTGATTTCAGGCATCTCATTCCTTCTCATTTGATAAATCTTGCCTGTAATTATACAATGATTAGCGTATGTAATTAATTATTAAATTTGAATGGGTTGAAATGAGGGTACAATTGCATATTGTTATACACCTACATATGTTTTCCTTCACAAACATACAAGGGTATACAAGAGTAGGTAACCATGCTTACATGTGATTTCCTCCATTTTGTGAAATATGTTGAACCCATGACTATTGGTGTGAAAGTATTTTCTCATAAAGATTATAGGTTGGGAAGGATCCATTTTGAATTGTATGGGTAAATAGCCATGTGATTCCTCATTTGATAAAGAATGTCGTTTCTTTGTTCTCTCGGACTCTACTTTTTTTGTGATGACACCGTCTTCATATAAATGGAAAAGGATGTGTTACTCCTTTATGTCTTGATGGTCTTAAGGACATTGCATTCTTGTGACTTGCATGAATTGTGTTTCTTCTCTTACCTTGAGTACTTAATCCCTTGTGAAGAAATGAAAACTCTCTTACTCTTTCTCCCTTTGATAAATGTATATATACTTATACACGAAATTTATCATATTGAGAAGGATTACATCCCCAGTTCGGTTTGAACTGATCCATGACAATGCAAACTTTTGTAGTATCTCCCAGGAAATGCAAAGTGAATTTGGAAATTTTGTTTGTATATGAAAAATAGTAGAGTACAAGAAGGATTGTTATTATTCAAAAGACTCATTCGTTTTTCTCGCATAAAGAAAATAGTGTGTTTGTAAAAAAGAAGGCATGAGTGCCGAAGTAGGAGGTTTTATTTTGAAATCTGGATTTGTAAATGCTTGAAACTATGTTCCTTCTTTAATGAGGAAATCTGCATTAAATTTGCTAAAAGGAAATCAATGTCTTAGTTGTGGATTGGTGTATCTACTTCCAATCTCTTATGGTATATCTACTTCCAATCTCTTATGGTAGGGTATACATAGTGTTGTTTGTGTTGAAAACAATATTTAAGCTTTGAAATATGCATTATTATTAATGTCTTACTGAAATTTCCCTCTACTTGAGAATGTATTCTTGTTATTATATTATGGCATCCTTGAATGTATATCTTGCATTATACTT
This sequence comes from Taxus chinensis, assembly GCA_019776745.2. NCBI lineage: Eukaryota > Viridiplantae > Streptophyta > Pinopsida > Cupressales > Taxaceae > Taxus > Taxus chinensis. Next base: position 776,779,558 of record CM034146.1, read on the forward strand.
TCATGGAAATTGTGAATACTACGCAATGCATTTAAGTTTATGGAAAAGAAAGAGGCATATATGTTTGTAAGGGTCTGGTCAATGAATAAAATAATAACTATTAGGCTTGTGAATATTGGTTATGATTGTGTGAGGGAGGCCTATACACCTGCTTATTCAGATCCATGATAAGGACTACAACTTAGATTGTACTCTTGAGAATTATCCTTTGGGAATTATGACTTCAATTCTAAGAGAATTTTAATCTCCTCCATTAAGACCTAACCTTGAAAAGTGATCTTGATATTCTAATTGGATTGTAGTGTAATTCAAAATGCAAACTTGAGTTGATATATTTAAATGCAAGGCAACCTTGAAAAATTATGGGTATAGCAAACACCCTACCACCTACATGTGAACTTAGTGACTATCTTTTCTTGAGTCATCTGTAAGGGGTTCCAAATCCATAAAAGCATATACATGACTCATACCTATAACAAGAATAAGTGATGGCTATAGTAGAATGTTTTACATTGGTATAAAGGAATAATCTTTGATTAGAATAACTTAGCTCTTAATCATTTTCTGATAAGACTCTAAACTTGAAGTTTTGAAATTTATAACCCATAAAGAGAATAAGTGTTGCTTCAATTTTTCATAGAAGTATGTTGAGCCTGTTAGTTTTAGGTATGAAATTAGGGACTTCACCATTAGTCCCGTGGTCTCGAGAAGTCTTTTTGAGGTGCAATGATGAATTTCAATGGATTGCCTTGTGATTCTTGCTACATAATTTGGCAATGCTCTTGAATATCTTTAATTAATTACATCAAAGGAAGAGACCTTGATATACATCTAACCATGCTACAAAACTACTTTATACATTAACTTTGCGGTATGTGGTTTGCAATGTGGAATTAGTCTACAACTCCACCATCCATGATTCAATCAATTGAAAATGAACTACAAATTTTGCTAAGTCAAAATGACTTTAAAATGTTGATATTATTGAATGAGAGAGGAATGGCTATCATTATCATCTCAGGGGAAGAAAACTCTTGTTGATTGGTATAAGGCCCCATATAATAATAATTACTTCAATTTTGAATGTGCTAAGCACTATGATGACATTCTAATTTTTGAAGTGCAATATTTTGACATATTAAATCTTTCCCTGTTGTAAAGTCATTGAGGCCTAGGTATCCAAAAAAATTGTTGATAAACTCATTGAGGATTAGATTTCCATGGTGGTGCATTATGTGGACTACATTCCACTCAAGGAACCGATAAGTATTTGACCTACCTCTAGAATGTTTAATGATCTATTTTGATGCTAAGCCATGTTGTCTTAGATGTTGGGGTGCAAATTGTCTTCTTCCTAATGATGATAGTGAATCTAAAGGAACACTCCTCAACTTGATCAAATATAATGTTTTGTGTATACTTGAATCACATGTATACTTGTAATAGGGTACGTTTGAATGTATAATTGATTATAATGGACTCTAATACACTAAAGAAAGATGTGTATGAGTGATAGGTTGGAAAGGATTGAAATCATGAGTTATACACACTTGTCTAAGCATGAAAATTGTTATGGATCTTCACACTTGTATTAACGGGCATTGAAGTGAGAGTTTGAGGTGAAAATAGTTCAACATTATGACATGCAGTCTTGTGTAGAATATAGTTATAACATGATTTAATATTTCTACCATTGAACAACCATATAAAATATAAATAAAATCGAGTTTGTGATAAGGAATAGTTACTAATAAAGATCAATCAATCTCAAATATCTAATGTAATCCATTCGACTCAAACAAGTGATAAGATAAGGTTACACAATCAGTTATAAATAAATAAATGCTAATTTGCATTATTGCTTTCAACAGTTCAATTTTTTATTCACAAAGTTTGTTTCACATTCAAAGAATATTCTCTAGACACAACCGTCAGTAGATCCATTAGGTCCAATGTTTTAACTTTGGCTCTGATACCAAGATGTAGTGTCCCCTCTTTCAATATATGAAAATACATCCAATATTTTTTTTTGAATTTATATATTAATTTTTATCTGTAATTATCCATCAACGGAGTGACACTTAGTTTAACTCAACTAACTTGCAGTTAGCTTCACCTATAACTTTTCTATAGGTTTGATGTTACATAATTCTCTCATAGTCTTAATTCCTTAAGTCCATTCCTTAATTCATGACTATGTATCTCTTAGTCTTAAGTTCAAATGGAGTCGTGTGGATTGGACCCACTTCACACCATCATTGCATAACTCTCATCCAATACTACATGACTTTGTCTTAATTTGTTTGAATAATCCCCACATGAGCTTTAGTATCAATTATAAATTTGTAGACAACATTTTTCATTAGATGAATTGAGGTGTTTTAGTGATTCACACTTTCCTAAACTCCAATTTATTATCTAAATATGGTATGTAAAAATCATTGTGCCTATCATGTTATCTAGACAATGCTCCATTCATCAATTTATCTTTATTAATAACTATTCCTGATCACAAACTCAGTTTTGTTTATATTTTATATAGTCGTTCAATGGTAGAAATATTAAATCGTGTTATAACTATATTCTACGCAAGACTATAGGCTGTAATGTTGAACTATTTTCACCTCAAACTCTCACTTCAATGCCCGTCAGTACAAGTGTGAAGATCCCTAATAATTTTCACGCTTAGACAGGTATGTATAACTCATGATTTCAATCCTTTCCAACCTATCACTCATACACATCTTTCTTTAGTGTATTAGAGTCCATTATAATCAATTATACATTCAAACGTACCCTATTACAAGTATACATGTGATTCAAGTAAACATGAAACATTATATCTGATCAAGTTGAGGAGTGCTCCTTTCGATTCACTCTTGTCATTAGGAAGAAGATACTTTGCACCCACCAACATCTGAGACCACATGGCTTAGCATCAAAACAGATCATTAAACATTCTAGAGGTAGGTCAAATACTTATCTGTTCCTTGAGTGGAATGCGGTCCACATAATGCACCACCATGGAAATCTAATCCTCAATGAGTTTATCAACAATTTTTTTGACAAAACTGATTTGTTTTTATTTAATATATTTGCTTTCCTTTTGATTCCAAAGTCATGTACCGAGATATTTGTGTGCATTATCTCAGGACCCAGCCTCTTGAATTTTGTGTAGACTAAGAGGTATTGAGTTTTTCACAACTTAACACTTTGATTAAAATAATGTATTGTTGGAGGCATTGTTTAGAAACTTATAGATTTAAGTGTAGTCAGGAAAATCATTAGATGGTGGGGTTACTACTAATGGGTTATTGTATTTGACTAACATATAGTCTGAGTAGACACACATGGTTCTCATCGTTATTTTTATTATTATTATTTTCAGTTTGAGGTGAAATGCCTTTGTCTACTTCCTTCGATAAAGGGCATGGATACCACCTAGTTAGGGAGGTGAAATGGGGTATTCGTTGTGATCTGAGATTGGAGGACGCTTCACTATTACTCATCCCCTTATTATTGAGATATATGTACGTGAAGACTTTTTCTTGCGACTCAGCTATTGTTGCCTATGAAAATGTATGCTTTCATATTTAAATTTTTAATTTTAAATAATTATCCTAATATTGATTTTTTTAGCATTGGGTGATTAAGTTTAGTGGTTTTTTTGGCCTACGATTATGAGATTTTTTTATTTTTGTAATCTTGATGACATTTTTGAGATTGTAGTTCTCAATTTAAAGAAAATTGTGCTTGATTGAAATTGCTATAGTAGCTTGTTTTAGCCTAGTTGGGCAAAATTGGTATTTGTTATGACCTGAGGTTAGAGGGTGCTTCACTATTACTCATCCCCTTCTATAGGTGCATATTATCAAGGTACATGTACACGAAGACGTTTTCTTACGACTGAGCTATTGTTGCCTACGAAAATGTATGTTTTCATATTTAAATCGTTGATTCTAAATAACTGTCTTAACATTGATTTTTCTAGCATATTATCAAGGTACATATACACGAAGACTTTTTATTGCGATAAAGCTATTTATTGCCTTATGAACATGTATGTTTTCATATTTAAATCGTGATTCTAAATAATTGTCCTAACAAGCTAACATTAATTTTTCTAGCATTGGGTGATTAATTTTACTAATTTGTTTGACCTCTGATTATGATTTTTTATTTTATTTTTGTAATCTTTATGACATTTTAAAGACTATAGTTCTCAATTTAAAGCAAATTATGCTTGATCGAAATCTCTATAGTAGCTTGTTTTAGCCTAGTTGGGTAGAATGGACTTGAATAAGTAGTTTGAAGTTGTTTGTTCCTACATCCTTACTTGAGGGATTAACTTTACCATCTACTTCAGTACTTGAGGGATTAAGTTTTTTGTCATGAATGACAATTTATTTCCTTGATTGGCTTGTATTATAAAATGATAGGGTATTGAATTTGGTGTGCTAGTTTTGGCTTTGTTTCATGGAATTTATCCCTATAATTATCTATATTGAAGGGAAGATGTTTCACCTAGGTAAGTGTATGTGGGACCAAAACACATGACCAGAATACAAAGATATATTTTTTTACTTTCATATTACTTGATACAATTGTGCGACATCATAAAGACTCAAAAGAGATTGCACAACACCATATGTAACATTTACACCAACATGAAGAACACACGAATAACAAGATGACACAAGATGATATCATCATCACACTTGAATAAATGAACAAGTATGAAACCACGACCCAACCACAATATGAACTTCACAAATAGATATATTCCACATTATCACATTTTTAGGTTTAACTCTTAATTGTAATGATATTTCATCATTAGTCTTTAAGGTTCGAAGAGCACTTGACATGAACATACTTTTTCTTTTTGTTCTAGATTGCATTTCCTTTTATGTCTTTTAAGATATAACTTAATATGGTCCCATCTTAACCACCAATCAAGTCCCTTATTTAGCATGATAGGTCTCAAGATCATTTTCCGCGTAAGCAAATATTCTTAATCACAATGTTTCACATTATTTATTTTGTTTCGATTTAACTTATACAACTACATTTCATCACACGAAAAGAATGAACATTGGTTTAAGGGGAATGGATTCCATATTTAGTTTACTCAAATTCAACATCTTAGGGATACCTTTAAGATAGGCAATGTTAACTATAGGTTTCAAACACCATTAACATATAAGGAGGCCCTGGGCTTGAATTTACTTCTTTTTGCACTCAAAAACTTTATGACCAACTAAAGTCAATTTTGAAGTGGATCAAACACCTTTATCTCACATACCTCCAACTTTTACTTATTTCCAAAACAAACAACACATGAATATAAATTAAATTCTAAAGATATCAAAAAATTTGTTCACAATTGACTCTAATTGTTGCTATGATTCAAAAATAGGTTAGAATCATTTCTAATAGTTATGTGCCATAAGTTTTGTTTTCTAAACAAGAGATTATGTTGCTCGAAATGCTTGAACTCATGTGGAGAAATTTATAAGTACTTTCAACAACAAAAGAAGGCCTAACTAAGTATAAGGTAACTCCAAGATTCACTTGTGTGTCAGTCTTATATCACTCGCATTTCAAAGAGTCGAGATTTTATTAGAGGTATGAAGTAAGGTCCAACCTCACTTTATGGTCTTCCAAAGTATACTTGATCACATTTCAAAGAAGAAACATTACCTTTCTTTTTGCTCTTATGATCCAATACATGTACAATTAATAATCCTTCCCGGGAGACTTATCATAAAAGACAACCATCTAAAATGTTGCTAAACATTACATCAATCATGTCATAAAGTGACATTGCACACATAACTATGACAACAAGCTCATTTCCATATGTACAAAAAGGCCCTTAATGGTGACCAACACAACAATAAGCACAATGCTAAAGAAATCTCCAGCTTGATGCAAAATAACTTTGGAGCAATCCGACCTCCCATAGATAAATTAGATGTGAGAGGGCTTAAATGAGTTAAACACGAGGATTTGATAAGAAGGTAAAAAATTACTGACTTCACTCACGACACATAGATCTCACAATGAGATCATTCAAAGGCGAAGGGAAAGAGACTACGATAAATTTAAGTCTTTTACAAAGTGATAAGGGTATAATAAAACTATACAAGACTCTTTTAAGAGAGAGATACACAGTAAAGGTTAAGAGTACAGGCCCTTTCGATAGCTTAGGCATAGAAAGTTTATGCCACCAACATAAGAATTAAAGGAGGAAACAATAATTGACATTATGCAAGTTTGTATCAAAATATGTAAGCCATAGAACAAGACACAAACTCATAATCATGTTCATACCCAAATAGAATGTCTGTTGGTCTTACTACACCAATATAACCCAATTTATCACTCATCACAAAATAATTAATAAACAAAAATCAGATTAGACAAGTTGCTCAAAAAATAGCATTAAAACATCAAATTTAGACAAGTTTGAGTTTCCTTAAACATGAAATTTAGATAAGTTGCTAAAAAATAGCGTTAAAAACCCATCTTCGAACCTCAAACACTCGAGGGAACAAAATCCTACCTATTCCCCTATATACATGGAAACACCCAGAGCTGACGAAACTCCAAACTGGAAAACATGTTCAAAATGTTGCTTGTCTTTTTGTAGCTTCCGGTCGTAAATGCACCCAAGCGGCCTTGTTACCCAACAACTAGAGGCCTACAAAACCTATCAATAAAACTAGCTTGCGGGATATTTTTCTCCAAACTGAGGGTTTTTTAATAATTTTCTCATATAAATATTAGAGGTACGCGGAAGCTAAAATCCATTTCGACACCCAGGGTCAAAATGTCAGGTCAATACCAAGATGTGTTTTCAACTTTTAACAACTGTTTAAAGCTACGAACTAGCCATTGAGCTCCTAAACGCATTTCAAAACAATGTCAAACAGACATCTAAGAAACAATCCATGGTTCAGTTGGACACTCCACATGACAAGGTACACGACCAAAGTTTTCTTTTCCCATTTTGGGGTCTATAAGGATATTTTATGCCTCCATGAAAACATGTTTTATTAACATTACAAAAATTAGACAAAAATAGTTTTACTAAGTTTCCCGACTATCTTGCCAACCGCATGGTTTCTAATACTAAATCTAGTATCGTAGTTCATCTACCCATCCTACGAGGTAAATGAGAGAATAATGTTTACATTCATGGATACACATCAAGTGCATACCAAACAGAGGTACAATTTGCTATAGGAAACAAGTTTTATTTAATTTACCCAAAATTTACTCTTCTTTAGTTTGATTTACAGTTCCATTCAAATTAAGAAAACTAGAACGTTTAAATTATGCAAGGATGAAGTGAGATAACTATACATGTTCGGGAATCGAAGCGGCATGAGGGACCCTAATCGGTCCATCTTCATGATTCATGAGACAACGCTAATGAAGAGGCTTTTTCGTCAAAGATATCATGAGCGTTGTGCTAACTTCTTTGACTGTAGACTAATCTTCCTGGGCATGTTCAAAATTGTCAACAAAATCCATTGCCCATTATGCTTTGACGGTTTTCTAAGATTTGCTCTAGGCTCTAAATTTGACACGGTTGGGAGAATGTAGGCAAGGTTGTGATGGTTTTGCTTAAATCTGTCAACGACTTTACTTGAGTAACCAATGCGTTTAAAACAACCAAAATTTGTGCAACATAATAACCAACGCAATTCAAGAGAAAATACCTTCCCCTCTAAGGAATTTTATCAAACAATTCACATGACTTGTGTTGCCCAAAATAGAGTATGTTCCCACATTTTGCTTTCATAACTAACAACAATTAGCAATCAAAACTAACCATGCAAACCACCTTCTTTACGACATTATAATAAGCAACTCTCAAGGATCTGGAAAGACTAATCTACCTCGTTCTAAAATTAACAAAACAGTCCATGAGGCTATATTTTCAAAGCATTTAGTCAAACAATTCACCTACTACGTGTATGTTACCAAAAGAGACTAAAGTCCTCTTTTGTTATGCTTGGCAGTTTGTCCATGGCCTGTTCAAAGACTCCCAACCGTGAAGGCAGGGTTGATGCTGGAAAGGAAGTGGAGTCTAGCTTTGCGCCTGCCAAATGCATTTGCTTTAAAGTTTCCAAAGCCTGGCCAACAAACCCAATTTGTGCGCTTCCTGCAATCCTTACTGGCCTGAGAGGCCGCAAATCTAAACTTTTTATTTGTTTATTTTTAAACAAACAATTTTATGCAGAACCTGCAACTATGGCAAAAGGAGCCTGTGCCGCATCCTCAAGGCATTTTGTCAAATAGGTCATGTGCCTTGTCTATGCTCCCTACAATTCTAACGTTCCAACCAAAAGAAAATCAAACAAAGCGACCGCCTTCCCTGTCGGGTGCATGCTTCCACATTTGCTTACATGTCTACCAATGTGCTTGTAACTGACCACATTTGCCAAAACTCTAGCAAGAATTCCTCCGTTCAAGGCTTGGAAGGTGTCCACGTCTACCTGGAGCTATGTTTGAACACGACTGGAAGCATGATAGGAAACAAAAAGAACAACTTGTTAGATTGGAGGCCGTGTGATGCATTTGATGAAACAACACCACTATTTTTTTGTGTGCCAAAGCTCCTATGCCATCTTTGTTTTGATCCACGCATTGAGTAATCAGCAAGGTCTCATTTTTTGATGCTCTGCTGCGATTGTTTTCACCACATCCCACCTCATCATTCACAAATACAAAAAAAGTGGGTATCCTCTATCAGGCATGGTTTCAGAGTTTTTTTTGCTTTGACAAAGAAAAATACTAAGATTGCAAAAGTATGAATATGAGCAGAGTAGAACTACAGAAGCCAACTCAGGGCAAGGGATACTCTGCTTTCCCAACAAAAGACTTTCTCTGACCAAATTTTTTCGAAATCCCTCAAGAATTTCATTAGTTCTCTCACCATAAACCAAAATTACAATACCCAAGGATTTACATTAATTCTTATTGAAATGAGGTTTATTGAAATGAGGTTTGGCTCAAGCTCCAAAATAAGTTTGGAGTGATTTCAGAATATTAAAGAATTATTTATATTTAAATGAAAAGTCTTCTTTTATGCTAATCTTGTGATTTAATTCATTAATTTACAATTTGTTATTACTGAACCTCACCAACTTCCTGGTAAGTTACTATCATCTTGTAATTAATTTTATTAAATTTAATAAAGGTAATTATGATATAATTAATGCGACCTCTTTATTTGTGGACACACCTCACGTCAAAGGTTGTAAGATTCCTCACCACAGAGGTGGTAGTAACCCGTAAATCTTAGAGACTTGATTCCCATCGAGATAAAGTGTCTCGGAAGCTTGATTTTTAGAGCTCTCAAAATTATAGATAATCGTGCTCTTGACCTTAGGAAAGACGTGCCACCAAAGATACAAGATATTTATAGTTACTTTTATCATTTGACAACATTTAATATTTCATTTTAGGAAGGTGATACTATTTTTCCTATACCATGTTTAATTGTTTCAAACTTCGAATTATTCATATCTTGAGCATGACGCTAAAACAATGAAACTCACTCCTACCAAAGACCGACTCGAGCCCACGCAACTACAATCGAGAGGTGGTAATAGGAGGGGCACTACAGTAAGGTGTTACAATTGAATTTATTTGATTGGCGATTAGAGGCCAAAAGCCTTGATCTCGCCATCTTAGACTAGTGATGAGAACCCTAAAGCATCAGTTGTGCTTAAGCCAATCGAATGTACCTACCTATGATTGCTCCTCTTTCTAATGCAATATAGGAAATTATTTAGTTGGATATTTTGAATTGATTTAGTAACTCTTTTTACCTTCTTGGAAGCTAATGGAATTGTTGGATATTTTGATTGGGTTTGTTTTGGATTGTTGGTTGTGAGTTGTTGCTAACTTGTATTAATTTCTGAAATTTATTGAATCCAAATTTCATGGACTTGAACTAATTTATTGTTGTGTGAACTACACGCAGTTGTAGTTGGCAGCAACCCTTTTCATTTATGAAACTATAGGTGATTGTCTAGTGGCTTTTCTCTTAAGGAGGAAAATTTGATGTTTTAATTTTGTTAAACGTAAGGGATCATGAAATTTGATATTATTGTTGTTATAATCTTAATTATGTGGGTCGTTAATTTTTTTAAAGATATGAAAATTTGTGTTCTTGTTGCTTGTTGCTCTATACAACTTTTCTTGAAATTTAAAAAACTAAAAACTTTTTGAACTCGACTTTACATTTACAACTAACTGTGACTATTAAGATGAATTAATGGGTGAGTAGAATTCCTTGCGGGATTCTCTAAAATCCATTGGGTAAGAATGATTTTCAAAACTAAAATTTTAATAAAACTATTGTTTTAAGCATGTTGTTGAGATAGATATTAAATATGTAAGCCAGAAAAATTACAATAACTTGATGGTAGTTTTTGAATTTAGATGCATTTATCCTCTTTTCCGTGTGGAACAAGAGGTCAAGAGCTTGTTGAAATAAGTACCTTTGTGTTTGTCCCAATCGCATAAAGACTATGCTTTTTTTAAGAGGGGAAATATGTCATATCCCATTCTTGGTTTCCCCAAACTTAACGCTTGCAAGGTCGTCATTAGGCCATGTTAAATTGTTAAATGCATAATTTCATTTAATTGAACACCAAATAAAGGTTTAAGTTAGTGTTTTACACTTAATTACTTGTTGGGAGTCTTAGATCACATCGACGTCATTAATTGAAGTAACCTAGCTTTATAATGCTCAGACATGGCATTGAGCTTACAAATTTGAGTTATTGTGCACTTTTATGTTTTGTAGACCTTGGGATCTCATCTTCATACATTATTACTTCTTCATTGTTGATTAACCTTGTGTGAATGATGATCATCTTCGATAAATGATCACGTAGCCAATTACTTGATGGCTAATTGATGTCTAAAGCAAATCACTAGCCAATTGGTATAAACTGTGAGGCATTATTATTTTTGTTAACCTTGGAAGGGACTTTGGTGTTTGAAAATAATGACTAAAGCTTGAGACGGGTCACAGACCTAAAAACAACTGAAAGAAATTTGGGAAAAGTTTGAAATTCGATGCATAAATGGGAGTTAACTATTTCCTAGGCTATCTTTTATGTTGGCATTTTGAATTTCGAACAATAATGAGAGGCTCCATCCTTGCAACGAGACCCTTCTTACTTCGCATGATTGTCTCAAGTTATTATGTAAATTTAGTTGGAGGAATATCATGTTATTTGACATACTATGCATTAGGGCATTCTTGAATGGACAATTATGGAACAATGCATGGCTCCTCCAAGGTCTACTTTGAGTAGGACTCTGTAAGATGATAAATTTGAGTTTTATTGTTCTCTGGTGTAGTCTTAGCCGCAATCGAAGAAAATGAAATCCTAGTAAAATACTCGAGCGGGATGTAATTCATGTCAATTGGTTTCTCTCTTTCTTTCTCAGGGATTATTGCATTTAGCTAGGACGTTGTTTGAAGAATGAAGAATGTGGTTTTACCTATGACAGCTAACGCTGGTTGAAGTGGAGACTTGGAGCTCGCTAAGGCATGACTCCATTTGATTTTAGGCACATTGTTTCTTCTCCTTTGATAAATTTTACATATAATTATAATTTATTAGTCTCTTTGTAATTAATTATTAGATTTGAATGGATTGAAGTGCGAGTACAATTGCATATTGTTAGACACCTACTTCTGTTTTCCAACACTTACATATAGAGGTAGGTAGCCATGCTTACATGTGATTTGCTCCATTCTGTGAAATATGATGAACCCATGATTGTTGGTGTGAAAGTGTGTTCTCATAAAGATTATGTCTTTGAGGGAACCATTTTTAATTATATGGGTAAATAGCTATTCGATTCCTCATTTTATAAAGAATGTCATCTCTTTGTTCTCCTGTACTCTACTTTTTCGGTGATGACACTATATTCATATAAATGGAAAAGGATGTGTTACTCATTTATGTCTTGATGGTCTTAAGTACGTTGTATTCTTGTTACTTGCATGGATTGTGTTTCTTCTCTCACCTTGAGTACTCAATCCCTTGTAAAGAAATGAATATTCTCTTACTCTTTTTCCCTATGATAAATGTATATATACTTATATGCAGAATTTATCATATAGCAAAAGATTACATGCCAGTTTAATTTGAATTGATCCATGATAATGCAGGATCTCTCAGGAAATGCAAAGCAATTTGGAAATTTTGGTTATTTGTGAAGAATGTTAGAATACAAGAAAGATTTTTCTTATTTAAAATACTAATTCGTTTTTCTTCCATAAGGAAAGAGTATAATGTGTTTGTAAAAAAAAAGGCAAAGTGCTGAAGTAGGAAGTTTTATTTTGAAATATGGATTTGTAAACACTTGAAACTATGTTCCTTCTTTATTGAGGAAATATGTACTAAATTTGTTAAAAGGAAATCATTGTCTTAGTTGTGAATTGGCATAATCTATTTCCAAACCATAATGACACGTTATTTGTGTTGAAAAAATTATTAAAGCTTTCAAATATGCATTATTTATAATGTCTTACTGAACTTTTCCCTCTACTTGAGAATGTATTATTGTTATTATATTATGGCATCCTTGAATGTTTAACTTGCATTATACTTTCATGGACATTATGAATACTATTCAATGCATTTAAGTTTATGGAAAAGAGAAAGACATATGTTCGCAAGGGTCTGGTCAATGAATAAAATAATTATTATTATGCTTGTGAATATTGGTTGTGATTGTGTGGTGGAGGAATGTGCACTCATTTATTGAGATCCGTGATAAGGATTGCAACTGAGATCATACTCTTGAAAAATATACTTTGGGAATGATGACTTGAATTCTAGAGAATTTGAATCTCCTCCATTAATACCTAACCTTGAAAATCATCTTGGTCTTCTAATTTGATTGTAATATAATTCAAAATGTAAACCTAAATTGATATATTGTAAATTCAAGGAAACCCTAAACAATTATGAGTTTAGGGAACACCCGATCACCTACATGTGAACTTAGTGACTTTTGGGGATCTTATAGTTCTGTGTATAAAATGGAACAAACTTTATTTTATCTACTTTTGGTTGTGATCATATACTATCTTAACTTCAACCAACTTGTTTGAGGATATTATGATTGTGCTATACGAGGAATGTCGTAGATAACATTCATTTGCTTTAATAGCGTGAACTACCAAGGGAAACCAAATAATGTGATCTTACAACTTTTATTGTTACTTTCGAATATAATACTCGTTAAGAAATATGTAACCATAACGATACAATTGTTGATCATGAACTATATTTTCTCGAGTCATCAGTAAGGGGTTTCAAATTCATAAAATCGTATACTTGACTCATACTTGTAACATTAGAATGGTTTACATTGGTATAAAGGAATAATATTTGATTATGAATAACTTAGTTCTTAATCATTTTGTGATAAGAATCTAAACTTGAAGCTATTAATCATTATGTGATAAGCCTCTTTTTGACGTGCAATGATGAATTTCAGTGGATTTTCTTTATCTTCTCTCATTTTTATTGCTTCATAATTTGGTTACCCTCTTGAATATCTTTAATCAATTACATCAAAGGAAGAGACCATTGTATATGTTTAACCATGTTACAAAACTACATTATACGTAAACTATGGTATACGTTATACAAAGTAGAATTGGCCTACAACTCCATTGTTCATAAATCAATCAATTAAAAATAAAATACAAATTTTGCTAAGTTAAAATTAATCTAAAATGTTGATATATTGAATGTGAGTGGAATGGTTGTTACCATACCATGGAAAGAAAACTCTTGTTGATTAGTATAAGGTCTGATAGGATAATGATTGTTTATATTTTGAATGTCATAAGAATTATGATGACATTTCAACCTTTGAAGGGCAAGTCTTTTGAATTATTAAATCTCTTACCTGTTGTAAACTCATTTAGGCTCGGCTATCTTATAAATTCGTTAATAAAGTCTTTGAGGGTCGTGATTTGTATGGCGGTGCATTATGTGGATTGCATTACACTCGAGGAACTGATAAGTATATGGCCTCATCTCTAGAATTTTTAATGAAATATTTTGATGCTAAGCAATGTGGTCTAATATGTCGGGGTGTAAATTGTCATCTTCCTAATAACATTAATGAACTAAAAGGAGCACTCCTCAACTTGATCAGATAGAATGTTTCCCATTTACCTAAATCGCAGGTTTACTTGTAGTAGGCCATTTTTAATATATAGTTTATTATAAGGGATTCTAATACAATGAAGTAATATGTATCTGAGTGATAGGTCTGAAAGGATTGAAATCATGAGTTATACATACCCGTCTAAGCATGAAAATGGTTATGGATCATTACATTTGTTGTGGTGGGCATTGAATTGAGAGTTTGAGGTGAAAATAATTCAACATTACAACATGTAGTATTGTGTAGAATATAGTTGCGACATATTTAAGTTTTCTACCATTGAGGAACTATATGATGAATAAACAAAACTGATTCTATGATTAGGAATAGTTTTCTCTTAAAGATAAATTGACGAATCAAACATTGTCTAGATTCCATGATAGGGATAGTGGTTTGGACATACCATATGTAGGTAATAAATTGGACTACAGGGAGGTGTGAATCATTAAAACACCTCAATTCATTAATGGAAAATGGGTTCTATATATTTATAAATGTGACTAAACCTCATGTGGGATTATTCAAATAAATTTAGACTGAGTTTCCTAGTAGTGGATGAGAGATGCTCAATGATGGTGTGAAGTGGGTCCAATCGATAGGACTCCACATGAACTTAAGACTAACAAATACATAGTTAAGAATTAAGGAATTAACAGTTAGAGACTTGAGTAACATCAAACCTATAATGAATTTATTAAGTGAAGCTAATTGCGAGTTAGTTGAGTTGAATTAAGTGGCACTCCTTCAATGGATGATTACAGATAAATATTAAGATATAAATTTAAAAATACAATAAAATAACATACACATTTCTAGATATCGGAAGAGGTTTGTTACATTTTTTGGGTCTATCTTAAACCCTTCATAGGACACCACATGTCCTAGATACTCAAATGCTTACGCTACAAAGACACATTTAGAATCTTATGTTTTTTGGCATATAATTCATTGTCTTGATCTTCTAATGCCTGTAATACTTTATCCACATGTTTCAAATGTTCCCACCAATTCTTAGTGTGTATTAAAATTCCATAAAATAAAATAAGAACATATCTACAAATAAATAACTGAATTCATGAGGCTTTGAAAGGTAGGAGCATTATTAAGAAAAAATGAATTCATTAAAAATTCATAACAATCCTCGTGATTTCAGAAGGTTGTCTAATGCACATTTTCATGTCTTACCTAGATTAGATGATAAGTTGAATGAAGATCAAGATTAGTAAAAAAAATAGTACCGTGCAATTCATCTAACAACTCATCAATAACATGAATAAGAAACTTATCTTTGAGGGTGAGCTTATTGATTTTGCGTTAATATTGACATATACTTCATGACTCATACTTCGTATCAACCATGACCATGGAAGAATAATAAGTTCTTTTGGGAGGATGAACAATGCCCGCATCTAACCTCTCCTTAACCCATTTCTCAATTTTCACATTTTATTCATATGGTTGGGAGTTTTCCCTAAGGTTGGATAGAACACTCCCTTAGAATTAATTGATTGGCATGATGATGATCATGGATAAGGGGTAAACCCTTGGGTTCTTGAAAAACATATTAATGTTGTTGAATAATTATTTACAATTCTCGTTGGCTAGGAGGACCTTCTTCTTAGATTTCTAATGAATGTTATGCTACCATGTCATAACCTTTTTATTGAGTATATTTTCCATTCTATGGGAACTAATACTTTAAATTAGGGGAGATATCATTCTTGAAAGTATGTCTCTTCCCATTTGATAAGAAGCTAATGAACAAATATTGAAAATTCAATGAAAATGTTTTGAATTGTTTCAACCATTGCACTCCTAAAACTATATTTGCCCCTCCAAGTCGAATGGAAAAAATTTCCAAATCAAATGGGTAGTCTCCAATAGACAGTTTTTTGTGATGGAACTATCCTCCAAAAGAGGGTTATTTACCATCTGCTAACATAACTTGAAAATTAGATATTGGATAGCCAAAGCAGTTGACTTCATTGGCTAACCTTCTATGGATGAAATTGTGTCTACTTCATGTAACAATCAAACTATCACCTTTTTTTCTTGATGTGTACCCAACTATTTTTAGAGTTTGAGGTGTGTTGATCCCATGTAGTGTATATAAAGATATAGTAGCCTCTTCATCCTCTTCTTTTTGCTCATGCGTTTGATCCATGTCAAGCTCTACCATATTCTTTGTCCATGTAGAATCTCACTTCATTAAGCACAACACATTTATAGTTTTTGAACCATTTTCTATCATAATGATAATATAATCCTTTCTCTCTCTTCTACCTCTTGCTGGAATGAGAGTCTTTGTACTGGTTTGGAGTTGAAGGGGTGACCAAGGCTCTATATTTCTATCTAGAGGTTTACCTTCTATTTTTCAATTGACTAAATTTTTCTTCTCTATGTCTAGAGTTATTCTATGAGATCTTTGACTGTGGTTGGTTTGAATATTTGAACACCAAATATAATAGTTTATTTTAATCCACTCATGTATGTTTTCATATCATGTCTGGACTTATTTGTGGATCCTTGTAGATAAATAAAAAATGTTGGGAATTGTATTCACCCATTGAACCTGTTTACTTCAATTGGATTAGTTGTCCATTAAAATCATTGCTCCATGGATCATCATAGTGTTTTGTGATTTCTAAGAAAAAATTATCATAGAAGGATATACTCCCATGATGGTCTTGAAAACATAATCAAAATTACCAATTATAGGGTTTTTGTTCCAAAAATAAAGAGGCCACATCCACTAATGAGAGCTTCTAGACATTTTTCCATTTTAAGTATCTTTGCATCTAGTCAATCTAATCAACTACATTGGTTCCATTAAACCAACATGGTTTTATCTTTTTCTTATTACCTTGTCCATTGTGAGTTCACAATTGTAATAATGTATTGAGTTGCCACCCTAACCGTTGGTATTTTGTTTCACATTTTACAATGCAAGCTCTTTTGTTCACATTGAATTTAAGGTTTTTCTCTTGATCATGGAGTGCAACTATCTTATTCTTTAGAAGGTCAACGTGTATTTCCAATTTTTCTCCAATAATGTTAGTTGTAAGATTCATGCACCGTCTATGCTTCTTTGATTTCTCCTTCTATGGGACTTTGGAGATTTCATAAGGTTTTCTACTATTTATTCTTTAAAGTCATCACTTGAATCACCCTTCGATTTGGTAGATTTGGTGAAAAGAACGTTCCTTTCCAAGATTGTACTAACTTCTCTTGTGACCCCCTAACAATTAGGTTTTTATGAAAACAACGAGAATTCATGAAAGACTAAGTCTTATGAAAAACAAGGGTGTCAAAATATAGGGCTTACAAAATTTAGAATTTCTGTAAAAAAAAAAAAGAATACAAAACATATGTGGAGATGTAGATCTAAAAATTTATCTTGAAATTATGAAAACAAACTTTGAATTAGCTTTTTCAGTTTGAGAGATATGAGGATTTTCTCATTACTGAAAATTCACATGTAAACAATGGTTTGGAAACTTTCCTTCCCAAGGTCACATCTCCCTTGATAATGTTCATTATAGTTATCATGACATCTTTTTGCAAATGGTTCAACAATTAGATTCTAAGTGGCGCATGAATGATTGACATATGATGCTTTTGTAAAGAGAGATACTTTTTGCAATTCAAACAAATTTACTTTTGAAAACAATTTTCCAAAACATATTCTATCTTGAACCTCTCACACTTTTCCCAAATCAATGCTTTGATACCACTTCATATGGTATTTATTTAATATTAAATACAAATAACAACAATTATAGCGATAATCCCAATCCAATGAACATAAAACTAGTAGGATAAAGTATATCCAAGAATTATTTTGTGAGTAAAAGCCCAAGAAGATAAAAAAAAATAAAAATGGCGATGAATGTCACTAAAGTATGTTTGTTGTATCCACTTAGAGGGGGGAACATCTAAATTATAATACTTGAGAATAGAAAATACAATTCCACACTTGATGGCCTAAATGGGAATATATATCGCTTATTTACAATCAAATTATGTGGGAACAACTCCTTAGAACCTAATTATTTGGCCTATGATAACTTTATAAATTATAAAAGAAAAGAAAATGCTGTATGCCAAAAGGTAGAGACTCCATATCCTCAGTACACGTGAAGATAGAGTATTAAGGGAGTAACAATATTTTTCTTGGCATACTCTTTTGTAGATACATTTCTAACATTATATTATGTCACATGATAATAAGAAACATATAAACTCACAATGGTACCATTTTGAACTTAAGTTCTTGATCCAAAAATGGATCTGAAAAGACCCAATTCTATGTATTCTCCTTATTGATACTTGTAGTGCATATTCTTGGCATGTTCTTTATTCTGAAGATGGTCTAGTCAGGCTGAGGGTGATCCAGACACCTTCGAATGACATGAGAATACCATTGTTGTTCTACAGAATCCCAGACACTAGTTACATACACTAGACGCCTAAACACCTAATGCCTCTTCCAGGCGCCAAAATGGGAATATGAGAAGTTACAAATGCTTTGAATTCCTAGGTCGGTTTGTTTTGCCTTCCCAGATTAGTTCATTTCGCCATTCCCTCCATCAGTGGGAAGAGCAACTATAAATACAAGTTCAATTCTTCAGTCTAGTAGGTGATTTTGAGTGTATTCAAGTGTGAGAAAACATGAGAAGCTAGAGTTTCTTCTTGTTTTGTTCGTTTAGAGATGACTTCTTCAATGTTGAGGATTGTAAGCAAGTAAATACAATTAGAATTGAAATTGGTGAAGGTATCGTCATTCCTTTTGAAGCAAATATTTCCACAAAAAAGTTGAAGTAAGGAATCTGATATTTGGCTCATGTAGAGAAGATGCATGTGAGACTGAAGAATAATGTTTACACAAGTTGGAGGAGAATGTGGCGATTCTGTCCAAAGATGTGGGTAATATTTCCTTGTCTATGGGGAAATCAGAGTCCATAATGGGATTACTGATGCAAGAGCATCATTGTAAATAACTCAAATTTAGGATTTTCATAGTTTACTATGTGTGTAGGATGTCTTGGGATGCTCTTAGATCTTATTTAGTCTACTTGGACTCATAATGATGTAATAGGTGGTATTTTGGAGGTTTCCCTCTAAAAACCACATTTAAATATTCAAATAGCTTAGTATTGCATCCTAGGTATAGGAGTTAGTATGTTAGTGATTTAAGTGTTAGATTAGGTTTCAACATGCATATAATAAGGTATTCACACTCTCTTGACCCCTACCTAAGTGTAAAATCGCTATTGTTAACCTAATCATAGTTTGAGTTAAGATTGATGAAAACCTAACTACCTCTTATTTCATCAAAAGTTGATGTATTCGAATGAATGAGGTGTTAGTGGTGAGAAGAAGGTTGGTGAGAGGTTAGAGAGGGAGATGATATTTGTAAAAGAGCCTCAGAGCTCTTGAAAATTGTATAACTCATGATTGTATCTAATGAAAGGGTTCTTGGTTTAATAATTGTGATGAATGTGAGGAATATGAATGAATGAATTTTATGTATTTTGAATGTATTTCATAATATATATAGCTTGATACAAGTACTGAGTGAGGTGTGCAATCTCAGGGAGTCATGAAGAGCCTATAGGAGAGGTCATGAAGTTAGCAAGACTTAAGGGAAAGATTGAAAACTATGAATTCAAGGTAAGAAGATTGTGTGTGCACAATCAAGATTTAATTTTGAAGAATTTGGGGGATATAAATTTATGAATGTGTGCATGGACAGAGGGTATTATGAAGGTTTCATGAAAGTCTAGGGTTGTGAATGAAACTTGTTAGCTTTGGAAGTGTGAAATATACATTTAACAATATTTAAGTGTTCTCAGACTGATGTCATAGTCTTGGGTTTAAGAGAATTAAAAATGGTGTGATAATCTCATGAGATTTATCAACATAGGTGCATAAGGGTTTAATAGAATTAAGGGATGTGCATGCACAATTGTCAAGTGTAAGGAAGAGATTAGGTAGGCTAAATATCAATATTCTGGAGAGTTATTTCCTTTATACCCTATTTCTAAGGGTTTTAGAGGTATAAGTAAAGTACATGGAAGGTTATTACTTTGAGCACAAACAAATGAATGTGGAGAATGGAATACATGATAGGGATGGTAAGATGACAAGTCATTGACACAAGAAATCTCTAGATTCAAACGTGAATGTACAATATTGATTGTGGAGGGAAAAGAGTTGAGAATTGCAAAGGAAGTATACCCTTGAATGTTAGTTTAACATCAAATTTTGAGGTTTTGTGGATCATTAATGGGCTGTGCAAACCTCTATGAGGGTGATAAATCAAAAGTTAGAAAAGTGAATTAAGGCCTTGAAGGAATTAAGTTGTAGAGTGCATACACAGTTTCAAGCCTAACTCAATTGATAGTCCAAACTATTCCTTGAAACAAGAATGCCATTATAATCTAAGATGGAAATGAATAGAATAACAAGTATATAGTTAGGAAGGTAGGTTGCCTCAGAATGATATGAGAAGATTAGAATAAGATTCAAATGTTGTTGGGAACCACGGATGCAAACTACATTTCCAGAGTACACATCTTGAGTTAAACAGGGTGAGAGAGGTGTAATATCATTTGTATAGGGTCTTGTCTAATTTGACCAAGTTGAGTAACTTGAAGGGATAATCCCATAATTTTAGACACTAATGGGTGATAAGATCATGTTGACCATCATTCGTTAATAGGTTTTAACACTAGTGTCAAAGTCAAACCATCAGAACTTAGAAGAAATCACATTGTTCTGTATAACATGAGTTATACAAGTGAAATTGAGAAGAGTCAACAAGAGTAAGAGAGAGATAGACAGAGAGACACAGAGAGTTTTGAGATAGAGAGAGAGAGAGTACTTAATGAGATATAGTGAATGGTCTGAGTGTGAAGTCAGTGTAGATGAGATTCATGAAGTGTCGTGACATGGCAAATGAAGCCTAAGACAAGATTAAGGAAAAGTCAAGTGAACATCTCAAAGTAGAGCAAAGATAGGTTCTCACAGACTAGTAATAACAAGCAAGACTTATCAAAATGCAAAACTATGAAATTGGTGTGTAAGAATGAAGGTAGATGAAGTGTATACAGCCTTGAAAGAGTGATGTATGAATAGAGTGGATAAGGAGTAAAAATGAAGTGTTGATAGAGTCTAGTGAAGGTCATGTAGACCAAACCAAATAAGAAGTATAGAAAAGTGGATTGAGAAGAGTGTTTCAATCAACAACATGAAGAGGGTTTAGTTAAGTCAAAAGCCATGTAAAATAGTAGCATTGGAAGAGTGTGCAGAGGTATTTGAGGCATTAGGAAGAAGCATGAGCAAGGGTGTAATGAAGTGGTGATACCAGGTGTTTAAGGGGTTGAAACAAGTTGTGACAAGAAGTCAAACCCTAGGTTTTAGCCTACTAAACCCTACCTTCGGCCAAATAAACAAGCCTAGAAGAGTGAAAAATGGAATTGGGAGTGATAGACAAGGAGATGGAGAATGAAAATTGGTAGAAAGCTCAAGCAAGATAATGGGTATCTAGAAAGCTAAAACACTTGGATTTGTTGGAGGTAGTTTACCCTCGACATGGGGATTTGTGTAAAAAAGAGGGCTAATTGAGACTTAGAGCAAAATTACAAAAAAGGGGGATAACTTTTTTATTGGTAAGGAACTGAAGTCTTGAAACTTCATAAGAACTTGAATGAGCATAATGGGTAGTTAAAAAGTTTACAAGTCAAGATTATTGGAGAATATTTCATGAGTTATGTCAAAAAATCAATTTTAGTGGGGCTACAAGGATTTTGCTTGGTTTACAAAGAAAGTAGGTAAAATTGGTTGTATGAAACTTTGTGAAGTACACGGACAAGTTGCTTAGGAGTATTTAAGCATTTTTTGAAGTGATTGTAGGGATTTTGTTTCAGTAGTTTATGCAATTTAGTGCATTTGGGCAAGAAATAAATTTAGTGCATTTGGGCAAGAAATAACCTTCTTGAGCAAAGTATGGTTTATTGATTTTGGGAGATTGCAAAGTTAAAATTGTGGCTTCTATAAAAAAAATTTGGTGAGTGGATAGTGTGTATGCATGGCTTTGGATCATTTTCTTGTGGAGAATCTTGGTGTTCTAAAAGAGGCACTAGGAGACCATGAAGAAGACCCTCATGAGTATGAGGATGAGTAGCCCCGTGCCAACCTTACTCCTCTATTCAAAGAAGAGGAGAAGATAGAGATTCAGTCGTATGATGGGAACGTGAATGCTAAAAATATATACCATTAGCTATCCCAACTTGAGGTATATTTCAGTTTGCATCAAATAAATGAGAGTAAAGAGATTTCATTTGCAAGGTTAAAATTAACCAATCATGCTTTAACTTGGTTTGAAATTTATATTCATTCTTTGGTTGTTAAGAAGCTTCCTCTTATTACTAAGTGGGACGAATTTAAGAGGCTAATAAAAAAAGTAGTTATGTCCTATTTGTAATGAGAATAGAGGTCCATGTAATGGCAATATCTCAGGAAAAAGTAAGGTTAGAACATGCAAGAGTACACCAGTGAGTTTCAGAAGAAAGATGTCAAAATGGAAAAAGATGCAGTGGACCAATACATTTTGATGAAATACATCAGTGAACTTTATAGCCATTTGATGAGACCGGTCCTCTTGGCCAAGCTAGTGAATGTAGATGATGCTTGTTCTCAAGCTCACTATTTAGAGATGGACAAGAAAAAGAGTTCATCTACCTCTCAACCTACCTCAAACAAACAAAGTGACACCAAGTAAAAGGAAAAATAAAAAGGAAAAGGTAAGCATAATGTTACTTCCATTAAGTATACTAAAGTTCATTTTGGTCATTGTGATGTTGGCACTCATTCTAAGGAAAAGTGTTGGAATCTCCACCCAGAATTACATCCCTTCAAGAATAAGAAGAATAAAAAGAAGGTTGTGGCTGCCCTTCAAGGAGAGGAGGCATTTTGCAGCGAAGAGGTGGATGAGACAATGTGTTGTACTTTCGTATGTAGAGAGGTATGTTTGGGAAATTATAAGAATGTTCAAGAGAATGAACTTACTCATCTCTTTCATATAAAAATTTAGTTAAAGAAAACCAAAGTTGATGCTCTTTTTTATACTTTTTTGAAAGCTAATCGGTTAGTAAAGAATTAGTTGATAGGATAATATTGGAAACTTACAATCATCCAAGTCCATACTCATTGGGTTAGGCGAAGAAAGACATAGACATCAAGGTTACCAAGTAATGTAATATTACATTTGGTATTGATAAAAATTTCATTGTTGACGTTACTTTGGATGTTGTTTCTCTTGATGTGTGTGGTGTAATTTTTGGAAGTTTGTACTTGTATACCAGGGATGTTATCTTAATGAGAAGAGCCAACCAGTACCACCTGGTGAACAATGGTAAGAGCTACATAATTTCAACCTTTACAAGAGACTCAAATATCTCTTTGGCAAGTGTCACTGAAGCCCAAAAACTCATTAATGATAGTGGAGGATTTTCATTACTTCTTCTAAGGGATAAACAAATAGAGGAAGTTATTACCTATGATACCACTTGTACCATGGTTACTAATAAAGAGCATAAGAAAATAGAAGAGTTGGTTCAGTAGTTCATGGAAGATTCTATGGGGTTGCCCCCAAATAGGCCAATTGAGCATGTGATACAGTTGTTACCCTATAGTCCACTTCTAGACT
This sequence comes from Taxus chinensis, assembly GCA_019776745.2. Taxonomy (NCBI): domain Eukaryota; kingdom Viridiplantae; phylum Streptophyta; class Pinopsida; order Cupressales; family Taxaceae; genus Taxus; species Taxus chinensis. Next base: position 776,803,502 of record CM034146.1, read on the forward strand.
CAGGATTCTACAGGAAGTCCATGTAGGATGCCTATGAAGAGAAACAATAGTTGCAGTATTTTTTTCAGCAAGCACACACTTCAGGGTGGCTGGTCATTATGGTGTGACAAAGACTGTTGGGCACATACACATGTATGTTTATCAACCAAACATGTAGATAGTAGTTGCTAACTTTATCAGGTGTTTTGTTTTAGATAGTATAATCAATCCTAGTTTAGGAGAGTTGGGATTATGTATGCCATTATCAGTTCCTTCCTGACCATGGGTGAGTTTCTCCATGTATATTATGGACAATTTTCCTACTTCCAAAAAATGGTATGATTATGTCTTTATGTTAGTAGACTGATTTGGTAACAAGTATAATCACATTATTTGGGAGAAGACTAGTGATACAACAAATTTGGTTGTTGTTAATGAATAGGTTCATTTTGGTTTTAATAATTCTATTATGTCAGATAAAGACTCGCGGTTCATTAGTTATTTTTGCTCTACCTTGTGGGAGAAGATGGCTACTATGTTAAAAAGGTTTGCCGCTTTTCATCTGCAAACATATGGGCCAATAAAAGAGGTAAAATGTGCCTTAGTTCACCTCTTGAGAGGGTACAATGGGAAAAAACCTAGGACTTAGGATGATAATTTGTTATATATCCATCATTCTTATAGCATGGTGGTTCATGCTTATACATGTAAGACTCCTTTTGAGACATGTTTTGGTTATTTTCCTAAGAGTGTGTTTGATTTTTTTTTTTAGATTACAATGTAGAGACAATCGAAAAGTGGATGTGGAGACCCACAGAGCTGAAAGGTTCATTGAGAAAAATCAGTAGATACACCTCAAGGTACAAGAGAGGCTGAAAGAGTCATAGGCCAAGTACAAAGCGCGACATGATCAACATAGAACTAAGCATTCTTTCCTTATTGGTGACAAGGTATGGTTGTACTTGAGTAGAGAAATGTTTTAGGGAAAATCTAAGAAACTCAAACCTCTTCGTTATGGCACATTTGAAATTCTGGAATAAGTGGGTAAGAATGCATTTTGCTTATATTTACCTCCTTATATGAGAATCTATTTAGTTGTGAATGTTGAGAATTTATGACTCTTTGAGCCCTCCATGCTGGATTAGGAAAATGAGGGTTTTTTGTTACCATCTATTGAGGATCTTGCTCCATAAATCTAGTTGGAATTTGAGGAAGATGTGGTATTGTAGCGGAAAGAGTGGAAAATGCAACGAGGAGTACAAAATAGGTGGTTGATTGGTTTGAAAGGATAGTTACCTACTAAAGATAAGTGGTATTCTAGAGGATATGTGGGGAAGACTTTTCCTTGCCTCATCAGTCCTTGAAGCTTTTAGGGATTGAAAATTCTAAAATTGAGGAGGTATGATCCAAAATGGATCTAAAAAGGCCTAATTATATGTATTCTCCTTATTGATACTTGAAGTACATACTATTATCATGCTCTTTATTCTAAATATGGTCTAGTTTGGATGATGGTGATCCAACCACCTTCAAATGACATAAGACGACCATTTTTTTTTCTGCAAATGCCCAAATAATGGTTGCATCCTCTAGATGCCCAAACACTTCCTCCAAATGCCTAACGCTTATTCCAAATGCCAAAATGGGAATACAAACAATTACAAATTCTTGGACTTCCCAGGTTGGATTGTTTCGCCTTCCCAAATCAGTTCATTTTTTCTTCCCCTCCACCAGTGGGCAAAGAAATTATAAATACAAGTTGATTCTTCAATCTAGTAGGTGATTTTGAGTGAATTCAAGTGTGAGAAAAAAGTAGAAGCTAGAGTTTCTTCTTGTTTTGTTTATTTAGAGTTGAGTTTTTCATTGTTGAGGATTCGTAAACACACAAATACAATTAAAAGGAGATTCAATCCTTCTCGAAGGCCAATTTTTGGCAGTAGCTTTGTATTTTGGATAATTACATAGTGAAAGGGAAGCAATTTGCTTACCCAGCTGGAGTTTTCCCACATTGGGTTTCTCTAGGATAAATCTCGTGTCTCCTTTTCCTTCTACCTCTTAATTTGTAGTATTTTGTGAATGTTCAGTGAACATTATATTGGCTAATAGGAACTTAGTCAATTTTTCATTCATTATCACAAAATATGATCTATTTATTGTTTAAAAGAGGTACTTTACAGATCAATTCTCTTCTTCATTTTGTGTAATTTATTTCCATTATAGTTTCTACCCAATATAAGAAACCATAATATATTAATGACTATATTATATGAAACAATTACTATTTTTCCCTATAATATTGGAATTTTAATTGGTATGGCTTAGGTGTGACCCAAATATGGTTGTCTATATCAATATGACATGGTTACACAACTATTGAATTTAAGCGGTATTCAGATGTGGCAATTTTTTTGGTGTTATTGGATACATATTGGTGACTTATGAAGTGTATATATCCAAATACATGTTGTATTTGTAGATACATATTCAATGTTACCTTGAAGTACTTAGTAACATAGAAGGGAAGCTAGTTAAAGTGCCAAAATTGTTAAAGAGAGATTGCATATTGAAATCTTCCTTAAGTATTGCTTGTTTGTAAAGTGGTTAAGCACCAAAAATAACCACAAGTTACATTACAGCCTTGTATAAGGGGAAAAAATTGTACACGTTTAACAACCGCAATATTGTCCATTATGGGTGGAAGAAATCGAAGGATGGAAGAAATCGAAGGATAGAAGAAAAAAATCATACAAACAAGATTGAAGCGCAAAACAATAATCTTTTCTCAATGCTACACTTTTCTTATTTCTACCATATTATGATTTTGGTTGACGTAGGATTACAAGTGAGCTAAGATGCTCCTGTGTTATTTGGAAAGGAGGACCATGTTCTGTATAATTTTTTTGAGTTTCAGATCATTTACTAAACCCACAAAAAATTGTTTCTCATCTTCCAAATAAAATTTAGATCATTGTCTTATTTTATTCCTTGCTAATGTCTGACGACTTCTTCCTTTTAACTAGTCTTGGTATACGGTGTAGGCTAGAACCCCCTCTCACATTTGTAGAATTTTTCAATAAAAATCCATGGGAGAATCTGTAAGCACCCACACGCAAAGTCTATAGATAGATAGTACATACTTATATAGAATATACACAAGGGATTCACATATTAAAAATTATGATATCATGTATGTCAATAAAAAGTGTATAAATATATACCAAAATTTATCCAATATATTGGCATATATTAAGGAGGGAAAGGGGTTTAAAAATAATGTTTTTAAAATAATAAAGGGAGTGGGGTATGTGGGGGAATAGGGGGTGGGGTGTAGGTATAATTGGAGAGGGAGATGAAAAAATAAAACAAAAATCTATTTATTTCCCACCATTTTTTGTTTATAATATGATATTCGTCTAATCGGCATAAGTTGATAATATCATTACACATCTTAATCATATTCATCATTAATAATACATTTCGATTTATTTCACCATTAATATATCATTACCATTTATTTTTGAGGCCATATCATCGTCGCTTTCATTTCCTACCATTGATTTCCATTATAATCGAATGTTTTGTTGTGATTTCATTCCACAAGTTTATAAGCACATATCGGGAAAAATGTTTACTTAGCAAAAACATTATTTTGGGCCACATGATTAGATATTGATCAATGACCTTTTTTACTCAAAATTTATTAACAAGTAATTCTCTTGAATTAGGATGATGTAGAGTAAATTGATATTGGTAGTGGAGAGTTATGATTATAGTTTGTGGGTTTAGTACCACATTAGTTAATGTGTTTGCACGTTTATACTTAATATGTCGCAAGAATGGTATACATATGTGAAGTAAAGAGAGTTGTAAGTTCACAAGACTCATTAGGATAGATGTCCAATAATTTTAAATAAGGCATCAAATTATAGATATAGCAAATGGAATTCAGCTAGATTCCTAAATGGCTCGACGTGGATCGTAAAATAATCAATGGTGAAGGTTGAATTCTATGTAACTTTATAGTAAAGGGTCTTGAGGCACGAGTTTCCTAGAATTTTACGAGGGTTGGACACTTGTCTCCATCATGTTCTCTTGTCACAATAGACTTTCATTGCACCTATTTCAAGCTATAAACTCCATGACTCTGTTATATTGATCATCGACACAAAATAATTACAGGAGTAACAAATAATAAGGGGTATTAAAAATGTCATAGAAAAAATGGGTATATGCAATATATGGAAATAAAAGGGGTATTTTATAATAAGAATGGTGTATTAAGAGGGCTATTAATAATAGAATATTGAGAAGTAGAACTAGAAATAGGGGTATTACTTAGTATCTTATGAACGAATGTGATATGGCACAACTTTACTTAGTGAATCCCTTGTGAAAGTATACAACACCCAACCAAGGCCATCTAAGACCTTAACAAGAATATTATAAAGACTCAAGAAAAGAAAAAGAAAACAAATTTACGACCTTTTTTATAACTCGAATAGGCATTATTCACACAACTTGGACCCATAAATTTATTTCAGACCAATTTTGAATACTGACAATGCAAGATAAATTTAGGGGATTTATCTTTGTAGTTGATCCATTACTCAAACAAATATGGAATCGAAAAAATGCAAATAAGTCCTCACAAAGTGATCCGGATTGAAGTGCTACCCGGTGGAAAACACACTAACAATGGTGTTTAATGTGCTATGACAATGCAATCTATCATGAAAGAGCAGTAAACAAAATTTTTTTATTTTGAATACAAATTGGAAAACTCCATGAGAGGGATGTATGCTCAGAGATATATCTCTTTATTCAAAAATACACAAATTTAAAGTTATACAAAGAATATGAAGGGTTCCATATGGGAACCAAAATTTCATCCTATGGAGACCATTTGTATCCACCTTAGGGGTGGATTCAAAAATATATAATTGAAAGAAACTAAAGTATTTCCTATAATCATTCATTATTTTATTTAGTGTCCCTTAACGGGGCCATATCTCCTAGTTCATTGATCTATTTTGTGAACCAGATGATCCATTGGAAATAATAGGTAAGCAATAAGTTATAATCTGGCTCAGGTTGATAAATATATGATGTAATAAAATCAAGTATCAAGCATATATTCAATAACTAAGGAGGTTCAAGCAATACAATTAATCCTTACTTTGTCATATTAGGATTATACTCTAGTCCAAAAGGTTCAAAATCTATTTGTATGGACAGTATATACTTAGGAAGGGAACTATCACTTTTACACCTTGTTTAAAAATTCATCTACCCCTAATTCAATTCTTCAACTAGTTTAGTTTCATGTAAAATCCCTTGGAACTCCCCTTTGTTAGTTATTCTTCTTATATGCTTATTAGCTCTGAGTGTATTCATCAACATCTTCTTGTCTTATGGATCCCAGGAATTCCTTTAATGTTACACCCTATCAAACACCTCAAACCCTGTTAGACTAACCATCAGAAGGATTCAAGAATCTTCATTTCAACCACTTACTGTACTAGGTCAATACTACCATTTCTTACTTCTTATCTAGATTCTAGTTCAAATTGGGTAAGTTTGCTTCCCAAACCTAAAATTCCATTCTCCCACTTATGTATCATGTCAAACACTTTAAAATATTCACAATATGGATTCCAGAAGCCCTAATTCATACAATTTACCTTACTTAGTCAATATAGCTCTTAAACAGTCCTCCTTTGTCTTGAAATAAACATGCTTGGATCACATATGGTTATTAATTCTAGAGGTGAATAGGATACATCATAAGATTTATTAGAATCATATTTCCACCTTAGATATGTACCCAATATTTGGAGGTCCAATTCTTCTTCTAACTCCCTATACTTCGAATTTTGTGATTTCACCTCTAAACCCTTAACTAGGTCTTGAAAAGGAATTGTCATGCATAGATTTAAATGTAGGTCATTTCAAGATGAAATATAGAGTGACTCAAGCACCCATTATTATCATCATTCATTTTTACAAGATTCAATTTCAAACCCCTTGGCAAACACACACTTCCTTTGTAATATGAACTTTTGAATTAGGTCTTGGACTGTATACTTCTTTGTGTCAGTACTTTCCTAATTATATATCAAAACTTAACCCATAAAACCTTAAATTTCCTTTTTAATACCTTGAAGGATTCTACCTACAACACTTGTACCAAATTTCAGGTCTAAAGTCTTTGATTTGAGGTATCTATCTTCAAACCTTAGCTAATTATGTTTGTAGGTCATCTCACAGCCTGAGAGACTAAATATACCATATCTTTTGCTAGAAATCAATTCAAAGCACCAAATTGGTTATGAAATTATGTAATGAGGGGGAGAAAATAAAGATCTTACCAGGAACTCATGATTCCAAATTAAATTCCTTCCTTTAAATGATAGTTTCCTTCTTTTCTCTTTAGAGCAGGGTATGAAACCCTCCAAGTCAATAATGGATGAAAGTTGGCTTGTTTACTTTGTGAATTCTCCCTCCTCGATGAATGCATATATTTCAATCACTCAAAGGACCCTAAACTTCCCAAATCTCCTACAGGTGAAAGTGTACTCATATCTTACTCTACTCATGCAAGAAAACTGATTGATACAATTGTGATGGATTCAAGTAAAATGATCTCAAAAGAAACTCCAAAACTACAAGTTTGTTATCTTACTCCTTTACAACCCCTAAAGTGAGTAACTTACCAAGTTTATTTGATGGTTGAGGTTCATGTCACTATTATAAGGGATCACAATTTATGCATTTAATACATCCTAAAACAGAGGGCACCATGTTCAAGCATTCTCAAGTGCCTACAGTCATTATTCCATGTGTAGAATAAGGAGATATAATGGAATCTCTCTTGCATAGATCATACACACCAAGAACAAGTAATAACTATCAAATGAACTCACATGAAAATCTTACAAGACACCCTCACTGTCCTTCCTCAAGTGCATTCAATTTTCAATCCCACATTGTAACTCTTCATTACCTATAAGTTCACAACCCAGGGATCTTCTCAATCATGATTCATTTATAAATACAAGTAAAATATTTAATGGTACAACATTACAATATCTCCAAACACAGTCATCCAAGATTATAAGCCAACATTAAAAATAATTCATCTTTTCCTTCAATACTTCTTGAAAATCTTTACACATTAAGACTCTATCAGGATAGAATGAGGTAAAAAAGTTAAACTTGAGCAATATATAGCCATCTCTCAACTTCTAACCGAATGATATTTTAATTCCCTTGGTCGCATGAGTGACTTCTAGGATCAATCACTAGGTGTCTTAGCTTAAAGACCCAAACACCTTAATTTTTTACCCTTGTTATGACATTTTAACCCCTAAGAAGACCTAAGACACTCACTCTGACCTATTTTTCATCATTTTCATGATTTACAAGTTCTAAGAGTTCTTTGAAAAATTAAAACAAGCCAAAAATGGCCTCCATTTTCAAGTTTTACATTTTGGAGGGAAAGTGAATTTTCAAATTTTTGAATATCCTAGACTTCAAATAACACACCTAACGAACACCTAATGAGCTCAAAGATCTAATACCATACCTAACAAACCAAATTTTCATACCTTCTTGTCTTATTCATGTACATGGAGTGATGCTCCTACATCAACATCCTGCCCGAAATTGTGCTAAGCCCAAAATAACTCTAAGCACCCTACAAAATGCAAAATACAAAAGCTGGTAAAAACTGCCAGAAATAGACTTTGGAAGTCCTGTTTTGGATCATTCATCCTTTCATAAGAAGCAATGGGCCCTATTTCTCCAATATTGTTGACCAGGTGTGGAAATAATTTCTCAATCTAACTCTTAGTGAGTCACTTCCCTTGGTGTGTCATCTGTCATGCTTTTACTACATGGTAGAGTGTGATTTGTTGATGCTTCATGTCTTTAACCACCCTATCAATGATATGATAAATGTTTACTGGTTTCATGCAGTTTGGGTTCAGTTCTATATTGTGAAACTATTCACCAATGTCTGATGTATCCAAGAGTGGAGGAAAGTATGGGTGGAGCAACTCCACGTTGAAAACTGGATGTAACCCTAGATAATATGGAAGATTGAGTTCAAATGCATTCTCACCAATATTTTTGCTTATTGCATATGTCCCATATCGTAAAGGCCTAAGTATTTTGTATGGACCTTGGAGTCTTTCTTTTTGGAGAGGTGGTTGGACCTTATTTCCCACTTGGATTTGATAAGGAACCTAATGCACATCATGACATTATTTGTACTTTTGGTTAGTTTTTCCAAGATATCATGAACTTGTTACTGAATGTTTCAAATTCTTTCTAAAAATTTAGTTGACTTATCCACTTCTTTTTGTGTATGGGAATATTATTATTCTAACATGAAGGGAAATGCTACATCAATGGGGGTTAATGGTTGGAATCAAAGGCATACCTGAAATGGGTTGTGTCTCGTAGAGCTATGAAGAGCTCGGTTGTATCTATGTTGGACATATGCAAGAATTTCATCCCATTTACGTGGATGTTTGGAGTGATACATCCGAAGCAGATGCACAATCATACGATTGAATACCTTTATTTTCCCATCAGTTAGAGGGTGGAATGCAGTGGATTTGTTCAGTTTTGTGTCCATCATGGACCATAGCTGTAGATATTCAAAATTTTCAATCCTCATTTTCTTTATCATTTACATTTACCTTCACAATATATTAATCAAATACATCATTTAAACCCATATACACCTTATCCTAAGTCTAAAAATTGTCATCATATTTACTTCATGTAAATACCTCTTTTATAGTTGTAAACTCTATACTTAACCACCCAAAACCACTTGAGAACCTAAAACAAATCAATCAAAAACAAATCTATAACCATCCTAACCCCTACACTTCGACCTCCAAACATCTTCCCAACTATTTACCTGAAATCTAAAAATAAATAACTTCATTTAGAATTGGTTTTAACCACTTTACAACCCTAAATCCTAAAAAACCTGGATCATAGGAGATTCAGTTGAATCGCCAGTGATTATAAATAGCAGATTTCTACTCTTTCTCTAGGATCCTCAATTTTTAATCTTCAAGCCTCAGGTTTCTATCTTGATCATTGACACCCTACATCTCATCATCTTCAAGCATCTGGAGATCAATCCTTCATCACCCAAGCTATAGATCGCATCAGAACATTCACTGTTAACTCAGATTAATCCCAAACAAGGTTTGAGGCATATTTTAGCTTCACAACACTTTAAAGTTATTCCTAAAAATCCCCATTTGTCTTTTATCAACCACATTTGTCTTTTAAATCATTTGAAACATCATTTTGCATCATCAAACACTCATTTTTATTAAACTATTAAAATTCTTAGAAATCACCAGTGATTCCCTCAATCGCCAACGATTGGTTTAATCACTGATGATTTCTATCCAATCCGTCTTTTATCAAATTTAACATATTTTTATCAACTTTCTTTATTAGTTTTTATCATATATGTTTCTTCTAACATGTCTTGAGAATGACTCTCTGTTAGATGACAATACCTGGTCAATCACATGAAATTACCAACATTTACAGCCTTCTGATAGTCCAACACCACTTTTTCTGGGAACAATACAATATCTTGCACGATCTTACACTTTGCACAATTCGATTCGCTAACACCGACCAAGACATCAAATACCAATTTGAATTCCTTCATGATATCGAGCAAGAGTTCAAAAATTTCTAGTATGACTACTTTGAACATGTTTAGATTGCATCTACCCTCGCCTGTGCCACTTTTGAAACTGCACAGGACCTCCCCATTCATATGGATTTCTATAGCTTCTCATCTTCAATCTAATCATCTATATTTATCGTATATCTTTACCATCATAAGTATTATTGCATTTTCAATCTACGTAATTTTATAATAGTGAGCTAACATCCTCTAAGGAACTCCCTTTGGATTCTTAGAATCGGCCTTTGCCGAGAAGCTCACCTATCCATTTATCTAATCCTTTCTGTTTAGTGTCTTTGAGTGTAATTTGCTTTGTAGGACATGAGGACTTACACATACATCTGGACGTGATCAACTTCTATCAAACATCAACTTCAACATCCATCTCCACATATATCGGTAAACCCCGCGTCTTCTGAGGTTGGATTTGTTTTTTATTATTTCAATGCATTAATTTGAGTAGAAAAGTAAAAACATCTCTGAACATTTTGGCACGTCCAGTGGGACACTTAGTCCCTTATTCATTTGTGTTTATTTCATTTAAATAATTTTTTCTTACATTTTAGGCCTTCTGCTTTGTAATCGCCAGTGATCCAATCAAATCACCAGTGATTATGTGAATCACCAACGATTATGTCAATTGCCAATGATCTTTGTGAGTGCTTTTGATTACCTAGCCAATCAGCCTCTAACTCCATTTTCTTTGTTTTTTTCTACTTTCTGCTAAAAAATTTGTAGGTTTCTACTTTTGGAGGGTTTTGCTTGTTGCTTATTGCTTTGCTAGAAAAAAAATCAAATTTTTTGAAAATTAAAAAGGAAGCATTTTTTAGGTGAGTCCTTTTCCTTTATTTTTTTTCTGCATTACATTTTGTTGTCTGTTCTCATCGAAGTCAATCTTTTCTTTTGGATTTAAAATGAACCTTGCATCATACTTGATCACATAGATTAATTAGAAGGGTTAATTTGTTTCATTCACTTAATTCTTCCCCCACACACAACCAAACCATGTCAAATATAAAATTTTCATTGAAACACTCCTACCCAGGTGATAACTATTAGGATTTCATCACCCAATAAGGAAACCGACTCAGTGATCTAGCTGAGTATAAACAACTGGTTGTTAGTATATTGGCTAAGCACTTGACTCCATTATCACTATGGGACCATGAAGTGAGGGGGTAGGCTCAAATACCAGGCCAATATCAACACCAACATAGATTTGGGCCTCACGTACCTTTGGGTATATCGAGGACTCCAGCCTTAAAAATTCCTGAAACCGTCCATAGACAACCATTTCCTAGGACCCTATACGCCATTCTACATATTCCACTTTTTCCTAATTAATCAAGATAATAAAATTCTTTCTGTGTGATTTTTCTTACTGTTTTTGATCAACCCATATAGATTTATATTCATTTTGTTAGGTGATTGTGTGTTTGTTAATATGGTACTTACAAGACAACAATCTTGTATCCATACCTCAGAAAATAAGTCCAGAACATTCCAACAATCCACACCACAATACCATCAAACTTTACAATAGGCCCAAACTCAACTAGATGAAGCCCAACAACTCATTGATCAACACCTCGATCTAAAAATCTAGAAAACGTTATAGATGATATTGCACATTCCGTTGATAAAAATCAACAACACCTTCAAAACGTCTTACATTCCTTTCACGAATAACAAAATTCTACTTCACCCCCACCCAAAGATCAAGAACAACTACATTCTCCTAGTAGTCAATCAACTTCATCTGAAATACCTGATCACCTTAGTCCATGGTTCTTCAACAACGAGGATCATGTATTCTCATAGATCCTTGATTCAAAATTCATGGCTCTTAATGCATACCTTACTACTAGGGGTGTCCATCTTTAATCATTGTTACCTAAGCCGCTACCATATACACCTGATCCTTCATGCGGTTTTTCTCATCTCATTGATCTGAACCATGAACATGTCATCTAGAAAATATATTCCTACCCTAGTAGTAGTTGATCTTAAAGATATATTGTCGTGTCTTTGGTTCCCATGATTTCCTTTGACCTTAACATGATTTCTTCACAAAACATGGCCATTTAATAACTCGATCCTTCAACTAGTTATACACCTCCTCATCCACACAAACCCCTCCAGCTTCCTCTACCATTCAATACCTCATGTGAGTTCTACCACTGTCTCTATTAGCATACCTCAACCACCGCCATCTCAAAAAACCATACCAACCCTTCAAAACATCACTATGTATATTTCCACATCTGTACCTTTAATCAATACCAATGTTGTTTCCAATACTCATTCAGCCTCACAATAGTTTTTGACCCCACCTATATCACAACACGTACCTCATCCGTCACAATCATTTGCTTCCTTCCAGACTATACCACAACCATCTCATCCCTTTATGCATGCATCTATTCCCCTTCAAAACATCCCACAATCATTACAACCCCTTATTTTCACTTATGTCCCCCTTCAACAAGCACCTCAGTATTCTCAGCCCCTTATCCACACATCTATTACCTTTCAACAAACACCACAACAATCATTACCTCCTTTCAATACATCCATTCCTCCTCAATATCAATATATCCAAAAATCACAACCTTTTATCTCACAAACTACCTATAACATTCCTAAGAACATCACTCAGCAAAACATTCCTTTCCAACAAAACATCCCACAACAATACCAATCATATCAATAACCTAATCAATTCTCATTTAATCAACTCGATTCATCCTCATCTAGCACACAACAACAACCACAGATCAACCCTCTTCAGGGCAAATTAACTGTATATCTATCCTTGAAGTTGCTTACATGGGTTTTAAAAAAACATTATCATATGAGAAAATATGTAATGAACCTATTCATCCCTCCATACCGTATAAGGCTTATCCTCCTCACTGGGAGCTTCCCAAATTCCTCAGATTCTATAGCAAGGAAGATCCCGAACAACACCTTCGAGCCTTTTACCATGCTTGTTACCTTATATCTCACAACTAAGACCTTATACTAAGGATGTTCCCTATGTCTTTAGTAGGTCCTACTTTAGACTGGTATAATAACATCCCACAATATTCCCTTTTTTCATTCCCGCAACTTTCCCAACTATTTCTTGAACATTTCTCGATAAATATCACCCGCAAAATCACCATCAAAGACCTATATGTTATCAAAAAATTAAAAGATGAATCCATTTCTGACTTTTTTAGCCTGCTGGAGGGGTATAATCAATCAATTATCATTTGCTCTCCCATAGACAGAATTAATAGAATTGTTTTCCCATTTATGCACAAGACATATTTCTTCCACACTCCAAATCAAATCATTTCAAATGTTTGATGAAGCCTTTGTTATTGCCCATGAACTTGAACTTCACACTCTTGAAGAAGGTAGAGTTAAACTTAGACCAAAGAAACCAAAATCTGATTTCCCATCCAAATCATCTTCCAGTCAAGACAAACCCAAATCATCAGCGAATGCCATAGTCGTCAAATTTTCTCTGAAAGAACGTTCGACCACCAAACACTCCCACCCCCAGCGTAACTATACCCCTATTGGAGAGACCGACAGTGCAGTCTTTGAAAAAATCCTCGCTGCTAATATGATCTCTGTTTCACCCATCCGTCCTATCGACACATCCATTTCCAAACCCTCTTGGTATAGAGATAATGAATATTATAAATACCATAAGGTCAAAGGTCGCAACATCAAAAGGTTTCATTCATTCCGCAATTCCCTTCAAGATATAATTTACAAAGAAGAGTTACATTTAGACAACCCTAATGCTCCTTAGTATCAAAACCTCGACGTCTTTGAACAACCATTTCCAAATCATCCCCCATCGAGTAGCCAACAACAAATGAACAATGTACACGCTCATCATACCATAAACACCATCAATTAATATCGCTCGTTACCAAATCCTCATCTGAACTCACCCCCAGTAACACACCCAAATCAACATCTAAACAATCAGAAACATCCCCACAATCTGTTGTCTAGAACAAACCCTCTACATATGTAGTTACATCTCCTTCACCTAGCATTTATAAGAATCCTTCACAAACACCTCAAAAACAACCAGTCATCCAATTACAAAAAGTTTCTATGATGATTTCACAACCCATTATCATCTACATGACCCTCGTAGTTTCCTTCCTCCCCCATCTAAAAAGGTCATTGTTATAAGTGTTACAAATATATTGTGACATTATTAATAAATTGTAATATTATTAATAATGAGTAAATACAACTCATATTAATAATATAGTTAATAGTTGTGTGTGAGTGAAGTTGTTGAATAAACAACTCACGTAGCTATTTTGGTGTGTAAGATAATAAAGGGATGTGAGAGATATCCTAGGGATAAGTTTGAGAGATTCATGGGGAGTGATATGAGGGATTGAAGATGAATTTTGAATCCACCTTTGTAAGAGATCAAACATTATAAAATTTAATCTCTATCATTGTAATTAACATCTCGAATGAATTTAATTTCCATATTTTATTATTTGGTGTTTTTATATTATATTGAAGTTCTTATCAGTGGTATCAGAGCAGCTTCTGATCCATATTTCATGTAGTCAAATCATTTCAAGCATTCGCCATTGAAGCCCACGTGCAAATATATCACAACGAAATGGTGGACAATTGATTTTGGTTAGTAGATTCTACAGTTCCCATTCTACTCCATGACGTTTTCTGCTATGTTTGGTGCACACTCACCAAACGAATCCACAGGTCAATCCGATATAGACGCCAGCCTACGCACCTTGGTATTTAGGTCCACTCCACTTCCACCTATCATCATCGAACAATTGTCTTTACTAGATACAGCGGCTAACGAAGCTAGGGAATTCTGGACTAGGCCAGAAAATCATCCGTAGAATCGTATTCATCATCCACTATATGACCTTATCGGGAGATATACACGAAACAATCCTAGGTCATTTTCCACGTATTCCGCAACCCATAGATCGAATCACGCCAGAGCTCGATATTGATTGGAGCCTTCGAGCAGTCATCCTCGCCGATCAATTTATCACACCAGTCCAAGTTAGAAGGGCCTTCTTTGCCTTAGATTCGCAAATTCCACTAGTGCGTGTCGAAGATATTAGACTGCCTAACTAGTTTGTCTGCATATTCTACCCCCCACCGACTGTCTTGGCACGACCTCAAGAGGTCGGGTACGCGGAACAGTCACTTGTAGATTCTCACGCTCGCCTGTCACTTTTTCGACGTACAAAATTGGTGAACCCGACGTGAAACAAACAATTGTTTCACCTTCTCTTTGAGAAGTTTCAAATCTTCTCTCATCCACCTTCACTCCTTCCCATTATTCTACGGGTATTCATATACCCCCCGAATATGTCAGGATTCGATGCATATGGCAGACCCCTCTTAGGTCTTGAGGCATACTACGCCCAACAGAATAGGCAATCATCACCCTCGCTCTCAGTATGGGGTGACAACTATTCAACTAATCAGTTGTCAACACAAACCCCAAGAATCAGATATAGTTCATCTTTTTCAAACTGAGGAGTTATATCAGCCCCCCTCGAACCCAACAAACAGAGCCTTCAGGTTCAAACAATATGACGTTTACCAGAGAATCTAGTTCGTCTCCTCAAATGCTACTCAGACCACAAGTTAGTAGGCAATCAGATCCATACCTGGTCTTAGATGATGGATAGCCAACACGTTATCCTAGGAGTGAACAACGCTCCCGGGGAATGTACCCACCTATAGGAGGTTTACAGATACAACCCGAAATCTCTTTTCAAGAAAATACCTCTATGCCACTGCATACAGGAAATATTCTTGGAGAAACTTGGCAAGATAGCGATCAGTTTATGACAGGATATCACGTACCTTTACAACACCAAGGTATACAACAAACGCCGCTCAGGAAAAGTACCGTGACTTCACCAAATGAAGTCATTTCAACGTTAGTAGAAAGAGTGAGAGGGTTAGAACTGGCTCAAGCAAGTCAAAATTCTCTGTTCATACAAACAGGAAGTTCCAATCCTCCATACCACTCTGGCCAGGTAGATCTCCTTACGGGAGTAGGCACGTTAGGCATGCCTCCTCAATATCCACAACAAACGCCAACAAGGCCTACCATCTCTAACACTATTCCTCCGAGGTCTAGTGTCAAACAATCCATTCCTTGACAATACCCCGTCCTATTTAAACATGTACTCCAAATCACCACAAGGAGATATGTTCTCCTCTCCCGGCATGTTTTCTCAAATGCAGGGACCTCCCTATGCCCCTGCCAACACATACGCTACACCGTATCAACAACCTATCCCACCACCACTCCCTCAGCAAACACCATCAATGGTCGAAAGCTATGCGATAGGGACTTATTCAGAATACCTAAAGGAACCCTTAGATTTCACCATACGAAGCGTCATGCTTCCAAGACCTCTCCCTGATTTTCCCAAGTTCAAGGGTGAGGGAGATCCAAATGCGCATATCAAAGCTTACGCTACAGCCATATGAGAATTACTCCCTTGGGATGGGGTTGTTGCTAAAATATTCCCCAAAACACTGGAGGGCATTGCTCTCGATTGGTATTATAGAATACCTGAGGCTTCCATACATTCATTTAAACAACTCGTGTCAGAGTTCATCAAAGCCTTTGACATGAACAAACTATTGAGAACAGGAATCAGGGAATTCTTGCATATCAAACAAGAACACAATGAATCTGTCACCCATTTCATCCAGAGGTGGCGTACAGTTCTTTATTCTTCAGCAAGTGCTCCAAACATGGATCAGATGGAACTATGTGATTTATTCCTTCATTCTCTCAGCAGAGAAGTGAAGGAAGAAGTCCAGAAGTTCCCACTAAGGACTTATGATGAGGTACTTGAGAGCGCTCTAACGAATTGATCAAGCAGTGATAGATAGTGGTCATAAGACATATGGAGCAAATGGGAGGTTAATCACCTCCACTCAAAATACTACAACTACCACAAATGTCAATCAAGGACCCAAAATCCTTAACAAAAATCGTGGGGTAACAACGGATGGGGTAACCGACCAGCCCAAGAGGGTAAATGTTGTTAATACTCCGTCACAAACAAACAACCAGCGAAACAACATCTTTACCCCAACGGTCAATACAGTGGATTTTAACCATCCACAACAACAACAACAACAACGGCAAAATCCCATACAAGGGCCAAGCCAAAACTCATTTGGTTACCAAAACCAAAGTCAAAACCAGAAACAACAATTCCAAAACTTTGGTCCTAATAGGCAACAGTTTGATCGGAATTTTAGGCCACAATACACACCAAACCAACAAAACAGGAATTATAACCCCAATTCTTATTGTGGTTTCCATAAAATTCATGGTCACGACACTAGAACGTGCCGTGACTACAATAAATTTATGCAACGTTTTCCAGAAGAACAAAGACAGTTCTTCACAGACCTGTTCTTGGCAGATCCCGTCTCATCATCACCAAATACTCTCGCAGGGGCAGTTTCTCCTCAGAATGCTCCCCTCAAGATCTTTAATGATCTACTCCCAAATCATGACAGCAATAGGCTGAATCCAACCGGAAACAAACAAAGGTGCAGTGACGGGAAACAATGACCATGAAGCCTCGACTTCATTAAATCCGTCAGTTGCGCCACAGTTGGGAGCTCAACCGAGACCTAAGATAGTCAGTTTGGTAGAATTAGATGCTGAACTACCTATCGAAGCTATAACAAGAACACGAGAGTATTTCTCTCAACCAAGCCCAAGTCATCTGCCAGAGACAGATAAGAGTCAGCAAATAGTTGAAAAACCCATCGGTGCCTATGATTTAATTAGTGACCTAACAAAGACCTTTTCACACATTTCATTTTTGGACTTACTAAAGAACTCTCCCCCTCACAGAGCTGCTCTTTTAGAAGCATTAGGTCTAGGCCATCTAATTAACATCACTCCACCTCCCGAAACACAAGTAAATCACGTAGATTTTGATATCCACCCTCCGGGGCAGCTGGACAAGGATGTCGAATTCATCTTCGAAATAAGTAAAATGCCCACAGATGCTGAGATCGCACGCCGAGGTGACCCAGCCTTACACTTGCAAGTGTGGGTTTATAATAACTATGTAAAACGGGCAATGGTTGACGATGGGGCCGCAGTTAACATAGTCCCTTTCTCTTTCCTCCAAAAACTTGGATATGGAGAAACAAACTGTTCCACTACACGAAATACCTTGAGAGGCTATGATAGCCTTAAAGCCACTTCGATAGGAACTATAATACTGCCGGTCACCTTAGGGCCCAAAACCATCTTGACTGAGTTTTATATTATAGATCGGGAAACTAACTATAATATGATCCTCGGCCGACCTTGGATACATCGAATGAAGGCAATCCCTTCCACGCTATTTCAAGAAGTAAGATTCTTGCATCTGGGAAAGGTATTTGTAGCCAAAGGCGATCCAAAACCTTTCGATTTGCACCTAGCTGATTTAAAGAAAAGACCAGGGGTGCACTCAGAATTTGAACTGCCAACAAACCAACTTAATAAACCCTCTGACCCAAAGCCAGAGGAAAAGTTGATACCTACGACGGATCTTGAAACTACCAGCATAGCCAAAACAATTCCAACCCCTAAAGGTAAAACTAAAGAAACAGTATCATTAGGGACTACTGCGAAAATCGTTGAGTTGATAGAACAAGATTCACCAATGTTCTTACCATTCGATTCAGTAGGCATGGGATTTTCCCTAGGTGTTGGTTCCTTGCCAGCAGAGGATCTCTGTATGGTAGAAGTAGAGTGCGCAAACGCAGCAGATGCCCCAACATCTACACTCCCGGCTAAGTATTGGACTCTCCATTTCGATGGAGCTAAATGTCGTTATGGAGCGGGGGCAGGTATAATTCTTACTTCGCCCGAGGAGAAGGTCCTCCCATTCTCTTTTAAGTTAAACTTTGAATGTACAAACAATGGCGCTGAGTACGAAGCCCTCCTCCTTGGCCTCACCTTAGCCAAAAGAATTGGTATTAATAACATCAGAGTCTTGGGAGACTCGCAATTAGTAACAAACCAAGTTTCTGAAGTATATGAAACTAAAGCCGAACATTTACAACTCTACAAAAATGTTGTATTAGATTTAAGCAAGGCGTTTAACTTCATATCCATTGAAGCGATCCCGCGAGAGAAAAATCTTCTCGCCGATTCAATAGCAACCTCAGCATCACGTTTTACTCCAAGCAATGAGCTAGAAGATACTCACTTCACAGTATCCATTCGTGATGAACCATTGATAAAAATAATGACAAATCCTCTTTCAAGCAGAAGTGAATCTACCATCCTAGACCATGTTGGAAATGATGCGGCTACTTTAGATTACTTAAATGCCTATGCAGCACTACATCTCTCCTATCACATGCTAGATTTATCCCTGATTCCGCATTCGTCTTCCTACTTCGGAAATCCCGTAACGGATCTTCCCTCACAAATGGAGCCTAGCATATACGCAATAGAAAACGGGGATGATCTAGATTTACCTCCAGCACCACCTGAGTTCGAAGAGGGTAACGCCTCTTTGATCGAAGAAACAATCGATGTCAACATCGGGACAGAAGATGAACCAAGAATATTGAAACTAGGTTCTTCGTTAACACCAGAAGAAGTGGAAATACATACTCAGGATTCTCAAAGAACATCAGAAGGCGTTTGCATTTAATTACAAGGAGATGACGGGAGTCGCACCCCACATTGCGGTGCACAACCTCGTCACTAGATCAGATGCAAAGCCAATTAAACAAAAATCAAGACCCATGAAAGCCCAAAGTAGCTCTCATGGTAAAAGAGGAAGTAATAAAACTCCTTCAGGTAGGATTCATCAAGCCAGTTGACTACTCCCAATGGGTATCTAACATCATTCCCGTTCTCAAGAAGAACGGAAAGATACGCATTTGCATAGATTTCCGAGACATCAACAAAGCGTGTCCTAAAGACGATTTCCCATTACCATCCATAGACGTTATTGTTGATGCAACAGCTGGTTTTGAACTCTTGTCTCTCATGGATGGATTCTCGGGATACAACCAAATCAGAATATCCGAGCAAGATCAAGCTAAAACCACGTTCATAACTCCTTGGGGAACCTATTGCTATGTTGTCATGCCTTTCGGTCTCAAAAACGCTGGTGCTACATACCAGCGGGCTATGACTTATATATTTCACGATTTAATTCATAAAATCATGGAATCCTACGTAGATGACTTGTTGGCTAAGGCCAAGAAGCGTTGTGACCATCCCGAAGTACTCCGCGTCATTCTTTCACGCCTAATAGAATACGGAGTCACGCTAAATCCAGAGAAATGCGTCTTTGGTGTAACAGGAGGAAAGCTCCTAGGTTACATCATATCGTCACGAGGGATCGATGTTGATCCAACCAAAATTCGGGCTGTCCTCGAAATGGTCCCACCTTCGAGTGAATCTGGAATCAGATCATTTCTCAGAAAGCTGGGTGCAATCCGAAGATTTATCCCGGACCTAAGCTTCGCCGTTCATCCAATCAACAATTTACTCAAGAAAGACTATAGCATTGATTGGACTGAAGATTG
Organism: Taxus chinensis; assembly: GCA_019776745.2. Classification (NCBI taxonomy): domain Eukaryota; kingdom Viridiplantae; phylum Streptophyta; class Pinopsida; order Cupressales; family Taxaceae; genus Taxus; species Taxus chinensis. The sequence goes on from CM034146.1 coordinate 776,823,819, forward strand.
CAATGAAGCTTTTGATGCAGTTAAGCGTTTCTTGTTATCACCACCTACGCTAATGCCACCTAAGCTAGATCACCCGTTAATCCTATATTCGCGAGCTACCAATGTCTCGCTGGCCTGTATGTTGGCCCAAGAAGACGATGACAAGAGAGAACGTGTGATTTATTTCATTAGCCGAACACTGCTCGACTATGAAACATGCTATACACAAGCAGAGCGAGAATGTCTTGCCATAGTCTTTGCTACTAAACGTCTAAGACATTACATGCTGAATCAAGAAACAAAGGTCATGGTAAAAACGGACCATTTACAGACTTTTCTCACACAAGGTTCCTTGTCCAAAAAGGCTGGACGTTTTATAACCTTAATGGGAGAGTTCGAATTAACATTTGTAAATCAGAAGTCAGTTAAAGGACAAATCATCGCGGATTGGTTAGCTGACAACCCATTAGACGGAGGCGATCTAGTAGATTTGGATTTTCCAGATGAATGCGTATACTACATCGAAACTCGACCTGCTATCTCTGAGTGCCCTTGGTACACTGATATCATTAATTATATCATGGACCATACGTACCCGGATGCAGTTACACCACAACAAAGAAGGTGATTACGCATAATCGTAGCTAAATATGTCATTATAGAGCAGGTGCTCTATCGAAAAGCATTCGATGGAATGCTCTTAAGATGTGTCGACACAGAAGAGTCCAAGAGGATTCTCCATGAATCCCACAGCGGTATATGTGGAGGCCACTTCGGTGGCCATGCCACCACTCGAAAAATACATCGAATGGGCTATTTCTGGCCCACTCTAGAACATGACGCGATAGAGTTTGCACGCAGGTGTCATAAGTGCCAAGAATTCTCCCACGAGATCCACATGCCAGCACAAGCTCTACAACCAATCGCAACTCCATGGCCCTTTTCTACATGGGGCCTGGACTTGATAGGGAAGTTCTCTCCCTCATCCACAGATGGCCATAATTTTATAATCACGGCCACTGAATATTTTACCAAATGGGTGGAGGCCATGCCTCTTACTACTGTACCTGGTTCTGTAATCGCCAAGTTCATTTTGAACCAAATCATTTGCAGGTACGGTATCCCGCAAATCATTATCTCAGATAATGGAACTTCTTTCAAGAATGAGGAAGTTCGTGAACTATGCAACAAATTTAAAATAAGCCATCATACGGCTTCCTTGTATTATCCCCAAGCCAATGGGCAGGCTGAAGCAACAAACAAAACACTGAAAGCCATTCTCCTCAAAACAGTAAAAGAAAACAAGCGAGATTGGCATTTAAAGTTATATCCGGCCTTGTGGGCCCACCGAACCTCAATAAGAACACCAACGGGAGCAACTCCTTTCTCGCTAGTATTTGGGGCAGAAGCAGTTCTCCCGCTTGAGGTCGAAATACCCAGTCTCCGCATTTCACTACAAGGGATTCTGGATGAAGACGCTTACAGAGAAGCACGTCTTTCCCAATTAGAAAGCCTAGATGAAACTAGGTTAGATGCTGAGCAGTGGCATAGAGCTTATGCTGACCGAATGTGCCGGCAATATAACAAGAAGGTCTATGAACGCGATATATACGAAGGTGATCTAGTTCTAAGACTAGACAGCCGGATCGACAAGAAGACCGGCGAAGGAAGGAAATTCCGGCCCAAATGGTTGGGCCCATACCGAGTCACAAAAGACTATGAAAATGGTGCATACCTCTTATGCACGCTAGAAGGTGAGGAATTTGGCGAAACAGTCAATTCCCTGCACCTCAAACGTTTCTACGCATAAGCAGCTAGCACTGCTTGTATAACTATCTACATTGCATCTTCATATAGATTTAGATCATTTTGTCCACTTGTTCTTACACAAATTGTGATCAAGGAATCTATTCTCAAAGTAATTCATTACAAACTCATGATGTTGTTGGCACAAAACTTTCTAATCATATCTCTCCATTTTCACGATATCATCAATCACTTCAGAATCTTTTATCAAATAAAATCAAACATGACGAAGTCTTAACGGTAACCATACCAAGATCTGCAAGTTTGTTCTCGCTTTGATTTCTTCTTAGGATAGGTGTCTTGCCTATGGTCTGTTCTAGAAGCTTCATGGTGTCACATCTATCCCATATACACATCTCTTTGGAAATAAGCATATACTGACATTTTACTCAAAAAGACAAGTCAAAAAGTGATTAAAACAGAAAATTTTATTTTTACACATTTCCTTGCCCCACCAACCTTCGGTGATGAGCTTGCGTCTCTTACTAGTGACGTAGGGTTGGGAAAGGATGGAAATGCCCTTACTCGCCTATGCCTTGCCCACGGTGATAAACCCATGCTTCTTACTAGGTAGCATGGGGCAAAGTGTAGGGGGTCCTCTAGACAATGCAAACGTTAAAAGGTCATAAACAAACTATTCAAACTTTGAGTCAAAAATGAATGAATCAGATGTTCAAAATTCCAAGAGAGTTAAAATCCTAAAAACCAGATTTTGTCTACTATGTGGCCATCTACGGGTCTAAGTCTGGATAAACCGCAAAGCAAGTTGCACCCAAAACTATGAAGTCATTCAGGTAGAGTAAGCTTGTAGTTTTCAATTTGGTTCCACCAAAGCTTCGTCTGTCTTTCATCACTATCATTTCACCATATTTCATAACTTGCGCCCTTCTTGGCTCTTGGTGATGAGCCCTCGCATCTTACTAGTTGCGTGGAGTTAGGAGTGGGGCAAGTTAATCTGTTCATCATACTGGTTATTTTCATCACTTTGCCAAAACAAACATGAGGTATCCAAATTGCTCACAGAAGCTAAGATTTAAGATCACAATATATCTACAATATCATGTATCAGCATCATGAAACACAAAAAGAAAGCAAACATTTGCATCATCTGTTCTCCATTGCATACATTCTAAAGAAAGCATATAAAACATACATCGTAGTATACACAAGGAAGTTGGAAACAGAAAGGGAAAACACGAGTGACAAGTTTTGATCCAAAAACGAATGCATATATATAAATAATCAATGTTTATATACAATGCCATCATGCTCTAGGCATGGTCAAAACGCTCAAAGAGCCCGTGATATACAAAAGAATCTATAGTACAAAACGCATAGGAGCCAAGTAGTCTCTCAACCCCTGCGCGACCCCTCTGAAGGTGCGCGCCCTCGCCTAGGGCTCCGGCTACGCCGGCGCTCTGAATGCACGGAGGGCTCAGGGTCCCGAGGGGCAGCCGCAGTCTCGCCACGAGAATGGCTCCTCATAAGACGCTCGGCTGTCCTATAGCCTGCCAACTCTGTACGGAGAGTCGACACCATCCTGGCCACGTGCCAAATGGGAGCGAAGACGTCAGTATGCCTACCGGCTGCTGAAGGCTCCCCGACATCTACAGATAGCTCCGCACGGGTCTTATCCATAGGGATCATCAGAGAATCAGTGCATACCCTACGGATTAGATCCCGCCACTCGTCAACAGTCTCTGCAAAACAAAGAAGAAAAATGAATTAGAAACTAGGCAAGAGACTAAAAGATACAATATCAAAACACAAGGAGAGATAGCAATTAAAAATCCTAAATTAAACAAACATTGAAAAGATGAGAGGATAACTTACTCGGATCACCGGGCCTCCAAGATGGGTCGCTGGGGCCAGCACCCGCCGCAGATGCCGCTGCCGACTGAGGGGCTGCTCCTGTAGTAGGAGCAACATGACGCCCCGCAACTGACTCATCCTCTCCACCATGGCCCTGGGAGAGTGGCTCCTCTGAAGCTAGAGTCTCTCTCTCTGCACTCTGCTCGGCCCTCTCTGCCTACAAAATATCCTGAGTGTCATGCCACTCAGGATCGCTATCATCCGTCTGCTCCTCTGACCCTCCCTCTGTAAACTCCTCAGAATCGGAGTCAATATCTATGGGGTCATCGCTGCTGTGAGCAGGACCCGCAGCAATCTGAAGCAAAGGTGCCCGGGGCGCACCGGCTCTCCCTCTAGCCCGAACTACCCTCCTGGCTGCAATGGGAGTGCCAGGAGTGATCACTGTCCAACCACGGCCTCTAGGCCCCCCTCTAGCCTCGTGGACTGATCTGTAAACTGGTGCCGCTGGGGGAAGCATGCCCGCATATGGAAGGCCGAACTGCTGAGGAACTCTGCCAAAAGGGTGTACCTCCACCCGTCCCACGCGGTCGATAAGCTGCCCTGTGGTGGAGCAGGAGATCAATGTAAGGGTCTCCTCGCCCCATATGCCGGCCATAAGCCGGTACGGCGTCGCCTCCATATCTGCTGTGGTAAGGGAGGCAACTGGCTGGTGAGGTGCTCTAAGCACCGACATATCTGACCATCTAGCTGCCCTCACAGCCCCTGGGTCTGCCACCTCTACCCCTCTGCCATAAGGAATAAAATGCTCGTACACCCAACTCATGACTAGAGTCGGGTGGCTCAATGACTGTCCCTGCAAACGGACCACCCTGTATAAGTCATGGTAGGTGGTCCCCAGAATATCTGCGCCCCAGGCATATATCCGGCCATGCCCCTCTATCTGTGCAATGATGGGGGCCCAGCAGTATAGTAAAGTATCTCCTCCCTTGTCCCCGATCAGCCTCGAGGCAAGGATCCCCATGATAGCCTGTCGAAATACGGGGATGGGCAAAGAAGGAATCGATCGAACTCTCACTCCCTTCTTCGACCCCGTAGAGATGGCTGCATCCCCCATGTAGCCTGCCCACTGTGCAATCTGTGCTCGAGACCCTGCCGTCTCCAGTGTGAGTCTCCTCCCGATGATCGGGACCCCCAGGATACGGTAGACATCCTCCAAAGTGATGGTCCACTCACCGCGGACCCCTGGCAGTCGGAAAGTGTTCCGATCTGCATCCCAATATGAAAACAAGTCACAAAGTATGTGACTGGATGGTGTGACATGGGGCACGCGTGATATACGCAATATGCCGGCCCTCTGTAATGTATCCTCCTCATCCTGAGAAAGGGCATCCAATACCCCGAAAGCCAATCACACTCTCTCTCTCTCGGCTCCATCTGATATACTCTGCTCTCGCCTGCATACACCCAAAACACACAAAACAGAGCAAGTTAGTATCTAATCAATATCGAGAGAGTCATAAAAGCATATAGAAATGATAAAAGTACAAGTACAGTCTCCAAAATAGGTTCCTTTTGCATTCTGTGCAAAACCGCCGCCCTGAGCAGAGGGGCGGTTTTGTAACCGCCGCCTTGAAGGCGGCGGTCGTGTAACCGCCGCCCTGAACAGGGCGGCGGTCATGTAACCGCCGCCCTGGCCAGGGCGGCGGTCGCGGTCCGAAAACCCGCGCGGGTTGTTAACCCCAAAAAGCCCAAAATGAGCAAAAATAGACCATTTTAACTAAAAACAAAGCCTACCCAGTAGGCGCCCCCCCTAGATGGACCTTTTGAACCTAACATTTTCAAAAATAATCCCCCCATTGCAAAGAATTTAGCCATTTCAAATTTGAAGAGGGAAAAACACAAAATGGAAGAAAACCAACCTGTGATCGCTGAGGTCGGTGTTCCGCTCGTGGAGGCATGATCACGATCTCGCTGCGAACGTTTCGACTCTACTCACGTGAGAAACCGTCACCGTGGGTCCCAGAGCTCAAAATCAATCAAATCGACTCGCGCAAATGAATAGGAAAATGGGCCCACTTTCATATATATATCGTTCTGTTTCGTTTTAAAATGACTTTTTCGCAGGTTTGGAGCACTGTTGGAGGTAAGTTTCTATCCCCGCACGAATGGTACGTTCTCCTTCCCTATTATTTTAGCGTTTATCTTCCAAGTTATTGCATCTATCTGCACTTGAGTTCTCTTTTCATTTTGCAGGTAGCGGGAATTTTGGATGGCGTCATTTCAACACACGGACGAGTAAGGTATAGCTTCTAACTCCCCATTTCGGGACTGCCATACTCGGACCCACCGTTTTATGCCTCTTCATGGCTAAAACGCTTCTCCGAGGGGGCAATATGTACGTACCCAAAATTGTAAGGTACTGTACTGCCAGAACAGTGTAACAAGTGCCCCGATGATGATACAGGTCTCCTCGCAAGGTGTTCGGGATCCGGAAAAGCCCTCGGAGTATGCGTTAACATCCCGCATGCCCCGCTTAGCCCCCGCACCCTTTGTTTTCCCCTTTTTCCCTCTTTCCTTGGCCTCTTGACCTTCAGTGACGAAACCGCCGCCCTGCAGGGCGGCGGTCTCGTGACCGCCGCCCTGCTCAGAGTGGCGGTCCTGTGCGCGTTTTCCAGAACGCTCTTTTGACGCGACTCGCGTGAAATATCATGTTTCACCAGCTTTTCTTTGCCGACTTGAGCATGCATTTATGTTTTTGGTCCCCTGGAATAGTGTTTTTCCTTTGTTTATTGTTTAGGAGTTCAATTTGGTTTTGGTTTTGGGTGTTTGAATTCCTATAAATGCATGGTTTGTGCTCATGCAAAATGGCCTCTCCTCTCTCAAGTTTTGTTTTCTGGATTCCTCTTTGCAATTCCTTTAGTTTTCCTTTGTCTTAGCTTAGTTTTATTCATTGTGTGTTTTGGTTAGTATTGTGGCAGCTGGTAAGCCCATATCCATCTTGTTGCAAGTCATTAGAGTCTTCTGATTTTCAAGTGTTTTGGTTGTCAGCTTGCTTAGGATTGATAGCATAGTTCATTTCATACTTCTTAGTATTCTCAGTGTTGGTAAGCCACATATCCATCTTGTGCAGGCAGTGCTGTTGTTTCACCCATGGTCTGGAGTTTTTGGTCTGAAGCTTGCTGGATTTTGAAGTTTGATCTTTGCTCTCATTTCCTCATTTTAGTGTTGCTTAGCTTGTTTAGAAGCCATAGCTTGAATTCACTTGCATACTTTTGTTAAACTCAGCTGTTGGTAAGCCACATATCCAACTTGTGCAAACAGTGTTGTTGTTTTATCTAATCCATTAGAGTAGAATAGCTTAGGAAGCCATTAAAGTTGCAGGTTTTGCTCTTCATACAGGATAGTTTCAGGTTCTGGACGCATTTTGTTGCACGATTCGCAGTAGATCCCGCTAGGAATTGCATAAGCCAAGCTCTGTACTCTTGCGCTATCCCTCTCCTATCCGCGTTCTATTCTATCTGCATTCTGAAGGTTGTCCCTTGTTCCAAACACCTATTCCTGTTGATGCAAGCATTACATGCTTTTCTGGATCTACGTGAACACAAAGAACGAAGAGATCATACTGAGGGGACAAGATCACACACACCATCGGATTCGCCACTGTTCTGCGGAATCCAGGTTTTAAACTTTCAAAGTTTTAGTTAGAACCATATCAAACAGAGTAGTTAATCACTTTATTTCAGTTAATTTTATTCTCGATATTGCCGGGGAAGCTGTGGGGATTGATAGTTTCTGAGAAACTATGATTCACTCCTCACTTCTGAGGTAGGGTCGAGAATCTTGCTAATAGATTAGTTATTTCATTGTTTAGAATAGATATACAAAATTGCACAGACAAATAACCACACTCGGTTATCTTGTTTGTTTTAAGTTATTAGTTTAGTTGTCAATTCTAAATATTTTAAATAGCTGCTTTCTTAAATTCATTTAAATCATCAGAAAATACAAAAAGAAGTCATATATGCTAGAAGTATACTTAGATTTCACTTTATTATAGTTTGTTTTATTACTGCTTTTGCATGACAATTACGGGACCTAGGGAGCCCAGGGAATATATCTTTGAGCCAATCGTGCCTCAGCCCAATCTCATAGCGGCAATAAGTTGACATTGACCAAAATCTTAGGATACAAGTATTCCGAACAACACAGATTTACAACTGATCAGTTCTCAGTTAAGAGGATTAAACATAGAAGACGACCAAGCACATGCGTTTTGGTCAAGTCAGCCAAACTACAGATTACCCTAGGAAAACATCCACATGACTGTAGAAAGGTTTGAAAGAGAACAAACATTCGGGTGTGATCCTCTAGTTCCACAGCCAGATGCTGGAGACACCCTCGTAGATATAGATACCAGCTTAAGAATCCAAGTCGCAAGAACGCCTGTGAGGTATTCTGAGAAGATTGCACAACTATTGGTTCTAAACATAGAAGCTGAGAAAGCATATGATTACTGGATACTAGGGATTAGAACTTGATCTCGCGTATGACCATAACAGGACCGCAACAACCAAGAGTATATGGTTGTGATCCACAGATCCCATAGCCCAACGAATCCACAGGTCAATCCAATATAGATGCTAGCCTACGCACCTTGGTATTTAGGTCCACTCCACTTCCACCTATCATCATCGAACAACTATCTTTACTAGATACAACAGCTAACGAAGCTAGGGAATTCTGGACTAGGCCAGAAAATCATCCGTAGAATCGATTGTATTCATCATCCACTATATGACCTTATCAGGAGATATACACGAAACAATCCCAGGTCATTTTCCACGTATTCCACAACCCATAGATCGAATCACGCCAGAGCTCGATATTGATTGGAGCCTTCGAGCAGTCATCCTTGCTGATCGATCTATCACACCAGTCCAAGTTAGAAGGGCCTTCTTTGCCTTAGATTCACAAATTCCACTAGTGCGTGTCGAAGACATTAGACTGCCTAACTAGTTTGTCTGCATATTCTACCATCCCCACCGGCTGTCTCGGCACGACCTTGAGAGGTCAGGTACGTGGAAGAGTCACTTGTAGATTCTCACGCTCGCCTGTTGCTTTTCCGGCATACAGGGTCCAGAAACATGTTGGATTTAAAATTTGTAGTTACCATAACTTTCAGCTAGTAACTCAGATTGATCCGAAAATAATCAAATTATTACTAGCTGATCTCGAACCCTTGTAGGTTTTAATTATTTGCCGATAATTTACTCCTTTTAATTAATCAATTTTAAAATAAATGCAAGACAATAATGAAAATTGCACACAGATTGATTATGGAGTTCGGCAATTGCCTACGTCTTTGGGTTCATGGTCGAACCGTTCCACTAGTAAAAAACTTGTAAGTTACAATAGTACTTTCACAAGAAAACCTAATGAAAATTTTACTTGCCTATCAGTACACCAAACCTTTGGATGAAAAGGGTGAAAAATCAGTCGAACTTTTCTTCCACCTTCTTGATGCACAATCTCCTTTGGCTGTCGATCGGCCTTCCCGACGCAAACAATGCGACAGCTAGCACATCCGGTTGACAATCCAGGATTTGCAAGTAATTGGTGTGGCTCAATGGGCCTATTGGGTAGTTTATAATTTACTTCCAATCACAAATATTTCGTCTACTATTGCCTAAAATAATAGGCCAATAAACAATATTTGTTGACACATCTCACAAATAAGCTTAAAAAATAATAAGCTTCTCGAACTAATGTGTCCACCTTTCCGTGCTCTAGTAATGAGCTTCTCTGTTGCGTCGGTGTGTGTCCCCCACAATAAGCTTAACAAATAATAAGCTTGGGTTGTGTTCATTATAATAGAATGGGTTCCCTATTTATACAAAATATAGGGCCCTTAAAAAAATGCAATACAAATTATATTTAGGCTATATTTAAAACCTTAGCCTCACCCGTAGCAAAATTAATGGGATTACATACCCATATAGGGCGGTTTGCATTTTTAATGGGATTAAATCCCCAAATTAGTCTCCTCCACCATTTTCCACGCATGGTAAGTGGATGTATATCCCACATTTTGTGGGTTGATATTGTTTAAGGCTTTATCAAAGCCTTTTCCACACATGTGAAGTGGTCAAAAGACCACCTTAGGCTTAACCGCCCCCATTTCCACGTGGATTAATACCATGCATGGCTTTAAGCCCCCTAACAACCGCTTCATCACCTTCCACGTGGTCATAACATATGTTGGCGGTTAGGAGAGTTATGTGGGTAAGGTGGAATATTGTGGGTTTATACTAATGTTTGAACATTAATATATATATATATATATAATATATATATATATATATATATATATGTATGTATGTATATATGTATGTATGTATGTATGTATGTATGTATGTATGTATGTATGTATGTACGCTGGCATTTGGGAATAATGTGTAGTGGACTTACCAAGTAAATAAAAATTCGACCCATGTAATGTGGAATGGAAATAATTAACTCGGTCAATAGCATATATTCCACTTGTCGTCTCCCGATAGGAAAATCGATCGTATTCGATTCGTCAAACGAATCCCTTTGCCTTTTTCACCACGTGCCACAGTGCCATTGGTCCAATATTGACCAGTAGACTAGAGTTGACTTTCTCATTGACTGAACTTTGACCGGACATAACTAGAGCTCTTGATGTCCGTTTGTCGCATTCTCACAGTCGTTGGAAAGCTCTCAAGATGATCTTATGCAATAACACCATTTAGGGATGTTTAGGGAAATTTCAAAAATGATCCCTTGATCACAGATTGAGATGATGTTTTTTTTTTTTTAAAATGTGTGAAATTTTTTTGAGCTCTTTGCATTGATAATATTAAAAATTGTAAAATAAAATAAAATTTATTTATTTTTGCTCATGGATGCCTTTTCGGTGGAAACCAACATCCATTGTTTTACTATGGATAAGTTGATACGGAATTGAAAAATTTGAAGGCAAATATTTCCCATACATGGCATGTTAGAACTCAATTGTTGTTGATTAAACAAAGATCTATGGAAGACCTGTGTAGAAGGAAAAATCAATAAACCACGTGACATAGATGAAGTAGAAAAATGGGAAAGAAAGGATTGAAAAGAAACAATGATTATTGGCCGAGGTTTATCTGATGCCTACCTACATCACATAAATCTAACAAAGACATCACATTTGATTTGGACGACGTTGAGCAAACTTTTTGGGTCAAAATCAGAGAGTGCAACAGTGACACTCAAGAAAAAGTTGTTCGGACTCAAAATGGAGGAAGGAGAAAGTATTGTGGAACATATCAGTAACTTTCATTCTATTTCAAATCAATTAGCTGGAATCAAAGTTGATGTGCTTGATGATGATGCAAAAGCATTATTACTAAATAACATGCCTCCTAGCTATTATAATATGGTCTTCACTTTGAGAAAAAATAAATCCGAGTCTAGAGGATTTAATTTCTTCTCTGATAGAAGAAGAAAATAGAAACCAAGAATAATTGATCTAGAAGAAACTGCAATGTATGTTAGAAACACAAATCATATGCTAAAGGAAGATTCAAACCTTCTTTTAAACAAAAAATTAACCTCCAAAGGTCAACAAAATTTTCTTTGTCACTATTGTAATGTTGTTGGACATGGTATTATGTATTGTAAGAAAAGAGCACAAGATTTACTTGATGGTAAATTTAAGGATAAAAGCCTTCATTTCTAAAAACAAAGACGAAGAAAGTGACTGGGATATGAAGTCTCCCCACTTTGATAATGAGGAAACAAATGCTCAACAAAGTGATGAAGATTTCTTGTATTAAGTAAATAGTGCATTGATTTATGGAGGACAGAGGCTGGAGGTCAATCAACGACCTCTCTTTCACTCACCAACGATGGGGTCGCATGAAGTTGTGGTGGTAGTGTGTGTGTGTATGTGTGTTTTCTTTTATTTCAGATTTGAGGTATGATTTCAGAGTTCTTGTTTGAATAAGTGAAATGTTCACATTGAGGGGGGTAACTTGAACATGGTATCAATGTTCAATTTTCCCTCTATTCAATTTATATTCAGTAAGTTTTGGTTCCTACATATTCCCTGAAGGAAATACATAGTGGAAAGACGTGATAAAAGAACAAAGGAAAAGTAGCAGTGTGATAATTGGGTTCTTTGTTGTCCTGTAAAACCATCCTTTGTTTTAGGTTGTTGGTTGTCCTGTAAAACCATCCTTGTTGAGGTTGTTGGTTGTCCTATAAAACCATCCAAATCATGAAGCATGCATAGGCGGCAAGCTACAAAAGGAAGTGTGATTATTTTTTTCTACCTTGTCAACATTAGGGGAGTGTATATTAAGAATTAATAATGTTAACAATAGGGGAGTGAATGTTACAGAAATATATTGTGACATTATTAATAAATTGTAATATTATTAATAATGAGTAAATACAACTCATATTAATAATATAGTTAATAGTTGTGTGTGAGTAAAGTTGTTGAATAAACAACTCACGTAGCTATTTTGGTGTGTGAGATAATAAAGGGATGTGAGAGATATCCTAGGTCTAATTTTGAGAAATTCATGGAGAGTGATATGAGGGATTGAAGATGAATTTTGACTCCATCTTTGTAGGAGATCAAACATTATAAAATGTAATCTCTATCATTGTAATTGACATTGCAAATGAATTTAATTTCCATATTTTATTAATCAGTGTTTTTTATATTATATTGAAGTTCTTATCAGTAAGTCGTTCCACTACTCCTATGCATAGGATCAAACATCAGACCTCTATCCTTGGGCCCCACCCCTCGTATGTACCATCTATTAAACAATCAAAAACTACTTATCAAAAAATAACAAAAGAACCTGCATCAAAGGAAACACCTCCCAGGATAGTTAAATGGAAAGAAATGTCGTTGCCTTCGACCTCCACATCAAAGGGACACTATGCAGTTATTCTAGAATAGTTACTTCAACAATCACTCATGGTGTTAGCTCCTTCTAAACCATCCAACACTTGAGGCTAGAAACCTTCTTGATATTCTTTGAAACCTCCTATGACTACCATCAGACACTTAGACACTCTGTAGAAGAATGTAAATCCTCTCACATAACTATTAAAAATATTGAAGAAAAATTCCTCCTCCCTTTAGAGTTATAAACATCAAAGTAACCTCACCCAACACCTACAATGTCATTGATCTCTACTATCAAAGAATCCTTGAGTAAGCTCCTTCCAAATCAGGTTGATGATATTCACATTACTACTAAGAGCTTGTACACACGAATCTAATCCTTCATAACAAAACAAACCAAAAACCTTCGTTGTTATTTTGCCCCCTCTCGATCTCACCTCATCCTCATCTAAAGATAAACCTAAGGTTTCCATTCCTCTAGCCCCTGAGGCCTTTAATCAAACATCACAATCAAATTCTAAAATCTCCATCCTCACCATACCTCCATCCTCCACTAAAGTACAAAAGGTAGTCATTAAACAATTACACCAAGCTCCTGTTAAAATGTCACTTTATGAGTTGGTTCAATCATCGCCCTCACACAAACAAGCAATGATCGAATCCCTCTAGTCTATATTAGTACCTGCAGATAATCCCCAATCTTTCATAGATTTCATAGGTGCTCTCAAAACATCCTCAGCTATTTCATTTGATTTTATTGAAATACCATCTCTTCATCCTAAGGGTTGGGATTTACCTCTCTTCATTACCGCTCAAATCAATGATGTCCTCATTAAGAGAGTCATGATTTATGGGGGATCTTAAATAAAAAATCATCTTATCCATCACCTTCAACAAAATCTGATTATTGAATACTTTCATCACCCAAATACCAGTCCTCCTTCAAGATTTTAATGATACCATTGCGCCCACATTAGGTACTATTATTTTACCTCTTTAATTTGGCATCAAAACTCTTCCTGAAACTCTTTTATATTATAGAGGGAGAGTTCCATTATAATATGTTGTTAGGACAAGCTTGGATATGCACCATTCATTGTGTCCCTTCGACGCTTCACTGATATCTCAAATATGATTACAAAGATAAGACATTCACAGTCCCTTCAGACCCCAATCCTTTCGCCAATTGTAATATGACATACCATCCAAACAACATCCTCATCTTGAAATCAAGATCCTCCATGAAGCATCCACCAACACATCCATTCCATCATCCAAACTACTTGATTATTCTTCCCTCATAGATGTTATGGAACATATTTCATTGGGGGAGTACCGTCTCCTCATGATTAACTCACTTCTCATACCTAAAATATATGGAATACTAGACAAACAACCATTGTACGAGCCTGCCGTCGAAGACATTATTTCCTATGGTCCTTCCTATCTAAAAACCAACCTTGTCTATGGGGGGATTGATCATCCCTCTTCACAATACAATCATCAAAACCACACCATGCCTTTTAAATTTGATTTTGATTCATTGTACAATCCCACATTTGTTCAAATGTATCTTCATTGCTGTGCGTGGATGAGTTTTTGGATTTGGATGCTATGAACAAGGAATACATGATTTAATTGTCCAACATTCTCTCAAACTGCATGAAAATTACAGGCTTAGATATGGAAATCCCTCTGTCGTATCATCTTTTTAAACCACATCTATACATATCACTGAGCTTGAACCACCACCATATGCAAAATTTGATGATCCCCATGGACACATATGACACCATTTCCATTCCACCTAAAATTTTTTAGTGAATACTATTTCCTTAGGTCCTTTAACTTATCAATCTAACCACGTCACCAAGAAACTTCCTCTCATTTGGCCATAAATTATTGAAGAATATTCACCCCCCATCAACACCCTCCAATGCCATGGATGATCAAGAAATCCTATCCCATATGGGAGATGATGACCATTTCCTTCAAAAATCCTTTCCACCTGATACATCAACTCTTCTTAATGAATCTACCATCGACCGTAAAATTAGGAAATCCTCAGGAACCTTGCATACTTAAGGTTGGTTAATCATTATATCCATAAGAATTAAAAGATTTCAGTGAATTTTTCTCTAAATATAGCCAATCTTTTTCCTAGTCATATAGTGATATGCCAGGTATCGATCCCAATATCATCGTACATAACATCGTCTTCTATCCTAATGCCAAACCCATCAAACAGAAGGTTCGTAGGATGCATCCTCGTGTGGCTATCCTTATCAAATAATAATTACGACGTCTTCTTTCTTCTAATTTCATCATACCCATTGACTATCCACAATGGGTCTCCAATATCATTCTCATAACCAAAGCCTCAGGAAAGTTACACATCTGCACTGAATTCCGAGATCTCAATCTTGCCTTCCCTAAAGATGATTTCCTCTCCTGAATATTGATCAACTAGTTGAATTAACCACCAGTCATGAAATGTTCTCTTTTATGGATGGATATTATGGTTATAATCAAATCCTCATCACCACTGATGATCAAACACAAAACATCCTTCATTACCCCTTGGGGGACCTTCTGTTACCATGTTATTCCCTTTGGACTTAAAAATGTTGGAGCCACTTATCAATGTGTTATGACATACATCTTCCACGATCTTATACATAAAACAGTAGAGGATTACGTCGATGATCTCTTAGGAAAATCTAAACAAGGAAAAGGTCATCTCATCCGTTCTTGAATCAATCTTCATCTGTCTTATTCAATTTTTTCCTTCGTATTAACCCCACTAAGTGGTGTTTTTAGCGTTCTCACCAGTAAAATCTTAGGGGTCATCATCTCTATCCGAGGTATTGAAGTGGATCCAACCAAGATTAAAGCAATCATTGAAATCCCTGCTCCATAATAATCTCAAAACAACTATGTAGCCTTCAAGGTAAATTACAGTCTATTCGACGTTTCATGTTTGAATTACCCAGCCATTGTCAACCATTTCAATCACCTTCTTCGTAAATATGTCAACTTCATATGGGATCTCAATTTTCAAAAGGCTTTCGACGAACTCAAACACTATCTTCTATCACCACTCATACTTACAACTCCTCATGAGGGGGAACCCTTCTATCTTTACATATCTGCCATAGACCATGCTTTAGGTGTTATGCTTGCTCATTGAGATAAAAAAGGCCGTGAACAAGATGTTTATTACATAATTTGTAGACTACATGAATACGAAACCCACTATACTGAAGCTGAAAAATTATGTTGTGAATTGTAATTTTACTACCTCTAAACTACGACACTATCTTCTCAATCACTAAAACTTTCGTTGTCAATAGATTTAACCCACCTAAAACTATGCACTCTAAACCATACCACAATGAATGTATAACTCAGTGACTTGTGCTTATGACCGTGTTTGACCTTGAATTCATATTCCAAAAGTCTATTAAAGGCCAAACCATTGCAGACCAGCTTGCTAAAGCACCCCTTATTGAAACTCATCTTCCTCACGAAAAATTCCCTGACAAATCCATCAACACTATTGACGAACATGAATTCATTCCTATCAAAAATGACTCTCTTATTCAATGGATCTAAATTCCAGCAAGGGGGAAGAGCCGGGTGGCATCATCATACCACCTTGGGGGATTCCTATTCCACTATCATTCAAACATAATTTCAAATGTACTAATAAAATGACATAATATGAATATTTAATCATGGGTCTTAACCACCGCTATCCTATTGGGTGTTCATATCTTAGAGATCTATGGAGATTCTCAACTCATCATCAATAAAGTCAAAGGAGAATATCAATCTAAAAAATGAAATATTGTAAAAATATAAAGTCAATGTTGATTTTGTCCTTGGAGCCTCTGATTATTACACTATCTAAACAATTCCACAATCTTCTAACAAATTTTGCAAAAACAATGGCTTCTTTAGGAGCCCTCATCCCATTACAAATTGAAGAATCAACAAATATCTCCCAGCTATCCACAGTCATTCAAAGTTTGGATCACCCCTCACATCAAAATGAACTCCCTCATATCGACACTGTTGACAATCATCTAATTGATCTATGGTATTCTCAAACATTCGACTATCTTTTTGAATCTAAATTAGGTTATAAAATGATTTTCTTCAACGTGTCACTCAATATGTCATCATAGGTGGTATCTTATATAAATGTGGCTTTCATGGCCTCCTATTAAGATGTCTCAAATCTCATGAATCTATCAAAGCAATCCAAGAATTCCATGATGGTATATGTGGTGGAAATTGAAAGGGTATATTGTATTCTTGAATATACATTCATCTGGGATCTTCACAAATATGTAGGAGAGGTTGTTTCCTACAATGTAGGAAACAACCCACAACAATACACGAGTTGTTTTTAATAACTCGTTATTATGAACCAAATAATGATTATTATAATTATGAGTTGTTTCTAAACAAATCATAATATAATAATAAACTAAATACAAATAAAGTTAACACTAACATAGTCCTAACATTCACCCCCTTAGTGTGAACATTATTTACTAATATCACCCCCTTAATGTGAACACAGGAAAAAATGCACCATAGAACTAGAACCAGAATCGTATGCCTCTGCATACTTTTAGGTTTGCATACTTTTGGCTTGGATCTTGTTGTCTGGATCTTACTGCACATGACCAACCACTTCACCAGAGTGAACCCCATACCAGATGACCCACACTTCCACCGATTCACCTACATACGTGAACTCAACAGTTTCCCGCTTTCACTTCCAGTGAACCATAGATTTCATCAGCCAATCGATGTTAGAAGTACGAAAGTTGAAGGATCTCTGCAGTCAGAGGATCACTCTAGTTCAGTTGCCCTCCTATACAACTGTTCTCAGGTTCCAAAATACACATCTTCCTCATTTGAAATCAAAATAGGGGAAGGAAACCGCACACCATTTTATTCAGCACACCACACAACTAAAATAATATAAAATAATGCCACCAAATTTGAATGTGACCCCGTCATTGGTGACTGATGAGAGGCGCTGATCACCCTCCATCCTCTGTTGCCTCCTGCCTCTAGTAGATAGCTACTAACTCAGTCATATGTGACAATGTGACTCAGTTAACATGCCTTGAACGTCGGATTCCGTCGAAAATGCGTTCGTGAGACAATTGTTTTTTTTTTTTACAATTTTGACAATTTTCCTAATAATCACCTAAATGATAACAAAAATGACACTATGACACACAATGACTCTTGATATCACGATTATTTGAAAAATGTGAAGACTCTCAAAAACAAATAATGACCTATTCACTTATATTGCCAAGACAATATGGCAAAAGGAATTTATTATGGACTCTTATAAAATTAACTAATTTTTTTTATAAAGACAAAAAATAAGTAAATGACAAAACCTAAATGCAATGACCACTAAAATGACTTTAAAAATTGTGGTTATATTTTGATGAAAAAATAGGACCTTTGACTTGAATGTGGTGGTTCAGGTGTAGAGATGCGAAGTCATATTCATGAATGTGTAGCATATATAATCTTGTGCATCTATCTCTGACCGATCTGCCACTACTATATATTGTTATCTCTAGCTTGAATTTTGTGTTTAACACATGAAACAATGGGACTAAATGTCTCGAAAGATATTCAAATCTCATATAATGCAACCAATTCACCAAATGTTGACGGTTGAGGATTGATTAGAGAGAGAGAAGGTGAGAGCCAACAAAGTTGAATACCAAATGTAGACATATTTACCAGGAGACACTCAAAGTGATTGACCAACCCTTAGATGTTATGCGTAAAAAATATTGAACGCATGCAAGTCGTGAGATTCATGTGCACAGATTGAAAATATCTCACAAAATAATGTTATAAATCTTTATACAATACGGTTTGAATGGATTACTGTTTTGGAAACCTTTCAATGTGTAAAATCTGCTCCTTTACTTGCACAAGGTTATTTTTACACAAACAGTTATCAACAGCAACCAGAAAACATCAACTCAGATTTGTAATACAAATTTGCTTCATGCGCATGAGAGCCTCTAACACAGATCAAAATCACCAGTCCTAATATAGTTCAATAATGCTCGACCACAGATCACTGTTATTCGATAAATTTTTGCAAAGACATGGCAAAATATAGAAGGAAAAAAAATAAACACGATCTGGAAGATGCTAAATGGCAATGGAGAATTTTTCAATGTATAGGGGCACGTAATATCATAGAGCCCCCTATAAAAAAAAATTAACTTCCCATTACAAGGATCAGACACTGCTCTAATACCAGATGAAAGGGGTATATTGTATTCTTGAATATACATTCATCCGGGGATCTTCACAAATATGTAGGAGAGGTTGTTCCTACAATGTAGGAAACAACCCACAACAATACACGAGTTGTTTTAACAACTCGTTATTATGAACCAAATAATGATTATTATGATTTATGAGTTGTTTCTAAACAACTCATAATATAATAATAAACTAAATACAAATAATGTTAACACTATCAATCAGGATTGTTGTGCTTACATCAAGAAATGGTGTCAAATGCCAACAACACTCAGATCTTATCCATGTCTCTAGTCAGGCTTTGCAACCTGTTCATGACCTATGGCCTTTTTCACAATGGGGATTAGACCTCATTGGCACCATCAATCCAAAATCATCCCAATAACATCATTAGATTATCACAGCCACTGAATATTTCAAAAAATGGGTCGAGGTTATTCCCTTGACTTTAAATAAAGAAAATCAAATTGTCAACTTCATTTATCAAAACATTATATGTTTTTTTGGTGTTCCTCATAAACTTGTCACACACAATGGAAAATCCTTCAAAAACAAGGTTGTTAAGAAACTCTGTGATGCTTTTAACATCAAACTCAATTTTTTTTGTCACCGTACTATCACCAAGAAAATCGACAGGAAGAAGCCTCTAACAAAACACTTACTAAAATTCTAATGAAAAATGTAGATGAAGCAAGTAGAAATTGGCATCTCCAAATTCCCATTCGCTCTTTGGGCTTATTGGGCTAGCATCCATACCCCCACTGGTACTACCCCTTTCTCGTTATTCTATGGATTTGATGCGGTTTTACTCCTTGAAGTTCCAATCCCATCACTCCATGTATCACTTCTTTATCTGTGACAAATAATATCGACAAGACTGTCTTGCACAACTAGAACTATTAGATGAAAAATTCCTTACGGCCCTTGAACATGATCAATTCTATCAAGAACATGTCAAACGTGCCTACAATAAACATGTAAAAGATCGCGAGTTCAAAATTTCTAATCTTGTTCTCAAAGAAAATCAAAATGTCACTACTTTAGAACGGATTAAACGTGAAAATTTTTCACCTAATTGGATTGGTTCATACGTCATTACTCACAAGTATGGGTTGGGAGCGTATCACTTAGCCTCCTTTGATAGTGAACCTGAAAAGGAACCTTTGAATGCCTTGCACTTGTGGCCTTTCTACTATTAACTTTTTACCATCATGATAATACTTATATCTAAAACCTCATCCAACTAGCAATCGGTCATCTTCTCATCGTAATGATTCAAAAGCATGTGGTTTTCCATCACTACCCTCATAAACCTCAAAGATGAAAACCACGGATCTGTTCATTGCATCTTTCACATGCAAAAGTTCCTCCCCAGTAGGAACCCTACAATCATTACATCCATCTAATCTTGTACCAATCGAAACTATGTCATGGGGCATGTATGTGTAGGTCGTGTACACATCTTTCCCCTTCTTTAAACAAGTCTAGTATAGTTTTTTCCTCATCTCATATAAAATCCAAATATATCTATGGATGCTCTATATCAAAATAAAAAAGAAATAATAAAATAATCCCTCGAAGGATAGCTATTCGAAAAATATATCAAAATCAAAATCAAAATGTAGACTGATCCCTTGAAGGACAAATACCATTCAAAATCATAAATCAATCCCTCGAAGGACGACTATCTGTATAAATCAAAATTCAAAATTGTAGACCACTCCCTTGAAGGATGGCTACCCATGTAAAAAGGCTTCCCACATTGATCAACCTTCAAAAAAGTTAAAATATCAAAAGCATCCTAGGAAAACTTCCTGCATCTATCAACTTTCCTGTCAAAGAAAACTTCCCGCATCGATCAGTTTGCATCAGAAAAATCAAAATATATAAAACTAGGTCATTCCTCTATGAAACTATTGAAAAGGATAACCCCCTTTGCACATGACCTACACATGAAAAACCCCTTTCATGTCCTAGGAAGGTACATCTAATCATGTCATCTCTATAACTAAGGTTTTATGTATCACCACCCACTGATAGTCTTGTGTTAACATTATTAAAGGCTAAAAGTGCAAGTTCTTTCACACATTTATACCCAACATGTATGTATCAAATCCAAACATTAAAGATTTCATAAACACCACATGTAATATTTACACCAACATGTAGAACACGACACAATGTGCAACCAACATCACACCTAGATAATTGAGCAAGTATGAGACTATGACATAATCATGACATGAACACCACAAATTGGCATCTTCCACACTATCACATTTTCAGGGTTCAATATTTTTTGTGTTCAAAAATCTAATTCAATCCTTAATTTTCCTTTTTCTCTAGATTGCATTTCCCTTAATTTGTTTAACACTTAATTTATGTTGATTCCCCCTTTACTACCATTTACATTCCTTTATTTAATCTTATAGGTCTCGAATCCATTTATCACGAGAGCATGAAGTTTCATTCACAATGATACACATTATTTATTTTGTGTCGGGTTTAACTTATAACAAGCACACTTAATCACATGAAGGAGTTAACATTGGTTTGAAGAGAATTAAAATGTAAGGTATGAATCCCCTCATCTCAAAACTTCATAATTATATTACACATTGAAAAAAACTTAATAAGATTACACTAATTGGTTCACATTTTAAACTCTATAAATTTGCAAATTCAATATTATTTATAAACATTTTGATCACATATATTTCACCCAATACTCACTCTTAGGTTATGGGTTTATTTGTAAAAGAGCATGGTTACTTGTCATTTTACTTAGTTTCCATTGTGACGGAAAATATCTCAAGATGATAAGAGGATAATATTAATCTAATCTTATACTTGCGGTACATCTTGAAGATAGAGATGATTGAAAGCATTTATAAGATACAAGGATTCACATGTGGTTAGTGTTCAAGTCAAAAGTTAATGTTCTAGAATATCATGCTCTTGAAGGAGAAATCTCATATTGTCTTTAATGTTATAAAATGGAGACTTAGCAAGGAGTTAAGGAACAAGTCACAATTTTCAACCTTATAATGGGTCAACATCTTACCAATAACAATCCCATATGTTAATGTTTAGATACAAAGAAATGTTCACATATTAACCTCAAAAGGGTCTTAGGATTAGTTTTAAATTTTAGTCTCAATTACCCTAAATGGATCTATGCCCTACTACGGGCTAAATTCAGTGTTCAACAAATTAATCCCCCAAGACCTCCAAAAATGCAAAGGTGTTCCCATAATCAAAATCTAAGGAAAACACTTCCATTCCTAAGGCGTACAGATGTCCTGAGAGGTGTTTGGTTACTCTATAGAAATAAGTAACGAGGTTAAGCTCAAGGGGACCATTCCATACCACAAGGGTTGATATTCCAAACTATAAGTTTTGTTAACGCTTTCCACCCAAAATGGAAACACACACATGCTAGTTTTTATATTTTTCTTTGAAGGTTAAGAGATTTCCTTGGTCAAAACATCCCTAGCAAATAGATGAATTACGCCATATCAGATTACTAGCATAAATTTTGATGGTACAATCACATCCAAAATTATGATGATACAAATAGTTTCAAATAATAGGATTTCAATTTCATTCTCTTTATGATGATTTAGATATCATAAAAGGGATCTGATTACATTGTTTTCCAATGCAACATGATACAATCAACTTCATTTACCTAACCAAATATAATGAGATACGACTAAGTGTAGAATTAGTCAAACATGCAAAAGTACAACTACGTGAGAAATAATATATTTCACCTATATGCAACAATATTGTATACATCATGGAAATAATGAAATAATGCATTATATTTATAATAATATCGCTAGTATATTCTATACAATATTACATGTATTTCAAAAATAATCTAGTGATTACCAAAAAAACACAATTAACATTGCCATTTTCTTCTCACCTCATGTTGCACAACCACCTCAGGGTCAGTTCTAGAACTGGTATGGAAATTCCCTACACTCAAGCATAAATCCAAACATTCATCATTTCAAAAAAATTCAACAAAGAGTAGAGAGAGTCAGATATAGGGAGAGAGAAGAAGAGGGGGATCATTTCTCACGCAATCACATTTTCAAATTCATTTGCACTTCACATTTTTGGTTCTGGAGAAAGAAAGGATGGGAGAGAAGGTTGACAGACATTTTATTTTCCATTTATATTGTCATAACCATTTACATTTCATTTCCATTTTCATTTCATGTCAAACCAATTTACCTTTTCCAATTCATTTACATTTTCAAAATCAACCAAAGTATCATAGTCATTTTTGGAGAGATAAAAATGCCATACACTTCAAAATCCATTTATACAAGAAAAAAGATTGAATAATACTCTATATAGCATTGTGAAGGTATTAAAAAGGTCGCACACGTGGTTAGAAGTCAAACGGGGCCCTCAGAAGGAATTTGTAGCTAAACTAGCAAGTTGAGAAAACTTACCAAAACAACAAAAGTGCTTACAAAATGGGTCCCATCAAATACTCATATTGAGTTCGAGCATAATTTTTTATGATTCCTACTTATTCCCCTATATACAAAAACTTCATCGCATTCGACAAAAATTGAATACGACGAACAATTCTCAAGTTACAAGGGTATCTCTGGAGTTGATAATCATAAACACAACTAAAATTTCCTATCACGCAATGGCTGGAAGACCTCAAAACCCACTTGCAAAACTAATCCCTAATTGTGTTTTTTACATAACCAAGATTTGGTTCCAATTATCTATTGGCATAGAGGTAGGATGCGTAGTTTTTAGTTTCACTCGAACGAAGAGGTATATGCAAGTTGGAACCGATCACAATTTATTAAATTGAGCACGTCACCACAAGTGGCTGATATACAAAAATGGGCTTCGAGACTCGACTCAGAAAAGAATTAAAAGAGTTAAAACAACTGAGTTAAGTTTCCCTATTGTGTCATACATTACTAGCGATCAAATTAGAGGATCTGGATTCACGGTACATTTGGGTGTGGCACTCCATGCGCACAATTTCTGAGGCTAATGTTTTCTATGTTTTGAAGGTTTCGAGCACGGTAAAAGTTGTAACATTTGTTCTAGGTGTATTTTCTATTATCCAAATTATAGATATCCAACCACATAGGACATGATAGAGTGTTCAATGTAAATGAAAGAAGTAGAAGAAATCCATACCTATTTCATGTAATTCACCGTTACCACATTCGATGAGACAGAAATCTCCCTAAGCATTTTGTCAAACAAATTTTTGCTCCTTCCATCCAACCCACATTTGAAAAATCACACCATACAATAGTCTTCTTTAAACTAACATTTAGTGAGTTTCCATCCTATAATACGACGCCTTACAACAATCCAATTTTGTGCACATCCAGCAAACATAGCTGGCCTGAGAGGCTACGATTCTTAAAGGAATTTTATCAAACAGTATGCCTTCCTTGCACAGGATTCGCTAGCTTCTAAGTAGGCACATACTGGGTATATGCTAGAAAAGGTTAATAGAGTATGTCTTTACTTGTGCTAATTACATTTTCTTAAAAAAAATCTAGAGTTGTTTTAAACAATTATCTACGCACATCTTATACCCCTGGCATTCCACGAGCCGCAATAATCAAGCATAGAGTCAAACAATTCACATGTCAATTCTATGATCCTGCATTCTGCATACATGTCAACATGGGCAACGCAGCAACATCAAACATAAAGAAATTGTCCTTTGTGCTTTGATGGACGTCCACATCCTGCTCTAACCTTCCATAGGCATAGGCGGGGAAGATATTGATAGAGGAATGGCCTCTGGCATTAGCACCTTCCAATTTTTCTTTCAGAAACAAAAAAAATGTTTTTAAATAAAAGAACTATTATATGTACTCCCATCAATGAAGATCCATAATTTGGCACATGCAGAATACAGACAAAGGAGGTTCGTTTGAATTTACACTCGGTAATTGCATTCAGGGACTAATTTGCAACAAATGGCTTCTAAGGATCGTATTTTTTGCGGCATCCAAATATCCAAAATGCATGCCTTGAACATGCTTCCAAATTTTACACACATCCTTCTGGAGGGGTAGGGAAATCAGGAAAAAAAATAACTTTTCTTAATGTTGAGAGTAAAACAAAACAAAACAACTTTTCCCAAGTTCTCATTTCAACGTAGGCAAGAGAGAAAGGGTTGTGTTGCCTGTCTTGGGCTCTAACAAAACCATATGCATGTAGTTCATACCCCCCTTGGGCATCTAAAACATAGTCACACCCACCAGGAAGCTCCAATTCAAAACTATGGGATTTTGCAATGGACATTCTCTAACCAAGAATTTTAACAAAATTCCTCCCATAAGAAAACTTGCAAGCCTCATGAAAAACTCCCATAATATTTTAACGGAAAACTAAAATTACAATACCTAAAGGTACATTAATTCTTCTTGAAATGAGGTTTGGCTCAAGCTCCAAAATAAATTTGGAGATATTTTAGGATAATAATGAATTATGTATTTTTAGATGAAAGCTCTTCCATTGTGTTAATTTCATGACATGTTTAATTGTTTTAACATTTTCCTTAATCTAAACCTCCACTACTCCTGATACACACCTTAATTATGCATAATAATTTTATTGATAATGAAATACACTTTAGTTAGATCGATGTTTAACGTTATAAAAATAATAATTATTATTTCATACTCAAGGCTTGAGAACGATCCCGAGTTGGATGAGTCGCGAGAAGAATGAATTCATCTCACAAATTGAACACATAGGGATGATCCTAAGGTCCCAAAAGGTTAGTCAGTGAAAGGACTCTTCAAAATTGCCATCATCCTCTTATTTTCACAAATGCTTAATTTAAAAGCTATCATTTTTTATGAATTATTTGTAATGTATGCACGACACTAGAACAACAAACTCACTCAAACCAAGGATAACTCGAACCAACGTAACTGCAATTGAGAGGTGGTAACGGGAGGGAAACTAAATCTCCCTCCCCTTATAAAAGCATCGTCCATGATGTGACACACTCCACATACTAAAATGGATGAGAAAGCACGGAAACTCAATGATGAAAAATTTTGAGTAACAAAAGGGCTATGCTACTTAAAATACAACCACCAGCAGGTAGGGAAAATTTTAGTGGTGCTTCTTTGCTAATTCACAAATATTTAAATTTTTGAAATTTGCATTTGGCAATTTTGAGGAGTCATCTAGAGAAACATTTCACCTAAAATTTGTGGATCCAAATTATTTTTGCGGGTCAGCTTGCCTAGTGTTTATAATAGATTTCATATGTATGTAAATGTATCGCCAATGCTTCGAAACATAAATCGGTTACATTCACCAACATATACATCTTAAGAATTTTAATCTTCTCTTTCAACAACACCATAGGCCAGACACATGACCCAATAACATATTCTAGATACCTGGTTGATTTCTCCATATGCACAACTGATCTAGATGACCCAATAATATAGTCTAGATGCTCGGTTGCTTGCCCCAGATGCCCAACCACTATAGACACCTGGTTGCATTGTGCAGATGCCAGGAAACCCCATAGATACCCGACTACATATTCTTGATGCCTGGTTTCTTTTTTCAGATGCCTGATTAGTAGGCTACCAGCAAACACCCGAATACACTCAAACATTTGGTAGTATATCCCATACGCCAGCCCCAGTGGCTATATTTTAGATTGTGCATTTCATACGTGCATCAATGCAAATGCCTAAATTTCCATCCATATGGTCGTCAATGCCTTGTAAGGAATCCTCTGGTGCTTGAAATGTGGAAGGAGAATCATAAAAAAGGGAATCTTTTATCTTATTTTAGCCATTCACAGCAAAATTTTTAGGTAGATGCAACCCCCATGTACACCAAATACAATTATTGTATGAACTAAATAATTAAGCCTTATTTATTTTAAATTACAAATTCCAATAATATACTTAATAATAAAAAATTTAAAATCCCATTTTTATCAGATGTGGCATATCCCAATGATGATGACATGCCTCCACTTGAGGATAATCCTCATTATTTGCATATATTAGACATACAACAATCAAAAGATATATAACAAGCTGAAGATATACCTCCACTTAAGGACAATCTTGATGACAATATGCAACAAAGAGAAGTCATTTCCAGTCATCAAACACCAACTTTGGTTGGAAACCTTACCCTTGATTCTTTGAAAAGGAAGAGAGTAGAAAAAAATCCCATTGATGTTGATGAGATCAAACAAACTGAAGATATTTCTACACAGTGTGATTAAACCCCTATTACCAGTGATAATACAACCCAAAAAATTGTGTGAAGAAAGAGAAGCACATGGACTATTGGAAGGACTTCTAAGTTCGACTGGGCAGCTAAGGATCCATTCATTAAGCCAGTAGAGCTAGAAAAAGGTAATGATACTCTAACCGAATATAAATTTATTATTTATAGTTGGCAACTTGGAAAGGATCTTAAAATGTAACTCAAGTTGGACACAATTGAGAAACATTGTGGTAAAATATATGTAGTACTTAAACAAGTAGATGGTAAAATAAAAAAAACATAGATATGGAAAAATGGAAAAGAATGCATGTATGTCAAATATGCAGAAGATTATGAAAATGAAAATAAATTCCTAGAAAATATTGTTGAGAAAGGAGGAACAATTATAGATCAGCTAGGAAAATTTGTTCAGTCTAATCTGTGAGCAAAAAATATAAAATTCTCAACTATTTACCGTATTCTAAAAAAGGGTAAACCTTTTTCTGATTTTTAGGATCATAAAATTTTATTTCAACTTAATGGATTTCTTAATCTTCCACAATCACATTGGTCAAACAAAAATGCTTGGCAAATTGTCAAATGTATAACGATGATTGAGAAGGAGGATTTGAAAGAAAAAGTAAAAAATGCATGATTTTTGTCATTATCTATTAATGAGGTCACATTAGTTGACAACACATTGTGGATTTGCATTCATGATTATACTTTTCAGAACCATCTGAGGACACCTCATTTATTAACAGTCCATAAAATTATATAAAATTTTAACACATAGAACATTAACAAGTTGACCAGTTATTTCAAGTTTGAGGAATATAGCGGGAATGGATTATTATAGTATTACCACTAAATTTGTGTGTGTTAGTAAAGATGGTGCATCAGTAATTTAGGGGAATATAAATGGTCTTTACATTTGAATTTAAATGGAACATAGAATGAATCTTTCATGCAAAATAGTTAGCACATTTAAAAGTGTTGCAAAAGTTGAAAAACTAATCCGCAACCTGCATGCATATATGTCTAGCAGTCCCAAAAGATTCCTAGAGTTTGAGAAATTTGCAATTAGTGTGACTAATGGTAAAAATATCCTAAAATATATTGATACAAGGTGGATTTCCATGTATGAACCTTCATGAAGAATTTTTGAAGAATATCCATTGTTGGCATGTTTTATGTATAAATATCATAGAGAAGTTGAAAAGGAAAAAGGTTTTTTGTACCATTTAATATATTTGGAAACGTTACTAACATCAAGTGTAATTATCCCCATGTTGAAGTAAATCAATTGTTTGAGTAAACATGCTCAAGAGAGCTCCATATATATTGTTTATGTCATACGGTTGAGGAAACATGTATGTCAAACTCTAGATATTTTATACATGTCCCAAGACAGTTTTAAAGGTCCTATATTTGAGAATTAGAAAATGTTAACAGATATCAAGGATCTTAACTGTTCATTAAAATTCAATATTAAGGATTATATTTGTATAGTTAAAAAAGGGAAGGAGATACCAATGCATCTGTTTCAGCAAAGAGTTGATTTGGCTGGACAAAAAATTGAAGAAGTTCTTGTAATGCACGTTTTATATGACATGGTTATTTCTGAGACATGGATGAAATTGAGAAAGATTTCATAAATTTTATCTGTAGAAATTCGTGACAGTTTTAAAAGGTATGATCTTCTAGAGGCTATGGGAGTAGTGAATCCCATATTTTGAAACATCATTGATGGTCATAGTTGTTGTCACCCCGTTAAAAATTTGTGCATTTTTTAGAGACTTTCCAAAATTTGTGATAAGATTAATCATTGTCAAGTTTTTTTTGCCTTTGTCGAGTATAATGTCAAAGGATGAGAAAATTTGAAAATTTGAGGCTTTTTCTTTGCACTACAAGTATTTTGGGTTTTTCTGTCTAGTGTGTCCCATATTACATTGGACCCTTTGTTCCCCGAACTTCCATTTTTCCTAAAATGAACTAAGTTCTCTTTGCATTATGGGTATTTTGGCTTTATATAGAAATCATGTCCCAATGTCCCAAGGGTTGGTTGTGCAAACATTTTCTGACTTACCCGATTTGAGTGCATTGCGGGTATTTCGATTTTCCATGTCCCAAGTGTCCCAGTGTCACAAGGGCAAGTTGTGCTCAAATATTTTGCTAGATCTGCATTCCATAGTCTCAAGTCAATGTATTGTGTCTAAAGTTTATCTGTCCCCCACAATTCATTCATTTTCACATTAAATGCACTTTGTCGACCTATTCAAAATGGAATGTGTATAAATACATAGGGCAAATGGTTGTTTTACCATACTTCTCATAATTGGTTGTCATTTTCCATTCCGTTCACCCTCTCCATTGTTTATAGCCATAGCGGGGCATTTTCTAGTCTTTGCAAAATTCCAAGTGCATTTTGGTTTTAGAATCACTCACAGTTCACCTAAAAGCCGAAATTCAAAGACTCAAGAAGCTTGCTGCAGATTTTTAGAAGTAATTGTTGTTCTTTCCCTACTTCCCGTTATCCAGCTAATTGTTTAATTTTTCTCTATCATGAAGATCCATTATAAAAGGCATGAACATATTTCTTCTTTGGAAAAAGTTGAACCTAAAATAGGAGATAATAACACTCAACATCTTGACCTTGATGATTTTTGGACATGACTTGACTACCATAATCCTACTTCTATTACTCACTTAATTAAAGAAAGTGGGATAGCTCATGTGGGGGGTTTTATTATTTCTGTTCAATGTGCTAGCTTGTGGTTCCTGCTTCAATCTAGACAAAAAAGATATCATTGATTCTCAAGGATAGGTTATTTCCTAGTTGGATGCTAATTGCATTAGTGCTACCTTCAAAATTTTGTGATGGAGGATTCAAATACTCTCACCAAAGCTCAAGCCCAACTTCTGTTTGATCAAGACAGTGAACAATATAAGAACAGGGTGGCCAAGTCTTGGTTTAAAAACCCAAAGAAAGGAGCCTCAAGATTGCCCAAAACCATGTACAGAATTGATTTCAAAGAGGAGTTGTCAGATATCATTACCCTTATTGCTAGAATAATGGGGCTTCCCTCAACTAATTAGTTCCACTTTTGGATGTGCCCTTATATCAACATCACAATTAAAGGCAAGTAGAGCCTGGATTGGGGAGAGATAATTTGTGATAGTCTCACTGAACAGCTTGCCAATGTTCAAAGGACCAAAACTTTCTATATGACTTCTTATGTGATGTACACTATTATGGCATATAGGGAGTGGTTGGGAATTTCTCCTAATGAGGACAAAAGTAATGCTCTTATATATGAGTAATGCCCACAGGTGACTATGAATAGCAACAATCATCATTTCAGAAGGGTAAATGATGCAACATGTACATTTTTAGATTGTTATAGGGTAACACAACTCAAAGATTATCAGAAGAGGCCAAATAATTGTTTGCTATCTATGAGAGCTACTTCATTCAATTCAGAAATTTCTCTTACATCCAGTTAGTTGGTTTTAAAGGAACATCCTTGAAACTTCCAAGGTATTGTAGTGATAAAATGGCCCTAGTTGAATTATGTCGGTAGTTGGATAAGTTTCACAGAACTTGCAGAGACAATAAGATTGCAAGCATCCAACTTCTAATCACATTGGGTAACTACACCTATAGGATTGCTTTGGATGCCCAAAATGTTGACAGGACAATTGCCCCACTCACACTTCATTATTTCAAGCCAAGGACTTGCTTTGACATCAAATGTTTTATTGCTAATAATTTCATAATGGATTTTCTTCATCTTGTTGATAGTAAAGATTACTAGGCTAACTATTCTGATAATTATGAATCCAAAAGAAGGTATTATGGTGGATTGTCTCTCCAACAAATCAAGGATTTTGAGGTATACAAGGTACTAGATGGACTACAAGATGATGATCAAGATCTGCAGTCTCTTGAATATGAAAGGTCTAGCAGGCATACTCCTATTGAAAATATTGATTGGGTCACTGAGGAAGGGGATGATTTGAAGGAGCTCATAAATCTTGTCTTGATTAGAACTAAGGTTTGGTTTGATAGGAAAATGAAGATGTTCAGAGCAAGTAGGTCACGGTCTTTCTCTCAAGAGGCCTCTACTCTTCAAAAAAAAGTTTCTATAGCAATCCCTAAGGCACAAGCACAATTTGTTCCTCCTCCCCCTGAATCTTCAACTTTGGTCTACACCAAAAAGGGGGAAAGCTAAGAAGGATGAAAAAATAGAAGAAGTGATTTAAGGAGAAAGTGGACAATTGTCCTCCCCGAAAAAATTGGAAACAATATCTGAAATTGAACAAGTCATAGATCTCTATAATGATTATGATGATAAAAAAGAAGCAGGAGGACATAAAGAAAGTAACCTTGAGGGAGGTAGTACGGAAAAATAAGAGGATGTAGATGATCAACAAAAAGATCATACTTCAGAGGTAGGAGCAATGGTTATCCTCAGACCATCTACCAAAGAAACTCCTGTCAAGGAAGAACCTACTTCTAAAGTTGAAACATTTGTCTTGGAAGTATCAGTTGTACAAACTTTAAGTGCAATGGGCACACTTGCACTTGGGCCTCTTGCTCCCTTTGTTTCTAGTTCTTCTTTTACTTGGGTGTAACCATTGATGGAGAGTAACAAAAGAAAAGATACATCTCATATTGTTGCTCCAAAGTTTGATGTTGTGGCAGCCCTTCTAGGTACTACTCCTTCCTCATCCACAAAGAAGGATAAAATAACATCCAGGTTAGTATCTGATTCTCAAGGTCAGCAATTTATGGAAATTGCTAAACCTAAGATTGACAAGGATGAAAGAGATATTTATTTGAGTGATTTGGAATTAATAGGGATTACCCTAGGATAATCTAAACCCAAGAGTGAAGTACACAATTTGAAGGAGATAGTGTCAAAGGTAATTGAAAGGGTTGAGAAAGGAAAGAAAACACAGGATCAACTTGAGGAACATAATCAAATCCTTTCAAATTTCATTTGGTCCCTGCTAGCAGAGGATAAGGTACTTGATCCATCTCCACTAGATTCAATTCCACCACCTTTTGTTCTAACTGATGATGAAGTTCAAGCTATCAAAGACATCCATAAGCATGCTAATTATGGGAAGGCAATGGAAGCCTTAGTTAATGATATGATAATCACATAATTAAACTTCATCGAAGAAGCATACAATTCATATGATAGAGTCACTATGATACAACTGAAGTTCACTACAACACTCAGTGGTTTAGAGAGAGAATTGAA
Source organism: Taxus chinensis (assembly GCA_019776745.2). NCBI lineage: Eukaryota > Viridiplantae > Streptophyta > Pinopsida > Cupressales > Taxaceae > Taxus > Taxus chinensis. The sequence goes on from CM034146.1 coordinate 776,856,216, forward strand.
ATTGTGCAGTGAATTCATTCAAGATCTATGACTAATGAGTGACACACATGTACATGTTCTTTTGGAAAATAAAGCATTTCATGAGGTAAAATTTAATATGTCTAAGCAGTGGGTATTCAACTTTGATTAGAAGATAAAGGTCCTTGAAGAAGCCATTGTTGAACTCAGGAATATGTTTAAGAAAGGTGAAGCTTTTAAATCCTGTGTTATATCTACCTTTCAAGATATTCACTACCAACTCCTCAAAGAAAATTTGGGGGACATATTCACAGTTCAAGAGATCAAGTCCCAATTCAAAACATTTGTTAAGGAAATTTTGTTTAAAAAAGATATTATTGTTATCCCAAATTCACCCCTAGGTTAATTTGGATAACTCATTATAAATGGACTTAACCATTCAAATTTTGGGACATGTGGGAGGCCGTCAAATTCAGCCCTGGGATATCAAAAAGAAAGACAGCTCAGGATGAGATAATACAAGTTATCTGAAATGTCTGGTCTCATGGAATGTTGGTGAGTTGTGTCAAATGTTTGGAGCCATCTCCTATCGCGTGTCAAACAACACCTTCGATTTCACACATTAACCACGTGTCAACCAACACCTCCCTGTCGTGTGCGAATGCCTCTTTCTATCGCGCGTCAACCACCACCTCCCTATCATGGGTCAATGCCTCTTTCTTTCACACATCGGCTGTCGCCTCCTCATTGCGCATCAATGCCTCTTGCTGACACGTGTCAACCATTACCTCCCTGTCGCACCTCAACCTTCTTGTTGACGTACGTCAACCATTTCATTGTCACACGTCAACTTTTTTTCTCCCCCTTATCATGCGTCACCATCATATTCTTGATATGTGCCAATTTCCTTCATCATATCGTGTGCAACATTCCATCTTGATGCGCTTCAACCTTCCCTTAATGTCGCATCACATTATTTCTTCTTGTCATGTGACAACTCCTCCCTGTTGGCTGAAAAATTCCTCCGTTCTTGTTGGGTGTTAGCAAGGAATGTAAACTACAGACCAGACATTAATGGCTTCGTACAAGGTAGCTCAACAACTAACTTAATGAGGCATGTTACCCCTGTCTTTTATGATAGAAAAATACCATTGGAAAGTAGACTGGGATGGTTGCCCATACCTCTGTATACGAAATTAATTAGGGTTGTCGGTAGGTGAGACAAATTTGATATATAATGTATTCAACCCCCTCATTTTTAAAAGAGAGACATTCTGGGAGCTAGGGAAACCCTTGCAAAATTTTCCCTCAACTCCATTGAGTTGCGAGCCTTCTCTTGGGCCTAACAATGTAATTATACCTTTGTGCATCAAATGTAATGGTCTTTGCATACTTTGAAGCAATAAAAATTGTGTTTTGTGGTGTTTCTTCAACCCTAGCTCATTTTTATTGTATTGTCTTGCCTCTCTATTATTATTGTTGTATTTTGTGCATGTTCTTTCACTTACATGTTTATGACATTGTGTTCCATGAAGTTTTGATGACGGATTAGGGTCTAGGTTTGTGTCACATTTTTCTAACCTCCCTCGGCACCTTTTTTCCATGTTTCATCCTCCCTCAACAGAGTATCTCACCCCTTTTTTGGTGTTATTTTCCCCTTAGTTTAGGAATTTCATTTTATACATCTCTTTCTTTCCTGGTCCCTTGGAAACTCTAGGTTAGTGTTAGGATAGTTACATTTTCCTTTCTAGGATTAGTTTAGCATTAGGATTAGGTAGAGGAATTCGATCATCTTCAGAGGTCCATCTTAGGTTTGTAAGTCACACAACATGAGAGATAGACCCATGTTAGCAAAATTACACCAATTGCCCCACACACATAGGAAAAATTAGGGGGTGCTGTAATTTTGACATAACAACTATGTCCAAGGATAAAATGAGGGAGATATGTACACTTCAAGAAGCCATCACTGAAGCTAATAAGGAATTTCTAGAGAATGCAGAATTTGGGAAGGAAATAGAGAAGTGTTTAGGCAGCTGGACTCACATGACTGCAAATACCACCAGCCCTTGAGGCATGGACATAGTTGAAGCATTTAAAATATTCATAAATTAAGTTCTCAAAGCAAAGATTGTCAAAGCCACTCCTTCAAATGTTCCAACCCACAGTTCTTAATGTTTTCTTTTAATCGATGTATCTAGTTAAGGTGGTTATTTCTTGTTTAGTCATGTAATATTGAAGTAAAAGACAATTTGATGTTATAAGTCTTAATTGAATATCAATCCTTGGATTAAAAGAAAGAAATAAATAGACACTTTTATAACCGCCTAGGAGGTTATTTAAGGGGCTCCCCTTGTCTTTTTAAAAGGTTTGGATTTTGATGTCTTTGATGTAGAAGCACTAAATTGGCAATCAATACATAATAAGTTCTATCTTTTCTATTGTTCTATCTTTTCTATTGTTCTATCTATTTCTACTTTCCATCTGATTCATGTGAGGTTATATGTGTTTCAATAGGAAACTTTATGTCCTCCAGTTTGATCTTTTCTTGTGTTCTACCTATTTATGCTTTCTATCTGATTTATGTGAGGTTATATGTGTTTGAATTGGAAACTTTATGTCTATTACATATATGTCATGTACTCATATGTGTATAATTGTGATCCTGTTACTCTTACATGCATAAGTAAGATATCATTCTGCCATCTATATGTCTGAAAGTGTTGCTTTCCTCATTTTTTGAAATATTGATTTTTCTGCTTCCTTTTCTCATGTATGGAAAATCTTATGAGATGAAGGCATCTAAAGCATCGAAATCATCATTAAAATATTGATAGTTTGTACATTTGTAAATAAGTAGATTTTCTTGTTTTTTGTGTGTTCAATAAGGGAGCCTCTCCCGTAAAGAGGAGGGATTGTTGTCCCCTAACTGTTGCTTGTTTTCAAGGTCAAATTTAACAACCAACATTTTTTGGTGCCCACCTTGGGGCATGTTTTGTGCATCCCACAAAAACAACTTCAATCATACCAACAACAACAACACACTGTCAGATAAAACATACACACAAGACCAAAGATCACATGGTATTGAAGATCTAGATTTTCAGTTACTTGAACAAAAAGGATTTTTTTACTCTAGAAAGAAGGAATAGAAGAACAAGATCCACAAGCACTCCTCCTGCTAAGGATAGAGTTGTAGAGAACATTGATTTTCAAACACGATCAAGCCCTAGCATCCAAGCTTTGGTGTTGGCTAGAATTATAGTTCCTTTGCAAACAGTCTTTCCTAGAATGGCAGTACCTCTACCTTGGGGATAATGGGTTGTGCCTCTGGCCCTTCCTCGACCATTTCATGATCTACCCAAAGGAAATAGGAAGAATAGAGGTGATGGAAAATTTCACCTAGATGAACACATTGCTGCATTTATTGTTGCATGTGGAGTACTCGGGGTGGAGCATGAAGATGTTTTTGTTAGACTTTTTGTAGAGACAATGCAAGACAATGCTACTGACTAGTTCTATCATCTCCCTACTAGTAATTTTACTGAATGGACTACCATGAGAAGTTAGTTTCAAAATCAGTTCAAACCCGTTGAGGATGTACATGATCTTCTTTCCCAAATTTCTCAGATAAAGAAATAACCATACAATCCCATGCAAGAGTTTGTGGAAAAATTTAACAAATTGGTCAATAAAATTCCAGCAGCCACTCGTCCTATGGATCAAATTCAGAAATGTTTCTTCCTAAATGCTCAATTACCTGAAGTAAGCTATGCATTGAGAAGGGATAATCTTGTTACTTTCGATGTTGATCAACGCTTGGCCATAAGTGTTGAAGATGGTCTAATAATTTCTGGGAAATTAAAAAAAGAACCTCCTAAACCTAAGGCTTCTTTTTCTTCAAGAACCAGTTCTGATCAACTAGTACAAAAGTTGGCAAATGATATCATATCCATCAAAAAGCAATTGGCTCAAAATACTCCTTACAAGGATATCGTGAGGAAGAATTTTCAACCTCGAAATTGTTTGCCCCCTACCCAACCAAAACTAGCAATTGAAGCACCACCTCTCAAGATTCCAGTCAATGCAACATGTGAGGTCCAGGAACCTGAAGAGGATGAATTAGAAGATGAATAATACGAGGAACCTGAGGAAGAAACATATGAATTTTCAGAAGAAACAAATTATTCTTAAGTTAATTTCCTTACTACGGAAGAGGTTGATGATGATGATGATGATGATTATGAAGAGGTGGTAGTATACATGAATAATGAGTCATACACCATTATGACTAGAGAACAAATGAGCAAGAAGAAGGAAGTGGTCTAGCCGTCAAATAAGTCCAAAGAGGTTCTTATCACTATTCTAGTTGTTTCTAAAAGAGGAGCTCCTATCCTCACCACTTCCACTCAAAAGGTAAGTAACACTTTTGCCTCTTTGTCTTCTTTACCTAAAGATAATATAGCTTCAACCTCTGTATCTAAAACAACCTCAATTACCAAAACTGATAATCCTAAGGCTTTCACCTTTTCTAGTGTAGATGCCCCATCTACCTCTGGATATTTTGACATAATTGATCACATCAAGAAAACCAATATTCAAATTTCTGAAGTCGAATTCTATCAAACTCACCATGATGCCTTTGCCCAGGTAGTCAAGTTTTTCCAATGCAAACCTAATTCATCATCTACTACTTCCAAATTCCTATTGCCTACTCCCACCCCTCCATCTCAGCAAAATTTTATGGCTACAACACCTACAAATGAAAAAATTGAACCCTTCTATGTTACCCTGTTTATAGCTGGTCATAAGCTTAGCAATTGTGTCATAGACTTGGGAGCATCAGATAATGTGATGCCTGCCAAATTTTCTCATGCTCTAGGCCTCACATTAACACACACATTTGGCTCTTGTTATTCCATGGAAAGCAAAGAGATGCCACTTGTCAGGAGGATCAAGGATGCATAAATAACTTTTGTTGCTTTTCCAGAAAAGAGGGTTAAAGCTACCATTTTGGTGGCAGACATTCCTCCATCCTATGGTATGTCGCTAAGTATAAATTTTTGTAAAGAAGTGGGAGGAGAAATTCAAATGGATTTGTCACATGCTCTCATCCTAGTTAATGGAAAGATGAAGAAGCTATTACCTGAGAGACAAACTAAGTATATTGTGCAGAAGATTGATGACCCTAAAGCACAAATTATCTATGAAGACATTGGTCATGAAAAATATATGATCATGTTAGAAGATGAAATGAAGGCACCCAAAGGTGTGACAAATGATCCTAAGAGTGTTTGGATTATTGAATTTGATGGTAGTTTCTCTTCAGCTGGTTCTGGAGCGGGTGCGGCTCCATTTTCTCTTGAAAAGAAATATTATCCTTTCTCTTATAAGCTTTAGTTTGAAAATACAAATAATACAGTGGGATATGAAGCTGTTCTTTTAGGTTTGGTAGTGAAAAGAGAAATGGGAATAAAGAACCTTTGTGCATGAGGAGATGCAGAACTCGTTGTCAAACAAGTCAGAGAAGGTTTTCAGGTAAAAAATAAAAGGATAAAGCATTACAGATATCTTGTATGGGATTCAATTGAATTATTGGATGCCTTTTCTATTGAAGTTGTACCTAGATAAAAGAACACTAGGGCTGATGCTTTAGCTGTATCAGGGTCCTTATTGATCCCTCATCCTAACTTTTCCCAAGAAAAGTTTATAATTGAGATGATACACATGCCAAGTGTGCCAAATAATGTCTACAATTGGCAGGTATTCAATCATGATCAGAACTTGCTCTCTTTTCTTGAGCTTAAATATAATTTAAGTCAATTTTACTTTGAAAGAAAAAAATATGCTCCCTGTGAGTCAGTACCATCTTCTGTAACTGAAGAAGGATTCGAAGAAGGATCTGATAAGGATGGTTGTATAAGATTGAAATGTAACAAGATGCCTAGAGAGCTAGTAAGCCTGGAGGATTTGTTTGACAAACATGATAGGTATATCAAATCAAAAGTGTCACACGAGGTTCATCAATCACCTGAGCATGAGAAGATTAATATTAGGAGGAAGAAGAGCCCAAACTATTAATATTAGAAAATGCTACACTCAGGAAGAAAGAAATATAATTGTTGAATTAGTAAAAAGATATGCTGATGTGATGGCTTATTCATATGATGATTTAAAATATTTTAAACCAAAGGAAATACAACACTAAATTCCTCTAAATTCAGGTATTAAGCTATTCTAAAAAAAGAAAATACAATACAATCCCAAGATTGCAGATACGATTCACCAGGAGATTTAGAAGTTGTTGAATGCAAGGATAATTTTTCCTATTCATCATTCGGCCTGGATAAGAAATATTATGCCTGTGAGGAAGAAGAGTGGAGAGATCTAGATTTGTGTGGATTTTAGAAATCTAATTCAGGCTTCACTCAAGTATGATTATCCCCTACCCATGATGGATCAGATCTTACAAGTTGTCACTAGTTCAGAGATGTAATCTATGCTGGATGGTTTTTTAGGATATAATCAAATTGAGGTGGATGTCCCAGATCAACACAAGATAACTTTCACAACTCCCTGGGGTACTTTTGCATATCAAAGAATTCCTTTCAGACTTATCAATGTTGGTTCCACTTTTCAAAGGGCAGTGGACTTAGCTTTTGGTGATTTAAAGGGGAAGTGCATTGTGATATATCTTGATGATTTGACAGTTTTCTCTGAGATACGGGAGGATCATTTCCAACATCTTGAGGTTTTTTTCCAGAAATGCAGGGAGCATGGGATATCCTTGAATCCAAAGAATTCCATTTTTTGGTGTTACAGAGGGCAAGTTACTTGGACACATTGTTTCCAAAGAAGGGACCAAAATAGACCCAGAAAGAATCTAGGCTATTCAGAAGATTCCCTTACCCGCAAGTAAAAAAGGTGTGCACACTTTCTTTGGCAAAATAAATTTTCTAAGGAGATTTATTCCTAATTTTGTAGAATTAACTATGAGTATAGATCGAATGATGAAAGGAAGACAATCCTTTTGCTAGAAACCAGAGGGGAAGGAATCTTTTGAAAATAGCAAAAGAGTTATTTTCAAAACACGAGTTATTGCTTGTCTAGACTTTGAAAATGATTTCATAATCTATTCCTTTGCCACTCAGAATTGAAATATACACAAATAGAGAAGCATGAATTTGTTGTAGTTAAGGTAGTCAAACAATTCCGCTTCTATATCCTCAATTCTTACTCTATTGTTTTTGTACTTGATACAACTATTAAGTCAATTCTAACACAACAAGGATTTGGGACTAAAAGGGGAAATTGGGTGGTAAAGGCACAAGAGTATGATTTGGATATTAGGCCAACCAAACTAGTCTGAGGCAAGGGTCTCTGTGAAATTATTGCTAACAGTGCCAAAGGTGATATCTCAAAAGAAGAAGATGTTGATATCCCCACTATCATTTTCCTTAGCTCAACTAATGAGTGGTATGCAGATATTGCCCACTGTCTAACATATGGATAATATCCATCCCATCTAAATTCTAAGGAGAAGAGAGCTATTAAACTAAGATATGCACAATATGTACTTTGGGACAACTCATTGTTCAACAGAGGGATTAATGGAAGGTTTCTTCGATGTTTGGATAAACATAAGCAGAAGAGGTTGCTCAGGGCATTTCATGATCAAGCTTGTGGTGGACATTTTTCATCTGCTATGACTAATAATAAAATCTTGTGTGTAGGATATTGTTTTCCAACCTTATTCAATGATGCAACAAAGTGGGTCACGAAATGTAAAGCATGTTGAACTTTTGTTGGGGGACCCAAACTAGCCACCTTACCACTCAAACTAGTAGTAATTGAAGAGCCCTTTCAACAGTGGGGGCTAGATTTTATACGTACTGTCATCACCAATCCAACACTATGATAATTCTTCACCGGGAACTCCTCGTGCTATGATTATTTACTAATGCACAGCCTTTAGTTTGGTGGATGTAATCTGGAAATAAAACAACAACATAACACAAGAATACCATCAACTATGATAAGACAGAATGATGAAAAATCTGAAATATCAAAATAAATTATAATATTAACATGAAAATGTTACAATCTCACCCATGAGGTACTTCAAGTGTTATTGACTTCACTTGCCTCTCACCAAGACTATGGGAGAAACTTTACAATTACACCTCTTAATGGCTTCTTCAACACACCTTTAAACTGATGGCTTCCTTCGCACACTTCCTACAATATTTCTCACTACTTCCTTCTATGCTAAATGAGGGGGGTGGCCTCTCTATTTATAGAACTTCTAGGCTTATCCATCTTATCTCTAAGATAGGATAAGAAATCCACTCTAACGAATCATATTCCATACCTTAACTCTTATCTATACATGTAAGCTTATCTGTTAAGATAAGATAAACCTTATCATTTTACATGGGTTCCACATTTTTAGAATTTTTACAAATAAAATACACAAAATATTTATGACCTCACTCCTTGTCTTTATTACCAATATAATATTTCTAATTCCTAATCATGTAGACCCTACTTCTCTAATTACCCAAACTTTGACATTTTAACATTACCAGACCACTTACGACAAATATTTACTTTTTACAACATTCCTATTGTACTTTGACTGTTACCGTATTCCACATTATTGGCGACACCGTACTGACGGCACCGTTATCTTCTATCAGACGCTACTACTAATTATACATAACAACATCATATTCCTAATACATACATTAATGAAATAGAAATTATGGAGGAAAATTTTAGTGTCGACATCTTCCCCCTTCCTAGCTTCTACTCCGTCCTCGGAGTAGACTCTTCTGGTGCTTGGAAAATCTTCAACTTGTCGTGGTTGACCCATTTTGTAATGGGAGTGCCATCCAATTCCTCCAGTCGGTACGTATCATTTTTATGCACAGCTGCTATTTTGTAGGGCCCCATCCATTTTGGAAGAAATTTTCTCTGTCTTCTTTTTTTGTATCTAGAATCATATACTAGAACCAAGTCATTCACATGAAATGGAGACCACCGGATCTTTTGATCAAAGTATTCCTTCTACTTCATTTTATTCTTATAGCTTGTATCCTTAGCTATTTCCCTCATTTCCTCTAGCAAATGAAGATGTACCAACCTTTCTTTTACTGAATCACGTTCATCCATTCTTTCATTTTTCATTACTCTGACCGTGGGAATATCAAACTCAATAGGAAGAACTGGATCAATGCCATAAGCAAACTGAAATGGGGAGTATCATGTTGTTGATTTTGATGTTGCCCTATATGCCCACAATGCTGCATGAATCCTTTTATGCCACTTATGTACCTGCAAGGCTACATCTTTTGCTAGAATTTGACACAACACAAAATTTGTTCGTTCCACCTGTCCATTTGTGCTTGGCTTGTATGTTGTTGCCTTCTTGTGCTTAATAGAAAACTTATTGACTAGGGCTTCTACCACCTCATTAATGAAGTGGCTTCCTTGATCTGTTAAAATTTCTAATGGGCAACCAAATCTGGTGACAATGCGTTCATACATGAACCTTGCCACTTCATCCATGGAAGCTGTTTTCAATGGCCTAGCTTCAACCCACTTGGTTTAAATAATCTGTGGCAACTACAATATACTTATTTTGGCGTGATGTAGTTGGAAGTGGACCTACAATGTCTATTCCCCACTTTTCAAAGGGACCAAGGGGAAGAATAGGACATAATGGAGCCGATGAAGTCTTACGGTTACCATGTGTTTGACAAATATCACATGTCTTACAATAATTATAACAATATTTAAAAAGAGTGGGCCAGTGATAACCTGCATCCAAGATCCTTCTTGCTGTAAGTTTTCCAGAGAAGTGCCCTCCACATGTACCATTGTGGAATTCTTCTAGCAGTTCCTTCCCTTGATCACGTCCAACTGCCCTCTTGTACTGTCCATCAGGTCCTATTCAAAATAATACTCCATGCAGAATAGAATATGGACGACTGGCTTGAGTAATCTTTCTCTTAGTCTTTGCATTGGCACCATCAGGAAACTTGAATTCATTCAGATAATTCCAAATATCTATGTGTTCACTAGGGATTGTGTCAAGGGATAACAATGTTGCATCGGGGAAATCATCATTATCACAAGATGATCCTAAACCATCATAGGCTCGAGAGAGTGCATCTGCATTGACATGCTTCTTTCTTGACCTATCTATAATATCAAATTCAAACTCTTGTAGCAAAATTATCCATCTTGCTATCCTCCCTGATGGGTTAGGCTTATTTACAATATATTTTAGAGCCTGATGATTTATTACAACTAGAAATTTTTGCCCTAACAAGTAATTTCTAAACTTCTTTACAGCAAAAATGATAGCCAGAGCCTCTTTTTCAGTTATAGTATAATTTACCTGAGCACTGCTCATTTGTCTACTCCCAAAGTAAATTGGATGTTCATTCCCTTTTTCATCCTTTTGACTCAAAGTACTTCCTAGTGCTGCATCTGAGGCATCAGTGTACACAATGAATGGCTTGCTCCAATCTGGATTCTTCAAAACAGGTGAAGACACCAGGGCTTCCTTCAATTGTCCAAAAGCTTCATGTGCCTTATTTCCTGGTTCATAAGTAACATCCTTCTTCAAGAACTGGGTTAGTGGCTGTGCAATCTTGGGAAATTCTTGATGAACCTTCTATAGTAACCCACATGGCCTAAAAATGATCTCAACTTACTTCTATTAAGAGGAAATGGTAAATCTTTGATTTTTGAAACTTTATCAGGATCAGTACCAATACCATCTCTGGATACAACATGCCCTAACAAAACGCCTTTAGAACATCCAAAGACACACTTTGTAGGGTTTAGTGAGGTTTTTGCTTCATCTAACCTTTGAAATGCTGTCTCCATTTGGTGCAGGTGGTCCAACTTGCTCCCATAGATGTAAAAATCATCCAGAAATACTCTGATGAAGGTCCCAATGTAGGGTTCGAACACCCTATTCATCAAACGCTGAAATGTTGCTGGAGCATTACACAACCCAAAAGGCATAACTCTATAAGCAAACGTTCCCCAAGAAGTGGTGAACGGGGTCTTCAGCTGATCTTTCTCTGCTATACGAACTTGGTTGTAGCTGCTATATCCATCAGCAAAACTATAGCACTCCTGGCTAGCTACTTCGTCCAAGATCTGATCTGAAAATGGAAGAGGGTAATGATCCTTCTTTGTTGCCTTATTGAGCTTCCTGTAATCAACACAAATGCGTAGCTTCCCATTCTTTTTTATTGAGATCACAATGGGAGAAACCCATTCTGAATTCTCCATGGCAAATATGAATCCTGCATCAAGCAACTTATCTATTTCTTCTTTTACAATCTTGGAAAAATTAGGATTCATTCTATATGGTATTTGCTTTATGGGCTTAGCACCATCTACCAGCTCAATACAATGTTCTACCCAACTTACTTGACGGAGTTCCTTGTAATCAAAAGTGAATAGGTGTATGTACCTTCGAAAGAGATGGAGGTAGGATTCCTTCTCACTCTCCATCACAACATCACCAATCTTTATCTGTTGGAGACGATCATCAACTTCTTCTTCAGATAATTTTATGGGGTCATGAGTTGGTGTGACTAGAAGGATATCCATGACTGAAAAATCCACCTCGCTTTCTTCATCCTCAGTGTCCACTTCACTGGTACTAGAGTAATCAAAGGATGTCCAATCATCAGTTTTATCACTTGAATCCATAGGTTCTGCTTTATGATGTCGAGGGATCACGTTTATCTTCACCCTCTCTCTACCACGTCCAAGTGTCATGAAACCTTCATTCCAGTATTTTCTTGCATGAACTCTCCTTAGCCATGGTCTTCCCAGCAGCATTGGGTATGCAAAAGTACCATTTTTCATCAACTGAAAGTCTACCACACATACCACACCCATAACAGATATTGCCACATTTGAAACTACACCTTCTGGTTTAGTTTTTCCTTTATTTAATGACCTTAACATAAGTGTTGAAGGGCGATCAATTTTTAAACCCAACATATTCATTACAGACTCGGTCATTACATTAATTGCAGCACCTCCATCAACTAAGACATTATGAATTGAAATACCATTACATAATACCTCAGCTTATGGAGCATAGGGATCTACCTCTACCTCTAAAACAGGGACCTCAACCTCCTTCCTTCTTCAAGCATTGAGTCCACCTCGCAACTCTCGCCTCTTCTCAGAAGACATAGCCAAGAGTTGACCATATGTAATATTTGCAGACCTTTTGGACAGATCTTCCAAGATGGAGTATGGTCCTTACCCCTGTGAAATCAGAAAATCCTACACACCCAACTTTCTTCTCCTATGTTTCTTACTAGTTTCTTCTTTCATCTTCTTAGGATCATTTCCATCTTGATTATCTTTTTCTTTCTTTCTTTTTGTTACAAACACATCTACTTCATTATTTCTGCTCTTATCTACTACATTAAAAGAATTCACAGGTGCTTTTCCTTTATCATTATCTCCTTTACCAGATGTAGAAGCTCTATCTGGACAATTATACTAATAATGACCCTTTTTATAACAACCATAACAAACAACTTCAGAAATATTTATTTTTGGACCTCTATCTCCTCCCTGAGAACTAAATTCCTTTCCTTGAAGAAGATTAATAGTTAACTGACCCATCTTTTTGAGCAGATCTTCATACTCAGTAGATGTACTAGGAGAAATATTTGTGCTCACCAGGAGTGGTTGTGGATTCTGGACCAAAGGTGCTGGTGTAGGCTCTACTTTAGCAACAATTTCTTTGGGCTCCTCTTCCATGCTTTCTTCTTGCCTTCTTGCAATCTCCTTTGCTTGTTCAATGGTAGCTGGGCGGTCATACTTCACTCGTTGTCTGATCTCTGGCTTCATCCCAAGAATGAAGTGCTTATAGAGGAGATTATCCACGTCATTCATTAACCCATTCTTTCTTTCTTTTTGTTACAAACACATCGACTTCATTATTTCTGCTCTTATCTACTACATCAAAAGAATTCACAGGTGCTTTTCCTTTATCATTATCTCCTTTACCAGATGTAGAAGCTCTATCTGGACAATTATACTAATAATGACCCTTTTTATAACAACCATAACAAACAACTTCAGAAATATTTATTTTTGGACCTCTATCTCCTCCCTGAGAACTAAATTCCTTTCCTTGAAGAAGATTAATAGTTAACTGACCCATCTTTTGAGCAGATCTTCATACTCAGTAGATGTACTAGGAGAAATATTTGTGCTCACCAGGAGTGGTTTTGGATTCTGGACCAAAGGTGCTGGTGTAGGCTCTACTTTAGCAACAATTTCTTTGGGCTCCTCTTCTATGCTTTCTTCTTGCCTTCTTGCAATCTCCTTTGCTTGTTCAATGGTAGCTGGGCGGTCATACTTCACTCATTGTCTGATCTCTGGCTTCATCCCAAGAATGAAGTGCTTATAGAGGAGATTATCCACGCCATTCATTAACCCATCCGCTAATCCTTCCTTCCGGATCTGGGCATCGAGCTTCCTCCTTAGCTCTAGAAGACGAGCATGATAATCCCTTATCTTCTCCTTCTCTCCTTGGGATAGCTTTGTGATCTCGATCATGAGATTTGCATATTTCTGTTGTTCACCAAATTCTTCAAGAAAACTTTTAGTTAATAAATCCCATGAATTTTTCACATTATCACATAGTGTTTCAAACCACCTAAGTGCTGAACCATCCAAAAAGGTAGGAAAAAATTCAGTCCATTGTTCCCTTCTTATAAGGCCATTACAAATACAAGATCGTTTAAACTCTTGAATGAAAGAAGAAGCATCTTCATTAGATTGAGCTGAAAAAATAGGAATCTTTCCCATTTTCAAAAGTAACCACCGTGAAATACCAACCCACAAGTACAATTAACAAGACTTATGTGCACAAATAATTGGAATCACTATACTAGAAAGTGACTTTACACCTTTCTACAGTAAAATAGAAATGACCACGGTAAACTATGGTAAAACTTGACTTACTGCGGTAAAAACTGACTTTACTGTGGTAAACACTATTCATGGTAAAAAGTGAAGTTACTGCAGTAAATACTATTCACGGTAAAAATGACTTTACCATGGTAACTACTATTCATGGCAAAAATGACTTTACCATGGTAACTACTATGCACAGTAAAAACAAGGTTGCCCTCTAATTGATTTTTGACTAAGTGGGAATATCTCTCCAGAAAATCCACCAACGAGGAATGGTCCCGACAACGGAACCAAAATGTCATCACCAATCCGGCACTATGATAATTCTTCACCGGGAACTCCTTGTGCTATGATTATTTACTAATGCACAACCTTTAGTTTGGTGGATGTAATCTGGAAACAAAACAACAACATAACACAAGAATACCATCGACTATGATAAGACAGAATGATGACAAATCTGAAATATCAAAATAAATTATAATATTAACATGAAAATGTTACAATCTCACCCATGAGGTACTTCAAGTGTTATTGACTTCACTTGCCTTTCACCAAGACTATGGGAGAAACTTTACAATTACACCTCTTAATGGCTTCTTCAACACACCTTTAAACTGATGGCTTCCTTCGCACACTTCCTACAATATTTCTCACTACTTCCTTCTATGCTAAATGAGGGGGGTGGCCTCTCTATTTATAGAACTTCTAGGCTTATCCATCTTATCTCTAAGATAGAATAAGAAATCCACACCGACGAATCATATTCCATACCTTAACTCTTATATGTACATGTAAGCTTATCTGTTAAGATAAGAAAAACCTTATCATTTTACATGGGTTCCACATTTTTAGACTTTTTACAAATAAAATAAACAAAATATTTATGACCTCACTCCTTGTCTTTATTACCAATATAATATTTCTAATTCCTAATCATGTAGACCCTACTTCTCTAATTACCCAAACTTTGACATTTTCACATTACCGGACCACTTACGACAAATATTTACTTTTTACAACATTCTTATTGTACTTTGACTGTTACCGTATTCCACATTATTGGCGACACCGTACTGATGGCGTCGTTATCTTCTATCAGACGCTACTACTAATTATACTTAACAACATCCTATTCCTAATACATACATTAATGAAATAGAAATTATGGAGGAAAATTTTAGTGTCGACAGTACTCTCAATCCCAACTCAAGTGTTGGGCATATGTATGTTTTGACTGCTACTGACTATTTCACAAAGTGGGTAGAATTTATTCCAGTTAAAATTACAACTTATGAAGTAGTATGTAATTTTATCAAGGAAAACATCAAGATCAGGTTTGGAGTACCAAAAAAAATTGGCACCAATAATGTCTCCAATTTCTCGTCATATGAATTGATGGATTTTTGCTATGGATATGGGATTTCTCTTGCACATTCTTTTGACTACTATCCTCAAGGAAATGGACAAGAAGAATCACAAAAAAAAAAATTGGTGACTATTATTTGAAATCTTGTGAATGAATTTCAAAGGAATTGGCACAAAAGGCTTTATGATGCTCTTTGGGAAGATAAAATCACATCAAAAAGAGCAATTGGGATGTCTCCTTTCCAGGTGGTGTATGGAACAGAATCTCAGCTACCAGTAATAGTGGAACTGTAGGCCTTGCAATTAACGAAAGCTAGTGATGATTCAAATTTCACCAATGCCTTGGAGAAAAGAATCATGTATCTGCAGAAGTTGGATGAGGACAGGTTGCAGGTAGTGGACAGAATTACTGCACATTAGCAAAAGGTGAAGCAATTGTTTGATAAGAAAGCCAGGTCCAAGTACTTTCAAGCTGGAGACATTATCCTACTCTGGGACAAGAGGCAAGAACCTTGAGGAAGTCATGGTGACTTCGATTCTCTTTGGCTAGGTCCTTTAAAATTAGACACTTTGCTGGTGAAAATTATTTTTATTTGAGCTATATGGATGGAACCTCTCTTCCATTTTCATATAGTGGGATGTATTTGAAGTTGTTTCAGTCGTAGGTGACTAGGTAGTCCTTTGTACAGTCTTTGTTTTGGTTTTACTTTGTGGTTCATTGTTTACTTGTGTGTGTGTTTCTTCTGTATTGCCTTGTTCATGACTCTATTGCCCAGTGGATTTGCACTTTCCTTGAAACTAGAGATTCTAGGGTTCTTTTTCCTGCCTTTTCCTTTTCTTCTGTCAAGATAGTTCCTCCCCAGAAAGATCCAGTCATTGTCACCCCTTCAAAAATTCGTGTGTTTTCTAGAGACTTTCCAAAATTTGTGATAAGATTAATCATTGTCAAGTTTTGTTTGCCTTTGTGGAGTATAATGTCAAAGGATGACCTTTCAACAGTTAGAAAATTTAAGGATTTCTCTTTGCACTACGGGTGTTTCAAGTTTTTCTATCTAGCATGTCCCATATTCCATTGGACCCTTTGTTCCCCGAACTTCCATTTTCCCCTAAATGAACTAAGTTCTCTTTACACTGCGGGTATTTTGGCTTTACGAAGAACTCATGCCCTAATGTCGCAAGGGTTGGCTTTGCAAACTTTTTCGAACTTACCCTATTTGAGTGCATTACGAGTATTTTAGCTTTCCATGTCCCAATTGTCCCAGTGTCACAAGGACTAGTTGTGCTCAAATATTCCACCATATCCGCATTCCATAGTCTCAAGTTGGTGTATTGTGTCTAAAGGTTATCCGTCCCCCACAATGCATTAATTTTTGCATTCAATGCACTCTATCGACCTATTCAAAATAGAATGTGTATAAATACATAGGGCAACTGGTTGATTTACCATACTTCTCATAATTGGTTTTTGTTTTCCATTTTTTTCACCCTCTCCACTGTTTGTAGCCGTGGTAGAGCATTTTCTATTCTTTTCAAAATTCCAAGTGCATTTTGGTTTCAGAAGCACTCACAGTTCACCTGAAATCTGAAATTCAAAGACTCAAGAAGCTTGCTGCAGAATTTTAGATACAATTGTTGTTCTTGCCCTACTTCCTGTTTTCTTTCTAATTGTTCAATTTTTCACTATCATGAATATCCATTATAAAGGGCATGAACATCTTTCTTCTTTGGAAACAATTGTACCTAAAATAAGAGATAGTGGCATTCAACATCTCAACCTATATGATTTTTTGGCACGACTTGATTGCCAGAATCTTACTCTTATTTCTCACTTAATCAAAGAGATGGGATAGCTCACACGGGGGGGGGGGGGGGGGGGTTCTTTTTTATTTTCAATGTGTTGACAATTATGCTAGCTTGTGGTTCCTGATTCAATCTAGACACAAAAGATGTCACTGATTCTCAAGGATAGGTGATTTCCCAGTTAGACGCTAATTGCATCAATGTTGCCTTCAAAATTCCTATGGTGGAGGATTTAAATTCTCTCACCAAATCTCATGCCCAACTTATGTTTGATCAAGACAGTGAACAATACAAGAGCAGGGTGGCCAAGTCTTGGTTGAAAAACCCAAAGAAAGGAGCCTCAAGACTACCCAAAACCATGTACAAAATTTATTTCAAAGAGGAGTTCTTAGACATCATTATCCTTCTTGTTAGAATAATGGGGCTGCCCTCAACTAATGAGTTCCACTTTTGGATGTGCCCTTATATCAACATCATATGTGAAGGTAAATAGAACCTAAATTGGGGAGAGATAATTTGCGATAGTCTCACTGAATAGCTTGCCAATGTTCAAAGGACCAAAACTTTCTATATGACTTCTTATTTGATGTACATTATTGCGGAATACAGGGAGTGGTTGGGAATTTCTCCTATTGAAGAAAAAAAAAGATGCTCCTATATATGAGTATTGCCCACAGTTGACTTTCAATAATAGTAATCATCATTTCAAAAGGGTAAATGATGCATTCATCATGTACATTATCAGATTGTTAGAGGGTAACATATCTCAAATATTCTTGGAATAGGCCAAATAATTGATTGTTATCTATGGGAGATACTTCATTCAATTCTGAAAGTTCTCTTACATCCAGTTAGTTGGTTTTGAAGGAATACCCTTGAAACTTCCAATGTATTGTAGTGACAAAATGGCCCTAGTTGAAGTCTATAGGCAATTGGATAAGTTTCAAAAAACTTATAGAGACAAGAAGATTGCAGACATGTAATTTCCAATCACATTGGGCAACTACACCTGCAGGACTGCTTTGGATGCCCAAAATGTTGATAGGATAATTGCCCCCCTCACACTTCATTATTTCAAGCCAAGGACTTGCTTTGACATTAGAGGTTTCATTGCTAATAATTTCAAAATAGGTTTTCATCATCTTGCTGATAGTGAAGATTACTGGGATGACTGTTCTGATCATTATGAATCCATAAGAAGGTATTATGGCTGATTTTATCTCCAAAAAATCAAGGATTTTGAGGTATACAAGGTACCAGATGGACTACAAGATGATGATCAAGATTTGTCGTCTCCTGAATATGAAAGGTCTATCAGGCATACTCCTATTAAAAATATTGATTGGTTCATTAAGGAAAGGGGTTATTTGAAGGATCTCATAAATCCTGTCTTGATTAGAACCAAGGTTTGGTTTGATAGGAAAATGAAGATGTTCAGAGCAAGTAGGCCACGGTCTTCCTCTTAAGAGGCCTCTACTCTTCAAAAGGAAGTTTCTATAGCAACCACTGAGGCATAAGCACAATTTTTTCCTCCTCCCTCTAAATCTTCAACTTTGGTGTACACCAAAAAGGGGAAAGCTAAGAAGGATGAAAAGATAGAAGAAGTGATTGAGGGAGAAAGTGGACAATTGTCCTCCCTAAAAAAATTGGAAACAGTATCTAAAATTGAATAGGTCATAGATCTTTGTAATGGTGATGATTGATCTGAACGATAATTTACTCCTTTTAAGTAATCAATTTAAAATAAAGTGCAAGACATTAAAGACAATTGCACAAAGATTGATTACGGAGTTTGGTAATTGCCTACGTCTCTAGGTTTGTGGTCGAACCGTTCCACTAGTCAAAAATTTTAAGTTACAATAGTACTTTCACAAGAAAACCTAACAGAATTTTACTTGCCTATTAGTACACCAGTTCTTCGAAAAATTCCGATGATCAGTTGAATTGTTCTTCACTTTCCTAATGCACAATCTCCTTCGGCTTCAATCGGCCTTCCCGACACTATCAATGTGACACTAGCACTCCTGTTGACAATCCAGGATTTGCAATTAATTGGTGTGGCTCAATGGGCCTATTGGGTAGCTTATACTTTACTCCCAATCACAAATATTTCATCTACTATTGCCTAAAATAATAGGCCAATAAACAATATTTGTCGACACATCTCACAAATAAGCTTAAAAAATAATAAGCTTTTCGGACTAATGTGTGTCCACCTTTCTGTGCTCTAACAATGAGCTTCTCCATTGCACCGGTGTGTGTCCCTACAATAAGCTTAACAAATAATAAGTTTGGGTTGTGTTTACAATGCAAATGCGTTCCCTATTTATACAAAAAATAGGGCCCTTAAAAAATGCAATTACCATTTATCCTAAGGCTATTTTTAAACCTTATCCGTACATAGAAATTGGGATAAAATTTCCAAATTGGCGGATTGCATATGAAATGGGATTAATACCCATTTTAGTTGATTTGCATTTTTAATGGGATTACATACCCAAATAATGGCGGCATAGCATTTTTTTTTATTATGGGCAAATAGTTTTTTGAAAGGGACTATACCCTTGTACAAAAGTGCTCAACAGCAAGATTTTATCCCAGAAAAGCCCAACAACAGAAAAAATCTGTCGAGGATAGAACCAACAAAATCAAACTAGCTGCTACAAAAACAGCTAATAAACAACAACAAAATAGCAACACAGCTGCCTATCAACTACGAATTAGACCTTTTGCCTAAATGTATCAATGAAAGCACCAAAAAGACAAGAATCAAACCTTGTCCGATATGGTGGGGGATTTAGATTTGGCATTTCCCTTCTTTTTCCTATCCACCACAGTCCATTCCTGATTTCCCACATCCACTACAGTTGGAGGAACTGCATTGGGTTTGATGGGGATGTGACCCATAGGAAGGGGGGTCGAAATATCCTTAATCACTGAGTCAGCAACCTGTAAAGAATAGTCTAGAGGCTTCTCTGTAATGGCCTGTGAATTAACCATGATGGGTGAGTTAACTTGCAAAGGAGCACTAGATTCCTTAGCCGGATCTGAGTCAATTGTAAGATGTTCAGGTAGAGAATCCTTCCACCAGGTTGTTTTGGTCTTACGTTTGGATTGTTCACAATCATCTGTAACATGACCAGTTTGGAAGCAGCACCTACATCTGAAGGCAAGTCTCTCATAGTCTATCCTCTGCACCCAGAGCCTGTCACCAATCTGTAAATTGATTTCTGCTGGTAAGAGTTTGGAGGTATTGAGATTAACCAGGATTCGAGCATAAGTAGTATGTGCTTGAATGGAGGTCTTATCATTAACTACCACACTTGAGCCTAGAGTATCACCTATAGCAGTGAGACAAGATCTGTTCCAAAGCTGCAGTGGGAGTCCTGGTAAACAAACCCAAATCGGGTAGGTATCAAAAGACTCCTTTAACGGGTCAAAAGACAGATACCATGGTTTAGACATAAGCTCGTGTTCCCCCCAAACCCAATGTTGGCTAAAAATTAAATCCCTATCCTCAGGGGTTTCAAAGACAGCAATGAAGTAAGCTTTAGCACAAGGGTAAAGCTCAATCTTACCTTGTATTTTTTCTCTCCATCTCTGGGTTATCCAGTCATGAAGCTGAGAAATCTTAGGCCAAAATTTGTGAAATCTGCATATGAGACCCAGGTGGGAGAGATTTTCCTCCTCCTTAAGAACCTTTAGAAGTAGATCCTCCTTGATTTTTAGCGTCAGGACCTCTTGGGAGGGTTTCAAGGGTTCATTTCTGGTATTCTCCTTCTGTTTGGAGACAGCTGAAGCATATGATCTGGACCTATTGTCGTTGTGTTTGTCTTGGTTCTGGCTGACCCCTATGCCTCTCCCTCCATTACCAGAGCCACACATAGTCCCTTGCAACCTGCAGTTGCTAGTGTTGAGTTTTGAAGGAGATGATGATTCTTTGTCTGAACCATCTTTACCAGCCCCATAAGAGAGCACCCCTGTTTTGTGACCAAAAAGAGTAATTCCGTGTCGGTTTTGCTGAAAAGGGGAGTCTTGGTTATCATTGAAAGCCATGCCAATCCATGAGATTGGTGCTTTATTTTCCTCTTCATTTTTGCATCCACCACCCTTAGAAACCCTTGGTTTCCCAAAGCCGCCGCCAATGATAGGGACCTCAACATGAAAGGGCGAATCCTTATCATTCTTCGTGCCTCCTCCTTCCCTATTAGCAGACCGGTGTGGATCAGCAAATCCAGGGTGCGCAGACCTGTGGGAAGCCCACGTAGAAACCATGGAGGGCACACAGGCGCGGGATCAGGCACGGGATGGATTTTGTGGCATAGCATTTGATAAGGGATAAAAATCCCATATTTGGTGGGATGGAAATTGTTCAAGGATTTAATAAGCCTTTCCCCCATGCAAATGAAGTGGTCAAAAGACCACATGAGCATAACCGCCCCCTACCACCACTTCACCACCTTCTCTCCTCCACATGGAAGATTCCACTACAACCGCTTCACAAATGAACTTAGCATAATGTATAGTTAAGTGGGTAAGTGGTTATGAGAATTATGTAGGTATACTAATGTATAAACATTAATATAAAAAACATAGATATCTATATGCGTGGTATGTGGCATTTGGGAATAATGCGTGGCAAATAATTACAAGGTAATTTGAAATTCGACCCACATGAAATATGGCGAATAAGACCACCTGTCGACCTGCGATTGGAAAATCAAACGAATTCGACGAGTGGTGGCAAGCTACATGTCACAATGTGATTGGTCTAATATTGACCAATTGACCAGAGTTGACTTTCCTGATGTCTGAACTTTGACCAGACATATCTAGAGCTCCCGATGTCCGTTTGTCACGTTCTCACAATCATTGGAAAGATCTCGAGATGATCTTCTACATTGACACAATTTAGGGATGTTTAGGGAACTTTCAAAAACAATCCCTTGATTAATGATGATCATAAATAAGCAGGAGTACATGAAGAAATCAACCTTGAGGGAGGTAGTATGGAAAAAGAAGAGGAATAAGATGATCAATAAAAATATCATACTTCGAAGGTAGGAGCAATGGTTGTCCTAGGACCATCTACCAAAGAAACTCCTGTCAAGGAAGTACCTACTTCTAAAGTTGAAACATTTGTCTTAGAAGTATCATATGTCCAAAATTTAAGTGCATTGGGCACACTTGCACTTAGGACCTCTTGCTCCCTCTATTTCTAGTTCCTCTGTTACTTGGGTGCAACCATTGGTGGAGAGTAAGAAAAGAAAAGATACATCTCATATTTTTGCTCCAAATTTTGATGTTGCGGCAGCCCTTCTAGGTATTACTCCTTCCTGCATCCACAAAGAAGGCTAAAATCACATCCAAGTTAGTATCTGGTTCTCAAGGTCAGCAATTTATGGAAATCACTAGACCTAAGATTGAAAAAGATGAAAGAGATATGTCTGTCAGTGATTTGGAATTAACAAGAATTCCCCACAGGAGAATCTACACCTGAGAGTGAAGTACACAATTTTAAGGAGACAATGTCAAAGGTAATTGAAAGGGTTGAGAAAGGAAAGCAAACACAGGATCAACTGGAGGAACAAAATCAAATCCTTTCAAATTTCATCTGGTCCCTATTAGCAGAGGATAAGGTACTTGATACATCTCCACTAGCTTCAATTCCACCATCTATTGTTGTAACTGATGATGAAGTTCAAGCTATCAAAGACATCCATAAGCATACTACTTATGTGAAGGTAATGAAATCCTTGGTTGATGATATGATAATCACAGGATTAAACTTCATCAGAAGAAGCATACAATACATATGATAGAGTTATTGTGATACAGCTGAAATTCACTACAACACTCAGTAGTTTACAGAGAGAATTGAAATTGTGTAATGAATGCATTCAATATCTTCAGGCTGAGGAGTGACACATATGTACAGGTTCTTTTAGCAAATAAATTATTTGATGAGGCAAAATTAAATCTTTCTAAGCAATGGGTATTCAACATTAATTGGAAGATAAAGGTCCTTTAAGAAGTCCATTGGTGGACTTAGGAATATGTTACAGAAAGGTGAAGCTTTTAAATCATATGTTGTATCTTCCTTTCAAGATATTCACTGCCAAATCCTCAAAGAAAATTTAGGGAACAAATTCACATTTCAAGAGATCAAGTCCCAGTTTAGAACATTTTGTTAAAGAAAATTTGTTTGAACAAGATACGATGTCCAAGGAATAAAATGAGGGAGATATGTACACTTCAAGTAGCCATCATTGAAGCCAATAAGGAATTTCTAGAAAATGCAGAATTTGGGAAGGAAATGGAGAAGTGTTTAGACAGTTAAACTCACGTGATTGTAAATACCACCATCCCTCGAGGCATGGACATAGTTGAAGCATTGAAAAGATTCAGAAATAATATTTCTCAAAGCAAAGAGTGTCACATCCACTCCTTCAAATGTCTCCAACCCCCAATTCTTAATCTTTTCTTTTAATCGATGTATCTAGTTAAGGTGGTTATTTCTTGTTTAGACATGTAATATTGAAGTAAAAGCCAATTTGATGTTATAAGGATTAATTGGATATTAATCCTTGGATTAAAATAAATAAACTGAAAAGACTCTTTTGTAACCACCCAAGAGGATATTTAAGGGGCTCCCCTTATCTTTTGAAAAGGTTTGGATTTTGATGTCTTTGATGTAGAAGCACTAAATTGGCAATCAATACAGAATAAGTTCTATCTTTTCTATGTGTTCTATCTATTTCTGATTTCCATTTGATTCATGTGAGGTTATATGTGTTTCAATAGGAAAATTTGTGTCCTCCATTTGATGTTATTCTTAGAATTTTTTGTCTATTGCATATGTGTCATGTATTCAGATGTGTATAATTATGATCTTGTTACTCTTGCATGCATAAGTAAGATATCATTTTGCCATCTATATGTCTGAAAGTGTTGATTTCCTCATTTTTTGAAATATTAATTTTCCTGCTTCCTTTTCTCCTGTATTGAAAATCTTATGAGATGAAGACATCTAAATCATCAAAATCCTCATTAAAATATTGATAGTTTGTACATTTGTAAATAAGTAGATTTGTTTGTTTGTTTGTGTGTTTAATAAGGGAAATTATCCCATAAAGAGGAGGGACTTTTGTCCCCTAATTGTTGTTTATTTTCAAGGTAAAATTTAACAACCAACAGTAGTGAAGAACTTGTAAGTAATTTATTTCACAATTATATATGTCTATTCTGGTAAAGCATTTCAACAAGACTGTACAAATAATTGGATTTGAGATTAAAGGTATTTTGCAAAAAGATTCAGTGACAGCTCAGTCTACACATTTTTTAATTACCATGCTTGATCAATATCGGCATCTAAATGAACCCACAGAAAATGGAGCTATAACAAGGCTATTGAAAAATTAGTACCCAAGCAGCATCCAACAGGAAAGTATTAGTGATTATTTTTTGTTATATGAGATTTTCCAAACAATGGTTTTGGAATTAGTATAATATGAATGTGTCTGTACAACATTATCTTTTACGAAATCAAAGCTTTGAAATAGGTTGGATACAAATTTGGAGACATGTTTGAGATTATATGTTTCACATTATCTAGATGAAGCATTTCCTTATCATTATCCAGTGGAAGAATTTCCTTATGAAAGGGAAACTACGACTTAGACTTCACTTATTGAAAGAAGATCAGTCACTAACACAATGTGCAACAAAGATGAACCTAGTTCTGAACCGGGGGGTGGATGCTCTGTTGACACAGTAGATGCAAATGTCTCTAAGGAAAAAGAGATTGCTCAAACATTATTTCAACTACTTGATTTTTAGGATTTTACCTTGGTAAGAGGTATGTTTTATAAATATAATCCTATTTATAAAATTCATATGAAATTCTTACAATTATTTATTTTTTTGAATAAACTATTTCAATATCTTTATTCCTTTTAATTTTTTTATACAATGCAAGAATAAGATATGAAAACATTAATTATGAATAAAACACATATATTATACTTTACATTGTTGTGAAAATCAAAACACTAGATACACTATGAAAACATTAACAATATAATAATAAAGTGTTGATTCATATTGTTTCAATTTTTTTTACAAAAGTGCAAAACATCTCAACTGATATTTGAGACTTATATTTCAATTCTCAGTATTACAATATCATACAATATAAAAAAATATTGTCTCATTCTATGATGTTCTCTCTAGTCTTGTATCATCTTTTAGTACTCCTGATTTAATTAGATCTTCAATTGTGGCATTGATACTAGCAAGATTTTAAATATCTTGTTTGCCCGCATCACTTGCTGAAATCAAACTAGGATCCGCATCATATTTCTACTTGAACAATATATCTGGATCCATGACATTCTCCTTAATAATTTTCTTCAATTTATTTTTTTGTTTATTACGGAGCACAAGTTTTTCCTTTAGTGAAATAGCAACAGTTAAACTTTTTCATGCATTCTTGAGATGAAGATCCAATACAAGTACTTCATTCTTCAAATTTTCATATTTTGACTGCATTTGAAAAAATAAATATTATTAGTTAAAATTTTAAATATGTAAAACTAAAATTTCAATGCAAAGAAAGAGAAAACTTACGACAACTTTATCTTTTTCCGCATTTGCAATGAAAACTAGGTTTTTGTCTCTAGGCCATTTGTTATAGTAAGTTTGGGCTTCACTATTTGAATTTTCTAACTTGTTTAACATTATATTTTTAAAAATATCATTATATCCATTGTCTACTGTAATGGCACCTGAAAGATCCTTATTCATCTATACATCAATCTTTCCTAGCTCATTTAAATATAGCAAATAATGAATTTATTTGGGAATGGTTGTGATAACTGGAATTTATTTCCCTCATCAAAGCTTTTACCTTGAATTCCCATGTTTTCAATGTTTCTGTATCAGGCATCACAACCTCTTTAATACTAGCATAACAACTTTCTTCTAGAAAATTATGCAATGGAAAACTTGTTAATTGATCATCATATTATTGAAATTCATGATTTGGAGAGGGTGTGTCGTCTAGTGAGCTAGATGTATGTGTTTGCAAAACAGGCACGATGGGTTCATTAGCTAGGCAATATCTTAGCACGTGGGTTCATATTGAGGTAATTAAAATTAATAAAATTAAATTCAATATACCGGTAGACATAAGGGGGTGAAAGGGTTTAATTTATTAATATTTTGAATCAGGTATTAGGGGTAGGTTAGAGAGGAGGGCCAAAGGAAAGGGAGGTTTAATTTTAATATAAAACTAAAACATTTGAACCCTAGTTTTTAAAAGTAAATACCTTAAAATTGTAAAAGGAGCGTGTTCATAAAGTTAAACTATAATCTCTTTTTGAATAAAGAAATCTCAATTAAGAGATTCTTAACCAAGAAATAATAAGATGGTAGAAAACTAGGATTGAGTATGTATTTCAACACAAGTGATATTATTTCAGCATCTTAATTATTTGAAGAATTATTGATAAATAATTAAAGCTTAACATTTATAAGATGATTTGTAATAGGTCTTTGATGCCTTCAAACTATCTTTAGAGAGGAAATACATATTAAATTTTTTTGAGTGAGAACTATGATATATTTCCTGTTTAATATATTAGGGTAGAAATAAAAAGGAGTAAATAAAATTGTAATTGAAAAATGGGTAAGTAAGGTACATGGAAAAAATAGGGGGTGTTTTCATTCTAATAATATAACAGGAGGGGGTATTATCAATTAACTATTTATAGGTAAAAACTAGAATTAAGGGTATTCTTTAATACCCTTTGAACGCACATGTTATACCATAATTTTACTAAGTGAACCCCCCGTGAAAACAAGATCTATTTGGGTCTAGACCTGAATCATATTAATGGGGATTAAAGGTATTTGGATCACCAGTACCACTCCCAAACCCCAATAAATCATCATCAAGATCAATTTGTTGTAAAACGATGGTGCCCATTGCACTAGAGAGACCACCAAAGGATAAATTTGGAAACTCTATTCCTTTCAAATGAATTGTGCCACCACTTTAAGTTGGAAAATATATTATTTTCCCCCTTGGTCTAAACCTGTCTTTGTGGCAAGTGGAGGTGGCATATTTTTCATTTGAGAAGTGTGAAAAGGAACTGCAAAATTCATATCTGAAAAAACATAAGAATTTAATATTCAATAAATTTAGTAGAAAATTCGATGTTTGAAGTGACTGATAATAATAATGTACATTATACCTACCCTGCATAGTATGTTTAGGGGTGGTAATTTCTTCCACTGTCGTTGGTTTAATCCTCATCAATTTTTTTGGTTAAACTTCATGTTGGGAAGTTTTATGAATATTATCAGATGAATCTGTAAATATGTAGTAATGTTTAAAAATACACATAGTCGATAATCGATTAATTAAAAAATTGAATAATGTATATTCCATTACTTCATAGCTTAACATACTTGTATTAATACCTAGAATAAATTTTGTGCAGCTGTTTGAAGCGCTTGAAATTGAGTGGGTGTAATAGAACTCCTTGTGCGTTTTTATCTTGAATCAGGAGGAGTAAGATATACTTGTACATACATGTATGAGTTTGCATAATCCTCGGGAGGTTGATGAACTCTTACCACATCTTGTCTTGTAACATCCTCATTTTAAGACTTCAATACAAGGGAATTTTTTATTTATATCATAATGTTTCACTGTTCTAAATTCACATAATTTAGAACCAACATTAATTTATCCAATCCATCCTACAACAGTAAACCATATGCAGTTATTATGAGTTGGTATTAAACCAATCCCTCATATTTCATTTCATCAATGTGTATACTAAGTATACTTGTGGTTCCCTTATTCATTTAGGGTCATTCAAGTGTTAATCTCTAAAGTTCATATCTGGGTATCTGTTATGAATAACCCATCTAATATCATACATCTTTAGTCTAGGTGAAATCAAGACAATGCAATCATTAGCTTACGATACTTTGGCCAAAGTTTTAAGACATATATGTCATGCTTTAATTCCTAGACGACATACTCGTCGAAAGGAATATGTCTTTCACCACACTCAGAAATTATTATCTAGACTTGGACTTACTTGATTTACATCAATCACTTCCAAAGTCCATGTTAGATACTAATTAGGGATAGTTCACAAAGACTAGTGTTGATAAGTCAACTTAGGGTGACTAAGGGAAATTAAGTGTATCGAATTGACTTACGTCACTTTGGATCCACTTCCTTTCCCATGTAATCATCATAGGATGACATCGGCACTAAGCCATACTCCTATCACAAATTGGTGTCTAACAGTTACCTGGATCCACATACTTTATGACAAGTTATGTTTAGGGGAGCTAGGAAAATTACTCACCATAGTAGTTGCTCCACAGTAACCAATTAATGACTCACGTCATTAAATGGGTACTAAGCAGCAATGACTATGCTACGACAGCCCGTTGAGTTCAGCTAAACAGAACATCGTATCTTAACAAGTTCATTAGTATCAATTAACTCATAGCTTGTTAATCTTACCCTAAGTCATTTTAGTTGATAGGTGTCATACCTAAGGATTAATTAGGGTTTGAAATGACTTTCCTGTTAAGTATGGATAATAAACATTTAATCAATTTAGTACAGGTTACAGATTTAGATCTGTGTTATGTTTAGTCATGAAAGCATACCTTTTTCATTAATTAGGTATAATCAGATAAGTGTCATGTACTTATTTGAGTTGTATTTAATGTAGGACAACAATCATACATTATCATTTAAACATGCTTATTCCCTTAGGAACCATCTTATCTATTCATAACTATTATGTTTAGGTATGTTTTCATACTTTAAGGGGTAAACATATCTAATCAAGCATTCACCACATATCACATTCAATCATAATAACAACATTCGTATATCATTAGCAATTGACCTTTCATTATAATGTAGTTATTTCCAATAAGCATCATTTTATACATAACTACATTATAATCCCTAAGTATATCATTGTTGTTTTATTATATAGACGGTCATTTAGATAATGAAAAAACCCTTAATAAGTCCCCTTATACTATCTAGGAACAACTTATTATCACTTAAGTTACTTAGTTAATAAGCCATTATTAACTCAAATATAGTTGATATTCATTTACATAAGGCATCATTACTTTCATTAGTTTAGACCTTATGTTTGAAATATATTTGCAGCAACTAATGTAAACTAATAATTTTTCTTTTCAAATGAAATAATGACTAAGTTCAAAACTTTTCAATCAATCACTTAAATAAGTTTTTAAGACAATGTAACAAAATGAAACATCTTTATTTAATACCAAAATCCAATATCAAAGTCATACTTCAAATAATTTAATCAACAATTCCTTTTCAGAATAGTTACAATAAATGGCCATTAGCCTTTCTTATTTCCAGAACAAAAGTACATCCAATAATGAATAATATAATCATTTATTCAAATCATCTTTCTTCAATCAATAGAAAAAATGCAAACTTCTAAACTTCATCCTTCTTTCTCTTTTCATGAATTCCATCTACAAGATTGTTAGCATATGTCAGTTCATATGAACTGAGCATGATAAGAACTAAATCTTCGGATCAACATGTTCTATCTAATAATTTCATAAAAGGAATGCTACTTTTAACTGAAATTATTCTCTAATGTTCAAAAAAACACACAACTCTTTTGAAATATTCAGCAAAGGCATCTTAAAAACATCATCTAAAGAAGTTAAGATAAACTAAGTACCTTATTCAAGAAAATTCCAAACAAGTATTAACTTAAGTCTCATTTAAGTAACCCAACAATTACAACTGATCACAGTCAATCAAAGTAATGCAATTACTAGTAAATAATATTACGGTCATATAAGCCCATACAAATATAACTGAAAATTTATAACCAGTTCAATTAAAATCTACATTATCATAACTTATTAAGCTTGATTATTTATACTTCATCTTAACAATACCTTTTCAGGGTTTAGTAAGAGCTTAATCATAGTAACTTAACTCCTATATCATATAAGTTATTCAACCAATAACTTATTCTTATTTCAGTTAAGTATACTTCTCATTATAACAATTTAAGTATAGACTGCATACAATCATAATGTAATGATCTCACCTCTTAATATATTATAAACACAATATTAGATCAACATTCAAGTAATGGTTTAACTCCCATACTTGTTCCTATTCACTTAAATTATACTTCATTCAAGCGTACTTAAGATACTAAAAACTGATCATCAATCTATGATCAAATAACCATACTTAATACAAGTAATGGATCAATATCTTAACTGAAGCAAAAAAAAAGTGTGTGTGGAAGTGGAAGAAGAGGTTTGTCATTCAGTCTCAATTGAGTGAAGAAAAGTTATATCAAAATCTAATCATTGTCATAACAACCTAAAATTCAACTACCTCCAAAAACTTGTATTAGTTCATTGTTGTCCAATCATTTAACAATACCATAGAGACAATGGATTATCTTAGTAATAATCGAGGGAGCCTATGGCTTGATATCAACATTTAAATCCACATAACAAGGAGGTCACATTTAGATGCCAACATATAGTTACAATCAAGAGAATGAGTGTAGGTTTGAAGACCATATTGTTATCACAATTAAACTGACCCATAAGCCCATAGTCATGACTTCACACAAATCCAAAGGATAAAAGATCTGACACACAGGAAGAATCTAACCCTTCTTGTGTAATCGTTCAATGGCCAATGTTCTACATATTATGTAAATAAAAAGAATATCAACCCAGTTTGATTCATGAAGAGTGAATACCAAAGAATGAATAACTCAAAAACCCAATAAGGGATTGATTCAACAAAGTGGTTCCATTAATACTTAAGCTTGAGAAACTAAATATACAGTTGATACAAGTCAAATCAACTTGATAATAAAATTCAAACAACATGTAGGTTATTTGTAGAGATAAACACAAACACCCAACACCCTATCAAGTCGAGATAATGAAGGAGCAGAAACAGACAACCTAACCCAAGTCACATTCATAGCTACAGTAATCTTCCAGGTTAAACCTAGTTTACACAACTCATTAACAATTCTCTGCGAAGGATAAGTTTCCACAATGAAAAATACAGTCCCTCAAAGTAGAATGCAAACATCTATCTATAGATTTGTTTAAAAACACAACCCAATACTTCCATAAACTTAAGCCATCTCTTCGCAGTCGAAACTTACACTCAAAAGTAATAATAAATGAACACAATGATAATCAGGAGTAAGTAAGAATGAAACACACAAGATTTTCTAGTTTTGAAACAAATATACAAAACCCAAAACCATAAAACTATTTTTCAAATAAGAGCAGAGTTCCTTTCATGAAGCCATTCAAATAGAGCATATTATTTTAAAGAGTTAGAGCCTATCATGCCTGATAGAGCTCCTGCAACTTTCTCTCCAAGCTCCAAGATTTTTTCTCAAAGCTTGTACGCCAAACTCCACAGAATGATCAAAATGGCTTCCACATAAACCCTTCATTCCCCTTTCTTCCATTTTAATAGCCATTGCCATTAATTTTCCCACTATTTCCTCCACCATGCAACTAAGGATTCAATGCTAACCCAAAAATAGATAATGCATTCAAAAACTAGAAAATCGACATGCAGAGCCCAAGAGCTCGAGTGACCAAATGAAAAATGAAAACCAAATCCCTTATTCTCCTTGAAAACCATTTTTGTTTTCCCCAAGATAGTTTTTGGTTCATTCGATGCCATTAATGCCATCTAAAGGACTTCCAGTTACCTCCTTAATTCCTGCCAACCAACCACATTCCAAATTTTTTTAGAGATCAAACTGTTAGTTAACAATCTTAACTAAAACTCTTTAGCCACATATTTGGCATGCATCGCCAATTTTGACCCAGTCTCCTGCCAAAGGGTGGTGGTGGCCCAATTAAAAAACAATTAAAATGCCAAGTACGAGTATGGGGTGGCACCCAACTCGTTTAACCATGCCTTTAACCCCTTGCAAATACTAACCTTAGTTAGGTCTTAGGATTCCATAGATAGGTTAAGATCTATTTAAATCAACATGCATATATCAACCTTAGGTTAGGTTGTCTACATTTAATCCAATGTACATAGAGTCACTTTAGGCCCTTAGAAATTTAAACATTACCATTTGCATAGGTTAGCTTAGGTTAGGATATCTTAATCACAAGAATATATCCATGACCTTAACGTATATCACATCCGCTTAAGCCCCTTAAGCAATTTATAAAATGAACCAGGCTTATTTAAACATAATAAGTCTTCATTATTGTAGTAACCAATAATTTGATTAGATTATTTATCAACATGATCTTAGCATGAAATTGTAATCCAAAAATCAATAAGAAGCCAAGTAAGCCTTACAACTTATAGTCATAATCACATATCGATTTAGGAGAATACCTTGGATCACTGAAATTGATCCAAGGTGTTATCCTGAATCTTATTATCGATATAAAAGTCTCAAAAGTAGTAGTCATATAAAACATTGAAAAGCTTACCCCTTATTACTCAACTGCTCCAGAACCTGGTTTGCACTAACCAAAATATGAAACCACTATGTCCACTTCAGAAATCATACAAGTAAGTACTTTATGATCTTAACAACATAAGTACAGATTCTTCAATATAAGAATGATAAGTCTACCAGATCAATAAGTAAACAATATCATTTCAACAAACATGATATAATAGTTCAGTAGTGAACATCAACTCAAAACACAATCACATGCCATGTTTTCCAACCAATCACAAAGAGTCAAGTACAAATATCAAAACAACAGAGGTATTACATGTCTTCTTATATGCAATAAAATTGCTTTCTTTTGAAAAAAAAATGAAAATTAGCCGAATTTTCCAAATAAATTCATGAAAATAATTTGCACAAATTAAAACTTTAAAATTACCTCTTGCTCATCATTTGAAAGGAAATGTAATCTCATTTTTACATTAAGAGCAGTAGGAATATTATAATTTTGTGAGTTCAAATCAAGAAAGGCTTCATAATGTAATGCAAGTATGTAATTACAACATGACCATGTTACAACCTCATTACAAATAATATATGTCAAATCATGGCATATCTTGTACAACAATAAAATTATTAGAAGCTTAGGGAACAAAGGATGTAAACAAAAGCTCGGTATAGTATGTCAAATCGTCTACCCTACAAGACTATCCTAGCCTGAAAAAATTCTATCATGGCCTACAAAAATGTGTGTTGAACAGCTTGCACAGATAACCCCCATCTTGATTTAGAGGTGTTAACAATACCTACACATTTTTCATTCAAAAAAGGAAAATTCATATTATTATCTTATTGTGATAATAAAAGAAAATGTAAAAATCATATTATTACCTTCAACCTATTTATCAAAGCGTGACTCTAAATACTTTTTATTTACATCTAGGAGTAATGCTTTTATTGTCATAGGGTTAACATTTATGTATGGAAGACCTGTTAAGCATTGGATATCTTTTGGAGATGTCCCAACAAAAAATTCTCATGATTAAAGTTTGACTTTGAAGACATGTGGATTTTTCAAAGTTGGGTAAAAGAAATTGCAGTAAATAGGTGTAAGTTTGATATTGCGGCATGTAAATTATCCCTCCAAAGTAACATTTATCTACCTAGTCACTGAATGTGTCCTTTAGGTAGAGAAATGTGGAAATTTGAGGGCACATAAGGTTTTTGTATTAAATTTTGGGTCTATCCTATGAGCGAGTCTAGGAGGATGTTGAATGGGTAGCCATTTTTATATTGTAGATGCAAACGTATGTCATAGGATCCTTTAAGAGCTTGGAAACCTGATTCGATATCCTGTAATACTTGGGACTTTGTAGCCGAAGGTAGATACTGGAGCAGAACTTGGAGTTGGAGTGAGGAGAAAAGAGAGAATGAAATAGGGATCGAGGCTATATATAGGTGAGGGAGGGGCAGGGCACATGGCGGTTAATGGTTTATGTAACCTACTAACTGAGTGGGCAAGTAAATAGGGAAGACTATCGGTCACCAGAAAAATGTTGGAGCAAATGTTTGGGTGCATATGTATGTGCAACTGGGTGGATGTATTTATAGACACCCGTCTACACACGTATCTGGGTGGGTGCATATGTAGGCGCTCAGTTACATGTACAGTTGGGAGTTTACATATGCAACCATTGGTCTACACATGTAATTGAGTGCCTATATATGCAGCTGCCTAACTGCATGTGTAACTAGGAATATGTAAATGTAGCCTCTTGGTTCCAAATGCATCTGGGCATCTGCATATGCTACCACCTGGATGCACATGTAGTTGAGCATCTGCATATGTAGATGCTTGACTGCATACTTGATATTTGTGCAGATGTCTGGTATGCGTGGACACTATGTAGCTAAGTGTCTATGTGGTCACATGAATTTCTTATTTTTCCCCTGGCACTTGTATACCTGCAACAGTGGCCCCAATACCTCCTCCCCTTTTCCTATATATATTATTTGCCTTCATCACTATATACATTTTTCCCATTTTCGCCATAAAAATGAAACCCATTTTTTACAATTCGCCAAAGAAAATCTAGGTTTGATTTTGGTAAAGGGTCTTAAAGTGAACCCTTCTAGCAAGTTTAAGCATATTTTAAATTTTTCTCAATATCTTAATGTTCCATGAAGATTTTCATTTGTCCTTATTATTATTATTTTTTAATATAAAAATTCTTTAATCTTTTCCCTAATACAAGTTCTTGTTTCAAAGTTCATAAGACCCCTTTATTCAATAGTTCAAATGTATAGTTGGTTCAAATCCCAACTTTTGATATTCATTTCGAAACACATTCGCACATTTTTTCTCATAAGGGTATTCACAATTTATTAATTATATTGATTACATAGTTTACTTTTCCAATGTTCATAATGTTATCGCTTGTTAATCATTTTAAATTTCAAATTTCCTAATAGGTTTTTCCAAACAGGTGACCTCACAATCTTACCCTAGGTACAAAGCACAACATGGACAACCTAAAAAACACATTTTTAGCACATTTTCATGAATGAATCACATCACAAGACCTATAATCCCACCATGGAAGGAGACATGGAGTCCACAAAACATAGAAATTCTCAACACATATGCCCCAAGCATAGATCCAACACACACATGTGCCTAACCAACAATGAAGCATCACGCTAATACACATGCAACCAATATCACATAACTCAAAACCACGAATCTACCTGTACAATGTAAAACTAAGTTCCAATCACACCTATCAATAAAGGGGAGCATCAAACCTCAAACAACATGGTACGTAACAAGACTCACATGAGTAACTCATCGATCAACATAAACACCATAATAAGGCACATCAACATCAATACTACCAAATGGGATCCATGATCCAAGAAATATCAAGTTGTAACATCTCCCAAAGTACCAAGCACAATCCACCACCTCTCAATATCATGAACAACAAAAGTCGCTGCCATATATCAAAAATATCCAAATAATCTAGTAAGTTTTTATTGTTTCCAACTGGTTGAAGGATCGGAGGTAATAGTTTATTTTTCACATGTGGTGATACATAAAGGATAGAAAAGAAATATTCTAGGACTAAAATTCAAAGAGTTTGATCTACGGTTATTTCCATTTATTTTAACATGATAAGAATATTTCCATCACAAATATTGGTCATTGGTTTTCAAGTATAAGAGGTTATTTTCGTCTTGCAAGACAAGATAAGAATGATAGGCTACAAGCAATTTCCTTTTAGGATTGTTTCACACAAGGTCATTTTCATACGTATGTTCATGGCAGTATGGTTTGGTGTGAAGGTTTTAACAAGTTTCATCATGTTTCCCAATATAGATATATATTCACTTGATATGCAAGAATGCCAAATGATAAGATGCCTCAAAGGGAGAATTTATATTTTTACATAATGAAACATACTCTCAAGATAAGAGTAAGACATTCCCACACAACTCCATATGCCTTCCAAAGCCACTCCATATGCCTCCCAATAGAGAAATAATCATAGTGTAAAAACCAAGTCGGGGTCACTTACCATAGAGCCTCGTCACCTTATTTCTCCATGTTGGATCACTCACCATAGAGCTCCATATCCTTATTTCTTTATATCGGGTCACTCACCAAGAGTCTCGTTGCCTTATCTCTCCATTTAATGAGGTCGGGTCACCCTATGGCCTTAGGCACATTGATCCCCGTCACCTCCACCCAAGTGGCATAGTAACCTATAGTTCAATACTACACAACCCTATGACCCCCTTAAGGTGTAACCCCCATACAACAAAGTGGGTCCATAGGTCTAACCACTCCATGGTGAATCCCATGACCCTGATCCATCACATCACAACATTAGAACCAACATAACAATCAGATTCAAATTCCAAGTGGAAACAAATCCCAAGTCTTGGGCTAGGCTAGAAAACTTTAAGCTCCAAAAGTGAGTTTCAAACTAAGCAAAATAAATTGCCTAAACAACTGAAACAATGCAAAAGTCTCTTATTAGCTCAAAATCAAGTTAAATGTCCAAAATTTAGGAATACATCAATCAAGAAAATTGTTGGTTCTTAACAGAAAATGATCAATTTATGAATAAAATACTAACATAGAAAGATCACATTATGATCACTATGTGGCCATTTCATGGCCACAAAAGGGGTACTCTTTTAGTTGTGGGTACTCTTCTAGTTATTGGCAACTCAGATATCGAGCCATAGCTCACAAAATACATATAATCTAGAATAAGTATATCTCAAAATCATACAAACAAGGATTCACATAGTGAATATCACATAGGATTTTTCAATGGACAACCCAAATAGGAGAGAGGAGAGACACTACTTTACATAAACATGAGCCTAAGGTGGTGTACATCCAAAATATACTAAGGAAGATTGAGGTATACCAAATGGATAGAAGTGGATTTTTAGTATACATGAGACTCCACTTTCAAAATCGTACTCGGCTCAAGGTTATTGTCACGTCGTCCACAACTTCTCTCTCCACACATACACTTTTGGATGCAACATGAAGGTCTCAATAGTGTATGGTACACAACATAACACATAACAGTGTTATGATCACATTGATGATTTATACACAACCATAATGTCTTATGCACGACAAAATTAAGGGTTAAAACATAACAATATTCCATGGCTTACAACACATAACATTTCCACTTAACGTAATAAGAGTGCAAGTAAAAAACATTAGGGGTCATGGAATCACTATATGTCCCCAATTCATGATTAAAATTTATCACATAAAATATGAGTACATAGAATTCATGAATATAGTGATATAACATCATGAGATGCATTTAAATACCACACAACCTAGTGGCATAATGCCCTAATACAACACAACACTGTGGAAATTATCACGATGTAACACATTTCACTATGAAGCACTTTGTCCTGCAACACATTGTCCCACATATACAATATCACTAGAACATGAAACATTATAAAACTTTCGTAGTTCACACATCATTTACTTCACACACAAGGTGGTAATATATATGAATTTCAAATTGAATTCACGAGGAGGAAAATTACCCACATCGAGAAGTACATCAATATCATAACAAGACCATACCAAGTGGTAAGCACAATAGGTGCATTCACATAATCACCAGTACCACATTTGTCATATCACAACATAATAACACATTACTCCTCCACCATCATGCATGATCCATCACAACACCAAAATGTCACAGAAGTTTGAGAGTATGAACCTTCGCTCTGATATCAACTATAGTGCTCACATGTGTGGGACCCAAACACAAGACCAAACATAACAGAATATTTTTTTACTTTCATATTACTTGATATAATTGTGTGACACCAAAAGACACAAGGGTTTTTCATGACACCACATGTAACATTTACACCAACATGTAGAACATGCAAATATCAATATGACATAATGTGAAATCAACGCCACACCTCAATAAATGAGTAAGTATGAAACTATGACATAATCATGACATGAACATCATGAATTGGCACCTTCCACACTATCACATTTTCAAGGTTCAATCTTTGTCATGTTCAAAATATAATTTAAGCCTTAAATATTTGAAGATCATATAGCATGACAAACATACATTTTCCTTTTCCTTTAGATTACATTTCCCTTACTTCATTTAACACTTAATTTATTTTGATTCCCCCTTCACTACCATTTACATTCCCTTATTTAACCTTATCGTTCTTGAATCCATTTATCATGAGAGTGTACAGTTTCATTCACAATGATACATATTATTTATTTCATGTTGTGTTTAACATATAACAAGCACACTCAATCACATAAAGGAGTTAACATTGGTTTAAAGAGAATTAACATGTAAGGTATGAATCCACTCATCTCAAAACTTCATAACTCCATTACACATCATGAAAAAATTAATAAGAGTAGACTAATTGGTTCACATTTCAATTGCCATAAATTTAAAAATTCAATGTTAGTTATAAACATTTTAAACACATATCTATCACCCAACACTCACTCTTAGGCTATGAGTTTGTTTCTTAAAAAATGATTAACTAAAACATGGGATTATTTAAAGAGTTAATCTAATAGAAGTAAAATCAGTGAAATAACATGTCTAAACTAAATAAGGGAAAGTTACCCAAGTAATCTAAGCTATGTAGAAATATAAAACCCTAAAGTGCAAGAAGGGGGTTAGGATAGAGCTTAGTTGATTTGATGAAGGTGTTGAACTGTATCATAGAATAAAGTGGATTAACCGAATGCAAAACGGGAGCAGGAAAAAATCTCTAGAAAAGCTAGAGAAATTATGGAATCCAAGCTCTCTAGGCTGGACTAGGAGCACCTGGAAGAGGTATAGGGGTGCCTCGTGGGCACCCTAGTCTGAGATATGGGCACCCTGGTCTATGGAAAAAGGTCTGCAAACCCTCCTATGAGGTGTCACTAGGTATTTGTCCTGCCTTCGTCTTCCCGTCATACTAGCTTTATTGGACTGTGTCACTATGTAACTAGAAATACATGTTATGAAGGAGATCACCTGAAAAAACCTGAGACAAGAATCAAAATTCCTAAAAAAACAAATATGCATATTAAGGGGTTAGGAATGTCCTCAGTGGCCACAATGGTGGACTTACTAACTCAGTGTTGCAATACATCTCAGACTTGATGTAGTTCTATGCATGTGTGTGTGTGTGCAATCATGCCCTAGGTGATCTTGTGCTCAGTCACAATTTGTGAAATTAGGGATAAATAACTATGTGTAGTAATTTAATAAAATGGTGGATGGAATAGAATAAAATTCCCTCCTATGATAGTGTGATGTAGATGAATCAACCTTGTGCCCTTGTGATGGAGCTAGATGGATGCAACTGGGGATCCTTTGATGGATGCAACCTTAGGTGAGGATAATAGTTCTTAGTGTTTTGTCCCTCATTATGGTCACATAAATTTATATGTATATGGTTCTCTTGTTCTAATTTCGTAATTAACCCTGAAAAAGGTTGACTACCGAAAATATAGGAGGTCTCAAACGTATAGAAAGTTCCCAGAAGAGTGGCAGATAAAGTGGAGAAAGGATAACGGTGCCTTGACTGGGACAAAGGTGCTGACCTGGGGCACCCCAGTACTAGGGCTCGGTGCCCTAGTCAAGGCTAAAATGATGCAAAACAACAAAAAAAAATTGGGCAAGAATTTTTGCTGGAAGGTTGGTAGTGACGATATACAAGGAAAGTAAAATGGCCATAAGGACATACGGGGTTAATTAGTACTCTCTTCACTCAGAAAACCATATGAATAGTAGTATGAGATTAAGACTAAATAATACCCAAAAGTACATGATTTAGTGACTGACATTTTCCCCCACTTAATGTTAGTAAAAGCGAAATGCTCACCAACATAAAGTAGATAGAGATGTGTACCTGATGTCCATGTAGAGTGATGTAGAAAGTGTGCCGATGGATTAGAAAAAGCATGGAATGAGAAAATAGTGAATAATGGAAAATAAAGATGAAAAAAGTGTAAAAAGTGATGAGAGTGAACCTATGGTGGAAACACATGTGTAGTTTTCAATGTGTGTGATGTACATACATGTTAGTATGAGGTGTGCTACTACGAAATGTTGTTGTCACCGATGTCATTGTTGTTGTTGTTGTTGTTGTTATTGACTGGTTTCTTCTCATATGGTCAGACCTAGAAGGAGAAGGTGATCAAGTAGTCAAATATGCAAGTATATATGTCAAACACGTATGTAAAAATGCATTTATATAGTAAAAATCATATAATGGAAATGAATAATTTAAAAGGAACATGTGCACCTGATCCGTGATGAGAGTAAGGGTGTAGAAAGGATATCCTGTATTG
This sequence comes from Taxus chinensis, assembly GCA_019776745.2. Lineage (NCBI taxonomy): Eukaryota > Viridiplantae > Streptophyta > Pinopsida > Cupressales > Taxaceae > Taxus > Taxus chinensis. The sequence continues at coordinate 776,896,743 of CM034146.1, forward strand.
CAAGGTTTTTGGGTGATCTCATGTCACCCTGGCTGAAGAAGTGTAGGGAGAAAGTTGCATTATGTTCTAACCTGTAACTGCTTCCCTGAAGATGTGTGAAGAGATCTTTGTACTGCCTAGTTTTTTGGGTGATTCAACGCCACTAGCCGAAGTAGTGTAGAGAGGAAATCCGTTGTATCCTCTAACCTGTAAGTACTCCCTAAAATGCTAAGGACAGCCATGTCCTATAAAATCCATTGTGTATGGAGTTTGTAAACTGGTCTGAACCCACTTGTTCTATAACCCACAATGTCAAAGACGAAAAATACAATGAACTGTACTGGTAGAAAGTGTTGAATAATGTGTAAAAACCCACATGATGCCCCCTCTCTTTGAGGGCACATGCAATGTTGTTGATAGGAGAATGCGGCCCCAAAAGAAGACCAACTAAATAAACTGTGCTCTATAAGGGGAAGGGAATGTGCTTGGTAGAAACCAAGGCGAACACAAACAAGTGGCTAGAAAATAAGTGTTAGTACAAATAAGCATACATGTAAAAGAAAAGTGTACGCTACCCAGACAATGTAGAAGCTAGAAATCAAGTAAACGAGAAAGAAGCCAAATCATAGACTACCAAGGTGGGTTGCAAACATGGGACATCACTCACAATTTCACAAGACACTCAAGGTCGTAATGGCCACATACAACAAACAAGTGTATACACCAAACAAAGGGAAAGGCCAACATACAATAGCAAACAAAACAAGTAAGTAAAAAAAATAGATAGCCATAAAAATAAGTAATCCTACAAAGAAAATGATACACATGAAGCACCTGTTAGCATGTTAGACAGATAGCCATATGTTAATAACATGTATAACTAAGTAGTGAAAAGTGTTAAGTACAAAATGAAATAATAGCACATGTAGTGCACGAATGTGAATGCCCCACCAACCATTGTAGGATGGGTAGGAGGTGAGCATCCATGTTGCAAGTGAAAAACCTGTATCTATGATCATAACTAGAGAAATATGTGAACATGCATGTGTGTATGGTAGAGATAATGACATACAAGAAACCTATCTAGCATGTGTAATAAGCGAACATGAACAAGTAAATGTAAGAAAGAGTAAAAGAAACCAAGATATGCAACATGTTTTGGATGGATGAAGGGGAATGCAAGATGGATAATAGGAGCTGATTGCCCCCTAGTGAATGGAGTTGTATGCAATGAGGCTCATTTAGTTTTCCCCCTCAGTAGTCAAGAATGAACCGCAAACAAGAGTGCATCATCAGGAAATGGTCGAGATGGGTTGTGTGTAGTGTGTTGTGATGGGTGTGTATGTGTAGTGTTGATAATATGTGACCTAGATATTATGTGTGTGTGACCCTATATCTGAAGTGTATATCATGAAAAGATTAGCGTAAGTGTGATGATGTAGCCTAAAGCGTATATCACTACCAAATGAATAGAGGGAGTGGTGATATATCCTATACCATATACCACTACAAGATGAATAGAGGGGGTGGTAATGTAGCCTATAGTGTATACCACTACAAGATGAAGGGATGGGTGACCATTTAGCCTAAAGTGTATGTCACTAACTTAGTAGTATTGCATGATAGAAGGTCAAGTGATGAACGTGTGTGTGTGTGTGATAAGGTCCATTTTATTAGTAAAACCTAGGCAATCGAGTATGGACCAAGGAACTAAATTTTTTCATAGGGTATTGATTGTAGTGCGTATAAGAAGACAAAGGATGTGTGATGATTGAACAATCTTGTGATGAGAAACATGTGTAAATATGCAACTTGTAGAATGTAATGCAAGATGTATAGATAGCCTAGTAGTGTAAGATGTGAGTTATGTAGTATGTAGAATGAGTAGGATCTAATATTAGACTCGTAGCTAATAGGGGTGTGCCATATGTATGATGAAGACTAATATGATGTGTGATGTGTAGATGCACAAATTTTGAAATGATATAGACTAAATGTAGAGTGTATGATGTAAGATGAAAGACATATGATGTGAGATGTGTGAAGAGACGTAGTGTGTAATGTGTATTGTGTAGTATGTGGGGGTTCATGTGGAGTATTTCCTCCACATTCAAGTGTGAACCGAAGAACAAGAGTGTGTCATCAGGTAATGATGACGTTAAAATGTGTGATGAGTATGCTTATGCGAGAATGTTGATGTATGCAAGGATGAGAGATGCACTGATGCTCAGATGATTGGGGGAAATGTATTGGATGTTATGCCCCCCAAGTGTGTGGTAGTGAATACAGTCATGTGACACTGTCTAAAAGATCATCCCTGTCAGGATCAAAGCCTACTTGAGCGGCATTGGAAACTTGATAAGAAATAGAATGTGGTAAATCATATAAATAACCATTGTTATGTAATATGTATAAAATCATGGCATACTCTTCATTGGTGAAGGGTACTAGTGGATAGTCATGTGCATACCAATGAGAAATATATCAGAGCATAAGTCAGAGATGAGTCATTACCTATGGAGATGACTACCGAATGGACATTGGAAACATGAGAGAAGTGTTGGTTTATATCTAGATTACTGCACTAATGTAGTCAAACCAAGATTTCCCAAGCGTCAGTTTATAAGTATGAGGAGCGCGCAGGAAACAAATATCATCAAATGGAATACATGAAAGGCCATAAGACAGTTGTGATGTGACAACAACTCGTTATAAAGTTGAGATGCAATTGAATTAGTGGTAAGATATCATTAAGTGTTAAAACAAGTCTAGTTAAGCCCTCAAGTGTGCAAATAGTATCTGAGGAAGTACAATCAAGTGAGAATATTATGCCAAAATGAGTTGTTGATGATAAATGTGCATGTGAAAGGAGGTGATGAATATGAAAACCACATGAGTAGGAGATGAAACAGTCTCAAGAGTATTAATAGATCCCTGATAAAGTATCATAGCATTGGTAGAAGGAGGGTTCTCATGAATTTATATTCACCCGACGCCATCAGACATAAATGTTTCCTCAAAGTAATAATCATCTACATCAACCAATGTGAAATTTAGTTGACCTAATGCTTCATCAGTTAGTTTGATAGTGTCAACTTCATCATAAGAGTCCTCAAAATCATCAGTTGTTAGAATTCATTATGTTGTATATCATTATCAAGTATATTGGTAGGTGGCATAAAAGGTAGAGCTATTCAATGATGACTAAATAGGTGGGGAAGGAATGTTGATAGGAGGTGATACCATAGGTGAAATAATAGTTGTGGTGTGAGTAGAAATAATTGGAGTATTTGGAGCAGCAGAAGAAGATTGCATGAAATACTATATTGAACAATGTCATATGTGTCAAGGCTACTATATGTAATACACTGTAAAGGTGGAATGGGCATAACAGTGATAGGGTCTGTGCAACAATATTTAAATGGCTCTGGATCTACACTGATAGTATGTCTCATAGCCATCATGCAAAAATTTGACACACTGGTGAATAGTAAATGGACCATTGCTTGCATTGTGTGAATCCAAGGTCTACCTAACAAGAGATTGAATTGAAACGAGGCGTCTATAACATAGAAATTAGTGATAATAGTCTTAGGCCCAACCTCAATATGTAATGAAATAGTTCATAAACATGTGCGAGTGGTAGAGTCATAGCCTCAGATGATAGCAGAATTCCTATAGAATAAAAGATGTACAATTAATACCTAGCTACTTGTAGAAGAGAATAGAGCACATAATTTGATGGTTGATCTATTATCAATAAGTACCCATGTAATACAAGTGGTGCTAACAACAGATAGTAATGAGTAAAGGTGCACGCATGGATTGCTTTTAGCAAAAGGTGATAGATCATCGTCAGTGAAAGATATGGCACGTGGCAAATTTCTAAGGGACTGTATGACATGTGTAAAGGCCACTATAGAGTTATCACTTTCAATATGAATAGCCCGAAGGGAAAATTTGAGTGTGTTACGACCGTCTAGTTCATTACACAATAATTCATAAAGATAAATCTTGGCGGGCATATTTTTGAGTTGCTTAATGATGTTATAACCCTTAGAAGCAAGTAGGAGGACCTACCAGAGAAATAGTGTGGAGGGATAGAAGCAGGTGGAGCTATAGGAGGATTAAGGTGAGTACAACGAGTAGTAACTACATTAATAGATGGGTCAGCCCTAGGCGTAACAAAGTGAGGAGGATGTTGAGTATGCACACACATAAAATCAACAACAATAGTAACTATACCTGAAACCTTAGTAATTGAAAAAGTAGGATAAGAAAAACTGAGCCATGACTTAATAAGGTGAATACATGATCAGAAGAAATGGTTGGATACGTGGGGTTCACCAAAATTATTAACTAAAAATGCGGGATTATTAGAGGTTAATCTAAGATAGTAAAACGATAGTAAATAACATGTCCAAACTAAATAAAGGAAAGTGACCCAAGTAATCTAAGCTAAATGAGAAATATAAAACCCTAAAGTGCAAGAAGGAGCTTAGGATAGATCTTAGTCCAATTCAAGGAAGGTGTTGAACTACGTCGTTACAGTGTAAACTGGATGCAACCAAGATGTAGGAAACAAACACATATGTAAGCCCGAGATAAGCATGGATATTTGAGCGTGCTTAGAGAGGTAAAGGTGTACCTTTGGGTGCACCTAGTCTAAGGAATATGGATGCACTGTTGGAACCCCAGTATGTAGAAATAGGTCTACAAACCATCATCTTAGGTGTCACTAGATATTCACCCGCCTTTGCTTCTTGTCGCACTATCTTCATCTAGATTGCGTCAGTATGTCACTGGGAATGCCAGTAATGAAGGAGATCACTTGACAAAATCCTAAGAAAAGTATCAAAGCCCCTAGAAAAGGAAAGATGCATATGAAGGGGTCAGACATTGTCCTCAGTGGCCACAATGGTGGGCTTACTAACTGAGCACCGCACTACATCTCAGACCCTGATGTATTTCTGTATGTGTGTGTGCAATCATGCCCTAGGTTCTCTTGTGTCAGTCGCACTTTATGAAATTATTGCAAGCAATAACTATGTGTAGCAAGTGTAATAAAATGGTGGGTGGAATATAATAAACTTCCCTCTTAAGTAGTGTGATGTAGATGAACCAAAATTGTGCCTTTTTGATGGAGCAAGATGGATGCAAATGAAGCCTTTGATGGATGCAACCTTAGGCGATGATAGTAGTGCTTAGTGCTTGGTCCCTCATTATGGTCTCATAACTTTATATTTATATGGCTCTCTTGTTCTAATTTCACAATCAACCCCAAAAAGCTTACCACTAAAAAAATAGGAAGCTCAAACGGATATAAAGTGCCCAAAAGTGGCGGGAAAGTGTAGAAAGGCACAGGGCACCCCAAATGGGACCATGGCGCCTGGGGCGCCCTAGTACAAGGTTGGGTGCCCCAGTCAAATATAAAACAATGCCAAATAGCAACAAAGACTGGGTGAGTAGATGTAGTAGGTCGGTAGTGACGACAACAAGCAAATTAAAATGGCTAAAGGACATGCGTTAATTAGTACTTTCTTCACTCAAAAACCATATGGATAGTAGTACGAGACCAGGACTAAATAATTTCTAAAGTGTGTGATTTTTTGACTACAAAGAGCATGATTACTCGACATTTTACTTAATTTTCATTGCGATGGAAAATATCTCATGATGATAATAGGAGAATCTTAAGCTAGTCTTATGTTTACGGTACATCTTGAAGATAGAGATGATTGAGAGAATTTATAAGATAGAAGGAGTCACATGTGGTTAGTGTTCAAGTCAAAATTTAATGTTCTAGAATATCATGCTCTCAAAGGATACATCTCATATCATATTTAATGTCAGACAATAGAGGCTTATAAATGAGTTAAGGAACAAGTCACAATTCTCACCCTTCTAATGGGTCAACATCCTATCGATAACAACCCCATCTGTTAAGGTTTAGATACAAAACTATGTCCACATATTAACCTCAAAAAGGTCTTAGGATTAGTTTTAAATTTTATTCCTAATTACCCCAACGGATATATGCCCTACTACAAGCTAAAGCTAGTGTTCAACAACTTACTCCCCCAAGGCCTCCAAAAACTCAAAGGTGTTCCTATAATAAAAAGTTAAGGAAAAAAATTCCATTCCTAAGGCATAGAGATGTCCCAAGAGGTGTTAAGTTACTCTATAGAAAAAAGGAATGAGGTTAAGCTCAAGGGGGTGATTTTATACCACAAGGGTTGATATTTCAAACTATAAGTTTGGTTGACGCTTTTTGCCCAAAATAGAAACACACGTGTTAGTTGTTATATTTTTCTTTTAAGGATAAGATATTTCCTAGGTCAAAACATCCCTAACATATAGATGAATTACACCATATCAGATTACTACCATCAATTTTGATGGTACAATCACTTCAAAAATTACAATGATAAAAACAATTTTAAATAATAAGATTTCAATTTCATTCTCTTGATGATGATTTGGATATAATAAAACAGATCATATTACATCGTTTTCCAATGCAACATGATACAATCAAATTTATTTACCTAACCAAATATAATGCGATATGCCTAAGTGTGGGATTAGTCAAACATGTAAAAGTACAACTACGTAAGAAATAGTACATTTCACCAATATGCAACAATATTGTATACATCATGGAAATAATGAAACAGTGCATTCTATTCATAACAACATCGCTCGTATATTCTATACAATGTTACATGTATTTCAAAAATAATCCCATGATTACAAATAAAACACAATTAACACTGTCATTTTCTTATCATCTCGTGTACTTGCAACCACCGCAGGGTCAGTCCTTGAACTGGTATGGAAATCCCCTACACTTAGGCATAAATCCACACATTCATCATTTTAAACAATTTCAACAAAGAGTAGAGATAGGGAGAGATAGGGAGAGAGAAGAAGAGAATGTTTGTTTCTCACACATTCACATTTTCACATTCATTTGCACTTTACATTTTTTGTTCTAGAGAGAGAGAGTTAGGATTAGAGAGAATGTTAAGAGACATTTTATTTTCCATTCACAATGCCATAAGCATTTGCATTTCATGTCCATTTTCATTTCATTTTAGACCAATTTACCCTTTCTAATTCATTTACATTTTCAAAATCAACCAAAGTAACATAGTCATTTCTAGAGAGAGAAGAGGGAAGAGAGATAAAATTACCATACATTTCAAAATCCGTCCACATAAGACAAAATATCAAATACTAATATACATAGAATTGTGATGGTATTAAAAAGGTCACATGCGTGGTTAGAAGTCAAACGAGACCCTCAGAAGGAGTTTCTAGCTAAAGTAACAAGTTGAGAAAATTGATAGAAATGTCATGCATAAGTGCAAGGAGTGTCATGAGATATACAGAAGGAACCAAAAGAGAATGTGTATTGATATGATGCATAATCAATAAGGTGGAACATGGAGGTTGGGTATTGAGTGTGGTAAGAATGTGGTTGTAAAACTTAAGAGTTGTATGATCATTGGATGCAATCCTAGAACTATTCCAAGTAACAAATTTAAAATCCATTGTTATGGTGACATTATGGAGTGGAATATAAGATGCCCCCAACACTAGTGGTATAATAAATATAGCTACAAGAGGAAAATTGTAACAACTGTAGGGTCCATATTGAGTGATTGACTCTATTGTGTGGCAACAATAGATTTCTTATTGGATTCAGTGAGGTATACCACTTGAAAGCTAGTGCATCAAGAAGATCTTGTATGACATGACACAATTTAGCACATCGATTGGTATGGTGCCCAACGCATCTATGAGAGTTACAATAAACATGACCATTGAAGTGTTTGCTAGAATGATCACTTGTATCAACCTCAAATAATGGAGGGAGAGCCACAAGGTTGCATACAAGTAAGCATTTCAACATAGTATGTGGAGCATAATTTAAATGCGTGAAATACTTCTAAGAGGGGCAACATGAAGAGATGGAGTATGAGCATTATTAGATGCCTATGGTGGAGAAGCATAAAATTTGAAAGGCAAAGGGTTAGACCAATAGATGCTAAGGTGATGATTTTAGTATGTAGCCAGGGGTGCCCAAGGAGGATGATATGGTTAAGATCATCAAGGACAACACAACAGAGAGTGTAAATTTTTTTAGGCCCAATAGTGATTGGTATGATGATAGAACCAAAGAATCAATTAGGGATATAATCAGATCTATGAATGGTATGATTAGAATGAGAAAAATATCTAATAAAGATGCCTAAAGCAATGAAAAAATAGAAGCTGTAAATATTGAGGTTTGATGTTGTGTCAATGAGAACACACTTGACCAAAGTTGTGCGTACAAAGGCTTGCACTTATAGGGGAAGTCCATTGTTAATTGGTGGTGGAGGAGGAGGTGTAATTAGATGGCCATCAATGTTGGAAGAGATATTTTTGAAGAATAACTACAACATACTCAATTGGTGTATTGGAATGAACTTGTGTATTATGAATAAGCTTAAGGAATGCATCCTTACAAATGGGTTTTTGATTTAAATATTCACAGAATGAGATGGTTTGATCAGGAGAAGATGCCATTACTACGACTAGTAAGATAATAAGCAAGCTTAGGAGGAGAATCATATAATAAGACGAGCCTATGGTTGATGGAGAGATCAATTCACGAATTGGGTTCACCAAAATTTTTACACCCTTATTAGATTATGTGAAATATAAGAATTATTGAATTAGGTACATTAAAGGATGTAAGAGAAGCTACAAGGGGTTATTTCGATTAGTTAAATTCCAACACTAATTATGTAATATCAGAAAAAATGCATTAATACTTGTAACTAATGTATAAAAAAAATTTATGAACTCAAAAACACAAGAGGATGATTGCACTTAGCTATTTACAAATGGATCTAGAAAGTTATGGGAGTGTACATTGTTGAAATAGGAAGATCAGATTTGACCATACACTTCTATCAGGATCATTTGTACAGTATTGACCCTATTATATAGTCTTTGACATGCTTGGATTCTAGCTCTACAACTCGTATAATATTGTTGTACTTCTTATAAATGTTTGTCATTGTCAAACCCTAGTTATCATTCAAGATGCAAAGTTTATCTGAACATTCTGAACAAGATCTCAAACCCCTGACCATATATGGGAAACCCTACAAAAAAATATTAGTTGGGTTGTGTGCACCCTCATGCACCGCCAATGTTGAAATTACTCTGAAGAGGCCTCAAATTTCTCATCATTATCCACCTAGCGTGTGATATTTGAATAAATGTAACTAGATTTGGTAAAAATATTTGACAATGCTTGAGTTGAGTTTTGATTTTGCTAAAATACTTGGAGAAGGGATGTTTGAGTACTTGTAGATGAGAGATACTGATGTCTTGAATTGGTAAAAAGATTCAAACATGTATATATTATTGCCTTGATGAATGTGGATGTGCTTTAGTGAGATCTAGGGAGCCTTGGGTTCCTTTTACAAGTTTTGGAAGTGAGTGTATCAATGTAGTGCCATCAATTTTCTAAGTTAGCAAATGAGGGTATTGTTAGCTTGCTTATATAGGTTTCAAAGATGAATTATCAAAGAAAGGGTTACCTAGAAAGAATAAAGGACCCATATGAGAATTTGGAATTGAAAGCAAATATGGAGAATATACTGATATGCAAAAACTATATAAATAGGTCAATATCGGATATAAATTCCTGACCAAACTGTGTTTCCTTGACTAGGGATGAAAAACATGTCAAATGAAGTTTGTATCCTACCACGTTGACTTGGTATATGGATTTTATACATTTGTCTCTTATAATGTGTCCATATATAAGTGGGAAAGATATAAAATAAGCTAGACAAGAGACCTCATAATGTACTAAACGAGAATGGAAAGGTTGTATTTATCTTAGTAAGATAACATTGTCAAATTCAACAGTTTCAAAGAATAAAATTGCCAAATTTGAGTGTCTACAATAGTTACCTTGATGATGTTTTCCTACTTGGGGGCATATTGCTTTTGAACTCTCATTGCTTACACCTCATCCTACATGGGGTATATAAGTTTAGTTCTTTTATAACCTATGGTTTACAACACAAGGGGCAATTACAATTTTGTTTGCATAGATTACATTACAAGCTTGTGTGGGGAAATAATATTTATTACACACGTGTTTTCAATGATGATATATTAATATGTTAAACATAAGTTATTTTATTTGCGATATTACACATTACACGCATAGTCATTTCCCATGTATGTTTCTCGTGTTCATCCAACATCTAAAAGGGGGGAAATATATTCCACTTATGTTATCTCCATAAAAATGACACATGACACTATATTATTTTACTCTCACAAATGAAGGTAATCACATGGTGATTTTTGAGACATATCTAATGCATGATCCCACTTATTCCCATCAAAGAAAATATTCAATTTATTGTTCCTAATCTCATTCCCTTTATATCACGTCATATTTATTCAGCTTTAATTTTTGTCACAAATAATTGTATCTAAAAACTCTTACAAGATTTAACACAAGTTTCAAGACTTGGGTGATTTTACAAGGGCATCCTCACAAGTTTAAACAAAATTTGGTGTATTATTTCCAATTCCTATTTTTTAGATTTAAACAAATGTTTATTATTGATTATTTAAACACATCTATTTGTACATTGCATTCATATGTTTAGAGGGCACCATTTTCTATATCTTATGAAACACGAGCATATTCTAGGATCTTTAGATCCCTCTTTAGTGGAAATCCAGTGATTTCTCTCTCTCTATCTCTCTATCTCTCTTTAACATTAAATAAATTGTTATTATGACATTGAATTTGTGAATTCTTTCAAGTTTCTAAGTGATACATGTACTTTCTTTGTATCAACATGATTGTTATACTTTGATATGTGAGTGCACGTACATCAAAGTAGGGCATTGTGTAAACACCTAATTTTATTATGATATTAATTATGGGGGGGTTATTTCTAATTTTTCATTTTTCTAGATGTAGACACCTAAATTTTGTAATTATATGCTTGATAATATTAATTTGGCATATATTCCTTTATTACAACTTGCAACGAACAAAGGTTAACACGTGTTATATTGCTTATCCCAAGTATTGCAAATACTTCTTATTCTCTCACTTAACTTCTCAAACACCTACATGACTGAATTAATTAATCATACACATCCTATATCTCATGACCATACTTCTAGAAATATTAACTTTCAACATTTTGTCCTTGTAGTTACTAGAGTTCAATATGGACAGAAGCATTTGACATTAATGTCTACCTAGCGGTTATGTCCAAAAACACTCGAATAGTCATATTTTCTTATAATTGTCTTATTTCCCCCTCCTGTTTAGCCCTAAAGAAAAGTCATATCCCACATAGTAGTATAAATATGCAAAGCTATATAAACTCATTTTCTTACCTCACATTCTTGTAATCTCCTAATTAGTAAATATCTATCACGTCTTATATAAAGTTGTCTAAATATTCCTGAAATCAAGAGAAAATATTAGGAACAACCTATATTCAATCCAAAGCACTCTAAACCAAGTTAGGAGTAAGCCAAGCCAATTCAAGAGTATCTCAAATTCAAATCAAGCAGTTTCCAAGTATCTACTTATTAAAAGGGCACTTTAAGGGGTTTCAATTTATAGCAATATCTACCTGTAAGTATTCTACTTTGGTACTCTACTTTAACACTCATGAAGGGTACATTTCTATCTATAGTTGTGCCCATTGTTGGTGTTGAGGCAAAAAGGGTATTAAACATAGGTGGAGACACCTTTAGATTATCAACACAAGAATTAAGCTCTCTTGCTACAGCACTTGGGAGATCACTGCAAAGAGTAAAGAGACCTCATTTGGGAAAGGATTGAGATACAACATTTGTTCTGGATCAACAAGTGGGGTATGGCTCACTAATGGGGTGTGAAAGTCTTCGCACTGCACATCAGACATATATTCAATGGTATCATCTAATAATGCTTACTTCAAAGTGACAAGTGTAAGAAGATTAGGGTATCATGAGTGAAGATATCAATAACTTTCCAAACCAGCAAAGGTATCATGGTAAAAACTCTTCTAGGCAGAGACTGTTGGAAGCATGATAGAGCACGAATTAACAGGTTAGGGAGCACCCTAGGCAATAATTTGCAAAGTGGAATGGTAGGTTCTCAATCCAAATCACTCCACTTCAATGATTATTTCCCATCTTAGTACAATCAAATAAAAAGACATATGGGAATTCTCATGTTTGAAGAAGTTTTTGCTACTTAGTTGATCATATTAAATTAAAAATTTAAAGAAATCACTAGTACATAAAGAATAAAAATATGGACTATAATGGATCATCACAAGGAGTTCTAGATGAGAAAGTGTTTGTTCATGAAGTTGGATGAGCAATTTAAGGCCAAAATACGAATGGGAGACTAAAATGTAACAGAATATTTTTTTTATACGATAGGTTGCTGTGCAACATTTATTTACCGAATATCAACTAGGTTATTTGGAAATAAAAATACTTATGCTTTACATTGATGAGCTAATTTGATTGGATAAATAAAATGGATGAAGGATGTATCCACTTAGCCAACTACATACCTACAAATTTCTTCTCCATGTAAACAAATAAAAGACATTAATCCCACAAAACAAAATAGAATTAGAGAATTAAATACTTTTTTACTTCAATTGATATCCACTCCTACTCAAAAGGCTACCCAAGTAAACATTATCAATAACCAAATTAGTGATCTTATTCACTGACAAATATTACACGCTTAAATTAATTTGGTGCTACATCAAAGAATGGGTAACAATACCTAGAAAATCATATGAAGCTCAATAAATATGTCATTGGGTTATTACTTGTCACGAATAGCTTAGTTAGTACCTTTTTATTTGTATGTGTGAAATTTATGTCACCAGGAGGGTAATAATATCAATAAATTAATTACTATTGACATAGGTTCTATAAATGTAGATTTTTATGATAAGTTCTAAAATGTAATCGATAATGTAGGTGATATATTTAGATTCAGTTTGTCACCCCATAATTTCTAGTCACCCTAGGCAGTTGCCTGAATTTTCCTAGGGCATTAATGTGTCCCTTACAAAATGACCTAGAATAAATAGAGAAATCTCATAAGCACGTAATCACAAGCAACTATCATCCATTAGGATAACATCAGTGTCCATATGAGCATTTAGTTGTTTGAAATGGGAACTTTCCTATAGAGTCAATTTTAGACGATAAAGCATACTCATCCCTGACATAACCTATTTGACCTATTTCTAGATCTAGATCATCCTAAGCGACACATCTGGCCTAAAGAGTGATTGTCAGACTCATTCATATTGTGTTTTACTATATTCTATGCATGATGAAACTCTAATTCAAGATAGAGTTTGTTTATAGGATTTACATGTTGGGTTTAATAAAATTAACATCTATATGTAAGGACATTTACTGATCATATATGCCCGCGGGGAAAATAGTAAATAAGCGAGATTAAGTCAAATGGAAACACAAGCAAGAGTGGTAGATAAGATTTAAGAATGACTCAACTTGCCACCATATTAGGTCTAAAACTGATAGGTGGGTCACCTAAGGAAGAATGGAAATCTAGGACATGCATATTTTGAAGTAAGGGGTAGTAGAAACATAATGTCGCTACATTATGAAATGCACAGTATATAATAACATTCCATAACATGTATGAGAAAAATTTGAAATTAGAAAATCTAACATCCTTGTTTGAGGAGGAAATACTCGTCAAAACAATGAATCTTTTAGTCAAGATCCATTTGTAATGTCCCCCTTTTCAAATAAAAATTAAAGTAAGGAGAAAATCGATTTGCACATGTGAGCAAAAAGAAATCAAATATATTTTTGTGCAAATCAATAATAAGAGGGAAAATCGATTTCCTTGGGATTATAATTATTTGTTTTTTGAGGTAAATCATGTTACCAAGAAAGTCACATTTTCTAGGATCATTTAATAATTAACATCTGAGAATAAATTGATTATTTCTAAGCATGGGTTGATTCATATGGGCATCTTTTAATTTCGTTTCCCTATGCATTTAATATTTGTTTTGAGTGTGATTTCCACAGGCACTTTTTAAAATGATATTCCCTCCTAGCTTTTGGCACCAAAGGTGGAGAGAGAACTTTGGAGGATGTGCAAGGAAACAAATATATAAAAGAAGATGTGGGTACTCCTTTTTCACATGTTGATGGTTTATCAAACTTATCTTCATTCTTGAAGAAGGATGTATGCCCACTAATGATCTAAAACAAAAGTTGTTCTTCAACACCACCTTTGAGTGAAGTGTGTGTATGCCCTTTGAGCTTGAATTGATAAGTTATTTGCATCTTTCTTCCATATATGTGAGTTGCAATTTTTGGAGAGTTCATGCGCTTGTTTGATGAGGGTTTTTGAGGGATTAGTGTGAAGTTTTCAATCTAATTTTTGCAGTTGATTATTGTGCATCAAGTCGACTTGTTCAGGTGGTGTTTATGGTGCTAATTAGTGGTATTTGAAGCAAGTTTAAATCTGATAATTTCCAGCTTGTTCATTTAATTAATATGGCCATGATTTGACCATTTTATGCTTATTTATGTGGTTGGTAATTACCTTTGTTAAATCAACTTGTGTAGAGGGTTTTAGCAATCATTGCAAGGGGTTTTCTAATATTTTATGAGATGATGTTATAAACCAGATAATGCAGATCTGAATGTGATAATTTTCAGTGTGGAGAGGTGAATATTTAAGCTATAATCAATTTTATAATTTTCTCTAACCCTAGCGACTTGATCTGCAGTTTCGGGGGCTGTTTTGAGTGGGTTTCGGTGGGATAAAAATTCATATTGTTACTTCATTGGAAAGTTTATAATTTTATCTTTCTTTTGAAATTTATTTCATTCAAAGAGGGTACATATCGAGGGAGATATTAATTTTTGAATTTTGCAGTGATTTTCAACTGTTTTAACTTATTTTAATACTGTTGCAAGTTATTTGGTTAAAGAAGTGTTAATTTCGGCTAGTAAGCCCATCTAAACCCTTACCTTGGCTCACTCCAAGCCCATTTGGGTTGTATTGAAACTGACACTAGGTTAGTTGAGGCGAACCTAGAAGGGTTTCTCTTCTAAGTTTACTTCATTTGCAAGTAGTTTAATAAAATTTAATTAGTGGGATATTACACCATCGTAGGAAGTTCAACATAAAAATGACAATGGATTTTGCTGGTACCAAAATTGGTTCCACTCAATTTTGGGCCTTGTGATTTAAAACTTGGATTTCCAAAGCTTTTTATGGTTATTAAACTGGATTTTTTGAATGCCCTTATAATTGAAACACATTAAAAATGTTTGTCCCCCTTTGTTTTGGATGTGTACATGCTGATCTAAAAAATTTAGAAGTTTTTAATGAGACTTTGGCCTCTAAACGTTCACTTGAAGGCTTGGTTGTTCAAATCCTTTGTTAGATAAACCATCAATTTTAAGTTGTCAAATAAACTTTGCGGCAGACTTGATTAGTGCTTCAATTGGAGCCAAATGTCCTTATGGACACATCTTCTTCATCGACATTCAACAATAGTTTTAAGCTAAGGAAAAAGTTTCAAAGTCCTGTGGGAAGACTGTACATCGATGGGTGACAAGTGTTACCCATCGGATCGTTTTACCAAGCTAGGAAAAAGGAAGAGAGTCCGATGCAAATGTGTTGAGAATCATTGAGGTGGGAGACACATGGACTGAGATTCCAAGGGTTCGTGGTAGGTGGTTACTGTACTGTGTGCCATATTGTGATGATCAACAAGGCAGGAGTGTGAGGGGTCAAGGTCCCAAAGCCTCATGGGGAATAGTAGCACCGATGACAACCACATATCGCCCATCAATGCCCTGGATGTACAAAAGTTGAAAACTTAACCCCCAAAGCCTTGTGGTAGGTAGTTAAGTCGATGATGCCCATGTGTCGTTCATTGACTAAAGTTAAAGTTTAAGGCATGAATGGAGAAATAACTATGTGGTGATAGGTAGTTTGTTATAGATATTTTCATGAGTTTGAATTTACTGGCCTCTTTAATACAAAAAAGAGCTTGTGGACATCTTAGTTGGGAGCAATGGCGGTAGACATCAATTGGTTTTTTAGCCATATCTTTTGACACAAATCTCCATTTGACCTGCAATGGTATCATTGGAAATCTATTTCAGAGGGTTACACATTTATTCTAGTTTCAGAGAAAATGGTGGAGAGACTTGGGATATTTTGATGATAATTATTTTCAACCTTTGTCAACATTTGTCAATCCATTCCTCCAACTTGCTTTTGCACATGTGTGGACTTCTTGGATGCTCTTGAAGTGTTGCGTGCTTCTTAGAAAACTCAATTAGAGCTTGGATCATTTGTAAAGCTCATAATTATTTGCCAATTGTTACTTGATCCATGGATGATCTGTTCATACTCTTTTCTCCTCTCTCATTGGTGCTCGAGCTCTGATTTCTCCCCAATCCCATTTTTTGAATGTTCTCTTAAGTATATAAATTGGTAAAGTGTATGCTTTACCAAATCATCTACCAACCTAGCAAAAAACTTTTAATTTGGCCAAAAATATTTTTTCTTGGCCTTTTTGGTCTGGATCTTTGATCCTTTTGGTAGTTTAATATGTATGTGTTTATTTTAGCTTTGTTTTAGATGTTTGGAGAAGGAATAACTGTAATCAACCTAAGAATATCATAGTAAAGGTCTAGGAGAGGGCTGCCCTGCATGTTAACTAAGTTATAAGCGAGGTAGTGGATTAGAAAGGAAGCTATATCAAAGATGGAGTGTATTCACTTTGATTATTGTGGTTTCATTTAGTCATGTAGTGTTAAAGTTTGACGTGTAATCACCGAAACATCATTTTATAAAATCTTTGTGGAATTTTGGTTTCATTTGCACTTGTTAACATTATATTGGCCATATTTTAGATTATGAGTTATGGTGCTCTGATAGTTTATTAAATCTTTGGTTTTATAATTTGAATTATGGAGAGTTGTACTAACTGTGTAGTTTGATGCAACTCTTGTGTTATCTCTGACTCCTCCATCTCCAGCTTTGTAGATTTGACCCAATGAGCAAGGTGTATTGGAAGTTGGATTAATCAAACCCCCCTCTTTTTTTAATTAAACCTTGTTGCCCTACCCTCTTAAGATCTTTGTTTATCTTGTGCATTCTTAGAGGCTTCTTTGATATAACATTGGATTCATCTTTATCATAATGATATGTTTGTCAGTAACCTTTGCATAGTCTTAACTAGCTTTAGGATTCTCCTGCTAGTGACAACCAATTGGGTGGGAAATCATAGTGGTCCAACTGCTTATCTGGGTATGTTGCGTTGTACTTGCATAATCTTTGTCATTAGACACATGTTGGGCTGCTAAAGGCTGCTAAGGGTTTTACAGAGCCTAAATAAGTTGGAAGCTAAACACCTACCGATTTGTTGACCTTGAATTTGCCCTTCTTGGTAAAGAAAACCACTTTTACTACAATAGACTCATCCTCTACCTTCTCTTCACTCATCCAAACAAGCGGAACAAATTTAAGAGCCAACAAATTCTAAACAAAACTATTAAGGCAGCTCTTGTAGTGGCATTGTACACTTCAATTGCGACTTTGGGTCCATTGATTCCTAGATGTTAAATTCCTTCATTCAATCAATGTTTATTTGGAAATTTGATGCTTTGCTTGGGTGGCTGTAGAAACCCAAGAAGAGGCAGGAAAATAAAAAAGAGAAGGAAAAGTAATCCTGGTTACAAAAATACGAACCCTCCGAATCAAAGCCCTAATGCTAAAAACTCTCTCTTACATTTATCCTTAGATCTGGCGTAAATATTTTATTTGGTGTCTGCTAGAGATCGAAGTAAGAAAAAAGAAAAATGGGTTTTAAGGGAACCAAAGCAGAGAAAAAGGTGATCTATGACAAGAAGATATGCGAGCTGCTGGAGGATTACTCACAGGTGCTTGTGTGCAATGCAGACAATGTGGGCTCGACTCAGTTGCAGTCCATTCGCTCTGGCCTCCGCCCCGACTCCATCGTCCTCATGGGCAAGAACACCATGATGAAAAGATCCATCCGCATTTATTCTGAGAAGACCGGAAACACTGCTTATCAGAACTTGATTCCCTTGCTTGTGGTCAGTTTAAACCCTTCAAACCATTAAATTCCTGCAAACACTAAAAGCCATTGTTTGTTTGTTTATTACCTTGATGTTTTTGCTCTAGTGTACAGACATGATTATTTCAGTATTTGCATTGTTGATCCTTATATTGGAATTCTTGGACCTTATCTTTCTTACCCTCTGTTTATTTAGGGTTTTATTCAAATACACTTAAAAACATTGTTTTCCACGATTAAAAGGGTTTTGCATAAACTGTGTGAGAATTTTTACTATTTTTTCATCCTGATGATGGATCACGGGAAGTGTTTCGAAACATTGATAGCAAAAATTCTCACATTTTATCAAAAAGGCTTCTTATCATTTCATGGACTGAAAATATAAAATCTTTGTCTTTTTTGCTTCAGTTTTTATCATATTTTCATTTAGGACTGATAATGCTTCCATTTCCGGATCTAGGGTTTGAGCTTCTTTTTTTAAACATGGGTGTACTTCCTGGATGCTAAAAGTAGGGTTACCATTAAAAGTCCACGCTGTTTTCTTTCTATACTTTTTTTTTCCTTTAACGCAAGACAGATAACTAAATGTGCTATTGGTATGGATGCCTAGAGTTATCATGTTTCACTATTCTGAGCCTTTGATTTGGATGCCTGGCCTCCCAATATGGTGAAAGAGAGTGTGAGCTTGACTGTAAAAAACTTCCGGTGTTTTCCATTTATATTTATTTCTTCTTCAGAAGTTGGATTAGAAAAGGCCCCAGAGAAATGTTTTTTTTTCTGGCCGGCCTGAGTTTTAACAGCCCTACTTCTTTATGGGGTTTTCTACTCATTATTTTCTGTTTTGTCCTTTGTGATACAATGGATTTAGTTATCTTCTAGGGCACAACCTAGCTAGTAAACCATTTTGGCCTATTAGATCCCTTTATGGGAACACATATACCGCTTTACCTTACATATTGTTTGGATTTTGTACTCCATGGTTTTGACCTAATGACCAAGTTCAAGAGGAAACAAAGACTTTGCCAATGCACCTACGTAATAAGTACCTAATGTTAGCCCTTGAGCGAGGGCTTCTGTATTTTGCTCCTCTTTTGGTTGCTCTTCGCTAGATTCTAGGGGTGATAACACTTAAGGGAATTCTAGTCTTGTTACTTTCTTCTTACCATTTCCCCAAATCTTATTCTCCAACCTTCATTTCTACATCCTTATAACAAACCCTCATCTTGATTTGTTGTACAGGGGTTCCGATTCCTAGTGTTTACCTAACACTTATTGCTCTTATTCCTCTGAGCCTGATTTATCATTGTAATTTGACTGTTTCGTTATATTCTTAGATTTAAGATTCATACTAATTATAGTGAATACCCATAAGGGTATTGATACAATTCTTTGGCATATATTATTTTTCTTATTGGCTGGTGAATTCCTCACAATGCATATAACGTTTCACACCATCTGCCTATCATTTCCCTTTTGTTTGTGATTTGCGTATGCTTCCATCTCAGGACCATTAAAGTGTTAGCCTTCCCTTCGAGTCCACATGTCTCTGTCTTTGACCACTAGAGAGAGGTGGTAGTTGAGTATATTTTAACTGGTCAAACTGTGAAATCAAATGGGATTTATACTCTTGTATTGCCCATCACAGTTCTGTTCATCCTCGTCTTGAAATACTGCAATGGTAGTATCAGAAATGTTGAATCCTCTATCATGATGCCTTCCAGTGATCATGTTGTACAAGATTTTCAAAATGTAGCTTGGGCATATCCTGTCGAACTGCAGAAAGTGTCTCTTGCAATGCACAACAATCGTTTTGGAATTTTATTTGGTGTAATAGAAAGAGGAATCACCAGAATCAGCTCCTATTTTATTAGAATGTATGGTGGTTAGAACTTAGAACCACTTGCTCTTTAGTACTGGAAATGCCCTAAATATTGCTCCAAATTACATCAAAAACTAAAAAATATGAAAAGTTGTTCCCATTGCCTTTGTATTGGTGAAACCTGAAAACTACATCAACATAATTTGAAAATTAAATAGCAGGGGTTAATGTTCCAGAATCTCAATGTAAGGTATTAATCCATTCTGCATTTAACTAAAGAATGAAATGTTTTTTCATAATTTGAAAATTAAATTCACATTCCAATCAATTGCTTCTCTGCAGTGGCTAGCAGTAGACCAATAAAAATTAATGTTGTGCTTGGGCATTGGAAGTATCAGTGGACTAAATGATTTTAAAGGATAAGTTGTATTAAGAAAGAAGGCACAGTAGACGTTGAAACAATATCCAAGTGTGTCTCAATGCTAGCAAAATCAAGTACAGAGAAGTTCTATTGCGAATTATTCACCAACCTTTGTGTAGATGCTTACCCCCTGTAAAGTGTGCTTCCATTTCAAAGGATTGCTCTCTGTATGGAACAGTGGAGGCCTAGGACATCATTGAGATTGGAAGGGGAAAATCAAAATGTCAAACACTTTTGCTGCACTGTGGCATCACGTCATTTCTAAAACCAGAAAGATAAAACTACCAATATGCTTACTTCAACCTCCAATGTCACAGGTTCATATTCAAGACAGCTCATCTTCAAATAAGCAATATTTAATTCCTGAGTCTCTATCTTCTCAAACTACCCTTTAGCTAGTCTTCAAAGAATTAATATTCAAGTCCCGAGTCTGTATTTCTCAGTCTACCCTCTAATACACCTCAAACAACCTTACAACATAGCTTAATTTTTTTTTTGTCACCAAATTTCGTACATCTCTTGAAATATGATGGCTAAATATTAATCTTGAGTCAAAAAAAACAAGCAGTTTCTAAATCTGTATCATGTGGCACCGGCTGCAAAGTTATATAATTGATTTCCAAAATCCTTGTTCATGTTAGTACAGAAAAGCAAAAGATTGCATTCTACGTTACCAATATGGCAGGGTGGGGGGCCTGAAACCGGTATGAAACGTACCGGATACAGGTACGGCTCAGAAACGGCGGTGGGAGCGGGGAAGATACGGCTGGGGTATTTTCCAGTCAATACACGGAGAAACATACAGCAGATATACTTTTGAAGCTATACGCATATGATTTCAACCAAAATCTTATTACTCCAAGCCTCTACATGGAAGAATATATCAATATGTGGAGGTTTAAGAATATATCCAAGTTTAAATTAATATTTATAATTTTATTATAGACTATGCTACTATAGTAAATGATTTTAATATTATATATTTTTTAAAATAGCATCTGGAAAATATTAATAGTTTATAAATTTTTTAATTATATACAATAATATATATAAAAGGTTATTAAATTGCTTAATATTATATATAATATTTTATATTATAATAGTATTTCTAATTATAGTGCTATGATAGTATTATAATTAATATCTTTATGATGTCATTTTAATATTTATAATTATCGTGCATTATATTGTCCAAAATCGGATATTATTAATAATCATATAATGTTATTATGTTAGTAAGTGAGGCAAAATATCTATAGGAATATAATGATATAACGTTATTTTAATTTATAATGTCGTATAATGTTGTAGTGTTATAAGTGTTTTAGCCTTCTAAATAAGAATTAAGTTTGGTTAATAACTCAATTCTTATTTAGAAGGCTAAAATTTATATATTTTTTAATTTTTATATGTTTTTTATACTGACGTATCCAACGCCGTATCCGGAGTCATTTTTTTTGCCGTATCTGCGTATCGGATACTCCGTACCCGCTCCCGTATCCAAAACGTTTCGGCTGCTTAGATTGCATTTAAATCTTAAATTCTATGAAAATGTCTTGCAATATTGAAATGCACATGAAATAGATTGATGGTACCATACCTGTGAACAAAGTCTATACAACCAAAAAGTTCCAGCAAAACACGCAAAATACCAAAATCATCATAGTGGAGATGATAAAATTGAATCTGAATGCTACTGCTAATTTTAACCACTTTGCCATTAGATGGTATTCTACTTGAGAGAAAATAATGCATCTCAATTTTACTGTCGATAATAAAACAAATAGTCAAATGAATCTCTTCAAACATCTTGTGAATATATTTTTATGTGAGAATGGTATGTAGTTTTGGCTCTGCTCCTTCCTTTTAAACATCATGTGAAAATATTCCCTAAGTTGTGTTTATTATGTTACGTAGGGAAATGTCGTGCTTATTTTCACCAAAGGTGACCTGAAGGAAGTGCGCGAGGAGGTAGCAAAATATAAGGTATGCTTGTATTTAGTTATGGACTTAGTATGTAGTTTTATTAGATACTTTTATTTACCAAAACTTTGTGGACCTTTCATGGTCTATTAACAGGTTGGAGCTCCAGCACGTGTGGGCTTGGTCGCTCCAATTGATGTGATTGTTCCCCCAGGAAACACTGGTCTAGATCCATCTCAGACTTCTTTCTTTCAGGTTTGAACATTTATGCCACTAATTTCTAAGATTATAATTTTCGGCATAGCTGCAGAACTATTACAAATTTACAAATAGTGATGTTTTTAGTTGAATTTATTTATTTGAATTATAATTAAAACAATTTGCTTATTCTAAGATGATAAGAGATGGCTTGAAATCATCAACAAGGTGCTTAGGAGGAAGGTTATCATTTTTTGGATCGTGTATCTGAATCTTATAATTTTTTCATTACATACAGGTGCTTAACATTCCCACAAAAATTAACAAGGGTACCGTTGAAATTATAACACCTGTAGAGCTCATTAAGAAGGGAGAGAAAGTGGGTTCTTCTGAGGCAGCTTTGCTTGCAAAGCTTGGTATTCGTCCATTTTCATATGGACTCATTGTCCAGTCTGTATATGACAGTGGATCAGTATTTGATCCTGCAGTTCTTGATCTTACAGAGGATGATCTTTTTCAAAAGTTTTCTTCTGGTATTTCTAGTGTTGCAGCACTTTCTCTGGCTTTGAACTATCCTACATTAGCAGCTGCTCCACATGCATTGATTAATGGTTACAAGAATGTTCTAGCTGTTGCCATTGCCACAGACTACTCTTTCCCACTGGCAGAGAAAGTGAAGGAATATTTGGAGGTGAGTTTGGAAGCTGAGTTTTGTTGATCCATTATGTCAAATTCTACTTCAGCCTCACAGTGCCATTGTTATTTGCTCACAATTTTGATCAAATTCTTTGCTTTATTGTGCAGGATCCAACCAAGTTTGCAGTTGCTGCTACCCCAGTTTCTACAGAAGCTGCTGCACCTTCTATAGCTGCTCCAAAGGAAGAGGAAAAGAAACCTGAACCGGAAGAGGAATCTGATGATGACATGGGTTTCAGTCTTTTTGATTAGAGCACTGTTAAGAGTTTGTTTTGGTAGAAAATAGATGCTGTCAAAGAGTCACCAAGTGAAAATTGATTTAAAAGAATTTGAGTATTACTCCATTTTCTTGTTGCGGTTCATTATAGATTGAGTTGGTATTAGTTGTTGGGTAGGGGTATATATGCTCCCCATTTCAATTTTGAAGGCTAACAGATTTCTTTCAATCCTCTAATTTTTGAGGTCCTATCAATACTTGTGTATCTTGAAAAAGAACATCATGTAAAATGGAATTGAACCATCAAAAGTGTTCCAGATTTTTTTTCAACATCTTGCTTTTTACTTCTGTGTTGAAATTAATGCTATTTATATCCCAGATTCAACATTATTTTTGTGATTATACATTTTTTCCAGTTCTTGTTTCTGTTTTATAATAAAATCTAATTTTGTCTGCCAGCAAATTAGAGTAAGCTATATTGCAAAATATTGCCCATGAACTTGAACCTTGGCAAATTGTTTGATTTAAGAAATCTCTTTGATAAATTAAGATCAAGTTTATTCATTTGAGTTGTGTGGTTCATTGTTAAAGGATTGTGGGAAGAACATTAAAGCCAAATTTTAATTTTTTTTCATCAACACTATCTTGGGTGAAACTAGTATGTTCCAAAGTAATTTTTACTCTTATATTTCCTTTCAGATTGCTCCCCATGGTTGAGAACAGGTTTTTGTAAGGTGTCGGAAAAGGATCCACATTTACAGAGATGACATTTACTCAGATGCACATTTAAAAGTTGGACTTCATTGGTGGATGTATTGTTTAGAGATAAAACTGTGGCTGTAGTGGTTTTTATAATCACAGGTGCACTTCGTTTAGTGCAGATGGTTTAGGCATTAAGAAGCCACCATGTTTACATCTACCAGCATTGTTTAAAAACACATTCCTCTTGACTTAGCTTAGCATAGTATCAAAATCAAGGCAAGGGTGGAAAACTAGTAATGAGGCTGCAGATGGCACAATGGCATTCGATGAACTTTCTTAGCATGGCACAACATTGACAATGGATTTGATTTTGAATTCAATGATCTTTAGCTGACACGTTTCAAATTGAGACCAACCCTTCCACATTGGCTGCTTCCACATTGTCTGCTTACACTACATGTCATTCATGGCAAGACATGGTGCTGCTCCAATGCTACACAATATCAGATGCCAGGGGACATTAACTGGTGTACTTTTGAAATTGGCAACCATGTAGACTTTTGATCTGACATCTCAATGCTCTTGGAATCAATACTGGGGGAAGTTGACAGGTTTTTGAAATTGGGTGACAATTTCCCCCCTACCGTGTACACTTTTGCCCCGACATCTCTTGTCCACATTGCTCTTTCACATATGGATTCCAACTGCCGTCCACCTCTGCATTCTCAGCCTGATATTTAGCAATTGACACTTACACATATACTATCACAGGCCATTGCAAGAATAGTTGTGTAGCTTTGATCAACTACCATGTCACCTATAAGAGGAATAGTAACCTCACTCCAACTATCACCAGCCTTTTTTTGGATCTCCATCTTGCATTCCTACATTTGAGACTATGCAAACCACACTATGATGTTATTGAAACTACTTATCGCTTTGCTTCGACTGTTTTCCTTTGAGAGCACACGCAACACTCCAACAAAAGCTTAATGGCAAAGGAGAAAATGCCATAGACAAGTGTTTTAAGTAGGGATGGTGCCTATCTTTTGACATGACACCCTTCTGTCAACCACATGCCAACATCTTGGTTTTTGAACAAAATCATACCTAATGCTCAAAACAATACTTGGGTTCTGTAGTTCAGTGCTTTGTTTGAAAAGCAATGTCACGAGCAATCATAAATTCTTGATGGGCAAGGCTGCTAGAGAAATTAATTCCCCATGCCCTAATGTTAGTGTGCCAATTCATTAGACACATGTTGGTCACAAATTAACATTGACAAGAGAGACGACAAGTTAAAATACCACAAATGGCATTAATGACAATTTGAGAAATAGATGTGAAGTGGATTCATTAGAAAGCAAATCTTGCAAAATTATAGATAAACAATGTTAGACCCAAGTGCATGATTGAGATGTTTCTTTGATATGTTTTTTACTATTTCATGTGGTTTTTTCTTTTATTCTCCACAAACTAGCAAAAAATTTCCTCTCTTAGCTCCCTTTCGGTGCCAAGGTTGGCCACTATATTGGCCAAGTAGTTTCATTTGGGATTCACATACTTAAGCATAGCCTTGTGTTCCTCCTCGATTGTTCCATTAACAGAGAGGTGTTGTAATGAAATTATTTAGATAGATATGAATATCAACAACAATAGAACACCAAAATATAGATAAATGATCACAAGGTGCAAGTAGAATGACCTAGCCACGTCGAGGGGGCAACCTGCACACCATACACTAAGACTCAAGTGCTCAATATGATGCCCATCTACTAGTTACAAACTTTTATATATACCCTACCATGTTATGCAAAACACCAAGACCAACCTACTAAGCATGTGAAAGCATAAACAAATGTGATATGACATGATAAGAGATTATGTTAACCACAAGTCAGCCACACATACCTCTATATATGACCTATGATTAAGGGCATAACATGCCCCATAAGAGATTATGTTAACCACAAGTCAGCCACACATACCTCTATATATGACCTATGATTAAGGGCATAACATGCCCCTCCACTTCAAAGCACCATTGTCCCCAATGTTGGTAATCTTTGGATGTTGTTGTTGGAATGCTTCATCTACCGAAGTTGCATCTGCAATGTCCAAATTCTTCCACTTGATTAGATACTCAGTAATCTTTGGATGTAGTTGTTGGAATGCTTCATCTACCAAAGTCGCATCTTCAATGTTCAAATTCTTCCACTTGATCAGATACTTGGTAACAACCCTTGTCATCAACTTCTTAGCATGTGTTTGCAGTATACCTTCAGGCTCCAAGAATGATGTGTCCCTCCTCATCAAGCTTGGGTAACAATGACTAGGAAGTAACATTCTGTTCTGTTGTTTTGTGTTTTTGTATGGGCAAAATTCATTAGAAAACAGGACAACCATACCCTAGTGTAAAGTTTTTTTTTTTCATACCTTTCCAAACACCCCCCAGGTTAGCCTATTCTCCAGTGTCAGTCCCATCATGTCCTCCTAGTGGTCCAATTGTTATTAGGAAAAATAAAAAATCATTCAAAGAACTTTTGGGGGAGTCCCTCTAAAAGTGGAGTTTCAGGTAATGTTATGAGGGGCTACCATATACCTTTTTAAGCTAAGTGCACAACCCTTAGTGTGGAATAAAGGATAAAATTCATCACGGAGGGGTATTTAAGAGCCAAGAACATCGAGGAACAATTTTTGGAAGATTTTGGGAAGTTTCAGAGGTTTAGGAGCTAGTTCACTAAAAGCCGGTTTTTAAGGTTGAAGGAGCTTGCAATGCAAAAGAGTACTTGAGCTCCGGAATGAGTTGTGAGCCCAACAATATATCATTGGAAAGATTTTTCAACCCTCTACATGGTGGAAAAAACAGGTCAACTTCAAACCCCATGCATTTTTCCAGGTAACTCATTCTTTCCATACACAAGGGGAGATCCTGAGAAAAAGAAGGTTTTTGAAGGTATTGCAAGCAGAACTAAGATATGTGATCCATCCCATCCTTCTCAAAAGGCATTTTCCATGCGAAATCATATAAAGAAGCGTGTAAAAATTCATCCGGGAGCTCAAGTTATGGTCTTTCCAAGTCTCCCCCCAATGTATGTGTTTCGATACTTAGTCAAATTGGTAAAGGGACACGTGGAAACCTGAGGCTGAGGCACACTTTTGTGTCCTCGTTGTCCCTCACCATGGGGACAAGAGGGACAAAAAAGTGTGCCCTCCCCCCTTAAACACTTTGGTCACATCGTATGACCTTGACGACTCAGTTAAACATCTTTGACTAGTTTGACTTCCTCCTCCACCAACTCCCGCATGCTCGCCACTTGTCATTGTGAAGCTAGGGCGCCCTTTTTTGCACCTATTGTCCCTTTCAAAGGGGACAATGGGGACAAAAAAATGCGCTCCACCCCCTTTAGGCTCCATGGTTCATCACATGACCCAAATCTTGCCTCCAGGTGCTTATTTTTGGCTCCCCCCTCCTTTTCTCTCGTCTAATGAATGAGTTACACTTGTCGTAAAAAGGCTAAGGCCTATTTTTGTGCACCTATTGTCCCAAACTAAGGGGAAAATGGGAACAAAAAAATTTGCCCCACCCCCTCATGGTTTGCCAAAGCACATCAAAACCAAAACTTAGCCATTTTTGCTCATCTCCCCCACATTCTCTATTTACTGTTGAAACTCTACTGGATTTTTCACTCAAATATCCTCTCCACCATTTTGATCCGAAGAAGAAGAAAACACAAAAAAATCAGGATTTTTGAAGACTCCACATGAAATTTCTTTACTGAAAAACTTCGTAACCCGCGAAGAGAAAATCCTCATAACTAAAAAACTAGTGCACAGATCAACGCAAGGTTTTTTGCAATCTTCTAGTTTTTCAGAGGCCATTCGAATCCAAGTGGAAGATTTCACATGCACACCTTGGATTTTTTGTAGTGAAGAAACCCCAGTTTCCTCGCGACAAAATTTTGAAATTTAAAATCTCTCATTCTGGAGACCGGATAGACGTGAAATTTCGGAGGTGCAATGAAGAGGAAAACCCATATTAAAAATGCCAATTTTTTTAAAAATATGAGGCCGGGAGACCCACTTTTCAAAAATAGTAAGTCTCTACACAAGAGCTTACTATAAATAGCAAACCTTCACAGAAAGTAGTTTTGGCAAAAAAACAAAGTTCCTAGTGAGCATTAAGAGATCAAGAAAGGTGATTGAAAGTAGTCCGAGGTGAAAGAGGTGAAGAATTCAATTTGCTAAAAATAGTAAATCCCTATTCCGGTTACAAAATAGTGCTAGGGTGAAAGATGAAGTTCAAGTTTGCAAATGTCAAATCAGTCTCAGCTTCAGCCATCAATGTATTTAAGGTGATAGAATTGTCATGGTTACAATAGCCGAGTAATTGTTTTAGTTTCTCATCCAAGTGTGTAACCATAAGAATGAAGGGATGATGACACTTCATGGCTTATAAATGCATCATCTTGGGAGAAATCTGTGTCATTGGAACATGGAAATGTTGTAAAGGGTCATTGCAGTGGCCGGTTTCCATTCTCAGCTTCTTCGGAGTGGACCTCCGTGA
This sequence comes from Taxus chinensis, assembly GCA_019776745.2. NCBI lineage: Eukaryota > Viridiplantae > Streptophyta > Pinopsida > Cupressales > Taxaceae > Taxus > Taxus chinensis. The sequence goes on from CM034146.1 coordinate 776,925,444, forward strand.
GCAATGCCCGTGGTCATCAAGGCAATCATTCAACAATGTTTCTAAACACTTGATCTACGGTGTTTGTACATCATCCGAAGGAGGTTTCTCATGGTGTAAAAGGTTCAAGGGTTCAAAGTTCGTTGCATTAGAGCATCACATCAGATCGGTCAGGTAGTGCAGCGAATCAGTGAGACAGTTTCTTCATCGGCATTGTTCTCTCTCTCTTTTTCTCTTCTTTCTCTCTCGTCTCTCCCCCTCCATTTTCCCTCTCCTCCATGTTCTAATTCTCCATTAGGGTTGCACTTTTTCATAATGCCTTTAATTAATTAAAAATGACTTTATGATATAATGTAATAAGTCACCCTTATTTTATAAAAGGGGACTTAATCTTTTCCTAAGAATGCAAAAAGGTCATAAGTTGTGGAAAGGCGTATGAAAGGTCGTGAGGGGGGTAGGTGAAGGGTCTTTTCTATCTCTATAAATTATAAAGGCATCCCCCTTCCAAAGGGTTGTCAATTTTGTGAGTTCTAATGAGAGAGTATTCCTTGTAAAGAAGCAAAGAGATAGTATTTCTTCTACTTCTCATCTCCACATTCTTCCCACTCTTGCCATGTACAATTTTTCTCAAACATCAATAAAAGGAGTTTCTTGCCTTTTTTGACTATGGGATTTATTGATACTTTATGCTCATAAATCTTAACTGGTCTTGTTTCTGTTTGTATAATTGTGTTCTTCTAAATCTAGTGTGTTGGAAATTTCTAATTAATGGCTGTAGGACTCTGATTTCCTACCTACAATATTAATCCCTCTCTCTTTTTCTCACTCCCTTTCCCGCTCTCTAAACAAAGTATTCTCTAACAAGTAATTGCTAGATTTTTCCGCAGGGTCAATGGAGTGCCCCTGTTGGATCCCCGGCCGTAAGGCCACCACAGTAAACCATATTTCACACGCGCATGTAAACACAAAGCTGCATCATTCAAGTAGAGGGAGTTAGATTCCTAGAGCGTTGGCAAGAATTCCACCAATTTGTCTACTTGAAATTTTTCTCTCCAACATGTCCAATGACCTTCTTCAAGCAAGAAACAAAGAAAATTGGATGTATTTTAGTTGATTGAGGAAGCAACAATTTATATTCCACATCAACAATTATTTGCAATACTTGATAAGTGATCATTGTATTTAGGTGAAAGCTTATTATCTTTCTTTTGTCGTTTCAAAGGTAGTTGCTTATATGGATGCAATTGCATAAAAACAAAGTCTCCAATTTCAAAGCTTCACTCAGTATGATGCTGATCAACTTGTTGCTTCATGTAGTTTTGTGTAATTGTTAAATTCTCTTTAAGGCTAGAGAGTACCTCTTGTCAGTGTTGAATGCGTTCTTAGGTGCGTTCAATTTAGGTTGGACCCTCAAGTTGGAGGTGAGGGATGGTGGATGGTAACCATACAATGCCAAGAATGTAGACATTTTGGATGAGGTAAAAAAGGAAGTATTATACCACCATTCTACAAGTGGTAGCCACTGAACCCGTCTCTCTTGCTTATTTGAAGCAAAGCATTGACGATACCCCTCTAAACATTTCACTATCTACTGCCTTTGTTAAACAAGCCAACAAGTTTAATCGGGTTGGAAAAAGACACTTGGTGGTCCATGGTCACTTGGTTCATGTTTTTTCACTCGAAATTATTCCCATCTGCACAAGGAGATAAATTGGGATCTTGTTTTTTAAAACAAGTTGGTCACAATGTTTAAGTGGAGCTAAGGCTCCATGACCTAACTCTTTTTTGTAGGAGCTCAAGTTGAGCTAGGTGAGTTGAAGAGCCAAGTGCAGTACGAGCCTAGGACTTGGAATGATCAAGGATCATCAATACATGAAGGCTCGACATTAACCCACGTGGACCAAATATGATGCTTCCTAAGATCTAAGGTCGTGGTGAAATCTCAAAGATGAAAACAACTGGGGGACTTAGGATCACATGAATTTGAGAACTCGAGAGGTTGATAAAATCAACTAAAGCATGGAGATCCAAAACCCTAAGGACCTGAGAAATATTTGAAGCCCGTAAACCCAAGGATACCATGAAACATGTGAAAGGTCGCTAAATTCAAGAAGAGTGTGAGCCCGAAATGATGAAAAATCCTAAGATTAAGGAAGGATGTGATTGGTCCCCGTGGACCATTCACGACATTTTGTGGTCTCAGAAGTTCATTGGAAATATAAAACGAGAAAGCATGCTGGCTCGAGAATCCATTGACAACTCCATTGGGAACTTTAATAATAGTGAAAGAATGTGATTAGTCCATGTGGACCAATCACAAGCCACTTGGACCCCGAGAAAACATAGGAAAAGGTTTATAGACCTATGACCCCAAGAACCATTGATTCTGAGAACCTTGATCCAATCCCAAAAGGACACGTGACACTTGTGTTGGTGGGAATCAATCAACTAGATCACCAATGAATGGGGGATGCATGGCAAAATCGTTCCTAGGGTTAAGTTTGATGGTCTCATGCTTGTCAATTGTGTAAACTGACTTGGGTAGTTTCAAATACTCATAACTTTTGATCCAAAGCTCCAAATGAAATAAAATTGGCACCATTGTAAAGCTTATGAAGAGAGCTACACATTAGGCAAAAATTTGGGGCAAATTGATGGGATATTTACATGTTATTTTATGATAGAATTTTTAGTTGTGTTTTTTAGCCTCTGCCATGTGTCAATTGATTTCTTAAAATGGCTTGTGTGTGGGGCCTCCCCAATGCATCTTCAACTTATTGTGTTTATTTTGGGGTGTGATTATACTCTTGAGATACTCAATTGATTTCCAATTGGTTCCATGTGTCATTTGATCAATGGTGGAGCCACTAATCAATTTATGCATGTTTGCTCCTCTCTTCGAATTGGTTCTCAAACTCTGAACTTCCCTTCAATTCCATTCTAGAATGTTTTCTTAATTACATAAATAGATGAAACATGCACTTCATCTGATCACATTTTATCTTTCCATTCTCAGTTGGGTCTCTGATCCCTTTTGGTGATCTATTATGTAGGTGTTCATTTTCAGCTCTGTTATAGGTGTTAGAGTTAATATTAACAGTAATTAGTTCAAAGGCATTGTAATGAAGACCCGAGAGAGTAGCCATGTATGTTTTGTTGAGCCATAATTGAGATAGTGGATTTAGATGGAAGCTATCATTTGGGTTAGGAGTGTATTCACTCAGATTATTGGAATTTTCATTTGGTAATTATATGTAGAGGTCAGATGTGTAATCACCAAAACACTTAATTATAACATACTTGTGAATTTTGAGTTTCATTAGCTTTCAACAAGATTATCTAATGTTATATTATGGATTCTAAGTTGCAATGACATGATAATTAGGAAAATCTCAGTATATGTAGTTTTTAAATTATCTGAATTATGGAGAATTGAAGCAGTTGTGTAAACTGAAGTAATTCTTGTGTTATTTTTGACTCCATCCCAGCTTTGTCGGACTGACCCAATAAACAAGGCACATTTGAAGTTAAAATGATCAAACCTCCTTTATTATTTTTTCTTTGACTCCTTTGATACTTCTATTTCATCTTGAGTATCTTTAGAAGTCTCTTTGTTATAAATTTAGCTTCATGCTTGCTTGGATGTGCTTTAGATCTTGTATGCCTAGATTTGGATCACCTGGAAGATGGATTAGTCAAATAATAACCAAATCAATTTGTATAAAATAGAATGAGGTTATGCTGTCATCAATAAGAGAGGGAAAATTGTGGTTTCTTTCATTGAATAAAGTGGGTAATACTTTTTAGATCGAAATTTAAACCTGCACACAAGCACACATTGAAAAATGTTAGTTATTTTTTGTGGTTAGGGGGACCTGTCTCGATCAAATCCATCTAACCCTTTTAAGGAGATAAAATATATTTTATTGATGTAAAATGAAAAAATAGTAAATGAAATGGCAAGTATACCTGACCCAGATTGTAGGAGAATTACAGTTGCATTTTACCGAGAATCGCATGGAGATTGCAATCCAATCACAGTTGCGATTCCCGCATGTGTTGAGATTTCGGTAAAACTAGTATTGCAATTAAGTTATATCTATTCTTTGTGCTATGCTTTCACTTCTTCAAGACCTGCAAAACCGAGATATGCGAGTAAAAGAGAAATAAAACTCAAGTATATATGTCAAGAGTTGCTAAGAGAGCATAAGAGAAGAAATGATGAGGATGAGGGTGATTTTATAGATTTGGAGTGCATAGGGGAGTGAACATACATGGGTGCAATGATAGAATCCCTAGTGCATTAGGGATGCACATGAGTAGGTGGGATGGATAAAATTAAATGTGAGTGGGTGAGGGTTAGTAAATAGGTGGTGAGTTGTCTTTTATCCCTATTTTGTGGGGTTTATGATTTTTTGGGTCTTTTTGTGTTTTATAATGTTTTTTGTGTTTTCGAATAAGGGACCTTATATGCAAAGTGCATTTTCTGGTATCTACATTTTCCCCTTTTTTGGACTGCGTGTTATAACAAGAAATATGCAACGTAAAAATTGAAGATAAAATGAGGGTTATATAACCCTATGATGATGGTTTCCGTAGTCACATGCTTAACTGGTTGGCTGGATAAACAAAAACTTAGAAATGCGATCGATGGTCCACTTTAGCCAAAGTCTATGAAGGGATTGATAGGTTGATTTTGCGAGGTAGAGACTATAGAGTTAGTTGATTGAATTTTTTTGATTGGGTGTCATAGAATCTATGCAAAAAGTTTTTTATATGATTCCCCCTCAAGTGATAATTTTTGGAACCGCAGGTTTCCCTAATGTAACGTGGTACGAAAATTGGCAGTTGAAGATGAGGTAGAAAATGAGTCTTGGCAAAGGCGTGTTGAGTGGAAGTGATGGCAGAGTTGCGCCGGTCATGTGCATGTGACAAAGTGATGATGGGTATGTACATGAGTGTATGAACTTATTACAAGTTATGGCAAGTTGATTGATTGAAGTTGATGACGAACATGTTAGGATGATAAGTGAAAAATGACGTGGCATGGGAGAGGTGGTTAGTGACAGAATGAGATGAGAGCAAGATAATGAATTGGAGGTGAGTCGAATGAGTTAGAGGTGAACCGAGTCAAGCTGGATGAGTTAGAGGTGAACCAAGCTGAACTGGACGAGCTAGAGGTGAAATGAGTCGATCTGAACGAGTTAGAGGTGAAATGAGTTAAGCTGGACGGGTGGGAAGGGAGTTGTGAGAAAGCAGGGCAAGATGACAGTTGAGCTGGATGGGTGGGCTGGCAGAGGAGCAGGCTAGGCGAGTTAGAAGGAGAGATGGATGGGTGGAGGGTGAGTTGGCCAGATGAGTTCGACAAGCTAGGTTTTTGAGTTGGGTGGTGGGCATGGGGAGTGGAGAGTAGCTTGGCCCTAAAAACAACCGAGTTAGGAGTGGAGATGAAGGGATGAGTCGGGGGGGGAAGAGCTCACGTTGGGTTGGGGTAGCTAGTTTTGAGGGGGAGTGAGTCGTGAGTGCTAGGACATGAGGCGTGTGAACCGAGCCGTGAGGTGAGCTTGATTGCAATAGTGAAAGCTGGGGAGGGAAAGGAAGGAACTAGGTTAGGGGGTGCTCGGGCACGTGATGTGCTACATGGTTGATGTAGTGGGGGAGTGGGTTATGGCAAGTCACAAGAGCGATTCACCGGGGGGGTGAATCGGGAAGTTGTGCAGCAAGGAGGAATGGAGAGATAGGTAGGGGTAGCGGGGAAATGAGTGTGTTTGTGTGAAGTTAGAAGCGAGATGAGTCACAAGTGTGACTCGGTGGGGTCAGATTGGGTAGTTAGGTTGAGGTAAAAAAAGTGGGTGACAACAATGAAGGGGAGATGAGTGAACGACTGAGTGCGTAAGTCGTGACAACAATGGAGCTGGGGGGTAGATCGACAAGGTGAGTTAAAGTGGTGCATAGGGATGTAATGATGGGGTAGAGAAAGGAGGGGAGGTTGGCGGTGGGGGGATGTTGGGTAGATAGGTGGTTCACGGGGGTAGGTGAGAGTGAACTCAACGAGTCACTAAAGTGACTCGACAAGGTGAGTTGGGGTGACAAGGGTGAGTTAAGGGGTGATTATTTGATGGTTTTTTTATTATTTTTTTTGAATTTTTGTGGTCTTTGGAGGGGTAGGGTAATGAGGGGCAGTGGAAATGAAAATGATGAAATGTAAAAGATGGGAAAAGAAATTACGTGTCATGTGAGGAATGTCACAATGGTGAGAAAATGCAAAATGATGAAAATGACATGATGATGTCATATAAAGCGAGGTAATGTAAAAAGTGTAACATGGATTTTCTATTCGAGTGAAGTGGATCGTAAACATGTAAATGTACTGATTGCGATGATGAATTGCAAGCGCTATATTGGCATATGAACATGGTTTTGTGACAAGCGTGATCATGAACACATGATGAACTTGAAGACACAAAACACGAGACAATGAGTGAGCTAAAACGTAAGCTTGAATAAGGTATAAACCACACAAGGCGACATATTAGCCCTGCTACTCATTGAGATCCTGCGTGTGCGTGTGATAGTTAATTTACTGCTTGAAGCGAAGAATCATAAGATAATGAGTGAAAACACAAGCCAATGTGTAGGTGTGAGTGAAGCAAGTGATTGGTGAGTATAAAATGGAGGGTAATTGTAAGCCGTGCATTGCTCCACTGCTAGCCAGGCATCCAAAGCCTCGATGGAGATAAATTTGATTCTAGTCGCAACATTTCTCTACTACCAGCCAAACATCCATAGCCCTGGTAGAGATACTAGAAAGATACCTGAGAGAGAGTGTTTGATAATCCTTGTCTTTTCTTGTTTTGAATTTTGACTTTTGATTTTGATTTTTATGATTATTTTTTCACATGATATTCAACTCTCTCGATTTTCCAAGGGGTTTAGAACCACAAATGGTTTGGTGGAGGGAGTGGAAGTGATGGTGGAAACGAAAATTGACAAGTGTTAACAAATAATTCCATGGGGTCTTCAAGACAAGGTGTTAAGTGTGTAAGCATGCATGGATCTCAAAGAGGACAACCATTCTTAATTCACCAAGTAAGGAGAGACCAAGTTCAAACAACTGTAGTAGATACTATGGAAGCACAAAACGTGATAAAAAGATGATCAAAGTGCTCACCAAAAGCTGTGGAATAAACCAAAACATGGAATGTGAATGAGATGTAAGTGACATGTGTAACACTAAATGGAAAATTGGAATGAAACATGAATGGAAAAATGCACAAGAACATCTATAGGCAAATGATGTTTATTATATTTTTTTGGAATATATTGTTTCTTTTGGATTTTGGAATAACGTTTAGTTGTGTGAAAGTGGGTGTTTGTGTTTGTGTTTGTGTTTGTGTTTGTATGGAGAATCATGTTGTGTTGCAAATCCATGATGGATGAAGAGAAGTGAAATGTATAGAGGATGCAAAATGCGGTAGTAAAGACAAATGAAAGTCCCCCCAATTTGTATAGGTATTAGGTGAGTGAGGAACATGATGTAATAGATGGTAGAGGATGTAACAGAGGAACCACAAGCAAGAATGGGGCTTGAATGAGTAATGAACAAGAAAGTAAGACAAATGTGGAGGATGAGTCTAAAATAGATGGAGCGATGAATGATGAACTTAAGGTAGGTGTAATAGTGGGGTGTCTAATAAGTGGAGTGTAGATGATCGGAGAAAGTGAAGGAGGGGAAGTGACGGGTGTGATAAAATCACATGATGGTGGAGAACTAGATAAATGCGGTGAAAAAGTGAAAGACTCCGGAAATGATGGGGATTAAACCATGTCCATAGTGGAAGGACATGATAGTGGATATTGATACGAGGATGATGGGGATAATAGCGATTAGAAGAGTACGAAGGTGTTGAGTCCAAGGAGGAAACATGTAAGGCTGATAATTGTAAAATGTTTAATTTAGATGATGAGACACTAAAAGTGCATGATGATTGTGATATAGTGGGTAATGATGAAACACATTATGGAGAGGTAACACATGGAGAAGAAGTGGGAATAATATTTTGTGAAGTGATTGGATGGTCATTAGTGGATGATGGTAGATGAGATGGAGGTTTAATAATGATGTCCTCTGTATCGATAAGGTTTTGAATGATATTGTGGAGTTGGGGGCATAAATCAGTGGAGTGATTGTCAATACAATGGTAAGCACATATGTCATGGGAGGAACACCATAATGGTGAGGGTGATTTGGGAGGGAGAGTGATGAGATTGGCATCAAACAAATTTTTGAGAATAGAGGAAATTGGCTTGGTCAATGGAGTAAATTTGCGAGGGGGTTGGATGAAGCTAAAGTCCTTAGGGGAACATAATGAATGCGAAGATGTGGGTGTAGAAGGCGATGAAGTTCAAAAAAAATCTGATTGGATGACATTGTGAACATGGGAGTGTAAGGGTGTAGTAGGTGGTGGAGGAATAGAAACAAGTGACAAGGAGGGAGGACGACCAAGATGTGCATCCTTGAGGCATTGTGCCATGTGTACGACCTCATTAAATGTGCGTGAATGAATTTATAAGTTGTGTGAGATGTGAGGGACATTTTTTTTGGAAAATATGTCAATGAGCTCAGATTGTGGGAAGGGGAATGAAAGGCGGTGAACATGAGCATGCCAACGTGTGAAAAATTAAATTATGGACTTATCATGGGATTGGTGAAGCATGTGAAGGTTAACGAGCATTGCTTTGGGTGCAATATAAATAGAGAAGTGAGATAAAAAAATGTACGCAAGTTGTGTGAAAGTGTAAAGGCTATGTTGTGGGAGGTGTGAGTACCAATTAAGTGCATAGATAACAAGTGAAAGTGGGAAATTGCATAGGAGGAGAACAACATCATGTTAGATAAGGTGACATGCATAATGGAAGAGATGTAAGTGGTGTTAGGGATCATTGGTGCAATAAAATTTGTCAAAAATGGAAAATTTGAAATGCGATGGATAAGAATGATGTAGTACCATAGGGTGAATAGGATTGTTGAAAATGGTGTGATAAGTCGGTGTAGGTGAAAGGCCACCCAAGTGTTGGGAATCAAGCTTTAAAATGTGATCAAGAAGGTGTTGATGAAGCAAATTAGGATGTGAATGGATGTGGAAATGACTAGAATCCATATGGAATGATAATGACTAGGATTTTGAACCATGAGTGAGAAAAGTGAGCAAGATGGTAAGACCAATGTGAACATAATAAGCTTGCAATGTTAATTAAAAGAAACTAACACCTAGCAGTTTCAAAGCAAAGCCAAATATAATATAGAACCTTCAAGATAAGAGCATATGTGATATAACTTCTTCAATGTATGAAAATGCATAAATCAAATTATGCTAAGTAATTCCTACTCTTTAAGATTACTAATCAAAACACGAACCTAATTAGATCATTTAGCAATCAAAATTTGATTGTTGTTTTCCCATGAATTGAGGATGAGATCTCACCAAGAAATGGCTACTAAGGCCATTTTTGGATCTTCCCATACTACTCAAATTTGAGTGAATGGATGCAAGATGAAGAAGCTGATCCAAATCAATAGAGAATGCTCAAAGAAAAATTCCTATAGTTTTCACTAGTGCAAATGAGGTGTAAGAAGAAAGGGAAGGAGGAGGGTTCCTTATATAGCTTCCCTGTTTGGGAAAGGTTTGTAATTTGGTGGATGTGGGATAAATCCCAAAGAAGAAATGTAAAGGATATGCATGTTTAATAAAGGATGTGGATTTTATGGGAGTTGAGAGGGGCTTTATTAATCAAATGTGATTAATTAATAGGTAGGGATAAACTTGGAGAAGCTATTTTAGGGGGAGTTTAGAGGAAAATTAGCCTGATTCGGGGGATATAAGAAGGGATTTTAACCAAATAAAAGGGTTTATTGATTAAAATAAAGGGTGTAATTAACTAATAATGTTTAATTAATCAATAAGAAGTAGATTATAACTAACGAAAGGTCATAAATTGGAAGCTAGAATGGGGGAAGGGTTAATTAATTAATGAAAGGTCATTAATTAACAAATAAGAAGGGGAAATGTTAGCTAATTAGTGAAAAATCTCTAATTATTACGGAAAAGGTGTGAAAGAGGGTAATTAGTGCAATTTTAGTATTAAAATTGCATAAGCAAATTTTAGGTGTCCACAACCACAAAATTGCAGGTTAGTTGCAGTTGTGAATGAGTCTAGGATAAATTAGGAATCAAGATAGAATGTAGAATGAAATATTTGGAATGATACAAGTCAGTCACCATTACAACTGATTATGGGAAAAATATGAGGTGGAAAAATCATAGCACAGTCCTAGTTGCGATTGTTCTTGGGAAAATCAAAACTCAGAATGAATGACATAAACACATATGGTAGTTTGAGAAGGGTCCGCGAAGAATAGAAACAGTTGCAAGTGTGACTCAGAAATAATGATAATTTTTTATCTCAAGGTGGAACAAAGAGGCTTGGTCTGATTGGCTTCCCATAAAAGGTTCTCTCCCTGAATACCAAGATTTCCCCAAACAATCATAGTACACTAGAAATTTTTCTAGCTATCGGCTTTACTTTACCCCCACTAATTAACCAAGCTGGATTTTACTATGCTTAATCAATCAAACTGTCGCCATCATTAAGGATAGTCTTGGCTCTAATCATAACGTGCATACTAGTTAAGTACTCGGGGGTACCTATTTTGTTGGTTAGTTCCCTCAATGTGCCAACCACTTTGGGGTTCCTGTGGTAATCCTCATAATTATTTTTAGGGATTATGCCCAAGCACTTCCCTCATTTATGTGGATGGGTATTTACCCTTACCCAGACTTGCAATAAAATATGTGCTTCATTCCCTATTAATTCCTTTAATAAAAACAAAGTGTTTCTAAGTTTTTGCAGAAAAAAAGTTATAACATAGTCACAGTTGCGACTGCCCAACAACCATAATTCAAGAATTTTTTATGTTAGAAGATCGCAACCCAATCGCACTTGTGACTGACCTGCAACTTGATTTTTTTTGGATTTGTGGGCAGATCTGTAAAATCAAGTGTTATATTTGCAACAAAACTGTTAGGGAAAACAAAAACAAAACTGAAAAGACAAAGTAAAATTGATCCAAAGATCATATCAAAGGGAATAGCTTCCCTAAATCTCCCTAAACCTATTCCTTATGGAAGTAAAATTTGTGATCTTTTTGTCGCATACAAGAACGTGAAAACTGAGTCCGCAAGCTCTAGATAGAGTCAATGTAAGAATGATACGGTCGTAGGATAGAGGCCGAGCACAAGAAAATAAGTGACTGGACGTTGTAGTTAGGAAATGAGTCATTGCAGTGCCGTAGAGGGTCACAGAGAAAAAATAAATGTTGTGTTGGGAACCTCTAGTCTTTGACAATCGACAAAAGGATTAGCTCAAAAAATGGCTCAGGCAAGTGACTTGATGGACAAATCGGCGAGCAGCTTAGTGGTAAGCTTGGCAAACAGATCAGATTATTATCTCTACAACCTGAATCAACATTGGGCAATGATGTGGTAGGGCGGATAAGACCGATTGCATTAGACTCAAGCATCAAGGTCAAGGACATGTGACAGGCGACTGTTGTGGGTCGAAGTGGATGAAGGACTCAATGCAGTGGGATGACATGGCACTATCATAGAGGATGAGGTCAATAATGTATTGGATGAGCACGTGGAGGCAACAGAGAGACTGGCATTGGTTGATATGGGCGTGGTCGAAGGATGTGGAGGGGTCAGCGCTATACGTGTAGACGTAGGTCGGTAACGGTCACCAAAAATAGTAGGATGAAGATTTGAACCCCGGACTTGCCTCGTCCGAGTGTAGTGGCCAAACCAAATCAGACAACGAAGTTGGTTGGCATGGATAATGGAAATAATCCATTTAAACAAGATATTCAAGTCGCCCAAAGCCTATATAAATCCCCCCTCTCATTCATTCAAAAAACAAGCTCTCCTCATTTGTTCGAGATTGAAAAGAGAGGAGGAGAGTTCAAGAAATCCTTAAAGAGATAAGAAAATATTGTGAAGGCCTATTAAGGCATATTTTGGAGAAAATATTATAATACCTATTATTATTATTAATAGGAAAATATATGTAAAGATCTATATTGATATAGGCATGATGATAAAACAATTCCTATTATTAAATAGGCACCTTGTACAAAAATTTGGGAGTTATTATTATTTTAACTCACCAACATTGTAAAGGCAAAATTAACACCTTATTCTTGTGTGGAGCCCAAAGATACCATTGGAAGCTGAGGGATGAAAAGCAACACTAGAGAAGAAAAGAAGCTCTAATTCTTAGTATGCTGGGTGAATCACTAAGTCAATTTTTTGGAGGCCACAAAGGATATTTGTAATCAATATGGAGCTCGTTGATGTGGCTGGGTTTGATGTTAGATCTATGTAGAGGCTGGAGACCGTGTAGTAAAGTGAAAGATGATTGTTGTCATCAACTGGGGACTTATCATTACGTAGAGGTTATATTTCCATGCAACAAAGTGAAACTCAATATTAGACATTATCTGACCTAGCACCATGTAGTGGTTAGTTTTCCATGCAGTGGAGTGGTAGGTCAACAAGAGGTGTCAGATCAGGGAGCTGTTTTGAAGCACTAAGCACCGAGCTTCCAAGACAAGTCTGGGTTTATTGGACTAATTAGCACACTTAGTTCGGTTGAACATTCATTATAATATCGTAAAGTTTATTTGTGCTGTACGATTGGATTTTTATAGTGGATTGGTTCAGCTAGTTTTGAAAACTTGAAGAGGTAGGCATTCTACCAAACTCCATTATCAACCCTTGTGCAGTGTTGGTTTTTTATTCTTGCATTACATTTCTTTAAAGTTGATTATTTTAGGGTGAATTTAGTAAAGGGATAAATTTCCTATAAGGGTGTGTAGGTCAGCGATTATTTTTTTGGCCGATTTACAGAGCAAAAACCCTAAATAAAGCAATGTTAGATTCATAAAACAAAAATATTTTTTGTGGAGCCTATTTTCATGCGTGGAAGTGTTGAAGACTGTACACTAAAAGTATTGTACAATCTCCACAGTCTTATTTTCAGGATTTGGGGCCGCAAACCCCAAGAAATATTTTTTTGGTGACGAAAGATGTGTCTGGTATCTTAGGAAACGTGCTCTACTCATATGGGTGGTATTTTGACCCATATGTTTATGGGGTGGTTTTGGCCCATGGTTTTGATACCCATGATATTGTAAAAATACTTAAGGAGTTGCCTATTGATGTAGGGAAGACATAACATTGTAGATGTGAGAGTTCAAGTGTGAATTCATGAGAGTTTGTTGAGAATAACTCCAATAGATATGGGTATTGTATTGAGAGAAAGAGGTGGTTTGTAATAAATCTAAGAAAGTGATTCTTGGTGGACGTAGCCCAAATTGGGTGAACCATGTTAAATACTGTCTCTGTGTTGTGTTACTTTATTTTTTGCACTTTTATTTCAGATCTGTGATATTATTATGTATATTAGTTTCTACTATTGCGATTCTGTGTGGGATTGTTCAACATATTTTATCCCTTATTTATTACAAATTGGTATTAGATCCTGGTTTGTTTTACTGAAGTGATGAATCAAAAGGAAAATTTTAGCTTGAGTGGGAGCTATGGCAGATGATGGAAGATCAAAGGTTGATAAATTCAATGGGCAATATTTTAGTCTTTAGAAGATGCAGATGGAAGATTACCTTTATCAGAAGGATATTTATATTCCACTATCTGAAAAATGGAACAAAACCTCGAGCATGACGTATGCGGATTGGTATTTTTTTGATAGGAAGGAACTTAGGAAAATATGGCTATGTCTTGCATCTTCAGTATTATTTAATGTTTCAAAGGAAAAGACTAAAAAAGAACTTATGGTTGAATTAAGGATGTTATATGAAAACCCTCTACCTCTAACAAGATATTTTTAATGAAAAAGTTGTTTAATATGAAGATGTCTGAGAATGGTTTAGTAACAGAACATTTGAATGAATTTAATACGGTTGTGAATATGCTAGCTTCAGTTACAATAGATTTTTAAGAAGTTAGGGATTTATTAATTTTGTGCTCCCTACCTAAGAGTTAGAATAGCCTGATAATGGCGGTAAGAAACTCGATTCTAGATAACTCAAAGTTGAATTTTGAGGATGTTGTAGGGGTGATTCTAAATGAGGAAGTGTAAAGAAAAATATCCAAGGAATTTTCTACTTTAGGGAATGCTTTGAAGGTGGAAACTAGAGGGAGATAAAAGAATAAATGAAGCCGTGGAAAACTGAAAGATCGGGCAAGGTCAAAATCCTGAAGCAAGATGGTATGCTAACACTGTGGAAAGCCTGGACATGCAAAGAAGGAATTTTGGGAGCTTCATGACAAGAAGAAACAACAAGAAGAAAACGAGGTGAATATGGCAACAGGTAATGTCTGTCAAGATGATTTGATGCTCTCTTGAATACTATTGCTAAATCTTAGGTTTTAGATTTGGGGGCTTCTTTCCATGCTACTCCACATAGGCATTATTTTTTTGATTATGTTCAAAGGGGATTTGTTTTGGCCTTAAAATACATGCCCAATATCTCAAGAAACGTTCTCTTCTCAGATGGGCAATATTTTATACCCATAGGCTTATGGGGTGGTTTTGTCCCATGGTTTTGATACCCGTGATATTGTAAAACTACTTAAGTAGTTACCTATTGATATAGGGGAGATATAACATTGTAGATGTGAGGGTTCAAGTGTGAATTCAGGAGCTTTTGTTGAGCATAGCTCCAAACAGATTTGGGTATTGTATTGATAGAAAGAGGTGGCTTGTACTAAATTTGAGCAAGTGATTTTTGGTGGACGTAGCCCAAATTGGGCGAACTACATTAAATAATGTCTCTATATCGTGTTCTTTTATTTTTTGCACTTTTATTTTAGATATGTGATATTATTATGCATATTAGTTTCTATTATTGCGATTATGTGTGGGATTGTTCCGCGTATTTTATCCATTCTTTCCTAACAAAAGAATTATACCCACAACCAAAAATGCTCCCACCATAGTCACCAAAATGTATGCCGAGATTTGAATCACCTGCAAGATGAATTAGTCAAATAATAACAAGAAAATTAATGTTGTACTAAAATAGAATGGGCTTATGTTACCATTGATAAGAGAGGGGAAATTTTGGTTTCTTTCATTGAATAAAGTGGGTAATAATCTTTAGGTTTGAATCTAAACCTACACACAAGCACACTTGAAAAATGTTAGTTGTATTTGGTGGTTAGGGGACCTTCCTTAGTCAGATCCCTAACCCTTTTAAGGAGATAAAAGACATTTTATTTATGTAAAATGAAAAAATAGTAAATGAAATGAAAAGTATACTTGACCTAGATCACAAGAGAGTCGCATGTGCGTTTAGATGAGAATCACATGGAGATTACAAGCCAATCATAATTGTGATTCCCTCATGTGTTGATATTTTGCTAGAACAATGCTACAACAAGTTAGATCTATCCTTTGTGCCCTGCTTTCACTTCTTCAAGACTTGCAAAATCAAGATATGTGAGTAAGAGAACAAGAAAAATCAAGTATAAGATGTCAAGAGTTGCTAAGAGAGCATAAGAGAAGAAATTGTTGGGGTTGATAATGTGAAGTAGGAATATCATTTGGTAGACCACCACTTACGACCCATTATTAAAATTTTATTTACTAAATTTGGTCGGTCTTCACAACATTGAAAAAGAGTGAAACGGTATGAGAATTCACCCATCCTATATATATAGGATGATATATCATATATATATAGGATGATCACTCATGGGATTGGTACTGATCTGATTATGAGATACATGCTCAAGTTATTTTTTATATGTGAGCTATTATACTGCGAGACATTGGTTTGCTATTGTTATTTGTGAGACCTGAGAAGTGAAATGTAAGTGGTGGGTTAAAGTTACTTGGTAAATTCTTAATACAAGACAATGCTTTATTAGTGGGGGTTTTTCCTTCATGGGTTCTCCACTCTAAATATGGTGTTATCTGTCTCATCTTTAATGTTCCTATTATTTTATTTCAGCTCATGGTAATTACAATTCTATAATTTGTTATCTTTAATAAGATACTTCTATGATTAATTTGACTACACATCATAATCTCTAATATTCGGCAACTATAATTGTGGATCTATAATTTGTTAATTTATAAATTCCCTTTATTTCCCTGAACATTGCTATCAGAGCTTAGTGATTATGTGTGTGTAGGATCGATCTGGAAGATCTTTTAATTTGAAGAGGTGAATAAGCTTTAAGTTTATGTGTGGATATGCAATCATCTTCAAGTTAATTAGGTTTAAAATTCCAATTCCTGCACTCAATTTTGTTTTTGAAAATATTGATTAAATGGTTTCTTAGATCTTGTTTGAGTAATTGCATGCTTAGATATGTACTTTTACATCTTGTTTCATTCATCTTCGGTTTAAATCCACTGTTTGTGAGTCTTATTTTTAAGTTTTCGCATTGTTGCCAGTTGTTAGGGCTACTTTTGTTTATGGATCCCAAAGATGTATCCTTATATCTAGTTAGTTCATAGTGTTTAAATTCATCTTGGATTGTTAAATCTTCTCATTTTTATTAGCTATATTTTTTATTGCAAAGACCAATCCAATCATTGAGTGTCTATTTGGCTTTACTATATTAGGTTTTTTTAGAACTTTTTCATTTCCTGCAAAGTGCGATTGCCAATCAAAAGGCTCCGACCTTGCTTCGTATTATCATATTTTTGTTTATCTAATTATCAATTGTGAAATGTGAGCCAATAAGGGATTGTACTCATTTCTTTGCATTGTCAGACTTGGGTTACCTTTCTTTTGGCATTTGTGAAATCTTGATCCAATTAGAAAGGCTCCACAGTGGCTTTATATTTCATGCTGACAATATTTTATTAGTTTATCTTATTGTCAGTCGTGAAATACAGAGCCAATAAGGACTTTCTCCATATTCTTCGCATTGTCATGTCTTTAGTTAAGCTTTTTCTATC
The DNA here is from genome assembly GCA_019776745.2 of Taxus chinensis. NCBI lineage: Eukaryota > Viridiplantae > Streptophyta > Pinopsida > Cupressales > Taxaceae > Taxus > Taxus chinensis. The sequence goes on from CM034146.1 coordinate 776,942,475, forward strand.
TTTGAAAAATATGAGCTAACAAGGATTGATCCAAGTAGCTCCATATTTCTCATTGTAATTCTTTGATTTGGTTGCTTTTGACATATGTGAAGGTTGAGCCAATAGAATTGCTCCGTGTGTCTTCACATTTTGTATTTGTCAGTTTTATTTTTGTGGCAGTGGCTTATCCAATACAAATTAGCCACCTTTTTGCATTTTCCAGTATTTGTCAGACTTGCGAAGAGCAAATCCATTTAAAAGGCTCCACGTGTGTTCATTTTTTTCTTTAGACAGATTTGGTAAGCACTGCGAAGTGTGAACCAATTGAATTTTGACACATATTAATTTTATATTGTCTTTAGTGTTAGAAACTCTGTCTCTTCAGTATTTGCTTTAGTTTAGCCACTTAGATTGTGACACATGTCATTTTGATTTCGGATCTGAACTTTATTTTAAAGTTTATGGCTTATTCCAGAGACTTTAAGTCCTCTTAAGGTAATCTATTTAAAGTTTGGAAAAAAGCCACCAAGTGTCCTTATGTCTGTCGTTAGATTTTCAGACAAGTGGAATTGTTTGACTAAGAATATGCTTTCATATTGTTTGTATTATGTCAGAGTGTGAAAAAGTGAACCAATTAATTAGCAACACATGTGTATACGGTGTTGTCAATTTTTTAATTAATTTTTCTGTCTTATTAGCTACAATGCGAAGTGCGAGCTAATAGAAAAGTGACATGTGTCTTAGATTTTTTGCAAGTGTCAGATTTATATCGTCACAGTTGTTTTTGTTTTATTTAACTCTCTTTCGAACCTCAAAAAGACTTCAATTTTAATTTTATTAAAGACTTTGCGTTTGCCAGAGGATCTGCAGTTATTTTAAAGATCTCTTTATACCAAGGTTTTTTAATTTAATTGTGTCGCGGTTTTTAAATTTTTTTGTATCACGGATTGTAAATTATCTTCGTTCCGTAGGTTTTCTAGGTCTTTGTTTTGCAGGTTTTCTTAGTTCCTTTGTCCCACGAATTCTAAATTATGTAAAGCTTCGATATTTTTCTCCAAATCTTTTTGCGGCCTATTTTTTATTTTTTCTAGATCTATTTGCATTCATATAACTAAAAGAATATATGTAGCTTGTTTTAGCTCTCCTGGTTCATATTTTTAGCTGTATTTGTCTCCATTACCATCTGAGCACTAAAAATGGTTAGTTTTGCTAGTTTTTCATTGGATAAGTCTTAACTTATTGAATGGAATGAACTATAAAATTTGGAGAGTTCGTTTAAAATGCCTATTTTATGGCTAGGAAGCTATGGGATCTTGGTGACTGGTGTGGAAAAACAACCCACTAGTAGACAAATAAACACCTGAAAACCTTAACTCCTTCTCTCAGAGATCACAAAAAGCTTTGTTCATCCTTTTGCAAAGCATAAAAAATGAATTCTTTATGCATATAGGTCATATGGACTTGCCTGCTGATGCTTGGAAGCAATTAGAGACTATGCATGAAGGTAATCATTTGTCTAAGATGATTAACCTAGTTTTAGAGCTATTTACAACTCCCATGAAAGGGGATGAGAAAATAGTCAATTATTTAGCTAAAATTAAGAACATTAAAGCTCAATTAGATGGCTGTAATTGTGAATTTTTTCAAGATAAGATTTTGTACTTCATTATTTAGATAAACATTCATGAAAAGTTCAGAAATTATATCTCAATTCTTAATTCCAAGAATAAGAATGAGAATGATCTACATGATTTAGACACTTTGTCTTCTCTGTTAATTCATGAAGAGTGTGTAATGGAGAATTTTGATTCAAAAGAGATTGCTTCTCAAGAATTTTTCTCTCATAATCATAAGGCTGCTCAAAATAGGAATAATAACTATCCTAATCAAAAGTCTAATATCATATCTAGATTTAAAGAAAATCCTAAGTCTAATTCTGCTAAGAACAGTCAGAACTTTAAAGTCAAATTTAATGTAACTTACAACAAGTGTGGAAAATTTGGGCATAAAAAATCTGATTGTAGAGTAAAACCTAACAAATTAGTTAAGAATGCTAAGAAAAAAAAAGCCTTAACAATCAAGAAGAAAGATCAAAATCAGACGCAAAATCATGCAAATGTTGCTTGATACAAAACTATTGCCCTATATATTGCCCTTTCAACTTCAAATGAAAATGAGTGGATTCTTGATAGTGGTGCATCTAGGCACATGATTTGCACTCATGGTATCCTCTCAGACATAGTTAAATGTGAAAAAAAATCTATTTAGGAGATAACTCCATCATTAGATCTGAAGTTGTGGAAATGTTAAGCTATCAAATGGAGTAATTAGGAATGTCTTGTATGTTCCTCAATTGAAAAAGAATCTTTTATCTTTCTCTCAACTAACCAAATAAAATTGTAAAGTTGTTTTATTGCAAGATAAGTGGTATGTAAAAGATAAATTCAGTAATGTTATTGCTTTTGGTATTCAAAAAAATGGCTTGTATATCTTTGATGGTTTTGTGTCTGAATCTTGCTTTTCTTCCTCTTCTAGGAATGATATTCAACTTTGGAATGAAATATTAGGTCATGTAAATTTCAAAAGCTTGTATGAAATTCTAGACTGAATCTTGTTGTTGGTCTTCCAAAGATGAAATCAGATAATGAAACATGTGAAATTTTCTTACATGGTAAGAAACATGTTGAACCATTTCACAAGCATCATGATCCCAATTCTTCTCAGTTATTAGAACTGATTCATAGTGATGTGAGAGGTCCACTTGAAGTTCCTTCTCTCAGTGGTGCCTTTTATGTTGTTTTCTTCATTGATGATTTCTATAGAATGACTTGGTCTTATTTTATTAAGAAAAGGCCTTGATGTCTTGTCTAAGTTTCAAGAATTTAAAGCTTTAGTTGAAAATAATTATAATCTGAAAATTAAGAGAATTAGGAATGATAATGGAGGTGAATATGTCAGCAAAATTTTTGATGAGTTCTGTGTGTCATGTGGGATTCAAAGAGAGTTGACTACTCCCTATTCCCCTAAGCAAAATGGCATTGCAGAAAGGAAAATATGATTGTCTTAGAAATGGCTAGGACTATGATTCATGCTTCTAATGTGCCTAAGTTTTTATGGGCTGAAGCTATGAATATTGTTGTCTATATTCTTAATAGAGTGCCTACTAAATCTCTTCATCAAGCCTACTCCTCATGAAGTATGGACAAAGAAAAAAATAGATATTTCTCACTTAAGAATATTTGGTAGTCTTGCTTTATATCTTCATTCCTAAAGACAAAAGGAAAGAATCTTTGATCCAACCTCCTTTTCTTGTATTTTTGTTGGCTATGGTTGTAGAACTAAAGGTTTAAGAGTTTATGATCCTTTCAAGCATGACATAATAGAAAATAGGAATGTTCAAGTCTTAGAAAATACATTTATGTGATGCTTCTCATGAACCCTCCTCTATTTCTTCCTGAGATAGAACCTGATAATCCTTCTCCTAACATTATGGAAACATAAGTTCAAGAGGTTGATTATCCTGATATAGATATGATGGAGATTGAGGGGGAGTCATCTCAAATGTCTTACATCCTAAGATTCCTAAATGGGCTCAAAGTATTGTTAAGGATTCTAATCCTGTTAATCTTAGAAAGGTAACTCGTAGTCAACATTCTTATCCCATGCCTTGATGACCCTCTATGAGGTTGAACCAAAATCTTTTGAAGAATCCATGTCAAGATGATAGATGGATTCAAACTATGAAAGATGAATACAATGCTTTGATTAAAAATAACACTTGGAACTAGTCCCTCCTCCTTCTAAGAGAAGCATTGTAGGATCTAGGTGGTTGTATAAGATCAAAGTATAACTCTGTTGGAGAAATTGGATAAATTCAAGGCAAGGCTGGTTAGCTCATGGTTTCACTCAGAAACCTGGTCTTGACTATGTTGAGACTTTTGCTCCTGTACATCTAAGATGAGCATTGTTAGAATTCTTCTTGCTTTGGCTTCCCAATATGGTTGGGAGATTCACCAAATGGATGTCAAAAATGATTTTCTTAAATGGTGACTTAAAAGAAGAAATCTACATGAGACATCCTAATAGGTTTTGAAGAACCTGGTAAGGAACTTTATGTCTGTAAGCTTGAAAAATTCTTTGTATGGTCTTAAGCAAGCTCCTAGAGCTTGGTATAGCTAAAATTAATAGTTTCTTTCAAGATCTTGGCTTCTCTAACTGATGTTTTGATAACGATTTATTTATTAAGTTTGAAAATAATCATATTATCATTATTGTCTATGTATGTTGATGATCTTTTGATTAGTAACAATGATGGAAATTTAATTCTTAAGAATCAAAGAAAAGTTAAAACAATGTTTTTAAATGACTAATTTAGGTTTATTAAATCATTTTCTTGGTATGGTTATATTTTAAGATCATAAGTATATTGTTGCATCTCAATATTAGTATGCTATGAATTTTCTTAGAAGATTTAACATGAATGACTATAAGCTTTGTTGCCATTCCTATTGAAGTTGGTGTTCAAGTTAGATCATAAACTAACTTGTGTTGAATTTGATCCTACTTTGTATAGACAACTAGTTGGTAGGATAATTTATTTGACTATTAATAGGCATGATATTTCTTATGCAGTAGGATTAGTTTCAAGATTTATGCAAGAAGCCTTATGAGGTATCATTGGAAAATGGAAAAAATAATTTTGAAATATATTAAAGGAACAATTAATTATGGTATTTTTTATTCTTCTTCTAATGATGCACAATTATTTGGCTATTGTGATTCTGATCATGCCAGTGATGTTACAGATAGAAAGTCTACTTCTGGATATGTTTTAAAGTTGGAGCAGCAAGAAACAACCAACAATGGTGAAGGTGATCATCACTTGTAGAAGAATCACAGAAGAAGAAATAAGAAACCAACAATGCTCTATATCAATATTACATCCATACATATATGAGTAGCTCTCCATAAATATAGAAGTGCTCACTAATAGAAGCTGCATTACATGAGGAATTGTTATTATGTGTACAATTACTTGAAAAGTACTAATTATGAACTGTAAACATGGATGCACTAACAAAGTAATTTCAGAGCTTGTCTACTCTTTTATACTGACAGCAAAATATAAAAGTGTTATGTTATGTGGCTGAAAAGACTATTGGATGAACTGCATGGACATTTCTTCTTGTAAAATAATCTATTTCAACATCAAAGGACCAAGCATATTGAAGTTCATATGCACTTTATTCGAAGAGAAAGTCTTGAATGGTGATATTGATCTCAAGTTCTGTTCTACTGAAGATCAAGTTGTAGATATCTTCACCAAGCCATTATGTGATGTGAATTTTTTGTAAGTTTTGTGCCTTGTTGGGCCTTTAATAATTTTTCCATTGAGGGGGATTGTGTATGAAAATTCCACCTCTTAACGGATGTTGTAAACTTCCAATACTTCCTCCATTTTGTAATAAGTAAATGTGTCACACTATGTGAAGTTACTTGTAAATCCCAACGAAGCTTTAGTTATGGGTATGCCTTAGTTTATAAAAGGATCCATAATTAGACATGTAAGTCTTCATATGTAAAGCACTTGTCTTAAGAATTTTCATGTATGGGAAGATCTGTATGATTTCCCTTGTTTGCATGCTATCTTGAATCATTGCCATGTTGATTCATGGATCTGTAAATCCTTTTGTAGAAAAAGGTAAATTTGGCATGTCTTGTTTTGTTTTCCCACTTAACATTAAGGGGGGGTGTTGGGGTTGATAATTTCAAGTGGGGGTACCATTTGGTGGACCACCACTTAACTAACCCCTTGTCTTAAAAGATTATTTAATGAATCTTAGTTGGTATTTCACAACTTTGAAAAGAGTGGAACAGTATGACCGATTCACCCATCATATATATATATATATAGGACAATCCCTCATGGGATTAATAATTGATCGGCTATCTATAATCATAATATATGTTCAAGCTATTTTGTATATGGGAGCTATTATAATGTGAGACATTGGTCTACTATTATTATATGTGAGGCCGAGGAGCGAAGTGGAAGTGTTGGGTTGAAGTTCTTGATAAATTCTTAATACAAGAAAATGCTTTATCAGTGGACTATTTCTCCTTTAGGTTTTCCACACTTAAATCTAGTGTATATCTGTCTCTCTTTTACTGTTCATGTCATTTTCTTTCCGCTATGGTTCATAATCTCTGTGATCTCACTGATCTAAAATAAGCCAAATTGATGCATAATTTAACTACACACTCATAATCTATAATCTTCAGGACTGTAATTGTGGATATATAATTTGTCAATTATATCTTCCCATCATTTCCCTAACATAAATGACGAGGATGAGGGTGATTTTATAGATTTGGAGTGCATAGGGGAGTGGGACACACACATGTGCAATAATATGGTCCCTAGTACATTGGGGATGCACATGGTTAGGTGGAATGGATAAAATTAAATGTGAGTGGGTGAGGGTTAGTAAATAGGTGGTGAGTTGTCTTTTATCCCCATTTTGTGGGGTGTTATGATTTTTTTGGTCTTTTTGTGGTTTATAATGTTTTTTTATAATGTTTTTGAATATGACACCTTATGTGTAAGGTGTATTTTATGGTGTCTACGAATATCTGTTACAAAACCAACAAGTTGTGAATATCCTCATACATTTGAAAAAGATAAATCTAGGTATGCTTATTTCATTATAAATGTGTGGCTATGTCACAAGTGACACTTAATTGAGTGGTCAGTCATGGAGGTTTCATTTATAGTCATATCTAGTGTTTATTTAGACTCATATTTTGATAAGAATTGCTAGGGTATCTCCCCTTGGCCTTGTAGAGCCAAAAGAAATAGAGAAGTGATTTCTCTTCTCACATTTATTGGTCTTGAATCCATTCCCATCTTGTTGAAGAGAACACACCTTTACTACAACTAACTCATCCTTCAACTTCTCTTCGTCAAATTCAAGGGTGGAACAAATTTGAGAGCCAACAAATTGTTGGCTCTCAAATTTATTCCACTTGTTAGATGAGTGAAGAAGGGTGGAATAGTCCATTATAGTTGTATCATTCTTCATCAAGAAGGGCAGATTCAAGGTCAACAAATAGGAAGGTGGTTAAATTCCAACTCTTTAGGATCTTTGAAAATTATGGGAGAGACCCTACAACAACTCAAATGATTCCAAATAACATAAATAATGCAAATATAGAGTAGCAAACACAAATAAGTAACCCAACCACTATGTTATTTGACCCAATACATTGTAACTAGCAAGAGAATCATAAAGCTACTTAAAACCAAACAATGGTTCCAGAGAAATAAATTATTGTGATAAAGTTGAATCCAAAGTTATATCAAAGAGGCCTCTAAGAATGTTTATGATAAACAAAGGTCTCGAGGGAAATAAAACAAGATTTAATTAAAATTCAGGGATCAATCATTCCAAATTCATACATGCCTTTTCCATTGGGCCATATCTATAAAATTGAGATGAAGGAGTCAAAGATAAGACAATAATTTCATCAATTTACTCAATTGCTATAACTATCCACAATTCAGACACTCATTAAACCACATACACTAAGATCTAACAAATCATCAGACCACCATAACTCATAATATGAAATATAGCGTTAGATAATTTTATTAAATGCAAATAAATTCAAAATTCTGTAGAGATTTTACAACAAAATGCTTTGGTGATTACACATCATACCTATGCACCTAATTACTAAATGAAGATTCTAACAATATGAATGAATACACTTCTTCCTCAAATGATAGCTTCCTTTATAATCCACTTTTTTATTCGTGTCTCAATGAAAAAATATGGCTACTCTCCCAAATATTTATTATGATATCCTTGAATTGATTACAATTATTCCTTCTCCAAACATCTAAAACACAACTAAAATGAATAGCGGAAAACAAGACAACCAAATGAATTAGAGATCCTACCAAAATGGTGGAGATAGATGATGATCAGATGAAGGGCATGCTTTATCTATTTATACAATTAAGAGATAATTCGAGAATGAAATTGGAGGGAAGTTCAGAGCTTTATAACCAATGAGAAGAAAGAAGCAAACATACACAGATTAATTAGTGGCTCCACCGTTGATTGTGTGATACATAGAACCAATTGAAAATCAATTGAGTATCTCATGAATATAATCACATCCCAAAAGAAAAATAACAAGCCGAAGATGTATCAGGGAGGCCCCACAAATTAATCAATTGGAGAAATCAACTGAAAAATGACAGATTATGAAACTTATATCATAAAATAACATATAAATATACCCCCAATTTGCCCCAAATTTATGCCTAAATTGTAGCTATCTTAATAAGATTTCCAATAGTATTGGTTTTATTTGATTTAGAGATTTGAATCAAAAGTTATGGGAATTTGAAACTACCCAAGCCATTTTTCAAGTTGACAGACACAAGATTTCCAAACATAACACTAAGAATTATTTATCCACGTGTCTCCAGATCCTTGGTGGTCCACTTGACCGATTCCCACCTACACAAGTGCCACATGCATTTCTTGGATTGGATTTGGGTTCTTAGGATCATTGGTTCATTGGGTCACGTGTCTCTAAAATTTTTCCTCTATTTTCCCATGGTTCGAGTGACCTATGATTGGTCCATGTGGGCTAATCACATTCTTTCTCTATTCTCGAAGTCCTTAATGTGGTTACAAGTGGATTATCGGGCTGTTGCAATTCCTTGTTTGATATTTCAAACTTTTGATTAGATGAAATGCATGCTTAATCTATTTATACAATTAAGAGAACAGTCCAGAATGGAATTGGAGGGAAGTTCAGAGCTTGAAAACCAAAGAGAAGAGAGGAGAAAAGATGCAAAAATTTATTATTCGTTATACTATTGATTTATTGACACATGAAACAAATTGATAATCAATTGAGTATCTTAGGACTATATTCACACCCCAAAAGAAACACAACAAGTCAAAGATGCATCGGGGAGGCTCCACACACGATCCAATTCAAGAAATCAATTAACAAATCGTGGTGAAAAGATGAAAATGCAACTAAAAATTCTATCATAAAATAACATGTAAATATACCTTCAATTCACCCCAAATTTATGCATAATGTGTAGCTCTCTTTACAATCTTTCTAATAACACCTATTTTATTTGAATTGGAGCTATGGATCAAAATTTATGAGCATTTGAAACTACCCAAGCCATTGAAAACAGTTATCAGGCACGATACCATAAAACTTAACCCTCAGAACAATTTTTCCACATGTCCCCCATTCATTGGTGATCCACTTGACCAATTCCCATTAAAAAAGTTCCACGTATCAATCTAGGATTGGATTGAGGTTCTTGGGATTACTGGTTCATGAGGTCATGGGTCTCTTAGAAACCCTTTCTTCTATTTTCCCAAGGTTTGAGTGACCCATTATTCATCCACGCTAACCAATCAAATTATTTCACTATTCTTGAAGTCCCCAACGGGGTTTCCAGTGCATTCTCATGCCGTCACACCTCCTCGTTTGAGATTTTGAACTTCTGAGACCATAAAACACCATCATTGGTCCACATGGACCAATCACGACTTTTCTTGATCTCAGGTGTTTTTTATCCTTTCGGAATCATACTCTTCTTGACTTTGGTTACCCTTCACATGTTAATGGAATACTTGGGTTCATGGGATTCTAATATTCCTCAGGCTCTAGAGGTTTTAGATCTCCATGCCTTAGCTAATTTTATCAACCTCTCGAGTTCTTAGGATCCTAAGTCCTCAGTTGTTTTCAGCTTTGAGATGTCATCGCAACCTCATATCTTAGGGAGCACTGTCATTACTCCATATGGACTAATGATGCACCTTAATGTACTTGGAATCCTTGACTATTTCAAATCTCGGGCATGGATTGCTCTTAAATATTCAACTCACCCAACTCAGCTCAAGCTCATGCAAAAAGAGTTAGGCCATGGATCCTTAGCTCCACTTAAACATTGTGATTGTACTATTTAACAAAATTATCTTGATCCATCTCCTCATGCAAATGAGATTAATATCAAGTGACGAAATGTGAACCAAGTGACCAAGAACTGCCAAATGTATTTTTGCATCCCGATTAAACTTGATGACTTGTTTAACAAAGGTAGTGAATAGTCAAATTGTTATTTGGACATATCTAGGCCAAAAACTACTCAAAATATTCTAAGTCTTTATGAGTGACCTACACACATGTATAAAAATGAAGAACACCCATTTTTAGTGATTTTAAAAACATAGAGATACAAAAAATGATATTTATCTCACTGTTCAAGCTCCAAGCTTTAATTCCAAGTCCCTGAAATGAGGTGAATTTTTTTGGGCCATAATAGGTTAGAACCTCAAGTTTAAGGTGAGGGATGGTGGATGGTAACCATACAATGCCCAGAATGGAGAAATTTTGGATGAGGTAAGAAATTAAGTGTTATACCACCATTATGAAAGTGGTAGCCGTTGAACCCATCTCTCTTGCTTATCTGAAGCAAAGCATTAGAGATACCCCTCCAAACGGTTGTTCACTACCTTATTCTATTCAACATATTGGGGATGATATGATGAACTACTGAAATAATTGAGTACCCAAACATGAGAATAAATCAATTAGAAAATTGCTAGTAAATATTGAGTAACGATAACTGACTATAATCTTGGGCGTACCATGTAGGTTTTGAATTATATCCATAAAATATATGGTGATTGTACTCGCTATAAAGGAATTTGACAAGGCACAAAAATGAGCATATTTGGTGAGTTTATCCACAACCATCATAATGATACTTTTCCCCTCATTTTATTAATCATGTGATGAGACCCATGGAAACCTCTACCCATCGCTCACTAGGAATAAATAGAGGTTTATAGAATCCATGATATTTGAATAGTTTCTCCTTTATTGCATTGAAACACAAAACATTCTGTCACAAATTTCTGGACATCTCTTTTCAATACTTTCTAGAAAAAACCCTACCTAATTATGTGATAAGTTTTCCACGAACCCAAAATGGCCACCCATTAGAGAAGCATGAAAATTTGAGAGAACCCGACTTTTAAGGGTAGAGTTCTTGCATAAGTACAAACGATCCTTGTACCATAATGCATCCCCATTCTATACACATTTTCTGAAATGCTTGGATCATGTTGGAGAATTATGAATGAGAGTGTGGGTTTTTGTGTCATTCTACCATTTTGGTCTTGCCTAATCTACCAAATCTTCCTATAATATGGGCATGACATATATCAATGCCTTCTGTGGACTCATCTCTTCTAAGATATTGCATCAAGCTACCACGTTTTATTTTCCTTTTTTTTAAAATGATATCAAAGTCATAAGCTCAACATCTTAGTGACCAATATTTGTTGTTCTTCATAATGATAGTCTTTTCTCTAAGAATTATTTAATGAGTTTTCATAACCTGTCTTTACCTTGAAGTGACAAACCATGAGATACCATCTCCTATTATTTGACTGCATGAAGAATAGCACGTCATTTCATCCTCATAAGTTGGTTTTGTTAGGTTCTTACCTTTGAGTTAATGAATCTCAAATGCAATGAGGACATCCCTATTACATAAGTACTACACCTATGCCACATCCTGAAAGCATCACATTTAATACTAATGAAGGCTTTAGAGAAATCCATGGTGTAGCAATAAATGGAGTGGTACACATGGCCTATATTCAGTGATCTTAAATGCACGTGTTGCTTCTTTACTCCAATGAAAAGAGTCTTTCTTCAATAAATTTATGAGTGGTGTTGCACATTCTGACCATAATTCATCACAAATATACAGATAATAACCTCTAAGCCCTAAAAATAACCATGAGGTTTTTGAGGGTTTTAGGAAATTTTCAAGTTCACAATGGCCTCGGATCTTATGCAGTTCCAATTTTACTCCTTCACTGGGGCATAATATGACCCAAGTATTCAACCTCCCTTACCCTAAAAGCACACTTGGGGGGAATGGTATAAAGGTGTTGTTGTTCAAGAGTGTCAAATACCTTATTGACATGATGTGAAATGTTCCTCCCAAGTCTTGCTATAGATCATAATATATCATCACAATAATACCAGGATAAATTTCCAAAAAATCGGGTTGAAAGATTGAATTCATCAAACTCTGGATAGGTAAACAATGCATTTGCTAAGGCCAAACGACATGTATTAGAAATGCCCCATAATGTCCCTCATGTGTCCTATTTTTTTACGAATATCATCATCAAGTGGAATTCAAATATGGGTGGTATGCTATGATCAAAGATGCAACAATAAAATGAAATAGGACAATACCATGCCCTATATTAGCCCCTAAAAAACACTTCAATGATAGAAATAAGATACTTATTCTTTCACTGTGTACCTTGTTGAGCTCCATGTATTTTGATACCAAATGTAACCAACTGTTACACCAAATCCTTTTTTCGTTACTGCAATCCACACATGGAGGAAGAGTAAGCATCCCTCTACACTATCTGTAGACTAATACCTTCTGAGCTAACATCTCTATGTACCATCTAGCTGAATCTCACTCTGCTCTAGATTAGCCCCGGTACTTATACACTGCAATGCTGGTGTAGCTACCTAGTGCTGGGACTTGAACTTAGGAGGTTGCTCTGATACCAAATGTAACGAACCGTTACACCAAAACCTCAATGGCGTTAGTAAAATCCGTACATGAGGATCATAATAAAGGGCTTGAGCTTCATAAAGGTGTTTTCAAGAGTCTCCAGATCTTTTTGATGTGATGTAAGTGTTCCTCCCATGTATTGCTATACGATTAAGATATCATAAAGATTAATCGGAAAATTTTTCTCAGAAATGGCCATGAAAATATTGAATTCATCAAACTTTGTAATGTAGAGAGTGCATTTGTAAGGCCAAAATCGCGATTACCCAGAAATTCATACAGTGGCCCTCATGTGTCCTAAATTCTATTTTATGATTATTTTCATCAGTAAGTATCCATTTGATGATATCCTAACTGAAGATATAATTTTGTAAAATAAACAACATGTAAATCATCTAGCAAATGCTCAATGATAGGAATATGGAAATTACCTTTTGCCATGTATTTGGGTTGAGCTCCATGTAGTCTGGACACATGTGAAAACCTTTATCCTTCTTTCATACCATCACTACTGGAGAAAAGCAACCACTCAATGACTATAACAAACAATACCTACTACCAACATCTCTTGTACCATCTTTGCAATCTCACTCTTTTGTCGATAAGGGTACCGGATAAGGTCAAATATTGGGTGGTTGGCTTCTTGTGTACTAGTTGAATAACATGATCATGATATCTTTTGGGAGGTAACCCTTTTGGCATATCCATGTAGTCACAAAATCATGCACTTTAGGCATTATTTAGCCTAGTCTCATACTACTATTTAGAAGGTTATAATTAATCCCACCTTTTTGCAATCTTCTTTTATCTTTTATTTCATCATTCCCACACATTTTTATATACATGACCTCCTATTTCAATACTTTCATGTCATTTTATCCTAAACTGGGGCACCCAGGCCTGTACTGGGGTGCCTTGGTCCTACCTAAGGTGCCCTGATCCTTGTTTTACTTTCCCACCTTTTTTTGGGCTCTTTCTAGCCATTTTTCATCCTTATCTTTTTCCAAGTCGGCCATGCTAGGATTAATTATGAAATTAGAGCAAGAGAACCCTATAAATATAAATTTATGAGACCATAATGAATGTCCTAGCGTCACTTACTACTATCACTCCATCTAGAGTTACATCTATTGCATCACTTGCATCGACATACTTCCTTACATCAAGGCTAGGAGATCTGCATCAAAACACACTTCATAGGGGGAGGGATTCTATTCTATTCCATGCACACATTCTATTACATTTTCTACATTTATTTATTGCTCACTACTTTACAAAGTGTGACTGAGAAAGAGCACCTAGGGTACGACATGCACACACACACAAAAACTACACTTGGGTCTGAAATGTAGTGCAACATTTAGTTTAGTAAGCCCACTATTATGGCAGATGAGGTCAATCTGATCCATTCATTTGTATCTTTATTTTTATAGGGTTTTCATACTTCCTCTTATCTCTTGCAAGTATTCAACTTCATCTGGTTATATTCAGAGCATTCGACGCAGTTTAACAAATCCATTGCAATAGGTAGTGAGGGTTACAGAAATATCTTCTTATCCAGAAAGAACCAAGTTCTGATATTTTTCAGAGATAAGGGCACCTATTCTGCCATACCAAAGTTCCCTGGGGCACGTCAGTACCCTTATGGGTGCTGCAGTATACTCAGATATTCTAGATCCACTCTTTTTGGGACCTTCTGTACAACTCGTTCCAACTTCTTGTATTTTCCTGTCAAACTTGCAACACTCTGCGACATAGCCATCTACAATCAACTGAATTCATTCCTTACCCTACTGTTACAAATTAGGGTTTTATTTCTATTAGTTTAAATAATTTTAATCATTTTATCCACGCATATTACTTTAGTGCATTTATTTACATCATTTATAGTCCTCCTAGATTAGATTAACTATTATTACATTTCCCCCTTTTTAGTTAATTTTAGTTAATCATTTTGGTGAACCCAACTCGGCCTTCACACTCTTAGGATCCTCATTCGCCTTACTCTATCATGGGTCGTCAAGTCTATCTTATTATGATTTTACTTCTTGACTGAATTACATCCTACTTTCATTAGGGTGTTTACTCCAAAGTATTCCTTAGACACCAAGTCATCCAAACATGAGTGATAACGCTTTAGCACACAAATTAATTCTTCAGCATATTAGTTTCTATCTGTTCGACTCCTGATGATTGAAGACCCTCCATCTAACCAACCTGATATTAGACTTCGCATATTAGAACTTACATGAAAAATTTGTTGTCTATGAAATCCAAAATCTAATGTATCAATATATCTGAAGGTCAAAATCTAAAGGATGTCATTTCTCAATCGTTTTACATCCTCTATGCCATCTATGTGACATCTACAATCACATTTATTATATCCGAAATCCAATAGCTTAAGGATGCATCTCAATCACATACATCCTCTGTGTCAATCACTCTAGAATCCACAATCACTATTGGTCCTTAGATCTGAAATCCAACAGCTTTAGTTGATGACTTCTCAATCACATGTTTCTACTCCCTCTACATCTCCTCTTCAAGACTATGTCCACTACATGTCATATAGTTGAATCTTAGGTCATTCCATTATCCGAGTTAACTCTCATATTTGAGCATAATAGACTACACCAAAGGATGATTATTACTCATCATCTTAGTCATCAATGTGATCACATTTCCACCTAATCACTAGTCTATCCTCCTTATTGGATTACAAAATATCAAGGCCGTTCATGATTGCAAATATCATATGGATCAATGGACAGAATGACCAAATGATTACTATTTGATGTTATAGATGTCATTTCAGTCTATGCCACATGCTACTAGCGTACTAAGGGTTTATCTCAATCACTGCCCAACATCATGTTATCATCATCCCCTCATAAATTTTACATCCACATGGGATCCTAAGGATCACTCCTTCTGTGGTTAGTCATGATCACACTTCTAAGAAATTATCTATAGTATCCCCAAGTTAACAAAGCCACCCACTTATCGAAACTACTTCACTGCCTACTCAGCCATGCTATGCGGCTATTAGTGAGTCTCCTTCTAATATTTCTAAGGAAGTTCTAGATAATTCTCTTATTCATCACATGCTTGATATTAATGGTCACTCACATGTGTATAATGATTATCCTCCTAGTTAGAAAAATACTATAGTTCCATCACATGATTCTCCTATTTATGATGTTTCTTCTTCTCCACTTAATGAGAATCACACCACCATTGCTCATGTGCATTCTTCAAAAATACAAGTACCACCAAAGATTCCACCATTCATATTTCTTGCCATCCTACTCCACTTCCATTTTCTAATCCTATGGTTAAAACAAATACCCTTCCACTCAAGTTGTCTACGACATTACCACCTCATCATCCCATCACTTTTGTTAACTACTCCTTACGTTGATCCACTTAGCATATTTTGACTAGAACTCCATTCACTTGGGGGGCATGATACTTCACCAACCCCCACCTTGTTTTAGCATCATTACTATATTTACACATAGTCATTAATCATAATCATCATACAGTCTAGCATTGATATTGATGACACACTTTTTTTGTGCTTCAGTTCACACTTGAATGTTGAGGGATTAACATTACGCTGAACCCCACCCATGACACTCTAGGCATCACACATTATGCGTCCAACACAATACATCCTAGAATTTTTTCAACAACCTTTTTCCATTTATGCATTCCTACATCACACATATTTACTAGATTGTCAATATTTCTATCATCCACGTGTTTTGCATCATACGCTATTCATTAATAGGATATCTACATATATAGTCACATTATACACTGGCACATTTTCACATCATACATTTTCTATATACTATACTAGTCTTCATTATATATGAGTCTAGTTTTACATTTCATTCCTACATTCTACATAACATTGGTCCTTACCCTACACACTACATACATTATTAGGCTATCCACATATACCCTATACATCAGTCACATCATACATTATACTTTATTACACATACATTCTACATATTATGCTAGGTTATCGTTACATATGAGCCTAGACTTTACATTTTTCATCCTTACATATTCTACATCTATCATACACCTACTATTGCACTATTACGCACATTACATAATGACACATCCTACACACCTTACATCATCCTACATTCCATTATGCATCACTGCATGAATTCCCATATCCTATTCATCCTTTGGTCACCTAGTTTCACTATACATGTTACATTATCTTCTATGCGCATTGCACTTACCACCCTATGACACACTTTGAGTTCCTACGGTCTATACTCAAATGCCAGAGGGTTTACAAATCAAATGGACCTTATCACTCAACATGCGACATTTCATCATGCAAAATTTCCAACCCTAGTGAGATACACTTTAGGATAAATCGTCACCAATGCTATAATTTGATAGCGGTATACACCATTAGGTTACATTACCACTCCCTCCTTTCATCTTTTAGTGACATACACTTTACGTTAAATTGTCTAACTATTTCTACCATCTTATAGTTATACATGATTAGGGCTAAATCATCACTCCTATGTTGACCATATAGTCATTTACACTTAGTGCTAAATGATCACTCACCCATTCATCTTATAGTGCTATTAGGCTAAATCATCACTCACCCATTCAACAAGTCATGATATATGCTTTGGCTATAGGGTGCATGCGCATCTCATCCACATGTCATCTCATCACCACTAGCACACATTCATCGACAGTGTGCTAGCCACAACAAACACTACTTGACCATTTCCTAATGACACACTCTCATTTACAATTAATTCTTGTATTGCTGAGGGGGAAAACAAAATGAACATCATTGCATACAATTCCATCCACGGGGGGCAAGGGGCATACTATCATTCCATTTATCATTCCATTTCATCCATCCACAACATACTGCATTATCTTGGGGGCATTTACTCTTGCTTGATATCTAGTATTTAGCATGATCACTTTACTACACATGTTATATTGATTTCTTATATACCATTATGTATATCATACACACATGCACGTTCACACCTTTTTTCAGTGTGATTGTAGATACATGACTTTTACATGTGGCATGGATGTTTTCCTTCTACCCTTCCTATACTAGTCAGTGAGGGCATCCACATTTGTCTCATATAGGAGTTATTGTTTCATTTTTGTACTTAGCATCTTTCATTACTTTATCATACACACTTTGACATATTGGTTTATTTCTCTAACATGATAATGGGTGTTCCATGTGCAACACTTGTTTTGCAAGATTATATGTTTTCATGACTACTTGTTTGCTTGTCTATATTTGTTTTCTATTGTATACCATTATATGTAGGCTTTTCCCTATGTTTGTGTGACATAATTTTTTGTTGTTTTTGGCCACGATGGTCATTCCATGTCTTGTGACATCATGAGTGATGACCCATGTTTACAACCTACTTTGTGTGGATCTCACTTGTTTTATTGCATTCTTACACTACTATGTTTTGTAGTTCTTACATTGTCTATGTCACTTTAAAATTGTCTTATTATATGCATGTGTTTTTTAGACTAACACTTGTTTGTTGGCTAGCCATCCTTGTTTGTGCGCTACCTTGTTTTCTACCAAGTGCATCCCCCCTTTCCCCCTGCATGGTAGAGTTATAGACGTTCAGAGTGTGGTAGGTCCTCTTTTGGGGCCACGTATTCTCCTATCAGTGACATTCACATGGGCACCCCTAAAAAGGGGTAGAATAATTGAGGGTTTACATACTAACACAATGTATTTACACTACTTAAGTACAATGCACTTTCTACTGTTGGCATTGTGGGTTTACATACAACAAGTGGGTTTAGAATAGTCTACGAACCCCATACATAGTGGATTTTACAGGACATGGCATCCTTAGCATTTTTGGGAGGTAGTTATAGTCTTGGAGGTTATAGTGGGTGTGCCTCTCTACACTACTTTGGCCAGTGGCTGTCAGATCACCCAAAAAACTAGGACACTATAGAAATATCTCTTCACATACACATTTCAGCATAAGTAGTTAAAGTTTGGAAGACAAAGAGCATTTCCTCCCTACACTTCTTTAGCTAGGGTGGCATGAGATCAGCCCAAAAAACTCACAATAGTATAACATGATCCTTATACTATGCCCTTTCTCTCGACATAAATTAGGTGCACATGTTCCATTTACACTTTCCTTTTCATGTAGTTTATATTTTGCGTATTTTACACATTTTTATACACATTCATATTTTACAAAGTGTATTTTACATACATACATATTTGACTACTTGATCATTTTCTACTTGTAGGTCCTCACCATATGAGAAATAAACAGTCAAATTGGGGGAAACAACAATGACAACAACAACGATGATGACAAAACATTCCGTGATAGGCACATGCCTTATTAACCATGCAGGTACATTACACAACTGCAGCAGCTATATATGTGTTTTTCCATAGGTTCACTCTCATTACTTTTTCTATGTGTATTTTTCATCTATAGTTTCCATAGCTCCTTCATATTTTTATCATTCCACACTTTTTGTCTATTCCTTTGACACGTTTTCTACTACACTCTAGATGGATATTAGGTACACATCTCTATCTAATTTATGTTATTGAGCTTTTCGCTCACCAACATAAAGTGGGGAAAAATGTAGTCACAAAATCAAGTACTTTAGGCATTATTTAGCCTAGTCTCATACTGCTATTTAGAAGGTTCTTAAGTGAATAAATTACTAATTAATCCCACCTTTTGGCCATCTTATTTTACTCTTTTATTTCATCATTTCTCACACATTTATATATACATTCCCAGACTATTTTAGCAATTTACACATCATTTTATCCTAAACCGGGGTGCCCAGACCTGTTCTAGGGTGCCCTGGTTGAACCTGGGGTGCCCGAATCCTTGTTTTACTTTCCCACATCTTTTTGGGCTCTTTCTAGCCATTTTTCATCCTTATCTTTTTCCTAGTCAACCATGTCGGGATTAATTACGATATTAGAGAGAGAAAAACCTATAAATATAAATTTATGAGACCATAATGAAAGGTCCTAATGTCACTTATTACTATAACTCCATCTAGAGTTGCATTCCATTGCATCACTTGCATCCACATACTTCCATGCATCAAGGCTAGGAGATTTGCATCAACACACACTTCATAGGGGGAGGGATTATATTCTATTCCATGCACACATTCGATTACATTTTCTACATTTAGTTATTGCTCGCTTCTTCACAAAGTACGACTGGAATAAGAGCAGCTAGGGAACAACATGTACACACACACACATACACACACACACACACACATACACACACACACACACACTAGAACTACATTTGGGTTTGAAATCAAGTGTAGCACTCAGTTTAGTAAGCCCACTGTTGTGGCAGCTAAGGTCAGTCCGACCCATTAATTTGCATCTTTATTTTTTTAGGGTTTTAATACTTCCTTTTGGTCTTTTACAGGTCATTCATCATCTTGTTATATTCAGAGAATTTGACGCAGTTTAGCAAATCTAGTGTGATAGGTAGATGAATGTTACGACATATATATTGACATAAAAAGAATCAAATTCTGATATTTTTTAGAGACTAGGGCACCTATTCTGGCATACCAGGGTGCCCTGGGGCGCCCAGTATCCTCTTGGGCACTCCAATCTGCTCAGATATTCAAGATCCACTCTTTCTAGGACTTCTATGTATCCATTCCAACTATTATATTTTCCTGTCAGACCTGCGACACTTTGCGACAACCATCCACAATCAGTTGAGTTCATTTCTTACCTTCCTCTTGCATATTAGAGTTTTATTTCTACTAGTTCAATCATTTTAATCATTTCATATTACTTGAGTGCATTTATTTACAACATTTTAGTCCTCCTAGATTAGATTAACTATTATTACATCATCCCCATTTAAGCTAATTTTAGTTAATCAATCCCCAAGAACAACCGAGTTCTTATAAATAATTGCTTGTAGATTTGATGGCATATGACTTTTTGATGGTTGAGATTTTAGTGAAAATAGTTGTGCGACAAACCCATTTTCACCCTTCGTAAACATCTTCTGCATTTGATGAAAACTCACCAATTGTGGAGGTTTTTTCTTCATCCCATACAACTTAAAAATCCTCCCTTCAAATATCAACAACAACATATATCCAAAGAAAACCAAAATATAAATAAATGATCAAAATATGCAAGTATAATGACTTAGCCACTTCAAGGGGGAAACCTCTAAACCATACATTAAGACTCAAGTGATTAATATGATGTCCATCTACTAGTTACTATCTCCTATGTATACCCTACTATGTTATAAAAAACATCAAGGACGACCTAATGAGCATATGAAAGCATAAACAAATGCGATATGACATGATAAGAGATTATGTTAGCAACAAGTCGACCATACATATCCCAATATATGACCTAGGATTAAGGATGTAACAAGCTTCTTTGTTTAAGAGGGCATGTAGTCTCCAATAGTTACATTAATTCTTGTTAGTGATGTGTATGACAATGACATAATTTCCACTAAATTCAATATTTTTTAGATTCAATTTAATGCCTCGCTTTAAATTTATTATGAGCATGTTGAACTTTTCCAAATTGTTAGGTTGATTTTGGAGTCATCTTGGAAAGGGAAGAATCACTTCCACATTGGTCTCTTGCAAGATCTCGACACCCAACTTACCCCGAGTTACTCCTCTCTGTCCCATTAAAGTTTATGCTAATCCAAACCTCTGTGGGAGGGGTCCACCTTAAACTCGATCTTACTATGATTGATATTATGAATTACCTTTATGCCATACCTACCAAAGTACCTCAATATTGACACTTTGTTTTATAATTGGCTAAGGACAATCCTTTTCTAGCTTAAGACCTTGTTGTTTCTTTTGCATTAAATTACCTAATGCACACAAGAGAATACAATAATCCATTTCTATTTAGAGGGAAATTAGTAAAATTTAAAGGATTTAAGAGGGGGATTTAACCAATAAGAAGGTTTATTGATTAAATAAGAGATTGAAAGGCTTAATTAATTAATTAAAAAAGGATTCTAACTAAAGAAGTGTTGTTAATTGGCATCTAGGATAGGGCAAAGGCTAGTTAATTAATGAAGTGTCATTAATTGACCAAAATGAAGGGGAATGTTAGCTAATTAGTGAGAAGTAACTAATTATAACAAAATGATGGGGGAAGAATTGAAAATGATAGGTAGAAAAGGAATTGGAATGAAATATAATATATATAGAGAATGGGAAATCATGACATAGCTAACGTACCATCTGGCTTGGAAGTAACTATTTATTTGATATAAGCATACAAAAAGTGTAGAATGACATGAAGAGCCATAATACCGATTTTTGATCATTTCTAAAGGGTATGACTCAAAGAAAAATACATAAAG
Source organism: Taxus chinensis (assembly GCA_019776745.2). NCBI lineage: Eukaryota > Viridiplantae > Streptophyta > Pinopsida > Cupressales > Taxaceae > Taxus > Taxus chinensis. The sequence continues at coordinate 776,964,555 of CM034146.1, forward strand.
CAATGTAGTATGAGAAAGTAAAAAAAAAAAAACCAACAAACAAACAAGCACAAACAAACATACTCAAACAAACAACGTTCAAGAAAGTTGCACCAATGTTTTTGTTAGCCAACTTCAGTTACCAAATGTTCGATTTATACGACAAGGGTTAAAATAATGCATCGAGCAAGGATACATGCAAGGGGAATAGATGGAGGACATAAAAGTCTCATGAAAAAGCAATTGTGCACTATGAAATTTCCCAAAGCAACGATATATGTAAGGGAAGACAAACATAACAATCAAACCAACTTTGTTAATGAAGGAAGATCAAGCTGATCTGCATGTCATGTGCTAGAAAAAGAAAGAAATAAAGTAAGATGTTTTGTAGGATAGTTTTCGAGTTTGAGGATGTTGTGTTGTGTGAATGTTTAGGATTTTTTGATGCTTTACCAATTTTTTAGATTTTTCATTGTTTTACCAATGTTTTTTTGGATTTTTGAAGGTTTTACCAATGTTTTTGGATTTTTTATTGTTTTACCGCAATTTTTGTATTTTCTATGGTTTTGTGAATTTTCAGGGTTTTTTTTAAATTTTTTTTGAAGCTATGTACATGAAAAAAAAGATGCAAAGATGCCCCTAGCAAGAGGTGGAAATATACAAGGGGAAATACCATGCATGTATACAAGAAGAATATAAGTAGGATCAAGGCCAAGATGGATATGTTCAACATGATGATAAACTTAAACCATTGAAGAGCTAAGAAGGAACGAGCATGCCCCTAGTGCAAGCTAGCCAAGAAACAAATGATAGAAAAGAGGACAATATTGTTTATTGAAAGAAGGGACACATTTTACCTCAAACATGGTAAAAATGAAATGTTATACACATGGATGTTCTAAATGAAGCAGAAGAAAAGTGTGGATGCTATGGATGAATATGGAAAATGAAGCTAAATGATTGACGATGAAAAGGTGATGAGAAAAAGGCACAAATTTTGATACAAAATAAGGACTAAAGCAAGAGTCTGAACAAGGTCCAAACAACACCTAGTAATATACTAGTCCTATTACTCATCAAGATCCAGTGTGTGCACGTGGAAATTAATTACCTCTTGAAGTTAAGATTTGATAGGAAACAAGTGAGAACAACCTAGCCAATGTGTAGGAATGATTTATTTTGAAAGGTGATTTGTGAATGGAAGGTGGAATAAGATCCATACATTGCTCCACTACTAGCCAAATGTCCCTAGCCCTGACAAAGATGTATCTGATTCTAGTTGCAACATTTCTCTACTGCCAGCTAGGAGTCCATAGCTCTGATAGAGATACTAGAAATATCCATAGAGGGATTTTATTGCTTTCCTTTTGATTTTTTTTTAATTTTCTAAAAATTATTTCAGCTCTCTCGATTGTTTTGATAAAGGATTAAGAACCATTGATGTCTTGATGGAAGGAGGTGGAAGTCATGGTGACGATGACATTGCCTAGTGTCAAAAAATACGCCTAAAAGATATTCATAACAAGTTTATTAAATGTATGATAGTAATAGGATCTCTAAGAGGTCAATCATTCTTTAATTTATGATGGTGATGAAATACCAAGGTCAAACGGATACCATAGAGATAAATGTCACATAATGAGCACACATAAACTAACCAAAAGATCATCGAAGGGATGAACATGGTGAGAGAATTGCAGTTAAATATAAAGAAAGGAAGGAACAAACATCCACGTGTATGTAATACCTGATTGTAATGTTTGATCTTTGTACCTTTTATTTTTTTAATGTTTTAATGTTTTCTCATTTTTTGATGGACTCTTGAATTTTTTTTTAAATTTTTGAAGTTTTTGTGAAGGGAAAACTGCATAGAGAGAAGATAAAAATGTGGATAGATAGGAGGAAAAATATCCATGATAGGGTAGGAAAATATGAAATGATGGATAGGAAAGTTGGGACCAATAATGTCACTTCGTGTGATAGGATCCAATAATAATGTTTGTGATATCCTTGATGAGGAAGACTAAGAAATTTTTCTTATCAACAATGATATTATCTCCAATCTCAATAATCATGATGAGATCATACTCGATAAGTGAATCTAACTTATCTTGAAACATTGATTTTGTATGTGGGAGATTGAGTTCCCTATCCATAGAGTTCTGCACTTTGTGCCATAATTAACATTGACATTGGTGTGCATTTTTGAATCACGTTCACAAATTGGATTTGTGAGCTTTGGATTTACATGGAACTTTGGAGCTCTTAGGATTTTTGATTTGATATTGGTAAAGAAACTGTTGGTATTTCATACAAGATAATGTGTGATTTTATTGATCTCGAGAAGTGGGAGAAGAAGAAGGATGTTTGGGATTTATGATAGGATTATTAGGAATTATGGTGGGCTTACCACATGTATTAATAAAGGGACTTAGATGAATGATTAGAGGAATTTTAAGTTGCACAGATATTTAAATGAGGAAGACAATGTTGAGGTGACTGATAAAGGGGGTCCAATGAAGAAAAGGAGGACCGCGACTCAGGAGTTAAATTAGATGAATGATTGGAAGAATTTGTGGTGACATAAATCCTTAGAGAAGGAAAATTTCGTTGAGGTGACTGATTTTTCCTTAGAAGAAATTTAGTTGGATGAGGCTCATGAGAATGAGGGGAATCAAAAGAATAACATGGATTAGAATAATCAGGAGAATAAGGTTGATGAAGAGGATTAGAAGGATACAAATGATTAGGAGAATCTAGATTATACCATGAAATAGAAGCATCAGAATCATACCATTGACTATGAGATGAAGGTGGGAAAAGGGGTAATAAAACGGGTTCCCTAGTATGAAGAACCAATAAATGTTTAGTCATGATGGGCATCTTTTGATGTGAATTCCTAGACCTAGGTTGTGGGGAAGTGGAAGATAGCATGGGTTCATTAGTGTGAAGAACTAATCAAGGTTTAGTCATGATGGACATATTTTGATGTGAATGCCAAAGCCTAGGTTCCCTATTATCATGAGTGTGAGGATCCATGTGATAGTTAGTCATGGTTGGCGATAACTAGTCATGGTTGGCATTGTTGGGACCAAATACATACCTAGATTGTATGATTGAACTCCTTCAAATGGAAGGAAGTTCCATGTCAATTTAGAAAATATAATGGAGACCAAATAGAAATTTTGCAAATATGGGGATGCTCGTGTGATTTTTTGAAGGGAATCTAAGGAAAATAGACATCGTAATGACACAATTTTGACAATCCAGCAAAGTTTTAGAAAACAAGTTGCAAGTGTCAAAATGAATCCAGGAAAAATTAAGCATCATAACAACAACAAAGTGTCACAACCAATTTTCCAAGGCTACATAATGTATTAAAAAATTCACCAAGGAAAATCTACAAAGTCCTGGATAAAGGAACGAATGCAAATGACATTATTTCCTATGTTCAAATTTGTCTCAAAATCTGTTTGATAAGATAACAAATCAATTTCAATTTTTAAATCAAGTTTTAAACAAACAATGTTTAAGTATTAAAAGGGGGTTGAAGTGATCTCGACAGCATAACAACACAAATTATACAATTAAATCAAGTTCAATACAAACAAGCTTTAAGTATTGAAAATGGTTTATACAAATGTGAGCGACATAATAATAGAATTTTAATACTTATATCAATTTTAAGACAACAAGATGTAAGTATTAAAATGGGATTGACATGAGCAGGGCAGCGTAACAACACACTTTCAACACTCAACCTAAGTTTGAAAGAAACAAAGTTTTAAGTATAACAATGGGTCGATATAATGCGAGTAGTGTAACAATACAATTTGGAAGCTTAAATAAATTTGTAAGAAAACAAGATGTAAGTATAAAAATGGATTGATATAATGTGAGCAGTGTGATGACGTAAAATGAGATCAAGTTGAGATTTTTTTTACAAGTGAGACATCTCAATGTTGGTTTCAAGACGACCACCGAAATTAAAAAGCGTACCAACACTCTTTCAACACTTGAATCAAGTTTGCAAAGAGAAAAAAATTTAAGTGGGTATAAAAGAGGTTGATGCAATTTTGGAAGTGATTCGAGTTGTTTTCTTTTGACCAATAATGCCAAAAAATAACAAGGGAATTTAGGATTGGTGATAAACAATACATGGCACAACTTTGATAGAGTTTCACCTTGTTTGATAGCAAGTAGAAACTAGGACAAAGTTTTACTTTGTAAGATTCATGATAAAAGATACACGACACAACTTCAATGAACTCTCACCTTGTTCAAAAAAACAAGGTTTTGACTCTAAGGAAGTCTTGCTTTGTAATGGATCTTTGAAACTCAATTTGGATAATGGTAAAGTTGGCCCCAATGCCAAATGGCTCCCCAGGCTTTTATTCTTAACACTCGGCAATAACTTGTCTAAGAGAGGTACGCTTTTCTAGAATAAATCCTAGAAAAAGGACCACTACACCAAAATCAAATTAATGAAAGAGGCCTCATACATAATTTTTTAGCACTCCTCACAAGTTTTTCTAGTCAAGTAAGTGATGTGGCACTTCCTGTTTCGTTAACCAGTTCCCTCAATACGTTGACTACTTTGGGGTTCCTGTGGTAATCCTCATAATGAGTTTTATGGCTTATGTGAAGATACTTTCCATAATTTAAAGCAAACGGTTTTTAACCCTTATCGAACCTGTAAATACATTGTGAATGAATGGTGTCTTTTTTCCTTGATTAAAAATGTGGTTTTGCACACCTTTAACAACCTGCACAAAATGTACTAGTAAATGTTTCAATTTTATTCTTTGACAAACAAAAAGCTACTGTACTCAAAAGATTAATAGTTTTCCATGTAAACCAAAATGTTTAGAAAGAGGATCAAGGTTATTTTCTATTCTTAAGATTGATCAAAAGTTCAAGAGAAGAGCATACACAATGTTTGATCCAACCAAGAAGAAATGGAAAAACTTAAATCAATGACCATTAAGTTATTTTAAAAGATGAATTTTTGAACAACTTGAATGATGATTTTTTTCCACATAAACCAAAATGTTAGAATGAAAGTCAAGGTCACTTTTGTTTCTCAAGATTGCTCGAAAGCGCAAGATAAGAGCATATATGATGTTTGATCTAACTTAAACAAATACAAAAATAAACATAATCAAAACATTTAAGTGTTAAAAGTTGATTTTTAATTAACTCAAATGATTAGTTTTTCCATGCGAACTCTCAAAATATCAAGTGTTATCCATATTTCCAAATGACAATCAAAATGTTAGAAAAAACATCCAAAATCGTTGTCATTTCTAATTCTCAAGATCACTCAAAAGCATAAGAGGAGCATATACGATTTCAATGAATCTATAACAAAAAGGAGATTTACAACAAATATTTAAAATTCTAACACCATTTATAAACAAATGATAACCATAATGTTAGAAAAATATCCATAATCATATCTATTTTTGATTCTCAAGGTCACTCAAAAGTGTAAGAGAAAAGCATGTGTGGTGTTGATCAAATTAAAATAAATCTAACATGAAAAGAAAAGTAAGAATTTTCTAATAAAGAAGTCCCTATATTTTCTATAAGGTTAAATCCCAAATTTATGTGTTCATTTTTCTTATACTCACGGGAATGCACTTAACACATACTTAAAAAATGTCAAAAAAAGTCCCAAAATCTGCAAAAAGGTTAAAATTTTTCCACTAAGATTCAATTTTGACAACAACCCCTCTCCTTGATATGTGCAAAGAAGACTCAACACTATCAAACACTAACAAAACATGCTTAGATGCACAAGTTATGTCAATATATTAAAAAATGGTTAGCATACAAATGAGAAAAATAATTTTTTAACAAAAACAAAGAATGCACATGAGACAAATGAGTGTCCCACCGGGCGTGCCATATGTATGCATGTGATTGAATTAATCTAAGCTAATGAAATAAAACTAACACCAAATAGATTTCTAACTTAGTTAATCAACAACATAAACATCATGATAAAGCTAAAAAAGGAAAAGCTTAAACTAGTGCATAAAACATTAAGAACATTAAATGCAAAATCAATCCTTTGATATTTGGATATGCTTTGTAATTGTAGGTACTCTTTTAGTGAGCCAAACATAGTTATGTGCGATCAAATAAAATTCTCCATGGAAGAGGAAGATATCTCACTTATATGACTTAATTGTCAAGTTCTTCTCTTACTACTTTTTTGCCAAATAGAAGATAGAAATGGTTGCTTGATCAATAAGCCTTCCAAGATTGAAATTCTCTTACCATATGTAAATTTATTACAAGTACATGGTGTAAATTTGGACAAGGTGTAGTAGGTTCTTTATATACTTTCCAATTTTGGAGAAACTTACAACCTAGTGAATGTGGGATAAAAGTAAAGTAGAAATAGAAAGGGATAAGTATGATTAGAAGAGATTAATTAAGGATTAACAACTCATGGGAGTTGGAGGTGATTGAATTAATCAATAGACCAAGTTAAACTTATAGAATCCATTTGGAGATGATTTAGAGGGAAATTAGTAGAATTCAAATGATCTAAGACGGGGATTTAACCAATAATAAGGTTTATTGATTAAATAGGAGATTAAAAGGCTTAATTAATTAATAATGGTTAATTAATTAAAAGATGATTATAACTAACAAAGTGTTGTTATTGACATCTAGGATGGGGGAAGGCTAGTTAATTAATGAAGTGTCACTAATTGACCAAAATGAAGGGGAATGTTAGTTAATTAGCGGGAAATCATTAATTATAATGAAATGATGGGGAAGAGGATAATTAGTGAAATTTTAGTATTAAAAATGCGTAGTTAGATTTATGTGTCTACAATAAATCTAGTTTAACTCCTAAATCTCAAAGTGATCATAAACCCAAAGAAAATAACTCTAAACCAAAGGAGTCTTCTAAATCCAAGAATAAGTCTAGCCTTTCATGCTCTTTTTATGGGGGTAAGGAAGTGAATGTAATTAGTAAATAGAAGATCTCTATCTCCACTCCACCTCTTTTTAATGAGGATAACAAAACACTTAATGTTGTTGGGAGATATCATTCAACAATTGTATATAGTTGGGGCATAAATTTTTGCACTTCTCATCACATGACTTATTCTATGGAGTCTTTTGTATCTCTAAGTTTGAGTTCCACTTCCAAATTAAGGTTGAATATTCTTCTTTTATTTATGTTAAGGGAAAAGGTGACATAAACCTTGATGGTGACAACATCCATGATGCAGTGTATGTTCCTGACATCACTACAATTTTTCTTTTTGTATATCAAATTTGTCATTCTGATCAAGGAAAGACAATGAATTTTACACTGCAAGGGGCATAAGTATGAACCTTATTGGATCCTCATTCACTTATTGCTTATGGTATTATTGATCATAATTCTAGACTATATCACTTTGATGGTTTTTATGAAACTTTCTCAATTGGGACATGCTTGGTTTCTCATGCAGATTCAATGAGTAAGTTTTGTCATGAAAGATTTAGACATCTAAATTACAGATATTTAAAGAAGTTGAGCACTCATGGTATGATTGATGGTCTTCTTGTATTTTCTTATCTTGAGGAATTTTTCCATGGTTGTCCAGTAAGGAAACAACAATAAGATCCATTTCCTAAGTGTATTTCCAAGAGAGATTCTTCACCACTTGAGCTTGTGCATAGTGACTTGATGTTTTTTCCTACTCCCTCTTTCAATGGAGCTAAGTATGTACTTACATTTATTAATAGTTTCTCAAGGTGTATTTGGGTTTATTTTCTCAAGTAAAAAAGTGATGTTTTTCACACTTCAAATCATTTAAGGACGTGAATGAGAAATAATCTTCTAGTTGTATAAAAACCTTCACATTGATATTGGGGGGAGTACTTCAACAAGTAATTTTCTGATTTTTTGGAAACTCATGACATTCTATTTCTCACACTCCACAACAGAATTTCTTAACAGAATGGAAGAACCAAACTTTGAAGGAAATGGCTAATTGCATGATGCATTCTAGGGATTTACCTCCTGCATACTGAGTGGAAGCAATTAATTATGCTAACTATGTTCAAAAGCGTACACCACACAAAACACTTAAACATTTGACTCCAAAGGAGGCTTGGTATAAAACTAATCCCAATGTCTCATTTTTAGAGTCGTTAGAAGCCATGTTTGAACCTTTGTACTAAAGAAGAAAATGAAATGATTGTATAAGAAGAGAAAACCCTTGATCTTTGTAGGGTATTATGAGGACATGAGATCTTATCGACATTTGGATCCTAATACTCATGAGGTTCTTTTTTGAACACATGTTTAATTTGATGAGCGCTTCTCTTCTTAAGATTCTTCATCTTCTTCCATGCCTACTTCTTTACTTCATCATGAGGATCCCTTCTTTGAGGAGGTCATTGGGAAGGTTATGGATGCCGACTTAGATGAGGATCTTGTTCCCACTGATATTGTCACTATGCCTAAGTGGGATTGTACCAATTTTTTTGAGGTAGTAACTTTCATATAAGATCTTCCACACACTAGGCATCATCCTGAACATTATATAGGTTCTAGACTTTTGTGTTAAGGCAATTTCTAGGGATTCACAATATTTTCACGGGATCATGGGATATAGGATTGGGATGATGCAATGAAAGATGAGTATTCTTCTTTGATGAATTATAATACTTGGGATTTGGTCTCTCTTCCTAAGGGAAAATTTTTAGGTGTAAGCGGATATACCAAACCAAATACATAGCCGATGGGTCCATTGAAAATTATAAGGTCCATCTTATTACGAAGGGTTTCTCACAAGTTGAAGGTATTGATTACTCTGAGACTTTTGTACCCATTTCCAAGATGGATTCTATATGCCTTATAATTTCTATTGCTACATCACATGGGTGGCCAATATACTAGATGGACGTGAAGAGTACCCTTTTACATGGATATTTACAAGAGGAAATATACATGGAGTAACCTGTTAGGGTTGTTCGCAACTCTTCTTTTGTTTGTAGACTTAAAAGGTATCTTTACGGTCTCAAACAGCCCCCTCAGGCCTGATATGAGAAGATGGATTCTTTTCTTCTATCTACTAGTCTTGTTCACGACCACTCAAATCCTACAATATCTACAACATGTTGGCGATGATATTTTTATACTTGTATTGTATGTTGATGATGTGCTACTTACTAGAAACTCTTCTTCCCACATTCAAACTATTCAACAGGATCTTTCCATGCAATTTGATACAAAGGATCTCGGGTTATTACATTTTTTCCTTGGTTTGCATTTTTATCAAACATGTTCAATGATTCATTTGAGTCAAAAAAGTAAACCCATGATTTTCTTCAACATTTTGATATGGATGATTACAAGCCAATTCCATCTCCTTTCCAGTCTAGGGTTACTCTTACTTCCACCTGCACCACTCCTCTTTGTGATCCTACCTTGTATAGGTAGTTGGTTATAAGTCTAATGCTTGACCCATACTTGCCTTGATATTTCCTTTGTAGTAGGGATTGTATCTCAGTTTTCAAATTCTCCTCACATCAATCAATGACAAGATGCTAAAAGGATTTTATGATCTGCAGGGTGCTTCCCACTTTGGACTACACTACACCATAGGTTCTACTTAGTTAGTTGGATATATTGATTTAGATTGGGTAAATTTTATTGATGGCATGCATTCCACTTATAACTACCTTTTGTGTCTTGGTTCTTCTCAAGTTTCTTGGGTATGTAAGAAGCAACATGCTATTGCACTTTCATCTACAAAGGCATAGTACAGGGAAATAATTACATGAAGTTAACAAATTCTTGAGATTTGACAACTATTGACATATTTTGGATTTCCACGGGATTCACCAAATTTATTTTGGTGTGAGAACCAAAGTGCAATTCATATTTATTGCAACCTGTTGAGCACTAGCGAACCAAGCATATTGAGATTCACATGTAATTCATTCGTCGACAAATTCAAGATTGAGTTATTTTCTTGGAGTATATTCTAAATCAACAACATGTTGTTGACATCTTTACAAAGCATTTTACATCACCTGTCCACCTTGAGTTGTGTTAGATGCTTGGGGTTTCAAAAGTTATCTTTGGGGGGTGTTCATGAGGAGATTTTCCTTCTTATTTCTCTTTCCTTCTAGCAAGGTTGTCTTTCCTAATTTTGGTTCGAGATTTCTTCATGGATATATTGTACATGAGTACATGATCAAGCCTTGTTGCTAGGAATCATACTATGGATATGCCACTTTTTGTTTTGGGCCCCTAGCTTCAATTGAGGGGGTGTTAGAGTAGGTTGTTTACCTTAGCTCATGTTCACCTAAGTACTTTATTTACCTTCTATTTTTTGTTATCCTCACCCACTTATGTGTGGATATTTATTTTATCTTATTTAGATATTATGAGGATATTATCTAGTTTTTAAGTATAGTTCTTTCCTTGATTTATGGTCTTGACTAGTTCTTAGATTGATATTCCTTGCCTATATAAGGAAGGCACCTTCTCATTGTATGATATATAGTTCCATAGATATAACATATGATATTGTTGCTCTTTGTTTGCAAATGTGTTTGTAAGTTTATTTTGTTTAATTACTTTCATATTATTAAATGTGATATTCTATTAACATCCGATATCTTTGTGGCTTGGAACAATATGGTTATCATTCCTTTTAACATCCCCCTCATATTTCCAAATTTATTGGAGTATGCCACCTTATGAGCCATGACTATGCCATCAAGGTTCACAAATCATCATTGTTCCTCAAAACTCATTAGGGGTAAAATTTTACTAGAATGGTTATCAACAACCTTGGTGATTACTTTGTAAGTATTGCATAGAAAAACAAGGCGTAGTTCAAAAAATTAGGAAGAAAGAACATCTTTGGGTAAAACAATAATGAAGATAGTAGAGTTCCTCTATGACAGTTCTAGAGATGAAAGCTTCATCAAAAGCATTTAATACATACATACAAATGATATCTTAAATGGTCGTTTGGTAGAAGAAAGTAAGAAAGCTATCCAATTTGAGAATGTTATTAGGCTTCATTGAGAAGATAACTAATCCCACTTCTTCCATAGTAACTAGGTTAAACAAGGAAGAGCTTAAACATCACATATATATGCAAGGTTGAATGATGAACCAACAAATGGGTTGTTTACCACTTTTTTGAGGTGATTTTTCATTAGTTGGTTGACCATTCAACCTTACAAACATATATGATTTTTGAGCCGAGATGTTAAGAAGAAGGTATGTTTCAGAGGAACTTCTCTTGAGCTTGTACATAAGTTCCATCTTTTTTGGAAATGTTAGGTAGTGAAGCACCATATCGATTCCTTGTAAATGCCTTTTTAAACACCCTCATTTAGTGTTTTGATGTTGACATATGTTTACAAGCTAATTTATGAAAGTTCAAATCGCATTATCCATATTTTCGTTTGTCTAATAATAGTTCCTCTGACATATTCTGCTCAGTCTTCATTTCAATGTCCTGCATTTGATTTCCTTTTTCCTGTTTATGTATGAAAATACTCCTAGAGGTCTTAGTACATATTATTAATTTGTTTTTAACAAATTCGAGTTTGCTATATAAATAATTTTTTTAAAATTTCGAAGTTGGATTAATGCCACATTTTTCAGATGTTACCATGTACAGAGCTTATGATGGACCCTCATTTTTCCAAATCTAAATGGTGGTGGCTGACATCTTGCCTCCTACTATATGAAAACTTGGATTGATTAATCCTAATCCAATCCTTCAATGGAAACACTATCATAAATCAGTGAAAAATCCATAAAAAATTAGTTCTTGTTGTTTGAAATGTTTATTCCCAAACAATGTGGTCGATTTGTGCTTTCAGACATAATCGGAAAGAAGACAGATAGATTGTTGGCGACAATTTCTGCGACATACAAATCGTTTGGAAGAAGAAAAGGCTGGGGGCACATTAGGATCGATGAAAATGCCGCTTTTTCTCTCTCTGTATTTTCCATTGATAGAGGATAGTCTATCCATTAAAGGAGCCGACGAGGATTAATCAATCCAAGTTTTCATCTAGGAGGAGACAAGATGCCTATCGTCATTGTTTAGATTTGAAAAAAACGAGGTTCCAGCATAAAATCTTTGTAGGATAACATATGAAAACTATAGGTCTACATCATCCAAAAAAATATTTTTTCTCTTTCCTACTCAAGACTCACCAACAAAATACTACAACCATGTTGATAAGTTCTTCACTAGAGTGGATGACTAGTGTTGTTATCCCTCTATTTAAAAGTGGGGACACCAATAATCCGTCTAACTATCGCACCATTATGATCAATCATCTGTTTGGTAAGTTATTTGGGGGCATGATAGACCGTGGAATCAATTGTTGGGCAGAAAGAGAGAGCAAAAGGACAAGTAGGCGTCCGACCTAAACATTCAGCCATTGATCATTGTGTCACTCTTAGGCACTTGATTGAAAAGGTATGGGATACCCAAGGAGATGAAGATTTTTGTTGTTTTGTGGATTTTAAGAAAGTGTTTGACATGATTCCTAAATAAAAAATTTGGAACAGGATGGAAGAACTTAAGATTCCAGAAGAGTTTAGAGTAGCAGTGCATAGAATTTATGAGTAGGTCAGAGCTAAAATCAGAACTAGAGAAGGTATATCTGAATGTTTTGGTAGTGACATTGGGGTCAAACAAGGCTGCCCTCTTTCTCCCACTTTGTTTGGTTCATGCATTGAAAAGCTTGAAGAATGGTTACTTAAAGCCGAAGGGGGGTTGTTCAGTTGGCTAAGTATGTGGTGAAGTTTCTCTTATATGCTGATGCTCTTATCCTAATTTCAACAACAACTCAAGGATTGAGGGAGCATCTAAAAGCTTTAGAAATATTTTTCCAGGAAGTCGGGATGCAAGTGAACATTAGCAAAAAAAATCATGATTTTTCTCTAAAAAGGAAAGAGAAGTAAATTAACTTTCTTTTTGAGGAGAGTCCATTGGAAATTGTTACAGAATATAAATATCTTGGAATTGATTTTCACAACAAGATGAGTTGGGAAACATGTAGAGAAAAAAGGATACAAGGAGGCTAGAAAGCATCTTACCTACTTAAAAATAGTTTTAGGAAAGTTGAGCTTTGGGATTGGAAAACTATGAAAACCCTCTTTGGATTGTTGGTTACTCCAGTGGTACTTTATGGTTGTGAGGTTTGGGGAAGTAGCATGTCAAAACATGGATGAAGACAATTAGAAATAATCTAGAAACATCTAATCACAAGAACTCTTAAAGTTAAATCAACAGTCCCTTATGAGATCTTGTTGGCTGAAGTGGGTATCTTCCCGATGGAACCTTCGACAATAACTTGACTAATAAGCTATTTGAAAAAAAATTGAAAGTATAGACAATCATCACTGGACCAAAATGGTTATAGAGGATAATCTAGAGCGCAAAAAGAAAACTTGGATGAAATAGAACAACAAATGGATGAACAAATGGGGCATCAATTTTCAGGAGTGTCCTAACAACAACAGGGAAATAAAAAATTATGTGATGGAGAAGTTTAGGACTGCCATGTGGATAGAGCAGACTGGTCGTAAGAAAACACAATATATCAAATATTTTAACCCCACTTGGGAGCACGATGAAAAATATTATCTAGGAGCAGTTATCAAAGGCAAGGAAAGGATTCTAGTGGCTCAATAGCAGACCGGATCACATCATATTCATTGTGAAATTGGTAGTTGGACTATTCCTGAAGAGGATTTGGGAAAGGAGAACTTGTCTTTTCCGTAGCAAAGGGGTTGTTGAAACAAAATGAAATTTCATTATGGAGTGTTCAACATATGATGATATTCATATCCAGTATGAAAACGATTTAAAAGTGGACAACTTAAATAAGTTATTTGAAGAAACAAAAATTCAAAGGATTGTTGGTTTTGTGCTCAAGATTCACAGTAGGAGAGCAGATATTGCAAAGAGTATGAAATCAACTTAATGTCTCAATTTCTTTTGGTCCCTTAGACTCTTCAGTCTCGTGGACATCATTAAAATATTTCATCATCATCATCTTCGCCAAGCATGCGAAGCATGAATTAAGAAATACAATATGGATTTATAGAAGGAATTACAATGAAACTTTATTTTTTATGAGCAATTACACTGAAACTATTTTTTAAAATTTTATTTTATGCTTGGGCATACTTAAAAGGAGCCATGTGTTATTTTGGCCATGTGCTATTTTGTCAGTGGTTAAAATCTTCCCTCAAAATATGCCTCCCTCCAAATTATTTTTGTACATATTTGGGAGAGTAATTTTGGAAGAACATGGAATTGCAAGCAATTCTCAAGTCCTCTTGAGAAAATTATTAGCCTTTTTCACATTGGTGGTCTCATGGAGAGCATTATTTTTAAGAGTATAGCTGGGAAATTTTTGAAGAGCATAGTTGAGAAATTTATGAAGAGTATAGTTGAGAGAAAATTTAGGTTAGAAATTATAGGAATGGAGAGCATAATAGCTAACCACAAAGCAAAGACCATATGTGAGAGTGCCACATGAACAAAAAAATTCTAAACAATAGGGGGAAAATTCAAGCCCCCTTTCCAAATAACCTTTGAAAATTAGTAGGCAAATTTTTTGGGGTTCCTATTTTACAGTGAAGATTCATTTTCTACCTATAACGGGTTGAAATATACTTCAGGGAGTTGTGTCTATATATTTTTTTATAGCAGAAAACCCTCCATGGGAATGCCTTTAGTCTTATTATTAGTCCATGTCAAACTAAGGTACTATAGTAGCTGGTTTTCCTTAACTAATTATTATTACTTCATACTTTCATCCAATTAGAAGCTAGAATCATTTTTTTGTATGCATAAGTTTTTATGTCTTTAAGCTTGGACTTACATAAATTTTAATCCACATATACTTAAAAATGCATTTACAAAAATTGTTTTAGGTGTTACTCTAAAAAATTAATAATAGTTCACTATCTAGTATTATTTTAAAATAGTTTTTAATTCACCTATTAATACTACAAAAAGACACCTCAAGATATGGTATGTTGCATGTCACATCATAATTACTTTAAAGTGCCAACAATCCTCCTCTAGTTGCCATGTGTAGGGATATGGCATGTTTAAGCTATGCATTTGTTACTGATGTGTTGTCGCCAAATCACTGCACCCTCCAAATGGCTAGAATGTGAACAAGACGTTTGATGTGATTTGGAAACATGGGATCACCTCTCAAGCTGTGGGACTTGGGCTTGAGGTGAACCTCCGGAGAAGGCCGGCTTCCTCTTCCTAAACTAAGTGTCGTACCACTCCTAGTGCAATAAAATGGCTATCTAGCCCTATGCTAATATTATCATGGGTTTTAGGGAAAGATATTTGCAAGAAATGAAACTATAGTAGGGAATGGTGATGCACCAAATAAAGGGTGTTGCTAGAATCAGGAAGGGTTGGAAGAGGGTGTTGTGCACCATGAGACAACTTCACCTATTGCG
This sequence comes from Taxus chinensis, assembly GCA_019776745.2. Taxonomy (NCBI): domain Eukaryota; kingdom Viridiplantae; phylum Streptophyta; class Pinopsida; order Cupressales; family Taxaceae; genus Taxus; species Taxus chinensis. The sequence continues at coordinate 776,980,033 of CM034146.1, forward strand.
ACTTAGAGAGGGTAACAAAATACCACAGACTAGGAAGCATGCATTCCATTTGTTAAAATTCAATCAAATAATAGTATATCAGTCTTCCAGTGAAGAAAGATGAACTTGAGAAGGGTGAAAAAAACACCACAAATCAAATGCATGCAATTCTCCACCACTTGATAAGCACATACCTTCAAGAACCTACAATAGAAATTTGAACTTGCACAATGTACCTGCAAGCATGAGAAAGGCACAAAGAAGTATAGAAGGATGAAAGGACCAAGACTAGTCACAAAACACACACTTTTATTACTTCAACAACATGCAAAATGCATCATACATACAGAGGAGGCAATGGTTGTCATTACAGTCATGAAAGGGAGGCTTGAAAGTTCCCTCAACATACAAGAACAACTTGTAGAAAAAAAAGGTTTCTTGAAAAAATATACACTTGTCTTAGAAGTCTAACTTGTCCAACTTGTCTAACATGTTGGAATGAGCTTCCAACTTACATTTATAGAACTCTGTGAGAAAGAAGAGCAATAAATTCCTTCTTAAATTGAAGGTACATGGTGATTTATTTATTACAGTTGGTTGATCCACTTGAGAAGGTTCCATCATGTGTCGTTAATGCCCAGTTTGACTTATTCTTCTTAATTAATTAAAAGAATATTTAAATAATAACAATAAATATTATTATTAAAATATTTAAAAATATTAATTTAATTAGAATATATGGTGAGCACCCTTGGGGATTGGTTTGTATTGAATGGGGTTTATGAGAAATGGTCAAAAAGACCAACTCGGCAATTGGCTCGCCGAGCCAACTCACCGAGTTGGTGTCGAGCTCCTCGATGTTGTGTTGGTTCACCTCGGGGTACACTCACCTTGTTCTACGAGCTCGATGTTTCACCGAGCTCAACTCGGTTGACTGAGCTATTGTAATGGTTAGTACGAGATCTCCTTCACCATCGAGCTATTCGGCCTTGATTCCCACTTGGTGAGAATTACTATTTTTGTACAAACTTGTCGTGCATTGGCCAAGTTGTCCTGTGTGTTGAGCTTCTTCAATCAATTTTTTTTTTAACTTGCGCTTGGCCGGCTCCTTTCGGCTTATACAAAGCTCATGCAACTTATCTCGTACTTGCCACGAGCTCCTTGTCGAGTAACTCACCTGGCTTATCACCACCAAATAGCTCGACGTGGTCCACTACCGAGCCCATCGTGCATTGAATGGCCAAGCTCATTTGGTCTCGCCTCGGTTGTAACATCCCCATTTTAAAACACCAGAACAAGGGAATTTTTTTTTTTTTTTTTTTTAAATATAACGTTCTCTGTTATGAATTATAAAATTCAAACACACGTTCAAGATTTAATAATTGTTCCCTGCCCAAACAACACAGTTTGGATCATACAATTTCTTTTTAAAACGAATGTTCCCTGTTCACATATTTACAATATGGAACACACATTCAATGCCATTCAATCTTATAACAGATTCTATATGCTGCTGTAAATGACTCGATGAACTACCGATCCTTCCATTTTCATGGCTCGGAGTTTCAACGATCCTTCATTTCATGACTCGGCAACAACCGATCCTTCATGTACATGACTCGGCAACAACCGATCCTTCATGTTTGTTTTTGCATAGTATATTTTATATACTTGTTCTCATAACCTTCCCCGGTTATCGAAGTGATCCATTTAAGAAGCCTATCTGAATATCTGTTACTGATATTCATCTGACATCCTGCATCTTAAATTAAGTGATAAGGACAACGCAACCAGCAATTGCGATACTTTGGCCAAAGATTTTCACATGCTTTGCATGATCATATTCCTGAATGTGATACACATCTACGGAATACGTCCTTCACTTCACTTCACCTGTTATCTAGAATGGTCTTTCCTGGTTCCTACCAGTCCTCATCGTTTAAGTTCCATTTTTAACTTTCGATTCCAGCTAGTAATATGGACGGGTATAGGAAGGCACTCCTAGTAACTAAAGATACGCAGACATACGGTGTCGTTACCCCACGACTCCGTGTGTCTGATTATCTTTAGTATTCTGGAGTCACTCCGTATACCAGATCATACCCTATCTCCACCCCAGCTAAGATCTACACTTTCAGCCTATGTATTCTCAATGTTTTAATTCGGGAGGGCATTGCTATATGTCAGCTGCAACATTGTGTCGTCATGAAGACCCCATCTTCATGAAGACACCTTGCTGTAGCTGGCGTATGCCAATGTCCTGCAGAATTCCTCCCATCGAGAATACACATCCTGCCCAAGTGACTTAGCCACGAGTTAATAGTTAAGGCAATTTTCAGCATCCACGTTGATCCCTTGATCCTAATTTCCGTTGCAGTTGTATATACTAAGAGGGACTAAACTGTCCATTAGTTTTCCAAGTATCATCTCCTTCGTATCGAAGGGCTACATTTCCTTACTTGGTTTATTTCTTAATCATTGGATTAAGCAGTCTGGTACCGACGGACATAATAAGTTTAACCTATTAAACTTAGCCAAGATGTTTCCAACTGCAACTAATTTCAGAATATTAACTTATTAGACGTCATTCAAACGAGGTCTAAACTTCGAGAAATGTATTCATTATTCTCCTTAACGTTATATAGTTAAGGTCCATTGGTTATGGATATATGTATCCTATAGCCTTTATTCTGAATTTTATCAAACGGAATCATTAATGAGGTTCAAAAACGAAGTTCAAATACTCCCAATTTAAATTGATATTCCTTAGCTCCTAAGCTAATCCTGAATACCCTCTGATTATAAAATCATATTCTTCTTAATCCTTTTTAATGTCAATTCAAATTCATCTTTACCCAAGTATGAATTAATTGCATTGTTCAACTTAAAAGTTGTATTTAAGTAAGAATAGATATCAGTTTCAATTCAGCATCCATCCAAGGACTATGAAACAATTCCAAATCAAGAATTAACATCTTATTCCCAATTTATATAACAATATCAAACTGATATAATTATTGAAAATATCACACTTGTAACTGTATTCAATATTTCAAGTCATAATTTGTACATTTGCCAATCCAACTGATTGGGTGTAGTTTATACAAAGCATCCATACAACTCATGGACAGAAGAATATATTTTCTTCATTCACAATTCCTCAAAGAGGAATAAAAGCAACAGTTACAATTTAATTTACATTTAATCAAGAGGCATCAGAAAATAGCCAAGCCTTCATTCTAATCAAATTCCATCTGCAAAATGAATTGCACGGGTCAGTTCAATGAACTGAGCACATTAAGCACTTATCCTTAAAATAAGATGCTTCAACTAACTGTTTCAATAAAAGAACCCTGCTTTTATGAAACGAGAGCAAAACATCAATCTCAAAATAGGCACAAAGGAGAGATCAGCATAACAACTAAACTATCAAAATATCATCACAACCAGCCAAGGGACTGCTGTCCCGTTTCCACATAATCATTGCAAGTATCAATTTACAAAAATTTGTAAAGTTAGGAATTCAAGTAGCTTGCTGCATATACAGCATACAGTTATCTTTTCCACGCCTTTCATTAATAACAAATGCAAAGGATGAAACTAACTGGATATAAATCCATTACTTTCCTTTCCGTTTATGAAGCATGTTAAATTTAAAGCATTCAAGTACAAACAAGAAAGCGAACAGCAATGCATATAGTAGCTCCCATCTAAGCACTATAAAATTCATCATTCACGAATTCCAGAATTCCAACTAAATGAAAGAGAAAGATCATTTTTCTAAAACATTCGTTCATATCTCTATTTCCTTCCACATGACTGTCCTAACAGTGGAATCCAAAACGAAATTTAATTTAAGATAACAGTTCAGAGTGAAACTTACAAAATCCACTCGTAATTCACTTTCTGGCAGTGAGAATAGTTTCATATATAAACAGCTTTAAAATGAAATCAAGAAGAATTCATCATCCATATCCATATTTCTTTTGATTCAGACTCATATAAAGATCCGAAACAGATTAGTACAACATTCGGTACATCCGAGATCAACAATATAAGGTTACATACCATATATTTTGCCATAATAAAGAAAATCGTATTTCTTTCGCTGCATACTAAACAGAAACAGTATTTCAATCATGGAATCACTTAATCACATAATGATCTAGTTCTAAGTAACGTACCCCGTTAAGAATAATATTTATTCATTACTGTTACCTACAGCAATCCATTATTCACATGACGATGAATTTCATCAGGTTAGAACAGCAGGCAGAAAACAAAGAATTCATTCTCTTTTAATTTCACTATGAAACATCATTTGTTCAAAACGAAATCGAACACCTAATCCGTGTTCATCTCAAACAAGACAACTTATTATAAGGATAACAGAACAGCCGTTCTTATCAAAAACAAACTCTCAAGCCTGTACCGCTCAATCCAATACAACAACTACTCATATTCAACTGTTCATACTTCTATAAGAACAAACCCGAACCAGATGTTAATTGCATAAGCTCAGTACAGCTAGAGCAAACTAAAAAAAAAACAAATTAGATCCCAATTTTTTTTCTATTTCCACAAAAATCAAATCAAGTTAGCACTCTTCCAGATAGTTCAACCAGAATAACAAACCTCAACCATAAAACACAATGAAATCCATTTTTCCATTATAGTAAATAGAAATATATATTCATTCTTTGCATAGAATTCAATCAAGTGGAAAACTGTGTCAGCAGTTCATATAAGAAGACCAAACAGCATTATATAACATAGTGAAATCACCTTATTCTTTCAACAAGGAGAACGAAATCCCGAGATAACTTTAAGAAGGAAAAACAGTTGTCTTTTTTCCTTATTCCACGAATACCCAATACGTATTCGCTTAGTTTTCTACTCAAGAAGAGGTACAGCAATGATATTATTGCTTAAACTTCCTATGGTTCGAGTTCAATTACTCATAGTAAACTCGAATGCCACTTCCATCCAAAACCCAAACAGTACAAGAAGAAGGGTCTAGCTTTCTCAAAAGAAAATTCTATAAGAACTACTTCATCAATCATTATTCTCTTCCTTTCCGTTTTGTTAATAATACACGGTTGTTCAGAAGTGGAAACAACTCATAAGAAGAAAGTGTACAATCACAATATATATATATATATATACACCTATATATAATCAATAAATTTTTCCCTTACTGTCAAAACGTCCAGCACACGAGAAGATACATCATTCAAGAATTACAAGACAACAAAACTCAGCAGTCAAGACAATATTTCCCTATTGTTTCCAAAATGACAGCAAGATTCAATGAAACCCATTTCATAGAAATATATACGACTGTATCTCCACTTGTCTCTTTTTGTTTACATGCACGGACAGTTCCTCATATAACAGCAACAAAAGATTGTATTTAAAGAATAATTTCACCATAAGGCAATTGCACAGTCTATTCCATTTTCGAACAACATGAACAGTGAAAGGAATAATCCACATTTCAACCATTTATACAATCTTCATTCAATACTAAAAAATCATTTCCAACACGATTCGAGCAAGAACAAATCAAAGCAGAGCAACCAGAATCAAATCTCCTTTTCATTTTTCCCAACGAAAAGAAGCAAGAACCAACAAAATCCATTTCCAACTCAACTCAATAACAATCATGCAATCCCAACCCAAGAGCAGGGTTGTTTTAATGAAACATTTAATCAAAGCAAAGATTTTTAAAGAGAAGGGCTTAACGTGCCTGTATTCTCTCTTCCAGAACTCGAAGAAAACGTTGCTTGCCGCGTTTTTCTTCCACAATCGGCAACACAGTATTCCCAGCACTCCCTTCCTTCTTCAGGCTTATCAACAGCCTCAAATCTTCCAGGAAAATGTTAAATGCAAGAGCTGGTTCGACTGAACCAGACCAAAGAAACCAAATGCAGAGCAACTTTTCAAAAGGCTCGAACCAACAAAAATGAAAACCAATTTTTTTCTCATGCTGTTTCCAAGGCGAGCTGGTCGCGAGGACCAAAAAACAATTAATGCATTAAAGGCTTTGCCTTTCTCCTTACTTTCCACGCCACTGCCACTTGGGTTGGCAAGCCTCCAAATTTCAAATTTTCCATGCAAATGAATTTAGCCATAACTTCCAAATGGATACCTCTATTTCCTTGCCTGTCCCGCCAAAACTGGCACCGTCCATGAAGGGACAGTTCATTTAATACCAATGAATGCCTCTTTCCCATCCTTATCCCTTTCCTCCCAAGGGTCTACGTACCCCCTTAGTTTAGGATTAGTTTAGCTTACATAATTCATTTGACCTAGGTCTTAGTTAAACCTTAGGTTTTAGAATTTAGATTTATTTTCCTTTCCTTTTTTTTTTCGTAATTTAAAAATCCACTTAGGATAGTAGTGTAGGATGTATGTTAGGCCTTAGGGTTAGTTTAGGTTTAATTCACACTAACCACTAACACTAACAACTTCCTTCCAGCCCCTTACTAACATCCACGTTAACGCAGAGCAGGACGTTCCGTCCTTCAGATTACATGCCAAGGCCACCCGTGTCCAAGCATTTCTCACCCCACGAGGTCCCGAATTCGACAGTTACAGGGTTCAATAATCGAACCCCTATCGTTAGCATTTTTGTGCTAGCTATTCACACCTGTAATTAGGCGCTGCACGCTCATAATAAATCCTAGTCCAATTCAAGTGTGAATTAACATAGAAACACAAGAGGAACTCAGCATACTTGAATCAATGGAATTGATTCAGGGTATGCTGTCAATCAACACAAGAGCAAGCAATTATACGACAATCTGTCATCACATCAGCAAACACACAAGTACAATATTTGCTGTCCCATGCAATAAATCACAGTATGCAAGAATCCAAATTAGCAACACATTCTCTTAAGATCAAAACATATCTTAACATGTTTTGCTTTCATTCCAAGAGCTATAACAATATGTAAAAACATTCACCAAGTTAACATACAAAATCAGAGTGTTACATTCTTCCCTCCTTAAAGAATCATCGTCCCGATGATCAGATTAACAAATCAAGGAGTTTCCTAGGACAAAGTTCAGTTTTTGTCCTTTCATTCATAAGTTTCATACCAAAAACAGATTCTCTCTTAAAAACAACGTTTTAAGACAACTGTACAATAGACTAATAATTGTCTAAATTTGGTAGAAATTTTCAGTTCTCCGAATTTCATATTCAGTTAAACAGATGTGGAAAAGTAGATCTCATTTCTTCGAGATTCTCCCAAGTTGCACTTTCTTCGCTGAACTGGTCCCACTAGACCTTACATTGGTTCACTTCGCGATTTCTCAAGTACAACTGGCGAGTTCCCAACACTCAAATGGGCTTAACCACGATTATTCCTGGGTCTTGGACCTGCAAGGAATTCCCAATTCAGCACATGGGATAAATCTGTCACGTATTTCTTAAGCAAAGAAATATGAAAAACATCATGCATTTGAGACAAAGCAGGAGGTAATGCTAGACGATAAGCTACAGGGTTGATTATTTCAATAATTTCAAAAGGTCCCACGTAACATGGGTGACAACTTGGCAGCCTTGCCAAAAGTTATGGAGCTCTTTTTCAGCTTCACCCGAAGAAAGACCTTCTCTCCAAGTTTATAATGCCTGTCAACCCGCTTCAAGTCTGCATAGCTCTTCTACCTATTGGCAGCCTCCTTTAGATGTTCCCGAATCATTTTGATTTGCTGTTCCATTTCCATAAGAATTTCTGGCCCAATTACCTCTCTGTCCTCAACGCTGTCCCAGCTGACAGGGGTTCTGCATTTTCTCCCATACAATGCTTCAAAGGGTGCCATTTTTAAAGAGGCATGATAGGTGTTATTGTAAGAAAATTCTACTAGCGGAAGGTATTCCTCCCATTTATACTGCTGGTCCATGCAAATACATCCTTACCATGTCCTCTAATACTTGATTAACTCTCTCAGTCTGTCCATCCGTTTCTGGATGATATGCAGAACTGAAGTTTAATTTAGTTCCCAAGGCTGCATTAAGCGTTTGCCAAAACCTTGATGTCATCCTCGGATCTCTGTCCGATATGATTAATTCCGGTATTCCATGCAACCTGAATATTTCATGCACAAATCTTCTTGCTAAAACTGGTGCATCGTCCTTCAAATTACCAGCAATGAAGTGTGCCACTTTGGTCAATTTGTCGACTACAACCAGGATAATGTCATGTTTATTTCTTGACATAGGCAATCCTTGAACGAAATCCATCGTTATCACTTGCCACTTATACTGCGGAATGCTGTGGGGGATACAATAATCCAGAAGGGTGCATATGTTCCGCTTTAACATGCTGACATTCCAAGCAGTGTGTTACAAACTCTACCACATCCTTTTTCATTCCCTTCCAAAAAATATTGCTGCTTAAGATCAGCAAGCATTTTTGAAATGCCAGGGTGCCCAGAAAAAAGTGAATTATGGAATTCAGTTAGTAATTTCCCTCTTAAGTCATTTGCCACAGGTACATATACCCTGTTTTCGAACCTCAGAACTCCTTCGTTATCAAAACGAAACCCTTTATACCTGTTGTCCTGCGGGTCTGCAGCAAGTGCTGATTTGACTTGCTGAAAATAGAGATCTGATTCCAAGGCATCTTTTACCTCATCCTTAAACTAAGTTCTTAATGTTATAAGAGCAGAGATATGCTTCCTTCGACTCAGAGCATCTGCTACTCTATTTTCCTTGCCCTTAATGTAGCTTATATCAAAATCATATTGAGACAGAAATTCTAACCATCTTCGTTGCCTTGCATTCAGATTTGGCTGAGTAAAAATATACTTCAGCCCCAAATGGTCTGTTTTTAATTCAAAGGACCTTGCCAAGGAGGTAATGCTTCCATATTTGAAGCGCATGTACTATGGCAGCGAGCTTAAGATCGTGTGGAGCATAGTTCTGTTCATGTAACTTAAGCTTTCTGCTTTCATAAGCGATAACATGGTTATTCTGTAACAGAATACCTCCAAGGCCTTCTCCTGAGGCGTCCGTTACAACCATAAAATCTCCATTTGGATCAGGTACAGTCAAAATAGGTGCTGTAGTTAACTGCTCCTTTAACTTTTTAAAGGCAGATTCACATTTGTCTGTCCAGATAAATTTCTTTTCTTTCTTTTGCAACGAAGTGATTGGGGCAGCAATTTTTGAAAAGTCCTTAACGAACTTTCTATAATATCCAGCCAAGCCCATGAAGCTCCTCACTTCGTGCACGTTCTTAGGCGCAGGCCACTCAGTTATAGCTGTGATCTTTGAAGGTCAACAGCTATCCCGTCTTTGCTTATAACGTGTCCCAAATAATGCACCTCTGCATCATAAAAGGGAACATTTGGACAGTTTGCCATACAACTTCCTCTTTCTTAAGATTTCCAGCACTATCCTGAGATGTTCTTGGTGCTCTTCGACATTTTTAGAGTATATAAGAATGTCGTCTAAGAATACAAGCACAAACTTGTCTAAGTATTCTTGACAAATGTTATTCATTAGATTCATGAAGGCGGCAGGTGCATTAGTCAGCCCAAAAGGCAACACCGTGAACTCATAGTGCCCATACCTCGTTCTAAAAGCTGTTTTATGAATATCTTCCTCTTTTATTCTCAGCTGATGGTACCCTGACCGCAGATCTATTTTTGAATAGACTGATGCTCCTCGCATCTGATCAAACAGATCATCGATCCTTGGAAGTGGGTATCGATTTTTAATGGTTGCTTTATTCAGCATTCTGTAATCAATGCACAGCCTCAAGGTGCCATCCTTTTTCTTTACGAAAATTACCGGCGCTCCCCAAGGTGAGACGCTCGGTCTGATCAGCCCCTTTGTCAGAAGTTCTTGTAACTGAGCCTTCAGTTCTACCAGCTCAATGGTAGTCATTCTATAAGGTGCCTTAGATATGGGTTCCGTTCCTGGTTTGATCTCAATAGCGAAGTCAAACTCACATTTGGGCGGAAGACCCGGCAATTCCTCCGGAAACACATCACGAAAATCCCTCAACAATGGATATCTTTCCATGAAATCATTATCTTCCTCTTCATTTTCTGTCATTTTTACCGCCTACAAAGTGCAACCTCTATTTTTAGCCCTCTTTAGTTGCATAGCCGTCAGTTTCCTAACTGCAACTTCCCGTTTTACACCTTGAATGACTGCTGCTTTCTGCAGGTCATCAAGGCAACTGATTTGTTTTTCATAACAGTCAACCTTTGCCTTATGTTCAGCTAACCAATTAACTCCAATAATGATATCATATGATCCTAGAGGAGTGACATACAAGTCAACTTCGGTGGAGAAACCAGGCAGGTCAAGAATTGCCCCAAAAAGGCACATTTCGACTGTATGGACAGCATTATTCCCATAATGCACTGTCCATGTTTTATCCATTCTCGCAGCCTTTCTTTTTAATTTCATAGCAAGTTCAGTAGAAATAAAACATTCTGTAGCTCCAGTATCAAAAAGTACAACTACAGGTTTACCGAATAGCTTACCAGTAACTTCTATGGGCGTCACTTGCTTTTCAGCTTGTTTGTTAGCCACTGCAGCATGTATCTTATGCTGCTGTCCGCGATCATCCTTCTTCAGAGGACAGTGATTCGCATAGTGGTCCTTTCCACAGTTGAAGCATCCTCCAGCTGGCCCTTTTCTAGGTTCAAATTTATTACCAGCCTTAAAGTTATCGTTCTGGCTTCCATAGGACTTCTGTCCAATGCCATTAACTTTTGGGAAGTTGTTCCGCACGCTATTTACAGGTCTGTTCATCACAGGTTTCTTGTTGTTATCAACAACAATTTTATTTTTCACACCAAACCTTTTCCAAGGTCCCCTTTTTGGTGCAAGAGACGAAGAAGGATTAGGAATCTTCTTCCTTATCTCTTCCCTGTGAGCAGATATTGCTCTCAATTTCTGTTCCTGTCTGATTGCCTTTTCGACAACTCCATCCATAGTGGTTGGGCCGTGGACATCCACTTCGCCACCAATGATGGGATTCAGTCCCATTATGAATTTCCGTATTCTGAACTTCTCGTCAGCTTGGTACTGCGGCACATACTTAAGGAGTTTAGTAAACCCTTCCCAGTATTCTGTCACCGACAGCCTTCCTTGCGACCAGTTCTGAAATTCAGTCATTTTCCTATCAAAATAGAGTTGAGGCAGCCATCTTTGCCTAAAATAACCCTTAAATTGATCCCAAGTTATGTCTGATTCGACAATATTCAGCTCAACCTTACGGTTGTCCCACCAGGATGATGCTTCATGAGAAAGCTGATATGCTCCCCATATCGCTTTAGTCTTTTCGGAGAAGTTTCTTATTGCAAAGTATTTCTCCATTTCACTGAGCCAGTTCTCAGCTCCGTCCCCAAGAGTTGTTCCATCAAACTTTGGAGGACTTATTCTCTTTATATCATTTGTAAGTTCAGCTGCTAATCTTGCCCTTTTGTTTCAAGGGGATTAGGAGCAATTACATTATTATCATCAACACCCGGATTCCCTCCGTTGATGTTGTCCACAGGAGGTGGCTGATCATTTATTTCAGCTTCATTCCCCTCCTCTTCATTTCCCATTGACTGCTGTTCCAGTACAGTCAAACGATCCCTCGTATCAAGTAGGGCAGCAAGGATTTCATCCAGCTTTTGGGCAGTTGCTGCTTCTCCACCCTGCAACGGGTTATTCGCAGCATTCCCTCTTGTCCTGACCATTTTCTGTTCAATAAGAAAATGTAAACTTTATTAATAACGTGGAATCATTAGGTCCAAGAGCTGCAACCTTCAGCTCTGATACCAAGATGTAACATCCCCATTTTAAAACACCAGAACAAGGGAATTTTTTTTTTTTTTAAATATAACGTTCTCTGTTATGAATTATAAAATTCAAACACACGTTCAAGATTTAATAATTGTTCCCTGCCCAAACAACACAGTTTGGATCATACAATTTCTTTTTAAAACGAATGTTCCCTGTTCACATATTTACAATATGGAACACACATTCAATGCCATTCAATCTTATAACAGATTCTATATGCTGCTGTAAATGACTCGATGAACTACCGATCCTTCCATTTTCATGGCTCGGAGTTTCAACGATCCTTCATTTCATGACTCGGCAACAACCGATCCTTCATGTACATGAATCGGCAACAACCGATCCTTCATGTTTGTTTTTGCATAGTATATTTTATATACTTGTTCTCATAACCTTCCCCGGTTATCGAAGTGATCCATTTAAGAAGCCTATCTGAATATCTGTTACTGATATTCATCTGACATCCTGCATCTTAAATTAAGTGATAAGGACAACGCAACCAGCAATTGCGATACTTTGGCCAAAGATTTTCACATGCTTTGCATGATCATATTCCTGAATGTGATACACATCTACGGAATACGTCCTTCACTTCACTTCACCTGTTATCTAGAATGGTCTTTCCTGGTTCCTACCAGTCCTCATCGTTTAAGTTCCGTTTTTAACTTTCGATTCCAGCTAGTAATATGGACGGGTATAGGAAGGCACTCCTAGTAACTAAAGATACGCAGACATACGGTGTCGTTACCCCCACGACTCCGTGTGTCTGATTATCTTTAGTATTCCGGAGTCACTCCGTATACCAGATTATACCCTATCTCCACCCCAGCTAAGATCTACACTTTCAGCCTATGTATTCTCAATGTTTTAATTCGGGAGGGCATTGCTATATGTCAGCTGCAACATTGTGTCGTCATGAAGACCCCGTCTTCATGAAGACACCTTGCTGTAGCTGGCGTATGCCAATGTCCTGCAAAATTCCTCCCATCGAGAATACACATCCTGCCCAAGTGACTTAGCCACGAGTTAATAGTTAAGGCAATTTTCAGCATCCACGCTGATCCCTTGATCCTCGTTTCCGTTGCAGTTGTATATACTAAGAGGGACTAAACTGTCCATTAGTTTTCCAAGTATCATCTCCTTCGTATCGAAGGGCTACATTTCCTTACTTGGTTTATTTCTTAATCATTGGATTAAGCAGTCGGTACCGACGGACATAATAAGTTTAACCTATTAAACTTAGCCAAGATGTTTCCAACTGCAACTAATTTCAGAATATTAACTTATTAGACGTCATTCAAACGAGGTCTAAACTTCGAGAAATGTATTCATTATTCTCCTTAACGTTATATAGTTAAGGTCCATTGGTTATGGATATATGTATCCTATAGCCTTTATTCTGAATTTTATCAAACGAAATCATTAATGAGGTTCGAAAACGAAGTTCGAATACTCCCAATTTAAATTGATATTCCTTAGCTCCTAAGCTAATCCTGAATACCCTCTGATTATAAAATCATATTCTTCTTAATCCTTTTTAATGTCAATTCAAAATTCATCTTTACCCAAGTATGAATTAATTGCATTGTTCAACTTAAAAGTTGTATTTAAGTAAGAATAGATATCAGTTTCAATTCAGCATCCATCCAAGGACTATGAAACAATTCCAAATCAAGAATTAACATCTTATTCCCAATTTATATAACAATATCAAACTGATATAATTATTGAAAATATCACACTTGTAACTGTATTCAATATTTCAAGTCATAATTTGTACATTTGCCAATCCAACTGATTGGGTGTAGTTTATACAAAGCATCCATACAACTCATGGACAGAAGAATATATTTCTTCGTTCACAATTCCTCAAAGAGGAATAAAAGCAACAGTTACAATTTAATTTACATTTAATCAAGAGGCATCAGAAGACAGCCAAGTCTTCATTCTAATCAAATTCCATCTGCAAAATGAATTGCACGGATCAGTTCAATGAACTGAGCACATTAAGCACTTATCCTTAAAATAAGATGCTTCAACTAACTGTTTCAATAAAAGAACCCTGCTTTTATGAAACAACAACAAAACATCAATCTCGAAAAGCACAAAAGAGAGATCAGCATAACCACTAAACTATCAAAATATCATCACAACCAGCCAAGGGACTGCTGTCCCGTTTCCACATAATCATTGCAAGTATCAATTTACAAAATTTGTAAAGTTAGGAATTCAAGTAGCTTGCTGCCTATACAGCATACAGTTATCTTTTCCACGCCTTTCATTAATAACAAATGCAAAGGATGAAACTAACTGGATATAAATCCATTACTTTCCTTTCCGTTCATGAAGCATGTTAAATTTAAAGCATTCAAGTACAAACAAGAAAGCGAACAGCAATGCATATAGTAGCTCCCATCTAAGCACTATAAAATTTATCATTCACGAATTCCAGAATTCCAACTAAATGAAAGAGAAAGATCATTTTTCTAAAACATTCGTTCATATCTCTATTTCCTTCCACATGACTGTCCTAACAGTGGAATCCAAACGAAATTCAATTTAAGATAACAGTTCAGAGTGAAACTTACAAAATCCACTCGTAATTCACTTTCTGGCAGTGAGAATAGTTTCATCTATAAACAGATTTAAAATGAAATCAAGAAGAATTCATCATCCATATCCATATTTCTTTTGATTCAGACTCATATAAAGATCCGAAACAGATTAGTACAACATTCGATACATCCGAGATCAACAATATAAGGTTACATACCATATATTTGCCATAATAAAGAAAATCGTATTTCTTTCGCTGCATACTAAACAGAAACAGTATTTCAATCATGCAATCACTTAATCACATAATGATCTAATTCTTAGTAATGTACCCCGTTCAGAATAATATTTATTCATTACTGTTACCTACAGCAATCCATTATTCACATGACGATGAATTTCATCAGGTTAGAACAGCAGGCAGAAAACAAAGAATTCATTCTCTTTTAATTTCACTATGAAACATCATTTGTTCAAAACGAAATCGAACACCTAATCCGTGTTCATCTCAAACAAGACAGCTTATTATAAGGATAACAGAACAGCCGTTCTTATCAAAACAAACTCTCAAGCCTGTACCGCTCAATCCAATACAACAACTACTCGTATTCAACTGTTCATACTTCTATAAGAACAAACCCGAACCAGATGTTAATTGCATAAGCTCAATACAGCTAGAGCAAACTAAAAACAAACAAATTAGATCCCAATTTTTTTTTATTTCCACAAAAATCAAATCAAGTTAGCACTCTTCCAGATAGTTCAACCAGAATAACAAACCTCAACCATAAAACACAATGAAATCCATTTTTCCATTATAGTAAATAGAAATATATATTCATTCTTTGCATAGAATTCAATCAAGTGGAAACTGTGTCAGCAGTTCATATAAGAAGACCAAACAACATTATATAACACAGTGAAATCACCTTATTCTTTCAACAAGGAGAACGAAATCCCGAGATAACTTTAAGAAGGAAAAACAGTTGTCTTTTTTCCTTATTCCACGAATACCCAATACGTATTCGCTTAGTTTCTACTCAAGAAGAGGTACAACAATGATATTATTGCTTAAACTTCCTATGGTTCGAGTTCAATTACTCACAGTAAACTCGAATGCCACTTCCATCCAAAACCCAAACAGTACAAGAAGAAGGGTCTACTTTCTCAAAAGAAAATTCTATAAGAACTACTTCATCAATCATTATTCTCTTCCTTTCCGTTTGTTAATAATACACGGTTGTTCAGAAGTGGAAACAACTCATAAAAAGAAAGTGTACAGTCACAATATATATATATATATATATATAATCAATAAATTTTCCCTTACTGTCAAACGTCCAGCACACGAGAAGATACATCATTCAAGAATTACAAGACAACAAAACTCAGCAGTCAAGACAATATTTCCCTATTGTTTCCAAAATGACAGCAAGATTCAATGAAACCCATTTCATAGAAATATATACGACTGTATCTCCACTTGTCTCTTTTTGTTTACATGCACGAACAGTTCCTCATATAACAGCAAGAAAAGATTGTATTTAAAGAACAATTTCACCATAAGGCGATTGCACAGTCTATTCCATTTTCGAACAACACGAACAGTGAAAGGAATATCCACATTTCAACCATTTATACAATCTTCATTCAATACTAAAAATCATTTCCAACACGATTCGAGCAAGAACAAATCAAGGCAGAGCAACCAGAATCAAATCTCCTTTTCATTTTCCCAACGAAAAGAAGCAAGAACCAACAAAATCCATTTCCAACTCAACTCAACAACAATCATGTAATCCCAACCCAAGAGCAGGGTTGTTTTAATGAAACATTTAATCAAAGCAAAGATTTTTAAAGAGAAGGGCTTAACGTGCCTGTATTCTCTCTTCCAGAACTCGAAGAAAACGTTGATTGCCGCGTTTTTCTTCCACAATCGGCAACACAGTATTCCCAGCACTCCCTTCCTTCTTCAGGCTTATCAACAGCCTCAAATCTTCCAGGAAAATGTCAAATGCAAGAGCTGGTTCGACTGAACCAGACCAAAGAAACCAAATGCAGAGCAACTTTTCAAAAGGCTCGAACCAACAAAAATGAAAACCAATTTTTTCCTCATGCTGTTTCCAAGGCGAGCTGGTCGCGAGGACCAAAAAACAATTAATGCATTAAAGGCTTTGCCTTTCTCCTTACTTTCCACGCCACCGCCACTTGGGTTGGCAAGCCTCCAAATTTCAAATTTTCCATGCAAATGAATTTAGCCATAACTTCCAAATGGATACCTCTATTTCCTACCTGCCCCGCCAAAACTGGCGCCGTCCACGAAGGGACAGTTCATTTAATACCAATGAATGCCTCTTTCCCATCCTTATCCCTTTCCTCCCAAGGGTCTACGTACCCCCTTAGTTTAGGATTAGTTTAGGTTACATAATTCATTCGACCTAGGTCTTAGTTAAACCTTAGGTTTTAGAATTTAGATTTATTTTCCTTTCCTTTTTTTTTTGTAATTTAAAAATCCACTTAGGATAGTAGTGTAGGATGTATGTTAGGCCTTAGGGTTAGTTTAGGTTTAATTCACACTAACCACTAACACTAACAACTTCCTTCCAGCCCCTTACTAACATCCACGTTAACGCAGAGCAGGACGTTCCGTCCTTCAGATTACATGCCAAGGCCACTCGTGTCCAGGCGTTTCTCGCCCCACGAGGTCCCGAATTCGACAGTACAGGGTTCAAGAATCGAACCCCTATCGTTGGCATTTTCGTGCTAGCTATTCACACCTGTAATCAGGCGCTGCACGCTCATAATAATCCTAGTCCAATTCGAGTGTGAATTAACATAGAAACACAAGAGGACCTCAGCATACTTGAATCAATGGAATTGATTCAGGGTATGCTGTCAATCAGCACAAGAGCAAGCAATTATACGACAATCTGTCGTCACATCAGCAAACACACAAGTACAATATTTGCTGTCCCATGCAATAAATCACAGTGTGCAAGAATCCAAATTAGCAACACATTCTCTTAAGATCAAAACATATCTTAACATGTTTGCTTTCATTCCAAGAGCTATAACAGTATGTAAAACATTCACCAAGTTAACATACAAAATCAGAGTGTTACATCGGTTTACTAAGCTCCATGTTGACTCGGGTTTATGGCACTCTCCTCTGCGAGTCCTTATTATCTACTACCTGTTCGAACTCCTCGAATTCCTCTCTGATGCCATGCATGTATTCTTTGTCCTTTGTATCGAGATCCTCCATCGATTGAGCAACCAGGCTAGAACTTGCCACATTCTCCATGGCTTATTTGGCTCATCACAGTGGTATCCTCCCCATTCACCGAGATGGGTTCTAAATGCATTGGTTGGCTTCAAGCTCGACTTAACTTGACTCGACAGATTTTCCTCTTATCAAGCTCGTCATCAGTGTCACACTGAGATATTCCTCATCATGTTACAATGAACCAAGCTATCATGGTTCCTCCTTAAGGATCACTGAGCTTCATTCAAAGTTTCCATGATCAATGAAACTAATAAGTTCACGTACACTCCCGAGATATGACTTCAAACCCGATTTGGCTCCATTCAACGTCAAGTCTTTCAACTCAGATAATATTTTCTACTTCGCCCACGAACTATAATTCCTTGGCTCGTAAGTTGAAAACAAGGGTTCGTCGGGCATCTCTGGTCTCAATTCCGAGCCGACTAATGAGCTCGTTTCACTTGACACATTTATTCGAATTCACAACATTGACTTAAATGTATGACGTGCTCATTAACTTTGGGAACCACCATGAATGTGTTGATCGAGCTTCGTTTTGATTAGATGACACTTAAACTCCACCATCTCACTCTTACTTGTTTTGCATTGGGTTCATCACATATCCGACCTACCGAATTGCCTAACCGCCACGTATTCTCTTTCTTTTTGCACGTAGATGCACCGTTGATTATTGGCTATGAATAAGATGAGTTATTTACACTTGGCGCCTTGCACTTAAACTTCATCAACCCTCACGTTCTACATACATCTTTTGACACATCCTTGGAATACCCAATGACACCTGCTCTGTCTTGCAATGGTAACCTTTGACCGAGCTACATGCATCCTCTCCGAAAACCTTTCCCAGACCTTCACATTGGTTGGCCCTCATGCGAATGTTTTGTCTTGTTAGCTTGGTGGGCGGCTAACCCCTACGCGTCACCCCGTCTTCCATGCATGACGTGACGCTTCCACATATAGCTCGGCGAGTCACATTTTAAATTCCCGAGCACTGTCATCACACCCGCCACGTATCATATTAAAGGAAACATTTCCGAAACAAAAGGTTCCTCGTTATATGTTGACCGAGTCTCTATCAGAATCAAATGAATCGAGTAAATCTCGACAAATGACTCAGGGTACCCGGGCTCACGACCTTTCTGAGTTGGCTCTTCCTGTTTTGGATCCCGCCCGCCATTTTTCCATGCACGAAATGGCTTTCACACTACGCAAGTCTGAAATGGGGGGTCCGGGTCTTCGAGGCCATTTGTCCCACTCATCAACTTGGCTAGACGGCTCCTGATCTCCACATTTCCACAAATGGTGCAGGATTACTGTGAGCCTTATCCTTAGTTTGGAATTCAGCCTCCTCGATTCTGGCCATGCGAGCTATGTTGTTTGGGTCATTATTAAATTAATCCCCGCAGAGTGGTAATTTGAATCTCGGGACTCGAAGGCTCCCCTAATCCAACATTACACTACTTTGGTCGATTGGCCTCAACTCCCCCATTGGTCACAAGTCTTTACAACTCCCCAACTCGGGATTTCTCGTAGACTTCTCTTGCCAAGCCCATTATGTAACGATTCGATCCATAGCTCCACTCTGAACTCAACTTCTTCTATGCAAATTTCAAACTTTCCATGTCGAGCTCAATTCTTCGGCTTGGTCTACCTGTGCACGAGCCCAAGTCCGAACCAAACTATCTCGACCATCCCGTCTCCTAACATGGTGACTTGGTCTTCCATTGTTATGGCTCTGTGATGAGGTCATCTTCATCGTCTTCTCACTTATGTACACCATACTACCAACTCAAACAAAGCATATTTTCATGGATTGCCAGAGCCTTACACTCAACAACTTGTAAAAGTTTTCCCAAGCTCGCTTATCAACGAATCTGTCCGAGCTATATCTGATGGCTCGCTTAGCCACTCATGAACTCACCTCAGCCCAACGCATTGAGCCAACCTTTACCTCGGTCGTAATGACGACCTGGATGAGCTACAATAGAACTCGAAATCATTCGTACACTCCTTTTGCCCAAGTTGTTTACTGACATCTGCTCTCCCATGGCTCGTTGAGAAATTTCCTGCGAAGCAACCCAAACACTAAGCTCGAGCCAGTTAGCCTCGACCTTCCCACGACCGAGCTAGGTCATAACTTGCCTCTTTGAAAACAATATTTTCTCCCCGCTTCAAGCATTGATCGACAAAGCTCTGAACTCAACTTTCATTGCAACACCATTGCTCGATCTCGAGCTTACTCAATGAGTAACTCGGCCGGCTAAACCGGACTCGACCTTTCAATAGCTCGCCCCAATCCATTTAACACGTCTTACTTTATTTCCCTAGTCAATACTACTCAGTTTTCATCCGAACTCGACCACGAGCTTCTTCCACCCGCATGGCAAGCTACCTTTAGCTTGTGACTATGGTGCCCTCAATGTTTGAGTTCGTTCCTTATCCCCTTGGGGTCTTTCTCGAAAATGGGGAAATAACATGAACATAATAAGACCTCCCTAAAACCATGAATTATCAATTTTAATCAATTTTTTCCTCAGTTGAACATCGGGGTCAATTTTCACACTTTGAGCAGACCTTGAGCCTCCAAGATTTGAAATGATTCGGAATGTCTCACGAAAGCCTTTTCAATGCTAAAGCACAACATGCACCCCCCTCGGCCCCGTTGTTCAATTTTGCCCCAAGGGGCAAAATTAAATAACATGATACATGTAAAGCGATCAATGGTGTCAATTTAATATGATGAATGGATGACATGTAATGATAATGCATGTTCGTGCTCTTTTCACATGTAACAAGTTACAAAGAGAAAATCATACATATTTACGCTGAAAAGCATCTCAAATGAGAATGAGACCTCCGATAACTAACATGGCATAAACAATCTAACGACATGAATTATCACGAAGACGACGTTGAAACATAATCGTTCTGGGACCATTCACGTGTCTAAGCACATTTACCGAGATCCACAGGCAAATGGTACCTACATCTTGTGATGGATTTTATAGATAAATAAACGTGTAGTCCTTTAGTGTGGCAGATGTGAAATGTCATTTATTGTTTTAGCAACTGTAAAGGCGTCCGCCAGTGTGGCTGATTTGGAAGCTTGTTTACCGTGTTTGAAACAGAAATTATTTGCTTTTCAGTGGCTATGTATTTTTCATGTTTCAAACCCTTATCCTTTCTGTTGTAGTGGCTGTGAATGGCATACAACCTTTTCTATCATTCTGTTCCCGAATACCATGGAGGATGATTTAATTTCATTTGATGCTGAGCAGAGGGTGTTTAGTACTCCGAGAAGAAGAGTGCCTACTGCGAAAGGATGCAAAATTTCCCCATTACCTGCAAGTATGGGCGAGACCAGATGGCGCGCGTAGCCAGGTTTTGTGGTTACGGCTCGTTTGAGCCTTGTGTTTGATATGTTGTCTAATATCTCTTAGGGTTTTAATTTTCATCCCTACTATGGTGAATGTTAGCACTGAGATCGTGCCAAAAATTGTGGAGTGGAGTGTCTTTGAGGAAGTTGCAAGATGAACCGAAGGGTATGGTGGGTAAGGAATTTTTATACAATTTGTTTATTGTCCTCTTTCTTTATAGTGTTATCCCCGGTTTCAATGTCTTCTACAACAGGCAAAAGGCATCACAAAACTGTGTTCAATACAATGGAATAATTTCCATCTCTGATTACAGCTGTAGCAGAGCTTGTATATACCAGGGAAACATCAAAGATGGTTCATATGCCATTAGTGGCTTCACTGGAGGTGATTACATTGGATAATCCATAAAAAAAAGTTGATATCCAGTACAACCATGACATTTCTATACCATGCCATTTCTATCTCCGTAGGTGCCACATGATCACTTGGCCTTAGGATTCTGTTTTCTGGCAAAGACCTTTGATGATGTTATATATTCCTAGTTTTTAGGTTGTGAAATTTTTTTATCCTCCCATTTTAACCTTTCCTGGGTTTCATTTGTTTGTTTTATTTCTCAATCGTTGTTAAAAAATTTCATTCAATTTTGGGTGTATCTAAATATCAAAAGAGAAGTTTATGACATCATGCTTGCGTGTAGGTAGTATACGTGGTATTCTTGCAGAAATTTCCTTACAAACTTATGTGTAAATTATAGAGAAATCTTTCCATGAAGAGAATATTTTATTGTTTTGAATGTGTCATCTAGGAAAATAATTATCAGATGATTGTTTCTTAGTCATTAGAATCTACGAAAATAATTATCAAATGATTGTTTCTTAGTCATTAGAATCTACGAAAATAATTATCAAATGAATGTTTCTTACACAGAGAAATTTTGCTGAAATAAAGGATTTGATGCTTTTGAAAAAACCCAGACTCAAGATGGACACCGAATTCTACATCAACACTATTTTGGTTTATTTATTAAAAATTTGGAAAGATAGAAAAGAAGCCAATTATCATTTGTGCAGAGGTTAATATATCCCTTCTTTTTTGTTATTTCTTTTCCTCATCTTTAATTTAAATATGAAATATAAATATTGAAAACGCCTCTCTTAAAAAATATCAAAAGTAATGTTTGGGCCTAACAAAGATTGGTCAAAATTGCTAGACATTTAGTGGTGGGCCATTTCGTGGAAATTGCCAATTAGAATTGAAAAACTTTTGTGTGTGTGTGTGTGTATATATATAAAAAATGTTTTTTTGTTATGAATTTGTAATGTGTTTTTATTTTCTTGTTGATACAACACGCATAATCTTATCTAAGCGTCATAAGTGGCATGTATGGGATCACAATGACTGCTATGTTTATCAAAAAATACCTATTCATACACAATTTGTGGGAGAGTTATCATAGAGTTTCCATATAATAACCGATTTTTAAATAAATAAAGAATAGTAAATATTATGGTATCAAATATATTTTAATTCATTTTGTAAGGATATTCAAAAGATAACAAATAGTAAAAGTTATGGTAGCAGATATATTTTAATTCATTTCGTAAGGACATGTAAGTCCCAAATGTTGTTTTTCACATTATAATACATGTTTTTCAAAATGAGATAGAGTAATATTTAGTTTAGTTTTTCTAACTCCACAATATACTTTTTTATTTTTCCATTATAGACAATTATACATTATAAATATATTTAAGTGGTCGGATATACCACGCTTAATTAGATTGTTAGACTCGTGAAATTCATTATCTGCTTCAATTTTTTGTTCTTGATTTGAGTTTAAAAGTATGTTTATTTAGATATTTGAGCTATGGATTTATATTTGTGCTTAAGAGTTTGATGTGTTGAGCAACTAATAAGTTTATTATGTTCTAACATATTTCCCCACTCTCTTTAAGAGATGTATGCTTCTCCATCTCTCCCAATAATGAAAATACCATTTAATAAAAAATCAAGTCTTAATTTCTCTCATCCCTTTTTTAGACAAGGAACAATTTCCAGACATGAAATTTGTTTTAGAAAGATGTTAATTATAAGTTATATCTTATTGAATAAATAGTATCTCTTAGGCTTCGTTAGAAATATATGATCCAAGTTACAACTTTGGCCATTGAATTTTTGTCATTTGATGACATATCCCTTGATAAGGTGCCTCTTATTTCACATATGTCTTTAGCAAAATTATGCAAGGTAGAATACAATTTCGATAACCTATTGCATTATCATATATCCAAAGAAGCCAACAACATTACTGCCATCTAAATTTTATGAAAAAAATATTCTAGTCAAAAATTGCATTCTACGACTCAAGGTCTTGCAATGAGATGAAAACTCCATATAATTTCAAATCCTATATCCAAAAAGCTCCATAGGATTTCAGGTCCTATATTCGAATGACAATTGGCATTATGATTAGTCGTATTAATAATGGTTCCAATTTCCTTGTTTATTGTTGGAAGGAGGAAGAATATTGTTATACATGATATATCTATTCAAGCAATCCCTCGTTACAAGTGTGTCATAGACGAAAGTACTAAACCCAAATTTAAATTAAAGAATAACATAAATTTTTGTTTTAAATTCTCTTATTCTTAGGTATCTAGATGGTGGTTTTAGTTTATAGGTAAAAAGCCCATCCATAAGGAAGGTGGATAGATACATGAGTTTCACCGAGGAATAAGAAAACAATAACAATGATGACAAGTCAATTGTTCAAACAAACTTGTATTCTTTCCATAGATAATGAAAGAATTTACATTGAATAAAGTGATAATGATTTTTCTTATAAACTTTGGAATTTTTATTTTAATTGTTAATTGTAAATATGTCTAGATATCGTCACAAATCTTTACACTGAAAAAATATGGAAAAATGGATAAACCCACCCATGGTTGACAACTGTCAGAAATTTGGAGGGTGAATGGGCATCATTGATGACACGTGGAAGACTTGCAAGGCTTATGTATTTAGTTTTTGTTCTCAACTAATATGATTATGTTTTTGATATTGGACTTTTGTTGTATGCTTCTTTTTTGACGTTGGCCTCTTTTGTAAGTTTAGCACAACGAATACTCATTTTGTATGTGTGAATTAAATATTTATTACATGTTTGGTTTTATTTGGATGTTTTTCCATCAATGTCATAATTCATTTCTATTAATGTCTTAAGTTTAACCTTACATGTGCTGCCATCTTTACTACAAGTTTCACCTGTACCTCTCGTTGTGTTGTGGTAACATACTGCCATAGTCTTATTATGATCCAATGCTTGTATATTTGTGTGAACTTGAGTCCCTATAAATGCATGTCAATTTAATATGGTTGTTGATTTCGTTCAATATATTTCAAATAGACGGTATTTTTTTTTTAAATTGTCACTTCTTTAATGGTATTACTACCATGCAAACCTTATAATACATAATATAACATTGCAATGCATTATTGTGTTGGTTCTTGTTACATGTATATAAAATGTAAAACCATACTCAAATTAAATGATTTTTTAACTAAATGTCTAAACTAAATGTGGTTCCCTAGAATATTGTGATTGTACGATATACAAAATAAACATTGTTTAAAGCCTTGGAGAGATTCTTGGAAATGAATTTTGTAGGTTTAAAGAGAAAAACCTTTTCCACACTAAATTTGAAGCTAAACATGTTATGGAAATGCATAAAGAAAAAAGTAAAAAAAAAAGGGATCTCATTAAACATAATGCAAATCATAAATAAGCATAAGTGGGAGCTAAAAAACTTCACATTCAAATTAACATTGAATTTATACTATAACCATTCACATATTAACCAACATCTTATGCAATTCATAAGCCACTCCATGACCCATTATTATCCAAGTTTGTACCAACATAGTTATGAGTTAATTATAATCTAAATATTAATATGCTCATGAGGCCAAGAATAACCAATTAGAATAGAAATCGACTTAAATGGTGATGTTACAAGGGAAATAAAGACATGAAGTTTCTAGAGTCTATTAAAATCTAGAATAAAAATCACTTGAAATGGAAATGTTGAAAGAGAAATAAAGTATATATTTTAAATAAATTAAAATTGTTTTGCTTATGGATACAAAAGAGTCTTTATTAATTGTTAAGTGCACATATGTCTAGACAACTTCACAACTCATGTTTATATGTTTACATGTTAATGCATTCTCTTGAGGATTATGTGTTTAATGTGGTATTCATGAGATGGATGATGAAATATTGGAGATATTGGGGCACTTTTAACTAGGTTATCCCTCTTCTCTAGCTTTTCTTGTTTGATCCCTTTTGGATGCACTTAGAGTGTGCTCACTTTGTGTCATGTGTGAGAGGCTTCATTATAAATATTTCTTTACAATTCAAGGTCTTGCAATAGAAAGAAAATTTCAGACAATTTCAATTCCCATATTAGAACCCGCTCCATACAATTTCAAGTCCCATATTTGAATGACAAGTGGTCTAAAGAATATCCACAATAATATTAATGCATTTTGTTATTTATTGTTGGATGAAAGATTTTTAGTATATAGGATATGGCTTATTGATCTCAAGGTCAATAAAATTTTCCATATGTCCTTCATTGTAGATGTAGTCCTTACATATACTTCCTTACGTGTACAAATCCCTATAATTCAAAATTACCCATTATCTAGTTACTTAATTATGTTTAGCGCCACACCAAGTACTTTAAACATCCATGTTTATGGAAAAAATGAAACCACTTACAATATTGTTACAATGCCTACCCCAATTCATCCTTGTTCATTGATGGAGATGGGATAATTAAGTACTTCCCTTCAAGAAAGGATGATAGGTTGAATATCCACAACTAGACAATGCTATTAATATGGAGATCCAACATTGACTTCTAGCTTGTGCTTTTTCGCCATGTGGTTCTAAAATACATTGGAAAATATGCCTCAAAGAAAAAGAAACATTCTAAATCCTACCACCATATGCTTTCCAATATTTTCAAGAGATTTCGACCCATATTTTCCAACACATGTTGTCACTTATAAAATTCTTATTGAGAGTGTCATTGAGCATGACATTAGTGTACATGAAACTTGTCACATGTGTAAAAGCATTTTTAGATAATTTCTTTTGATATTGGTGCCACCCTTGAATAAATTATTTCCAATTGGAATATGTTCAAAAAATTTAGCAGGACCTGGAAATAATTCACCTTACTTTTACTTACACCTACTGGTGTAGTGACATCCAACCTTTCAACATCCACGATACACGCTTTCCTTTACATACCTATCAAATAACTCAAACCCCTAGATAGGAAAGCTTTTGAATGCTTTCAAGACTCCCTCAAGCATGTTGAGTACATTTTTATTGATGAAATGAGTTTCATTATACCCAAATTACTCAACCATATTGACTATTAACTCTAGAAAGCTTTTCCCTATTTTAAGAAATCAAATTTTGGTAGGAGATGTATCATCCTCATTAGTGACCTAGGCCAACTACCACATGTTATGGAAATTCCATTGTATGGAAGCCATTCTTATGGCACAAGCCTTTAGAGGGGATTCTATACATCTGTCTCTTTGTAAACAATTTTCCGCTAGAAGGGTTCCTTATATGCACATGTTTCCTTCTGTCACATACTTTTCAACATCCATGATGCATGTCATTGCTTCCTTATGCCACACACTGATTCCTACATCTCTGAGAAATAAATCCAAAGCTTTAGTGACTCTCCACATTTGTTTTCTAAGAATGACTAGGTCAACATGCACAACCTCAATATGTTGAAAGCTTTGAACCTTCCTATCACTTGTTCCATTACATATACCAATAAACATGTTAATTAGGGGGATATTGATGATGATCTATTGCAACCCCACACCAAGTTAATCTTTGAAAAAAAGAAATCATGTTCATGGATAATTTTTGGGTTGAGGCTGGCCTTGTAAATAGCTCAATAGGCACAATCATTGACATTGTTTACCATAATTTCATAACACCACCTGATATTCCTCTTTTTGCCATCATCAAATTTAACAAATATATTGGGCCATGTGGGGACCTAGACAACCCCTTGCACCTTCCTCTTTTTCCAATTTCAAAAGGGAATTGAATACAACTACCAATCAAAATGGCTTAGTTTTTAACTATGCATAAGTCTCAAGGTCTTACTTTACATAAGGTCGTTATTGATATTGGTGACACAGAGAGACAAGATCTTACCTTCGTTGTTATCTCCAGACTATCCTCCCTTTCAAATATATGGATTTCACCTCCTTATCTTTCGAGAGGTACTCAAAAATGGATGGTGGACATCTTCTACAACTACGAAAAAAGAAGAAACTTGACTATTTTCTCTCACCTCTGCCCCACACTTAAAACCATTTCCCCCCCTCTAGCACCAATTTGCATTTACATTCTCCAACAATCTACATATGTCTTTTTGCCTTTTCTCCGTAACACATTTTTTCAATTTCGTGAAACATGTATACACATCCTTCACTATGCATTTCCTTTTCTTGAATACTACATTATCTCATTTTTTAGTTCCATCCATTCCCCCCGTTGCACGTTATCCTTTATCAATTTACCTTGATAAATTTATTTATTTCAAATTCGATCCTTCACACCTCCTCCACTCCACCCAATCCCTTTCGATGTTCACATTGCACTACTTACATTTAATTGCTAGTTCACATTCAATCAATATAATAATTTAATTTATCAAAATAAATATATATTACTAACATACGTTGCATATGCACACACTGCTATCGATAAGGGGTGTGTAATGGGAATTATGTGGTTGCAAGTTCAAATTGTTTTACTTTTTGTGTTTGTTGACATGCTGGAAAGATATGGTCAGTGGTAACAACCACAATGATAAGCATAATGAATTTTTTGATGTTCCCCATGAGTATTTGTTATTAAATTATTAAATTAATTGCAACCATTATGTGTTTGAAAAAACCTCTCACACATAATTATTTCCTCATTTACAACACTCATACCCCCTGAAGCATCTAGAAATGAGATGAAAACAAGAAAATATGAACATTCCATATCTCAATAAAATCACTATTACTAATTAACTCCATGTCTTCACACATCACTTATCCATCTTCAATTGTCAAATTTAATAAAGATATAACCTATCAAAATTAAGGAAATCCCCACAATAAACATCCACCATATATGTAGAAACAAAAAAACCTCAATATTTTATTCAATACTGATTTAAAAATATGAAATTTGTGAAATCCTAATTGCAAATTCATGTATGATAAATAGATTCTGAAGTACAGATCTGACACAAGCAATAAGCTAAAGAAATATGAAACCGTAAGTGCAAGAGAGAGATAGAGAGAGAGTAAAAGACTTAGTTGATTTCACACTTGATCTCGAAGTGTTCTAGACTGGAAAACTGATGAACAAGAGGAACAGACTATCGCGATTGAACACATGAAATCCTATAACCTCCAAATGTGCCTGAACTAGGGCTCTTGGAACATGATTAGAGAGCCTAGGCACCATAGACCTCTGCTGGGTGCCTGTGACTACATAGGGGCTCAGAAATTGGTTTTTATTATATCACATAGGTGTCTCTAACCTTCTCTTTTTGTTGCATATATGTCATTGGATGATCGTCGAATTCACCTGTAACCTGCAAAGAGAAGATAACCTACAAAACCCTTAAACTACATCAAATCCCAAAAATAAAAGATGCAATATGGGGATTTAGACTGACCCTGACGGTCACCCAACATAGTGAACTTACGACCAAAAATTGCACTAAATTTTAGACTGCATGTAGTTCTTGTGCGTGTGTGATATAATCATGCCCTAGGAAGCCCTTATGTAAGTGCACGTGATAACAAACGATAGATATATGTACCAATGTAAATGGATGTGTGGATGAAAAAATGAACTTCCCCTCCTATGTGTGTATGCAAAAAATGCAGTCCATTGTCCCTTAAATTAAATCTAGATGAATGTCTTTGATGCTCTTAGATGCCTTTGGATGTAACCTTAGGTGATGATAATAGATGGTTAGAGTTTGGTCCTTTATTATGGTCACATAACATTGTATTTATGTGATTCCATTATTTGAATTTTGTAATTAAAAACTAAAAGACCGAATCATAAGAAAATAAGATGCCCAAAAAATAAAAGAGGCACAAAAGAGGCGAGTACGATAGAAAGAGGTTGGGGGCGCCCAAAAGGACAAGGGAACCTAGGCGTTGACGTCCTGTCTAGGCACTGGTGTCCAGAGTCATGAAAGATAAAACAATAAAGTACTAAATGGGTTGTAGGGTGTAAAATACTAGAAAGACAACATAAAACAAAGACAAAAGGCCAAAGGCAACAATCAATTACTAGTTTTATCGCTTAGGAATCATATGAATGCAAGTATGTGTTCATGGACCTAGAAATGTACCCAAGCGTGTGATTATGTGTTAACATTTTCCCCCACTTTATGTTGTTGAGTGAATACTTTATAATATAAATTAGATAAGAGATGCATACATGATAACCATATGGAGTGTTATGGCGATAATATGCTGAAGAGACAAGTGAAAGTGTGAAGTGATAAAAATGAAGAGTGGAAAAGAATAAGTGACCCTAGGTGTGAAAGCGTATGAGTTGTACCATGTTGTACCTATTATTTTTGTAGCTTGATGAAGGGATGTTTCTTGTTGCGTATTAAGGATGGACCTGTAAAATAAGAGTGAAAGAGTAGTGAAACTTGTGTGTTATGAAAACTCTATAAAAGCATGTAAAAGTGTGAAAAACTAGTAAAAGGAAAGTGTGCACCTGATCCGTGAAGAGTGAAAATGATAGAAAATGTCTTGACCTATTATAGAAGAGTGATTTTTTTTGGGCATCTCATGCCAAAAGAGAGTTTTTGGGCTATCTCATGCCAAGAACGAGTTTTTTGGGTGATTTCACGCCAAGTGCGAGTTTTTTAGGTGATCTCACGCCATGACAAAAGAGTTTTGGGGAGAGAGGTCTAGTGTTACTCTCCGTCCATGATTGCTTCCTGAATTTATACACCATTTCAGATGGTGTGATATGTGTTTAGTTATGTGTTGTTCCAGTTTGATCCAAGTAGAAAAAGGAGATAGAATGCGTTTTGATTGCTAGAGGACTGTACATGCACTATAAAAATTGTTATGTGAACTGTTGTTAATTGTGATGATCTGAGAAAGTAACTGTAACTACCCTTAGTCGTAAGTTCCTAGGAAAGGTAAGGAGCGCCCAAGAACTAGTGTCTGTATCTGGGCACTGGTGCCTGTGCTGGACTAAGGACCCAAGTCAAATTCTAAGACGTTCTGTAACTGTAACTCTGTTTTGTTCCTGTACTGAAACTCTGAGATATTTTATGGGGTGACTAATTCACCCAATGTATGCCCCCCTCATTTGGGATGCATTTGACATCTTTAGGAGGATACGACCCAAAAGAGAGGACCTGAATCTGATACCATGCATGGGGAGGGATTGTGCATGGTAGAAACCAAGGCACATGTAAACAAAGTGGCTAGAAATATGTGTTAGTAGAAAAAGTGACAAACATGCAATAGAAGACAGTGTAAAAAAGTAATAGTGAAAACAAAGTAGATTGCACAATGCGGGTTTCAAACATGGGATGTGGCTCATAATGTTGTAAGACAATCATGGCCGAAGCGGCCAAAAGCATATAAGCAATGATCAAACAAGACATAGGGAAAATCCCGCAAACATTAGCATTCAATAGCAAATAGTGGCAAGCAAAGAGTAATAGACAACCATGGTGGCAAATAGTTCTTGCAAAAGAAATGTTGCACATGAAGCACCCGTTAGCATGTTAGAAAGATAAAAAGTATGTCAAGACGTGTATGTATCAAGAGAACAAGTAGTGTGCTAGTAAGAATATGAAGTAGTATAAAATGAAACAATAACACCTGTAGTATGTAAAAAAGTAGATGCCCACAGGAGCCTCGGTGAGGCTGGTAAGAGGTATAGTGCCAAACATCCATGCTACATGTAAATATCTGTAGAAAGTCTGCATTCACCACTAAAGAACAAGTAACGTGCATGTGTTTATAGAAAATATAATGACATACTAAGTATCCTTCTAGCATGAGAAACAAAGTGTACATGTAGATATAATAAAACAAGAATAGATGCAACCAAGATATGCAATATGATGTGAATGAATGAAATGGAATGGTATGTAATGTGAATGTGATAGGAGTAGCGTACCCCCCGAGTGGATGTGTATGAGTATGAGATGCGGTTAATTTATAAAAGAACCCTCGATAGTCAAGAATGAACTATAGAATAAGAGTGTGTCATTGGGAAATGGTTTTAATGGTGTGCGCTAGAAAGATAGATCGATGAATCATAGAGCATAAACTGTAGCAGAGGATAATATGATGTGTGGGAATGGAGTACTAGAAAGATGTATCATGAAGCGCAGAGCATGAAATGTGTAGTGTGTGATGTTCATGGATGTAGTATGCCCTCAAAAGTCAAGTGTAAACCTTATCACAAGAGTGCATCATAGGGTAATGATGATACAAGAGGTGTATCAATGTATGTACAGTGATTAAGAAAGACTAGATTTTAAGCATGAGGTGTAATGATAGAAATGAGAGATAATTAATAATGCTAGGAGCGGGGGAAGTAAGTATGATACCCCCCAAGTGTATGATGTGTATAAGAATCAAGTAACATTGTCTAAGAGATCATCAGTGTCATGGTCGAAGCCAAATGGAGAAGCATCAAAGACCTGCTAAGTAATAATATGGGGCTGATACGATAAAGAGCCATTGCGGTGTAAATTGTACATGCCCATTGTATATTCTTCATCAGTGAAAGGTGGTAGCGGAAAACCATGTGCATACCAATGAGTAAGATTTTGTGTATAGCCAAGAAATAAATCATTGCAAATAGAAACACGACTGAAATGCATGGGAAATGTGATATCAATATGATCAAAATCTAGAGTGCCACTAATGTAGTCATGCCAAGACTACCCAAGAGTAAGCAGAGACGTGTGTGCAACAAATACCGATAAATGGAAGACATGGAGGTCATAAGCTGCAGTAATGTAGACATATCCATGGTAGAGGTGAGGAGAATGAGGTGGAGAATGGAGATCATTGAGTGTGAATCCCATCCGAGCTAAACCATAATGCATGTAAATAATATCAGAACTAGTAGTCCTATCAAATGGAATATGTGGCCAATGAGAATTATTGATGAAAAGAGTGTGTTTGAAGGGAGGAAGCAGTGATGTAGAGTGTTCATGGGAATATGAAGAAGGTGGTATGACGTCCAATGTATGGACAAACCCCCTAAAAAGTACCATAACATTATTATAGGGAGGGGGTGTCGACACAAAGTGTTATTTGGAAGATGAAGTGGATGACATGATGTCCAATGCACAAATAGATCCCTGGAGACAAATCATGTCGGTGGTAGGGGTAGGAGGCTCCGTGAGTTGATAATAATCAATGAGATATGTAGGAGGATTATGGGGATGAGTGACATTGTGATAGAGAAATGGAGTAGGGAGAGAAGTGAGTGGGTCTAGAGTGTAATATTTGAATGGATCATGGTCAGCAAGAACAATATACACACAACCATCATGTAGGAACTTAACGCATCAATGAACTGTTAAATGTATTACCTACATAGTGTGAAGCCATGGTCTACCAAATAAGCAATTGTATTAAAGCTTGGCATCGATAATAAAGAATACCTTAGGGACGGTTGTTGGACCAACTGTGATAGGTAAGGTGATATGGCCCATGCACGGTTATGCAAAAGAATCATAACTACAAATAGAAATAAATGTTGGAATGAGATTAGCCGAGGAAAGGCCAAATTGCTGAAGAAATGCAAAATTACATAGATTGAGATCGTATCCATTATCAACTAGTACCTGACTAATGCCAATGTTAAATATGTAAACATTAATATACATAGGAGGATCATTGTCGTAAACAAAAAGAGTGATAACTACATCAGATGGGAAAGTAAGGTGTTTAGAAAATGCATCAACGAATAACTGATATACATGATTTGGATGAGTATTAATAGGAATGTAAGTATTACCAAGGAGAGAGTTGATTTTAGCCTTACATTCAAGATTAGCTTGTAAAAAGGCATGGATGGAAATAGCCATGATGGAAGAAACTTAAGATATTGAAGCAAAAGGAAGAAAGAAAGATCCAATAGTGCTCAAAAGACATGTTCACCAAATGATTTAACAAATATGAAATTTGTGAAATCCTTATTACAGAGTCACGTATAGATCTGACACATATAATAAGCTAAAGAACTATGAAACCCAAGGTGCAAGAGAGAGAGAGAGTAAAATAATTAGTTGATTTCACACTTGATCCCAAAGTGTTATGGACTGGAAAATTGATGAACATGAGGAGAAGATTATCACAATCAAACATAGAAAATCTTGGAACTGCCGAATGATTTTGGACTAGGGTGCCTAGGTGCCAGAGACCTCTAATGGGCTCCTGTGACTGCGCAGGGGCTTAAAAACTAGTTTTTATTGTGTCGCATAGGTGTCACTAACCTTCACTTTTGGTTTCTTGTATGTTCCTAGATGATCACTGAAGTCACCTGTAACCTGCAAATAGAAGATAACCTACAAAAAACTCAAACTACATCAAATCCCAAAAAGAAAAGATGTAATATTGGGGATTTAGACTAACCTCAGTGGTCACTCGACAAAGTGAACTTACGACCAAGTGTTGCACTACATCTCATTCTCCATGTAGTTCTTATGCGTGTGTGATAGAATCCTTCCCTAGGAAGCCCTTGTGCAAGTGCACGTGATATCAGGTGATAACTAGATGTACCAATGTAAATAGATGTGTGGATGGAAAAATAAACTTCCCCTCCTATGTGACTATGCAGAAAATGTAGTCCCTTTTCCCTTGAATGAAAGATAGATGGATGCCTTTGGATGTAACCTTTGGTGATGATAATAGATGCTTAGAGCTTACTCCTTTATTATGGTCACATAGCATCATATTTATGTGATTCACTTCTTTGAATTTTGTAATTGACAACTAAAAGCCCGAACCATAATAAAATAAGATGCCCAAAAGATAAAAAGAGGCCTAAGTGAGGAGAGTAAAATAGAAAGAGGTCAGGGGCACCCAGAAGGAAAAAGGTGCCTGGGTGCTGGCATCCTGTCTGGGCATTGGTGTTCAAAGTCATGAAAGATAAAGCAATAAAGTACCGACTGGGTTATAGGGTGTAAAAGACCAGAAAGACAACATCAAATAAAGACAAAAGGCCAAAGACAACAATCAATCACTAGTTTTCTCGCTTAGGAATCATATGAATGAAAGTATGTGTTCATGGACCTAGAAATATACCCAAGTGTGTGATATACATACACACACACACACATATATATACATACATATATATACATATATGTGTATATATGTACACACACACACACACACACACACACACACATATATATATATGTATGTATGTATGTATGTATGTATATATATGTATATATATATGTATGTGTGTGTGTGTGTGTGTGTATATATATATAAAACTCAAATACTACTATTGATTAACTAGAAATCGTATGGAGGTGGTGTGACGAAGACACATGTGGGGCTAGTAATAAGCATCAGGAAGTGGAAGATATGGAAGAGAAATGTGAAGATCTGGAGGATTTATCTATGAGTGAATATGAGTTGTGAATGTGTAGCTAGAAAAGAAATGTTAAGGTACTTGTAGGTGTGCCTCATCTATTATTCTAAATTTGAATTCACAACCCCTTGATATATAGATATAGATAGGGGTGAGTGCCCTATATATCTATATGGTAGCTATCAATCATTCATTAGATAGAGCTCCATATCTCTACCTGATATAATGGTTTTTCTTGGGCTATATATAGTCTAAACCATATATATTAGGGGGAGGGATAGGCACAAGATGTACCCAGAGCCATCTTTAAGTAGCTTTAGAATGAGGAAGGTGGCGAAGTGTTGAGTTCGTCAAGGAATCAAGTACTTGTTCAATACATTGAATATCTATAATTATTTTTTGCAATGTTAGACCTTGAGCTTTGTGGATTGTTGCATGAAAATGCTAAGGGAAATGGTCAATTCAATTGAAAGCACCCAAACTCAAATCCCTCCTCTGCCATATATGATCCTCTTCATTCTTATGATAAGTCTCATTTAGACTATGTGTCATTTGTGTGAATTATTTAAAGGAAAAAATGAATGTGTACTATGTGAAGGCCATATGTTGAGATCAACGATCCTTATTTTATATACCACAATTATTCTTTCCAACAATACATGACAACAATGGATTCATTATTATGCGATTATTCATAATACCCATTCAACAATCTATATCATATTCTATTCTCTATCCCTGAAGATGGGTCTAGTTATGTGACTCTAAACGTTAGAATTCATGTCTCAAGATATATTCTTACAATGTACTGTGGAAGTTTCAAAAAAATCAACTATGCATGATACCAATTGTTATTTAAACATGGGAACTAAAATCATTTAGATCTATTTTCAATAAGGGAATTGAAATTGTATCGATATGTCATTCTTGTGTTGGATCTCAAATTGTATGACATAATTTTTTAAACAAGTATTATCTACCCAAAATTTTGATAACAAGAATGTTTGGTCAGTTTCTTAGGGTATGTTATAGGCATCATGATGGAAACGAAGAAAGGGGTAGTGATGAGTACTGGGATGTGGAATAAGTTCATAGGGAGGTGTTAAAGAATTAATATTAGATGGAACAAAGGTGAAATAGTGCAAGATGAAGAGGGGTGACGAAGATGGGGCTTGAGTTATATGAAAAGACAATAGGTTCTAAGACACATTTATGGGATCACATGAACTTTTTAGGATATTGATAATTTTCCCATGGGTGGTTGTGTAGGATATTATTTATCCTTTTATTTGTTTATCAAGATAATTCTTGCACTTGGGTTATTCCTACACTTGTTGAGTTAGCTTGCTTAGGTGTACTAATCATTTGGAGTAGCTGACTAGTCTTGTACAGTTAGCTTGCTAGTCTTGTGGAGTCATCTTAACTTCCAGTAATGGGAGTTATTCACCACTGATCTAGGTGTTTTTACGCTTCCCTTTCCTATAGGTACATATTGATTACTGAGTTAATCTATTGCATTGTGTTGATTTGGTGCCATTCTTGTGTTATTGCAATTATCTCTTTGTTTTTTCATACTTGCAAGATTATGTGCTTATTCATATTTATTGTTGTGCAAATCGCATCTTGCATTCTTATAAACTAGTGCATGCTTCAATCCCTTTAATCCATTCATTCTTTGATATGGTATACGATCCTAACTGGTATTAAGCTTGTCTGGCTGTCTTTTTTGTAAGATTTTTAATTTTAGATTATTATTTGCTAGTTTGGATTAGTTTTTGTTTGTTTTTGGATCAGGTGGATCTCTGGTTTGATTGTAGACTTCCAAAAATACCTTCATCTTGGTGACCATCACATAACAATAGTTACCAAAGCTCGTGCAAGTCCATGGTGGAATTTTTGTAGATCCTGAAGTATTGTTGTGGATTTGAATAACATTCGAATACAACCCATATTGGCATTTTAGATCTATGGAGGATTCTTATGCCCCCAGGAACACCATCCTCAACCTTTCTTGGTTCCATTCTTTGTCCTTTGTTTATTTGCAGACCTTAACACTATTATTTTGGTTAAGATGACATTTTTTACTAAAATCAGATCTAAGGTGTCCTCATCTTCACTGTTTGGATCTGCATTTGGAGGTTTCCTTTTCCTTTTTCTAACCATTTTGAAACCTTTGGTTCATATTTCCCACTTTGGAACCTCATTATGGGGGTTAAAAATTCTAATTTTTTACATTTGGAGTGCCCAAAACGCCCATTCCAGCTTGTACAACTCCAAAATAACAATTTTTTGGCCTTGCAAGACCTTGGAACGCCTCACACTTTACTAGGTTTTTGTTATTCTACCCTCAACATCTCTGATTTTTCCTTCACACAACTGAATCAGACCTATGGTGGCTCCAAAACAAGTCAACAACAACAAAAGATAACAATTTAAGGTTATTTTAAACCCTAAAATATTCTCAATGCATTCTCCTTTATTGGTGGACCCCACACCCAAGTGGAAAATCCATGGTATTATCCAATTTGGGATTTTGTTATTCCAAAATTTAAGCCTTTATCAAATTTGGAATTAGGGAAAATTTTAGCGGTGAATTTTCTTTATCAGGTGAATAATAGGAATTTAGGAATATGAATTCGACTATTTTTACGACTATGACAAAGACCATGTTTCTCCCAAAAAATCCACAAACATTATTTTTTCCTATGCGAATAACCAACGGATCTCAAATCCCCTTTTTTTTTTTAAATCACCACCGTGTTTGGAAATCCGGGATTTTAAAACATTTTTAGATCGCCAAGAAATCTATGGAACCTTCCTGGTCATTTGGTCTCATTCGCCGACATGTGTGGGATTTGTTTTTTGAAATTTGATTAAATTCACCATATATATACATAGATTTAGATTATAGAAACTAATCACTAAGAAAACATATTTTTCTATCTTTTTCGATTTTCCAATTTTACGAATTTGTGAAGTATTAGAAAAGAATTCATCATATTGCAATTTGCTTACAAAAATTAAATAAGTCATGGTCTTGTAGGTTGTGTTTCAGTTTACATCCTACAAGCACTTAGTGTAGGTAAGTCTATTTAAAACCTATTTTCTATCATGTCGTATTGCTTTAGTTGCTTTTGTGAGTTAGGCTTTTAACAATGCTATACAATGCCTTAGTCAATTTTCATCCCATCACAACTATTATGTCAAAAAAGTAGCACCCTAGGATTTACACATTATAAAACCTTACTTTTGACTAACATGGGATTGTCTCAGGGTGTGGGACCCTCACAAATGAGACAAACCTCCAGAGAAGGTTGGTTCCTCTACCAATTATAATGCTAAAAATACTCCTAGAAATGGAAATACAACTATCCTAACACTATCCTAGAATTTCTAAGGGACCAGGGAAGAAAGAGATGCATAAAATGAAAGTCCTAAACTAAGGGAGGCGATAACACAAAGAAAAGGGGTTAGAGATATCCTTCGTGAGTGAAAATGGAAGAAAATGAGGTAGAAGACGGAAAACAAAAATGCCACAGTTCAAAGAACACATTCAAACCTCCAATTTCTTTGAGCACAATGAATTTAAATCTTGCAAAAGAGTATAACATGCACACAATACCTGAAAATGCAATGAAAGGCAAAGGAGGAAACACAATTCGAGCTAAGGTGGGAAATGCCACAAAATACCGATTTTATTGCTTAAAATGATGTACAATCAATTACAATATAGGCACAAAGCAAAAATCCTTTACAAAATGCATAAATTCAAGGCCTACGACTCACAAGAGTGTTGGAACAATTTTGGCAGAGTTCCTTTACATTCCATAATGTCTCCCCTCTCAAATGAGGGGAAAATTACATACATAGAGAAAGGGAAGCTACCAACCGACAACCTTCATTAATTTCTTGTACGGAGGTATGGGCAACCATACCAATTCGCTTTCCAATGGTAATTTTCTTTCACGGTGAACATGGGTGCCATACCTCATAAAACCGGTTGTTGAGCTACTTTGTACGGTGTAATTAATGCCCGACCGTATTTGGAACTCCTTGTTGACGCACAACAAGAACCACCAGCTGATGCCCGAAAAGAACGGGGACAGTCGATGCCAATGAGGGAATGATTGTCACACGACAAGAATAAATGTTGTCACGCAACAACGAAAGGAGGTTGACGCACGTAAATAAGGATTGTTGCACGACAGCAAAGGGGCATAATAGGGAAGGAGGGAAAATGTACGAAAAGGGGGGAAGGATTGTCGCACGACATGGGGTAAGTGCACCAAGTTGGGGGGCCAAAACGGGGTCTTAAGTGGACGCATTTTTCCGAAAAATAAAAAACTTCATTTTGTACGATTTTTTCGAAATAGTTACACTCAAAATTGGAAGATGTTGTAGAAATATGAATCGTAGAATTTTGAGTCTAGTTTCTAAGCTACTAAATTTTATTGAAAACAGATAAGTTTAAGTGGGTCAAAAAACTAGAATACCAACAGGTGCTCTTGTTTTTGTTAAAAAACATAATATAGTGACTTTCGTGTCCCCCACCATTTTTTGAGCACCATTAGTATTTTTGAAAACCCTTTGGTAGAAAGATAGCTAGGAGCATCTAGTTTGTGTTAGAATTTTTTTAATATTTTTTTAACGATTATTTTGTTATTTATGATTTTTATAGTACATAAATTTTATGTTTTGAAAAATAACGGAGCTCCGACTGTGCCCCCCCTAACTACCTCAAAAAATATCAAAAATAGATTTGTTTTTTGAATATGTATATAATTATGCCTAGTTTGTGCTAGTATATTTTTTTTCTCAATTTCGATGACCCAAACAAAATATACATGATGAACGATAGACATATTTAAACTTCAAAAAATAGCTATAAAAAGGCATAGTTAGAAAATAAATAATATGGAAACCTTCTATTAGTCAGAAATTTTGAAAAATTATATTTTTAGAAAGAAGAAACTCTACTTTACGTCATGGTATAATTTTTTAAAATGGACGAATTGTTTTATTTTGATTTATAATAGAAGAAGTGGCATTTTTAAATTTTACTGTAAAAACACGTTGTTTGTTGTGTTTGTGCAAGTCCATGCCTCAGGGTTGGGGATCCAAACCGGATCCCAAACCTTGAGGCATGTGCTGGAAAAGGTAAAAAGCATAACACGTACGCGTTATGCTTTGTTTATATATTGTGGCCCCCCAACGTCCCTTTTATTTATAGCAGACATAACGCGTACGCGTTATGCTTTGGAAAATCCCAAACCTAAGAATTTAAAATGCGATCGCGTTATAAAAGAATGCGTACGCATTTTTCTTTTTTCAAGTTTTTGTCCACTTTTTGGCCCCCCAACTTCATGCACTCACCCCAGGGAGGAATGTTATCGCGCAATAGGAGGAAAGCGGTGACGCGCATCAAGAAGTGACAGTTGACGCAAGTCAGGGCTGTTGACGTGCGAGAAGGAGGAAGCAGTTGTCACATGACAAGGGAAGTGGTTGAAGCGTGTCAGTAAATGGCAATTATTGTGTGCCAACGAAGGAGGAATCGTTACACGACAAGGAGGGACGTTGTCACGTGTCAACGAGGGACACTAACGTGTGACAAAGAGGAGGTTGAAAGATGCATGTCAAGAGAAACAATTGACGCACGGTTGTCATGCGATAAGAAGATATGGCTTCAAACCTTCACCGCGACTCGCTAGTTTACCATGAGCTACCCTGTAAACTGCTCCCCATTAACTATCAATTCTTAGACTTGTAGGTTAATCCATTTTGAAAGGGGGGTGCAAATATGGATAACAACAACCAACTCAAAAATTGTCCTTACAGTATTTAGGAATTTGGAAACTAAAAAGGAAACCTAAAAAAAAAATTGCAACACCTCCTAGTACTGACATACGAAAAATCGCATCTTATTTTGAGAAACCGTATACAGAATACCATCCTTCTCCAGCAGGACAAGCACAATCAAGGGATAATGATTGCACTCAAATGAAACCCATGATGATTTGATGACTGATGTTGTCAATGACAATGACGAAGACAATGAAATGGCTCCCATTGAAGACATCCCATTGAATGAAGTTGAAAACTGCATCACTATATGATTTACATTTCCACTCTAGTGCTAGTTCATCATCACCTGCCCAATTTAATATTGGAGGTAAAATTTCTGGCAGTAAACGAAATTTAAATTCCACCATGGAAAATACTCTAGGGACACCCATTTCTAGAATAAAGAAAAAAGTAAGAAAATGGGACTTGGGAAGGAATTTCATATTAGAGTAGGTTTCTAAGTTTCCATTTATTGAACCTATCGTGCGCATTTTTCTTTTTTCAGGTTTTTGTCCACTTTTTGGCCCCCCAACTTCATTCTGTTGTCTACTCAAAATTCCCCTCTCTAACAAGGACAAATTTTGAAAATTTTGAGTCTAAGTGCTTTTTCTGAGATACCCAGGTTGTGAAGTCGAAAGAATC
This sequence comes from Taxus chinensis, assembly GCA_019776745.2. Taxonomy (NCBI): domain Eukaryota; kingdom Viridiplantae; phylum Streptophyta; class Pinopsida; order Cupressales; family Taxaceae; genus Taxus; species Taxus chinensis. Next base: position 777,021,266 of record CM034146.1, read on the forward strand.
TAAGTTTTGGGTCATTTTGTAAGTATTTCGGGTCTGTCGGGACTTTCTGTCCCACCTGTCCCAAGTACGAAAGTGCAAGTTGTTCCCGATCGGCCGAATCCCCGAAACTGTCCCATTCTCGGGCCCGTCGGAACTTTTTGTCCCAAGTGTCCCAAAACTTTTGTGCGAGCTTTCCCATTTTCGGCCGAAACTCCCGAACCGCGTACTTCGCGCATTTTCGTCCCACAACTTTTGTGCGAGCTTTCCCATTTTCGGCCGAAACTTCCTAGTCGCGTACTCCGGAATTTTCTGTTCCAAAAGTCCCCAAGTCCAAATGGGCCTGCTGTTCCAATTTCGGCCGAAATGCCTGAACCGCGTACCTCGCGCATTTTCATCCCAATTGTTCCAAAAGCTTTTGTGCATTCTCTCTCCATTTCGCCCGAGCCGCGTGTTTCGCGCATTCGCGTCTCACCTGTTCCAAGCGTACCAAGTGTCATTCATACTTAGCTTTTCCCGCTCATTCCGAATATGACGCTCTTTCAAATTGGGTGTGGTGTATTCAATGCGCATTAAATTCATTCCGCTCCTCAAACGGCTATATAACCAAGCATACCACCTTCGCATTTTTCACATTGCTTTCTTGCTATCATTTGCTCAAACCCTTGCAACCTAGTTCCCTTTGCAAATTCCTTCCAGAGTCTGGGTCGCAGCTCCGAATCTATCAATATGAAGATCAAGTTTCAGGGACAGGAGCAAATTTCTCCACTCGAGTCTGCCGTTAGCAATATCGGAGACAGTGAAGCCCGTCATCTCGACTTCGGCGACTTTTGGTCAAGAATGACAGATGCAAACCCTACGCCGATGGCACAGATGATTAATGATAGCGGTTTGGCTTTCGCCGGAGGTTTCCCTATCTCAGTGCAGTGTGCTGATACGGTACTTTCATGCGGAGCTCACTTCGACCCCGACTCGAGCGAATTGACAAATGTACACGGGGAGCTCATTGCCAAGCTAGACGCTGCCGCCATTGGAGCTGCTCTGAGGATTCCGGAGATGGACAATGCCATAGTCGTCTCTCGTGATCAAGCACAGGCCATGTTCGACCAAGACAGTGATAAATATAAAGCTCGAGTGGCGAGGTCTTGGTTGAAGAACCCTAGGAAAGGAGCTTCTCGTCTGACCAAAACCCTCTTCCGGGTGGATTTCAATGAAGAATTGTCAGATTTTATAATCCTGCTAGCTCGGGTTATGGGTTTGCCCTCAACCAATGAGTTTCATTTCTGGATGTGCCCGCTCATCAGCATGGTGTGCGAGGGAACGCAAAACATCAATTGGGCAGAAATCATAAGCATGAATTTGGCCGAGCAATTATCCAATGTGCGACAAACAAGAAGTTCTTCATGACTTCGTATCTGATGTATACCCTAGCAGCGTCACGGCAATGGTTTGGCTTTTCCTACATCGATGCGCACAAAGACGATCCAGTGTACGCCTATTGCCCGCAGTTCACCCTAGAGACCAGCAATCGGAATTTCAGAAGGGTCAATGATGCCTTCACCATGTACATGGTCAGATTGCTCGAAGGTGACACTGCCAGGAGGTTTTCAGACGAAGCTATGAACCTGATATCACAGTATGGAGCCTATTTCATTCAGTTCAGGAAATTCTCTTATATCAGGCTTGCTGGCTATGAGAACACTCCTCTGCGGCTTCCCATGTTCTGCAACGACAAAATGGCCTTGATCGAGATATGCAGGCAACTGGACAAGTTGCACAGAACTTGCAGAGACAAGAAGATTTCTGGCTTACATTTTCCCATCTCTCTGGGAAACTACACATGTAAAACGGCCCTGGATGCTCAGAACGTAGAAAGAGCCCTGGTCCCTATCACTGTTCATTTCTTCAAGCCAAGAACCTATTTTGACTTGAAGAAGTTCATTGAAAGGAACATCAAGATAGTCTATCATCACAGGGCAGATACAGAAGACTACTGGGCTGACTGTGCAGATGATTTTGAAGCCAGAAGAAGGCATTGTGGCAGGTTCTCCCTGCAATTGATCCAAGAACTCAGCCTGTACCAAGTTCCTGAAGGTCTCCAGGATGACAATTCTGAGCCATATTCGTATGAATACGAAAATGTGATTAAGCACACCCCTCTGGAGGACCTGGATTGGAACAGAAAAGAAAGAGATGATCTGGCTGAGATTATTGCCCCAGTCTTGATCAGAACTAGGGTCTGGTTCAGTAAGAAGATCCGAGAATTCAAGAGGCACTCAGGAGAATCCAGCTCCAAAGATGATTCGACACCCATAAGGGAAGCATCAGTTCCAGAGTCTGGGACACCAGTGAAAACCCCTCCTGCCTCAATAGCTCAGGGACTTGTAGGATCTACTCCTTATCCATCTACCCAAGTATACAAGAAGAAACTCAAAGAGGTAAAGAAGGAGCCTGCAGAGGATGACCCTCCAAGAAAACAGGCAGAGTTGCCTATGGGGCCAGAGAACATCATCGTTCTCAGTGAAAGTGAAGACAGTGAGGTGCCAATTCCTACAAGTGTTCCTGAAAATCCAGCAGATAAAGATAAAGAAGTCCAGAGCACCGAACTTCCAGGTACTACTGATTCTTCTGCCGCCATTACCTCCAGTGTTCTGCCTGCATCTCAGCTTGAGTCAGCAGCTGCACAGACCTTGAGTATCATGAGCTCCCTATCTCTTGGTCCCCTTGCCTCTCCTGCAGATTCTTCTTCCTATTTTGCTTGGGTGCAACCTCTGGTTGATAAAAGAAAGAGAAAATCCTCCTTTCAAAGCTTGGGACCAAATTTTGATGCTGTAGCAGCCTTGTTGGGCACCACTCCTTCTCGTGCCAAGAAAGCCAGAACTACTTCCAGGATTGTGTCGGATGCTCGAGGTCAGCAATTCCTGGAGATTGCTAAGCCCACAGTAGACAAATCGGAATCAGAGTTGCTGACATCCGACTTGGAACTCTCAAGGATCCCTATGGGAGAGTCTACTCCTGAAGGTGAGATTCATAACCTCCAGGAAACAGTCACCAGAGTCATTGGAAGGGTGGAGAAAGGGCAGCAGACGATTGAACAGCTGGAAGAACAAGCCCAAGTTCTCACTAGTTTTATCAAGTCACTCTTGTCTAAGGACAAAGTTTTAGACCCCACCCCCTTGACTGCTCTACCCCCTCCTGTAATTCTAAGCCAAGATGAAGTGCAAGAAATTAAAGAGATGCACAAGTATTCTGTCTATGGTAGAGCTACCGAAGCCATGGTGGATGACATGCTTGTTGCCGGGCTAAACTTCATCGACGAAGCTTTTAAGCTACATGGAAAGGTAGACAAGTTGCAACATAAACTATCCTCTACCATTGAGGTTATGAATAAGGAGCTTAAACTTTGGGGCAGTTGCATTGTAGACCTTCGCCTCATGGGACAGACAGATGAGAACATCTTGCTGGCGAATAAGATTTTCGATGATGCCGAAGATAATCTATCAAAATCCTGGGTCTACAGTGTAGAGTGGAAAATCAGAGTCCTGGAAGAAGCTGTAGGAGAAATGAAGAATAGCTGGCAAAAGGGAGAAGCTTTCAAGACGCTAGCAGCTGCTGCTTTCAAAGATATGCATTGTCATCTTCAGGATGAAAACTCTGGCATTCCCTCATCCTTGCAAGAAATCAAAGCTCAGTTCAGAGCTTTTGTCAAAGATAATCTTTTCAAGGAAGACTCCATCTCTAAAGACAAGATAAAAGAAATTTGTTCTCTCCAGTCTGCCATTGAAGAAGCAAACAAAGACTATCATACTCACGTCGAGTTTGATAAAGAGATGGAGAAATGCCTGGGATTTTGGACTCAGTCTGCAACTAACACATCAGTCCCTCGTGGCAGAGATATAGCTGAGTCATTGAAGAAGTTCAGGCAGCGGATTCTGAAGACAGTAGGTCCCTCCCAGTAGCCGGCCACCTGTCTCCTTCTCTCTCCTTCCCTCTTCTTTCCTTTCTTTTCGTATTCGTTGTAATTAGTTAAGGTATTGCAACCGGCAATACTCAACTATTCTTTATTTAAAAGAAACGGTTACAAGTCGTAACCGACTTGTAAGCTATATAATGGCCTTTCCACGCCATTTTTGGGAAGAGGAAGAACTTGGCATACTCTCGAAATTGTAAATAGATCTTGAACATATCAATACAAAAGGGCTTTTCTTTTCATTCTCTATCTGAATCTTTGTAGCTCTGTGTTTTCCTTTAGTATTGTGAAGATTATTTTGTACCTAATTCGTTAGTCTTGCTGATTGCTTTTGCAAATACAGTGATCTTGCACGACCAAGAAAGAACTTTGTGTCTTTGATTAATGAATTTGAAAAAGGTCGTTGAAGAACTTTGTGTCTTTGATCTTATTCAGTTAATGCAAATAATCTTGTTTCAAATTCCCCGCAACTTCGCACTCGTAAAGAATTATTCTGTTATCTATAATTCCAAACGTTTGCTATTCTGCTTATCTTCGTACCCTCTTTCCTCAGCCCGTTTGTAACTGATGATCTTTGTGGAAAACATTTTCGTGGTATCCAAGTTCAACCATAAAATGACCCTCTGTATATTTGTAAATAAGTTTGTGTCTCAATAAGGGAACCTCTCCCATTAAAGAGGAGGGACTTCTTGTCCCTGACTGTTGCTCTTCTAAAAAGTCTTATTTGAAAACCAACACATTCAAAACAATGTTTTAGGTAAAACAATTCAACTAGCTACTGTTTTTCATATTCTGAAAAGAGGTCGTCCTATAACAGTTTTTCCTCAAAAAAGAAGATGTTGTATTTTCTTAGAGTCCCATACTTTCCTCAATCTCACGGGTCTGAAAGTAGTGGTTTGGATTGAGAAAAATGCATAGCCTATGCGTTGAGAAAGAAGACTTGAAAGAGAAACTTAAGTTTGAACGATACATATCTTTTTCTATTGATGAGGTTACAATAGCAGATGATACAACTTAGGTCTGTATACATGTTTATACTGTTGATAATAATGCAAGATAACCTCAATTAATTTATATTCACAAGATGAGAGAGAACTCCAATGCTAAAAAACTTTGTGAATTGGTGATAAGAAGTTTGAAGGAGATTGGTGGCATGGATGATTCTACAATTCTAAAAAAGTTGGTATGTATTAGGGCAGATGGAACATCTATAATGCAAGGTCGTCATAATGACCTGTGTGTAAGACTCCAAAAATATCATTTCCCATATATAATTTTCATACATTGTATGGCTCATAGAATGAATCTAGCATACAAAATAGTTGACAAATTGAAACCTATAGCAAAAGTTGAAGAACTTTTTCGAGAGGTGCATGCTTATTTATATCATAGTCCTAAAAGGTTCATGGAATTCCAAAACTTTTTAGAAGGAATGACAAACAAGCATAAACTATTAAAATATGTCGACACTATGTGGATATCATTATATCAACCGGTTCGTAGGATGTACAATGAGTATCAATCCATATTAGGAGTAATGTGGCAGAATCGTATGGAAGTGGACAAGGCTCAGGATTTAATACATCATTTGACTGATCTAGAGACATTGCTAATGTTGTGTGGTCTCCTTCCCATGTTGGATGAAATGCATTGTTTAATTAAATAAGCCCAAAAAAGAACTATATATATTGCTGATTGTTCTAGTTTGAAGAAACATATTTGTTTGGAAATAGAATATTTGTTTATCAATGAGACTACTCCTTCGGGTCCAACCTTTGATTGTTGGAATAATTTGATAAAAGATTGGAGATGCAAGTAGATTTTTGAGGTTCAACTTGTTTGGAGAAGTATGTGCTTATGTATGTAGATATGAGATACCAATGCACCTATTTCAAATAGTAGCCAGTAAGGTTGAGAAGATAAATGTCAGAGGGATGCTCTTTGATAACATTGTATCATGAACAAGGGTAAGGTTAAGAGAAATTGTAGTTTCCCTACTACAAGAAATAAGAGAATTGATGTCCCTAGATTTCACCCTGAAATTTGAGACTACCCCTTGTAAAAAAATTCGTACCTTTAAAATAACAAGTCGTTTTGTGTTTTTTAATGCCACAAGATGCATGTATTGCGTCAAGATATTCCCAATGAATCATAGGAGCCAATTTAGACAAATACCTAGATGCCAAAAATTGTTTTATCCCTTCATCAGGTTTTGTTTGCGGGAAAATTTTATTTAATTATTTTGAGCCCTATTTGAAGTAAATTGTGCTATTGATTTAGCCCTGTTGAAATTTTGCATGTCAATATTCACATATACCAATAGGGTTTTCATCAGGAATGGATCCTGGGCTTTATCTATGACTTATGGCAATGTTTTGCATTTTTGTTATTTTTGCGTGTTTTTTCTCTGTGAAATTCCCCTAGGTCAATTCATTTGCCACTTCAGTCTGTTTTCTTGCCTGGAGTATCTGGAAGTCATCTATGGACGTCATGCCAGAAGGAATTTGCCACGTGCCTTGAAGTCTGGTTCTCTCTAAAAAGATGAAGTCGTGCACAAAAAACTTTTTTTGGATATGTCACATTTTTGGGAATGGATGGATCTAAGCTGTAGTGCGATTTTTGGTTGCAGCAAGTAGGTGAAAATTTTCTACCTGCCTTGCAGGGTAATTTTTCCCATGAAGGCAAAGTCACTTAAGTCATGATGGAAAAAATAGAGGCAACATGCAGGCGGGAATTTCTTACCTGCCTTGTAGGGTGAAAATTCCCATTGTGAAATAAAGAAAAATCAAGGCATGGATGGGAATTTCTTACCTGCCTTGCAGGGTAAAAAATCCCATTATGAAAGTCAAACAACTTAAGTGGACCATGGGATTTTTGGAGCTGCAGTGTAAGGTGATTAATCCCATCAAAAAGTGACTTTTAAAAATAGAAATCAGCCATGGCAAAAAATGTGACCCATCTAGAGGAAGAATAATACTTTTAAAGTATTAATTAATTGTTTCTATTCCTAAAATTGGTGCTCAAGCATGAGGAAAAGTCAACGCATGATGAAATGATGAAGAAGATTGGAAATAGAATGCTAAAATTAAATAAATTTAATTTATTTAATGCAGCCCTATAGCATGCAAAAAAGTGTGACCCACCTAGAGGAGAAATAATACTTTTTTTAAAAGTATTTATTAATGGAATTAATTCCTATTTTTGGCGCATGAGGTCAAAGCATAGTGTGAAGTCAATGTAGACTGGAGGTAGAAAGCTAAAATTAAATAAATTTAATTTATTTAATGCAGCCATGAGCATGAGCAAAATAGGCACCCAAATTGAAGAGAAAAACATGATTATTAATTAATTAATTGTCAGGAATAGGAGAGGCAATTATTACTTATAGAATGATGAAGGTGATATAAACATGGGCTGCCATAATGATGAATTAATTAATTCTTCTAGCAAAGGAGTGCAGCTCAGACAGTTTTGGCACCTAAAGGAGGAGGAATTTTGCTCAAAGAAGTGTTTTTCACTGCCGGAAAGGTTCAAAGTTTTGCACCTAGGGTTGGAGGAGCTTGATTTAAGTCTGTTTAATTATCTGCATATTATTACAGGTGCCCAGGTGAAGTTGGAAATATTTATGCTTGCTATGCATGTAAGCAAAGCCTCAAATTTTAGGGCAACGGACTTTATATATGTAGATTTTTATGATAAAAATCAGGTGTTCATGTTCCAGTTGCCGTCTTTGTCTGAATTAATTACAGGTATTCATTATAGGTGCTTATTTAATTTAAAGGGAACTTAAATCAATGTCAGATAGATTGAATATATCCTACAAATCTGAAGAAATTGTCAGATCTGCACCAATTGCAAATTTTTTTGGCATAATTAAAAGAAAAAGAGTTGCTCAGACAAAGATTTCCCCAGCCATGGCAAAGTGGGATGAACAAGGAATCATGCATAGCTTCTAGATTTGCTGAAGTCAATAGGCCTAGATCCAGATCCATAACTCATAATTGGAAAGGCTTCCGGTAAAAATTCATCCTCTTGTTTCTAATGTAGCCCGTGTAGAAGTCAGTGCATAAAAAAATTCCTTCCATGATCTTGTGCATGTGCTCCCAATCTTCCAGTTGAAGCATTCATTGAGTTTGCATTCACTCGGAGTGCTTTCCAAAAATTTTAATTGCTCATATGCAATTAAAAATAAAAATGATGAGTTATTTACGAAAAACATTGCATTGATGCATGTACTGGAGAAGAACTACAAACACTTCAAGGACAAGAAAGAAGACATGTCAGCAGTAACACCCGTAAGCAAAATCACAGTCAACTACTTCCAGATCCAGTTTGGTGAGAATTAAAGGAAAAAGAAACTGCATGCAGAATATGAAAAAGAGCAAGATTGCAACTTTCCTCTTTCTTCTTCTTTCTCTTATTTTCTTCGACAAAGTAATTGAGCAATTAATTAAATTATAAAACTTAAGTGATTGGTTTAAAATCCATTACTTGAAGAAGTCAACTACTTGGAAATAGGTGGCATACATGCAAAATAGAAGGTTCTATCTTCAGTTGCAAATCATGCATGTCATGTAAAGAGGAATTCCAGGAGGGAGATTGCCAGATGTTTCCTTTACAACTTCCACATATGCCCGTTCACTAAAAGCTTCCTATTTGTAATTTCCCTTCTACATTGTATAAGTAGAGGAAAAACCTTTGGGTTAAGGATCAAAATTTGTAAGCAGCATTCTTGTGTTCCAGACTTTGTGCTAAAACCCCTCATAGCTATTTAAAGCAGAGGAATAGAAAGGAGCATATTTCCGGAGAACTTTGTGTCGACGGTGCATTTTGTTTCTAACTTTATGTCTTAGATGTACTTATAAACTTTGTGTTATTCTAGATCTAGATCTGAAAGTTCCCTTTGCTTATAATTCTGTGTGTTAATATATATTGGTTCTATCTATGTGCATGCAATCAACTCTGTAATCTATTGATTGGGTTGCACATCTTCCCCCTTTCTTTCCTATTTTCTGTTGTTTTCCTATTCATCAGATATTTCCTTTCTTTAACAGTTGTTTACTTGCTGTAAAACTATACAGCTTCATGGTTCATGAGCTGCATGGTTAAAGTAATACCCACAAATAGATACTAGCATATTTAATTGACAAATCTTACACGGGAGCCTCACTAGTAAATGAGGGAGATTTATCTCATGACTGCCTAGGTTTTTAGCTATACATATTATCCAGCCAAAAAGAATGTTTTCGTAGGGATGCTTTACTTGAAGCAACGGTTTTTAGTAAATCCCACCTATTCGAATAAAAACCAAAATGTCAGATATTTCCAGGAAGACTACCACAATAGATTGACTATATTGATTCAACATTTTTGTAAGACTGCTAATATCAATGAAAGGAATATTCTAAGTATTTTAAGCAAGGAAGGTTTGATTGATCAATCCCATGAATTCACTTCTACAATGATTGAGCAATTCAGATGTTTGGATAATCCCTTAAGAGTGTGGAGCACTAACCCGACTATGGAAAAAAATTGGGTTGAGTACTATTTTTTAGGAAACCATATCCAAGTTTTTGTCATTGGTTGAGTTATGGCAAACAAGGATTTTGGGTTTAGTTGAAGATGAGATATTTTTTAGTGCCTTGACCTTTATAAGTCAAAATTACAAACAAGTTTGACAAAAATTTGGAAAATTATTTGAGAATTTACACATCAAGGTACAAAGTGAATAATTTTCACTATGACATGGATTTGACATTAAGGAAATCAATTAATGAAAGGAGAGGGGTTGATAACAATGCCAAAAAATATAACAAATGACCCTATTGCACCAGTTGACTGTAAATGAAGTGAGAGTCAGAGAACTAGTCAAAAAAATGATAGAGATGATCGACCATCAATACATTGGAAGCTTCCATTTGTGGATATGTGATATAGATGTTCATATAATATAATCAAATATTCAACACATTGTTCTGATAATATTATTTTCCTTATTTGTATTTTTTGAGAAAAATATAGTGTTGATTTGTATTCTTCGAAATGAAACTTGAAATACATTGCATTGATTTGTAGTCTTCACAATAGAAATACACTTATGTTTCTCATACACCTACAAAGCATTAACATAAAAGGTTTGTTAGTTTTGTGAACCACTATGTATTGAAATGAAAAATAACATTATTCCTCATTCAACTTGCTTGAGACATGCCTTGTATGAAAAAATTTGAAAAGTGCAATAAATGAAAAAAATTTCAAAATTAAATTCACTCTGAATCGATCAAATGATGGTATAACATATTTAAGGGTAGCAATTGATGTTGGAATTACAATTATTGAAAATGAAAGTGTAACTGAAAGGGGTTTCCAACTTTGTATAGGCACCCCTAGAGCCCTAGAAAGTGGACCATGCCTCTATTGTTCTATGCAACAACTTCCAGGAATGAGGTTTTCCAAAATGGGTGCCATTGAATGCCAAATGAAAGATTAAAGCTTATAAGAACTTCTCAGGCATATAGGTGTCTTCTCTTGAGAACACTTCTTCCAAACATGTTCTTTTAGCCTCCATCCCTTCCCTAATGAGTTGGCATATTTTGTCCAAGTGTACAATGGAAAACCAAGCTTTGTCAAATCTTAAACTACTCTTAGTCTATCTCATCTTCTGTGAGATGCTCCACTCTTCATACTTGTTGGAATTACAATTTATGTGCCATGCCTAAAATCACACACTTTCAACTGATAGATGATGTACTTTATCGAGCATCAATTCAGTTTTGAATTCCTCTAGAGTGGAAGTTTCCTGTTATTGAATTTATATGCATAACTTACTGATAAGGTCTATCAATGTTGTATCCTCTAATGAAGCCAAATCACTTTTTTGCTCTCAGTCTACCTATCTCTAAGGAGCTTATTAGAGATTCTTCTCTTGCATCATTTTTTCTATCATGAATTCTTTTAGAATCAAATCAAATTCTTAATGAATATGGTGTGTATTTCCTTCCAAAAGACATCCGTCATATTAATCACAAGGTTTCTGAAAATCTTATACCTTTGGTGTTGGACAGACTCTATGTAACATTTATATGACACTTCGTACAGCTCCATGTGCAATATCACCTTTAGTTTTCACACTTCTTCTAGTAATGATGTGATTGAGTTTACTCTCTTCCCTCTGAGGCTATAAATCATGTTTTTGAATTCTTCTTGGATGTCTAGCCTTCGTAACCACTTACAATTCTCCCATAGATAGCTTCTGAAATCTATCCATTGTTGTCATCCTCTCTTGTAAGCCATATGATTTTACAGTCATATCCAGTTTACATTCAATTGAGGTATATGATTTTATCCTCTTCTCCAACTCACTGATCTTATTAAATTTCACCTTTCTATTTTCTTTCTCATTTTCTAGGTCTACCTCTAACTTTTGAATTTTATTATTCAACTTATTATTCTCTTTTTCTACCTTAAGAAATGTTGTGTATACCACATCATTGTTCTTTTTTGATACATTTATTTTTTCACAAGATTTCAATCTGGTAAAATCTATTTGAAGGGTGGTTACTTCGTAGTCAGTGCAAACCATTTGATCCTCCACTTTTTCAATTTTGGGCACAACATATGTATGTACTCCATGGTAGTTTTGTCTGGGTTATATGTAGGTAATGCCCTAATTGTGGTAGGATCTAAAGTTATAATAGCTTGTAGTATTTGTCACTTGTTTCTTTTTATCTCTTTCTGATTTGTGGGAAAACAACTTAGTAATCAAAACAAGAGGCTTTTGAAGGAATGAACTGCTTGAATGAAAAAGGAGTAATTGAATTTTAAGGGACTTTCCCAGTGGATTAGTAATTTGTTTAGGGGTGGAATTGCCTTCTGTAATTAATTACCTTGAGGCAATGTTACCCTGCACAAGAGTAACTATATCTATCTTCGTCTTTTGCCTCTTTTAGGGTCTTTGTTGGCAATTAAGAACTATCAGTATTAGAATATGTTGGTGTGGCACTTCCTGACCACTACTACTACCATCATTACAATCACCAACAATAATAACAATAATAAATTTGTACTCCTACCTCCTCTTGAATTTTCAACCTGTGGCTGAAACATATACTAAGGATTTGACACTGAAGAAAAATGCATTGGACTACCACTTGTTGTATGCAGTGATCCTCTCTCCGAAGTTCTGAGGCCTAACCTATCAGAAGCTCGTCTAGGATGTACCTTTGGTGGTAGCCAAATTCCTTTTCCTATTGAACCCAAACCACCACCAATAAAACCCATCTTTTCTGCTATAACTGCCTATGTAGTTTATGTTTGTTTCACGCTTTCATTCAGACTTGGTTTATATGAGTTCTCCCCTAGCAGGGGGAGAGTGTAATTCCTCCTCAGAGTCAGATTGATCATCACTACTTGCTTCTGTAGGATGCACTTCATTCCAAAATCTGCTAAAAAATGCATCTTCTGGAATAGAATCTTACTTTGAAACAAATTTTGGATCGCCTAGGTCCTACCTCATAGACCAAAAGAAAATTATTTTTGATCTTGTCCAATTTTTATCTCACAGCTCAACATCTAGATGCTTTGGCATGTTTTTAGAAGAGGACCTATTATCATCTTTGCATAAAATTGTGATATTCAAATTTCTCTGCCTCTTTCTGTGGATGCAATCCCAAAATTTGTGTTGACAACTCTTGAAAATTAATTCCTTTCTCAATAGCAATTTAATCCATTACTTTTTTTACCTCATCCCAAGAGTTCTTGTTTTTCAAAATTTCTAGTAGGGGTTTACTTTCATGTTGAATTTTTGTGGCAAAGTTCTTGTTTGCCACTACCCTTGCTTTAATCACCACACATGGGTCATACAGCTGGTGAGAATCAACATCAAACTTAAAAATTTGTAAAATTTCATGTGCTAAATTGAATGCTTTTCTCTCAAATGTGAACCCTCTGCATGAAAATGGTAATGAAGTAAATATGCTCCTCTTTTGCTGAGTAACAAAATATAATTTATTTGTGCTTTCCATCTATTGTATATATTCTAAGGCAAAAACCCTCTATGTCACGTGTATTGGAAATTTGTAAGGTTGCACTCTTGATCCATAAAACCTTAACACAATATATTCTTCCATGAAGTACCAGTTAACCAACTATATTTCTGATCCCAATTGAATGAAATCTCTACAGGTCATTGTACTTTTTGAATTTTTTTGATGAATTGGAGTCCAAAAGTAGTCCAAAAATTGAGTGTATTCCCTTTGATTATCAAACATCCTTATCTTGGGAGTCCACTCATTTAATGGAAGCAACAATTTTGGCTAGCCTTCAACATCATTGTAGGCTTGAATTGCAAGCTTGTTTCTCACAAACCATTTAGCAAACCACCATAGAAATAAAAAGCACAAGTAGGCAGTGAACCTAAAGGTCTTAGTTTCAAAACCTTCTTTGATTATTAATAATTGTTTATGCATAGATTTTTTAATGTGCTCAACAAATATGAATGCATAAGGTGGAGTAACGAAATGGATATTATATAGCATTTCGAGGAGGGTTACATTTGCTTGCTCATCGCTATCAAATCCAAGGAAAAATTATAGAATAGAAATGGTATCCCTAACCCACAGTTTAAACTTCTCAATTATATAAGGAGGCCTCCCTTCTGGTACTATTCCATCAAGTGTTAGTTTTCGAAAAAAACCATCTTTGGCATTTTGAGCAATGGCATAATAATCGTTAGCAATTGTTTCTAGGTTTATGCTGAAGGTTCTTAATTATTTACTTTCAAACCCCAATGCATGACTAGGAGTTTCCTCCGTAATGGAAAACATCTCTTCTCCGGTGCCATTTACAAAAAATGTTTTTTTCCATCATAATTATAGGCACAGAGCATGACAAATTTAGGGCAGGGTAAAACCTCGTGGAACATCATGTGTCCCAATCCAACCCCTCATGTTGTGAAATGTAAACCTAATGGATTCAAAGGATTATTTACCTTATTATGAGATGAGTATTTAAATTGTGATGTTCTTATGCCAATTAAAAGATCATAAATATCATGATATTCATCAATAAAACTAGGGGTTTTATGTAGTTTGGCGAATGGGATTGGAGTTCTATTTTGGGCTCCTGTGGAAGTAGAGTTAGACATGCTTGGAATTTTGGACTATGGAAACCGTCAACCCTAATTTGTAAACCCTTATATTGAAATATTTCAAAGTGAAGGCTTATACAGTGATACTTATAAAAAGATTTAAAGAATCAAATGCAGGATGACACTTATCAAAAAAATGAATATTTTGAGTCTTACACGGCCCACAACTTCTATGAATTTATTCAACCTTCCAAAATGAAATGGATGTTAAATATCACCTCGCAAACAGTAGCACAACATTATAAATGATTACGTCTTTCACTATAAACGTCAAATTTAGAATCTTTTCAAATTCCATTTAGTGGATTATAGTTGTCACTTTGTTAGGCATAATTTGGGAACTTCCATTCGAAATGTGGGTATGTCAGGCCTTCATCTTGGAATAGAGCTTACAACATTAATCTTAATATATCAAACGATGCAACATATTTAAAATAATTTAATAAAAACATAATTTTCATCACGTATCTATACGTGGTAACGTCACACGTGGAAATACCCCATCACTAAAAAAATTTCCTTGCATTGGTATGTGAGATGATTATAATTATATGATGATTATGGTTGTAATTAAGTATTGTGAAAAAAATACTTGTGATTTCTAAATCATTCATCTGTTTCTATCCTTTTACATATGGGTAAGTGCATGGAAATGAGGGACCAAAGGGGTCAAAAGTGGCCACATTTTTCCTGAAATCAACAAAACCTAAACTTCAACTAATAATTTGGCATGCATATGCTCAAAGTTTGACAATGTGATAAGAATAAGAATCGTAGTGCTCAGAATCTAGTTTCTAAACTACTATGTTTTTTAAATGGTGGAGATTAAGAAGGTCAAATGTGGTGCGCACACAAAGTGTGTCTATTTTTGTGTCAAAAAGATAACAACGTGTTGTGTGTGCGCCCCCCATTTTTTGAGTTCTATAAATTATTTTACAAATCCCTTCAGTAGAAATTTAGCTAAGACCATGTATGAGGTCCCACTAATTTTTCATAATTTTTGGATGAATATATATTTTTTACTAATTTTCAAAGTGAACACATCCGAAAATGAAATATTTGTGTGTACACCCCCATAATTTTGAGAAAAATAGTCGATTTTTTGTTTTTTTTTTAATGCATGTAGAATGGAGTTTAGATGAAGCCTTTTTTTAATTTGGATGAAAAAATCATAAATTGTGTACAAAAAAGTATACATATGTTTTGGCAAGAAAAGAAGGCACTAGTAAAAGAAATTAAGGATGAAAGTCTTAAACTAATCAGATTTTAGAAAGAATTATATTGTCACAAAGGTAAAACCAAGCTTGACGTCGGAGTATAATTTTTTTTGGAATATTATTTTATAACGCATGAGAAATTGTGGTGTACACATGAGATTTTTATGTTTTTTTTGTAAAACACAAATTTATTCATGGATTACATAGTCCAAACCTTAGGTTTGGATATCCTAGGAAAATCCAAGCCTATGGATTGGGAATTTTGAATCATAGAAGATAGAAAATGTGAGTGTGTTATAACATGCTCACATTATAACGTGCGTTCTTGTTAGTAATGTTGTACATGTGCATTTAGGAGCTATGTATACAAAAATATACTATAAGAAATAATAATTTCTTATACTTTAAATTTATTTTAGTAAATATAAGAAATTAGGGTCACTCTGCACCTTATGGAACTAGTCTCACATCTCCATAAGTCACGTTTTAGAAGATAGTTTTTCATATTCTAATCTGGTCAGTACATAGGTATTTTTCAGGATTTCAACATTTATGTAAATCTTTTAGGGTTTAAATTCTATAATTGATATCTATTTTGGGAAAGAATATAGTCATTGTTTAGGTTTTGGGGCCTTTTGATTGGTTATTGACATTTGTAAGAGTTTTAGATGTGTCAAAACTATATTTTATAAACCTCACAACTCCCAAAGGTAACAACATTTCTCAAATATATGGACTCATGAAATGCCTTATAACACTAAACAAATCAAAACACATACAATTTTTTATCAATTTAAAAATCTTTGACAACATCTACAAATACTACTCCCACTATTGGGATGGTTACAAAAATAAACTAAAATTAGTAAATATATTACAATGGTGTTTCTCCAAGACCCTTGACAAGTTTCACTTATTCAACTCAACTCAGCTTATCTCTCTAATCTTTACAACTCTAGCCCCTCAAATGGTGGACTTGACTCATTTTATGTTTTCTTAGGTTCTATATATTTTTGCATTGGAATTGAGTGGGTGGTTTCTGTTGATGACTCTTTATCACGCTCCTTTTACATGTATTATCAACAAATATTGTCTAGAGTTGTAATTAGCCCCTAGATGAAGTAAAAAATCACATCATAAAGTTCCAATTAGTTTCACATAGCTCAATTTAATCAATATTTCTTCTTTTATTGAACCTTTAATAGAGAGGAAACGTTTTCATGAAAAATTTCTAGCATGATAAAATTGAAACTTTTGATCATGACAACTAAGCCCATAATTGAAAATTTTGTTTCCAGACACTGTGCATCCTTCCTTTAGCTAGCCTGCCCTCGATTCCACCCTCACCATGGATCAGAGGAAGGTTATAAAAAGGTTTTTAAGTGTGTTTCAGTGTGCAGGGAAGAGAACCTAATGTGATTGATGAACTCATTGAGATTCAATGAAAGACAACTTCCTTCGGAGGCCTAAAAAGGTCATTTTTGGCCATTTTGTAGCTAGGAAACACCCTTCGAAAGCCTTTAGGGAAAATATAAATCATTTGGGGGTGGTTCAGAATAGCATTAAATATTTATGAGGTGGTTTAGGAAAATTCTGTGAATAAAATTTGATTCAGGAACAATCTGAACAAAATTGGGTCATTTGGGTCAAGGAATGAAAGCCCCAATGGTGTGCAAGGAATGAAAGTTAGGAGACTCATCAACTTATAATCCTGAAAGCTAAGGATTTTATGGAAGATTCAGTTAAAGATGAAATTGGGAATTTCCAAGAAAGGAGTTAAGATGAAAGCAAATAGAATAATTATCATAAACCTTTATTAGAATCAGTCTACAAAATTATAAATATTAACTTTTTTTAAATAAGGAATAAAAATCAAACATTTCCTAAATCAAGGTAATTTAGAACAGTCAAGTAGTTGTTCTAGTCTCTAGATCAAGGAAAGTTAACAACAGATGAAATATGCCAAAAATTTGAGGTTTAAAGGACCTAGGTAATTGGATCTCAAAAATGAAGTTTCAATGATCAAAAATGGTTTCATATCAAGTGTTTTTGAGTCAAAATCATATAATTTTTTACCCTAAAACACTTTCATATGCTCTCAAGGTGAAAATCTCATTTTTGGTGTCTTGATTTGGACACAGTGGGAAAACCCAACTTTCAAGAAGTCACAAGGTGAAAATATCATACTTTTTACCAACATTGTCACAATATTATTGTAATTTTCTCATAACCCCTACTTTAATCTAATCCATTTTTTGATGAGAGGAAGATGAATTAGGTTTCCTCATCTAAATATAGGTTGAAGGTATGTGGAACTACGATATAATAACAACATCTCTAAAATGTTTTTGTCTAACCCACATGACCAAGTTTTATCACACCTCAATATTGGAAGACCATTTTAGGAACTTACTCAGGAGGAAATACACCTGCAATCCCCTACATAAGAGAAAAATTTAGCAAACATAAAAAATCAGGTGTATCCTAACTTATGTAGTGTCATAGCCCCTCCTAGAATATTGTCAACGACATGCTTGATAGAGAGGTGAGATAGCAGGAATGGTAGTATCTATTCCACCATTGAGGCCATGTCAAGTGAGGCATACCCCATATTTGGGTACTAGGTGGTAGTTTTGTAGGGATCAAGAGGAGTAGATGGACTATATGTTATAGAGGTGGGGGAAAAACATGAGAGACAAGTTTTTTAGGAGGAGAGAGAGAAGTAGGGGATGACACCATGAGCAACAGTTGTATAGACTTGGATGATAATATATTTCATCCTAGATGCATAGAGTATGACTTATCTGATGTAGCATCCCAAGAAAAGAGCATATAGGATCTGAGGGGATCACAAATGATTTGGTGCCTTGAGATAGGTGGGAACAATTGATAGGAGTATGTATGTCAAGATATGATGATGACATGGAACTTTTTTGGGAGGCTGAGGAAATGAATCCATCATGATTGAGAGACTTTTTCACACTTCATATCTAATGTGTAACATTCTCCTGCATGTTGTAGAGTGTCACTCCTTTGTCAATATTCCTCCACACTACTTCATTCACCATCTTTATTAAATATTACTAGGCTTGCGCACATGATAAATGTGTAGATACCAAAATTAGGAGATTACTTGAAGGGTCCCTTTTCCCTTTTAGCTCACTAATTACATCCTTGTTAAGCTCAAATTTTGGTTCCTCCATATGTGTTTACATGGAAAATGACAACATCTTGAACATCCTTAGATGAGTTTGGGATTTGTCAAACATTTCCTAGCCATACAGTTCATCTGCACTCAAGGAGCTCTGGAACCTTTCCCTTATAACCTTTTTAGGGTCATCAATATAAGTCATGCGCCCTTGAGGAGGTGAGCTATGCCTCGACCTCCTTTGATATGTTTGATGACTTGAGCCTCATCCCGTCACACATTGTTCTTGTGCCTTACAACTCTTGTTCTTCTTTCTCAGGATGCTCTGTTTTCTCAGGATCTTCACTCTCCTCCTCTTGAGCATGCTTTGAATATTCAATTGCATGATAATGTGCATCCTCCTGCTATGTGAAGTAAAAGTAGTCCTCATGGACTCTTGACATCAACATATCAGGTGTCCACATATCTAGGTTATAAAATAAGAATCTTGAATTTAATCCACCTAAAGCTTATTTAATAGGTAAATGAGTCAATAAGGGTATGTATGATAAGAAATATGAAATTTCTCCCTATCAAGGTCATCTAAAACCCTATTTTGGGGTTTCAACAAGAAAATCTTAGTATCTCAGCTGATAAGGAGTCTTGGAAGATAAAAATTGAAACAATTTTCCTAGGGAGGGTGCTCTTCAAGATAAAGGAGGTTTTAGGGAGTTTTAGTTCCATTAGAGAAATATAATGTGACAGTTCATGGATGCACAGTGAAAACTCGTCTAGACCTAATTAGGTCAAAATGCAAATTGTAAACTGGGCAAAATCTACCTAGAATTGGGTTATAAAACTTAGGAGTCTTTTTGAGTCACACCATTACATAGAAGACTATGATACCTTTCCTTTGACTACAACCAGGATATTTTTGAAGTGACTTCAAGGCTCACAAAACCTTCCATTGAATTTGATCTTTGAAAACTGAGAAATCCTTGGAAATTTTGGCAATTTGAGCAATTTTGACCAATTTGAACATAAAGGATATTTTTTTTCAATGGGACTGTCAAATAAATTGCAAAGACATTTCATATGACAACAATTGGATCATACTCGGGGACTTGTTTCAGATAGGATGAAGGAAAAATAGAGCAAACATGAACCTCAATTATCTCTTGGGGGAAAAACCATTTTCTCTTTGACTTATCCATTGGGAAAATAGAGTCACATAACACACTAGTAATACATGAAATCTGCACAAACAAAAACAACTAAAACAAACACATGATAGAAAGGGAAACACACCACACAACAAGGAAAAACAACCTAAATCACCTATGGTACATGTGGGGGATAACCCGCTTTCACTGTAGCACTTTTTCCCTTTTAGATGTTACCGTGTGTGGGTAGCACCAAATGATTTTTTCTCAGCAAACCCATTGACTGGTTTGATGAAGTATGACACTTTCCTAAACTTCTTGAGAAAATTTTCATGATTGTTCTAGTAAGTGAGGGTCAATATGAAATGTTCACTTTTCTCATTGTCTTGAAATTCCATTTTGGGTTTCCAATCCATTTTTGCATTCACTCATGATTTTGATTTCACATTCTTCATCCTCACACTACCACAAGACTGATTTTTGACCATTTCAGGCTCACCTTGTTCAGAACTAGCCTCATGCTCTCCAATGAGCAAACTACTCTTGATTTGTCATGTTTTCTATGACAATTCTTCTGTGAGATGGCTCTTGGTAGGTATTTTGAAATCTTCAACATCATCATATACCTCCTTTTGATTCATGTTTGAAAACTACCCCAAATTATTTTCTTTCATACTCACCAACTCATGTTTGACCCATTGCATGCTATGACATGGCTTACATAGAATTTCACTCTCTTGAACAGAGAGTGGACAACAAATTTGGGGAAAAAATGGAATGATAATCATTCTCATCATGGGTTGTAATAATACTCTTCGTGATGGAGGTACACATGGGAGATTCAAGCACCTTCATTTCATCTTGTTCATTATTAATACAATCTTCTCCACCAAAAGGGAAAAAGAAAGATTCATACTCACATTCTCATTTAGAAATTCTTCACATTGGGTCTCGAGGAAATGGTTGAACACTTGGAACTCACATTCCCAAATCTCATTGAATATCACCCTATTTTTCTTCATGAGTGGTATCATCCTCGAAAGACTTGAGTACTTTCATACTCATACATTCACCATTAAGAAGGTATTCTTCCTCAAATGGAAAAGAAAAAGATTCATTTTCACAATCATGTTCATTATTTAATCCTTCAATTTTTTTCCTCCAAAATCCTTCTGGAACTCCTGGAATCATCTGAAGGTTTTAGCTTTCACTGTTAGGACATTCATTCCCTGCACCAAGAAGACCTGGTCTTGCACAAGTTGTCCCTGAATTAAATTTTCTTTCCTAAAATTTCCTAAATTGCCTCAAACATCTTCAATACTCTCTGACATCACCCTCAAATGCTTTGGATTTTCCTTGAACTCTCTTGGAGGATGTTTACTGGCTACAAGAATGGCCAAAAATGCCTTTTTAGGCCTCCATAGGAAGTTGTCTTTCATCGAGTCAAAATGAATTCATCAATCATCTTGGGTGATCATCCCTACACACTGAAAATAAACTTGAAATTTTTTTTAAGACTTTCCTCTAAGCTAGGGTGAGGGTTGAACTAAGGGAAATCTGGCCAGAGGAAGGATTCACAATGATAGGGAAACATGATTTTCAATCATAGGCTTAGTTGTCATGCTCAAAGTTTCAATTTTTCATACTATAAATGTTGGATGACAACATGTCAATAACCAATCAAGAAGGCCCCAAAACCTAAACAATGACTATATTATTTCCCAAAATAGATATCGATTATAGAATTTAAACCCTAAAATCTTTAGGCTGAATGTTGAAATCCTGAAAAAATACCTATGTACTGACCAGATTAGAATATGAAAAACTATCTTCTAAACCATGACTTATGGAGTTATGAGACTAGTTCCATAAGGTGTAGAGTGACCCTAATTTCTTATATTTACTAAAATAAATTTAATTTATAATAAAGTTATATAAGTTTTTCATTTATTAATCTTTATAATTAAATTATACTCAAACAATTATTTTTATAAATATATAGCTCCCAAATGCACATATACAACATTTACTAACAGTGTTATAGTGCGAGTGCAGTTATAACGCGCTCATGTTTTAGGCTTGGTAATTACCAATCCTAGTAATTCAAAATGTGATCATGATTTCAAAAACACACTTGCATTTTGCTTCAAATAAAAATTTGGCTAATTTTTGGTCCCCCATCTCTGTGCATTTACACCCATATGGGTGATTGATTAGATTGAGTATATGAATATTAATGAATGCTTTTATCTTTTATAATGATCATATTATTATCACTCATCAATTATATGCAGGAGTGTCCTATTAACCATTATGATGTAGCCAAAACCAATGGGAATTGATCTTTTCAAATGCCTCAAGTGAGCACACAAGGTGGTCAAGTTATGTGATACGAAAAAAATGTGGGAATTTCATGTAATAGTGCATTGTATGTTGTTTTAGTTTTGCATAGATTGCTTATGGTTTTGGAAAAAATATAACTTCATTTTGGTTCCATTGTTAGGACCCATTGCATTATGTTTCAATTATGGTGATGAAGGAAAACATTTCATTTTAGTTAAGACTTAAGAGAATATTAAGCACTTGTTAGAGTGGTATAAGAGGAGTTTTCACATAGATACCTGACTCACAAGAACTATTCAACACCAAATGGGTGGAGAGACACCTATATGATGCTTAGTATGAGACATTCTTTAGTGAACACCATGAAATCTTATATGTTTAGTTGGTTTCCTATGATACGTGATGCAATATGAAAGTACACTTGGTTGGAAGAACACCTCTAGAGACTCGCATAGATAGACACCACACGGAATTTTGTAGGTGACATTTGGTGGAGTGGATCAATTTGTAGTTAAGTATTTTAGTACATTGTGTGTACAAACTCTTTCCTTAAGGAAGTGAGATTCTAATTTCTCTTTGAGCCACATAGAACTTGTTTGAAACATTGTACACTCAAAATAAATAAGCTAATAGTGTATCTTGGAAGTGAAAATGCTCCTATGGAGGGATAAATTTGTATGTGCATGAAAAATCATGAAAGGGAGTAAAAAGGAGGGGATTGATCAATTAGGAGTTAAACATGGATGCTTGAGGAAAGTAGGAGCTTAGGAAAAGATGATATTATGAAGCATAACAGAAGGAGATAGCTGAGAGAGGTGTTATAATTAAGGGGGAGGTAAACTTTGGAAGTACCACAAATACCTAGGGTGAATGAGAATGTAATGAAGCCAAAATATGAACACACTCAATATACTACAAATAATTTGAACTCCAAAATAAAATAGATCTCCTTCTTCATTATTGAATCATGAATTACAATATTTCCTTAATAGGAAAACAACTCCCAACTCGAGTTGCCAAGAAAACTCTAACTAACTTTGACTACATCTACTCTAGGTGGTAAAAAATAATATTTTAGCAGTTTACTAGAACCTGCTATTCTTAGTAAGTTCACATGCTCATTCGTACGAGCACTAAAATTTCCACACATCTTCTACATGCCTAAATTAGAGGAATTTCCAACTTTCCAACTCACAATGCATCTAAGAGACTAACATTAATTAATGCCCTAAAATAGGAAAAAACCGAATTACAAATTAAATCCTAATTTTTTGGCCCTCAGATGGTGGAATTCGTGCTCTAAAATGTGCCAAAATTTTCTCCAACTGGTAGGATTGGTTAACCATTTGTCAATTAAAGTATGCTAATATCTAAATGGGGTTTTACTTTAACTACTTAGTTCATGAACCATAATTGAACAGTTCTGCAGCAAGTAAGCATTTGTTTAAGAAGGGAAATATTTATAGAAGAAGGGAAAGGGAATTATATAAACACAGAGAAGAAATGGGGAAGATGTGCATCCCAATCAATAGATAGCAGAGTTGATTGCATGCACATAGAAGAAACCAATAGATATAAACACAGAATTCTAAGCAAAGGTAGCTCTAGATCTAGATCTGAAATAACACAAAGTCTATTAAAAGATCTAAGATAAAAAGCAAGAAACACAATACACCGTGACACAAAGTTCTCCAGAAATCTACTCCTGTATATTCCTTTGCTTCAAGTGGCTCTCAAGGGTTTCAGCACAAAGTTTGGAACACAAGGTTGCTGCTTACAAATTTTGATCCTTAACCCAAAGGTTCTTCTTCTACTTATAGAATGTAGAAGGGAAAGTACAAGTCAGAAGATTTTAGTTGAACTGGCACATGTGGAAGTGGGAAAGGAAACAACTGGCAATCTCCCTCCTGGAATTCCTCTTTGCATGACATGTATGATTTGCAACTGAAAATAGAACCTTCTATTTTGCACGTCTGCCATCTATCTCCAAGTAGTTGACTTCTTTAAGTAATGGACTTTTAAACCAATCACTTAAGTTGTATAATTTAATTGATCGCTCAATTACTTTGTCAGAGGAAAGAAGAAGGAAGAGGAAAGCTGCAATTTTGTCCTTTTTCATGTCTGCATGCAGCTGATTCTTTTGCCTTTGATTCTCACCAAACTGGATCTGGGAGTAGCTGGATCTTGGAAACAAGCTGGAATTGGGAACAGCTGGATCTGGAAGCAAGAAATGACTGGATCTGTAAAAACAAGCTGGAATTAGAAATGACTGGATCTGGAAACAACAAGCTGGATATGGAAGCGAGCTGGATTTTGCCTTTGCCTTGTCTTCTCTTTTATCCTTGAAGCTTTTGCAGTTCTTCTCCAGTACATGCATCAGTGCAATGTTTGCCATAACTCTTTATTTTTAATTGCATATGAACAATTAAAAATTCTGGAAAGCACTCCGGGTGAATGCAACTTCAATGAAGGCTTCAACTAGAAGATTGGGAGCACATGCACAAGATCCTGGAAGGAATTTTCCACGCACTGACTTCTTCACGGGCTGCATTTGAAACAAGAGGATGAAGCCTTTGCAATTATGGATCTGAATCTGGATCTAGATCTAGCACACTCCATAACAAATTCTGGCAGCTGGGATGTGAATGGAAATGCTGCAGCTCGAATGATTCCACTGCTTTTGACTGCACGCATGAGGGAAGTCTTTCCAACTCTGGATCTGTCAATCAATTCGGAAAGAGGTTTCGGACCTAGATCTGTGTTTCCAATGTCTTGCAAATTTAGAAGTGATGCATGACTCCGTTGTGCTCTCTTTTTCATCCTTCTTTGTCCATGGCTGTGTCTATCTTTGTCTGAACGATTCTTTTTCTTCTTACTTGGCCGGAATTCTTCAAAACTGGTGCAGATCTGGATAATTCTTCAGATTCAGAGGATATATTCAATGTATTGGACATTGATTAAAGCTCCTTTTCTTTTGTAAAGCACCTGTAATGAATTCTTGCAATTAATTCAGACAAAGATGGCAACCGGAACATGAACAGTGAATTTTAATCATAAAAATCTGCACTATTCAAGCCTGCTGCCCCAAAAATTGATGTTTTATTTGCATGCAAAGTGAGCATGAATTTTTCCAACTTCACCTGAGCACCTGTATCACTTATGCAAACAATTATGCAAACACAAATCAACCTCCTTCAATGCATGCGCCAAAATTGGAAGCTTTTAGCCTTGATTTCACCTTCTTTTGAGCAAAAATCCTCTTCAAATGGGGCGCACTTTTCCTCTGGGCTGCACTTCTTTACCTGTGAATTAATTAATTCATCCTTATGGCAGCCCATGCTTATATAACCCTCATAATTCTATAATTAATAATTGCCCCTCCTATTCCTGGCAATTAATTAATTAAAAATCATGCTTTTCTCTTTAACTGATGTGCTAAAATTGCATGTTTAAGGACAACCATCAAATAAATTAAATTTATTCAATTTAATCATCCACTCTTCACTTCACTTAAGCTTCACAGTGTGCTTTAACCTTAGCCACTGAAAATAGGAATTAATTTAATCATTTAATACTTTAAAAAGTATTATCTTTCTCCCAAAAGGGGCGCACTTTTTGACATGAAGGGGCTGCCATTAAATAAATAAATTTATTTAATTTTAGAGCAATCTATTTTCAACCACCTTTTGTCCTTTGCCTTTGTTGACTTTTCCACAAGCCTGGGCACCTATTTTGGGTGAATAATTAATTAAATTAATCAATTTAAAGGCTGCCTTTACTTCTCCAAAGGGGGCGCACTTTTTGACATATAGAATTCTATTTTTAAGAATCACATGACAATGGGATTATTTACCCTGCAAGGCAGCCCTGAAAATCCCATGATTCACTTAAGTCACTTGACTTTCATAATGGGATTATTTACCCTGCAAGGCAGGCAATAAAATCCCATGATTCACTTAAGTGATATTTCTTTTATTCCACAATGGGAATTTTTACCCTGCAAGGCAGGTAAGAAATTCCCGCCTGCCTGCTGCCTCTAATTTTCCCACTGCAACTTAAGTGACTTTTCTATCATGGGAAAAAGTACCCTGCAAGGTAGGTACAAAATTCCCACCTGCCTGCTGCTTCTAATTTTCCCATTATCCACTCTAATTCTTTGTTTTCCAAAAATGCGGCCAGCCCAAAAGAGGCTTTTTGGTGCGTGACTTCGTCTTTTCCTAGTGAACCGGACCTCCGATGGCGACTTCCTTCTGGCATAACGTGCGTATATGATCCCCAGTTACTTCAGGCCAAGAATTAGGCCAAACCGGCAAAGGAATTGATCTAGAGAAATTTCACAGAAAACGAAACGAGGAAAACACAAAAACACAAATTTTTTTGTCAAAAGTCACAAATAAAGCCCAAAACTTATTCCTAGTTAAAACCCTTCTGGTATATAGGAATAATGATATGTTTGATCACAACAGGGTTAAATCGGAGCGCAAATTGCCTCAAACGGGGCTCAAAATAATTAAATACAAATTTCCCGCAGACAAATCCCGACGACAGAATATAACAATTTTGGGCATCTGGGTATTTGGCGAAAATGGCTAATATGGCTCTTTGGGAATATCTTGACGCAATACAAGAACTTTCTGGCAATAAAAACACAAAACGACCCATTATTTTAAAAATACGAAATTTTTTCGGATAGGGTAATCACAGATTTCAGGATGAAATCTGGGGACACCAGTCGGCTCCGTCTGTGGACATCTTTTTCTCTGTCAGAATGACAAGGGAAAAGATGAGATCTCAGCATCTCTGGTTTCGTATCTTGTCTTTTGGGCACGGGGTCAGGCAAACAAACACAACACAAAAACAAAAACAAAACAAAGAAAAACAAAGTTTTATTTATGTACATACAGGTTTTACCCTACTTTTTTCAGTTCCTGAACAACTTCAGATGCTGCCCGTTGAAAGGAAATGGTAACTCAATTCCATCCCGGTAGGCAAGGAAGAAAGTATCCATTCCTGCAAGCTCTTTTGATCACGAAGGGCCCTTTCCAGAGTGAATCAAATTCGTCGTGCATGCCCTTCGGTTCATATCTCTTGTCCCACCAGAGTACCCAGTCTCCGATCTTGAACTTCCTTTCTTTGGCCTTCTTGTCAAATACTCTGGGCAAGTCCTTATCAACTTCATCTGGTGGTGGCTCATCCTTTCTTCTCTACGTGGTGGGTAAGTCTGCATCAACTACTCTCATTCCCAGATTTATTTGTTGCATTTTTTAGGAAGAACTATCACCATATTCTTTGTTCTTCTTCAGGTACTGATCATGCTTGTTGAAAGTCTCCACTAAGGAAACTAAACCCTTGGGGATTTTGTTACTTTTTGGTTGGACTACTCCACTATTGTCATCATAACCTGGATCAGCTTTTCCTGTGACTGTTTGTCGTGGTGGTGATTCACTCCCTTCAACATGCAGACATGCAGATGTTTGTTAAGGGACTTTGGGGTGGTAGACCATCTCCACTTTATAGTTTCCTTGTCTGAATATGGACGGTGGTCTATCCGGATTCAATAGTGCAGTTGTGACTGCCAAAGAATCTGCCTTGGAGTTTTGATTTATTGGAATGAAGTCAATAGAGAAGGCTGCAAAATCGAATGTGGCAGAAAGCACTTTATCTCTGTAATGCTCCAGCTTATCTCTTTTGACTTGACTTTTCCCTCGAACCTGCTTTACTAGAAGTTCAGCATCTCCTTGGGCTTTGAGGAGTTTTACTCCTTTCTTTTTAGCTTGCTCCATTCCTAGAAGCAATGCTTCATACTCCGCCATATGATTGGTGTTCTCGAACATCAGCTTGTGGGAGTATGGAAATATCTCATGATCTGGAGATATTAGTAGAGCGCCAGCTCCTGATCCAAAAGAACAACATGTGCCTTTAAACTCCAGAGTCCAAACTTTTTCTTCTTCTTTTGCTGGCTCTGGCTCTGGTCGAAGTTCTAGCTCTGGAATGTCTTTATCCGTTTCCAAGAAATAGACCCCACGGTCAGATCCCTGAAAAAGAATTTGAGATCTAGGATCCTCAGATTTTGTAACCGTGTACCTGGACTTCTTTTTCCGGCTCCAGCTTATGGTTAAGCCCTTTGATAGGAATATGCGCACAGGACCAATCCATCTTTACTTCTCCTCCCAGCTCTTTGCAGAAGTTTCTGCTCAGCAACATCCCGTAGGAGACAGGAATATCTGCAACTAGAATTGTCATCTTTAATCTTTTGTCAGGAAAAGCTGCCAGAACAACTTGTGCATCTTTGATTTGTCTGATTAAAGGGACTTGTCTCTCCATGGAGTAGCACCTTTTTATGGTCTTTGTCAAGGTAAGCCCAAGAGCATCTGCAACTTTAGCTGGCATGACATTGTCAGAAGCACCCGAATCTAGAATGCAATTGCTTAACTTGAAACCATTAAGCAATAAGGAGACATAGAAAGGTTCCACCCTTTCAGAAGATGGTGAGGATTTAACAACTGCAGTGTTGTTTTGTGGAGGAGTATCTTTGGGCTTAGGCAAAAGGCCTTTTGATGTATTGGATTGTCCTGGTGATTGTACATATTTGACTAGCCTATTTAACTGCTCAGGAAAAGCTCTCAAGTATTTAGCTTCTGACATTTGAACTTTAGTTTTCTTGGCATGATCAATAATGTCAAAAGAAGAAATAGATTCAGATACCTGAGCTTCACTTTCTGTGGTTGAGATGAAGAACTCGCATGCTTACTTCCAGGAGCTAAGGAAGAAGGTAAAGGGATGCCCCTTCTTTGCTCATCTGCTAATGCTTCAGCTTGGCGAGTTTGTGATCTTGTAAGTACTGCATATGTATGACCATGATCATCTTCATGAAGTTTCTCATCATCATGTTCAAATTTGTAGTTCAGGTAATTAATGTTGGAGTCGCCAGCAGGTCCTATAAAATCATCATCCTCGAGCTGATCAACGTCAGCTTCCTGGTCTTCTTCATTCATCTCCACGTTGTTTCTGGGAGCAGCTTCAATTGCTAATCTTTGGGAACCAACAATGTGGTTCCGGTTGTTGTTGAAATTCTGAGCAGGGGCAGTATTGTTGCCTTGAGCCATTTGAGCCATTTGTTTCTTCATCTGCATCATCTCATTTGCTAACTTTTGCAGTAGTGAATCAGAAGTAGTAGCAGAGGATGAACTTTCAGCTCTAGAAGTGTTTCTCTTTATCTTTCCAGCCATGATGAGGTCGTCTTCAATTTCAACTGCCATGTTTTGAGCTGCTAACAAATCAGCAGGACGTGCTCTTCACAGTTGATAGCTTACTTCAGGAAGCAAAGCATTGATGAAGAACACTTTTTGATTCTCATCATTCAGAGAAGTAGAAGCTGGAATTTTGTACAGTAATCTTTGGAATTTTGCAATAAAATCCCGCATGTGCTCATGTGGCTCCTTCTTCAACTGAGTGAGTTGAGTAATCAATGTACTGGAATCTTTGGCTGGTTTGAATCTTTTTAGGAACGCATCCCGCATAGTAGCCCAGTTGGTTATGGTGCCAGGAGCTAGCCGGTAGAACCATTCTCCAGCCAAGTCATGCAGAGTCTCTATGAAGAGTCTGACAGATACATCTTCATGTTCGACTGCAAGCACTCCACAGGATATGAAAAACGTAGCCAAGTGGTCATCTGGATTCTGCTTTCCATCTCCAAAGAATTTTAGAAAATTCTTTCTCATCCCTTTAGGTAGATCATGCATAGGAGGAGTCAGATTCAGTGGCCCAAAAGTTGCTCCCCATGGAACAGGTACTATCTGGTTCTGATTCGCCATGATGAATGGGGCACATCTTCTCCTTGTGTAGACTTGATGAATAATTCCAGCTGCCGGATTATGCTGAAGATGATCCGGATCTGGATGAGCGTGCACTCTCCTTCCTGGTGAGAGACTAGATCTGCGGCTTCTAACTTGAGGAGGATGATTGAAATTGAATTGCTCCTGCAATCTGAAGAAATGATCAGTCCTTCCTTGTGCCTTCACACGGATCGGGTGAATGGACGTTCAGCCAGGTTGAGATTTGTATGGAAAACACTCTGATCTTCAAAAGATAAGCTTTGATCTGCAAAGATAGTTGTTCCCCAGCAGAGTCGCCAAAAACTGTTGGCTAGATTTTCTGCATAGCACAAAACCTAGGCAGTCATGAGATAAATCTCCCTCATTTACCAGTGAGGCTCCTGTGTCAGATTTGTCAATTAAAGTATGCTAATATCTAAATGGGGTTTTACTTTAACTACTCAGTTCATGAACCATAACTGAACAGTTCTGCAGCAAGTAAGCAGTTGTTTAAAGAAAGGAAATATTTATAGAAGAAGGGAAAGGGAATTATATAAACACAAAGAAGAAATGGAGAAGATGTGCATCCCAATCAATAGATAGCAGAGTTGATTGCATGCACATAGAAGAAACCAATAGATATAAACACATAATTCTAAGCAAAGGTAGCTCTAGATCTAGATCTGAAATAACACAAAGTCTATTAAAAGATCTAAGATAAAAAGCAAGAAACACAATACACCGTGACACAAAGTTCTCCAGAAATCTGCTCCTGTATATTCCTTTGCTTCAAGTGGCTCTCAAGGGTTTCAGCACAAAGTCTGGAACACAAGGTTGCTGCTTACAAATTCTGATCCATTAACCCGAAGGTTCTTCTTCTACTTATAGAATGTAGAAGGGAAAGTACAAGTCGGAAGCTTTTAGTTGAACTGGCACATGTGGAAGTGGGAAAGGAAACAACTGAGCAATCTCCCTCCTGGAATTCCTCTTTGCATGACATGTATGATTTGCAACTGAAAATAGAACCTTCTATTTTGCACGTCTGCCACCTATCTCCAAGTAATTGACTTCTTCAAGTAATGGCTTTTAAACCAATCACTTAAGTTGTATAATTTAATTGATCGCTCAATTACTTTGTCAGAGGAAAGAAGAAGGAAGAGGAAAGCTGCAGTTTTGTCCTTTTTCATGTCTGCATGCAGCTGATTCTTTTGCCTTTGATTCTCACCAAACTGGATCTGGGAGTAGCTAGATCTGAAGCAAGATGGTGGAAACAAGCTGGAATTGGAAACAAGCTGGATCTGGAAACAAGCTGGAATTGGAAATGACTAGATCTGGAAACAACAAGCTGGATCTGGAAGCGAGCTGGATTTTGCCTTCGCCTTGTCTTCTCTTTTATCCTTGAAGCTTTTGCAGTTCTTCTCCAGTACATGCATCAGTGCAATGTTTGCCATAACTCTTTATTTTTAATTGCATATGAACAATTAAAATTTTTGGAAAGCACTCCGGGTGAATGCAACTTCAATGAAGGCTTCAACTAGAAGATTGGGAGCACATGCACAAGATCCTGGAAGGAATTTTCCACGCACTGACTTCTTCACGGGCTGCATTTGAAACAAGAGGATGAAGCCTTTGCAATTATGGATCTGAATCTGGATCTGGATCTAGCACACTCCATAACAAATTCTGGCAGCTGGGATGTGAATGGAAATGTTGCAGCTCGAATGATTCCACTGCTTTTGACTGCACGCATGAGGGAAGTCTTTCCAGCTCTGGATCTGTCAATCAATTTGGAAAGAGGTTCCGGACCTAGATCTGTGTTTCCAATGTCTGCAAATTTAGAAGTGATGCATGACTCTGTTGTGCTCTCTTTTTCATCCTTCTTTGCCATGGTTGTGTCTATCTTTGTCTGAACGATTCTTTTTCTTCTTACTTGGCTGGAATTCTTCAAAACTGGTGCAGATCTGGATAATTCTTCAGATTTTGAGGATATATTCAATGTATTGGACATTGATTAAAGCTCCTTTTCTTTTGTAAAGCACCTGTAACGAATTCTTGCAATTAATTCAGACAAAGATGGCAACCGAACATGAACAATGAATTTTAATCATAAA
This sequence comes from Taxus chinensis, assembly GCA_019776745.2. Classification (NCBI taxonomy): domain Eukaryota; kingdom Viridiplantae; phylum Streptophyta; class Pinopsida; order Cupressales; family Taxaceae; genus Taxus; species Taxus chinensis. The sequence goes on from CM034146.1 coordinate 777,053,134, forward strand.
AATCTGCACTATTCAAGCCTGCTGCCCCAAAAATTGATGTTTTATTTGCATGCAAAGTGAGCATGAATTTTTCCAACTTCACCTGAGCACCTGTATCACTTATGCAAACAATTACAACACAAATCAACCTCCTTCAATGCATGCGCCAAAATTGGAAGCTTTTAGCCTTGATTTCACCTTCTTTTGAGCAAAAATCCTCTTCAAATGGGGCGCACTTTTCCTCTGGGCTGCACTTCTTTACCTGTGAATTAATTAATTCATCCTTATGGCAGCCCATGCTTATATAACCCTCATAATTCTATAATTAATAATTGCCCCTCCTATTCCTGGCAATTAATTAATTAAAAATCATACTTTTCTCTTTAACTGATGTGCTAAAATTGCATGTTTAAGGACAACCATCAAATAAATTAAATTTATTCAATTTAATCATCCACTCTTCACTTCACTTAAGCTTCACAGTGTGCTTTAACCTTAGCCACTGAAAATACAAATTAATTTAATCATTAATACTTTAAAAAGTATTATCTTTCTCCCAAAAGGGGCGCACTTTTTGACATGAAGGGACTGCCATTAAATAAATAAATTTATTTAATTTTAGAGCAATCTATTTTCAACCACCTTTTGTCCTTTGCCTTTGTTGAATTTTCCACAAGCCTAGGTGCCTATTTTGGGTGAATAATTAATTAAATTAATCAATTTAAAGGTTGCACCTTTACTTCTCCAAAGGGGGCGCACTTTTTGACATATAGAATTCTATTTTTAAGAATCACATGACAATGGGATTATTTACCCTGCAAGGCAGCCCTGAAAATCCCATGATTCACTTAAGTGTCACTTGACTTTCATAATGGGATTATTTACCCTGCAAGGCAGGCAATAAAATCCCATGATTCACTTAAGTGATATTTCTTTTATTCCACAATGGGAATTTTTACCCTGCAAGGCAGGTAAGAAATTCCCGCCTGCCTGCTGCCTCTAATTTTCCCACTGCAACTTAAGTGAATTTTCTATCATGGGAAAAAGTACCCTGCTATGTAGGTACAAAATTCCCACCTGCCTGTTGCTTCTAATTTTCCCATCATCCACTCTAAATTCTTTGTTTTCCAAAAATGCGGCCAGCCCAGAAGAGGCTTTTTGGTGCGCGACTTCATCTTTTCCCAGTGAACCAAACCTCCGATGGTGACTTCCTTCTGGCATAACGTGCGTATATGATCCCCAGTTACTTCAAGCCAAGAATCAGGCCAAACCAGCAAAGGAATTTATCTAGAGAAATTTCACAGAAAAGGAAACGGGAAAACACAAAAACACAATTTTTTTTTTGCCAAAAGTCACAAATAAAGCCCAAAACTTATTCCTAGTTAAAACCCTTCTGGTATATAGGAATAATGATATGTTCGATCACAACAGAGTTAAAATCGGAGCGCAAATTACCTCAAACGGGGCTCAAAATAATTAAATACAAATTTCCCGCAGACAAATCCCGACAACAGAATATAACAATTTTGGGCATCTGGGTATTTGGTAAAAATGGCTAATATGGCTCTTTGGGAATATCTTGACACAATACAAGAACTTTCTGGCAATAAAAACACAAAACGACCCATTATTTTAAAAATACGAATTTTTTTCAGATAGGGTAATCACAAATTTCAGGATGAAATCTTGGGGACACCAAAACATGTGGTTCTAAAAAAATGGACCCAATCGAATACCCGGAGCACAAGTTATGACCTTGTCGAGTTCTACTAATTTTAGCACATCATTCTCCACTGCTTGAAAAAAACGTAGCTCCTACAAGTTTTCTTCTTCAAATTTATACCATATATCTGCATCCATGTTCTTAATCTCTCACTCTATGACCCATGTATTATCCTCGTGTTCCAATCCTTTCCAATGTACCAAATATTTGGTATATTTACCATGTTGTGTGCGCACTGTTTTCTTGTCTAGAATTTGATCCACTTCTTCTTTCTTCTTCACTGGAACCTGTTGCCTCCAATCTACTACTTTGTCAATAACATCCCTTTCTGCACCATTCCTATGAAAAGAATATAAGTTTGAAACATTAAACACTTGAGAAATATCAAAATTCCAAGGCAGTTCTACCTCATAAGCATTATCATTTATTTTTTTCACGATTTTACAAGGACTAATCTTTTTATATGTCACCTTGTTATAGGTTCCTTTTGGAAACCTTTCCTTCTGCAGGCATACCATAACCAACTCACCCATTATAAATACCTTTCTTCATCTATGCACATCTGTTATTTCCTTATACTTCTGTTTTGCAACTTCTTCCGCACTTCTTGTAATTGTTGTATATGTTAGAAAAATGCTTCTGCATTATCACTGATTCTGTCATCAATTGGGAGTTGTACCAAATCTAATACCCCATTTGGATTACTCCCATACACTATAAAATGGAGACTTTCTCATGGATTTATTTACGGAGTTGTTATAAGCAAACTCAGCTTGTGGTATTGCTAAGTCCCATTGTTTTGGATTTTCCCCAACTATGCACCTTAATAGGATTCCCAAACTCCTATTTACCACCTCTATTTACCCATCGATCTGAGGATGATAGGCACTGCTGAACTGTAGTTTAGTTCCCAACTTATTCCATAAATTCCTCCAGAAGTGACTTAAGAACCTTGTGTCCCTATCTGAAGTAATGGTTTTTGGAACACCATGCAAATGAACAACTTATCTGAAAAAAAATTTGCTACTCATGTCGCATCACTAGTTTTCTTGCAGGCAATAAAATGAACTATATTAGAAAACTTATCAACCAAAAAAATTGAGTCATTAGTTTGCTTGTGTTTTTAGTAATCCCAAAATGAAATCCATACTCAAATCTATCCATGGCCCTTTGGGAGCATGCAACAACATATACAACCCTATATTTTATGCATGGCCTTTTGAGACTTGGAAAATTCGACGCCTCTCCACATATCTTATCACATCTCTTTTTAGCTTTGGCCAATAGTATTTCTCTACTACCAAGGCTATCATCTTATCCTTACCAAAATGCCCAGCCAATCCTCCACTATAAAACTCTTTCACAATATTATCTCTTATAAACCCAACTGGAATACATAGTTGGCGTCCCTTAAATCACCTGTAAAAGGTACTCATCATGGAAATCACCTAAATTGTCTGAAAATGGACGACTTAACCTTTCAATAAATATTATTGAAATCAGGATCAGAAGAATACAAATCCTTTATTGCTTCAAAACCAACCACCTCATTTTCCATAGCTGTAAATAAAGTCACACACCTACTCAATGCATTTGTAACTTGATTATGTTTTCCTGATTTATGCTTTAGAGAAAAAGTATAACCCTACAAAAATGATACCCACTATTCAAATTCTTTAGTGTATTCACATATTTAATAGGGCTTTGTGGTATGTAAATAACACAAACTCCTTAGGCAGTAAATAATGCCTCTAATGCCACAATGCTTGTACAATTGCATAAAATTCCACATCATAAGTAGAGTAGTTCTTTCTTACTTCATTCAGTTTCTCACTAAAGAAAGCTACTGGCTTTCTACCTTTACTTATGACAACACCAATACCCACATGTGAGGCATTACAATCAACCTCAAACAGTTTATCAAAATTTGGTAGTGCTAAAATAGGTGCCTCTGTCACCTTCTTCTTCAAGAACTGAAAATTATTCTCAACTACCTTTGTCCACAAAACTCCCTTCCTTTTGTGTAATCTGTTATAGGTGTTACAATATTGCTGAAATTTTTAATAAACTTTCTAAAATGTTGTTAAACCATGAAAGCTTCTTACCTATGTTATACTCCATGGAGTAGGCCATTCAATAATTGTTTTTATCGTGTTTTGAAGTCCATATGTACCCCATCCACTGAAATAGTAAAACCCAAAAATACCAAACTCTCTTGCATAAACGTGCACTTCTTCATATTTTCATAGAGCTTCTCTTTCCTTAACACATCAAATATCACCCTTAGGTTCCTCAAATGCTCTTCTTTAGTTTTACTGAAAAATCAAGATATCATCAACATAAACCACAACAAACTTACCATTGTACTCCCGCAACAATGTGTTCATCAACCTCATAAAAGTGCTAGGTGCATTAGATAACCTGAATGGCATCACCATCCACTCATATAATCCATTCTTTTTCTTGAATGTTGTTTTCCAGTCATCTCCCTCTCTGATTCGAATATGATGATAACCACTTCGAAGATCAATCTTTTTGAAATACTTAGATCCAACAAGCACATCCATCATATCATCAAGGTGAGGTATTGGGAACCTATACTTGATTGTAATTTTATTGATTACTTTGTTATCTGTGCACATTATCTATGTTTCATACTTCTTTGGAGTTAATAAAGTTTGGTGTTGCACAAAAACTCATGCTCTCCCTTATTACCCCCTTTCTCACGAGCTCTGCCACTTGCTTATTCAATTCTGCATGCAATGTTGGGTTCATCCTATAAGCCACTTGATTTGGGAGTGAAGACCATGGGATCAAATCAATATGGTGTTGAATATCTCTTTTGGGTGGTAATCCATCTGGTATCTCATCAGGAATAACATTAGAAAAATCTTCTATTAATTTTGTTGCTTCTACTGGTATTTGTGCACTTACAAGTTCATCCTTATTTGTGACCCGTGCATAACAAAACCCGGTTGCCTTTGCCTCCTTCACAAATTACAGAAAGCATATTTTCAGCCTTCCCCTCTTCCTTAAGAGGTAGAAAAACTATTTTTGTACCATCCTTAAGAAAGTATAAGTATTCTTTGTCATGAATAACTTTCCTATCAAATTTCCATGGTCTTATAGCAGCATATGACATGCATACATAGGAATAACACCACACCAAATATCATCCTTATAACTTTTCCCAATAGAAAAACTTACTAAACATGTCTTATGTTCAATAACTTCATTACCCTTCTTAAACCATGCAATACGGTCAGGATTAGGATTCTTGTCACAATGCAGACCCAGTTTCTTAACCATCTCATTTGAAACCATGTTCTCACAACTACCACCATCAATAATAACATTACATACCTTTCCTCCTGAAGTGCATCTTGTTCTGAATATATTTGTACGCAGCCATGCATCCCCCTTGATATCCTTTCTTGTAGCAATCATCGTCATTTTGATCATAAAATTTTCTCCCACATCTGGTGGAATTTCAAGGTTATGTTCGTCTTCTTCTTGTTCAACTTCAACAATATTTACCCTTGGAGAGTCTGCTTGTCTCTTGTCATGTGTATAATAATGTGAGCATTCAAAATACCTATGCCCCTCTTCACCACATTTGTAACAAAAAAATGGTCTTCGTGGAGCCTCCCATCCTCTACCGCCAACATATCCTCTGCTCCTAGGAAATCCTTTACCTCTTTGTTGATTTGGGGAATCTTGTCTTGTATCTTATTTATTTTCCACTCCACGAGGTGGTTCTCTCCTACCTTGATTGAAACCAACTCGACCCTGAAAGGAGGATGAGGCTCCCCTATTCATCCCAGGGGATCTCCTAAAACTTTGGCGGCTTTGTTTTTCCTTGTCCTTTAAGGCTAGCTAATAGGCATCCTCCATGCTCTTAATCTTGTGCATGCTTATTTCATCTTAAATAGAAAATTTTAATCCATTTACACACCTCACATCCATTTGTTCCTTAGTTTCTTCATGCTCTACACGAATGGAAAACTTGTAGAACTCATCTTTGTATTCTTCTACATTTTGTAAGTTCTGTCTGAGATTCTGAAACCTCCTCAAAAGGGTTTGTGCATAATCCACATGGAGAAATTTGTCTTTTAGCTTCTTCTCCATCTTACTCCAAGTCCTAATCCTTTATTTCCCCTTTCTTGAAAACTCTTTTTTTAGGTGATCCCACCATAACATAGCACGACCTTCTGATTTCGTGCATGCAAATTTTGCCTTCTTTTCTTCTGACATAGCCTTCTACTCAAAAACATTTCCCACGCTAGTCAACAAGTGTATCAGCTCCTCTGGTTTTAAATTACCTCCATACTCTAAAACATCAAATCTTATCTCGTCATTCTTTCCTTCTACTGCTCGAAGCATCCTTTCTTCAAAAGCTAAGGGTGGCACTTGCGTCTCCTCCTCTTCACAAACTTCTTCTTCATCAATGTCATCTCTACCTTAATTTCCTCTATGAGTTATCATTGCAGCAAGTGCAACATCTTGCCTCTGTAGATCCTTCATGTTTCTAATCATCTAGGCAATACCGTCTCCTCTTCCTCTTCTTGCCATTTTTTTCCAAGATTCAAACTTGCTCTGATACCAGAGAATGAAGCCAAAATATGAACACATTCAAAATACTGCAAATAATTTGAACTCCAAAAGAAAACAGATCTCCTTCTTCATTATTGAATCATGAATTACAATATTTCCTAAATAAGAAAACAACTCCCAACTTGAGTTGCCAAGCAAACTCTAACTAATATTGACTACATGTACTCTCGGCGGAGGAAATTACTATATTTAACAGTTTACTAGAATATGCTATTCTTAGTAAGTTCACATGCTTATTTGTATGGGCACATAAATTGCCACGCATCTTATACATGCCTAAATTTGAGGGATTGCCAACTTTCCAACTCACAATGCATCTAAGAGACTAACATCAATTAATGCCCTAAAATAGGAAAAAACTGAATTACAAATTAAATCCTAATTTTTAGCCCTCAGATGGTGGAATTCGGGCCCAAAAATGTGCCGAAATGTGATCCAACTAGAAGGGAAGGTTGATATATGTGTTCGTCTCGTCGAAACAGGTGGTTTAAAAAAACAGACCCAATCGGACACCTGGGGCACAAGTTATGACCTTGTTAAGTTCCTGCTAATTTTAGTGCATCAGAATGGCAAGAGGATGACCACCACAAAAGAGAAGGTATTGAGAGAGAATGAATGCATGTTTACGGGGAATAAAAATTATATAATACTTATTGAAAATTAATACACTTTGGATGGAATCACTTCTCAAACAAATACATGTGCTCATGTGAATGGACCACGTTATATAGGAAGCATCGTGAGTATTGAAAGTAGATGAGAGGAAAGATAAGGAAGTCTTGGATGTAACATCACCTATTTTAAAAAGTATTACTCTTTATAGCACTAAGTAGTGCATGTAAGTTTGAGATGATGAATAATGACCCTCTTAACTAGGTCCCTAATGATATGATGTATCGAGGGACTAGGAAAATTGCTACAATGCAGTAGGGAGTGAACCGAGTGATATCCCATGTAATTGGGACCATAAAACTATGTCAAATGTCATGAAAACATTTTTTCACCCATGACATATATAAATGGTGGTGGAGAGGGAACATCAGGAACCTACCTAATAGTGGGTGCACTAGTACATGGTAGTATTATTTTACCACACAATCATTTGGAGATCATATAACCTAGATAATTTATGAGATGGTTTTACATCTCCTAAGGTATCATGGGGTGGAAAATGTATCTGCGCATGTTCACAAGTGTGAGTTAATCTGGTGTGTGAAATGGATCACTTCCCTTAAACATAATTAGGTCAATTTATCCATAACACTTTTAGAATCATGCATAATTGGGATCGAAAGTATGACCTGAAACAAGATATGGTGGATTATAATTGGTTAAAACTAAGCCTTTAAAAACAAATCATTATGTATTAAAGGACATTTGGCAAGAGTAGCTAGAGATTGTGCATGTGTATGACATGATGTTCAAGAATTTGATATCCAAGATTTCATATGAGATTAATCCTATTAAACATGTGTAGTGAATCATATGAGGTCTATCTCTACCTTTTGGATGCACAGTTTCACATAAGACCTTCACAGATCCTAGAGAATCTATGATGCTACACTTTGTATATAACAACATCAACACTAAAGTAAACCATTTTACTGAAGCATAAATCACAAAAATGGATATTTAGCTGGAAATAATGACTACCAGTAGTGCACATGATACATGTAGCAGGAATTTCTGTATTTATAAAGAAGTCAAGTGGCATACCAAGACAAAATAACCCTTAGGAAGTGTGTGCACCTTGTTTGAAGCCTATGATAATTTTTGAGAGGATGATGATGTCTAGAATTATCCTTTTCATTAGCACAACACTCGAAAAAGGTATCCCTATACTAAAAAATATATGATGTGCATATGCACAATATTGACGATTATCATGTCATTGACTAAATTTATGACGTACATGTTATTGGGTTGAGATATGTAAGGGTTATGATTAGGAAGAATGTAATGGGATTGTGTCTGAATTTGGTAGATGTAGATACAAATGCTATGGAGTAGGAAAATTTATGCATTATACTTGTTACAAATATGGATCTTGTTATCCCATATTCCCAAATTAACCCCCTTGGATTAATTTGGATAACCCATTTAAAATGGTGCGTGACATTCAAATGTCTGTCAAATTTAACCGCCATAAAAATTTCAAAAAAATATGCCAACACCTAACTATTTAAACCATTTAAAATGTCACGGGAAGGGAGCAGACGCATGGCGCGATTCTGGTACTTATCTTGGATTTTGTGCTCCAACGGACTCAAAGCTACAGAATAAACCATAGTGATTGAACTTTCCGGTCTGGGTGATAAGATGGTAGGTTGAAATGTCAATGGGTTAGCAGGAAGACATGCGGAAGAGAAAATGGAGAACACATGGTGAAATCTCAAACATATGAGTGGGACATGTGTCACCATTCCGGCAAACCTCAAAGTGATGGGCTCCGACATACTCTAGCCCACAGAATATGCCACATTCGATAAAGTTTCGGGTCTAATAACCCCTCCTACAGTTAACGGGACCGAACCTGTAACCAATCAAACATTGACACGTGGGTCAGTCCAAGGAAATAAAAAACATAGGCAAGGCAATCCATGCGACCAACCAGAATCTGCCATGTGTCAACTCCCTATTCATCCCAACATGCTAAACTTTAAATGGCCATAACTTCCTCTAGAGAGCTCCAAATTGCGCAAATCAGTCTCATTGGAAAGGTCTCCTCGTGCTCTTCGTTTTGGAATTATCATAATCATATTTTGGTGAGGTTAGATGGGTGAAAAGGGAGAAATATAGTCAGGGCATTAAATGTGCTTATATAAGTAGCTTAACCACTAAAATTGATAGAGTATGGAACTCTTATCTTCTTCGACAAACAAATGGATGGAATGGTCTTGCAAGGGTTTCCATACTTGTTTTTAGTGATTCAATGCATGATTGTTGGTGGTTGAAGGTAGAAAAGTCATGCCCTCGTATTGATGATCAATTTGGACTTAAAAGGAGATGGTTTCCCCAACAATTCTGAGTTGGAGATCTCTATTTGGACTTTAAATGGTTTTATACAAGAAATATCACTCATGCCAATGAATTATCCTTCATTTTCCACTTCATCCATAATTTCTTTTAAAGGAAAAAAATATATTTCATCAATGCAATGAACGTTGATTTTAGATAATTCACCAACCCAATGAATTTGGTTCCGACCATATTCACCACGATTTCTATAAGTTTTTTCAGAAGGGTTCTTTTGGGGTTAGCACATCAGTTGTATAGACAATATATCATATCTAAGCATACATGCAAATAAAAGTGGATATTATACCAGAAGAAATATACAAAAACAAGAGACATAAATCAACACTAGATTTAATGTGGTTCACCTAGTGTGGGCTATGTCCACCAAGAAACAAGCCAATGGTCAAAGCTTTGACAAGATATACAATTAAGATTTACAATCTTCCACACCTCTCGGATGTACAGTACTTTATTTTTTCATGCATTAGATTCATCACCAAGAATTCTCTCTCTCACCAATTTTTTGCAAGTTCTTTCTAATTCTTGTTGATCATTATTATTTTTTACTTCTAAACCCTACTTTTATGCTTATATAGTCATTTATAGACTTAGGAAACTTAGCCATGTAATTACAATCAATAGAAATACTTTAATGCTAAAGATAGATCTAATTCCCAAGAGTTAATTAAAACATCCTCGCACAGGTAACCGATATTCAGTCATGGGTGACTGATGCCGGTTCCCCCTTAACTGATGACGGTTACTGTATTTTCTAGCAAGTTTACATTGTATGCTAAACTGAAGTAATTGAGCTCCACAACTCAACAATATCCCACTTGGAGATTAATTATTGCACCATACATGTACAACATCATTCTTAGATGCTTCTTTAGCTTTGTTTCTTCTTCTTCAAGTCTCAAACTCGAAGACCAACAGAAGTGAAGTGTAGCTCCAACTTCTCCTTTGCTAATGGCTTTGTTAGCATATCCGTAGGGTTCTTGCTCGTATGAATCTTTTCCAGATTCAACTTTCCATCCTCCAATACCTGTCGTATGAAGTGATACCTCAACTAAATGTGTTTCGTTCTCGAATGAAACGTTGAGTTCTTTGCCAAATGAATTCCACTCTATCTGTCACTAAATAATTTATAATCACCTTGATCCTTTCCTAAATCTTCCATGAACCTACTTATCCATATCATCTCGTTGTTAGCCTCTGTAGCTACAACATACTCTACCTCTGTAGTAGACAAAGCCACAACCTTCTACAATCTCGAAATCTAGCTAACTGTCATCACACCTACTGTGAAAATATATCCAGTAGTGCTCCTACCATCCATATCTCCAGCCATATCCAAATCAACATAGCCACGTAATGAAATATCTGAACCTCCATAGCATAATTGCATGCTAGATGTCCCTTTCAAATACCTGAGTATCCATTGGACTGCTTTCTAATGCTCTTTACCTGGATTGACCATATATCTACTCACCACTCCCACTGCCTGTGCAATGTCTGGTCTATTACAAACCATAACATACATGAGACTCCCAACTACTGAAGCATATGACACTCGTGTCATGTATTTGACCTCCTCATATGATGATGGACACTGATCTTTTCTCAATTTAAAGTGTCCAACCATAGGTGTGCTAAAAGGTTTAGCATTTTGCATGTTGAACCTTTCTAACACCTTATTGATATAAACCTCCTGAGACAAATATAATTTCTTGTTTTTCCTGTCTCTGTGTATTTGCATGCCAATGATTCTTTTTGCAGCTCCTAAATCCTTCATAGCAAATGTGTGAGTTAGCTTTTTCTTAAGCTCACCAATGTCATGCATACTAGATCCTGCAATAAGCATATCATCCACATACAATAACAAATAATATAGCTCCCATTTTCAAGCCTTTTGAAATAAACACAATGGTCAGATTCATATCTCAAGTAACCATGCTCATGCATAAAACTATCAAACCTCTTGTACCATTGCCTTGGAGCTTGCTTGAGCCCATAAAGACTCCTTTTTAACCTGCACACTAATTTCTCCTTACCTTTAACTTCATACACAAGCGGTGGCTGCATATAAATTTCTTCATCCAAATCACCATGAAAAAAAGTTGTCTTCACATCTAGTTGCTCTAAATGGAAATCTTATACTGCAACTAATCTTAATACAATACGAATAAAATTCATCTTAATAATAAGAGAAAATATTTCACCAAATTCAATACCTCTTTTTTGTGCAAATCTCTTTCTTACAAGTCTTGCCTTGTATCTTTTCTATCCACCCTCTTCTTCCTTGATCTTATAAACCCACTTGTTCTGCAATGTTCTCTTACTTGCTGACAACTTAACCAAATCTCAAGTTTGGTTCTGTTCCAAGGATTCCATCTCCTCATCCATGCCATGCTCTCACTGGACGTGAGTCTTATCATGCATTGCTTCTTCAAATCTCTCTGGTTCACCATTATCAGTCAATAATAAATAAAATAGAGAAGGTGTAAATAATTCTGAAGGTTTATTTACCCTTTATGACCTTCTCACAGGAGTTTGGGGTACCAGAGGTTCAATATGGACCTCCTGGACATTCCTATCCAAATATGACAGTGACCGACGTTGGTCACCTATAACCAACGCCAGTTCTGCTAACCGATGCTGGTTTGGATCTTCTATAACCAATACCAGTTCGTTTGACCGGTGTCGGTCAGGGGTCAACCGACACCGGTTACTGTGTAGCCATTTCGGTAATTCTTTTGAATTCGAGAGTTCATTTTCATTCACAAACTTCTTAACCAGTTCATCCTTCGGTACCAAAATTTGATCCCTGTACATTCTCTTTTCATTCTCCAACATCACGACTCCTAATAATTTTAGAATTATCTAAATCCCAAAAACGGAAACTAAAGTCATCAAATCCATAACTAATGAAAGTGCATCTATTGGATTTTGCATCCAACTTTTTTCTATTTTCCTTATCAACATGCACAAAAGCGTCTAAATTAAAAACTTTAAAAAAAGAAATATCTACCTCTTTTTCGGTCCAAGCTTCCTTTGGTATTCCTCCATCTAATGAACTTGAAGGCCCACGGTTAATCAAATAAACCATTGTATCAACTGCTTCAACCCAAAACTGTAAGGGCAATCTAGAATGTATCCTCATATTTCTAGCACGTTCCATGATTGTTTTGTTCATTCTTTCTACAACACCAATCTCCTGTAATGTTCTTGGAATCGTTCTTTCTCTATGTATCTCATTCACTTAATAATAATCATTGAAAGTATTGCTACAGTATTCACCACCATTGTCAGATCTAAGGCACTTTAACTTAGAATTTTCTTTATTCTCAACAAGGGATTTCCATCTTTTAAAAGTCTCAAAAACATCATATTTACGTTTAATACAATAAACCCATACCTTTTTTGTAGCATCATTAATGAATGTAATATAATACTGGGATCCTCCATGAGAAGCTACCTGAGCTGGTCCCCACACATATGAGTGTACAATCTCTAATATCTGCTCCTTCTTAGTTGCCCCAACTTTAAGAAATCTCACTCTCTTTTACTTTCCAAAGATATAATGCTCACAGAAATCAAGATCTAAATCTTTCAAATCTGATAACTTACCCTTAGCCTTTAAGATCTGCATTCCTTTTTGACTCATATGACCCAACTGATTATGCCACATGCATGCATCTGAATTTGAAGTAGATAATACAGAAAAGGAATCAATAATACAAATAGATAAATATAACGTTCCTACCTTCTTACCTCTTGCCACAACAAAAACACTCTTGATGACTTTCCAAGAGTCTCATGTAAAAGTAACCATGTAACCAAATTCACCTAATTGCCTTGCAAAAATAAGATTCCTCATGAGGCTTGGCACATGTCTCACATCTTTCAATACCCATGTATTTTCATTCTACAATTTTATATGAACTTCCTATTCACCAGTAATACTGCAAAGTTCATCATCACCCAAATAAACATACCCAAATTGCCCTGGACATAATTCCTGAAATAACCCTTATTAGTGGTTGCATGGAAAGAAACTCTTGAATCTAAAACCCATGATTCAATTCTACTATCTAAAGAAAGAATAAGAGCATCTTGTATTACCTCTGATGTAAGCAAGATTTACTTCTTTACCTTTGTCTGGTTGTTAGATATTTTTATCCTTTGACCAACAATCTTTATTTGCATGTCCTTTCTTTCCACATTTCTAACAAGTAATTCCCTTACTTTTAGATTTAGATCTGTTATCCCTTGACTTTGATTTCCTCATTACTCTTACTCTTGGATCTCTCATTCTGCCTACCCCTGCTTTCTACATTCAAAGCATTTCCAGATGATGATTCCTTTGTACTCTTCCTGTGAATTTATTCATTCAAGATTATACTAACCACATCATCAAACTTCAAAAAATTATTAGCAGATGTTGTATTACTAACAACCATTACCAAGTTATCCCAACTATCAGAAAAAGAACATAAGAGTAAAAGTGCTTTTACCTCATCATCAAATGGTATTGTAACTGATTTTAACTGATTTACTATAGATTGGAAATCATTAAAATGACTAGATGCAGATCCACCTTCCTGCATCTTAGAACTAAATAGTTTCTTTATCAAATAAACTTTATTTGAAGCACTAGGTTTTTCATATAAATTAGCAAGAAATTTCATTAACTCTATTGTAGAAGTTGCTTCGGTAATATTGGAAGCCACGGATGCTGTCAGGCTCAATCTTATAGATCTCAAAGCCTTTTTGTCAAGAATCTTCCATTCTTCATCAGTTATCTTCGTAGGTCGAGACTTCTCATCCAACGGTAAATACAAATATCTTTGATACACATAATCCTCAATCTGCATATTCCATAATTGATAATTTTAGCCGTCAAATTTCTCTACCTTGTATTTGTTTTCTTCTGCCATTGTTGTAGCTCCCACTCAATCAGAAAACCCTTTGTGAGTAAATCTATCAACACATAAAACTTTCAAACAAAGTTTTGATACCAATTTTTGGGGTTAACACACCGGTTGTACAGACAATATATCAGATCTAAGCAGACATGCAAATAAAAGTAGATATTACACCAGAAGAAATATACAAACCAAGAGACATAAATCAACACTAGATTTAACGTGGTTCACCTAGTGTGGGCTACGTCCACTAAGAAACAAGTCAATCTATTATCCAAAGCTTTGACAAGATATACAATTAAGATTTATAATCTTCCACACCTCTCAGATGTACAATACTTTCTTTCTTCAAGTTTTTGCTTCATCACCAAGAATTCTCTCTCTCACCAAATTTTTGCAAGTTCTTTATAATTCTTGTTGATCATTCTTACTTCTTATTTCTAAACCCTAGCTTTTAAACTTATATAGTTGTTTATAGACTTAGGGCACTTAGTCATGCAATTACAATCAATAGAAATACTTTAATGTGAAAAATAGATCTAATTCCCAAGAGTTAATTAAAACATTCTCGCACATGTAACCGATGCTAGTTATCCATAACCAATGCCAGTCCCTTCCTTTCCTGACCAATGACGGTCCCTCCTGACCGATGTTGGTCCTGAGTGACCGATGTCAGTTCCCTCTTAACAGATGACAGTTATTGTATTTTCCAGCAAGTTTTCATTACATGCTAAACTGAAGTAATTGAGCTCCACAACTCAACAAGTTCTTTAAAAAATTTCCTGTTTGGAATGCAATTCAATATTGGTTTTATTGCTTTAAGAAGGAATTAAGTGTTTAGTGTACCTTGTATTTTCGCTCAACGAAGATAAAGGGTGAGGCCCAAGTTGGCAGGAGGCCAATTTCCCCTCACAAACTAAACCACTGTAATCTACATTCCATGTTGATTCCAATGAGTGGTTGGAAGGCTATGTTCACCTTAGCCATAGTGCATTTTTTAAAGTTTTAGTGCAAATGTATATAAAAAGACCTCATTTACGAGAAAGTAATTGTTTAATAAATTTTGATCAGTAGTTTGAAATTAAGCACCGTCTTTTGTAAAAGTTAATATTTTTCATTTCCCACGCATTAAATTTATTTTGACTATAAAACACACTAATTTATAAAGTGCCAAATCTAGGGGACTGCTTGATATAGTTTCGATGGTGGTGTACAGTGTGTTTTCTCATATGTTCGAGCATTTCTTTCTTTCCGCAAATCTACAACACTTCCATTACTTATAATTTCTTCACAAAATGGATCTAAGTTTTATTAAACCATTTACAACTTTTAACTACGAAGAATGGAAATCTAAAATGACCATGTGCTGAGGAGTAAAGGGTTATATCGTATCACTATGAGATTAAAAACTAAACCTATTGCAGATTCAAACAAAGTGAAGTGGTTTAACAAGTGTGATGAGGCATTTAGTATCTTGTGTCTTTCAGTGTCACCCAAACTCCTTTTTCATGTAGAGTAAACCACATCACCCAATCAAGTGTGGACAATCTTGGATTCATCGTTTAAGATAGTTGATACTATGAGGGGGCATGAGCTAGAAATTGAACTCATAAGCTCAAGTCCTAGCAACTTTGACACTTTGGAAGATTTATTTACCAAAATCAAGTCCTTACGATTGCAATTGTTCAAGGAATGTGGAACATAAAAAAAAGGATGAACAACTTGTTTTTTCAGTGCTTGCTAAACTAGGTCCTGACTATTCAATCGTTTTCTCTCCCTTCTATGCCAACAAGAGAGCCATTAGAGCCAACTCGAAAATCCCATCTTTAGATGAATTTATTTTCGATTTTACTAAGGAGTAAGACAAGTTAATTCAAATGGGTACACTAAAGTCCACTAAACTACATGCTCTACTTGCGGGGCATGACATACAGAAGGATTCAAAAGAGAAGAAACAAAACAAGAAAGAAAGAACAATAGACGGAAAAATTAAACTCTGGATCATCCTCTTCTAGTGTTAATACCAAGAAAGAGTGGATCAAATGTGGGTATTGTAAAGGTAAACATGATGAAAGTAAATGTTTGAAGAAAAATGTTGACTACCTCACAAGTCTTCTTAAGAAAAAGAACATAGGTGCCCCCGATTCTATCAAACCATCTTCATCAACCCATGAATCCTCCAAGGAAAATGAAAATGGAAAAAGGAAAGAGAAGAATTGGGAAAGGAGAAAAAGGGGAGAGCCCTAGTTATATTTGTACCACTACCTCCTAAACAGGTTATTGATTCTGGTGCATCACATCATATAGATTCTTCACACGTGGAGTTCACTTCCATAGAGCCATGTGACATGTCCACTATCCAATTGGGTGACGACCGTTCTACGCACATTTTTGGGAGATGGTATGTTGAAGTGAGTGGAAGAACATTCAATAATGTTCTTAGTATTCCCTCACTATCAACTAATCTCCTATCAGTCTACCAAATCACTCATTTTAGTTAGGGCATGCGAGTTGAGTTCACTCCACATTCAATATATGTCATAGAGTTACATAGTGAAACTATCACTACAGTGGGTGTAGTTGATCATTAGATTCAACTATATTCCTTCTCTCAAATTTTCACTCTTTTATATTATTCACCAGATTCACCTGTACTTGATGAAATTTTTTTTAGCTTGAGCAGATTTCTAATGATGAGGACTTCTCTTCTAGCGCATATGACTACAGTTCTTATGGGGACCCACCTCTACCATCTCCTTGTCACCTTCTAGTTTTAGAGAAGCTATTTCTTGATCCACCTACTTATGGTCAACTACAGACTTTTCAGGGAGCAAGCACCATGATTTAGGACTCATCAGACATCAGACAGTCTTCTACTCAGTTACATGGCCTCTCACATTCCTTCTTCACTTCTCCATTAGATACATCATCCCTTTATGGAGCAGCTGGAACTTCTAGCTTACATGAGGAGTATAGTTCCTTAGATAGGAACCACATCTTTCTTGGAGATCCATCAGACATTTGGTGGCTAACTTCACTCTTACATGGTGATCCACTCTTCAATGCATCTACTTATGACCCACAGTCACTCCAAGAGATTGCTTTGCAGGATATCAGATCGCTTCAAGAAATTGTAACTTTGGGTGGGACTTTGTAGTCCTATCTTCTCTTCTTCATCTATCCTTTGAGTGGGAGATTTTTCCCACTAGGTTTTATCCATTTACTCCACTTTGTGAGAGTTGCATTTTACTTGGGTACCTCATCAAGCTTTATTTCCGGGACACACTTTCTTTTTCCACCCGCCTAAGCTATGCTTAAGGGGGGTGTTGGTGTAGGATATTATTTATCCTTTTATTTGTTTATTAAAATAATTATTACACTTGGTTTATCCATACACTTGTTGACTTTAACTTGCTTAGGTGTACTAGTCATTTGGAGCTAGTTGGCTAGTCTTGTACAGTTTTCCATGCTAGTCTTGTGGAATCAACTTAACTGTCATTGTCAGTTAGTGGTAGTTATTCACCACCGATATAGGTGGTAGTTGCACTTCCCTTATCCTATATCTATATCATGATTATTGAGCTAATTTATTGCATTGTGTTGAGTTGGAGTCATTCTTGTGTTATTACAATTATCTCTTTGTTGTTTTATATTTGCAAGTCATTGCGCTTGTTCAAATTTGTCTTCCTGCAAATATACATCTCGTGTTCTTCGACATTAGGTGCATGATTCTATCCAATTGATCATGTTCATTCTTCGATACTTGGACTATATTTTAAACAAAGTGATTTGGTGAGGTATCAAGCTAGAGGTATACAAAAACTCAAAAGATCAACATAGTAGAAGTCCTAAGCATGAATTTTTTAGGAGATAAAATAAATAGATTAGTGTATATAATGATACACACTTGAATCTAAAGTGTTGTGTGTAGAGTATTTCTGGTGGGTGCTCAATTACTTTGAGAATGGGATAATTTCCTCTATCCAGCTGTGAAATGTCGACATTAAAATTTTCCTCCGTAATTTCTATTTTATTATGTATGTATTAGGAATAAGATGTTGTTAAGTATGATTAGTAGTGGTGTCTGATAGAAAAATAAGTACGGTGCTGCCAATAAAGTAGAGTACGGTAACAGTCAAAGTACAATAGGAATGTTGTGGTAAAAAGTACATATTTTTCGTAAGTGGTCCGGTAATGTTAAAATGTCAAAGTTGGAGTAAATAGAGAAGTAGGGTCTACATGATTAGGAATTAGAAATATTATATTTATAATAAGGACAAAGAGTGATGTCATAAATATTTTGTGTATTTTATTTGTGGAAAAGACTAAAAAGGTAGAACCCATGTGAGATGATAAGGTTTATCTTATCTTAGAAATAAGCCTACATATAAAGGCAAGAGTTTAGACATGGAATATGATTGGCCGGAAGAGATTTCCTATCCTATCTTAGAGATAAGGTGGATAAGTCCTGAATTCCTATAAATAAAGAGGTCACCTTCCCTCATTTAGCATAGAGAGAAGTGAGAAATATTGTATGAGTAAGTGTGTAAATGAAGCCATCATTTAGAAGGTGTGTTAAAGAATCCATTGTGAAGTTTCTCCCATAGTTATTGTTGGAAGGCAAATGAAGTCAGTAACACTTGGAGTACCTCATGGGTGAGATTGTAACAATTTCATGTTGATATTATAATTTACACTTATATTTCAGATTTGTCATCATTCTTTCGTATCATAGTCTATGGTATTCTTGTGTTATGTTTGTTGTTGTGTTTCCAGATTACATCCACCAAACTAAAGGCTGTGCATTAGTAAATAATCATAGCACAAGGAGTTCCCGGTAGAAAATTATCATAGTGCCGGATTGGTGATGACATTTTGGTTCCGTTGTTGGGACCATTCCTCGTTGGTGGATTTTCTGGAGAGATATTTTCACTTAGTCAGAAAACATTTGGAGGGTAACTTTATTTTTACTGTGCATAGTAGTTACCATGGTAAAGTCACTTTTTACCATGAATAGTATTTACCGCAGTAAAGTCACTTTTTACCGTGAATAGTATTTACCACAGTAACTTCACTTTTTACTGTGAATAGTGTTTACCACAGTAAAGTCATTTTTTACCACAGTAAGTCAAAATTTACCATAGTTTACCGTGGTCATTCCTATTTTACTGTAGAAAGGTGTAAAGTCACTTTCTATTATAGTGATTCCAGTTATTTGTGCACATAAGTCTTGTTGATTGTACTTGTGGGTTGGTATTTCACTGTGGTTATTTTGAAAATGGGGAAGATTCCTGTTTTTTCAGCCCAATCTAATGAAAATGCTTCCTCTTTCATTCAAGAGTTTAAACGATCTTGCATTTGTAATGGCCTCATAAGAAGGGAACAATCGACTGAATTTTTTCCTACCTTTTTGGATGGTTCAGCCCTTAGGTGGTTTGAAACACTAGGTGATAATGTGAAAAATTCATGGGATTTATTAACTGAAAGTTTTTTTGAAGAATTTGGTGAACAACAGAAATATACAGATCTCATGATCGATATCACAAAGCTATCCCAATGAGAGAAGGAGAAGATAAGAGATTATCATGCTCGTGTTCTAGAGCTAAACATGAAGCTCGATGCCCAGATCTAGAAGGAAGGATTAGCGGATGGGTTGATGAATGGCGTGGATAATCTCCTCTGTAAGCACTTCATTCTTGGGATGAAGCCAGAGATCAGACAATGAGTGAAGTATGACCACCCAACTACCATTGAAAAAGCAAAAGAAGATTGCAAGAAGGAAAGAAGAAAGCATGAAAGAGGAGCCCAAAGAAATTGCTGCTAAGGTAGAGCCTACACCAACACCTTTGGTCCAGAATCCACAACCACTCTCGGTGAGCACAAATATTTCTCTTAGTACATCTACTAAGTATGAAGATCTGCTCAGGAAGATGGGCCAGTTAACTATTAATCTTCTTCAAGGAAAATAATTTAGCTCTCAGGGAGGAGATAGAGGTCCAAAAAGAAATATTTCTGAAGTCGTATGTTATGGTTGTTATAAAAAGGGTCATTATAAGTATAATTGTCCAGATAGAGCTTCTACATCCGGTACAAGAGATTATAATAAAGGAAAAACACATGTGAATTCTTTTGATGTAGTAGATAAGAGCATAAATAATAAAGTAGATGTGTTTGTAACAAAAAGAAAGAAAAAAAAGATTACCAAGATGGAAATGATCATAAGAAGATGAAAGAAAACTAGTAAGAAACATAGGAGAAGAAAGTTGGGTGTGTAAGATTTTCTGATTTCACAGGGATAAGGACCATACTCCATCTTAGAAGATCTGTTCAAAATGCCTACAAATATTGCATATGGTCAACTCTTGGTTATGTCTTCTGAGAAGAAGCGGGAGCTGCGAAGTGGACTCAATGCTCAACGAAGGAAGGAGGTTGAGGTCCTTGTTTTGGAGGCAGAGGCGGATCCCTACACTCCATAAACTAAGGTATTATGTAATGGTAGTTCAATTCATAATGTCTTAGTTGATGGAGGTGCTACAGTTAATGTAATGACTGAGTCTGTAATGAATATGTTGGGTTTAAAAATTGATCGCCCCTTAACACTTATGTTAAGGTCATTAAATAAGGGAAAAACTAAACCAGAAGGTGTTGTTTCAAATGTGACAATATCTGTTATGGGTGTTGTATGTGTGGTAGACTTTCAGGTGATAAAAAATGGTATTGTTGCGTACCCAATGTTGTTGGGAAAACCATGGCTAAGGAGATTTCATACAAGAAACTACTGGAATGAAGGCTTCATGACACTTGGACGTGGCAAAAAGAGGGTGAAGATAAATGTGATCCCTCGGCATCATAGGGCATAACCTGTGGATTCAAGTGATGAAACTGATGATTGGACATCCTCTGATTATTCTAGTACCAGTGAAGTAGACACAAAAGATGAAGAAAGTGGGATTGATGTTTTGGTCATGGATATCCTTCTAGTCACACTGACTCATAAACCCATAAAATTATCTAAAGAAGAAATTGATGATCGTCTCCAACAAATAAAGATTGGTGATGTTGTGATGGAGAGTGAGAAGGAATGCTACGTCCAGCTCTTTCGAAGGTACATACACCTATTTACTTTTGATTACAAGAAACTTCGTCACGTAAGTTGGCTAGAACATTCTATTGAGCTAATAGATGGTGCTAAGCCTATAAAGCAAGTGCCATATAGAATGAATCCTAATTTTTCCAAGACTGTAAAAGAAGAAATAGATAAGTTGCTTAATGCAAGATTCATATTTGCTGTGGAGAATTCAGAATGAGTTTCTCCCATTGTGATCTCAATAAAAAATAATGGGAAGCTACGCATTTGTATTGATTATAGAAAGCTCAATAAGGCAACAAAGAACGATCATTACCCTTTTCCATTCTCAGATCAAATCTTAGACGAAGTAGTTGGTCAGGATTGTTATAGTTTTGTTGATGGATATAGCGGATACAACCAAGTTCGTATAGCGGAGAAAGATCAGCTGAAGACTACATTCACCATTCCTTGGGGAACGTCTGCTTATAGAGTTATGTCTTTTGAGTTGTGTAATACTCTGGCAACGTTCCAGTATTTGATGAATAGGGTGTTTCAACCCTACATTAGGAACTTCATCAAAGTATTTTTGGATGATTTTTACATATATGGGAGTAAGATGGACCACCTGCACCAAATGGAGACAACATTTCAAAGGTTAGATGAAGCACAAGCCTCACTAAACCCTACAAAGTGTCTTTGGATGTTTTAAAGACGTTTTGTTAGGGCATGTTGTATTCAAAGATGGTATCGGTACTGATCCTGATAAAGTTTCAAAAATCAAAGAGTTACCATTTCCTACGAATAGAAGTAAGTTAAGATCATTTTTAGGCCATGTGAGTTACTATAGAAGGTTCATCAAGAATTTCTCAAAAATTACACAGCCACTAACCCAGTTCTTGAAGAAGGATGTTACTTATGAACCACGAAATAAGACACATGAAACTTTTGAACAACTGAAGGAAACCCTGATGTCTTCACATGTTTTAAAGAATCCAAATTGGAGCAATCCATTCATTGTGTATACCGATGCCTCAGATGCAGCACTAGGAAATACTCTGAGCCAAAAGGATGAAAATGGGAATGATCATCCAGTTTACTTTGGGAGCAAACAAAAGAGCAGTGCTGAGGTAAATTATACTGTAATAGAAAAAGAAGCTCTAGCTATCATTTTTGTTGTAAAGAATTTTAGAAATTACTTGTTAGGACAGAAATTTATAGTTGTAATAGATTATCAGACTCTAAAATATATTGTAAATAAGTATAATCCATCAAGGAAGATAGCAAGATGGATAATTTTACTACAAGAACTTGAATTTGATATTATAGATAGACTAGGCAAGAAGCATGTCAATGCAGATGCGCTCTCTCGAGCCTATGATGATTTACGTTCATCTTGTGATGATGATGATTTCCCATATGCAGCATTAGTATCCCTTGACACAATTCCTAGTGAATACATAAATATTTGGAATTATCTGAATGAATTCAAGTTTCCTGATGGTGCTAATGCAAAGACTAAGAGGAAGATTACTCAAGTCAGTCGTTCATAATCTATTCTGCATGGATTACTATTTCGAGAGTTCGATAGGAACCTGATGGACAGTCACGATGGCAGTTGGACGTGATCAAGGGAAGGAGCTGATAGAAGAATTCAACAATGGTACATGTGGAGGACACTTCTTTGGACAATTTACAACAAGAAGGATCTTGGATGCATGTTATCACTGGCCCACTCTTTTTAGAGATTATTATAATTATTGTAAGACATGTGATATTTGTTAAACACATGGTAACCGTAAGACTTCATCAGCTCCATTATGCCCTATTCTTCCACTTGGTCCCTTTGAAAAGTGGGGAATAGATATTGTAGGTCCACTTCCAACTACCCCACGCCAAAATAAGTATATTGTAGTTGCCACAGATTATTTAACCAAGTGGGTTGAAGTTAGGCCATTGAAAACAACTTCCATGGATGAAGTGGCAAGGTTCATATATGAACATATTGTCACCAGATTTGGTTGCCCATTAGAAATTATAACATATCAAGGAAGCCACTTCATTAATGAGGTGGTAGAAGCCCTAGTCAACAAGTTTTCTTTTAAGCACAGGAAAGCAACATACAAACCAAGCACAAATGGACATGTGGAACGAATAAATTGCGTTGTGTCAAATTCTAGCAAAAGATGCAGCCTTGCAGGTACATAAGTGGGATAAAAGGATTCATGCAGCATTATGGGCATATAGGGCAACATCAAAGTCAACAACAGGATACTCCCCATTTCAGTTGGCTTAAGGAATTGATCAAGTTCTTCCTATTGAGTTTGATATTCCCACTGTGAGAGTTATGAAAAATGAAAGGATGGATGAAAGTGATTCAGTAAAAGAAAGGTTGATGCATCTTCATTTGCTAGAGGAAATGAGGAAAATAATGAAGGATACAAGCTATAAGAAGAAAATGAAGCAGAAGGAATACTTTGATCAAAAGATCCGTTGGTCTCCATTTCATGTGAATGACTTGGTTCTAGTATATGATTCCATATACAAAAAAAGAAGGCGAAGAAAATTTCTTTCCAAATGAATGGGGCCCTACAAAATATCAGTTGTGCATGAAAATGGTACATATCGACTAGAGGAATTGGATGACACTCCCATTACGAAATGGGTCAACCATGACAAGTTAAAGATTTTCCAAGCACCAAAATAGTCTACTCCAAGGACGGAGTAGAAGCTAGGAAGGGGGAAAATGTCGAGATTAAAATTTTTCTCTGTAATTTCTATTTTATTATGTATGTATTAGGAATAGGATGTTGTTAAGTATGATTAGTAGTGGCATCTGATAGAAGATAACGGCGCCGTCAGTACGGTGCTGCCAATAAAGTAAAGTACAGTAACAATCAAAATACAATAGGAATGTTATGGTAAAAAGTAAATATTTGTCGTAAGTGGTCCGGTAATGTTAAAATGTCAAAGTTGGCGTAAGTATAGAAGTAGGGTCTACATGATTAGAAATTAGAAATATTATATTTATAATAAGGACAAAGAGTGATGTCATAAATATTGTGTATTTTATTTGTGGAAAAGATTAAAAAGGTGGAACTCATGTGAGATGATAAGGTTTATCTTATCTTAGAAGATAAGCCTACATGTAAAGACAAGAGTTTAGGCATGGAATATGATTGGCCGAAAGAGATTTCCTATCCTATCTTACAGATAGGGTGGATAAGTCTGAATTCCTATAAATAAAGATGTCACATTTCCTCATTTAGCATAGAGAGAAGTAGTGAGAAATATTGTATGAGTAAGTGTGTATAGGAAGCCATCATTTAGAAAGTGTGTTAAAGAATCCATTGTAAAGTTTCTCCTATAGTTATTGTTGGAAGGCAAGTGAAGTCAGTAACACTTGGAGTACCTCATAGGTGAGATTTTAACAATTTCATGTTGATATTATAATTTACACTTATATTTCATATTTGTCATCATTCGTTTGTATCATAGTCTATGGTATTCTTGTGTTATGTTTGTTGTTGTGTTTCCGGATTACATCCACCAAACTAAAGGTTGTGCATTAGTAAATAATCATAACACGAGGAGTTCCTGATGGAAAATTATCATAGTGCTGGATTGGTAATGATAGAAACATGTTGTGAAACCATACATTTAAAAAGCCAAAAAATGTGTACAAAGATAATACAGCCAACACATTGCAAGGAATGAGACTATTGGTGAGATTTAAAGTCAAGTACTAATAATTTCTTGAAGCTTGAACTAAAACCAAAGGATATTCAATTAGAAACAAAATACAAATTTAACAAGTTGCCTAAGTGGTGGAGATAGAAGATGGATTTATGTCGAGTAGAAAATGAGCCTACACCATGAACACAATTTTTTTGAGTTTAAAAGATGATGGTGAAGTCAAATGTGGAAATATGAGCAAAGGCATACAATCCATGGAGCCTATAAATTCCGAGATAGAGGAGGTGAAGGGAACAACATGAAGTAAAGATGCCATCTCACAAGATAACATGAGACCTTCAGACAGATCCACTGGATGCTATAGATGGGGAAGGAAAAAAAATGCTGCAACAATTTCAACACCCAAATTCGTTGCCCCAAACGTCCACATTTTCCCCACCCTCAAAGGAAAAGGAACCTCTACTCGAAACTACTTAGGTGAATCCAAAATCCAGGGATCAATTAAATGTTATTTCCCGCCAAAACACAAAACATTTTATTTTCCCCATAGTGTGATCTAACTGTAACTACTTTGAACTTCTATGATTTACATGATATTGTACATAAGTTGCTTCCCAAAATAGGGTTGCGATAGTAAAGGTAGGGTGAACTAACACGATGGTAAATTGGCTCATAGCATATGATAAGGGTTTCTGAGTGGGAGGCGATAAACATTAGGGTTTCACATCACCATGTGTATGATCTAAATTATGTCATGCAACAACAATGCCCCAATTTTTCCCCCGCCATCAGACCCCTCTTGCACGTCAGATGTGAATGCCCTGCTTCTAGCATGGAAACACTTAGATAAAATGCAAAACAATATTTACAAAGTTGAATTTTTCAGTGTTAGTTAAATATTTAGAACGAAAAATGTTGACACATATTCATTGCCCTAAGAACACACAAATATTGTTTTAGATAGCCATTACACACACACACACACACACACACACACACACACACACACACACACAAAATAGAGTATAGTGATGAGTGACACACTTATGAGGGGAACAACATGAAACATAGATTCCACCTGTAGACACCTAAATTTCGCTTTTGCAATGTTATTGCCAAAACACACGTAAATCACTCTAATTCTCACCAATTCCATTATAAATTAGTGATTTCTGCTAATTAAATAATGTTTCTTACCACTTTGGTCAATTAACAAGCACTTTGTTGATCACCAAACCTCTTTCGCATTCAAGATGCCACTTTATGACGAATCCTAAGCCAAAATCCTCTTCAAAACAGACTATTAGCGTTTATTAGCTAATTAAGCCTATTTTGTCCTTATTTTGGCCTATTTTATCCTTATTTTGATAAATGATAATGGAGAATATAAGACAAGCTCAATATTTGTATCCGACCTTTAGATTAAAAAAACCTGTTTATATCATTTTGCCCCTAGCTCTACATCACTGACCTTTATTTAAAATAAACAAAAGTATAATATAACATGAAAAGCTACATTACTAACATTTGTTTACTGTTAAAAATACATAAGTCCATGCAACATACATTATGCAATGCAATACGAGAAAGTAAAATGATGTTTAACTCCATGTAACATACAAAATGCAATGCAATACAAGAAAGTAAACCAGCTAACCTAACAGAGAAACAAGCACTGTCACATATACTCAAACAAACAATGTTCAAGACAATTGTACCAATGTTTTAAGCTTCAAGCTGCAGTTCCCGAATGTTCGTGTTGTAACGATAAGGGTTAAAAATGGTGCCGCAAGCAAGAATATATGCGAGGGGAATAACAGAGGACACGAGTAGTCCCATGGAAAAGCTTTCGTGCATTATGACATAATACCTAACAACTCACTATTACACAGGGGTACCGACATAGCATGCATCTAATCTTTTGTTAATGGCGGTAGATTACAATGATCCACAAGTTGTTTGAGACCTATACAAGCAAGAACAGTAGAAAGATGTTTTTGTAGGACAAATTTTGATGTTTAAGGAAAATGCAATTGACATAGGCTTTAGTTGCGCGTATGTTGCTTACCACCTTCATCTCATAGTCAGTGGTATGGTTTGGACACTTCTGATCCAAATTATTATTCAGGTTCCTCCCACTCTTCTTCTGACTCTGATCCAAACTATTATTCTGATTCTTCAGATTCACCTCGATCATCTGAAAATTCTCATTAGAGCTTTTCACTTCATTTGACTCTTAAGTCACAGTCCTCCCTTTCTTCGCAGGACTCCCCTTATCAGTCACCTAAATGACATCTTCCTCCTTTGAAGATCCGTGCGGCCCGAAGTCTCACTACTCAAACATCTAATTGGTTCTTGAGCTGCGGTCCTCCCTTGCTTTGCAAAACCTCCATTATTCGTTGCCTCGACAATTCCTCCGTTGAAGATCTGGGTGACTCCCATGTCGCAATCATCAAATTCGACACCCACGTCGCATTCCTCTAATTCAACTCCCACGTTACAATCATCTCAGTTGACACTTACATCGCAATCATCAAAGTCAACACCTATGTCAAAATCTTCTAAGTCAGCTCTCGTGTCACAATCATCTAAGTCGACATATACGTCGTAAACACCTCAGATGAATCCTATGTCGTAATCATATGTTGATTTTCTACACGATCCTCATTGTTTCCCAACAATATGTTGTCTTGTAGGAAAGCCAATACCAATAAGCTATCTTAAAGCCATGTCTTCTTTTACTCGCGAGACATCTAGATCCAAATCTACTTCATCTCTTGGGTGATCATCTTCTCAAACTTCCACGCCAGTTGGACCCATTTCTTCTAGTCAACCTTCTATGGTCAAAGAACAAATACCCCTACTGATCGATTCATCTCGAGATGAAGAGACGATCACGAAATTCTTGGGGTTACACGATGGCATTCCCCTAGATGATTACAATCAAGGATTTAATCTTGACTTCGATATGATTGCGTATTAGGAAGAAGAAATTGATTCCTTTTGTCAGAATATTAAAGAATGTCCCAGGACCATTAAGGAAGATCCTATCTTTTCTTCACATCATTATTTGCATATCATGATTCCTCAATCAGAATGTCACTTTGGGTCGCCACCTGGTAGCCAATCATCTGCTTCTATATGCGGGGCACCTCTAGGTAGCCCCTCAACATTTATGTGTGGCCCAATTCCTAGTAGCTCATCTTCTTCTGTATGTGGCTCACCTCGTGGTAGCCCATTCTCTTCGTCTATATTGGGGGCACGTCCTAGAAATCCCTCATATTCGATTCTTGGGCCACATCCAAGTAGCCCATCAACTTCTGTCTAAGGGACACCTCCAGGAAGTCCTTCATTTTCAATCCTAGGGCCACATCCTGGTAGCCCATCCTTTTTAATTCTTGGATTGTATCCTTCGTATCCATCACGTTGTTCTTCTATTAATGATTGTGGCAAGCCCACCATCACTTCTCACATCAATTCTATTCTTCCACTTTCTTCTCCTACTTCTTGAGATCAGATAAATCATGCTTATTGGAAACCCAAACGGTTCCTTCATCCAACTACGATTAAAAATTCCAAGAACTCCAAAGCTCACAACAATTTAAATGATCTTAAAGTTCATAATCAAACACGATTAAAAAATGCACATCAACGCACCCATCAAGTATGGCATAAAGTGTAGAAACCTCTAGATAGGGACCTCAAGCTCCCATATGCAACATCCATGTTTCACGATAAAGCACAACCATCTATTGAGTATAAGCTCACCACGATCATTGAGATCAGGGATAATATGACTCTTGATAAGAAAACACACCTGGTCTTCCTTATAAAGGAAATCGCTAAAATTGTTGTTGGATCTTTTCACGTCAAGTGACCTTGTCGGTCCCACATTTCAAAAAAGATAAAAATACAAAAAAATGTGAAAACATTTCATTAAAAAATCAAAGGTGAACGAGCACACATTGTAATTAGGTATTGCATACACATGGATGTTCTTTCTTTCCTTTCTTACTCTTCTTCTACAAGTCTTCCTACCATTTTCATCCCTTTGTGAATATTTTGGTTAGCCTATTCGCACACATTTTGCGATATTTACCTCTATGGTATCAGTTTGGCCTTGGTCTTTCATCACCTTGGTAAATTAAAAAACGACTGACCTCATAGAGATCCTTTCACAATCAACATCTAAAAAATGGTTGCGAAAAACTTTTGGACATATTTGTTGACACTAGCTAATGTCGTCATCACAATCACTTCCACCTCCTTCCATTAAGCCATTAGTGGTTCTTAACCCCTCGTCAAACAAGAGAGCTGAAATAAGTTTTCAGAAAGCAAAACAAACATAATCAAATCAAAAAGCAAAAGCTAAAAGCAAAAGTAAATTGATATATAATTCTCTCTTGAGGTATTTCTTCTCTACCATGGCTATAGACACCTCATTAGCTGTAGAGCAATATTGTGATTAGAATCAAATGCATCTCCGTCGGGGCTATGGACGTCTGGCTGGCAGCGGAACAATGTACAACCCTCCTTCCACAATCTATTTACAAACAAAAAATCAACTCTGAAAAATAAATCATTCTTACACATTGGCTAGGGTGTCTTCACTTGTTGTCTATCAAATCTTCCCTCCAAGCGGTAATAAATTTTCACATGCACACACTGGATCTCGATGAGCGAACATGATTAGTATGTTACCAAGTGTCTTTTCTTTGGACCTTGTTCATACTCTTACTCTAGTATGTATCTTATCTCACGATTCGTGTCTTTGGCTAACTGCTTCTTTATCGCGAGGCTTCCAAGCTACATGCAAAACATTCACGTTGTTCTTCTACTTTGTTCAGAGTATCCATGTGTATAATATTCCCTTTTTGCCATGTTTGCGGGCACCTTTGTCCCCTTTCATAAAAGCAATATTCCACTTCTTTCTATCATGTGCTTCTTGGCCAGCTTACGCTAGAGGCATCCTTGCTCCTTCTTAGCACTTCGTGGGTTTAAGTTCATCATCTTGTTGAACATATCTATATTGGCCCTAATCCAAATTCTGCATGTGAAGAGTTTGCCTTTGAATATTCCTAGCTAACGCTAAGGGCAATTTTGCATCTTCACTTTCTTGCGCATACGCGTGGCATTCTGCCCTTGTACATCCCATCTATCGTTGGGGCATCCATGTTTCTTCATTTCCTGTACATAGATTCAGAAAACTTCTAAACAAAAAACAAAAAAAAAACATTCAAATATGTTTCAGAAAAAACCCAAACAAATTGGTAAAACAATAAAAAACCCAAACAAATTGGTAATACAATAAAAAAGCCCCCAAAAAAATTGGTAAAATCATTAAAAGTTGGTAAAACAACATACACACAGTTAAAGCTTATGTCAATTACATTGTCCTCGAACATCGAAATTTGTCCAACCAAAACATCATTCTACGGTTCTTGCTTGTTCTGGTCTCATATGACTTACGGATCATTGTGATCTACCTCCATTAACAAAAGCTCAGTTGCATACTATGTCAGTACTCTCGTGCAATAGTGAGTTGTCAAGTATTATGTCATAATGCACTAAAGCTTTTCCATGGGACTACTTGTGTCCTTCGTTATTCCCCCCGCATGTTTCCTTGCTTGGGGCACCATTTCTAACCCTTGTCGTTATAACACGAACATTCAGGAACTACAACTTGAAGCTTAAAACATTAGTACTACTGTCTTGAACGTTGTTTGTTTGAGTATATGTGGCAGTGCTTGTTTCTTTGTTAGGTTAGCCGGTTTACTTTCTTGTATTGCATTGCATTCTGTATGTTGCATGGAGTTGAGCATCATTTTACTTTTTCGTATTACATTGCATAATGTATGTTGCATGGACTTACGTAGTTTTAGCAGTAAACAAATGTTAATAATGTAGCTTTTCATGTTATATTATACTTTTGTTTATTTTAAATAAAGGTCGGTGATGTAGAGCTAGGGGCAAAATGATATAAAGAGGTTGTTTATTGAAAGGTCGGATACAAAGATTGGGCTTGTCCTATATTCTCCATTATCATTTATCATCACTATTAATTTCTCTTCCAAATCACCTGGGACAATAAACAACCATGTTTATCCCTATCATTATTCCTTCTCAATACCAAAGGGTTTCACGCATGTTTTATCATATTTTCTTCTCTCCATTTCGATCATATTTTCGATCGTCGATTGACTTCTTCTATCACCGTATCAACACTCGAGGGGCATCCTTCATTCCATTAATTTTCCTTCAAAAATCTACCTATTTATGCTTGTCTACTATATTTGAAGTGAAGTCACTAACTTCACCTCAAACAGGTGCAAATG
Source organism: Taxus chinensis (assembly GCA_019776745.2). NCBI lineage: Eukaryota > Viridiplantae > Streptophyta > Pinopsida > Cupressales > Taxaceae > Taxus > Taxus chinensis. The sequence goes on from CM034146.1 coordinate 777,084,493, forward strand.
CAAACACCTAAATTCTACTTTTGCAATCTTATTGCCAAAATGAACACAAATCACTCTCATTCTCACCAATTCCGTAATAATTAGCGACTTTTGCTAATTAACTAATGTTTCTTACCACTTTGGTCAATTAACAAGCACTTTGTTGATCACCAAACCTCTTTTGCATTCAAGATGCCACTTTACGATGAATCGTAAGCCAAATCCTCTTTAAAATAGACAATTAGTGTTTATTAGCTAATTACGCCTATTTTGTCATTATTTTGGTCAATATACCCTACTGTTGGCTCAAACTCCTCTTCCAACCACTCAAAATCATCCCACTTTCTTCCACAACATCTCAGTAAGCTTCAAAATCTTATCTTAGCCTCCTAGTTAACCCTAAGTGGTTGATTAAAGTTCAACACCTCTTAATCACTTGGTAATTCACTAATTATGATTAGCAAAGCTTAATCATTAGTAGAAATTCTAAATGTTCTTTGTACTTTTAGTCCCACATGCACCAAGATTCAAGTTTTCCTCAAAAGAAAAACTATAAATAAGACTAAGTACTATTTTAGGGTTTAAGTCTTTAAGCTTCTCTCTCAACTTGCAATCTTCAACTCTAGTCATAGTATACACTCACTAGCCCTATCTAAGCATGGTTTTGGACCTTTCTCCCGGCTCATTGACTTTCTTGGCACAATAAACCACTTCAAGGATACCCTTTGTGCTCTACTCTTAGGGTTACAACCTTTCAAGGCAACTTTGTTTACAAAACTTCCCTCATAACCATCCTTGGTGCTCTCAAATTAGGTCTTTTCAGTGCTCTGCCAGGTAGCTTGATTGATTGTCATGTCTAGCACCTGACTGTGGACTAATCACTTCCTTGATTCCACTTGTAGATCTACCTTCATCTCACTCAAGGACCATGTATGAAGTTTTCTGACTCAATATTCACTTTACCTCCATCTCACTTAGGGACACTATCAACTCTGTCTTCTTCAAGTTATTATGCAACTATTATGAACTAATTTTTAGTAAAGGAATTTGGTTCCACAATTTATAGGACCAGTTAAGAAGTGAATTGTGATCATAAGTTTCATGTCACATACCTTATTCCCATCCATAAGAATCCTCTAGCAGTTGATCTTCTCAAGCTCGGGTTTTATGTCTTCATCGACTGCCCTGTGATTGTACTGTTACAGATAATTTGAGGATTGAGATTCCTTTTTCCCTGATTCTTCTCCAACACCTAGGTGAACACTTCACAGAGATTTCTCCAAGTTTTCACTGGATCCCATTGGTTGATCTTCAAGAAAACAGGATTTTTGTCCAATAAAACCCTAGTTCAAAGTTTTTCTTTCACAGAGTGAGCCTGAGAGGCAAAAATAAGGATTTCTCCACTATTTAGCCACTTCCAATACTCTTGTAGGATTCACAAGGATTGTAAGGACCTCTATAAAATATTAAGGTACTTGTCAACTCATGGATATTCCTTTAACTCTCATGGTAATCTCTTTCCTCCATGCACTGTCTCACAGAATGTTCAGAACAGGGTACACACATCAACATTTACCATCGCAAGCTTTGAAAGGAATACATGTATCTTACAATCATTCTAACTCTTCAAACTTGTTGATAGATCATTTTCATTTATTCATTCTTCCTTGTAAGAACTGCCTAGGTATGATACAATACCCCAATGATAGATATCTATTGGTTTGAGGGGAATTAGGATACTTCAAAACCTCAAGAAACAAGGATTAACCAACACATGAGTTTACCTTCAACATGCATGCACAAGTTAATTGGTCTCTTTACCCCTTTCATCACAGTATGCTCTTCGTGGGTTCATTCATCTACCTTCTAATACATATTCCTCAAAAGGAGACTATTATTGAACAAGGGCAAAAAAAACATATATAATGAAAGTAAGTAATATATAATGAAAGTAAGTAATATCTAGCTACTTTACCAGTCTCAATGCATGATCATTAACAACATTCACCATTGAGCATGTTTACAAAACAACCATCCAATATACCATGCACAAAACCATCTACTTAGTCAATTTGCAAACTCAGTTTTTCTTCCATACTTGTAGCCTCTTCACACTCCTCATGTTGATCATTCGAATGATGGATAATAAACAATTACATTTGGATTTTATATCCTCTAAAATCAGTTTTCACTCAGATAGGAGCATTTTTGAGACCTCATGGTCATATGACTACCTTGTACACAACATTGAAACCTCCAAGACTCCAAGACCTTAGCTCCTAACACACTTGTTATGACTCCTAAACCACCTATTTTAACTTTGACATAACACAATTGACCTCTAAGATGCTTCAAACACCTAAGCTAACCAAAACTGACCTTCAAATTTGAATTTGACTTTTTGGAGGGAAAATCTGCAATTTAAATTTTGAATGGTCAAAACCCAAACTAACACCCTAAGTGACTCGCAAACACTTATTAACCTACAAACTCACCTTCAAGCCAAAATTTAATGACCACATGCCTTATATAGGAGATGATGCTCATGCATCAATCCCTATTGTGTGCGAAATACTTGTGGGAAACTTGACTTTGTTACGCTTACCATATACAAAATGCTCATAAAGTTCATGTTAAAGGACCATCGAAGATCCCTTTCACCATTCCTTCGGATTGCATTGAGTACAATCCTTCTCACAAATATGACCCATCCATTTATGTCAAGGAAGTCCCTTTCACCATTCCTTCCGATTGCATTGCTTGTTTTCTCACGTACTTCATTGGCCTCAAGAAAAAAACGTTGTTGCAACTATCATTAATTGTACTCACATCCAATCCGAAATCCTCTTGAAATTGGATGCTTTGGAAGTATTCCAAAAATAGCAAAAGGGACCTCCAAGTTTGTTAGGAAGCCAATGACACGGTTCTAACAAAAAAAGTTATGTTCACATCATTTAAAACAGGAAGAATTTGTTTCCTTTATTGTTGAGTTGTTTATGAAGGTAAGTGCACATTTGGAAGTTTATACACATTTAAGTCAACATTGGAGTAGGAAAATTGTTGCTTTAGTTGCACAAATATGGAGGAACAATAAAACAATCAAGCTCCCATCACCAGAGATGAAAACAATGAGTTTTAGTTGAAAGAGGACATTTTTCATGATGTTTTTGGCATTTTTCACAAGAGAAATGGGAAAATGTGGGGGAAAAGATAACCATGGAGGAGATGGAGGGAAAATGTCCCTTAACGACCCAAGAATGCACAAGAACCTTTATTATTGATACTAGTGTGAAGTAACAATCAAAAAAATAGGAAAACGACATTTGTTTCAACCTTGGAGGCAAGGGCATGTAAGTTGAAGAGTTTGGGTAAGGTTTAGAGGGCATCCAAGGTACCAAAAGAAATGTCTACACAAAGATAACATTAAGGGATTAAAAAAAATCAGTTTAGGTCATCCTCCTATGTGTGCATCCATTTTTAAGCAAACAAAGCTAATTTTACATTGTGAACATTATGGAGTTTGGCATGGTTCCACAAGAAACATAAGAGATTCCATTTGGGTTTTTCATTTTATTAAAGGATCAAACTTCAAACGTAAAACAAAACTTGTTACTCAATAGATTAAGCATCCAAACTTAAGATGTGTTTGTAAAATGCCTCTTTCATTCTCTGTTGCATTTTCACTTTGAAAATGATTGAAAAGAGTTATCATAGATTGCTTTGATTTTTTTGTTTGTAGAACATCAAAGAACAATATTAGAGTATTTGGAAGGTTGCAATAGATTTTGAATATTCATTTAATGGTGTAACGAATGCCTCAATTGACCATGACTACTGCTCATTGTTTTGGTTTGTGAATGTGTTGTTTTAAGAGCTATACTAGAGGCTTCATAATCATGTGAATGTGTTGTTGTGAGCAAGATTTGATCTAGTTGCAAGTTTAAGAGATCTTTAATTGGAGACCCCATACCTTAACTGCCATCAAATGCATATCGACATGTATGCCCTTGAGTGGTCAACTCAACTCACAGATTATTTAGTATTTAGGAATTTAAAAGGCATATGCCACCTCTCTTCCCCAGTGCCCCCGCCTCCCTTGCAATCATATTCATGTTCCATTCTTGTCTTATTATTGTACTTTGGGATTCCACCCCAATATATTGTATTTGGTGTATGCTTCTATACGTGTTTATAAATTATTTCATTTTTGTTTATCATGGAATGTTGCACTTTCACCTACACACTCAAAGATCAAGAGATGGTCACTTTTAGGGTGAGTACCAAGACGAAGGCCAACTGGTTTGAGAATGAATACAATATTAGGAAGATAGTATGCTCAAGCTTCATCCACTTTGTCTTGTAGCCACAAATCAACCATGGTTGGTGACACCAAAAGATTGAGAATAAGAATGGAGATTTGCATTACATCTTTGAGCGCAATCTAGGGGCATGGATGAATGCATGTGAATGTTGAGATTCAATATGTGCACGTAGAACTAATTTTTGTGGTGTCTATATGATGAGCTTGTGCTTGTCAATAGTTGTTTTCTGCCAAAACAGTTTGATTTGACAGAATACACAGATAATAGTAGAGCTCAAGCTTATATGGATACCACAGTTCCTCAATTTGTCAATTTTAACGAATTGCATATGGGGAGTTATCCAATTGTGCATATGTATTCTGATGGACAAATAGTTGTGTAGGTCTTTTCTGTCTGCCTAATGAATGGAGACCAGTCCCTTCAATGAACAAGTTCAGATTTGTCCTTTTAACCTTTATTGCTTTGAAATAGTTGCATTTATATTTTTCATGCCTTTTAATTACGATTTTTAGGCCAAACATAGGTTTAGTGGTAAGTGTTATTTTGATCACCAAGTATGTTGCCCCTCTGAGGCAATTTTAAGCGCACACTATGAAGCACAGCAATGATGCTTCTCCTCTAAAGTTTCATGTTAGTTTCAATGCAGGAAGATATAGAAAACTACCCAGACAAGTGATACTGAATATTTTCGGACTTGCCCTTTTTTGTACTTGAAATTACCAAAATGTAAATTCTCCTAATGTTTTTATTGAAAAAGACATTACTAAGGCTTAGTAGTACACATTGTCAATATACAAATGAGTTGTCATATTTAAACCATTGAGCATGGGTTCTCCACGTTTATTGATAACAAAAGTTGAAATCCCACCATTGTTGATGTCTATGGCACGAAACCTGCAAATGCAATAAGACAAGAAGTGTGAACATCCATCTGTGATCAACTAATTTGCATGCTGTCTTTTGGGTCTCGAGTCAATAATGCAAAATAATACAAACAGTGGCAAACACTTAAAAACATACATATACCCATAGTTCTTATATTTGACAACTCAATGTTGTCAAATTTTATTTTTTTAGTCAAAAGTATGATTAATATTCAGTCAGTCTTAGTAGACGTTACTTATGTTGTATTTACTCCAATGTCAGGGACCAATGTCTTGTAATGGCCATTGCTGATGGATAATCATGCTTTGATACACTACAACATTGTTTAAAATTAAAACAGATTTAGTGTTACATATCCTTAATCTAATTGAAAATTATATTAATTTTTGATATTAAGCAATTGATCTCTAATCCAACCAAAAAAATAAAGGGGTCGGTCGATGTGACTAAAAGGAACTAAGATGGCACAAATAAGGAAATACCTGAAGCATTGTCGCTAAATGGAAAAACCAACTGAAACACAAATATAAAAGGTGAGTTCACCAGTAAAGAGCAAACCGAACACCCTAAAAGAGAAAATCCACACAAACCCCTGGAAAATTAAAAATTAAGAAGAGACTAGTGATCATCAATAGTTATATTAGAGTCTATAAGAATGACGGTCTATAAAATTATGAACCATTGAAAAGTCTCCAAATTGTAGTCTGATAACGTGGCCAACCAAGAATGTTTTGGGCTAAGAAAATGTAGTCTGATAGTTTGGCCAACTAAGAGAATGGCTTCGGCTAAGAGGGGTTAATGAAGCTACCATCAAAGGTTGTAGATTTCATTGAGATATAGCCAGCTCGATATGTTAGCTACAGGGTCTAAAATTCCAAATCAGTCTCCAAAGACTACGGGAAGTACATTACCTCACCGGTCACGATATCAAAAAACTTGTTTTAAATACAAGGACTTGGTCAATGCAGCTTGCATAGCAGGGCATTCAATTTTAAATTTATTGATGTGTATCTATACACAACTTGGAACCCAACTTAGAGGTTTTTCTATTTCTTCGTATAAAGAGGCTCATTCCCTCCCTTGGTTCTGTATCATTTTTGAAGCCCTTACCTATACAATCATCTGGTGGAGAGTGTCTTTCAGCTAGTATTGGAACTGCAAGTGCAAACCAAAACCTTTGATGTGCATGTGCATCCCAACCATTTCTTCTTGTTTACATGTTGCTTTAATGTTTTCTCAGATGGTACTACAGAGTGCTGTAGTTATGAACCATCAGATTTAAAGACACCTCAAAACTGATGTTAGAGACACGTAGATCTCCTTAATAATTATTAGCTGGTTGAAAAACAAAATTCTATTACCAGTTTCATTGGAGATGGGAAGATCAAACATCTGCCAAGGTCAAGGTAATTCAGAAGTCCTCATAATGGACATAGGACCAGGGTTGAACTCCAAAGGATGTCCAAAAGATATGGAAAAGAAACAAGACGATATTAGAAGATCGTATTTTTGAGGATGTTAGACAGGAAGAGAAACAGAGCCCTATGGATAAGAAGGCAAAAGGAGAAGATATCTGCTCATCTTAACGGAAAATTTTCCTTTCGAACTAAAGCAATAAATCAAATCAAACCCAGAGCCTCAATTTTGTACAAAAAATCTGCTCATCTTAATGGGAAATTTCCCTTCGAACTAAAACAATAAATCAAATCAAACCCAGAGCCTCAATTCTGTACAAAAATCTAGCCCTCTGCAAAACCATTGCAACTCTTTGCAGAACCCTCATACTGTTCGAATCTCGAAGATGATCCCCCATATGAAATGGATCAGTTCAAACTCAGAAACCTTTATCACTGCCTTCACAATGAGACAAAACACACCACCTCCTCAAAATTGACAAGTCCAAGACAAAAGTCAGAAAAGGAAGGGAAACATTAGGTCGAGGCAAATATATGCAGAAGTTGAATGGAACCATGAAAAAGGTTCTGGGGAGTTTTCAGGCCAATAAAACCACGCAGCAGGTTCAGCACATTAGAACAGAGTCACCTTATTGAGTTCCCTGCCAAACTTGTGCCCAGTATTTGGAAGATACTGACATATTCAGTCCAGATGAAATTCGCTAGCACGCAGTCAATAGGGCCTTGAAACAGCTAAAACACATACCCTAAGTGACCTCAGACTGAACTGTTCAAAACAGGTTGAACTCATCTGAATAAAACAAAGTAAAGAACAAACTCCCCAAATGGAAGCCCAATTGATCCAAATGGCCAAATGTTGAGTTTCGGCCCGAGGGGCCCAAGCACATCCTCGCAGGCCCGAAGGCATAGGCAACCCCCTAGAATAGAGAAGGCAGTCGGTCGTCCTCTGCCTCTGCTCTCGAAAGCATCCCTCGACCATACAAGTGGTGCTGCCAATTATTTACTCTTTGTAATATCGTAAGTTTGTCCTTTGGAATAAGAGCTTGGGATATTGTTTTTGAGTCTTGATTATTGAAAGTTCTTAGTCATATCAAGTAGATTGTAGTCGAATGGTGCAGATGATGGTAAAAGTGCACTGTCACGCCATCCACTAAGGTAGAAATCTCAGGAGAAACCAAAAAGGGATGATGCTGGGTTTGAGTCCCAGCAATTTCGGCAGAATGGATACCCCAATCCTTGGCACTAAGCTGAAGAAGAACAATTATTCATGCACCCAATACCAATGGATGCTAAATTACTCCAAAGAATCTGGCTGTTTATCCTTCAATCAAACAAAAATAGTTCTTAGTCATGTATTGCATATCTTTAGCAGGATGCTATTCATTGCACTTTAGGAGGTTTTATTATCATTTTAGGAGGTACGTTCGATATTGTTTAACTTGCACTGAAATCATATCGACTCAATATTAACTCAATGCAGCCAATATTGAAGATTGGAATCAAGAGTTGCATACCTAACCAATTCCGTCGATAGATTTGTGGCAACCTTTACCAAGAAGCATGAGGTTAACCTAGATTTTCAATAGTAAGAGGACAACAATGAAAGCTCCAAAGAAGAACTGCCCTCGCAGAAAAGTGATTAGTAAGAGCAATGGAGGGATGTGCCATGCGACAGGTTTTTTTTCCATCCTAAGTTACAACAAAATGGAAAAAAATCAAAAATGTGGAAACAAAAAATTCCCAAGAACCCTTGGAAACGAAACAGCATGGAAACAACAGCCTTCACCAAGAAGCATGATGTGAATGTACATTTCCAATAGGAAGGATGACAATGAAAGCTCCAAAGAAGAAGGGCTTCAGCTTCCCTTGCTGAAAAGTGATTAGTAAGAGCAATGGAGGGATGTTCCACATGGCAGGATTTTATTCCATCCTAAGTTACCAAGAAAGAGAAACGGAAACGGAAATAGATCCAAACTGTAAAAATGCCTATTTTCCAAGAACCCTTGGAAATGAGATGGCATGGAAACGCCCACAATATAAACTATTATATATGTATATTTTTATATTTAAAATACTAAAATATAAGCCCCCAGTGTTGGCCTCAACAGTATGTCGTTGTACTGATGACCACTAGGTCACGAGTTCAATCTTGACTAAAATGCGACGAAGTTGGCTGGGGGGTCGGCTTGTTGCCCGAGGATTAGTAAGGTGGAATCGTCCTGCTAAAAGCTTGCTTTGGTGTGCCAGGTTGTTGGGCCCTGCTTCAGCTAATTGATGGGGGGTGAACCCATATCTCGATACATCGGTTATAAAAAACAAAAACAAAAACATAAAAAATTGTAAATCCTAAAAGAAAACCACTAAGAAAAATACTAAATCTAGTAATACATAAAATTTCAAATTTTCAATCAAATAAACAATATAGTTTTCAAAAATATTAATATTGTTGCATTCCTTTGTAACAAGCAATATTTCAAGTTGTTTCAGTCCTAAGTAATTAGGCAGTCCTTTGTACAGTTTTGTATAGTTCCTATTTTTGGTCTTTGTTTTGTGGTTCCTTGTTGTGTGTGTGTGTGTGTCTTCTGTATTGTTTCTTTCTTGACTCTATTGCTCAATGGTCTTGTCTTTTTCTTTTCCCAGAGATTCTAGAGTTCTTGGTCCTGCCTTGTTCTCTTTTGTCAAAGTTAGTACATCCCTAGAAAGAGCTTGTTGTTGTCACCTCCCAGAAATTGTGTATTTTTGTCTCAGTCTTTAAATTTTTTTGGGTAAGATGTCAATCAGAATGTCCTTGTGAAAGTCCATGAAAGAAAATTTGTTTTCAAACAATTAGTCTTTTTCTAAACTTTAAAGTCTTTATGGCTTTCCTTTGTTGTGCGGGCATTTCGGGTTTTGATGTTCCTCACGTCCCAAGTTCCATCGGGCTCCCAATTCGCAAATTCCCCGTCTTCTCCGCATTGTATCACTTTCCCTTTGTCTCACAAGTACTTCGGCCTTGCGGAGAACTCACGTCACAATGTCCCATGGGCCGACTGTGCAAGTTTCTTCCGACTTACTCAATTCAAATGTGTTGCGGACATTTCGGCTTCTCGCGTCCCGCATGTCCCTAGTGCTTCCTGGCCTCTGTTTCCCCGCAAGCCCGTTTCTACCACATCCCATTCACTGCAGGTTTTTCAACTTCTCGCGTCCCAAGTGTCCCTACGTCCCTTGAGTCATTCGTGCACAATTTTTCCGACATATTCGCATTCCACTATCTTGAGCCGACACAGAGCATTAATTGCACATTCATTTCCCCTCGCCAACCTATTCAAAACAGAATATGCATAAATAGCCTGGGTAATCGATTGTTTTTGCCAAACTCTTTGCATTTGTTGTTATTCCCCGTTCCATTTTCTCTCTCCACTGTTTGTAGCCATGGCCAGGTCCTTGCTCTAGTCTTTTTTAAAAAATTACAAGTGCAACAGAAGCTACGAATTGTTGAGAACAGAGTTCAGAGAGTCAAGAAGTCTATTATACAATCTTTCTGCTCTTACCATACAATGAAGATTCATTACAAAGGGCATGAGCATCTAGCTTCACTGGAGACAGCCATACCAGAGATAGGAGATAGCGATGCTCAACACCTCGACTTGGATGATTTTTGGGCATGGCTCGATTGCCAAAACCCTACTCCCATTGCTCAATTAATTAAGGAGAGCGGAATTGCCCACGTAAGAGGTTTTCTAGTTTCCGTCCAATGTGTTGATATTGTGTTAGCTTGTGGCTCATGCTTCAACTCATAAACAAAAGAGATCATTGATCCTCACCGGCAGGTAGTTGCTCGACTAGATGCCAATTGTATTAGTACTGACCTCTATATTCCAGTAATTGAAAATTCTAACACTCTCACCAAGGTTCGGGCCCAACTTCTATTTGATCAGGATAGCGAACAATATAAGAGCAAGGTGGCTAAGTCATGGTTTAAGAATCCAAAGAAGGGAGCTTTAAGATTGCCAAAGACTATGTATAGGATTGACTTCAAAGAAGAGTGGTCGGATGTCATCACCCTCCTTGCCAGGATAATGGGGATGCCCTCAACCAACGAGTTCCACTATTGGATGTGTCCTTACATCAACATTAAATGCGAAGGCAAACAAAGCCTAAACTAGGGAGAAATAATATGTGCTAGCCTGACTGAACAACTTGCCAACGTCCAAAGGACTAAGACTTTTTATATGACCTCCTATTTGATGTATACTATTGTTGCTGACAGGGAATGGTTGGGTTTCTCTCCTATTGAAGACAAGAAAGGTGCCCCTATTTATGAGTACTGTCCATAATTGAATTTGAAGATCAGTAATCATCACTTCATAAGGGTGAATGATGCCTTCACCGTGTATATTGTCAGACTGTTGGAGGACAACACTGCTTGGAGATTCTCAGAGGAAGCTAAACAATTGATCGGTGTCTATGGTAGTTATTATACTCAGTTCAGGAAATTCTCTTACCTACAGTTGGCTGGATTTGAGGCTCCCTGTGTATTGTAGTGATAAAATGGCCCTAGTTGAAATCTTCAGACAGTTAGATAAGCTGCACAGAACTTGCAGGGATAAGAAGATTGCAGGCATCCAGTTCCCAAGAACATTGGGAAACTATATTCCAGGACTGCTTTAGATGCTCAAATTATTGACAAAACAATTGCTCCTCTTACTCTTCATTATTTCAAACCAAGGACTTGCTTTGATATCAAGGGCTTTATTGCCAATAATTTCATAATGGGTTTCCATCATCTAGCTGATAGCGAGGACTACTGGGCTGATTGTTCATGATGATTATGAAGCCAGAAGAAGGTACTATGGCAGATTGTCCCTGCAGCAAATTAAAGATTTTGATGTGTACAAAGTACCAAAAGGACTTCAAGATGATGATGAAGAATTACAATCCCTTGAATATGAAAGGTCTATCAGACACACTTCCTATTGAAACCATTGATTGGTTTGTTAAGGAAAGGGATGATTTAAAAGAACTCATAAACCCTGTCTTGGTGAGGACCAAACTTTGGTTTGACAGGAAAATGAAGATGTTTAGAGCAGCCAAATCCAGGTCTTCCTCCCAAGAAACATCCACACCTCAAAAGGAAATGCCTGTGGTAACTCCTAAGGCACATGAACAATTTGTTCCCTCTCCACTTGAACCTTCAACTCTAGTATACATGAAGAAAGGAAAAGCCAAGAAGGACGAAAAGATGGAGGAAGTCATTCAGGAGAGTGAAAAGTTATCTTCCCCAAAGCAATTGGAAGCAATACCTGAAGTTGAAACAGTTATAGATCTCTGTGATGATGACAGTGAGGAGAAAGAACAAGAAAAACAAGAGAAAAGTAATCCTGAAGAAAGTAGTAGAGAGAAAGAAGAAGGAAAAGAAGGATCAATTGAAGAATCAGGTTTCAGAGGATCAGAAGCAATGGGTGTCGGAATCATTTGCCAAGGAAGTTCCTGTCAAGGAAGTGCCCACCTCCCAAACTGAGACATTTGTGTTAGAAGTATCTGTTGTACAAACTTTGAGTGCAATGAGCACACCTGCACTTGGGCCCATTGTTCCCTCCACTTCTAGTTCTTCTTTTGCTTGGGTACAACCGTTGGTGGAAAGCAAGAAAAGAAAAGCCACATCTCATATTGTTGCTCCTAAGTTCGATGTTGTGGCAGCTCTTCTAGTTACTACTCCTCCCCCATCTACAAAGAAGGCTAAACCCACATCTAGGTTAGTATCTGATTCTCAAGGCCAACAATTCATGGAGATTGCTAGGCCCAAGCTTGACAAGGATGAAAGAGACCTGTTGGTAAGTCATTTGGAATTGACAAGAATTCCCCTTGGAGAATCTACACCTGAGAGTGAAGTGCACAATTTGAAGGAGACAATGTCAAGAGTGATTGAAAGAGTTGAGAGAGGCAAGCAAACACAGGAGCAGTTGGAAGAACAAAATCAAATCCTTTCAATTTCATGAGGTCCTTATTGGCATAAGACAAGGTACTTGATCCAACTCCCTTAGCCTCAATTCCACCACCTACTATTCTAACTAATGATGATGTTCAAGTTATCAAAGATATTCACAAGCATGTCACTTATGGGAAGGCAATGGAGGCCTTGGTTGATGATATGATAGTCACAAGATTAAATTTCATTGAGGAGCATATAAATCATATGATAGAGTCACTAATACAGAGTTGAAGTTTACCACAACACTCAGCGGTTTGGATAGAGAATTGTAACTGTGGAGTGAATTCATTCAAGATCTCCGACTGATGAGTGACACAGATGTGCAAGTCCTTTTGGCAAATAAAGTATTTGATGATGCAAAGTTGAATTTGTCTAAGCAATGGGTCTTCAGCATTGATTGGAAAATAAAAGTTCTTGAGGAAGCCATTGGTGAGCTTAGGAATATGTTACAGAAAGGAGAGACTTTTAAAGCCTATGTCATATCTTGCTTTTCATGATATCCACTGCCAAATCTTCAAAGAAAATTCAGGGGATAAATTCACAGTCCAAGAGATCAAGTCTCAGTTGAGGGCATTTTTTAAAGAAGATTTGTTTAAGCAAGACACTGTGTCTAAAGATAAGATGAGAGAAATTTGTACGCTTTAAGCAGCCATCACTGAGGCCAATAAGGAGTTTCTAGAGAATGGGGAATTTGAAAAAGAAATGGAGAAGTGTTTGGACAGCTGGACTCACGCGATTGCTAACACAACCATTCCCCGAGGCATGAACATAACAACCTTAAAAACAAGAAACAGTCAGGGGACAACAGTCCCTCCTCTTTATGGGTGAGGTTCCCTTATTGAAGACGCAACAAATAAGCAAATCTACTTATTTACAAATGTACAAAGAAATAATATTTCAATGAGGATTTTGATGTTGTAGATGTCTTCATCTCATTAGATTTTCAATACAGAAGAGAAGAAAGTAGAAGACTTAATATTCAAAAAACAAAGGAAGCAACACTTTCAGACATATAGGTTGCAGAATGATATCCTACTTATGCATGCAAGAGTGACAAGATTAGAATTATACACACCCGAATACAAGACATATATGCGATAGACACAAAGTTCTAAGCACAACATCAACTGAAGGACACAAAGTTCTATTTAGATATATATATATATATATATATATATATATATATAACTTCACATGGATTAGGTAGAAAGCAGAAATAGATAGATTACAAGAAAAGATAGAATTTCTTATGTATTGATTATGAATTCAGTACTTTTTTACATCCAAAATCCGCCCCTCCAAATGACAAGAAAAGCTCCTTAAATAGCCTCATGGACGGTTAAAAAAGAGTCTTTTCAGTTTCCCTTCTTTTAATCAAAGATTAATATCTAATTAAGCATTATAACATCAGTTTGTCTTTTACTTACATATTGTATGGCTAGAAAGAAAATAGCCACCTTAATTAGATATTTTAATTAAAAGAAGAAATTAAGAACTTGGAGTTGGGACACTAGGAGTGTTTGTGGCACTCTTCGCCTTAAGGACTTGGGAATCTCTTCAAGCCTTTGCTATGTTCATGCCTTGGGGAATGGTTGTGTTAGCAATCGCGTGAGTCCAGCTGCCCAAACACTTCTCCATTTCTTTTTCAAATTCCCCATTCTCTAGAAACTCCTTATTGGCCTCAGTGATGGCTGCTTAAAGCGTACAATTTTCTCTCATCTTATCTTTAGACACAGTGTCTTGCTTAAACAAATCTTCTTTAAAAAATGCCCTCAACTAAGACTTGATCTCTTGGACTGTGAATTTATCCCCTGAATTTTCTTTGAAGATTTGGCAGTGGATATCATGAAAAGAAGTTTGGCAGTGGATATCAAGAAGATATGACATAGGCTTTAAAAGTCTCTCCTTTCTGTAACATATTCCTAAGCTCACCAATGGCTTCCTCAAGAACTTTTATTTTCCAATCAATGCTAAAGACCCATTGCTTAGACAAATTCAACTTTGCATCATCGAATACTTTATTTGCCAAAAGGACTTGCACATCTGTGTCACTCATCAGTCGGAGATCTTGAATGAATTCACTCCACAGTTACAATTCTCTATCCAAACCCTGAGTGTTGTGGTAAACTTCAACTCTGTATTAGTGACTTTATCATATGATTTATATGATCCTCAATGAAGTTTAATCCTGTGACTATCATATCATCAACCAAGGCCTCCATTGCCTTCCCATAAGTGACATGCTTGTGAATATCTTTGATAACTTGAACATCATCATTAGTTAGAATAGTAGGTGGTGGAATTGCCACGGCTAAGGGAGTTGGATCAAGTACCTTGTCTTATGCCAATAAGGACCTCATGAAATTTGAAAGGATTTGATTTTGTTCTTCCAACTGCTCCTGTGTTTGCTTGCCTCTCTCAACTCTTTCAATCACTCTTGACATTGTCTCCTTCAAATTGTGCACTTCACTCTCAGGTGTAGATTCTCCAAGGGGAATTCTTGTCAATTCCAAATGAGGTTACCAACATGTCTCTTTCATCCTTGTCAAGCTTGGGCTTAGCAATCTCCATGAATTGTTGGCCTTGAGAATCAGATACTAACTTGGATGTGATTTTAGCCTTCTTTGTAGATGGGGGAGGAGTAGTACCTAGAAGAGCCGCCACAACATCGAACTTAGGAGCAACAATATGAGATGTGGTTTTTCTTTTATTGCTTTCCACCAATGGTTGTACCCAAGCAAAACAAAAAATAGAAGTAGAGGGAACAATGGGCCCAAGTGTAAGTGTGCCCATTGCACTCAAAGTTTGTACAACAGATACTTCTAACACAGATGTTTCAATTTGGGAGGTAGGCACTTCCTTGATAGGAACTCTTTTGGAAGTTGATTCTAAGACACCCATTGCTTCTGCCTCGAAGCCCGATCCTTCAGTTGATCCTCATTTTCCTTCTTCTTTGTCCCTACTACTTCCTTCAAGAGTACCCTATGTGATTGGAAACTGGATGTCTGCAATCTTCTTGTCTCTGCAAGTTCTGTGAAGCTTATCCAACTGCCTACAGATTTCAACTAGGGCCATTTTATCACTACAATACATAGGGAGTTTTAGGGGTGTTCCCTCAAATCCAACCAACCGTACGTAAGAAAATTTCCTGAACTAAATGTAATAATTGCCATAGACATCAATCAATTGTTTAGCCTCCTCCAAGAATCTCTGAGATGTGTTGCCCTATAACAATCTGACAATATACATGGTGAAGGCATCATTCACCCTTCTGAAATGGTGATTACTGTTCTTCAAAGTCAATAGTGGACAATACTCATAAATAGGAGCATTTTTTTGTCTTCATCAGGAGAGAACCCCAACCATTCCCTGTATGCATACAATAGTGTACATCAAATAAGAAGTCATATAGAAAGTCTTAGTCCTTTGAACATTGGCCATCTATTCAGTAAGACTATCACAGATTATCTCTCCCCAATTCAGGCTTTGTTTGCCTTCACATATGATGTGTATATAAAGACACATCCAAAAGTGGAACTCATTGGTCGAGGGCATCCGCATTATTCTAGCAAGAGGGTGATAACATCTGACGGCTCTTCTTTGAAGTCAATTCTATACATAGTCTTTGGTAGTCTTGAGGCTCCTTTCTTTGGGTTTTAAAACCGGGACCTGGCCACCCTGCTCTCATACTATTCACTTTCCTGATCAAACAGAAGTTGGGCTTGCGCCTTGGTGAGAGAGTTTGAATCTTCCACTACTAGAATTCTGAGGGCAATACTAATACAATTAGCATCCAGTCGAGCAAGCCTACCTGCCCGTGAGGATCAATGATCTCCTTTGTATCCGGGTTGAAGCAAGAGCCACAGGCTAACACAGTGTCAGCACATTGAACAGAAGTTGGAAATTCCCTGCGTGAGCAATTCCACATTCCACTGTCTTGATTCAGCACAGTGCATTAATTTTCGCATTCAATTCCCCCCACCGACCTACTCAGAACGGAACGTGTATAAATACCTAGGGTAACCATTTATTTTTACCATTCTCCCTACATTTGCTACTATTTTCCATTTCGTTCATTCTCTCCACTGTAACCATGGCAAGGTCCTTTTTCTAGTGTATTTCAAAATTTCTAGGTGCAACGTGTTCCAGCAGAGGTTGCGAATTGTTGAGAGCAAAGTTCAGAGGATCAAGAAGTCCATTGCAGGGTCTTTCTTCCGTAGCACGCACGAACCTGTTCTCCACTATATTTTCTCTAGCAAATACAAGACATGTATACGATACACACAAAGTTCTAAGCACAACATCAACTGAAGCACACAAAGTTCTATTCAGATATATATATAACTTCACATGGATCAGGTAGAAATAGATAGAACTGGACGAAGAAAAGATAAAACTTGGCCGTCCATGTAGATTACCAATTCAGTACTTTTTACATCCAAGACATCCAAAATCTACCCCCCTTTAAATGACAAGAAAAGTTCCTTAAATAGCCTCATGGACGGTTACAAAAGAGTCTTTTCACTTTTCCTTCTTTTAATCAAAGATTAATATCTAATTAAGCATTATAACATCAGTTTGTCTTTTACATACATGTTTCTGTATGAGCTTGCCAACTAGAATATCTCAGCCACAGTAACTACATATTTTAAGTACAACCATTGGTAGATCATACTAAGAACTTGGAGCTGAAAAGCACTATCAATGCCAGGGCCACCCAGACTGCAAATGGGAATTCAGGTTAGTTAGCAGGTGGATCTCACAGCTTCAGAGATGAGAATCAGACAATCAGATCTTCATTTTCTCGATATATGATGGCATAGATTCAGCAATGCTTGGGTACAAGGTTTGTCTATGCTTAAAGGATATTGAAACGACTAGTAATACAGGAGCTAAGTCAAGAAGTTAACTCCTAGGAAAGAAGAAAGACTGGTCCAAAGAAATTATATTAATGTCCACAAATGTCCAAAAGTAGGTCAATGGGACTGAAGGATACAACCATTAGCAATAGAAAGTTCTAGGAAGAGAGAATCCTAGAGGCTTTAAATAACAAAATAAAGTAGAAAGACAAAATAGAGCAGTGACATGCCATTAACACAAGTGGCAAAGGAACCTCCTACAAATAATAATGAGGGGCAAGTGCCAATGAAGACTAGAGGCAAATCTCATCGAATGTCTCTGTCTATGCCTAAAGTGGAGGAATCATCTGAGCCATTATTGATCAACGTGAGAGATCTGATAATGTTGTCCGATGAGTATATAGGGTCGAAGGATCCAGGTTGGGGGATCCTTGGAGGAAGCAAGACACTTCCTCTAGAATCTCTCCTAACATCCAAGGCCTAGTGTAACTCTTGTAGTAGAAAAGAAGCTCATAATATTAGTTTTCCCCTGTGGTCTTGGTAGGCAACTGGTAAGTAGTAGACCCATGTCGTCGGAGAGAGGGGTAGAGCCACACCGACGGGGTGGAGCAGAGCCTGCGATGCTCGAGAGATAGAAACTTGGAGATCTGAGTAGTCTGAGTAGTAGTGATGCACTGAGAGAAGCACCGCATAACTGATCTATCGGCTCTGATGTGTGATGTACCAATGGTCTGCGTTCAAAGGATGCTTAGTGTTGCCAATCACCAGAATGGGTTGAAAGAAAGAGGTGATCAATATGGGAGCTCTAGGGCCTCTAGGCTACTCTTGTAGGAGTTTGCGTTGGAGGGTGACAACCTCGTGAAGATAAAGAGCCAGGCACCGCTGGTTTTTATATTTGAAGAAAGTAGCTAAAGTTTTGTCTGAGTCTTTGTAGACCTTCCCCGGATCTCATAATAAATGGGGCATCTGAAAATGAAGTGGTCCTTGGTCTCCACCTCCTAGAGGGGAAAAGACGACAGATTCGGTCCCTGATGGAGAATATGATGGTTTGTTTCAACCCGTAATTGGTGGGAACAAACTCTCATCTAGCCAAGGGGAAACCTCAAGCCGTGAGACCAATGGCATCTAGAGATAGTGGAGGGCGACGATATAATACTGTCCACCACCTGTAAGAAATGATCGGCACATAGAAAGCAAGCTTGGGACTGAGCGGCTCATGGGGGAGATCCAGGTGGTCTGGATATAATGTCTGTAGATGTCCTCTCTAGCAGCCCTAGTGATGAAGTCCTTAGTGGGAAGGAGCCTGGGAGGGGTGTCCAAGGAATACATGAAAGGGGGTAGCTTGTCAATAGAGATGCCAATAGAAAGGATTTTCCTAGTCTCAAAGTACCAACAGTGTCAACGTCTGGTGGGGACTAGTGAAGCAATCCTCTATGAGAACAAAGTGCTAAGTAGGGATACCTCTCACGACTAGAAGTTGAGTTCCCCAGGGATCTGAGTTTGTGGATATAGAAAGTGAGCTTGAAGATAATCTCAAGGCATAGTGGGTGGGCGGAAAATTCAGCTTGGATGATGCACTGAGGAACTGTCCGCTTGCAATAGGATCATGCACTGCAACATGAGAGTTTGGAACCCTCTCAATACGAGCCTAGTCAACGAGCCCCCATAGCTAGGTCCCCAAACCTCTGAACCATATAAAATAGTAGGTTTGATGATAGTATCAAACAAGACGTAACTTGGAAGGGATGTCTTGGAAGTGGATCTGGAAACACTCAACGTTCCAAAATAGAAAGAGAGGCATACCCCTTGCAAAGGTGTGGTTGAGTGGCAAACTTCATGTTAAAGCATGGACCGAAAATTGGACCCCCAAATAAGTGTAGGTTGATGTGATCTCAAGAAGTTCCCCTTCGTAGAAAAACTAGAATTTGGAGAAAGAGCGCTAGGGAGATATTGAAGATCATGACCTTAGTTTTTCTAAGGTTGACCACAAGTTGTTGGAGTTCGCAGAAGTGAGTAAGGGCATCATGTTGTGGTTGTAAGTCCTTTGTAGAGTGTGAGAGGAGAACAACATCATCGGCAAGGAGGATGGCTATAAGCACATCATGTAGAGGACAACCATCATCCATATGGGTATGTTGCCGAAGAAACTCCTCTCACTCATCAATATATATGTTGAAAAGGGTCGGTGAGAGACGACATCCTTGTTTGACCCCAATGGTACTCTTCACAAAGTCAGACAAACCGTGAGAGTTACGAAGCTGCCCAATGATTGTCTCATAAAGCCTCTAAGCTTCGGTAATAAGAGAATCAGGGATGGCGAAATCTCTCAACTTGTAGAAAAGCAAAGGTCTTGGAACCGAGTCAAAGGCTTTCTTGAAGTCAACAAAACAACAAAAGACTTTGGAAGACTTGTGACAAGCTTCTTCAATGATAGCCCAAAGTGTAAAGATGTGGTCAATAGTTTGGTAGTCCCTTCTAATGCGCACATGCCCCTGAGCTCCAATATTATTCCTTTCCAAGTATTCTGACATAGTTGCATATCTAACACTGTGGCATAAAGTTTGGCAAATGTATGCCCAATCATAATGGTCCTGTAGTTGTCAGGGATAGTAGGGATCCCCTAGACTTATGAATAGGGTAGATGATGTGTTAGGACCAAGACCGACGGAAGCTTGAAGACACCTCTAATTAAAAAACATGACAAGGGGAAAGGAAAGGGAATCCACACCATATTTGATGAGCTCAACTTTGAAACCTTCACAATAAGTTGCTTTGTTGTTGCATGATTTCAAAATAGCTCTCTTGACAGAGGAAGTAGAGAAAAGTTGAAAATAGAGGATGGAGGATTGGGGGCAATGGTAACAGGATGAGCTCGAACATCAATGAGGGAACTAACATAGGAGAACCATGCTTCGAGTGTGATGTCGGAAATGGTGGTTTCTTTTAGAGAGAAAATTATGCCAAAAAGTATTAGGAGAGTGGTGGAGATTAGGAAGGAGGGAAAGCCATCTAGACACAAGACGCTTTCGATTCTTACGTTGAAGAAAACAACGATGCTCCCTACGAAGGGTGAGTATGGAGGTAGGGTCAAAGGTCAAGGAAAACTTAAGTCTCTGATGAAGGGATTTACACTCATTATCATACCACCGGTTCATGGGGCAGGTTCTATGATGGTTAGGGGATTTGGAGTTATGAATAGTGTGGGGACAGGAATCAAGTTATGCAGCATCTCAAAGGGTTTGACGTAAAAACTCTACATAGAATCTGTGGTGGGAAGAGGGAGGGAGTAAAACCCAAACATAAGGGAGATGTTTGGTAAACATAATCAATATTTGTAGTCATCATCAAAATGGATTGTGGTGTGTTGAGTGTTGGGGGTGTGGTGTAAGGGGAAATCTGGGGGGAAGGGTTAGAACCAGTATGACATTTTGAATGTCAAGACCTATGTCACATAGGTTCGCCGAACTCTCAAGTAAAAAGTTTGAAATCCCGCGAACTAAATGAAAACCCAAAACAAATCGTTGCAGTTTGCCCTAAAATTCGTACAGAAAAGGGCTTAGGTTTTGTTAATTAAAATGTATCTTAAAAATCTCTTTTTCGATGCAGGCTTTTTGGATTTTCCTTTGAAATCAACATGGTGCAACACCAAACATTGGATTACTTTGCTTTGTTTCGCGAATTTTTGCCCTATGACAATCGGATTTTCATTGCTGGAGTGTCTTCATGGGTTGATTGGCTCATTGTGGGTGTGAGCTCCGCTCTGTGGCCATGTTGTGTACATTAATGTGGGGTTTCGTGGCGACTATTTGAGCAGTGTTGAGGAGGAGAAAACAAAACCATTGTTTGCAAGTTGCATTTATCTTGTGATTTTTTCATTTAGAAATTAATTGGCTCAAGATTCAATATGCAATTGACTGACCTAAGATATAATATAATTGATTGACCCGATGCTTTCTTAAGTTACTTTCTTTGTAATAATAATATTATTACTAAGTTTTTCTTTTCTTTTTTTTCGTTTCATATTTTTTAAATAAGGATTTAAGTTTTCAATGTTTTATAACATTTCAATTTATTATTTACGTTTTTTAAAATTAAAATTTATATATTTAATGGGAATTTTTTAACACTTAGTTATATTCACCGGTTCATATTTTTAAATTTATTATAATGTGTTTAAATTTGTTATATATTTGTATAGAGGGAATCAAGGGCAACATCCCAAATATTTAAAAACTTTTACATTTAATTATGGTTAAAGAAGGGATTACAACATTATAGCAGTCGAATTTACATCACAATAATCTTTTTCGAATTTTATCATATCCGAATTGTTATCTTTGCCGAACTAGGGGAACTCGAACAGAACCAGTATGTAGACTGAATGTCAAGACAACATGGTCAGCAAGGGGGAGTTGAGGCGAGATAAGGAATCCACAAATATGAGGGATGATGGATCTGCTGGCAAGAACATAGTCCACGACTGCTCGCACCACCGCCGTGGGGGAAACAAGTGAATCTACCAAAGCCAAAGAAGTGAGGAAGCCCGTTGAGGATGTGGAGGCTATGAGATTCACCCAATTGGAGGAGGTATCTCCCATAAGTTGTAATTGAAGCATTCATGTCATTAGAATCTCTCTGTAAACCAAACTCCTCAAGATCTAGTTCATGAAGGCATAACTCATCCTGAGCAAGGTCATGAATAGGCATTTGTAGGTTCCTTGTACGGGCATTAAAATTGCCCAAAAGAATGATATCACCAATAGTGGAGTATTGAGAGATCTCTAGATAGAGGTCAAGGTACGGGTCCCCATCAACATGAATGGCGAATGAAGATGTGGTGGGGACGATGTAGTAAACAACTATGAAGACATCTTGAAAAAAGGTGGATTTCTTTGAATCTAAAGCCATATGTATCTGGAGTGGACATTAGAAGCCACAAGTGAAACTCTAGACCTGACATTGTCCCGAATGAGGCAAGCCGTACCACCTGAACCATGAACACCAATAATGATTTGCATGTCTCACGATGAAAGGCCGAAACCCACAAGTACCTTTGTGACTGGAGGGAGGGCCCGCTTGGGGATCTCATGGGTCTCTAGTGAAGAAGATGAGATCTTGGGAAGCAATAACATCTTGGAAGGTACTTGGAGAAGACCATAAAGTGTCGTTATTGTTCCAAGAAGCAATGGAGATGCCATCACCACCCACCGAGACCTGAGATCGTTGTCATGTTGACGGTCCAGGACATGATCACCCAGGTGAGGGAGAATCATGAATGATATCCCTACAGTCTCAGATAACAACCCACTTGTTCTCCTTCTTGGCAACTACTACTTGAATACGAGCTTTCCGAAGCTCTTCTACTTGGAGTCATGTGAGATTGACATCCACATAAAAATTAATGGGAAAGACGAGCTTTTTTGCTTTAAGAGCTTGCAAATGCTCTTTTGCAATTCGGAATTGGATGACAAGGGTGTTGTCTAATAATGTCCAAGAATTGTTAAGGGAGATATCTTTCAATTCCAAAGATTCATGCAAGAACGCTGTGACCTACATGTAAGGGATCAGTTGATTTAGGGAGGCCATGAACACAAAGGTTGAGTGCCTTGGTTTGATCTTCTTTTTCTTCTTCAAATTTTGCTTGGACAACCATTTTCACAACCGGTTTTTGGATAGATTGTTGTTGGGTTGTGGTGGCTTCTTTATAAAGGCATTCATGTTGAATGATTATCTCGGATTGCTTGTTCTGAATTTCTGAAACCACTTCATTAAGCTATTGTAGACATGGAGAATTGTGGGAGGTGGCTTGCGTTTGTTCAGGTTTAGTACTTCTAGCTTGTGAATCAGCAATAATACCATCTTTCTCCTGCAACTGTGTTTGGAACAATGACAAAAGATCTCGGAGTTCTGAACCTAGGGCTTCAATTCCAGATATCTGGCTGCAAATTTTAGCATACTTGAATTTTGGGGTCAACACCTTGTGATGGAGAGGAGTTTTAAACTACTGCATTAGAGGGAGCTCCATTCTATTCACCGTATGACCCTGTGGATTACACAGAATCTGTAAATTGGTGTGTAACATTGCATAGAACTGTAAATCGCTAGACTAAACACTAGCTAGCGGCTATTGCACAAACACACAAATAACTCACGAGCGTGTAGAAAGGGGCATTCCTAGAAGGCGATTCCACAATTGTGATAAACTGTATGAAGGAATGTCAATTTGTGTCCTGGTGCCTGAAGATGATTATTGACGGCTCAAAGGTTAGTTTTTTTTCTAATGTTTCCTTTGTTCATATAAAACGAGAAGGAAACCAAGTGGCGGATAGAGCTGCTAATAGTGGGTTTAATTTATTTGCATATAGTAATGCTCCTAATCAATTTTAGGTAAAGGGGTTGCCCAAATGATTTGAGAAAGCTTGTAATAATGGATGGTAAAGGGTTTTTCTTAAAGGACCTTTCTAAAACTATGTAAAAAAACGGAAAGAAGTTAAAATTAAAAATTAAAAAGAAAAAGAGGAAGGAAATGAGTTTACATAAACTATAAAGTAAAAAAAAAAGGCAATAATAATAAATAGGAGGGGAAGCTTGGAGCTCTGAACTTGGGAGGTGAAGAGTTATCCTCCATGAAAGCACCTTCAAGCTTCCCATGCATTGGTGCCTTGGTTGATGGTGATAGTGGTCTTGGTCAATTCTTGGTGCACATGCTTTTTAGAGGTCTTCTACGATTTTGTGTTGGGTTGGTGTTTTAGTGTTAGTCTACTCTCTTTGTTGGTCCATAGGCTCCACTTCTTGTTTTGGCTTGCTTTGTATTTGGTGACTGTTTCAAGCTTGTACTTTTTTTATTTTGTTGGCCTTCAATGTTTTCTTGCACATGGGAGTAGTCAAAGCTAGAGAAGATGGAGCAAGCAAGCAAGATGGCCTCATTAATGGTGATGAAGGGGTATTAATAAGAATTGTCATGTTGAAAGTGGTAGACAAGAAGTAGGTCTCCAAAAAAGGTCCTTCAGATACACGGTTCAAGAGGAAGTTGTGTTGGACGTTTTAGCTTGGGTTGCCTTTGACGTTTGTGAGGGGGCAACGAGCAATAGAGGAGTCGATAGCGGACCCAACAAGACATAACGACTGGTAAGCTCTCTACGGTTAAACCCTTCTCACCCGTGTTCCAAATGATGAGATGAATGAAGTGATTAGGAAGGAAGAAGTTGTAGTGGATGTTTATGCTTATGTTGCCTTTGAAGTCTGCGAGGGGGAAACAAGCAATGGAGGAATCGACGGCGAACCCAAAGGGATAGAACTGACAAGGAAGCCCTCTGCTGCTAAACCCCTCCTAACCCTAGTTTTGAATGATGTGATGAAGTGATTAGCATCAAGAATGTCGAAATTCTTTTTGTTTATTTGAATCATAATGAGCTTCCATCTAGAAAGTTTTTTGATAACTGAGTAGCTTCGGTGTGGGGCAAAAATTTGGGAATGTATGTGAGTTTCTGTCAAATGCTTCAACCTAGGGTTTTTCTCATTTTGTTCAAAAACTCAAATATGCAACATAGGGCGATTTCATGGCTCCACTGGAATGTGGGTAGGTCTGTGTTTAAGTTGTTACCCTAGTCTCTCGACGTGACATGGAATTAAAGAAAGCATGTCGAAGGAACCTAGATGGATAGAAGTATTTAATGTCCATATTCAACTTTGACACCTCCCACAAATTTCTGAGACTTGTGGGCGAAGTAATACAAGTAGAGGAATCTAGGGGAACTTTAGCCAATATAAATGTAAGGGTGTTAATATCGGTTGAAAATAAAGGAGATATTCTAGAATCCTTGATGATTAAGATGCCAAAAAAGGATGTTTTGTGCCATATTCTGAAGTAGGAGGGATAAGTTGGGAATGTATGTGAGTTTCTATCGAATGCTTCAACCTAGGGTATTTCTCATTTTGTTCAAAAACTCAAATATGCAACATCAGGCGATTTCATGGATCCACTGGAATGTGGGTAGGTCTGTGTTTAGGTTGTTACCCTAGTCTCCCAACCTAACATGGAATTAAAGAAAGTATGTCAAAGGAACCTAGATGGATAGAAGTATCTAATGTCCATATTCAACTTTGACACCTCCCATGAATTCTGAGACTTGTGGGCGAAGTAATACAAGTAGAGGAATCTAGGGGAACTTTAGCCAATATAAATGCAAGGGTATTAATATCGGTTGAAAATAAAGGAGATATTCCAGAATCCTTGATGATTAAGATGCCAAAAAAGGATGTTT
Organism: Taxus chinensis; assembly: GCA_019776745.2. Classification (NCBI taxonomy): domain Eukaryota; kingdom Viridiplantae; phylum Streptophyta; class Pinopsida; order Cupressales; family Taxaceae; genus Taxus; species Taxus chinensis. Next base: position 777,110,188 of record CM034146.1, read on the forward strand.
TGTGCCATATTTTGAAGTAGGAGGGACAAATGTCTATTTTTTATGCAATAGAGGTGGCCACCTCAAACAAGAATGCCCGTTAATCTCCCCCAAACAACCTTGCCACTCCCTCACCCCCAAGGATGATGCTCAAATGGTGATTCCCTCTCATGTGCCTGCAAGGCTATCAGTAGGGAATGGTAGAGATCCGCCTTACGGGGTAACAATTAAAATTGATAGTCTTGATTGTGAGTTTGCTTCAAAACCCTCCCCAGGGGTCTCTAGGTGAGGAACTTCCCAAAAACTCATTCGAAGAATGTCTAGATTGTGTTTTCCCTCAGCTTGGGGTTGATATGATAGTCTCATTGATAAATGAAAGATATTCGGTGGATGAATCGGCCAAATCAATGATGGAAAATATTCAAAAAGAGGTCAGTTTGTATGTTGAAGCTACAAAAGCAAACAAAATAATGGAGAAACATCAGAAGGATTGGATGAGATTGGCATCTAGTGTTAAACCAAGTGAACTTGGGTTGAGCCTCTACTTCCCACTACCGCCCTCATGATGGAGTTGGAAGATTCAGGAGACATGGAGGCCCAAGTGCCTAAGGCTTCAGTGCACCTCAACTTGGATGTTAATAAAAGACTGAAAAAAGAAGGGGCATTAAAGGTACCTGGCGCCTCTACAAGTGGAGGCGAAGATGGTAGGAAGAAAAAAGGAAATGAGAATGGAAGCAATGCTTTATAAAGCAAATGGGTGTGGTAAACCCCCAAACTTAAACCATTAATGAAAAGTGTTAGCTGAAATGTTAGACGGTTATAAGCCCACAACAAAAGGGCTATGGTAAGAAGGTTTTGTAGAAGCTTCACGAGACTTGACTTTTTGGTCCTCCAGAAGGATAAATCTACTGGCTTTTCTCTGAGTTTGACACTCTCTCTCGTTTGGCTTGGTGTTTCTAGCTTCACCACCAGGCATGATAGGGGCAGGGGGTGTGACAGTGCTTGTTAATAATCAGTAGGCTCTTTCATAACAGATTCAGGTACCTCTCCCAATAATAGATTGGACTGGGTCTCCTTTAAGATTAGAGGTCAAGAATTGGGAATTTTCTCCCTCTGTTTACCCAATGATTATAGAGAAAGAGAAGCTTATTGGAAGTAGATCCCTGATAATATTAAGAATATCCCATGGGTAATTGGGGTTGACTTTAACATGGTTGAAGTAAAAAAGGATAAAGTGGGGGGACATGTGTAGGGGTGGAAAGGAGATGAATCGTTTTGTTGGCACAAGATGAAAAGAGTGATGAAAGTGGCCGACCCTGTGCTCAAAGGGAAAAAGATAGAAAAGGTATTTGGTATACATGGTGCAACAACCAGGCTGGTAATAAGAATGTATGTTAGGCTTGATAGATTTTTGGTGGATAGGGACCATATCATCACCCCCCGTGGCTAAATGCAATATTGTGAAGGTATCCCTGTACACTCTCTTTGATCATTATCCCATTCAGCTGGACTTTGATGTAGCTTCTACACCTATCTTGGGTATAAGGGAGTTTAAGGGGTTGTACAAACTCATATACCTCCCATTTGGTTGAGGAAGATTGTGTCAAAGGGCTAAAAATTGCATGGTTTATTACAAAAAACTTGTCCTTTGGGTCTCTTAGCACTGGTGCCTGAAATGAGTGCATGTCAACCTGCAAAATTTTTTATGATAGGATATGGAAAAGTGATCACTCGAATAAGAAGAAACAAGGAGAAGGAGATTCGAGAGGAGCTGGCCCTTATTGAAAATAAGCTTCAAGATTGCCCCACAAATGAGGGTTTGCTGAAAAATCTAATTGATATCAAACACAAGCATAGAGTATATCAAACTTATGCGGCATAGGGAGTATGGATTAGAGCGAGGCTTCTTTGGCTTAAACATGGTGACAAAGGATCCAAATACTTCTTTAGGCTACTTAAGGCTAAACACAACATAGAGAAAATCACTGCAATTGAGGTTAGAGGGGTACTTACAGAATATCCTAGTGCCATCAAACAGGCTTTCTTCTCCTTTACCAATCACTTTTACTATGTTAGGGATCTTTTGATATCAATGATAAGAACATGCAGACCTGTGAAAAATGTATTCCACGGAAAGTTTCCAAGAATATGGTTCTAGAGTTGGATGGGGATATCTCCATAGGGATATCAATCAAGTCATTGATGAACTCAAAAATGATAAAGCCATGGGGATTAATTGCTTCTCAACATAATTTTGTAAAGTTTCTAAAATATGGATTAGTGGTGAACTTCTGGGTGTTTATAATGAGGTTGTGCAAGCAGGTACTTTGGGAAATGAAATCAATCAAGGTATTATTAAACTCATATGTAAGGAAGGGATAAAACTAGTGAAAAATTGAAGACCAATAACTCTTTTAAATGTCTCTAACAAGATTATGGCCAAAATTCTTGCCTTAAGGATAGCTAAAATCAGACCGAAAATTATTTCTACCTCCCAAACGGTCTTCGTGGAGGGCAAATATATACTTGATAATCTAATTACTAGTTGGGAAGGAATGAAATGGGCGAAAACCTTGAGGCAAAAGGTCTGCATGGCTTTGTTCGACTCTGAGAAAGCATATGATAGAATTGAGTTGTCATTTATTAACACGATTTTTTCTCCAATTCCAAGGACACCCATCATGTCAATAAATGACCACTCAATTAGCAGATGACACTTCTCTTTTGAAGATGTATAAAGAAAATTTCCGTGTGCTTGAAAGGATTGAAATATATTATTCAGCTTCAGGATCCAAAGTATTTATCTCTAAGTCTCACCTACTTGGGTGAAATGAATCCCCCCAGATTGGATAAGAGAGTTAGGATGCGGTTGGGGGGGAGTGTGGGGCATAAGCAAGTGATATTTCTTGGGATTTCTTTTGCTCAAGAGCCTTCACTAAACAACATGTGGCAGTGGATATTAGGAAAGATCTCTAAAAAATACAGTAAATGGCAAGGGAACGCTTTGTTCTTACCTGGTAGGGTGTAGGTGTGCCAAAAAATGCTTTCTTCCTTTTCTATATACTATTCATCATGTTAGTTTCCCAATTCGCATTTTTATAAGCTTTATAGATTGATAAGAGACTTCTTATGGTCGAATGGTAAGGATTGTAGGAAGAGGCATGCATTAAAGTGGGATGTTTGTTGTAAGCCCAAGGAATTGGGTGGACTTGGACTCAAAGATCCCAGAAAGCACAAAATTGCTTTAGCTTCAAAACAGATTCTGAGAGCTATGACTAGAGATGAACCATGGAAAGTATTAGTAAGGTGGAATATCAATAATGGATACTCTAAATGACACAAAAAGTGGAAAGGGTTGCATATGATGACTTACTGTTTGGACCCTTCGCTACTAAGACAATGGGATCTGTTGTGTTCTTTGCTATTTGGAAGGCCTGGGAGCAGGTTAAAAATCTGACTATAACACAACCCATTTTCTCATGGTTTGACACTAGATGCCAAGGATTCAGGTCTATGTATCTTAGGTACAAAAAAAATCTCTAGCCCTGATTAGAAGTTGTTTAGCTTAGAAATGGTTTTCTAATGGGCTAAGGACATTTCAATAACTTATATATGAATGGGTGGTGGATGATATGGTACGATATTGTCTACTTATGTGATACCCCAATCTCGTGTTAGAACCTTTTCTATGTTGATGAAATGTTTGAAACACTTCTGCTTCAAATGTTTTGATGGAGGAATAACAATTTTAGGAGGATGCTAAGTGGATCAAGGGCCCCTATCTATTGTATGTGAAGCTAAAATTCTCTATGATAAATTTGTTCTCTTGCCTAATATATTGCTTAGTCTTAATGATAAGCGGAACCTGTGTGACCCAACTAGAGTTTGGATGAGTAGGTTTGATGTGTTTTGGTCGTCTTGTATTTACCTCAAAAAGTCATGTTTTAGGTGGCTACTGGTTCACAATAGATTTGCTAGGTTGAGCATTGGGAGTGAGTTTCGTCTGGTATGTCATTGTATTGAGACTACGAAACAAGCTTTTTTTTAATGTCCTTTTGCTTAAAAAGTGTGGGGTGTTGTTCCGAAGGTTTGGGTTCTAGTTACTCATAAGTCCATTGGTTGGCATGGAATTCTATTTGGAATGCTAAACTTTGATGTTAAAACTTAAATTACATAAATTTTTCCTAAATTACGGTTTTTTGTCCACTGAGGTCTTATGGTTTATTTGGAAAACTAGAAAGAATTATGTCTTTTAAGAAATTGGCAGGGAGCTTACTGACTTCAATAGTCAAGTCATGGTACATTACTTGTGTGTGCATGTTAATGGATAGATAAAACTACAAAGAGAGGAGTTGAAGAAGTTTTTGCAGGAAATATTATTGAGAATCGATCCCACGTTCTTGAAAGAGACGGGACACTTTCCAAATGTTAAATCCTTTGCCAATCGAGAGGAGCATTCGAATGATAGTGAGGAACCATTCATACCTAGATGGGACCATGTAATTGTAACCTTTTATCTGCAAATTGAACCAAACAAGGAGGATATAAATTTGAACAGAGAGAAGGTGAAAACCTAACTGTGCATGAAGAAACTGCACAGTTGTCGGCTCCAAGGCATGTGGTAAGAGCTATCCATGAGGTTTTAGCCAAATTGAAGATTTCACAAGCTAGTGTAAATGCTAATCATATTCTGGAGAGTCTCTTAAGATCCAAGATGGAGGTTGAGAGAGAAAAAGATGAAGGTAACAATAGTGCAAGAAATAGTAGGCCGAGGACTGAGCTCGGAAGGAATCTCCTTAAGCATATTAATGAAATTGTGAGAATCAAAAGGTTGGGTATGGAGGAATCAATTGGTTACTATACTGTAAGTCTCGAGTTGGGAAAGTTGGTCCTGGATCAGCCAAGTGTCAATGAGAAAAATCCAATGAGTGGCTTTGTCTGAGCCTTTTTTTAAAACTAAAAACAATGTTGTCTAATGTAGTTGGTTAACACTACCTTGCTTTGGTAGGGCTGTTTTTATTCTGTGGGATTTCTTATTTAATGTTGGATGCCATGTGCAGTTCATCTTGCCTGATTGGGTTGCCTTTTTATTTTTGGTCTTAAACTGGTGATATGGCTTTTAATGTTGATTTGTGGGTCATATATATTTGGTAAACTTTTCAATATAAAAGAAAAACAATAATAAATAAAAGACAGAGGTTGAAATTATGCATTTAGGATTAAGGAACAACCATTACATAATGAACATCGCAACTACATGCAATGTGAGGTGGTTCGAGTGAAGAGACAAGTGATGCAGTGGCAACACAGAAAATTCTTGAAAGAGGTGGAGTGCATGTATATGTGAGGCCTTGTGCTTTTTTCCCTTAGGCTTGGTCATTTCATTCATTGAAGCATGCTCCTTTCATTGGGAAGTGTCAATGGCACCTTTATTTGGTTCTAAGGGTAAACATGTCAAGATTGAAGCAATTGGTGGAAGCAAAGAAGACAATTTTTTTTGTGGAAATGGTAGGGAATCTTTCTCAAAATTTGTAAATAAGGAGATGAGGAACCCCAATGTGTGCTTATGGGTGAAGAGAGTATGCAGGATAAGGACTTCGACAATGTAGAGATAATCGACTTAGAGTTGTATATGAGGACTTTGCTTTGAGATCCAAGGAAGTCAATTGGACAACAATTTGTTTGACATGGCACAAAGCTTGAGCAAAGCAAATATGTTCTCAAATGCTGCTAGTAGCTTCCTCCTACATAAGGACCATATTGTTGTGGAGAAGACCTTGTTCTCCGCTCATGGGGAATTGAGATTTCATCAACACATGATTCTGGAAGTTATCTAGTGTTGATTCAAGGACAGAAGGAAGTAGTAGCAAATAATGGATGCTATAGTGGAAATTCCACAATGTTGTGCTTAGCCATCAAGCAAAGAGGATATATAGGTACTGAAAATAGGATAGGGTTATGGAAAAATAGCTCACCAAAATTCCTTTCTTGTCAAAAGGAAGGGTGGTTTGGGTAATGCCTACCACATTTTTGAAGATTTGAGACTAGATGAATATAGACTATGATGTAGAACCAAAAATATATTAGATGTATGTATGTGTGTGTGTTGTGTGTATAAAGACACATGTATTTGGTAATTTGAATCTCGATATGATCTCTATGTACTCTAGTCTGTGGGTTGCAAATGTATGAAGAAGGATGGAATTAACTGGTTTGCAGTTAAGGATTTTTAATTTTCAACCATGAATTAGGCTCCAAGGATACGAACACATAAGCTTTTGCATGTAGAAGCTTTGTATGCACCATTTTGTGCATTTCCAGTTGAATGAAGGTTATTCATTGGTGTGTGTAATATCCCTGTCTAATAACTTTAGATAAATCGAGATATTTGCACGAAATCATAGGGCAGCAGTATGAAATACTAACTTTTATGACAGCTGCAATAATTTTTTTAAAAAAAAAACATCAACCACAATATGTAGAAAAACCAGACTTTATGTATTCATTTCCGATCAGCTTTAATAAAAACACTAGAATGTCTCAATCAAAATTTTCACACAAAAATTAAGAACATGCAAATTGCTTTGACTGAAAATTGCTTCCAGATATAATGCTAGTACTGAAATGCGTTCCCAGAGGGCGACGTCCTAGTTGTACTTGTTCTGGATGCTAAAACGGCCTTGAATATGAAGCCCTAGCTGAATTGGATGAATACTTATACCCTGAATGACCACTGCAACCCCTTAATGGAATTGCCAAGCTTAGATATGAGGGTTTTCATCCTCAAATCTATGTGCAAATGAGGGTTTTCATCCTCTATTGCTGATGCAGAAGCAAAAGTTATTTGTAGACAATGAAGTAGTTGATAAATTAGTAAGATGAATGATTATAATCCCCAAAATCTGCTTTTATAATTTCTAAAGCCTTCCTCCAACGTTGGCACCCCCCTTTTGGAGTTACATGCATGCTCAATAAACAACATAAAATTACTTTATTCCCTCTCCAATGTTGGCGCCACATCCAAAAATAGAAGCTTAATGCTCATGCAACCCATTCTATCTTTGGTGCCCCACAATAGAAGTTCTTTATTTAATTATTATTTTATTCCAATTCTGCTTTTTGGCCCCCACTTATTAAAAATATAATTTAAGTGTCATTTTTCCAATTAAAATATAAAAGTACCCTGAGACCACTTAAATTAATTTATTTCCCTTTTTAATTCCCCTTAGCCTACAAAATATAAAAAATAATAGGCTTCAAGTATCCAAAATCAATTAATTCTGAAAAGGGGACATTACGGTGTGTCAAGAACCTATACATTACAATTAATGTGATGTCCCCTTTTTGGACAAATAGAAAATTACAACTTCAACCCAAATCGAACCAAGAAGGATTAGATCCTTTTGAATCAACCTAAAATAGCCCAATGTCAACCAATTACAACCCAAATGGGGTTGGAAGTGGTCAAGGTGGTGAGCTAGATTGGTGGAGACAATCAAATTTTTATTCTACTCAATTCTGATTTTTTATTACAGCAGTGAATTAATTTGAAACAGTTGCCAACAGCTGAAAACTTCAAAAATTCATCTCAATCACTACTCTAATCTTTTTGCATGAAACCAAGTGCATAATAAACTAGAATTTTAGAGCTTTTCAATGAACTAAAGATCATATTTTTTCTAAGAACTTAAACCCCTTCAAAATAGCATCTAAACTTCCACACCTAGGTGCTAGGGTTAGCAGAAATTAATAAATTAATAACCAGCACTTCCCTCAACTGTTTTCACCCTCCAAAAGCTTGTTTTGATGCACAAAAATGCCAAGAACAGATCTGAACTAAAACCACAATTTTTAAGCATCAAAATGTATCACAAACAATTAATAATTGAACCCCAGACTACTACAACATCTAAAATTATTTCCCACTTAACCAATCAAGCAAAAACCTTCAAACTTTGGATTTTGGGCCACAAAAATATGAAGAATAATATTCCAAAATTAGTTTTTGCACAACAGACACAAAACCCTAATTTTTCCCTAAAAATTAAGTCGCCCAACACATTTAGGGTATCAAGTCATCTCCAAAAATTATGAAATTAATTGCAAAACATAGCAGGTATGAAAACCAACAAATATGCTCCAAAACATGCAATAATAATCACATTTGCACCGTAAATAAATTCGTTAGGGCAAGGAATTCTTTTCCAGGCAATTCGCCACACACTAGATGCAACACACACACACAAATGGATCCTTATCAAAATCAAATTTGCTTCAATTCCAAGTCGAATGAGAGAGAGAGCACAATGAGAGCTAGGGCATACATCCCTTGGGCATACATCTCATTTCTCCAAGCATGGAGAGACATAAATGATCAAATTAACATGCCCAAAAATTGCCATGCAACCTCCTTTTATAGCATAAGGGGTGCAACATTCAAATGGCCGACCTTTTTCCTTTTGGAGGGAAAACAAATAAAACTCAATTAAAATATTAAAAGACTCACTTAATGTGCACTTTATTATTTTCTAGTTAAATAATAAAGAGTAACTAACCTATGTGCACATTCTAAGACTAAATAGGACTCCCACTTGTAGTGCTAGGCATGCCAAGGGGTTATAATACAAATGAAAGAGATGAACTGATATATTAGTAATGCCCCGGAAAAGAGGACATTGTAATTAAAAAGTTGTTTCGTTTAAATATGTCATATGATGATATGGATTGAATCAAAAGTCAGGTTGGAGATACATCTTCGGAATATGTATTTAGTACAACTCTGAATATGTGTTAAGCATATTCTTGATGAGTCAACGTAGCTCTGTACACCCAAGCACATGCACTCACAAGTAGATCCGAGTTAGTGGTTGAAGTTTAGTTTCATGTCCATGTCATGTTTGCAAAAAGCACACATTCTGGTAGAAGAAGAAGGTGCGAGACTAACCTTTCAATGATTATTTTTGCAATATTTCCTTGATAATAGCAAGTGTTGGTTGGAAGTTTGAACGGGGCGTTTATCAAGGGGGCTAAATTCTTGTTGTCCTTCATGACTTCTTTAGTATTGCATGATAATATGTTTTTTCACTTGTGAAACTGCTGAGCATTTTGCTACCAGCTTCAAATCCTGACTTTCTTTTTACTAGACTAGGGCTCTCTACTTAGGTATCTTTAGCAAACAATAATCTCATGAAATAAATGATGAAAGCCCGAAAGAAAAATCATTGTGTAACTAAAATCTCTTGAAATAAAAGAACGAAAGATAATCCACACAAAATTACATGTCAAAATCTTCCCAACGATACATAAAGTGCCTATACTTGTTTACAACACAAGGACGGCAATCTTGAAAGGAAAAACATTGTGTAACTAGATTCTCATGAAATTGAGAATGAAAGCTAGTCTGTGCAAATTACATGTCAAAAGCTTTCCAACAAGATGTAACATGCCTATACTTGCAACAGCACCAGAAATAACATATTCTAGTTTTTTTATTGCTTTCCCCACTAGAAAAAATAAACAATAAAAAATAGAAGCATTAAGTGCACATCACTCTGCTTTATTTCTCCATATGGAACATAAATTTATTTCTCCTCCGCAAGAAAGATTTAAAGGAAGAAAAAGATTACCTTTGGGTTCAAATTTGTGACATCGAAAAGCTATGCCATGACATTAGCATGGCATTAACCAATATTCGGATATCTTTTGTGTGCTGCTAGTCTGCTGAAATTGACAATACTATGCAACAAGGCAAAGTAATTCAGATGCAGAATCTAGCTCTTTTGATTAATTTGATAGTAACTAATATTCTTTACCATATTAAAGCATCATAAGGCAATATTTTATGAATGCTAAGTTGTCATGAGTGTTATCTGACTGTACTTGAGTAGTTTAACTATCCTTGATATTGAATTTGAATGAAGTAAAAGCTACATCTACCCATTGTCTGATAAAATTTAATGTTTTTGTGCTTTTCTTAGGCTAAACTTTGCATTAAACCACATAGGCGTTCCCCTGCTATTGGACAAGTTCATGGCAGCTGTGCATCAAGCCATATTAATCCATTTTGAAGTTCGGCACAAGCCTTTTCAACACATGCAGTCCCCAACTATATAACTTCCTATACTTGCATCAGGTGCATCGGGTTCAACCAGGCCACAGATCCCCACTGAGGGTAGACCCAACCAAACATCATGAAATATGTGGTCTGTAGTTTTGTCACTACCTGCCACATCACTACAGTTACATATCATTTTACAAGTAAGGCTTGTTTGAAGGCTTCTCAAATTTTCGAGACAAGTCAGTTTGTAGTATGTACTAAGACTCTTAGGATTCCACATAAACTGCTTCATTTTCTACACATTATTCCAATTTCCATCTGTCTCTTCATATCTTATCAAGCATAGTTTTGTAGAAGGATGTAGTTCCCAATTTGAAAGAATGTCATGTACCGGACGATCAGATCAATAAACTTTGTTACAATTCTACATTTATCTTTTGGATTTATGAATGAATATAATTTTTGTTAAGGGTAACTAAAAAACATCACCAGACCTGTACTGATTCTAGGGATAAACAGGCCCTAGTCCTGGACGTGTTATTACAGCGCATGTCCACCGAGTTGTGGGCCACCTTATTGTGATGTGGGTATTTGAACGTGAGTAACTCACTTTACAAATGCACCCCATACCATAACACCGCAACCCTTTGGACTGGATTTATGAACGAACATTATTTCCCTTTTCTGATTTATTATCTATTAGACTATTTGTAATCTGCTTCTGAGTATAGTACATATGAAGTCCAGCAATTTAGAATGTTTTTCACAATAAGTCTCTTGGATCACATATTGACTTCAATCCACCATTGCCCATGCCCTATCATTGGGCCAAGCTCCATATCAACTTTGTCTTGCTATTAGATGAACCATGTTATTGGGACTAAGCTATGTATCGACCCATATTGACTTTTGCTATTGGACGAACCTTGTTATTGGGCTAAACTTTTTAGCAAGGGCCATATTGACTTTGTACTTCTACTGGATGGGCCTGTTATGTGGCTTGACTTTGTACTACTATTGGATGGGCCCTGTTATTTGGCTAAAGCTATATGTTGACCCTGTGTCACAAGGTATGGCAAATTTTATCAAAAAAGTTTGAAGTTTGCCGAACTTTATTCTTGTCGTACATGAACTCAAACTTTATCCATTATTTTTTCATGGAAAGTTTTAGAAATGATTTTGCATTACTTTATAAATGTGTGTACAGGTAAATATACCGACTGAAAGCAGAGGACAGAAAGCTGTCCAATCTGTCCCTCTAACATACTTTGATAAGACTAGCTTCAGGCATACTAAAGAGGGGAGAATAAAGCTGCAAATTATTTAGTTAATTTAGAGGTGGGCTTAAATTTAAGACTTGATTTTTCCATTCAAACCTTAGAAACCTTAGCTTGAATGCATTCTAAATAATGATTCTAAAGGTGGATGACTATACAGATCCTTTTCTTACGTCTACCACACCAGACTTGAGACTCTTGTGTTGTTTAATTTGATTGCAGTGTGAATCGGTCAATGAGCTCCAGAGTACTCTGTTATGAAATGGAGTGACTGTGTCAAGGGTTTGGAGTTCTTTCCAATATGGCATTTAGGTGGGTTAAGCTATGGTTCTTTTTAATGGGTTGATGCTTATGATTTTAGTTGTCTTTTGCTTCTCCCCCTTCCTTGGGGCATTGTGATCAGTAGAATTTTCTGTAGTCTTTTCAGAGTCAGGGCTTGGTGCATCATGTTTTCTCTATCAAGCATAAAATTATAGTTCTGAGTCTTCTGACAATTCATTGGAATTTAAGCTGAATGTTGAAGGCATGGCAGGCAGGGGATAAGTTTTGAAAGAAAATTATGTGAACAGTCAAGAAGCGGGGAAATCTGCTAAGGAAAAAATTTTGGAAATCGAAGGCGAAGGAAAAAATGTGCTCAAGTAGTTTGTAAGCTTATTTCCTACTCTCCTATATCTTCTAGAACCCCTGCTGTTATTGAGAGCAGATTTAACTTGGAAGTGGAACGTTGCAGGAGTTTTAAAAAACATATATGAAACCCTGCCACAAGAAAATTGTTAGGAGGTTCTATTAAGTTCACGCTGGAGATGGACAGAGAAGAAGAATCAAGCAGGTAACCAAGATCATGAAGAATGTCCTTAGACTGGGGCAGTGTCATTGCCACTGAAATGGTGATTCATATGCCAACTTGGCGTGTTGGATACACTGAGACCTAAAACATTGTCTTCACCTTTACCTTATAGCAGATCATCATAATTAAGTATGGATTTTCTGTGGAAACATGTACAAGAAATTATGCGATATGTAGAGTTGCATGGTATCCATGGATGGGATATTTGGAAATTCAAATTCTGATAGAGAAGGCTTAAATTTGCAAGTGGTCATGATGATAACCAATACAAATACCTTAAGTCATAGTTCACATACTCATATTCGGCAAATATTCAACAGACAAAAAAAAAAACTCAACAAAAAACTCGGCGAATATTCAGGAATATTTGGCAACTTAAAAAAAATGCAAATTTCTTTTAAAAACATAAATTTTATGCAAAATATAGCTACAAAATGTATCACATAAGTCTGTAAAATGTTGAGGAAGTGTTTTCTATTAGGTTTGAATACAAATACAATACAAAATCGCTTCATCATGCAAATATAACAGCCAACTGATAAGTGTTATGAATTTATGATGATTGTCATTGAAAATTATCATCATAAATTGCATATCTATGCAAGTTACAATTTACCATAGTTTACATTTTCCTCTCATGCAAAGGATGCTCAATAGCTGTGTGATTACAAGTGAGGGAGTGTGATGCCATTTATAAGACAAAAAATAAACATTTTCAGCGTAAAACCAGTATTTTTCCCATTTTCCGTGTCCCTGCCGCATATGGACGAATTTTAGGGTCAAACTTGCCAAATATTGGCAAATATTCGCCAAATATTCTTGGCGAGTAGTCGCAAATATTCACCTATGGCGAATGGCGAGTTTTCATGGCGAACATTCACTTGTGCATATTTTTTGGCGAGTACGTGCCGAATAGGTAAACTATGCCTTAAATACATCTATCTAAAATATGCCGAGGGATTTCAATCTCAAGGAGCCTACCTTGGATTTGTCACATACCACATTGATCTTCTCTGCAAATTTCCATAGACTCATGACAGATGGCCTCAATGTAGTTGCACCACTGTGCCAGGTTTGAAACTCCACAATATGGCTGATATATTATAATTTCTCAATCGTCTTTTCCAAGTAAGAAGAAAAATGTTCCAAGTGATGGTCAAATGGACGTAAAATTTGAGCTTGAAGTTTCCCTATGGCAGTCGAATGGACATCACATTCATGTTTGGCCATTAATTATTTACATCTAAGAAGCAGCAAACACACATAGGGCCCCACATTTTGTAGGGGAAACATTTCAGAACCGAAACATGTAGCCAAAATGGATGGCAAATGTCCTGTTTAAAACTGAAAATGCTCAGGCACGTGTCGGTAATGGCGACACATTTTTGATGGCAGTTTTCTAACCAAAAAAATAACTTCTAAAAAAATTTACAAATAAAAAGAACCATAAATTTAACCTATGGTTTAGGCAGGGAAATCTGCTAAGAAGGAAATTTGGGAAGTCGAAGGCAAAGCAGAAAATGTACTCAGGATTTTTCCTTTGTTCTCCACCCTCCTAAACCTTCTTGAACCCCTGCTGTTATAAGGGAGCAGATCAAATTTTGAAGTGGAACTTTGCAGTACTTTTAAAAAGCATACATGAAACCCTGTCATAAGAAAATTGCTAGGATAGTCTATTAAGTTTAAGTTCAGGCTGGAGATGACAGAGAAGAAGAATCAAGCAAGGAAACCAAGATCATGAAGAATGGTCCCTAAATCAGGCAGTGTCATGAAGAGGAAATTTCCATTTTTTGGGACAATTCATTGCCACTGAAGTAAAGGAGTTGCATATGCCAGCTTGGCGTGCTGGATAGGCTGAGACCTTAAAAATTGTTTTCACCTTTACCTTATAGCAGCTCCTCATACTTAAGTATGGATTTTCTGTGTGGAAACATGTACAAGAAATCATGTGATATGCACCGTTGCATGGTAGCCATGGATGGGATATTTGAAAATTCAGATTCTGACAGAGAAGGCTTAAATTTGCAAGTGGTCATGATGATAACTATCATAGATACCTTAAAAACATCTATTTGAAAAATGACAAGGTGCCTACCTTGGATTTGTCACATACCACATTGATTAAAAATAAAAACCATATTACCTTCTCCACAAATTTCACGTTAACTCATGACAGATGGCCTCAATGTAGTTGCACCACAGTGTCGAGCTTGAAACTCCACAATATGGCCAAGATATGACATTTTTTATAATCGATTTTTTTAAGTAAGAAGAAAAAACATCTAAATGATGGTCAAAATGGATGTCAAATTTAAGGTTGAAATTGCGTTCGGTCGAAGACCTTTTGGCCTGTTTTGTCTACCCGACGGCCAAAAGGGTGTTTTCAAGGGTGACTTCGGTTTATTATTTTATTATATGGTGCTCGAATTAAAGTAAAATATCATTAAAGCACATATAATGAATTAATAGACTGTTTGAGTGATTTTGACTTAGGAAAGTGCATTTAAATAAATTAATAAATTATTTAAATTGCCTTCCTAGCCAAAAATGCGACTTGTTTGGGTAATGGCCAAATATACCCAAAAAGTGCAACTTGATTAGTGAAGCAAAAATAATTAATTAAATATTAATTATATGGTGTTAGCCAAAAAGTGCGATTTGGCCTTTGGAGGGTTTTTGGCTATATGAGGAAAAATGCGGCTGGAGTAAAGCATTCAGAATATTATTATTTTCACTCAGCAGTTAGCACAGAGCTTTTGCAGACAGAATCCAAGGACGGAAACCCTCTGGATTATTCCTCTTGCGGACGGAAACCCCAGGAGCAGTGAGAGAAGCTTCCATCCAGGAATCTTCATTGTTTACATCAGTTATTCAGCATTTCAGCAGTTTCAGAGAAAGAAATAAATTGCAGCTGTGGGCTTTTGCACATCTATCTGAGTGGGGGCGGCTTCTTCTACAGTTATTCATTACTATGTCAGAGGTATTTTTCATGTTAGATATCTATTGTAATTCCCAGCAGCAAATATAGCAAATCGGCTAGGGTTTTGGTTCATTTACTGTGGATTTTTGGACTATCTTTGTTATTAAATCTTTCTACAGATTTATATTTGTATGGCTGTAATATTTAGCTTCAGAAACCATTATTAAATATACAGCTGAAATATTTATAAAGAAATCTGCCATTTAAAACCTAGGCGCCTATTCTGCTTTTGCCCGGGTTCGGGTTTGTTGTATTCAATTTATCTATGCAGTTTTAGTGTGATATTTCATGAATTATTTTGATATTACCAGTTCAGATCTGAACCAGAGCATTATATAAAAATATAAAATATTAAAAAAATATATATTCAGACAAAAACGGGTTTGGGATCTTTCAGTGGTATCAGAGCAGTGTATCCTCCCAGCCTGTGTGGGAAGGAAACAGACAGGGTATTTAAACAGAAATCAGCTTTGAATGCATCACAGAGAGGACGGTACACATAGATACTACACCCGCAGACGAGCACGACTCGAAGCTGGTATTGCAGGAGGTGACAGAATGGAATATTTGGGCGAGAGGCCTGAGAGTCCTCCTCGAGAGGAACATGCAGATCCAAATAGGAATTTTATCCGGGATATGGCAGCTACACAGAGGCAGTTATTACAGACCATGGAGCGCATGGGTACTACTTTGGACAGGTTGGCACTGGATAGGCCGCGGGACAGGCATGGCAGGAGGGATAGATCCGTATCAGTTGCCAGTAGCTACAGGGGTCATAGCAGATCACCTTCAGAGCTTGGGAGTGTTAGGGGATCGCCACGCCATGAGCGGAGGCATACCCATACAGACGAGAGGAGACCTACACGGACGGCAGATAGGCCCATGCAGCCTAACTTCTTGCCTAGAGGTGACCCACCAGAGATTGAGGGACGGTCGGAAGAAGCAGCTTTCCCGGATACTATCATGGCAGTCAGTGATGAGTGGAGGAGTTTGCCACAGCATGTGAGGGATGCATTTCCCCTCCCACAGTATTGTGCTCAGAGGAGAGACAACATGAGGGCTGGACAGGATAGGAGACCTAGAGCACAACAGAACAGAGATTTGCAGCAGGTTACCAATAAGGTAACCCTCTCCACTTTTGATGGTAGTGGAAAGATCAGTGCCAGGGCTTGGATTCACAAGCTCGACACCTATCTTACCCTCAAGCCCATGAGGGAGCAGGAGGCCATACAGTTCGCTACATTGCACCTTGAGGGGGTGGCTTATGATTGGTGGCACCATGGGTTAGTTACACAGGGTCATGAGCTTCTACATTCATACAGGGATTTCAGTGATAGATTGATTGCGAGATTTGATCGCAAGGATGTGGAGTTATATTACAGGGATTTAGCACAGCTCAGACAGAGTGGACATGTTGATTCTTACATCAACGAATTTCAGCGGATAGCCGTTATGGTTCCTGAGATGCCTGAGAAGAGGGTGGTGATGTTATTTATAGAGGGCCTCCATGACAGGATGAGAGGATTGGTCAAGGCTCTTAAGCCTAGGACATTGCATGATGCCATTCAGACGGCATTGGACTTGGACACATCCCCCACTTCCTATCAGCCCACTTCTTATCAGCCCAATAAGAAGTTTCCCACGAGCTCCAGGCCATTTCAGCGCTCTACCGCCCCGCAAGAAGAGTGCACCACCTCCTAAGGTGGATCAGGAGACTCGTAACGAGTTAAGGAGGAGGAAGCTTTGCTTTCATTGCAAAGACCATTGGGAGCCTGGACATCGTTGCCTTGGTAAAGGCAAGGTGCATCTCATTGAGGTGATTTCAGATGGAGAGGATGATCACTCGCCAGGTACAGATGTAGAGGATGAGGGCGGTGACCATGATGCACAGGGGGAGCAGCCCCAAATAGAGCTTGGCGAGGGCGAGGCATTGGATTCATCCGATGTTACTATCGCCACACTTTCAGGCGTTCCTAGGTACCATCCCTTTCGGCTGAAGGGAGTGCTTAAGGGACAACGGATTGTTTGTCTGGTTGACAGTGGAGCTACGCACAACTTCATTGATGAGGGGTTGGCGGCGAAGCGAGGATTACAGGTTGAGGAATTTGATGGGTTTAGTGTACGGGTGGCAGATGGATTTGCTATCAGTTGCACTAAGAGGGTTCCACGACTTAGTATTCAGATGGGGGACTATACATTGACCGATGACTTCTATGTTATTGGACTTGGTGAGATTGATACAGTATTGGGTATTCAGTGGTTACAGTCCCTTGGCAGATATGTGCAGGATTTCCGCAGGATGGAGTTGGAGTTTATGGTGGATAAGAAGAAGATTGTGCTTCGGGCTCTTTCTGACAGTGGGCCTAGAGTTGTTTCAGCACGCAGGATGGAGTCTATAGTGAGACATGGAGAGGTTGCATGGGCAGCCCAGTGTTTCATTTCATCCAAATCTTCTTCAGACGATGAGCAGCCTTATCATATTGACATCCAGTCCATACTGGATAAGCACGGCCCAGTGTTTGGTGACATTCCTCTAGGTAGACCACCAGATAGAGGGTTTGAGCATGTTATAGAGCTTGAGGAGGGTGCTAAACCCGTGATGACTACGCCTTA
This sequence comes from Taxus chinensis, assembly GCA_019776745.2. Taxonomy (NCBI): domain Eukaryota; kingdom Viridiplantae; phylum Streptophyta; class Pinopsida; order Cupressales; family Taxaceae; genus Taxus; species Taxus chinensis. Next base: position 777,127,941 of record CM034146.1, read on the forward strand.
TCGCCATCCTAAGACATACAAGGATGAGATAGAGAAGGCCATTAGAGAGCTCTTGGAGATGGGACACATCCGTCCTAGTTCTAGTCCCTTTGCTTCTTCAGTAGTTTTGGTGAAGAAGAAGGATGGGACCATGAGGATGTGCATTGACTATCGTGCACTGAACAAGAAAACCATCAAAAATAGGTATCCCATTCCCCGCATTGATGAGTTGTTAGATGAGCTGCATGGATCTATCTACTTCTCGAAGATTGATCTTTGATCAGGCTACCACCAGATTAGAGTTCGGGATGAGGATATCCACAAGACAGCCTTCAGGTGTCACTATGGGCACTATGAGTTCTTGGTGATGCCATTCGGACTCACTAATGCACCTGCTACATTTCAGTCATGTATGAACCATCTCTTCAACAGGCAGTTGAGGCAGTTTGTGTTGGTGTTTTTTGATGATATTCTGATTTATAGCAGGACATGGGATGATCATTTGAGGCATCTTGATGAGGTACTTAGCATAATGGAGACTCAGTCTTTGTTTGCTAAGATGTCCAAGTGTGAATTTGGACTTACGGAGATATTGTATCTTGGGCATGTCATTGGGGCCAATGGGGTCAAGGTCCATCAGGAGAAGATACAGGCAATGCAGGATTGGCCACCACCCAGGAATATCTCTGACTTGCGAGGATTCTTAGGGTTATGCGGTTACTACAGGAGGTTTGTGAAGGGTTACTCTCAGCTGGTAGCTCCATTGACAGATCTTACACGGAAAGGTGCATTCAGTTGGTCAGATGAGGCACAGGTGGTATTTGAGAGGCTAAAGGTAATTATGAGCACCTGTCCAGTTTTGGCTCTTCCAGATTTCTCACGGCCCTTCATTTTAGAGTGTGATGCTTCGGGATTGGGGATTGGTGCAGTTCTTATGCAGGATCGCCATCCTATTGCCTTCGAGAGCCGGAAGCTGAGAGATAATGAGAGACTGTATTCCACCTATGATAAGGAGATGCTTGCCATTATGCATGCCTTGGCAAAGTTTAGACAGTATTTGGTGGGTGGAAAATTTGTGGTGAGAACCGACCACAATAGTTTGAAATATTTCCTGGAACAAAAAGAACTCAATGAGAGGCAACAAAAATGGGTCAGCAGGATCCAAGCATATGATTTTGACATTGAGTATGTTAAGGGGACTAAGAATGTAGTGGCTGATGCACTTTCCAGGAAACCCCATCTCGCTGCCCTATGTTCTTTGAGCGAGATTTCAGCAGATTGGAAATCTCAACTGTCAATTGAATATTCCAAAAACACTTGGGCATGTGACATTATGGATGGAAGAATTCAGGATGATCGGTATAAGGTAATGACTGATTTGATTTTGTATAAGGGCAGAATTTACCTAGTTCCTGAATCTGAACTTAAGGAGAAGATTATGCATGCTTTCCATGATGCACCACTTGCAGGACATCCAGGGTATTTTAAAACATACAGGCAGATTAGAGAGAGATTCTCCTGGAAGGGTCTCAAGGATGATGTCCTGCGCCATGTCCGTGAGTGTATGACTTGTCAGCAGAACAAGTCAGAGCATACTTTCCCAGCAGGTTTGCTACAGCCATTGCCAATTCCGGAGCAGAAGTGGGAGAGTATTTCGATGGATTTCATTACAGGTCTTCCCGTGGTGCAAGGGAATGATCGCATTTACGCAGTAGTGGATCGGTTGACAAAATATGCACACTTTTTCGCTGTCCCTACCAGCTTTAAGGCACCTCATGTGGCTGATTTGTTCTTCCGTCAGATATTCAGGTTGCATGGACTTCCGAAGAATAGTTAGTGACTGGGATAGCAGGTTTATGAGCATATTTTGGCAGGAGCTTTTCCGTCTGGTTTACACTGAGCTGACGCCTAGCACCAGTTATCACCCTCAGACGGATGGACAGACAGAGATTGTGAACAAATGGATAGAGGGTTATCTTCGCAACTACGTTGCAGGACAGCAGAAGGCATGGGTTAAGTTGTTGTATTTATGTGAGTATTGCTATAACACCACTTACCATATGTCTATTGGTATGACTCCATTCCGAGCACTTTATGGGTATGATGCGAGATCCTTTGTTGATATGGCATTTGGGGATAGTAGAGCTCCTAAGGCTCAGGAGAGTTTACAGGATATTCAGGAAATCCTTAAGGTGCTTAAGGAAAACATTCAGCGGGCCCAGAATCAGCAGAAAATATATGCAGATAGGCACCGAGTGGAGAGATCATTTGAGATAGGGGACATGGTTTTTCTACGACTTCAGCCTTACAGGCAAAGTACTCTCAAGAAGAGTGGGGCTGAAAAGCTCAAACCGCGATTTTATGGGCCATACAGGGTGTTGAGGAGAGTTGGTGAAGTGGCATATGAGCTGGAGTTGCCTTCTGAGAGTAAGATACATAATGTTTTTCATGTGTCTTGCTTGAAAAAGGCTTTGGGACAGAACATTATTTCCTCTACAGATTTGCCACCCCTGGATGAGGAAGGGAGATTAGACCTAGTGCCAGAGGAGATCTTGGACAGCCGAGAGAGGAGACTGAGGAACAGGGTCATTCGGGAGTTCCTGGTGAGGTGGAAAGAATTACCAGAGGAGGATGCTACATGGGAAGGCGAGATTATATTACAGCATCCAGCTCTACAGTTGCTTGGGGACAAGCAATCTCGGGAAGGGAGGACTGTAATGTCCCTCTTTCTCGATTAGTTCGGTCGAAGACCTTTTGGCCTGTTTTGTCTACCCGACGGCCAAAAGGGTGTTTTCAAGGGTGACTTCGGTTTATTATTTTATTATATGGTGCTCGAATTAAAGTAAAATATCATTAAAGCACATATAATGAATTAATAGACTGTTTGAGTGATTTTGACTTAGGAAAGTGCATTTAAATAAATTAATAAATTATTTAAATTGCCTTCCTAGCCAAAAATGCGACTTGTTTGGGTAATGGCCAAATATACCCAAAAAGTGCGACTTGATTAGTGAAGCAAAAATAATTAATTAAATATTAATTATATGGTGTTAGCCAAAAAGTGCGATTTGGCCTTTGGAGGGTTTTTGGCTATATGAGGAAAAATGCGGCTGGAGTAAAGCATTCAGAATATTATTATTTTCACTCAGCAGTTAGCACAGAGCTTTTGCAGACAGAATCCAAGGACGGAAACCCTCTGGATTATTCCTCTTGCGGACGGAAACCCCAGGAGCAGTGAGAGAAGCTTCCATCCAGGAATCTTCATTGTTTACATCAGTTATTCAGCATTTCAGCAGTTTCAGAGAAAGAAATAAATTGCAGCTGTGGGCTTTTGCACATCTATCTGAGTGGGGGCGGCTTCTTCTACAGTTATTCATTACTATGTCAGAGGTATTTTTCATGTTAGATATCTATTGTAATTCCCAGCAGCAAATATAGCAAATCGGCTAGGGTTTTGGTTCATTTACTGTGGATTTTTGGACTATCTTTGTTATTAAATCTTTCTACAGATTTATATTTGTATGGCTGTAATATTTAGCTTCAGAAACCATTATTAAATATACAGCTGAAATATTTATAAAGAAATCTGCCATTTAAAACCTAGGCGCCTATTCTGCTTTTGCCCGGGTTGTCGGGTTTGTTGTATTCAATTTATCTATGCAGTTTCAGTGTGATATTTCATGAATTATTTTGATATTACCAGTTCAGATCTGAACCAGAGCATTATATAAAACAAATATATATATATATATATATATATTCAGACAAAAACGGGTTTGGGATCTTTCAAGTATGATGCATTTTTCAATATATATTTATATTTTTTTACAATCTAGCATGTGGAAATTTCCATGCAGTTTCATTTCCAAGTGTTTTTTGAAAATCAGCATTTCCATGTTTAGGACCTGTTTCTGTTTCCATTTCCTGGCAGCTTAGCTTTACATCTCACAGACTGTGGACATTACTGTTCATCACCCCCAGCTGCCATTGTAGGGCACCTCCCTGCGTAACTATGATAACAGTGGATAAGAATAAATAATGTCCTGCTGCTGTTTGTTACTTTAATTTATGCACATGATGTTTCCTACTACTCTGACAGTTTAATTCTGTAAGTGGTGAAGATTTGGTCAGTTTTTCTTTAGTCAATGCATAGACTATGTAAGTGGTCATCTTAATAGGTTTTTCCAGTATGACAACTGGTTTTTCTCTGCATCTATGCCTTTAAGCCGCCAATTGTTTTTTGGTAGAAACGTCTTCTGCATGCAGATTTAAAAGCTTGATGGAACCTTCTGGATGCATATTTACTACTTAGCATTTCATAACAAGTGAAAGTAAAGATTTGCTTTCAAGAGCAAATCTTGACTACAATATGTTCTCATAACTTCAAGAAACAAAAAAATAGAAACTGACTAATTTGCTAATCAAGTTCAGTTAATCACAATAATGTAAGATAAGCATGCAACTTTCGGACCTTGCCTTGGAATAAAGCATGAGAATAAGTTTGTTATTGTGGGGATTTGTACTGATAATGCACTCCAAGATAACTTTATAACTGTCTAACCTTAAATTTCATGATGTTAGGAACTGAATAAGAATTCAATGGCATTACCTATCAGGATTCATGCCAAGAGCTGTACAAATCAACGCACGTAAAATAGATTTGTGTGATACAACTAGAAAATCCTGGCCCTGCCAACAAAAACAATAAAGCTAGGATTTTATTAATAGCCCTTCCAACAACTTTAAAATGGGCAGCTTTCTAATATTTGAATACTTACAGGTGTGGACAAGATATCCTCCCAAGCTCTCTTGGCCTGGCCCCATAGTTCCACAACAGGGTAAATACCATTAATATTGAACTTAGCTGGATTTTCCCTCCATGTCTTGTATGGTGTGGGATATTGTTTCTGGGCATCCACTGCCTCCAAAATCAAACCAGCGTTATTATACTGACACAGAAACTGAGACAATACTACCTTATTTCTTAATCTTTCACTGAACTCTAAACAAAGAACCAAAAAGAGCGATTATGCAAACCATTCTTCATTCCCTCTAAAAAGAGCAAATTTGCCTCTCTTAATGTGTCCAAGAATACTAGCGGTTCTTCCCTTCCGGACCAGATAAGCTCTGCACTTAACTGGAGGCCAGATGAAAATACAGCATTACTTTCTGTCTAATTATAATCAAAAGAATAAAGAAACACTAATATTAACATGCCACTTTATATCATGAATTTAAATATGTAACTCCAACACCTGCAGAAATAAAATGATCACCATTCTTCGCAAATGGATATAGACTATCTAGCAATTCTGACCTTTGCACGTGCAATTGGACTGGCAAAGCATCCATCAAACTTAGAATTAGATAATGCTTCACGACATTTCTTAGCCTGTAAAGCCCCACTTTCTGACAATGTGGACAAATTGGAACTCCCCTGTGTATCCAACCAACTTATGAGAATTTTGTTAATGTTTTACAAATCAGATACTGCCTAAACAACCACCACATACATAAAACAAGAGAAGAATCAGACAGCTAATATGCATAAGAATAATACTTCATATACTATATTACAATGTAAAACAAAGACATTTTTTGGTTGAAAAGTGATATTATACTGATCAATAAACTCCTAAAATTCTACTTTGAAATCTACAAAAATCACAACAATGATGTTCTACTTCAGAACTTTGCCTGAAATGACAGAGATCATTCTTAGTGAGCCAAAATTTAGTGTTTGTAAGCTGTTAAAACAGTTCTGAGTTGAAAAGAAAACAGATACAACAAATAAAAATAATTGGACACAAGATTTACCCTAGAAAACCCCAAGTGTGAGGGAAAAACCAGTTGGGAATGGCAATTGCTCTCTTCCTGTTTTCATATTGGCCAACCACTGAAGATGCAAAGATGTTTGGAACAAGAGACTGACTCTACTACTTTGTTCCTAGCTTTTCCTCTTTGCCTCCAAACTACACACTGGGATTTAGTTCTCAAGCCATTGGTGCCTTTCCTCCATCTTTGCTCCCTTTGTATCGCCCCTGGAAGTTCTCATGTGCACTGAAAATCCAAACAGTTGAGGAGAAACAAAGAAACAATGACTTTTGACATTTCTTCGCCATGTTTTTAAGCTCGTGCCAGAACTGCCAGTTTATGCTGTTTTCTTATTGGCCAACAACTGAAGATACAAAGATGTGTGGAACAAGAGACTGACTCTACTACTTCACTCCTAGCTTTTTCTCTTTGCCTTCAAACTACACTTTCCTTCTACAACTAAATACACACTGGGATTTAGTTCTCAAGCCATTGATGCCTTGCCTACATCTCTATTCCCTTCTTTTAGCCCCTGGAAGTTCTTTGTTCCCTTTTTTTAGAATCCAAACAATTGAGAAGAAACGAAGAGACAATGACTTTTGACATTTCTTGGTCGTGCTCTTTAGCCCGTGCCAGAATTGCCGGTTTATGCAGACCGATGGTTATAAAAGTATTGGGGCGAGAGTGCAATTGTTACCCTCTAAAGAGCGGTGGTTTCACAACTCTCCAAAAGTACATTTTGAGAGTTCCTTTAATCTTGAATCCTTTCTTAGTGTGTTTTGTTGATGAAGTGGTTTTTTTCCGGATCCTTATGGATCATACCTCCCTTCTACGGAGGCTTTTGGTCCCACAAAAGCTTAGTGTGGGAGGAGATGTGGGAGCATTTCCCTCAATTTCTCTGTTGGGTACCACTTGTCTTGCCTTGGTATCTTCCACTTGAGTCCAACCTGCAAAGACTCTTGTTGTCCTCAGCATCTCTACAGAAGATACCACTGGATAGTCTTCCTCTTCCTTTGGCATGGATGGCTTACATTGGTGCAAATTCTCACAATTTATCACTAAATAAATCTGCCTAAAGTGTGGTAGGTCAAGTCTAAAAGATCTCTCCAATTTTCTCTAGGCTGGTGTATGGACTAGGATGGTGAATGGATCATACCTCAGAGGCTTGAGTTTCCTTGCTTGACCTTCAAGTTTCTCCTTGCTCAAGTACAACCATACCTTGTCTCCTACTTTCAGTTGATGCTCTTTACAATGTTAGTCATAGCATGCCTATACTTGGTTTTGTGTTGGATCTACCTCATCCTCTCAATGAATTTCATTGCCATAGTCACATTTGAATCTCTTACTTCCCTTTCTTGCTTCCCCACTAAAACATCCAATAGATTGGTAAGTCGGTACCCCAAACATGCTTCAAATAATGACTGGTTGGTGGATGTATCATGTATGTATTGCCCTATTGTATGAGTATGAGTGTTGCGTATAGGCGAAAGACTCATCTCAAGTATGTGGATACTTGTTGTATCTTCTAATCAGTTGTACCAAAGTCCTATTCACAACTTTTGTCTGCTCATTCATTTGAAAATGAAATGCCACGCTTCTCCAGAGCTTAGTATCCATCTTGTCCCGCAAGGTGGTCCAAAAATTCCCCAGGAACCTTGAATCTCGATTTGAAACAACCGACTTGTAGGCCAAAATGCACCCAAACATCAATGAAGAAAAGTCCAGCTGCCTCATGTACTCTTCTTGTCTTTTTACATGACATTAGAATACACATTTGTTAAATCTATCTATGTAATGTCTGTCCCTAAGCGGGCACTTTAAAACAATTCAGGGTTTCCTGGAAACCCTACTTTTTATCCCTAGGGCAGATGTATTGGAAACTGATTTTTCCGTAAACCTTATAAAAAATACAGCAATCTGGAAATTATGGAAAAAAAACACTTATAAATGAAGATACAAAATTCTGAAAAAACACTTATAAATTATGGAAAAAAACACTTATAAATGAAGATACAAAATTCTGAAGATACACTTATAATTGAAGGAATGTACTAGCTGGATCCCATGCGTGTAGCAGAATTCAACCAGCTCCTCAGAAGACAAATTAGGAGCGGTGTCTGCTACTATTTTACTGGGCACGCCAAACCTTTTGACAATATTTTCTTTAATAAAATTACACACTTTTGCGGAAGTGATACTTTTAACGGGAATGGCTTCTACCCACTTACTGAAATAATCAGTAGCCGTCAGGATGTAATGATGACCGGCACTGGAAGCCGGGTTAAGCATACCAATGAAATCTATACCCCACTGCTGGAAAGGCTCTTCAATTACAACTGGCTTCAAAGGTAATGTGGGCAATTTTACACGTCCACCAAAGTGTTGGCATGCTTGGCATCTAGATACCCACTCAGCAGTATCCTGGAAAAGTGTGGGCCAGTAATACCTTGCTCGAAGGATCTTGTGAGCAGTGACTCAGGCTGAGAATTGACCACCACAAGCCAAATTATGAAATTGTTTTAAAAGGTGATCTTGTTGAGCTTTATCCACACATTTGAGAAACACCCCGTCAATTCCTCTCTTATATAGACCATTATCCCAAAGGACAAAGTCTCTGGACTTTAGTTTAATAGTATGCTTTTCTTTGTGAGAAAGGTGATTTGGGCAGTCCCCATAAGTTAGGAAAAAGGCAATGTTACTGTACCATTCATTTACCAGATCTATAAAAAGAACGATAGGAAAACTTTCGCCTACTTTTGAATCTATTGTCTTCATCTCAGTCATTAATTCACACAAAACTCTTCTTCGAACCAACTTTGTGGGCTTTATATCCAAGTCATATTCCTGCACCTTCGTCACCCATGTGCCTCTTAATAGCCCTAGCTCTTGTTGTGTGAGGATAGATTTTATTGCAGTATCTGGAACCAGGACCACAGTATGTGAGGCAAGAATATAGTTCCTGAACGTCTTACATGCTTTTACAACTGAATATGCGTGTTTTTCCATAGGAGTGTATTTCAACTCGTAAGATTTTAAAGGCATGCTCATGAAAGCAACCGGAGCTTCTATGTCTTCTTGATTCTTCTGCATCAAGATTGATGACATTGTGTGTTCTGAGGAATAATAGTAAAGAATGAATTATTTACTAAAGTCCGATGAAACCAAAATTGATGTTTTTGACAAGGCTTCTTTAATTTTCTAGAATGCTTCCTTTCCTTCACTACTCCACTTGAAATCCTGTGTTTTCTTCATCATATTCGAAATATGACAGGTTAATTCAGCAAAGTCAAGGATGAATCTTCTAAGAAAATTAACTTTACCAAAGGAGTGAACCCCCGTTTTGGATGTTGGCAAGGGCAAAGTCTAAATAGATTTTACCCACTTGGGATCTATCTCAGTTCCTTCTTTTGAGACAATATGTCCTAACAATTTTCCCTCTATCACTGCAAAGATAGATTTCTTGGGATTCAAAGAAATCCCATGCTTACGACACTGGATGAAGACTTCTTCGAGATCTGAGATATGTTTGCTTCTTTCTTTAGAAAAGACTGTCAGATCGTCAAGCTAAACTATTATGCTCTTATCCTTGAGATGAGCAAACGCCAAATCCATAGCTCTTTGAAATGTGGCTCCAACATTGATTAAACCGAAAGGCATTTTTTGATAAGCAAAAGTTCCTCAAGGTGTAATGAATGTCGTTTTGTATTGATCTTCTTCTGCCACCTTGACTTGGTTATAACCTGAGAAACCATCGAGCATGGACAACATTTCAGATCCAGTGACAACCTGCAGAGTGTGATCCATGATGGGGATGGGATAGTTGTCCTTTAATGAGGCTTGATTGAGATTGCGAATATCAACACACAATCTAATCTCGCCGCTTTCCTTTCTTACAGGAACTATGTTGGCCAACCACTCAGAGTGATGTATAGGATAAATTATCTTTGCATCCAACAACTTCTGAATCTCAACAAATATAGTACCTGAAATAGTTGGATTGTGCCGCCGCAATTCTGTTTGAAGGGTTTTTGTTCCTGTTTTAATGGGATATAATGTTGCACTTCAACAGGTTGATAGGTCTTCAGATCTTGGTAAGACCAAGCAAAGAAATCTATATATTCCTTAAGAAGCTTTGAAAAAGCTTCTCTTTCTGCCTCTGAACAACACTTACCCAGATTCACTAACTTGGGATCATTATCAGCTCCTAAATTCAATGACTGTGTATTAGAAGAAGAACTTTCTCCACATTCTTTATCCTTTTTAAGCACTTGATCATGTTTATCAAACATTTCCTCAAGAGACACTAAACCTTTAGGAATTTTATTTCCTTTAAGCTAAATGATCTCTTGGCTACCTAAAATCTTTGAATCCGCTTCACCTATGGTGGTCTGTCTCGAAGGTGAAGTGCTTCCCTCGTAGTATATCTCTTCGAAGTTGTCTTGTTGCTGGAGAAAGGCAACAATCTGCTTATCATCATTAAAAACTTGCCACTGTTGGACATTATCAAGAACTTTTGGACGGAAGACCATTTCAACTTTATAATCACCTTGCCTGAAGAATGCAGGTGGCTGATCTGGATTTAATAGAGCTGCAGTAACTGCAAGTGAATCAGCTCTAGAGTTTTGATCTCTAGGAATATAAGATATTAAGCTGCAAAATCTAGAATTGCATAATAGACCATTTCAACTTTATAATCACCTTGCTTGAAGAATGCAGGTGGCTGATCTGGATTTAATAGAGTTGTAGTTACTGCAAGTGAATCAGCTCTAGAGTTTTGATCTCTAGGAATATAAGATACTGAGAAAGCTGCAAAATCTAGAGTTGCAGAATAGACCCGGTCTCTATAATGTCGTAGTTTGTCCTTTTTGACTTGATAGAGACCATGTATCTGTTTGACAATTAACTCCGCGTCCCCCTTGCATGTAAGAGCTTGATTCCCATTGTCCTTGCCTGCTCCGTTCCTAACAACAGTGTTTCATATTCTGTTGTGTTGTTAGTATTTTCAAACATTAATTTGAAGGAATGTGCATGTACCTTTCCTTTAGGAGAAATAAGTACAACACAGGCGCCTGATCCAAGCTAACATCAGCTACCATCAAACTCCAAGGTCCAAATCTTATTATCCGGATGAGGCGTCTCTTGCGGCTCTTGAATCACGGGTTGGGTTCCTTCTTTATCCAATTCTAAATAATAAACTCCATGATCTGATTCCTAGATCAGGATCTGTGATCTGGGGTCTTCAAATTTTGATACTCTATAATTGAATTTCTTCTCAGGTTCCAACTTTTGATTAACCCCCTTTATTGGGATGTGTGCACAAGACCAATCCATCTTGACCTCTCCACCCAATTCTTTACAGAAGTTCCTGCTTAACAGCATTCCATAAGATACTGGAATATCTGCTACAAAGATAGTCATTTTTAATCTTTTATCTGGGAATGAAGCAAGTACTGCTTGTGCAACTTTGATCTACCCGGCAAGAGGTACTTGTCTTTCCATTAAGTAACATCTTGCAATGGTTGTTGCTAATGTGAGACCCAGAGCATCAGCAACTTTGGCAGGCATCACATTGTCGGAAGCTCCAGAATCTAAAATACAATTACTCAATTTATAACCATTAATAAGTAATGACACATAAAATGGCTCGATCCTTTCAAATGTAGCAGGAGAAGTAGTAGGAGAAGATATTGCAGCGGTATTAGTTGAGGGGGGAGTAATCTTTGGACATATTTTACCAACCTATTTAACTGATCAGGAAATGCCCTCAAATACTCAACTTCTGACATCTGAATCTTGGTCCTCTTTATATGATCAATAATATCAAAAGGTTGACTTACTTCAGCTGCAGTTGTCCTTTGTTGTTGATTAGAGGAATTAGAGGAACTTACCTGCTTGTCTCTAGGAGCTAATGAAGAAGAAAGTGGGCTGCCTCTTTTTAGAATGGTAACATCTGGTCCAAGATTTTCTCTCTCCTTTGGCCACTTGAGGAAGCTTCTACATTTTGACGTGTTTGAAACCTTGTTAACACCGCAAATGTATGACCATCACTATCTTCAAAAGATTCGTAATAGCCTTCATCAGATTCATATTCTAGGTAGCCAATGTTGGAGTCGCCAACGGGATCAAAAAAGTCTTCTTCGTCAAGTGATTCATCAACAAGATGATATTCTTCATTTGTTTCCAAGTTGTTCCTTGGAGCAGCTTCAATTGCCAACCACTGTGGTGCAACAATAAATCTATTTCGATTTTGATTTTGACCATTAAAGGTCCGAGCAGGAGCCATTCTTAAAGGAGTAGCATTTCCTCCTTGAGCTATCTGCTTCTTGATTTGTAGCATGTCATTTGCTAACTTTTGTAGCAAAGGATCAAAAGTACTTGAAAAAGTTCCATCACCTTTATGGGGTGATTACCTGATTTTTCCAGCCATGATCAAGTCATCTTCAACCTCTATCGCAGCATTTTGTGCCTCTAATAGATTCACAGGTCTTGCCCTCCGCAACTAATATCCAACTTTGGGCAACAAAGCGTTTATAAAAAACGTCTTTTGATTTTCATCACTAAGTGTAGCGGAAGTGGGGATTTTATACAAAATCCTTTGGAACCTAGCAATAAAGTCCCTCACGTTCTCGTTTGGTTCCTTCTTTAACTGCGTCAACTGGGTGATCAGTTTACTAGCGTCTTCTGCAGGTTTGAACCTTTTTAGAAATTGTTCTCGCATGGACGCCCAGTTCGTTCTAGTCCAAGGGGCTAACCAATAGAACCATTCTCCAGCCAAGTCATGTAGAGTCTCAATGAAAAGTTTGACCAAAACATCCTCCTGCTCCACCGCAAGCACACCACAAGATATAAAGAATGCCACCAAGTGATAATCTCGATTTTGCTTGCCATCTCCAATGAATTTCATAAAATTCTTTCTTGACCCTTTAGGCAATTCATGCGTAGGTGGAGTCCGGTTCAGTGGCCCAAACGTTGCACCCCATGGGACAAGTGGTCGCTGATGTTGATTATGGTTCAACATGATGAACATAACACATCTTCTCCGAGAGTAGACTTCATTGATAATTCTAGCTACCGGATTATGCTAAAGATGATCCAGATCTGGAGGAGTTTGCACTCTTCTTCTTGGCAAAAGTTTGGATCTGCGACTTCTAACTTGAGGAGGATGATTGAAATTGAATTTCTCCTGCAATCTATAAAAATGATCAGTCCTTCCTTGTGCCTTTACAGATTGGGTGAACGGGCGTTCAGCCAGGTTGAGAGTTCAGTGGGAACTAGCAAGATAAGCTCTAGTCTGCAAAAGATTGTTGTCTCCAGCGGAGTCGCCAAAAACTGTTGGCTAGATTTTCTGCACAGCTGAAAACCTAGGCAATCATGAGATAAATCTCCCTCATTTACCGGTGAAGCTCATGTGTAAGATTTTGTCAATTATATTTTCTAATATCTATCTGTTGGTTTTACTTTAACTGCGTATCTCATGGACCATAGCTAGGCAATTTTGCAGCAAATAAGCAGCTGTAAGAAATATGTGAGCGGAAGAGGGAAATAATTGAATGTGAGTAGAAAAAAAGATGTGCAACCTAACCAATAGTTGACAGAGTTGGTCACATGCACATAGATGAAACAAATAGATCTTGAAATGCAAGAAAGTTTCAGATCCAAATCTAAGATAACACAAAGTTTATGCAAAGATCTAAAAAGAAATAAGAAACAAATGCACCGTTGACACGAAGTTCTCTGGAAATTTGCCTACTCTTTATTCCTTAGCTTTCAGAAAAATATCAAGGGTTTCAGCTCAAAGTCTGGAACACAAGAATGTTGATTACAAATTTTGATCCTTTAACCCGTAGGCTCTTCCTCTATTTATAGTGTATAGGGGGGAAATTACAAATGGAAACTACAACTGAACTAGAACATGTGAGAAGTTGTAAAGGGAACATCTGGCAATCTTTCTCCTAGAATTCCTCCCTAAGTGACATGCATCTGGAGGTTAAGCCAAAGTTGTGCACATCTGCCACTTATCTTAGAGAAATTTTCCAAATAACTTAGAGTAGTGGCTTTTAAACCAATAACTTTAATCTTATAATTTCATCTGGGAACATAAAGAATAAGAGAAAAAAGGGAAGAAAGAAGATCTGTCAGATGTTACACCCTACGCTTTCTTCTTGTTTTGATATTGAATATACTTGTCGAACATATAATTCAGCAATTTCCCATCTGTTTTAGCAACAACCTCTTTCTCGGTCCTGAACTGCAGCAATCCTTTGGACAGAATGTCAACGTTTACTTCCACCTCCTTCAAACTAGGCCCGAACTCTTTAATATCTGATTGAAGTGTCATCAGCTTGTTAATTGAATTCAACGTGAAAGTCTTAACAGCTTCATCAATCCTCTTCTGAATCATCAGAAGCAACCCTTCAAGAGAAGCAAGCACCTTGTTTGGAATAGCTCTTCTGCAAGAAGAAACATCCCTAACTACTTCCTCCTCGGTGAAAGAAACTCTATTGCCCAGCAATGACAATATCCTATGCTCGAGCAACTGCATTCTTTTCAGCATAAGCTTGACAATCTCCATGCGGAAAGAAACTACAAACTCAAGTTGCTTGCCCTTTTCAATCAGTCCATCAAGCACAAGTTGCTCCACAATCAAAACCTCCTCTGGCAGTTCATTTATTTTAACCAAAACGTCCAGGTTACCTTCAGCCACTACATTCTCATCCACTATGTCTGTCATCAGTTGCTTCAGTTAAGATAATGCACCTTTCATAACTTCCAGACTAGTTGGTACCTCCTTGAGTTGTTTTGAAGCTTGGTGAATGATTTGGCTTTTCCATTCATTGATAGTTGTGACTTGATTACCTACATCCTCCACCTCTTCAATCAGATGATTGCTCAGTTGTTCATGTGCTAAAACTGCCTAAGAGTAAGGTTTGGCAACCTTAGCAATGATTTCACACAACTGGGAAACTTGCTCTTGAAGTTTGGTTTTCTCTGCCTTCTCTTTGTCTAGCTTGAGGAAAATAAAGTGTTTATTAGTGGTTGTGTATTTTGCTTTAATCCTTCTGTGGTAGTCTGACCCAGTGGCACTTTGGTTACTGAGATATCTACCGCCGTGAGCTCTCCCTTCTGCTTTCCCTCTGCTGGAACTGTCAACTCGGCAAACTTCTGCCCTGATTCTTCAATAATCAACCTTGAAGTTTGGTGTCCCCAGATTTCACCCTGAAATCTGAGACTACCCATTTGAAAAATTTCGTTCTTTTTAAAATAACGGGTCTTTTCTTGTTTTTATTACCAAACAATGTCTGTTTTATGTTAAGATATTCCCAGTGAATCATATGAGCCAATTTCGACAAATACCCAGATGCCCAAAACTCATTTTATCCCTCTGTCGGGTTTTGTCTACGGGAAATTTTTTATTTAATTATTTATTGAATAAATAATGCTCCGTTTGAAGTAAATTGTGCTCCGATTGAATCATGTTACAATTTTGCATGTTAGTATTCACTCATCTCATTAGGGTTTTCACCAGGAATGAATTCAAGGCATTATCTGCAACTTCTGGCAACATTTTTCGCTTTTATTTATTTCTTTTGCGTTTTTCTCCGGTTTTCTCCATTGTTTCTCTGTGAAATTCCCCTAAGTCAATTCCTTTGCCAGTATAGTCTGTTTAATTGCCTAAAACATCTGGAGATCATCTACCGACACAACACTAGAAAGAGTCAGCCTCAAAATGCAAGCTTCTGACCAAAAAAGATGAAGTCATGCACAAAAAGCCTCTCCCAGGCAAGTCGCATTTTTTGGAATTAATGAGTATAAGCTGCAATGGGATTTTTGGTAGTGACAGGCAGGCGAGAATTTCTTACCTACCTTGCAGGGTACTTTTTCCCATGAAGTCAAAGTCACTTAACCTACGATGGGAAAATTAGAGGCGCTAGGCAGGCGGGAATTTCTTACCTGCCTTACAAGGTAAAAATTCCCATTGTAAAATAAAGAAAAATCACTTAAAGCACCGATAGGAATTTTCCGCCTGCCTAGCAGACTAACTTTTCCCATCAGAGCATGTTTATTCATCCAAACAAGTCGCACTTTTTCAAAAGGGGCTAATTTTGATGCAAATCGCACTTTTTGGAAAGTCACTTAAGCTGCAGTGGAAAAAATAGAAGTGACAGACATGCGGGAATTTATTACCTGCCTTGTAGGGTAAAAATTATCATTATGGAAGTCAAATAGCTTAAGTGAATGAAGGGATTTTTAGGGCCACAGTGCAGGGTGAATAATCCCATCAAAGTTGACTTCTTAAATTTAGAAATCACCCATGTTAAAAAGTGCGACCCCTTTGAGCATTAAATAATGCTTTTAATGGCATTTATTAATTGATTTTATTCCTAATTTTGGAGCCATAAATAAAAGGAAAGTCAATGCAAGTGGGTGAGCTAAAGAGAAGTCAAGGATGCATGCTAAAAATAAATAAAATAAATTATTTAAAAAGCAACCGGCAGCATACATAATTATTCACCCAATTTGGGTGAATAAACATGATTGTTTATTAATTATTTTGCCAGAAATAGGAAGGGCAATTATTAAAAAAGTATGTTGAGGATTATATAAGCATGGGTTGTCATAATGAAGAAGCAATTAATTGTTTTTGCAAAGGATTGCAGCCCGGATAGGTTTTGACGCCAAAGGAGGTTTTTGCATTAAAGAGTGTTTTTCATTGCCAAGGAGCTTTTAGGTTTGGCGCCTTGGGTTGGAATGGCTTGATTCTTGCTATGATAATTATCTGCATGTTGGTATAAGTTATTTGGTGAATTAAATAATATATGTGCTTGCTTTGCATGCAAGCAAGACCTCAAATTTTAGGGCAGTAAACTTTATATGCAAATTTTGGTGATAAAAATCAAGTATTCGTGTCATGGACTCCATCTTTGTCTGAATAAAATTGTACGTATTCATCACAGGTACTCAAATCACTGTCAAATACATTGAATATATCTTTTGAATCTGAAGAAGTTTCCAGATCTGCACAAATGGATCTAATTACAAGGGATTCCGGCAAAATTAAATAAAAAGAGTTCAGACAAAGATTGTTCCAGCCATGTTGAAGCATGATGAAAGAGATAGATCAGCAGAATCATGCATAGCTTCCAGATTTGTTGAAGTCAATGATACAGACATAGGCCCTGAACCTATCACCGATTGAATTGACAGATCTAGATCTCATAATTGCAAAAGCTTCCGGCAAAAATTCATCCTCTTGTTTCTAACGCAGCCAGTGTAGAAGTCAGTGCATGGAAAATTCCTTCCAGGATCTTGTGCATGTGCTCCCAAATCTTCCAGTTGAAGCCTTCATTGAATTTACTTTGCATGTACTGAAGAAGAATTGCAAAATCTTCAAGGATAAAAGGGAAGACAGGTCAAAGGCAATACCCGCAAGCAAATCACAGTCATGCATAGCTTCCAGATCCAGTTTGGTGAGAATCAAAGGCAAAAGAGTCAACCGCATGCAGCAAAAGAAGAAGAACAAGACTGGGAGGGTTGCAGCTTTCTTCTTATTTCTTTTCCTCTTTCTTTTATTTTCTCCGACAAAGTAATTGAGCAATCAATTAAATTATAAAACTTATGTAATTGGTTTAAAATCTGTTACTTGAAGAAGTCAATTACTTGGAAATAGGTGGTAAACATGCAAAATAAAAGGTTCTATTTTTCAGTTATAAATCATGCATGTCATGCAAAGAGGACTTCCAGGAGGAAGATTGTCAGTTGTTTCATTTTCATAGCTTCCGCATGCGGGAATTCATTTAAAGCTTCCTGTTTGTAATTGCCCTTTATACACTATAAATAGAGGAAGAACCTACAGGTTAAAGGATCAGAATTTGTAATCAGCATTCTTGTGTTCCAGACTTTGAGCTTAAACCCCTGATAGCTTTCTGCAAGCAGAGGAATAGAGAAGTGATTTCCGGAGAACTTTGTGTCAACGGTGCATTTTGCTTCTTATTTCTTTCTAGATCTATTCATAGACTTTGTGTTATTCTAGATCTAGATCTGAAACTATCCTTTGCTTTGAATTCTATGTTTAAAATATCTATTTGTTTTATCTATGTGCATGCGATCAACTCTGTGAACTATTGATTTAGTTGCACATCTTCTTTCCTTTCTTCCCGTTTTCTATTGTTTTCCTCTTCTACAGATATTTCCTTTCTCTTACAACTGCTTACTTGCTACAAAACTGTATAGCTATGGTTCATGAGCTATATAGTTAAAATAATACCAACAAATAGATACCAGGAATACAACTGACAAAATCTTACACGGGAGCCTCACCGATAAATGAGGGAGATTTATCTCATGACTGCCTAGGTTTTCAGCTATGCAGAAAATCTAGCCAACAAAGTTACCTTGGCAACTTTAGGTCTTCTATCTTTTCTGCCCAAACTCAGGAGTAGCCACAAGTCATGCTCTTCCACGTCTATCACCTCTCTGGCTTCTGGAACTGTCTGCAAAGCCAACCATGATGAAAAATTGCTTCTCGGGGAATGAGAAGTCACTGAGTGTACCACCCTCTCATGTTAGAACTCTGTCTGCATCCGAATTTGCCATAGTGTTGTGGCTGTCATCCTCTGAATTGTCCAAAGACAATGCTTTTTCAAATTCTGCCATCTATGCTTTCAGCTTCTCTGCAGGGGGAGGTGAAGATCTGAGTGGCTGAGGAGCAAATACAAATGATGTTGGATTCAACAGAGGAACAACATCTGCCTCGGGTTCAAGGGTTGTTGAAGTGCTATGAGTTGACACAGGAGAAGCTTCATTTGAAAGTGGTACTAGCACGATAGCTGTAGAATTGGCCTTCTCTAGTATCTAAGACTTCTTGTATACTTTAAGCTTCTCTGGCCTCCTGCTACTTTCACCTTCGTGCTTTCTTTTGCTGGAGTCTCCTACAATAAAGTTACATGTGATTTGATTCATTAAAGTTTCGTCCAAACATTACCCCTTTCTTAAAAACCAATTTGAGGTGTTAACCAGAACCGCGTAAAACCTTTCCTCAATCATCTAACAGCCACTTATGTTTTCCTGAAGAGCATCTCTATCTCCTCCCATCTGATGGTATGTGTCAAGTATCACATGCCCATCATCTACGAGATTTGCAGGCATCCATGCTAAACCATAATCAGATACTTGTTGCGCTGATAACCTGCTGAAATCTTTCTTCCTAACTTCATACTCGCTTCTGCACTTCATCCAAAAGTCTTCCAACGAAGGTATGTGCGCATATTCTTGGGAGATTGTCTTCCTCGCTATCCCATATGGATCATAGTTCAATCGTGTTGGGAAGAACTCATGCTCATATCCAGAAAACATTTATGCTTCGATTCCCCTCACCTTATGGATGCTTTGGCAGATGTAATAACCCACCGTGACCGAAAAGCAACCTGTAGATTTGTGCCACTTTGATTAAAAGTTATGCATTTCCATGAGTTGTCTGCACAACTCCATGACCCATTTATCACTTGGATACCTCGGCAACTTGACCGGTTCTCCTGAAAATCCACTGACCCTGAGATAAGTGAAGTCTGCAAACTGGATGAAGATGCAACCATACTGCGATGCAACTTCTAAAGCTTCTTTTCTCACTCTGTTGATCTTTAGATCACTATTCAATTCGCAGATGAATTCATAGAAGAACCCATCGTTGACCACCCTGTAATCTTTGTTGCAATCAAGAACTATCAACTATGGGAAGCACTCAAAAATAGGATCTTTCGACAAAACTCTTCGTCTATCCAATTTGGAAAATATACCATGTGAGGCTGCTGCATATAGCAGGTATGAAGTCATTTTGAAGCTGAATGTCCGCCTCACACTTCGGAGTTTCTTGCCGATGTTATCACTGATGATCTTTGCCCAATTGATAATCGAATTAGCTCTGTTGATCTCAATGGTTCTCACGAAAGCATACATCCATGAGCTAAAGTTATGAGCATTGGTTTCTCCATTTAACCTGCAAAGCAATTTAGTAATATCATCAACTTCCTGCACCAAATTGGATCGTGGAAGATTCTTCGGGAACGTTGATGGAGATCTGGGCTTCTTCATGTATCTGCTATTCATTATGCCCACGCAATCAGCTTTGTGCTTCTCCCATCTATTGCCAACATCCAGCATGCTAATTGCAATCACCACTAGTCGTGTCGGAATCTTTAAACAATAATTAATAAATCGTGCATCCAGCTTTATTATTGTCTTTCCCGCATGATCCCAAATTGTTTTGGAAAGAGGATGATATGACCTTGCACACTCCATAACAAATTCAGGCAACTGAGTTGTGACTGGAAACGCTAAAGCTTGAATATATCCATTGTTTTTAATTGCCCGCATGAGAGATGTCCTTCCGGCTCTGGATCTGTCAATTAAATCAGTGATGGGTTCAGGGCCTATGTCTGTATCATTGATGTCAGCAAATCTGGAAGCTATGCATGATTCAGCTGATCCTTCTCTTTCATCATGCTTCATCATGGTTGGAACAATCTTTGTCTAAGCTCTTTTTCTTTTAATTCTGTCGGAATCCCTTGTAACTGGCTCAATTTGTGCAGATCTAGCAATTTCTTTTGATTCGGAAGAGATATTAATGTGCCTGACATTGATTTAAACTTCCTTTCACTAATATGAGCACCTGTGATGAATACCTGCAATTAATTCAAACAAAGATGGAATCCATGGCACGAATACTTGATTTTTATCACCAAAATCTGCATATAAAGCCTACTGCCCTCAAATTTGAGGTTTTGCTTGCATGTAAAGCAAGCAAAAATATTATTTAATTTACTTGGGCACATATACCAACATGCAGACACTTAGAATGATAAAAATTAGGCTATCACAACCCTAGGCGCCAAAACTAGAAGCTTCCCGGCAGTGGAAAATAATCTTTAATGCAAAATCCTCCTTTTGGTGCCAAAACCTGTATGGGCTGCAAACTTCATCAAAAAGAATTAACTGCTTCTCCCTTATGGCGTCCCATGCTTATATAGCCTTGTGCATGCCATTTTTAATAATTTTCTCTATTTCTGGCAATTTAATTAATTAAAAGCCACATCTAATCATCCAATTTGGGATCCCAAGTCTGCATGTTGATGGTTGTTTTTTATAAATTTATTTTATTTATTTTTAGCATGCATCATTGACTTCTCTTTAGCTTATCCTTTTGCATTGACTTTCCTTCCATTCATGATGCCAAAATTGGGTAGAAAAACCATTAATAAATATTATTAAATGCATTGTTTGATGCCAAGGTGGGTCGCACTTTTTGGCAAGGGTGACTGCTAAAAATAGGAAGTCAACTTGATGGAAATTTCCACCTTGCACTGCAGATCCAAAAATCCTCTCTTCCAATTAAGTGATTTGTCCTTCATCATGGGAATTTTCACCCTACAAGGCATTTAAGAAATTCCCACCTACCTGCCACTACCGAAATTTCCACTGGCAGCCTAAATCATCTCCCAAAAAGTGCGACTTGTATGGAAAATAGCCTTCTTTGAAAAAATGCGACTTACATGGGTGAATAAACCTCTTTGATGGGAAAAGTTAGCCTGCTAGTCAGGCAAGAAATTCCCACCAGTGCTTCAAGTGATTTTTCTTTATAATGGGAATTTTCACCCTGCGTTGCACGTAAGAAATTCCCACCTGCCTGCTACCTCTAAAATTCCCATTGCAGCTTAAGTGATTCTGACTTGATGGGAAAAAGTAAACCTGCTAGGCAGGCAAGAAATTCTCATCTGCCTGCCGCTGCCAAAACTCCCACAGCTTAGATCCATTCATCCCAAAAAGTACTTGCCTAGGAGAGGCTTTTTCTGCTTGAAATCATCTTTTTTGGTCGGAAGTTTGCCTTCTGAGACTAATTCCTTCCATTACTGAGGCCATAAATGACTTCCAGATGTTCCAGGTAATTAAACAGGCTATACGGAACAAAGACCGGATCGAGGGGGATTTAACAGACAGATTACAGAGAAAATCGAAAACAAATGCAAAAATAAATAAATAAAAATGAAAAACGTTGCCAGAAGTTGCAGACAATTACTCTGAATTCATTCCTGGTAAAAACCCTACTGACATATGGGAATACTAGCATGGAAAACTTCAACAAGGTTCAACCGGAGCACAATTTACTTTAAACGGGGCTTTATTTATTAAATAAATAATTAAATAAAATTCCCGCAGACAAAACCTAGCGGAAGGATAAAATGAGTTTGAACATCTAGGTATTTGTCGAAATTGGCTCATATGATTCACTAGGAATATTTTAACGTGCTATCTCTACTCTTCCTATTATGCCTTGTTTGTAAGTTTTAATAAGCATACCTGGATTAGACGCCATTTCACCAAGCTTTTGTTGTGCTATTATGATATTATTACAAACATCTTTGAGAAACCTTTTTGTGGTGTCAAATACTCCTTCGATAGGGAAGGTATCTCCAACATGTCTACTCCCTTCCTCTTGATGAAACCCTCTACTCAGCTGCAGTTCTAGAGGTATAACATCGAACACCATACTAAGCTGATCCAAATCAGACCAAATGACATCAAGATCAAGTGACTCACCTATGGATGATGTTGTGGTTGTCACCAATTGATGTTCCATCCACTTTTCCCTAACCATTATTGGAGCTCCATTTTTGATAGGGAAGGTATCTCCAACATGTCTACTCCCTTCCTCTTGACAAAACTCTCTACTCGGCTGCAGTCCTAGAGGTATAACATTGAACACCATACTAAGCTGATCCAAATCAGACCAAATGCCATCAAGATCAAGTGACTCACCTATGGATGATGTTGTGGTTGTCGCCAATTGATGTTCCATCCACTTTTACCGAACGACTATTGTAGCTCCATCTTCGATGCCTCGAAGTACTCCCACTTTTCCCTTGGGTTTTATCTCCATAGCAAACTCTCCAATAGGACGTAACCATTGCATGCCCCATATTATGCTCACCTCTTCTAGATTGTTGGCATAATGATTACCTTGGACTCCAAATGTCACTTCCATGCTGCCCCAAGCTCTTCTCCTCACAATTGAGTTCAAAGCAATCCTTATGAGTGTTGATAAGCAAGTGTAACAGTCATGCACCACCTTGAATCTCTTCCCAAACCATATTAAAGATGTTTGGATGTTGGCATCACTTGATCTCAACGTGTAACCCCTTTTACATCTACCTTTAAACCAAAAGAATTCCTTCATATGGGCAATCCTATGATTGTTCCATGAAGATATTATTAATTCAAAACATGAAACTAGGAAGAACAGCATACCATGGATGTAGTATTACATTTTCTTACTCAACATCGAAAT
Organism: Taxus chinensis; assembly: GCA_019776745.2. Taxonomy (NCBI): domain Eukaryota; kingdom Viridiplantae; phylum Streptophyta; class Pinopsida; order Cupressales; family Taxaceae; genus Taxus; species Taxus chinensis. The sequence continues at coordinate 777,151,072 of CM034146.1, forward strand.
TGAAGTGGCTGCAAACACCTCATCAATAACCATAGATAGGAAATGCATCTTCCCTGTCATAAAAATTTCTTTTATGGCTGTAAAATGTATAGGGGGCAATCTGGAAATGTGGGTAACAACAATTCTAAAATTTGGGACAACTCTCATAATGATCCATGGATCATAGCTCTTGTTACCCAAATTCATACCAACCATGTTATGCTGAGTCATAAAATTTTGAACAGCAAAATAACATCTATTTTGTATCAAGATAATCCCAAAGAGCCATCTTAGCCTTTTTCGCCAAATACCCAGATGCCCAAAATTGTTTTATTCTGTCATCAGGATTTGTCTGCGGGAAATTTGTATTTAATTATTTTGAGCCCCGTATGAGGCTATTTGCGCTATGTTTTAACTCTATTATGAGCGAATATGTCATTATTCCTATGTGCCAGAAGGGTTTTAACTTGGAATAAGTTTTGGGCTTTATTTGTAACTTTTGGCAATTTTTCGTGTTTTTGTGGTGTCCCGTTTCGTTTTCTGTGAAATTTCTCTGGAGCAATTACTTTGCCGGGTAAGCCCGATTTTTGGCCTGGAGCAGCTGGAAAACATATACGCACATTATGCCCGGAGGAAGTCGCCATCGGAGGTCTGGATCACTAGGAAAAAGCGAAGTCGTGCACAGAAAAGCCCCTGCGGGGATGGGCGCATTTTTGGAAAACAAAGGATTTAAGCTGCAATGAGAAAAATAGAAGCCGCAGGCATGATGGGAATTTTATACCTGCCTAGCAGGGTACTTTTTCCCATGATATAAAATTCACTTAAGCTGCAGTAGGAAAATTAGAAGCAGCAGGCAGGTGGGAATTTTGTACCTACTTAGCAGGGTACTTTTTCCCGTGATATAAAATTCACTTAAGCTGCAGTGGGAAAGTTAGATGCTGCAGGCAGGCGGGAATTTATTGCCTGCCTTGCAGGATAAAAATTCCCATGGTGAAATAAAAGAAAAGTGACTTAAGTGAAATAACGAGATTTTATTGCCTGCCTTGCAGGGTAAAAAATCCCATTGTCAAAGTCAAATCACTTAAGTAGATCATGGGATTTCTGGGGCTGCCTTGCAGGGTAAAAAATCCCATTGTCAGAAATTCTTAAAAATAAAATTCTATTATGCAAAAAAGTGTGACCCACCTTGGGTGAATAATAATGCATTAAATAAATATTTGTTAATATTTATTCACCCAATTTTGGCACCCAAGCTTGTGGAAAAGTCAACAAAAGCAAAGGGGAATAAATCATTTGGAAATAGAATTCCAAAATTAAATAAATTTAATTTATTTAATGCAGCCCCTTTTGAGAAGGAATTAATATTTTTTAAAGTATTAAATGATTATATTAATTCCTATTTTCAGTGGCTATGGTCAAAGCACACTGTGAAGCTTAAGTGAAGTGAAGTGTGGATGATTAAATTGGATTAATTTAATTTATTGGATGGTTGTCCTTAAACATGCTATATTTAAAAGAGAAGAGCATGATTTTTAATTAATTAATTGCTTTTAATTGTTAGGGCAATTATTAATTATAGAATTGTGAGGGTTATATAAGCATGGGCAGCCATATGGGTGAATTATTTAATTCACAGGTAAAGAATTGCAGCAAAGAGGAAAAGTGCGCCCCCATTTGAAGAAGGATTTTGCTCAGGCAAGGTAGAAACAAGGCTAAAAGCTTCTAGATTTGGCGCATGCTTTGAAGGAGATTGATCTTTGTCTACATAATTGTTTGCACAGGTGTTACAGGAGCTCAGGTGTTGATTGAAAGGATTCATGCTCTCTTTATGTGCAAATTAAACACCATTTTTTGGGGTAGGAGGCTTGAAAAGTGCAGATTTTTACAATTAAAATTCACTATTCATGCTCCGGTGGCCATTTTTGTTTGAATAAATTGCAGGAATTCATTACAGGTGCTTTACAAAGGAAAATGAGTTTTTATCAATGTCCAATACATTGCATATATCCTCCGAATCTGAAGAATTGTCCAGATCTACACTAGTATTGAAGAAATCCGGCCAAGTAAGAAGAAAAAAAATTATTCAGACGAAGATAGACAAAGCTATGGCGAAGAAAGATGAAAAAGAAAGCACAATGGAATCATGCATCACTTCTAAATTTACAGATATTGGAGACATGGATCTAGGCTCGGAACCTCTTGCTGAATTGATAGACAGATCCAGAGCAGGAAAGACTTCACTCATGCGTGCAGGAGAAACTTCACTCATGCGTGCAGATTAGAAGCAGTGGAATTATTCGAGTTGCAGCTTTTCCATCCATAGCCCTGTTGCCAAAGTTTGTTATGCAGGTGCAGATCCAGATGCAGATGCAGATGCAAATCCATATGCAAATCCAAATCCAGATCTCATAGTTGCAAAAGCTTCTGGCACAAAGGCTTCGTCCTCTTGTTTCGAATGCAGCCCGTGAAGAAGACAGTGCGTGGAAAATTCCTTCCGAGATCTTGTGCATGTGCTCTCATCTTCCAGTTGAAGCTTTCATTGAATTTTCATTCACCCTGAGTGCTTTCCAGAATTTTTAATTGCTCATATGCAATTAAAAATAAGGATGATGAGTTATCTACGGCCAACCTTGCATTGATGCATGTACAAAAGAAGAACTGCAAAACCTTCAAGGATAAAAGAGAAGACAATGCGAAGGCAAAATTCCAGCTTGCTTCCAATTCCAACTACTTGCAATTCCAGCTTGTTTCCAGATCCAGTTTGAATCAGTTGCATGTAAACATGAAAAAGGACAAAGTCAGCTTTCCTCTTCCTTCTTTCCTCCGACAAAGTCAGCTTTCCTCTTCCTTCTTCTTTCCTCCGACAAAGTAATTGAGCGATAATTCAATTATACAACTTAAGTGATTGGTTTAAAAGCCATTACTTGAAGAAGTCAACTACTTGGAGATAGGTGACGGACGTGCAAAATAGAAGCTTCTATTTTCAGTTGCAAATCATACATGTCACGCAAAGAGGAATTTCAGGAGGAAGATTGTCAGTTGTTTCTTTCCGACTTCCACATGTGCCAGTTCAACTAAAGCTTCCAACTTGTAATTGCCCCTCTACATTCTATAAGTAGAGGAAGAACCTTCGGGTTAATAATCGATCAGAATTTGTAAGCAGCAATCTTGTGTTCTAGACTTTGTGCTGAACCCCTGAAAGCAACTTGGAGCAAAGGAATACAAAGGAGCAAGTTTCCGGAGAACTTTGTGTCACGGTGTACTTTGTTTCTTGCTTTTAATCTTAGATCTCTTAGTAAACTTTGTGTTATTATAGATCTAGATCTAGAGTTGCCTTTGTTTTATAATTTTGTGTTCATATCTATTGAGTTTTTTCTATGTGCATGCAATTAGCTCTGCTATCTACTAATTGGGATGCACATCTTCCCCATTTTTTCTTTGTATTTTCTTTACTTCCTTCTTCTATAATTTTCCTTTCTTAAACAACTGCTTACTTGCTGCAAAACTTCTTAGTTATGGTTCATGAACTAAGTGGTTAAAGTAAAACCCCTGATAGGTAATAACACATTTTTATTGACAAATCTGACACGGGAGCCTCACCGGTTAAATGAGGGAGATTTATCTCATGACTGCCTAGGTTTGATGCTATGCAGAAAATCTAGCCAACACCTCATCAAGCATCTTGTGGTGCTATATCCATTTGTTCACCACCCACAATCTTGTCTTCAAGTGTGGTACCCAGGTGTCATCTATGAACCATTAACATTGATCTTTCACAATGTGGTTAGAGTGCACAACAAGCCTTATATGAATAACCTCCCCTTCATTCCAAGTGTAAGAGATGGAGAACTCAATAGTGACATTGATGCCTCTACCTACCTTCACCCTCAAAAGATCACCTGACTCCCATATGCAAAAACAATCTTGACCTTGAATCAAAGAATCTACATGCCCCATGTTGCAAGTTGTATCCTTGACCCTAGCATGTAATGTCCCCCTTTTTAAATAAAAATTAAAATAAGAGAAAAATTGATTTGCACATGTAAATTTTAAAAATAAAAATAAAAAAGTAGATTTTTATGTGCAAATCAAAAATAAAAAAGAAATTCAATTTTACCTTGGGATAATAATTATTTATTTTAAAGGTAAATTAAATGATTAAGCAAGTCGCATTTTTCTGGGAATTATTTAATGTTTGTTATTTAAAATAAATCAATTTCTTTTAAGCATGGATTGATCCATATGGGCCCCATTTGATTTAAATTCCTCATGCATTTAATATTTGTTTTGAGTGTGTTCTCCAAGAAAATTTTAAATAAAGTTTCCCTCCTAGATTTTGGCGCCAAAAATGGAGGAGCTTTGGAGATTGAGCAATGAAAATATATAAAAGAAGATGATGGGCACTCTTTTTCGCATGTTGATGGTTTATCAAACTTATCTTCATGCTTGAAAAAGGATGTATGCTCACTAATGATCTAAAACAAAAGGTGTTCTTCAACACCACCTTTGAATGAAGTGTGTATGCCCTTGAGAGCTTGAATTGATAAGTTATTTGCATTTCTATTCAATTTAAGTGAAGTCGCCATTATTGTGAGAGTTTGTGAGGTTATTTGGAGAGTTTTTGGGCCACTATTTGATCAATAAATTCTGGAAATTGTTGTTGGTTTTGACATGATACAAATTGACTTGTGGAAGAAGATTTATGGTGTTTTTGAATGGTATTTTGCAAGAATAAAATCTGAACTGTTCTTGCTCATTATTCTATTGCAAATGCACTTGTTTCATGATATTTGGAGCTACTAACCTTGTTGGAAATTTATGCTAAATAAATCAACTGGGTTATGTGAATTTCTATCATATTTTGGAAGGGTTTGATGTCTTTTTCAATCTGCTATTACAAATCTATTAATGTAGATTTGAAAGTGATAATTTTGAGTGTGGAGAGGTGAATATTTGAGCTAGAATCAATTTTATAATTTTCCCTAACCCTAGCGACTTGAACTACAATTTCGGGGACTGTTTTGAGTGGGTTTCGATGGGATAAAAAATTCAGATTGTTAGTTCACTGGAAAACTCATAATTTTATCTTCCTTCTACAATTTATTTCATTCAAAAAAAGTAAAAATTGAGGGAGATATTAATTTTTGACGTTTTCCAGTTATTTTCCTGGCATATTAAATTTATTTTTCTACTTCTGCAAGTTTATTGGTTAAAGAAGTACAAATTCCAACTAGATAGCCCATCTGAACCCTTACCTTGGCTCACTCCAACCCCATTTGGGTTGTATTGAAGCTGACACTCTGAGTTAGTTGAAGTGAACCTAGAAGGGTTTCTCTTCTAAGTTTGCTTCTATTGCAAGTAGATTAATAAAAATTTCATTAATATCCCACAAGGGGATATTACATAGCACCCTTCTTAGCATGCTCTCTATGGAAACTGAAATCTGCTATAGTATCTCTATTACCTGGATCCCATACCTTTATGCATATACAATTTAGACCCAAAGGTTCTACCTTCATTCTTTTATCATTCTCAGAATAATGGAAAAACTGGAATAGTTCTTTGTTGTCCTTACCATAGCTTGAATTGAAATTATAATAGTATTCACCCTCTTGACAAACATCATGTAATGTCATAGTATGGAGGTGAAGCAATAAATCCTTTCTATAATCAACTTGCTTACTATTGGTCCGCTGATTTGAAAATTCCAACAAGTTAAAAACCCACATAGGTATCCGGTGAGGCCCTTTTTCTCATGTGCATGCCTCTCAACAAGGTCTTCATGGAATGCCCCTTCTTGCAAATCTGATTTTTCTTCCTTGACTTCCTTATTATTTTGTTGATATATGCAATCATTAGAAGTCAACAAAACATTCTCCCATCAAAGATACCATGTCAATGTTGTGTGGTAAATCAGTATTGCTAACAATGTAATTGAGGAAAAAAAAAAAGACCAACTTGAGAAGGGAAAACTACTATTGTTTTTTCTATTATGTCATCTATATATGTTGCTGCCCCCTTGTTTTTGAACTGTTCTATTGCCCCAAAATGCACAAATAATCTTGAGTGTGAATTGGAAAATCAACCTTATACACCTCTTGATTTGAAACATCATTTTATTTTCAGAACTGTCATAAGAATGATCCAATAGCTTACCTTCTTCTTTCGAACTTTTGGAGAATTTTGCATCAACTCTACTATATTGAAGACTCGGAAAGATATCCCCTCCAAATTCTTGCAAATCAGAAACTCTTACATATTCCACCATTACCATTGGAGAATTCTTTCCCTTAATTTCCTATAGGTGTTGTTTTGCTCGAGTGACTATCAACTTAGCTTGCTTAGCTTTACTTCCCCACTCATCACATCTTTTTTGGGTCCTTATTACCTCCTCTTCATGCCTTGAGATATAATCTCTGAGATAATTATCAAAATTAGTGGCATCAACTGAACCATTCTTCTTGCTTGCATGCCCATCAACATAGAATTCACCTCAATCTTTGCACTGCTTGGGAGATTAAGAGGCACTTTTTGTTCACCATTTGGAATTACTTATCGACTTGCATATTGAATTTGTGCCCCTCTATAGATTTTTTTTCTTTTAGTTCTAATTCTTCTTCTTTTTGCAAAAATATTTTCTTTGGCTTTTCTTGTTCTTCATCAAACAACACATTCTCATGTATGGTGGATTCCTCCAAGGGTTGATTCTTCTCAATTTCTTACACCTCTAATTGTTTTGCTTCCTCCTTCAACCTTCTTTTTGACTTTTATAATCATATCACCACTATTTGAATGGGATCTATCTTTTCTTCCCTTTGTAAGAACTTTGCTTGAAAAAACATTTGTCAATTAGTTGTCATCCTCATGATTCACAAGCTAGGAAGATCTGCAATGTCCCCTTTTTCATCTTGAGAGCCTGATTATGGACTTCATGCCATTCCTTTTCCACGGCAACAAAGTTGAATGAGGCTGGGGAAGGAATTGAATTCTTGTTGCATTTTTCTTTTTCTAATTTTTCACTTTTTCTTTAGTGTTTTCTTCATTTTAGCAAGTCGGCTAGCTTGGTGGATTTTGAAGGCCAAATAAAAGATTAATTAAGCCCAAAGGAGGTCGGTCGTGCTTGTTTGGTCTTTCGTGCCAAGATTGGGGTATTAAAGGAATGTTTATGACTTCATTTGCACATCATCTAATTTTCGTGAATTTATTCTAAATTGATATTTGGGCTGATTGCTCTTAGTTCTTTCCACTTTTGGGCAACAATCCAATTGTGTGATTCTTTCCAAAAAGGACAAAAACCCTTCTTGTGGCTGATTGGAGGACGGAAACCCTCCATCCTTGATTGAAGTGAAGTCATACTTGCAGATTTGGGCATTGAAGAACAAAGGAGGTCATCTACAATCATTTGCATGCATTGATAAGCCTCTCCTAGTTGGAGCGACTTGTGTTAGGGTGTGATTTGGTGCCTTTTAGGGCACAACTTCTATTCTCTTTTATATTCAGATTTGATATAATTTGAAACGCTGGAAACATTTATATTTTTGTGGAGTTTGGGGGTTTGGAAACCCTCATTTCATAATTTTCTTTGAGTTGTACTTTTGTTGCTTTCAATTAATTTTTCAGCTATGTTTTTCAATCAAAATTCATATTGGAAAGTAGCTTAAATACTTCCTAAGATACTTATCTATATTTTGGTTGAGTTATTTGAGGAGTTTCAAGTGTTTTTTCATTCATTTCCGGACTGCTGTTATAGATTTCTGACTGCTGATTTCCAGCTGTCATAGAATTTAGTTTGTTAGGTCCAAAAATCATATTTAAATCAGATTGGGTTTGTGCTAATTCCTTGTTTTTTCAGTTTCGGTCTTTAAAAAGAATAATTACAATGGTATCAGAGCTCTGATCTTCCTATCCTAGGGTTTTCATGGAAGAGGGAAATAAGGGTTTTCTATACTATCAAAGAAGAAGGAAAGTGGACCAGCCAAGAGAAGAGGATAATATGGCCAACTAGGATCCTCAAGAAGCCAAGTTTGATAAGCTTATTGTGTGGCAAGAAAGATTGGCCAACACAATGGCCCAGCTGATCCATACCATTCATGGTTCCAAAGGTGGAAAAGTCTCTTCAATGGAAATCATTAATTCTCAGCCATCCAAAATGAGTCAACATCAGTACATGGCGTAAAGAGTATAGAGCTCTTCCAAAGAAGATCTGAGATGCCCTACCTTTTGTAGAGTTCGTGAATTTGGAAACAAAAAGAGTTGGAATTGGGCATGGGGTCAAAACCCCAAGCTACAAGGCATCAAACCCTCCATGAGGACCCCCACACTCAAGAGTGTGGACACTGTGCATAAAGAATGGCTTGAAGATAGAGGGTTCCCACGTCCACATGTCAAAAATGTTGCGCTTCAATAGTCACACACATGTCGGGGGAAAAATCAAATCTGCATTTTGAAAGAGATGGAACCATGAAGGATGAAGATTCAGCCCTTAATCCCATTATTGTTCCAGATAGTCATCATTATGAGGTAATTATTGATCATTGTTTGGTTAATATTGATGATAGTTCAGCGTGTGATGAATCTAGGATCCAAAAAGAAGCAAAAAGGAAATGGTAAGAAACCCATTTCTCAAAGAGACGTGATAACAGTCAGCTTGCTGGTCTGTTTTATGACAGCACCTCCTAAGAGTCGAGTTGAGGATGTTCAGGGCTTTGGTAAGAACCACAAAGAGGCTCCATGCACATGCCACAATGTATGGACGAAGACAAGGTGGAAAGAGAAAAAGAACAATCGAAGGAGCGGCCCATTGAGCACCCATCACTCTTCCCAGGTATGAGCCCTTGACTGGTTTTTTAGTACAGCAGTATGACGGGCCAAGGGTTTGATGAGATCTTGAAGCACAATCCTCGAAAAGAGGAGGGAATCGTGAAGCACGGGTTGGAAGGTATAAATCCTTTGATATTTCATGATGATTCATCGATTTCTAATGATGATATGTTACAGGAAATTAAAGAAGAAAAATCTGATTTTCAAGATGGTGAAGAGAACTTGAAGGTTGAAACACAATGGCCAATAGTCAAGGAGGATGATCAGCTCGCTAGGACCTTCCGGACAACAAGCAATGAAGGACAAATTGGTAATGCTCATGATTCCGACAAGATTAATGATGTTGTCCCTTGCATGTATCAACATGCTTCAACAAATTCTCATATGGAGGAGAAAGATGAACACTATGAAGACAACCGAAAGTATGAAGGAAATTCGGATTTGTTGTTTTATACCATTCCATTTCAGATTTATGGTCATGGGCAATTGGTTGAAAGGGATGACCTTCGGGTAAATTTAATGCTCCGAAGCAAATCACGGAAAAGGGGAAGTCTTCATGATCCTAAGAATGGAGACAAACCAGAACTGCATAGGGTCAATGGACCAAGACTTTTGGGTGACCTTGTTGGGGGTCATATAAATGATGAGAGTGCTTTTCCGGGTGCCTATGATCTCTTTCAGTTCGCTGTAATTTTCAGATCAGCAACTAATGGTAAGCCATATGATATTTTATTTGATCGTGACAAGAATCTACTACATCATTATTTGTCATTGTCATGTGTTAGTAATCATAACTATGCTAATGAGGTAAAGGAGCAAGGTCGGGAGAAGAATCTTCGCCAAGGACTCATTACACATCTCCCAAGCAATGCCTATGAGGTGGTTTCTTTGACAGCCCAAGGTACACACAAATTTCAAATCCTTTGTTTCTTTTTTTATCGTGTTCGGTTAATCATCACAAACTTTTTGTCACGAGTTTGGACTACAAGATAGGGGTTGCTTTGCACTTGATGATTGAGAAAAAAAGAGGTAGGATGAAGAGTTACATAGATGTCTTGCATCCTTGGAATCCGGGTAAACCCTTGAAGCTCAAAAAGGGTAAAGTTTTCAGTTTTGATTTTTCCTCTCCTTGCTTATAATAGGGAAGGAATTTGATGTGTTTGCATGAAATGGGGGAGAATTCTAACATGGCATGTTTGAAGCATCATAAGCTTGCTAAGAATTCTGATTTTCTTTCCTATGTATTGCTAACCAAGAACCGAAAGGAATAAGGGAAAGGGGGAGAAATTATGATGAAATTTCAGTTGTCCATATGTCAATCATAGAGGGAATTCAAAGGAAAAATGATCTAGAAGTTGTTGGTTTGGATGGAAGTAGTGAGAATACCAAATTTTGTGATCTCAAGCATGCTGCCATAAGCTTTTATGTGACTGTCATAAACATTTCCAGCCTCTTCTGTAACCTGGTTGCCAGCCCCCATAACATTGATAGAATGGGGAACTTTGAAGGTATGTCATGCTTACAACTGTTGTACTCTCGTTTCTATTGTTGTTCACAGTTTTTCCAGCTACTTGTTTACTTATAAGATACCCAGAAAGGAGCTTCCAATCACATGGTCAAAGAAATTCCAAACATTTCATAGCTGTTGTAGTCACTTTACAACCCCCATTCAATCACCTTGGTGTTATTTCTCTCAAGGAATCGATTGCCTAAACATAGGAGAAAGGTGGGGATGGCAAACACATTGATCCAAGGGTCAATTTGAGGACAGTTCCACTGAAGAGGCTTGTTGTTTTGTGCGTTTTCAGTTTGTTCTTCTCAAGGTCTTGGTGCATAGAGAGACATTTTTATAACCGGGAGTTGTATACTCTACACACTGACATGTACTATTTTGTGCAAGTAAAGGTGGAATGCTAATCCCCCTTATTCTGGTTTTTGAAAGAGAACAGCAAGATTACATTGGTATTTGGGACAGGATGAGAGAAATGGTGGGCCACCAATGCTTGGATGTTAATTGCACAAAGGAGCAGCGAAGACTTATTTGGGATTCGGGCACTTGCAATTGCTTGAGGACAAGCAATTTTGGTAAGGGAGGACTGTAATGTCCCCCTTTTCATCTTGAGAGCCTGATTAGGGACTTTTTGCCATTCCCTTTTCCATGCCAACAAAGTAGAATGACCTAGGGAAGGAATTGAATTCTCATTGCATTTTTATTTTCTAATTTTTCATGTTTTCTTTAGTGTTTTCTTCATTTTAGCAGGTCGACTAGCTTGATGGATTTTGAAGGCCAAATAAAAGATTAATTACGCCCAAAGGAGGTCGGTCATGCTTGTTTGGTCTTTGGCGCCAAGATTAGGGTATTTAAGGAATGTTATGACATCATTTGCACATCATCTAATTCTGGCGAATTTATTCTAAATTGATCTTTGGGCTGATTGCTCTTAGTTCTTTCCACTTTTGGGCAAAAATCCAATTGTGGTTCTTTCCAAGAAGGATGAAAACCCGTCTTGTGGCTGGTTGGAGGACAGAAACCCTTCGTCCTTGATTGAAGTGAAGTCATACTTGCAGATTTGAGCATTGAAGGACAAAGGAAGTCATCTACAATCATTTGCATGCATTGATAAACCTCTCCTATTTGGAGTGACTTGTGTTAGGGTGTGATTTGATGCCTTCTAGGTCACATAACTTCTATTTTCTTCCATATTCAGATTTGATATAATTTATAAGGCTGAAAACATTTATATTTTGTGAAGTTTGGGGTTTGGAAACCCTCATTTCATAATTTTCTTTGAGTTGTACTTTTGCTGCTTTCAATTAAATTTCCAGTTGTGTTTTCAATCAAAATTCATATTGGAAAGTGGCTTAAATACTTCCTAAAATACTTATCTATATTTTGATTGAGTTATTTGAGGAGTTTCAAGGGTTTTTTTCATTCATTACCGGACTATTGTTATAGATTTCTGACTCTTGATTTCCAGCTGTCCTAGAATTCAGTTTGCTGGTCCAAAAATCATATTGGGGTTTTTCGTTAATTCCTTGTTTTTCAGTTTCAGCCCTTGAAAGAAATATTACAAGATCATAGCTCTGATACCATTGTAATATCCTTAAGCGAGTAATTAAAACAATTTCGGATTTCTTGAAAACCCTATTTTTTATCCTTAAGGCAGAAGTAATGGAAAACTAACTTTTCCTTAAACCCTTATAAAATATACAACAATATGGAAATTCTGGAAAAATACCCTTATAGATGAAGATACAAAATTCTGATGATACCCTTTTATTCAAAGAAATCTAAATAATAGAAACCCAGGTTTTTATTGGGAACCCTATGTAATGTCCTTTTCGGGCTTAAATTTGAGGAATTTGGATTTTCCACAAAACCCTGATGGAACATTGCTGGAATTTATGACAGCCACATGTATAAACTTGAACGTTTATGCCACCAATCTGATTTTCTACAAAAATTAGAGTAGCAACTTGTTTTAGGTCCCCGAAACCCTAAGCGACCTAGATAAAATTCAAATTTTAGTATTTCTCACACAAATTTTCAGAAATATATCAACAAGTTGAAACCCTTGATGAAATAATGCAAAATAAATGCTTCAACACCAAAATATAGAAATAGCGGAAACTTCAAAAATCTATATCTTCATAAATACTTGGAGATATAATGCAAATGATAGCTCGAAATGACCACAAAAATGGCAGCTATCAAACAAAATTAAGTTCAAATTTTTCCAACCATAGAAACCCACTAAAAAGCTGATCCCGAAAACTCAAAATGGGTTGCCCAAGATGGAAATGAGTGTGGCAGCCCTAAAAAACTGTGTCATAGCTACAAATTGTGCCCTCGCATGGATGGAAACACTTGTTCTGAATTTCTGAATATGAAGCTCACTTGTGACTCCCGGATGAAGCCATCAAAGCAACAAATGAGGGGTTTCATCCCCAAGTGTTGTGACTATTGAGGGTTTTTCATGCTCAATAGGATCCAATGAGGGTTTTTGTCCTTAAGTGGAATGGTTGAGCATTTAGCCCAAAAACCATGCAAAAGTTACAGTAGACAATGATACCCAAATAACTCTCTCCAACACCTTTTTATACCTTTCTCCTCCTTTTAATTCTAATTTATCATTGACATTACTTAAATTAGAAAGCCCCCTTCTATTTTAAAAATAAAACATAAGTTGCAGACATAAAGTTACTTTTTGGCTAAATTTATCCTCCCCAGTACCACTTTTTAATAATAATTTAATTAAGTGTTTATAATAAAAATTATTATGCACTTAAAATTAAATTATTAATGTTGCCTAATATCCCCTATAGCCGACCAAAAAATAATGAAAATAAGTTGAGGGGTCTTCTCCCTACCTTAGTATTTAAAAATACCTTTTATTTTAATAATAATATTATTAAGTTGTCCCAAAATGAAGAATTGGCCAGACTCAACTTAAAATACTATTAGTTATTTTTAATTTAGAAAGGGGAACATTACAGTCCTCCCTCCTCAAATTTGTTTGCCCTCAAGAAAATGCAAGCTCCCTCCTTCACTCCTTCCCTATTGCAAGTACCACGATCCCAAAGCAATCTCAAGAACTCTTCAGAGTGTGGAAAAACTTTGTTGCAACAACATACTCTTCATCCTTTTCTTGGGCTGAAAACAAACTGATTTACTCCCACTCATGCTTGTCACGTGTGATGGTCATTGTATTCTCCTTAGACATATGCAAACAATGCACTCTTTGTCTCATAAGAGTCTCTTTATCAACACTCATATAGGTTGTTCCAACACGTACAAGGTGCTACCATGACTTCAAAAGTGCTACCATGATGATTTGCTTCAGCTACACCCTTTCCCTAACTTCTTACATCCACAAAGCTCCCCCATATCGTGGCAATTTACAACTGCACGACTGTTAATAGCTATTCTAGCACTTCGACAATGTCATAACGGCAACAAATTTGATCTCCTTTTGCTCCATTCAAGGGAGTGAACCATGTAGGAGCTAAAAATGCTCTTGGAAGTAAGTGCATCAATGAAATAGCAATACTATAGGGGCTGAAAATGCTCATGACAGTAGCATGGAAGTTGGGAAATTGTGGCATGGCTGTCCCAAATTTTGAACCTACGCATAGAGCAAACATGTCAATGAAATCAAGAGCTCCCAACATCACCCTTCAATTGCTTCATCATGCCTCATAGGCACGTTATTCAATCCTTTTCTCGTGCTTGCATCTTCTTCAAAATTCTCATTCATGTGATGGACTTCCAAAGATCCATTCTTGCTGCCCCAAGGTAGTTGTACCGTTGCATTTTTTTGCTCACAATCAGCATTGTGGTGGCTGGAAACTCTTCTATAACAGCTACAAATAATCCCTCATTGATGGTAGGCGGAAAATCCTTCCACCTTATGGCTGAAAACACTTCTGTGACTGTCATACAAAGTGTTTAGGGGCTGGTTTTGTTGCAAACAACCACAAAAAGAATAGAACAACAGTTGTCATACTTTAAATTATAAAAAAAATTCAGAAATGACAGTGATATAGGGGCTGGAATCAACCATATAGTGTCTAAATATGCTTCAACAATATCAACAAACTGAAGATTACTCAAGTGTATGACTAAGGCTACTTGTATGACTGCATACAAAATGTTGAGTTGGCTGGAAATGTGGGTGACAGCAACTCGACATCCCAAAATAGTGAAGCGTTTTTGTAAAAACACCTCCTCCTTGAGTTCTCCTTCACACCATGCGACTGAAAAAACTTTTATGGCTGTTATACAAGTGTCAAAAGAGGCTGGTATTGTTGTTGACTGCATCTAAAAGATGGGTAAAATAGCTACCATGCATGACACACTTTGCCGAACTCAACCATGTGAGTGTTCTGGGAGCTGAACACAACCCTTCTTGGACCACTTTCTATATCAAATATCTCGTTGTCCTCGCAATGGTGACTATCCTCATAGCCTTGTTCTTAAGTGTAGAACTTGGCTCCAAGGAGTGATCTATGGATCGTGAACATTAATTCTCCCACATTTCGTTAGAATGCATGACATACTTCATAGATGTCCTAATGAACTTCTTTTCAAGCCAAATGCATGAGATAAAGAATTTACCAAATATAGTAACATTGAACTCATCAAAGACCTTACCCTTCTTGTATCTCCAAAGATCACCCGGATCCCAAACTTCCATGTACAAGTAATTTGGAACTTGTATGGAAGGATCTATGTGCCCTTTGTCCCTCATAGTTTTCTTCGCTCTATCACCATTTTCACTATGTTGTTCATGATTATGACACATCTGAAATGACATAGTAGGAAGTAACAAATCCACAACACTTTCATACCTTTGGCTAAAAATTTTTGAGTTAGGATCAGCATTCTCCTTAACCTTTGATTCTTCATATTCAACAAGTGGAGCTCGTTCCACCTTGACTCCATCCATATTTTTTTGACACATGCATGGAGCATCTCCATGGTTCTCATCAAAGTCATGTACACCATCAACTTGCTTCTTATTTATTGTTGTTTTGAAAATTCCAGCAAGCATAACATCAACATTATCATCCAACAAGTGGGCTTTTACCACAAAATTCTCTCCCCAATCTTGCAGATTTGACATTCCTTCTTCCCTGGGTTTGTGCTCCATGATGTCTCCCTCTTCCCTCATCATCAAGAGGAAATTATTTACCCTCATTTCCCATAGGTGTTGTTTTGTTTGGGCGGCTATCAACTTAGCTTCCCTAGCTCTTCTTAGCCATTCATCACACCTTTGTTGGGTTCTCATTACATCCTCTGCTCTTGAAAATTTGAATTCTTTTTTCTCTTTAACCCTAACATTGTGTACATTCAAATCCATATCTTTCCCCTTGGAGGGATCTTCCTCTTTAATTGGCATGGTGGATTCCTCTGTTGACATCTTGATCTTTGGTGGTGACAAAGTATTCATCACTCCTGCTGGTCCTTTATACGTAATTAAGGTTATTTTCCCTAACATTTGTTGATTATCTTTCTGGGGCTGATCCTTATGAAGTCTTTTTCCACCCTTATGGCCATTCCTTGACTTCAAAGTACAAAAATCAAGGAAAGGAATCTTTTGGCGGATGGTTGGCCTCAAAACTTGGCATTCCACATAGAATTGATCCATCTCATCATCCCCAATTTACTGCCCTACTTCCGCTTGTTCCTCTTTTTTCCTTTATAGATATTTAGCATGGAAGGTTCTTGTGGAAGTTCTTTCATTGCCGGAAGAGTTGCCCTCACCTAAAGATTTCTTCAATTTCGGAGCACCTTGGATGGTTTGGATCAATTCAATCATTGAATCCATCATTGTCCTTTGAAAGCTTTGATAAATGTCTCTTTGATTTCTCAATGTCAACTCATGTAAGTAGCTCATCTCATCGGAAGGTGGACATCTTTATTCCTTATCCTCCATGTTCTTTGTCAGAGTCCTTTGGTACACTTTGAACCCTTATTCACCGGTAATCATGCAAATATGAAAATCTGAATTTACCCTCATACAGGATGGGAGGAACGATTCTCTGATACCAGAGTAATGTCCCTTTCAAGATCAAATTTGAGGAATTTGGATTTTCCCCAGAATCCTAATGGAACATTGCTGAAATTTATGACAGCCACATGTATAAACCTAAAAGTTTATGACAGCAATCTCATTTTTTACAAAAACTAGGGCAGCGACCTGTTTTAGGTCCCAAAAACCCTAAGCGGCCTAGGTAAAATTCAGATTTTAGTATTTTTCGCACACAAATCTTCATAAATATATCACAACTTGAAACCCTTGATGAAATAATGCAAAATAAATGCTTCAACAACAAAGTACAAACTGTTGGAATTAATTACTGTCCAAAAACAGTTGAAACTTAAAAAATCCATATCTTCATAAATACATGGAGATATAATGCAAATGATAGCTCAAAATGACCACAAAAATGGCAGCTATCAAACAAAATTAAGTTCATATTTTTCCAACCACAAAAACCCATTGAAAACTGATCCCAAAATTTCCAAATGGGTCACCCAAGTTGGAAATGAGTGTGGCAGGCCCAAAAAGTGTGCCTTAGCTGGAAATTGTGCCCTAGCACAAATGGAAACACTTGTTGTTCTGAATTTCTGAATATGAAGCTCACTTGTGACTCCCGGATGAAGCCATCAAAGCAAAAAATGAGGGTTTTCATCCCCAAGTGTGTGACTATTGAGGGTTTTCATCCTCAACAGGATCCAAAGAGGGTTTTTCGTCCTCAAGTGGAATGGTTGAACATTCAGCCCAAAAACCATGCAAAAGTTGTAGTAGACAATGATGCTCAAATGACTCTCTCCAACTCCTTTTTATACATTTTCCCTCCTTTTAATTCTAATTTATCATTGACATTACTAAAATTAGAGAGCCCCCTTCTATTTTAAAAATACAACATAAGTTGACGACATAAAGTTACTTTTTGGCTAATTTAATCTCCCAACTACCACTTTTAAATAATAATTTGATTAAGTGCCTAAAATAAAAATTACTATAAACTTAAAATTAAATTATTAATTTTGCCTCCCATCTCCTTTAGCCGACCAAAAAATAGTAAAAATCGGCTAAGTATTTTCCCTACTTTAGTATTTAAAAATACCTTTTATTTTAATAGTAATATTTTTTTTTAAAAACTAACAAACCTTTATATTAGATGGAAATCAAAAAATACATATTTGGTTGTGCCAAGCTTGAAAACTATTAGTCCAAGCTTGAGATGATCCATAGGGATCCAAAATGACTCTACTTCATCAGATCAGTCAGCACCAAATAAGTTAAATGAAGAAACTAAGGTTTTGTCTTTATATTAACAGAACATCCGCCCACCCAGGGAGGCGGTCCTGATGAGCCAGCAGCAAAGAAGGAAAATGAAGAAACTAAGGTTTTGTCTTTATATTAACAGAACTGTTGCCCAGCCAAGGCGGCGGTCCTGTGACTGCCGGTCTGCATTGGGTGGCAATCCTGACACTTTCAGACAGAAAAATAAAATTTGAAACGAACAGTCCCAAAATTGGAAAGGTTGTCTGTGTCTCTTCTCCTCCATGACCTTTCCCATCCTCCAGTGCACAGGAGGACATGAGAAAGGCTATAAATACATGTAGGAAGGGGAGTTTTTTATTGTTGAAGCATGAAAGCAAGTGAGCAAGGAATTCTTAGTGCTAGAATTGTGTTTGTATAAGAAAGGAGTGTTGAGGCAAAGCAAGCAAGTAATTGGGAGGAAGTGTGAGATATTATCTACTTCTCTTTCATACTTATCGTAAATTCTATACTTCTTATTTGAATTGGCCAATAAAAAGTGGGAAGAAAGAGCGTTTGCCCTTCCCGACAGGTTTTCCTCCTTCGGAGGTTTCCAGGATAAAAATTGTTGGTGTTCATGAGTTTATATTCTTTCCTTTCCTGCCATTGTTGATTCTAAGCATAAGCAAATTCATTCACTAGCTATCTCTGTCATTTTCTAATCGAAAGTAGAACAACGTTTAATTGTGATTTTGTGAACGATTACAAAGTAGAGAGTTTGAGAGTTTACAGATCATGAGAATTATACAAAAGTAAAGCCGAAGAACTAATCATAACGAAGAATCAGGATTAAGAATAAATTTGATGTCCTCTTGGAGCTTGTTAGACCACCATGTAGGAGGCAAGCCATAGCAAAGAAGATTCTTATTATTGTGGGCCCAATTAGCCAAGCCATGTAGGAGGAATGTGATTGAACTGAACTTCTTGAAATTTCTCCTACAATGTTTTTATCTTCCAAACCTCTTTAGTAATTCGCCAATTGGTAGAAGAACCTACATTATTTTCAAACAGCTTCATAATGATTTGAGAGTCTGATTGAATTTGAATTTTCTGCCACCCAATTTTCTGATTGGATCACTTTCTGGTCTCAAAAGAATGGTGTGTAAGGGTTTATTTAATAATAAAATTATTAAGATGTCCTAAAATGAAGAATTGGTCGGGCCCAACATAAAATATTATTAATAATTTTTAATTTAGAAAAGGGGACATTACACCTTAGGGAAAAATACCGATTTTTTATACGAAATGACAGCTGTCTTCAAACCCTCATGGAAAAAATACAGCAGTCTGATTTCTTTCCTTTATGTTGGCTAGATTTTCTGCACAACTGAAAACCCAGGCAATCATGAGATAAATCTCCCTCATTTACCGGTGAGGCTCCCATGTAAGATTTTGTCAATTATATATCCTAATATCTATTTGTTGGTATTACTTTAACTATGTAGCTCATAAACCATAGGTAAACAGTTTTGCAACAAGTAAGCAGCTGTAAAAGAAAGGAAAAATCTGCAGAAGAGGAAAATAATAGGAAACGGGAAGAAAGGAGAGAGGATGTGCAACCCAATCAAAAGTTTACAAAGTTGATTGCATGCACGTAGATTAAAACAAATAGATCATGAAATACAGAATTCAAAGCAAAGGAAACTTTCAGATCTAGATTTAGAATAACACAAAGTTTATGAATAGATCTAGAAGTAAATGCGAGACGAATGCACCATTGACACAACGTTCTCCGGAAAGTCTTCTCTATTCCTCTGCTTACAGAAAGCTATCAAGGGTTTCAGTTCAAAGTCTGGAACACAAGAATGTTGATTACAAATTTCGATCCTTTAACCTGTAGGTTCTTCCTCTACTTATAGTGTGTAGAGGGAAAATTACAAATGGGAAACTGCAACTAAACTAGAACATGAAAAAGTAGTAAAGGGAACATTTGGCAGTCATCTTCCTATAATTCCTCTCTTACTGACATGCATCAGGAGTCTAAGTCAAAATTGTGCACATCTGTCACCTATCTTAAAGAATCTTCCCACATAACTTAAAGTAATGATTTTTCAACCAATAACTTTAATTTTACATTTTCATCCGAGAACATAAGAAATAAGAGAAGGAAGAAGAGAAGAAAGAAGATCTGCCAGCTGTAACAATTATACTTTATTCTTGTTCTGATATTGAATATACTTGTCAAACATGTAATTCAACATCTTCCCATCTGTTTTAACAATAGCATCTCTCTCGGTTCTGAACTGTAACAACCCTCTGGACAAAGCAACAGCATTAGCCTTCACTTTCTCTAAACCAGGCCCATATCCTGCAACATCTGCCTGAAGCTTTATGAGTCTACCAATTGAATCCATCGTGAAAGGTATGGTGGCTTCATCAACTTCTTTCCGCACAACCAACATAAATTCCTCATGGGAAGCAGGTAATTCATCTGGGATGCTCTCCGACACTTCTCCCATCTTACTCTCCAGCAACTGCATCCTCTTCAACATGAGTTTGAGGATCTCTACGCGGAAGGAAACTGAAATCTCTAACTGCTCTCCCCTTTTCTACCAATCCGCCAGGCACGATTTGCTCTGCAATCAACACATCCTTCGGCAGCGAGTGTATCTTAGCCAAAGTATCCAGATGACTTTCAGCAACTATGTTCTCATCTTTTATCTGTGTCATCAGTTCCTTCAGCTGAGATGCTGCCCTGTGCATGTTCTCCAATTCAGCCGGTATTGGTTCGAATTGTCCTGAAGCTTGGTGAATGATTTGTTCCTTCCAGTGGGCAATAGCTTTGACCTGGTCCCCTGCATCTTCTACCTCCTGCATCATATGATCACTCACCTGCTCATGTGCTAGAATGGGCTGAGAGGAAGGTTTAGCAACCTTAGCAATGATCTCACATAGCTGGAACACCTGCTTTTGAAGCTTGGATCTCTCAACCTTCTCTTTGTCAAGCTTAAGGAATAAAGCATTCATTAGCGTCTGTGTATCCTGCTTTAATCCTTCTGTGGTAGTTTGACCTATTGGCACTTTGGTGACTGCTATATCAGCTGCCGTGAGCTCTCCCTTGTGCTTTCCTTCTGTTGGAACAGATAACTCAGCGAACTTCTGTCCCGATTCCTCAATAATCAACCTAGAAGTCATTTTGGCAACTTTAGGTCTTCTATCTCTTCCACCCAAACTCAGGAGCAGCTGAAAGTCATGTTCTTCCAGGTTGATCTCCTCTCTGGCTTTTGGGATCGTCTGCAAAGCTAACCATGATGAAAAGTTGCTTCTTGGGGAATGAGAAGTCGCCGAGTGCACCACCATCTCATGCTCTGACTCGGCTCTATCAGAATTTGCCACCGTGTTATGACTGCCACCCTCTGAATTGTCCAAAGATAATGCTTTTTCAAACTCCGCCATCTGTGCTTTCAACTTCTCCGCATGGATAGGTGAAGACCTGAGTGGTCGAGGAGAAAATACAAATGACGCTGGATTCAAAGGAGGAACAACAAGATCTCTATGAGGTTCATGGGCTGCTGAAGTGCTATGAGTTGATGTTGGAGAAGCTGGAACTAGCACGATAGCTGTAGATTTGGCCTTCTCCTGTATGTGAGACTTCTTGTGAACTTTAAGCTTTTTCCGGCCTTCTGCTGCTTTCACCTTCGTGCTTCCTCTTGCTGGAGTCTCCTGCGGTAAAGTTGCCTGTGATCTGATTCATCAATGCTTCATCCAGGCAATACCCCTTTGTCAGCAACCAATTCGAAGTGTTAAACAGAACTGCGGAAGATCTTTCTTCAATCATCTGACAGCCACCAATGTTTTCCTAAGAGAGCAATCCTATCTCCTCCCATCTGATGATACGAGTCAAGTATCACATGCCCATCATAGGCGAGATTTGCAGGTATTCGTGTCAAACCATAATCAGACACGTGTTGCACCGATAACCTGCTGAAGTCTTTCTTCCTGACTTCATACTTGTTCCTGCACTTCATCCAGAAGTCCTCCAACGAAGGCACATGTGAGTATTCCTGGGAGATTGTCTTCCTCGCTACTCCATATGGGTCAAAGTTCAGTCGTGTTGGGAAGAACTCGGGTTCATACTCAGAAAACATTTCAGCTTTGACTCCTCTAGCTTTGTGGATTCTCTGGCAGCTGTAGTAACCCATTGTGACTGGAAAGAAACCTGTAGACTTGTGCCGATTTGATTGTAAGTCATGCATCTCCACGAGTTGTCTGCATAACTCCATGATGACCCACTTGTCGTTTGGATACCTCGGCAACTTTATTGGTTCTCCCAAAAATCTAGTCACCCTGAGATAGGTGAAGTCTGCAAACTGGATGAAAATGCAGCCATGCTGAGATACTTCCCAAGCTTCTTTGCTCACCCTGTTGGTCTTCAGATCACCATTTAGTTTGCAGATGAATTCATAGAAGAACCCATCGTTGACCGCTTTGTAATCTTTGTGGCACTCAGGAACTGTCAACTGTGGATAGCAATCAAAGATAGGATCTTTCGCCAGTACGCCTCGTCTATCCAACTTGAAAAATATGCCCTGCGAGGCTGCTGCATATACCAGGTACAAAGTCATTTTGAAGTTGTAAGTCCGCCTCACACTCTGAAGTTGCTCACCGATGTTGTCACTGATGATCTTTTCCCAATTGATTATCGAATCAGCTCTGTTGATCTCGATAGTCCTCACGAAAGCATACATCCATGAGCGGAAGTTGCGAGTATTGGCTTCTCCACTTATCCTGCAAAGCAATTTGGTGATATCATCCACCTCCTGCACCAAGTTGGATCACGGAAGAGTTCTCAAGAACTTTGATGGAGACATGGGCTTCTTCATATATCGGTTGTTCATTATGCTCACGCAATCTGCTTTGTGTTTCTCCCATTTGTTACCTGCATCCAGCATGTTGATTGCAATCACCACCGTTCGTGCCGGAATCTTCAGACAATAATTGATAAACTGTGCATCCAGCCTAATAATTGTCTTTCCCGCAACATCCTGGATTGTTCTGGAAAGAGGATGATATGATCTCGCACACTCCATGACAAATTCGGGCAACTGAGCTGTGACTGGAAATGCTGATGCTGGAATAATTCCACTACTTTTCATTGCCCACATGAGAAATGTCTTTCCGACCCTGGATCTGTTAATTATTTCGGAGATGGGTTCCGGGCCCATGTCTGTGTCATTGATATCAGCAAATCTGGAAGTTATGCATGATTCTGCTAATCCCTCTCTATCATCACGTTTCATCATGGTTGGAGCAATCTTTGTTTGGGCAATCTTTGTTTGTGTTCTTTTTCTTTTAATCCTGCTGAAATTCTTTATAACTGGATCAATTCGTGCAAATCTAGTAATTTCTTCATATTCGGAAGATATATTCAATGTACTTGACATTGATTTGAACTCCCTTTCACCTATATGAACACTTGTAATGAATACCTGCAGTTATTTCAGACAAAGACGAAGTCTAGAGCATGAATACTTGATTTCTGTCACCAAAAATCTGCATATGAAGCCTGCTGCCCTAAAATTTGAGGCTTTGTTTGCATGCAAAGCAAGCATAAATATTTTAAAATTCCCCTGGGCACTTATAGCAACATGCAGATAATTATCATAGCATAAATCAAGTCATTCCAACCCTAGGCGCCAAACCTTGAAGCTTCCCAGCAATGAAAAACACTTCCAGATGCAAAAATCCTCCTTTCCTAGGCGCCAAAACTATCTGGGCTGCAATCCTTAACAAAAAGAATTAATTGTTTCTTCATTATGGCAGCCCATGCTTATATAACCCTCAACATTCTATTTCTAATAATTGTCCATCCTATTCCTGGCAATTAATTAATAAACAAACATGTTTATTCACCCAAATTGGGCGCCCATTTTTGCATGTTGTTGGTTGCCATTAAATAATTCATTTTATTTATTTTTAGCATGTTTCCTTCAATTCTCTTTGGCTTATCTTCATGCATTGACTTTTCCTCCATCCTTGTCGCCAAAATTAGACAAAGCAGCTATTAATAAATATTATTAAAAGCTTTGTTTAATGCCCAAATGGGTCGCACTTTTTGGCAAGGGTGAATTCTAAAATTAAGAAGTCAACTTCTAGGGGGAATTTTCACCCTGCACTGCAGCTCTAAAAATCCCTTCTTCCACTTAAGTTATTTGACTTTTATAATGGGAATTTTTACACTGCAAGGCAGGTAAGAAATTCCCGCTTGCCTGCCGCCTCTAATTTTCTCATTGCAGCTTAAGTGACTTCCCAAAAAGTGCGACTTGTATTTAAAATAGTTTCTCTTGAAAAAGTGCGACTTGTATGGGTGAATAAAACCTTCTGATGGGAAAAGTTAGCCTGCTAGGCAGGTAAATAATTCCCACTGGTGCTTTAAGTGATTTTTCTTTATTTTATAATGGGAATTTTCACCCTGCAAGGCAGGTAAGAAATTCCCACCTGTCTGCCGCCTTCAATTTTCCCATGCAGCTTAAGTGACTTTGACTTCATGGGAAAAAGTACCCTGCAAGGCAACTAAGAAATTCCCGCCTGCCTGCAACTACCAAAAATCTCATTACAGCTTACACTTATTAATTCCAGAAAATGTGACCTGTCTAGGAGAGGCTTTTTGTGCATGACTTCATCAGTTTTGGTCAGCAGCTTGCATTTTGAGGCAGATTCCTTCTGGTGCTGGGTCGGTAGATGATCTCCGGATGCTTCAGGAAGTTTAACAAACTATACTAGCAAAGGAATTGACTTACGGGAATTTCACAGAGAAACAACGGAGAAAACCGGAGAACAACACAAAAGAAATAAATAAAAGTGAAAAACGTTGTCAGAAGTTGCAGATAATGCCCTGAATTCATTCCTGGTGAAAACCCTAATGAGATGAGTGAATATTGGCATGCAAAACTTCAACAAGATTCAACCGAAGCACAATTTACTTCAAACGGGGCATTATTTATTCAATAAATAATTTTAAAAAAAAAATCCCGCAGACAAAACTTGGCGAAGGGATAAAATGAGTTTGGGCATCTAGGTATTTGTCGAAATTGGCTCATATGATTCATTGGGAATATCCTAACATGATACAGACATCTTCTGGCAATAAAAACACAAAAAGACCCGCTATTTTAAAAGAACAAAAAAATTTCAAATGGGTTGTCCCAGATTTCAGGGTGAAATCTAGGGACACCACTTTATTTATGAAATATCAACAAAATTGAAATACCCACAAGGGGCAAAGCATAAAGAAAGCCTCTTGTCACATGAATATGATGGAAAATAATTTTATAACAAAAATCTAAATTTATTTCTATTTATTTTCCAACTAAAAGAAAGCAATAAATACAACTAACTGTATGAGAAAAAAGAAGGTGAAGAAGAGGCCTTAGCTGGCTGCAAATACTACCCTAGAGCAGATTATGGCATGAAGCAAGGCCCATCACCGAATGCAACTCAGTTTGCAGCTGAAATAGCTTCCAAAAGGGATCGTCCAACTCTAAAATGCCCCAAAAACGCCCAAAATAAGGGTCAATACCCCAAACTCTGTTGTTCCAACTGATATCTTTGATGCCCTAGCTGTAATAACTCTAAAAAAACCCTGAAAACATGCCCTACCTTGAAAAGTCTGATTAAAACTGAAATTCTTGTTTGAAAGCACAATTGTAACCCCTGGATGGAGTCACCTTTAAGGATTAGAGGGGTTTTTCCCCTAACCTTGTTACAATGGAGGGTTTTTGTCCTCGATGCAGATGATAGTTGGAGCAGCAGCTCAAAACCTCAAAATCACATCATGATGTGTGCAAAAGATGTCCTCAAATGATCCCCACACTCTCTTTTATAATTTTCCATGTCACACTCCACAATGAAATAGCCACAAGCAACTTTCCCCTTTTGTAATTCTTCATTAATATTGCTTTATTAAAAGTAGCTTTTTCTAATAATAAAACCTCCCTTCTTAAGATAGGGGGAAGGCGCCTTTCTTCTAGAATCTATATAGAGGGGGGTCTTTGGCTGCCTTAGATTACATACATAATATGATTGGCCTTCCTCTTTCATTCAGGGCCCTCTCTCTATATATCTGATAGCCAAATAAGAATGAAAAAGACAAGGGAAAAGGGGTGCCCGATTATTATATTACTCTAAGGAGGGCCTCCTCCCCCTCATTCTTTAGGGGAGAACCTCCCCTTGGGAGGGGGAGATCTAAAGTTTATCAAAAAGTTAATTTTTTATAATAATAAAATATAAGTGTCTTTTATAAAGTTACTTTCTCGACACAAGTTGATGATTATTAATATATTATACTTTATTTGAAAATGGGGACATTACAATCTACAACAACATAAAAATAGTCATACCCTGTTTGGACATAAGTACTCCTACAAAATCCATGAAGATAGTAGGGACTGTTGATTTTGGTCAGACAAAACAATCATAACATACAAAATATGCTTCATTTTTGTTTAAAAAATCACTTAAGATGATTGACATGTGAATAGGCTTTCAGAACCCCTAAATACAAGGAGTCAAGCTTTATCAAATCCCTACTCTCTCTCTCACACATTCCTATCTGGACGGTGAGTTGTCTCCACGTACAAACTCACTCACGCACACATATAACATATTCTCACATGACTGGTCAATAGTGTGGAGTACTAACAATAAATTCCCAACAAGGATGGGTAAAAGGATGTACAACCTTTCTTTTCTGACCTTTGGCTTGCTTGTACAACAGGTTAGTTTGCATCCCCTTATGAATCTTGATACTTCAGTCTGCATGTTGAGGCCAATGTACATACCTTTGTAAGTGGGCCAAGGTTTTGCCAGAGACCAAAATGGTTTGATACTTTTGAGGTATGCACCTCCCTCATCAAGAGAAATCTATCTTCCTTTCACACACAAAGGGTTCTGCACTTGTAGAGAAGCCCATCTTTGAGGTAACATCTGGATTTTGCCCTCATTTTCAGTCCTTTTGGTCTATAGGTACTGTAATGTATCCTTGAAATCTGCATCTTGTGCATAAGCCTCCTTCATGAAGATTCTCAAAGTGTAAAATAGTAGTCAAAGCCAAGATTGGTTATGTCATTGGTGGCCTATTGGTTTTCTTCTTTTGTCCACCTCACCAAGAAAACTTGTTACATTTCCTACCAAATGTTAGAAATGAATATTGGTTTTTTATGGAAATCTTGTTTGAGGCTGAGGCTCGGTAGTCTATGCACATTCTCCAAGAGTTGCCCTTCTTATTGCACCATCACAATGGCTGAACAACACTGTGAGGGCTTAAAAGGTGAATTACCCTTTGGTCCAACAACTCTTGAAGTTTTTTTATTACATTACTCTCCATAAGTGATTCCCTGTACATGTTTTGGATGTTAGGGAGATGATGACTCTGACAGCATTTGAATCTCATGCTCTACCTTTGGATCCTTGACCCACACACTATGTTCACCCACACCTCCACCCTTTATGATATCCTTGGTCAGCCCCAAATTGAAGGGTTGTGTCCCCACCCTCCACTTGCCACATTTGCCTACACAAATGACTTAAAAAGGCCGTATCAGTGATGAATTGCAGCAAAGCAGCAGTATGAGGAAGGCTTCCAGCCTAGAGAGTATTTTCAAGCATGGGATTCATAGCACCATCAACAGTTATTTGGTAGACCTTTTCAATCAGTGGTGTGTATTGGATTCCCGAGGGAACCTTGGTCCCACCATATTATCCATGCTATTCACAAATCCAGTCCTACTTCTGATCAATAATAATTATAGGACAAGCTTATGGTGGGTCACACTTTCTCCAAGTTATACGCCACTTTTCTCCATTTGTAGCTATCTCAATTTCTAAAGCGAGTACCATCATGTAGAGCCAGAGGACAGGCAGGTTTCAGTTACAGGGCTTACCAGATGTATTGATCACATTCTCACCCTTGCTATCATTGAGGAATCATGTCACCGTTCGTCTAGAGTCTTTTGTTGCTTAAAGGAGTGGACTAATCGGAAAGCCTTCGACTCTATTCCGCAGGAAGCCCTTTTCCACAAACTCAGAGTTTTCTGATACCCTTCTTGTCACCATCACTCGACTATATGAGAAGGTCACTAGGTCACCTTCGTACTGTTGTTGGGCTTTCCGACTTCATCAGGAGCACCATCGGGATCAAATAAGGCTGCCCTCTCTCTCCTACTCTGTTTGGAATTTATATTGATAAGTTGGAAGAATTTCTCCCAGACCACATACAGGACGGGGACAGTTGTCTTCTTCACCAGGTCTTGATCTACATTCTTCTCTTCGATGGATGATGTGGTCCTTTTGGATTCTTCTACAGAGGGGTTACAAAGACAGCTTGACGCCTTAGCCCTCTTCTGTGATCATAGACAACTTACAGTCAACTTGGGTAAAACCAAGGTTATAGTTTTCAATGTGCTGAAGACCTCCGATTTCCATTTCTTCTACAAAGGGGAGGAGATGGAGATCACCAACTCCTACACCTATCTGGGGGTTCTCTTCTCTGGACCTCGCTTTAGTCTACGCCCGGCTATTCAACCCCGCATCAATAAGGGGTATTGGTGTCCCCAGATTTCACCCTAAAATCTGGGACTACCCCTTTAAAAAAATTCTTCGTTCTTTTTAAAATAACAGGTCTTTTTGTGTTTTTATTGCCTGAAGTTGTCTCTATTACGTTAAGATATTCCCAGTGAATCATATGAGCCAATTTCGACAAATACCCAGATGCTAAAACTCATTTTATCCCTCCATTGGGTTTTGTCTGCAGGAATTTTATTTAATTATTTATTAAATAAATAAAGTTCCGTTTGATGTAAATTGTGCTGTAGTTGAACCCTGTTGAAGTTTTTCATGCCAATATTGTCACATCTCAATAGGGTTTTCACCAGGAATGAATTCAGAAAAATTGTCTGCAACTTCTGGCAACGTTTTTTGTTTTTATTTATTTCTTTTTGCTTTTGTTTTCGGTTTTCTCCGTGGTCTGTCTGTATAATTCCCCTTGATCCGTTTCTGTACTCTGTATAGCCTGTTTAATTACCTGGAACATCTGGAATTCATCCATGGCCTCAACAAAGGAAGAAATTAATCACAGAGTGCAAACTTCTGACCTAAAAAGAAGAATTTAAGCAGAAAAAGCCTCTCCTAGGCAAGTCGCACTTTTTGGGATAAATAGATCTAAGCTGCAATGGGAATTTTGGCAGTGGCAGGTAGGTGGGAATTTCTTGCCTGCCTAGCAGGTTACTTTTTCCCATCAAGTCAAAGTCACTTAAGTTGCAATGAGAATTTCAGAGGTGGCAGCAGGTGGGAATTTCTTACCTGCAACGTAGGGTGAAAATTCCCATTATAAAGAAAAATCACTTAAAGCACCGGTGGGAATTTCTTGCCTGCCTAGCAGGGTAACTTTTCCCATCAAAGAAGTTTATTCACCCATGCAATTCGCACTTTTTGAGAAGAAGGTTATTTTTCATGCAAGTCGCACTTTTTGGGAGGAAGTTTTGAGCTGCTAGTGGGAATTTTGGCAAGTGGTAGGCAGGCGGGAATTTCTTACCTGCAACTTGTAGGGTGAAAATTCCCATGATGAAGGACAAATCACTTAAGTGAAATATGGGATTTTTGGAGCTGCAATGTAGGTTGAAAATTCCCATCATTTTGACTTTCTATTTTTAGCAAACACCCTTGCCAAAAAGTGCGACCCACCTTGGCATTAATGCATTTAATAATATTTATTTAATAATTGTTTCCTAGCTAAGTTTGGCGCCATAAATAGGAAGGAAAGTCAATGCAAGTGGATGAGCTAAAGAGAAGTCAAGGATGCATGCTAAAAATAAATAAAATAAATTCATAAAAAACAATCAGAAGCATGCAAACTTGGGCGCCCAAATTGGATGAAGAGACATGACTTTTAATTAATTAAATTGCCAGAAATAAGAAAGGACAATTATTAAAAATAGCATGCAGATGGCTATATAAGCATGGGATGCCATAAGGGAGAAGCAATTAATTCTTTTTGATGAATTTTGCAGCCCAGACGGGTTTTGGCGCCAAAGGAAGGAGGATTTTGCATTAAAGAGTATTTTCCATTGCCAGGAAGCTTCCAGTTTTGGCGCATAGGGTTGGAATAGCCTAATTTTTATTATTTTAAGTGTCTGCATGTTGGTATAAGTGCCCAGGTGAATTAAATAATATTTTTGCTTGCTTTGCATGCAAGCAAAGTCTCAAATTTTAGGGCAGCAGGCTTTATATGCAGATTTTGGTGATAAAAATCAAGTATTCATGCCATGGACTCCATCTTTGTCTGAATTAATCACATGTATTCATCACAGGTGCTCATATTAGTGAAAGGAAGTTCAAATCAATGTCAGATACATTGAATATATCTTCCGAATCAGAAGAAATTGCCAGATCTGCACAAATTGATCCAATTACAAGGGATTCTGGCAGAATTAAAAGAAAAAGAGCTCAAACAAAGATTGTTCCAGCCATGATGAAGCATGATGAAAGAGAAGGATCAACTGAATCATGCATAGCTTCCAGATTTGTTGACATCAATGATACAGACATAGGCCCTGAACCCATCACTGATTTAATTGACAGATCCAGAGCCGGAAGGACATCTCTCATGCGGGCAATTAAAAGTAGTGGAGATTATTCAAGCTTCAGCGTTTCCAGTCACAACTCAGTTGCCTGAATTTGTTATGGAGTGTGCAAGGTCTTATCATCCTCTTTCTAGAACAATTCGAGATGCTTGCAGGAAAGACAATAATCAGGTTGGATGCACAATTTATTAATTATTGTCTGAAGATTCCGACACAGCCAGTGGTGATTGCAATTAGCATGTTGGATGCATCGGCAATAGATGGGAAAAGCACAAAGCAGATTGCGTGGGCATAATGAATAGCAGATACATGAAGAAGCCCAGAGCTCCATCAAAGTTCCCGAGGACTATTCCACGATCCAATCTGGTGCAGGAAGTTGATGATATTACTAAATTGCTTTGCAGGTTAAACGGAGAAGCCAATACCCATAACTTCCGCTCATGGATGTACGCTTTGTGAGAACCATTGAGATCAACAGAGCTGATTCCATAATCAATTGGGCGAAGATCATCAGTGACAACAGTCGGTGAGCAACTCCGAAGTGTGAGGCGGACATTCAACTTCAAAATGACTTCATACCCGGTATATGCAGTAGCCTCGCAGGGTATATTTTCCAAATTGGATAGACGAGGAGTATTGTCGAAAGATCCTATTTTTGAGTGTTTCCCACAGTTGACAGTTCCTGAAGTGCAACAAAGATTACAGGGTGGTCAACGATGGGTTCTTCTACGAATTCATCTGCAAATTGAATAGTGATCTAAAGACCAGCAGAGTGAGCAAAGAAGCTTGGGAAGTTGTATCCCAGCATGGTTGCATCTTCATCCAGTTTGCAGACTTCACGTATCTCAGGGTCAGTGGCTTTTCAGGGGAGCCAGTTAAGTTGCCGAGGTATCCAAGCGACAAATGGGTCATCATGGAGTTGTGCAGGCAGCTCGTGGAGATGCATGACTTACAATCGAAACAGCACAAACCTACAGGTTGCTTTCCAGTCACAGTGGGTTATTACAGCTGTCAGAGCATCCATAAAGCCAGGGGAATCGAAGCATAAATGTTTTCCGGATATGAGCATGAGTTCTTCCCAGCATGATTGAACTTTGATCCATATGGGATAGTGAGGAAGACAATCTCCCAAGAATATTCGCACGTACCTTCATTAGAAGACTTTTGGATGAAGTGCAGAAGCGAATATGAAGTCAGGAAGAAAGATTTCAGCAGGTTATCAATGCAACAAGTGTTTGATTATGGTTTAGCACGGATACCTGCAATTCTCGCGGATGATGGGCATGTGGTACTTGACACATACCATCAAATGGGAGGAGATAGAGCTGCTCTTCAGGAAAGCATAGGCGGTTGTCAGACGATTGAGGAAAGGTCTTCCGCAGTTCTTGGTTAACACCTCAAATTGGTTGTTGACAAAGGGGTATTGCATGGACGAAGCTTTGATGAATCAGATCACAGGTAACTTTATTGCAGGAGACTCCAGACAAAAGGAAGCACGAAGGTGAAAGTAGCAGGAAACCAAAGAAGCTTAAAGTATACAAGAAGTCTCAGGTACAGAGAAGATCAAGTCTACAACTATTGTGCCAGTACCACTTTCAAACGAAGCTTCTCCAGCGTCAACTCATAGCACTTCGGCAGCCCCTGAACCCCAGGCAGATGTTGTTCCTCCGTTGAATCCAACATCATTTGTATTTGCTCCTCAGCCACTCAGATCTTCACCTCCCCCTGCAGAGAAGCTGAAAGCACAAATGGCAGAGTTTGAAAAAGCATTGTCTTTGGACAATTCAGAGGATGACAGCCATAACACTGTGGCAAATTCGGATGCAACAGAGTCTGAGCATGAAAGGGTGGTACACTCAGTGACTTCTCATTCCCCGAGAAGCAATTTTTCATCATGGTTGGCTTTGCAGACAGTTCCAGAAGCCAGAGCAAGGAGATAAACCTGGAAGAGCATGACTTGCAACTACTCCTGATTTTGGGCGGAAAAGATAGAAGACCTAAAGTTGCCAAGGTAACTTCAAGGTTGATTATTGAAGAATCAGGGCAGAAGTTCGTCGAGTTGAAAGTTCCAGCAGAAGGAAAGCAGAAGGGAGAGCTCATGGCGGCAGATATCTCAGTAACCAAAATGCCACTGGGTCAGACTACCACGGAAGGATTAAAGCAAGATACACAGACACTAATAAACGCTTTATTCCTCAAGCTGGACAAAGAGAAGGCGGAGAAAACCAAACTTCCAGAGCAAGTTTCCCAGTTGTGTGAAATCATTGCTAAGGTTGCCAAACCTTACTCTCAGCCAGTTTTAGCACATGAACAAGTGAGCAATCATCTGATTGAAGAAGTGGAGGATGCAAGTAATCAAGTCACAGCTATCAACGAATGGAAAAGCCAAATCATTCACCAAGCTTCAAAACAACTCAAGGAGGTACCATCTAGTTTCGGAAGTTATGAAAGATGCATTATCTCAGCTGAAGCAACTGATGACAAGCATAGTGGATGAGAATACAGTGGTTGAAGGTAACCTGGGCATTTTGGTCAAAATAAATAAATTGCCGGAGGAAGTTTTGATTGTGGAACAACTTGTGCCTAATGGACTGATTGAAAAGGGCAAGCAGCTTGAGTTTGCAGTCTCTTTCCGCATGGAGATTCTCAAGCTTATGTTTAAAAGAATGCAGTTGCTCGAGGATAGGATATTGTCATTGTCAGGCAATATAGTTGCTTTCACTGAGGAAGTAGTTGGGGATGTTTCTTCCTGCAAAAGAATCATTCCAAACAAGGTGCCTTCTTCTCTTGAAGGGTTGCTTTCTGATGGTTCAGGAGAGGATTGATGAGAGCTGTCAAGACTTTCACGTTGAATTCAATCAACAAGCTGATAAAACTTCAATCAAATATTAAAGAGTTTGGGCCTAGTTTGAAGGAAGTGGAAGTAAACATTGACATTTTGTCCAAAGGATTGCTGCAGTTCAGGACTAAGAAAGAGGCTGTTGCTAAAACAGATGGGAAATTGCTGAATTATATGTTTGACAAGTATATTCAGTATCAGAACAAAGAAGAAAGCGTAGGGTGTAACATCTGGCAGATCTTCTTTCTTCTCTTCTTTCTCTTATTCCTTATGTTCCCGGATGAAATTGTAAGATTAAAGTTATTGGTTTAAAAGCCATTACTTTAAGTTATTTGGAAAAGTTCTCTAAGATAAGTGGCAGATGTGCACAACTTTGGCTTAAGTCCCCAGATGCATGTCACTTAGAGAGGAATTCTAGGAGAAAGATTGTCAGATGTTCCCTTTACAACTTCTTGCATGTTCTAGTTCAGTTGTAGTTTCTATTTGTAATTTCCCCTCTATACACTATAAATAGAGGAAGAGCCTACGGGTTAATGTATCAAAATTTGTAATCAACATTCTTGTGTTCCAGACTTTGAGCTGAAACCCTTGATATTTTTCTGAAAGCTAAGGAATTGAAAGGAGGCAGTTTTCCAAAGAACTTTGTGTCAACGGTGCATTTGTTTCTTGTTTCTGTATAGATCTTTGCATAAACTTTGTGTTATCTTAGATCTAGATCTGAAACTTTCTTTGTTTTAAATTTTGTATTTCAAGATCTATTTGTTTTGTCCATGTGCGTGTGACCAACTCTACAAACTATTGGTTAGATTGCACATCTTCTTTCCTTTCTTCTCGTATTTAATTATTTCCCCTCTTCTGCACTTATTTCTTTACAACTACTTACTTGCTGCAAAATTGCCTAGCTATGGTGCATGAGCTACGTGGTTAAAGTAAAACCAACAGATAGATATTAGAATATATAACTAACAAAATCTTGCACGGGAGTCTCACCGGTAAATGAGGGAAATTTATCTCATGACTGCCTAGGTTTTCAATTGTGCCGAAAATCTTGCCAACAAGTGTGGTTCCCTTGCGAACTTGGCGAGACAGTGCTTCCGCCACCACTTTCAGGACACGTTGTCCAAGATGTTTCTCTCAGACTCTCTTGTGAGACCCACAATTCTCTCTGGTTTTGAGGTCTGGGGTCCCTTCCTGCTCGAGTCGGATTGGGATTCTATTGAGCGAGTTCAGATCATTTTGCTCAGATGGATCATCAGATGTAAAGAGATTGTTCCTCATAATATCATCCTTGCTAGAGTTTAGGGCTCGCCTCACTCTTGCACCTTGTTCTATTTGCAGGTTCTTCCTTGTTCTATTTGCATCTGCAACCCAATTACCTGTAACCTTCTTTCTAATTTCACAACCCTCAGCATAAAACATGAGTGTATAACCTTGATCACACATTTGACTGACACTCAAAAGATTATGTTTCAGTCCTTCAACAAGTAAAACATTTTCAACTTTAGCTTGACCATTTAATTTTATGTTCTTCCTGTGATCTTGGTTGTAGTGTTATCTCCAAACTTTATTGTACTTCTATTGGCCTTTTTCAACTTCAGGAACTTGCTTCTGTCACCTGTCATATGGCTGGAACATCCACTATCAATGTACCAAGGTTGTTCTTCATCTTGTGCATGGAGTGCGGTTTGTAACAACATAGCCTCTTCCTTTTCTCCCTCCTTTATCTTTTGCCACACTTTCTTATTGTTGGCTTTCTGAATGATTTGTTTTCCCTCTTTCTCTTGCTTTGGCTTTTCTGTAATCTTACTCCTACAAAATCTTGCTATGTGGCCAACTTGGTTGCATTCATAACATCTAATGCATGCTCATTCAAATTTGACAATGCAGCAAAAGAATTGTAGTTTCTAGCATGAAAATTCTGATTCCAACTTTGAAACCTCGATCTACATGTCCATCATCTTATGACCAAAATTGTGACAAGAAAAACAATAACCGTAAAAAGAATACCTAGTCATGTAGGGTGTCCTCCAATAAGATAAACAGTCTAAAACTTCTTATTGGTACCTTATTCCACTTGCTCTCTTCTTTGTTTTTGTTTTGTGGAGAATGATCTTCTTGTTTCTTACTGCTTTCTCCTTTGCTGGAGCCTTTTAGGATATTTGCATAATTGGCTTTCTTCTCTGGTTCTTTGGTCTCTTTCTTTTCTGCTTCATTGAATCCAATACCACCTTTGGATGATTTTGGTTTCTGTTCTCTCAAAATGTTGCTCAAACACCTCAGAACTTTTTTAAAACTTGAGTCTCTTGTTCAACTTTTCAGTTTCATGTCTTAGTGCGACAATCTCTGCCTCCAATCTCTCGCATTCTTTTTTTTTTATTTCAGTTGTTCTCTGATCACTTCCTCTATTCTTTTTGCCTCTTCAACTTGGGTCTTTAGATCAACAATAGTATTCTCATGTTCTTTGCCAGCATGCAGATTTTTCTTTGCTTCTTCATACTCTTGAAGTTGCACTTTTTGCTTCAGGGTCTTCTTTTTGAGTCTCTTGATCTCACCCAAGGCACAGATGAGTTCTTCTTCTAAGTTTACCTCACCTGCTTCATCAACTGCATCTTCAGCTTCCACTTTTCCATCTTCAAGGGCCATAAACAAAAGTTCTTCAATGTCACCTTTTGAACAATCTTCCTCTGAGCTATCATCTTCTCTGGTGCATAGACTCTTCTTGTTTTGGTTCCAGTTATTCTTCTTTTCAAACTTCCTTTGCTTGAAATTCTTTTTGTAGAAAGGCTTTCCTTTCTTTGCTTTGACAGGTTCTTCATCATCACTTTCACTTTTTGCATGCGGACACTTAACTGACAAAATGTCCAATCTCACCACAGTTAAAACATTTAAAAGGAAGTTTACCTTTGTACTTGTCAGATCCTCTTTTCAAAATTGGTTTCACCAATAGGCCTTCTTCTTCCTCATCAGATTCATCATCTAATTCAACCTTCTCCTTTCCTTTTGAAGCTTTGAAAGCAGATTCTCTTTTTCTTGGCTTATCTAGTTCTGTTCTCGTCTCATAAGCCGTGAGTATTCCATGTAACTCATCCATTTTCATTTTATCTAGATCCTTAAGTTCTTAGAATAGCTGAAACTTTAGCATCAAAGACTAGGAAGTAGATATCTTAATAACTTTTGTACTATTACTGGGTCTTCCATCTTTTCACCCAAGCCTTTGATCATGTTTACGGTCTCATCCACACGGAGTAGATATGATGCACAATGTTCTCTTCCTCTTTCATCTTTAGACTTTCAAACTTTCTTCTGTGTGTCTGAAGCTTTGCTATTTTTACTTGCGAATCTCCTTCATATAAACTATTGAGCTTATCCCTCATCTACTTGGCAGTTTTGCAAAGCATAATCTTTACAAGCTCCGAATCTGCTACACCACACAAAATAGCATTCATAGCTTTAGCATTATTTTCACATTCTCTCTTACCAACCGGATCTGTCGATGGTGTTGTTGGTGTCGTATAGCCATTCTCAACCGAATGCCAAATATCATGTCCAAGAGAATTCAAATAGGTTCGCATCCTTATGCTCCAAAAGGCACAATTTGATCCATCGAACAACGGAGCTTTATTTGTGGAGAATCCTTCCATAAGGGTTCCCTCGTGTCTTTCTGATCTACCAAGATAGCTAGGCTAACTGTGTAACATAGAATGTATCTAGTATGGCTAATAATGAGATTGTTTAGATATCACGGGAAGCACTAAGAGGGGGGGTGAATTAGTATTCGACAATAAAAACTTTTTTTCCAACTTATTAATTTTCTTTTTCACACACATAACAAGATATTCAAATCTAAAAGTAAAATAAGAGCACACACAAAAATCAAATGCACATAACACCAGATATACCGTGGTTCACCCAGTGTGGGCTACATCCACCAAAAGAGACTGCTTGGATCTATTGTCCAAATCCAGCCGAAAAAATAGTGTTTACAAAGTGTGAGTACCCACTCACAGAAGACACCAATCTCCAAGCCGAACACCAATTCAGCCCTTGAATGCAAACACCACTAACTGTGCAATCTCTGATTTGAAGCACCAACTTCTGGAGACACCAATTCCCAATCCGAAGCACCCACTCCAGAAAATCTGCAATACAAATCAATGATAATTTCTCCTTCTATATTCTCTCTCTCACATACTCATACTCACTTAAGAGATTTATAATATCAGTTCACATACATATCACACTCATGCAAAATGCTCTCTTTCTCGCTCTACTTAAAATGTTCACACAACTCTTGCTTATATAGAAAGGAGGAGAGGAAAAACCACTTGTGGTTTCCCTAAAACCATGTGCCCATACCATGGGCCAATTTTGGCGCCTATATTGAAATTTAAATCTCCTACATGAAAAAATGCGCCATAAGGAAGCCACATCACTTGGTGGTTACAACAATATTAAATATTTGCTCTAAATAGAAATATTCTCTTACACATGTAAGAGTAACTCCTCTTACTCGTCATAAACCTTCTTACACTTCCTTACACCTCTTTAACTAACTCCTCTTAGGCATCATAGAATCTCTTACGTGTCATAAACTGTCATAAAATCTCTTACGCGTCATAAGCTATCATAGAATCTCTTACGCGTCATAAGCTATCATAGAATCTCTTACACATCCCGCCATGTGTAGTAAGATTCCTTGGTGATGTTGAATATTAAAATTTTCAAATTTTGACATCACACTAATTTTGACATGGATAAATACTTTACAAACACTAATGTTGTAATGTTGAATATTAACCTCAATATTTCCATCAACACTAATGTTGTACCTTTGACATCAATGACAAAATACTCAACACTCTCGTCTCCTTAGATCGCTTGGGATCAACATGGACCGTCTCCCCCCTTTCAAGTACTCCATGGATGCTCCTGCTCACCACCTCCTTCCAAGCATGCAGGACCTGCATAGAATGATCAGAGACGATATATACAGATAGTTCATTCAGATTACTTGGACCAACCCCCGGGATGAGCTACGCCCGAAGATGGCCTTCTACGCCAATCACTTCCTCGAAGTCAACAATGGACTCATCATTTGGCCCACCTATATCTCCCGTCATTGGATGCATGTTCTTTGCATATCCCTGGGCCAGTTCAGAGTTGGCTCCCACAGGCTTCGGGTCGAGAGCGATCACTAGTTGGATCGGTCCGAGAGGATCTGCCAACTTTGTTCCCTTCAGGAGATTGAGACAGAGGAACACTTCATTTTCTGATGCCCCATCTACAATGAGATCAGAGGGAGGTTTCATTATCTATTCCATGAACGTCCAACGTTCACAGCCTTCTTCAGGTATTATGATCAGAGGTGTCTCGCTCTCTATTTACAGGAAGCTCTTAAGCTCACTGACGGGGTCCTCCATCCTCCTTCCAGGGAGACTACTACTCAACGGATCACATCTTTCTTTGATGTCCCCCCCGGGTGAGAGGGGCACCAAGTGAAGACCTGATCCTAGTGGAGATCCTCATATTAGATCTGTCAGGACTAGAGGAGCTTCTTCCCAGACCAGAGATATCCGGACTCATACGCGGCCAAAGGCCCCCTCTCATAGGCGACAGACCACCAGGTTCACCCAGAGAGCTCAACTTTCCACGAATCATAGCCGTCCCAAACAGCTTCCAGTTCCTAACACCAGACATCAGCACATCACCAGATTCTTTCTAGCTGGCCTTGGGCAACAATTGTGAGGGTTGGTGGCAAGGCTTTTCCCTCCACCCCCTCTCCTTTGCACTCTTATTCTTCTTCTTTTGTTGTTTTCGGAGACCCTTTTGGATTTTCCCTACTGCTTCTGCTTTGCTTTGCTTTGTATAGCGCAGTCCCATTGACCTATTTTTGTGGTCACTTGTTGGACATTTAATATAATATCTTATCTTATCTTATCTTATCTACTTCTCGTTTTGGAGGCAACCCTATAGGAGTTTGGAACACTCTCTGAAAAGATTTTACTAACTATCCAAATCTTTTAACCCTTGGTTAGATACCTCTGAAATTTCCAGCTCATCCTCTTGTTTATTCTTTAATAAAAGCAAACAAAACCGATAGTGATTTTCCTGAATTAATCTCTTGGCTTGATTAGCACTTGCGAGAGCAAGCTTGGGCTTGCTTTGATGTTGTCACTAACTCCATCCTTGACCCATTTGTACCGGTTATCCCTCATGTAGATTACATCCCTAAGATACAAGTAGGGACTCCCAAATACCATGTCGAATGAATCAAGAGGAATTACATCAGATTCTACTTCATCATTATATTGTGGGTTAAATCCTGAATTTAAACTTACATCTCTTTGTGACCTGAATTTTAACACCCTCCACCCAACCCAAAGGATATGGATGCTAATTGTAAACAAAGCCTTCTTACAACTTCATCAGGAATCAGATTAGATTGTGATTCAGAATCAGCTAATGCTTTACCTTTGCTTTCTTGATCTGAATTTTGATGTGGAATAGCTAACTCATCTCTTCTTCTTGTTCTTGGATGTTCGTTTTGGTGGCCATGCAACCCAATCTTTCATCTACATCAAAATTGTCCTCAATTTCTACCTTTGTTCTCAAAGATGCCATGGACGCCTTAGAATCCTTGGGGGATTCTTTGGGTGCAATTCTAAATGCATCTTCCAATAAGTAGCATCGGTATATCCATTAATATCGCAATGATTACAATGGTTCTTTGGATCCTTACAAGTATTTATAGTGGTAGCACTCTTTTTACCCTTCTACTCACCTTTCTTGTAAGGTTGTTTGTCTCCTTAGGCTGATTTGTGGGATGTTTTTGATTGGATGGCCCTCCATCTCCTTGCTTAATTTCTTCCTCTATGTGGTAAGCTTGCACACAAACTTCATCAAGATCCTTTGGTTTTGTTGAAATGACCCATCTCCTCAAGTGAGTATGAAGTCCACCGAAATACTTGATGAGAACCCCTCATCCTCCAAGTCCACACTCAGCAACATGGCTTTCCTTCAGAATTCAATAATGTAATCCTACACACTTTGACCACTATCTTGCCTGTAATATTACCACTTGATTCTTTGATCAGTCTTTTTCCCAATAGAAAAAAAATTCTTATGAAGCAATTCCTTAAAATCATCCCAACTATTTACAACAAGCCCCTTTTTCTTTTCAGAATTGATTAGATAGGTTTCCTACCAAGGTAAAGCATAGCCCTCCATTTTGAGACGTGCAAAGCTAATCCTTTGTGCTTCAATAACTTAAAAGACACTAAAATATACCTTTAATTGTTTCAACCATTTATCTAGTAATTCAACATCTATTTGTCCTTCAAAGATCATAATTTCTACCTTTGTTTCAACCTTGAAAAGAGTTCATTATGATTTTTACATCTTTTCCTATGTCTTCTGGAGGCTTTTCTTCATCTTCCCTTTCTTCATCATGCTCCCCCATGAATTCATCTTCATGGCTCGTTTTGTTTCCTCCACCAGGTTTCTTGGCGAGGGCTTGAACCACTTCATCCATGGACTCTTGGTACCTAGCACCAAGCTTCTGATGTTCGGTGATGGTTTATTGGGACTTCAATATATATTCCATGTTGGTCTACAATACTGCAACTTCCTAGGCAAGTTCCCTTTCTTTTGCCATCTTTTTGTCCTTTGATTCCACCCTCTAGGAGATGTTTCTGGATTGCAAGGTAGCATCTCTTTTCCTTGTGATCTTGTCACTATCATCCAAATTAGTAGAAAAAATTCCACAAATCCCAAAGATGTCAATCAGTTCTGATATCAAAATGATCAGTAAACTCCTAAAATTCTACTTTGAAAACTACAAAAATCACAACAATGCTCTTCTACTTCAAACCTTTGATTGAAATGACAAAGATTGTTCTTAGTGAGCCATTAGTGTTTGTAAGTTGTTAGAATAGCCCCGAGTTCAAAAAAAAACATTTACAACAAATAAAAATAACTGGACACAAGATTTATCCTGGATATCCTCCAATGTGAGGGAAAAACTAGTTAGGAATGGCAATTGCTCTCTTATTGTTTTCTTATTGGCATACAACTGAAGATACAAAGATGTTCAGAACAAGATACCGACTCTGCTATTTTGTTCCTATCTTTTCCTCTTTGCCTCCAAACTACACTATCCTTCTACAAAAAAACTACACACTGGGATTTTGTTCTCAAGCCACTGATGTCTTTCCTCCATCTCTGCTCTGTTCTTATAACCCCTGGTAGTTCTCTCGTGCACTGGAGAATCCAAACAGTTGAAGAGAAATGAAGAGACAATGGCTTTTAATCTTTTGGAGTTTCCTATTTGTGCTCTTTAGCCCATGCCAGAACCGCCAGTTTACACGAACTAGAAGTTACAGAACCATTGGGGTGGATGCACAACTATCCTGCAAAGAGTGGCAGTTTCACAACCTTTCCCAGAATACTCCCTTTTGAGAGTTCTTTTGATTTTGAATCCTTTCGTAGTGTGTTTTTCTGATGAAGTGTTTCTTTTCCAAATCCTTATGGAATCGAACAAGTTTTCTCAAGAACTAGAATGTATCAAACACAATCAAGCGTTGTACAAGGCATCAAATGTTAGCATCCATAAAATCTTCATGTTATCATTACTAACAGACCAAGTGCCTGATTGTTTTATTATTAAAATAAAAAGATGCTAACATTTTGTTATAATTATACAAAATGTTCCCTACTTTTGTTCAATGGTTCAAATCCAATCCCCCATTACTGCTGGTTGGGAAAGATTATTCTCCTACACACCATACAGGGGCAGCAAAAAGTAGGAACTATGAAACTATAAATTTGTATACAATACTAACACTTTATACCCACACGCTGATATAAAAAAAATGATCATTCTCAATACAGATGACCATCATTCACTACTTGTTCCAAGATGGATTTGAATTATACACAATATTAATATATAAATTCTTTTGCATAAAAGACTAGTATTATAAGCCTAGACACCTCTAGCTGTGTAAGGAATTGTCTATTGGCAGTATCCAATACTTAACCCAAGACGGACTTCAATTTTACACACCATAAGCACCAAAGATTAGTATAATAAGCACAAATAATCTGTGACAAATAGAAAGCAATTACCGATGAAGGCCACCTTGAGAACATGCATGAGGCAGAAATAAGCATTAACATAACTGACCGATGCCCAGCCTTCTGTTTTGTTGGATATTTCCACTTTAGTTTGTGACATATTTCAGTAGGAAATGCAGTGCAAAAATGCCTCATTTGTGTCAGAGTCTTCCTACATGATAGTCAAACAAAGAAAAAGTGAGGTACATTAATTTATGCACCTAACAGAAAATTTCGAATTTATGTAATATTTATGCCTAAGTTACCGGGTCCTTGGGTACAAGTAGAATGGTCCTAGTACAGAGTGTACCAGGTCTTGGTCCCAGTTAGGTCCTCCCTATGGGTCAGCTTGGTAATCCGGGTTTGCCCATGGACGGGCCTGAGCCAGACCCTGGGGCCGTCTGAATTGTTTGAATATTATTTCATCCCAGCACTTGGTTTCTACTCAAGCCTTTCAAATCACTCTAAAAAGATCAGAAGTTGCTGTTCAATAATTGAAATCTTGAGAGCTAGCTCCATTTCTTTCTTTATTTCTACTCGCTTGAGCACTACCCAGACATTTTTTTTTTTAATTCTTAATAGTTTTGACCACATCGGACGCTTTGGTTGCTGAATTAAGTCACTATGTATTGTCCTTACACAATTAAATTGGCCTATTTCAGCAAAATCCTGTACCACTGTTATCCGCTTTTGGTAACAATGTGGCAAGTCTTACCACCAAATACTTCTACTATAAACTCCTCTAAGCATGTACAAATCTTTGCAGGCAGCTTACTGTTGGATATCAGTCAACGCTCACACAGTCCTCTGTTAATAGGATTGACCAGAAAGATTCACAGAATCAGAAACCTTCTTTTGATGTGATTGTCATGTCTTTTGAATTAATGTAATTATTGACTGGCACAACAACAATTACACAGTTGAAAACACATACTTAACTTTAGCAGGCTTAATGACTCAATAATGACATATCTCTCGTGACTAAAGCTTCTATCTTTAAAGTTTAGATAAGCAATGCAAGTATATTCCCCCAACACATTACCAGATAGCTGACAGGAAACAAACACAACACTGGATACAAGGTAACAAGACTTGTCTGTCAGAATTATAAGTATTGTTTTCAACTGCTTTGTGGTTATTTAACTTATTCCATTCACTCTATGCATTTTATGTGGTTAATTTGGTTTATTTGGCTATATGTTTTATATTTATAATTAAAAAAAATTGTACTGCCGTAGATACAGATACAAAAACTATACAGTAGACACAAATCTAAAAGCAGACTAATTATTCAATATAGAATACCTTGTGAGAATGTTGGGCATCCATGTAATCAGCCCAACTCTATAGCACAATTGAAGTGCAAAGCAGTATAGATCTTACTACAACAGTTGGCTA
Organism: Taxus chinensis; assembly: GCA_019776745.2. Taxonomy (NCBI): domain Eukaryota; kingdom Viridiplantae; phylum Streptophyta; class Pinopsida; order Cupressales; family Taxaceae; genus Taxus; species Taxus chinensis. The sequence continues at coordinate 777,194,634 of CM034146.1, forward strand.
TCAGAGGTCATGTTTTGTTGCTAAAGCATCAATCACAGGCACAACATTATTCCAGCTTCCACCAGAAATTCAAATAAAAATCACAAATTTCTGATCCCCTGATTGTGTTGTTCAATGAAGATAAGCAAAACTGGTCACACTATTACATTTTTCTGCATAATTCCCTTTAGGTTACATTCCCCCAAATATCATTAAAAAGATTGTAACTTTTCAAGTTTGGTCAGTGTCTATTGGTTAAGAGATAAAACCTTTCCGTCCTTCATTGTTTTTGTATAATAACTGTTAAGTCAAAGATTAAAAAAATAGCTACACACTTAAAAAACTAAAAGATAAATGTATTCCGTTAACATGGTGTTGATTTCTACAAACACAGCAACACGAATCCCCAAAAGGTCTCCCGTAGACATGCTTTTTTTTATTATGGTGTTCATTTCTTCACTATGGCCTAGTTCATGATAATCAGAGCAGTTGAAGTATGACAAACCATATGACAAATATTGGTAACAAAATGATGAGTATGGCATCCATTGTCCAATGACCATTTTGAATGTTTGTAACTGGTCTTTGATCATTTAGGAAAATAAAAATAAATAAAACTACCTGAATGCGACTTTCTGCATTCCAGGAGCTAAGCCCGTGCCTTACTAAAACCACCTTCTTCTCTACAGATAAAGATCTAGATGTAAGAGGTTCTGTGGCACCTTTGAAATCAAGTGCATCGCCTGTCAATGAAGCATGTTCAATTGGCTGCATCATTGGAGATGAACTAACAGAGTCATTTTCAATTGAAGGCACTCGCCTATTCAATTTGCCTGCATTGAAAATAATATTGAATATGAGATAAATTAAATAGTTGGACTTCACTTGAATAGTAAGCCATGCCAGATCCTTCATTTTACATATTCAATGAACACATTCCACTCAATATATGCCCTCATACATTTACAACTGGTAAACAAAACTAAAGAGGCAGCTTTTGATAATGCTCAATCATTTTTACAAGATCTTCATTAGTTAATATGCATCAAATGCTCAATCATTTTCACAAGGCTTTCATCAGCTAATGTACATCAGGACATTATGAGACTAAAAGAAAAATAGTATTTTGTGGATATAGAATATTATCAGAATAAAAAAGCATTAGAAAACGAATAAACTTGGAAAAGAAATTTATGTTAATGTCCACGGTTGACCAAAAGTAGTGAATAAGGCATCAAAAGTAATTCAACCAACATTTACAACTTAAGATAAAGAGAATTGAAAGAAACAAAAGAAAATATACCTAATAGATAGGAACAAAGAAACAATGAAAGAAATGTATTAGTGACCATGGGTGATTAAAACAGTCAATAAGACTGGAATTCACAGAAAGCAAACATAAAATGGGTTAAAACAATTGCGGCCAAGTTCAACTCTGGAATACAGGCTTAAGTGACAGCATGCAGTCCATACAGATCATTTTTAACAAAAGAATAGCCCAATAAGATGAAAATGTGTAGAAACCGATGTTCCGCCAAGTTTCCGGGACGGGGACGGCAGGGGACGGGAGGGCGTGTTTCCGGGACGGATTTTTTTTAGGCCTTTTTTTAGGGGACGGCAGGCAACAGCTATTAAAAAATATAGGAAATTTCAAATATTCATATGATAACATTGCTAAAGCAAACCTTTAATACATAAAATTAGAGTTGAATTGAGATTTCACATAAGATTTATCATTTAACCTTTAAAATATAGGAAATTTCAAATATTCATATGATAAGTACAACACATTGATAAACTTAAACTTAAAGCATTCCTCACTGTCTTCTTGCATGAAAACTCCCCATTCGTGTAGGAAAAAATTGGTTTGTAACAAGAATATGATATACCAAGATCAAAGACCAAAAAGTCTGGCATTTTGTGGCATATTTTTATGGAAAGAAAAGCACTACAATATATTTTTTTGTAGACATCCATAAAGTAAATGTTGATAGAACTGTTTGAATTGTGTGGTGGCATATAAATTTATTAAGGATGGATGATAAACAACATGCAGGCTTCAAAATTCAAAATTGAAATCCACGATAAGAATCCTATCAATGTCATGTGATCTAAAGAGACTACAAGTATAAGCTCCATACTTTATAATAGAACTTTTTTTATTCATTTCTCTCACAACTTATAGATTTATACCAATGGATGATAACTAAGACTAACCACACATGACTTCTTAAAGGTCTGTTGCTGACCATTTGAAAGAAAGCCAGCATGCAGCTTTGATTGAAGATATCCAAAACAAAGGGGGTGGCATTTAATAGCATATAAAATATTTCTCTCAATTATAATAGTGGAATATACCAGCCCATTTCATCTTCAATCTCCTCAATTATCTAATCAATGCAGACCATTGATTTAAATATAAACATTATTTTGGTAACCAACTATTTTCTGTTATTGTTAATCTCTTATTGGCTTTTAGTAGTGTCTTATCGACTCATTTGTTATGTTTAGTTGTAGTTGGCAATTGTGTTTTAACCGAAAATCATTGGTTCTTTGATTCTTTTGTCATATAAACAGAATGATTCATTTCAGGGGAAGGGCGCCGATGTGACAGTTCCTCCCTGTACCAAGTGATTGTATTGAAGTTTGAACACTACCTTATGCAATAAATTTGTTTTTCATAAATGAGCTTCTTTTTTGTTTTGATGTTTGTTTTAGGTTTAGGGCACTTAGAAATGAAAGTGGGGGTCCTTGTGGGGCCCCCACATTGCTTTTACTTTTAATTAAAAGTGTGTTTTTTTAAGGCTGTTTGCTTAGGGGACGGCAGGGGGACAACTGGACGTCCCCGGTACTTTTAGGGGACGGCTAGAAGTCCCCTAAACGTACCGGGGACGTCCAGCCGTCCCCTGTTTTTTTTTTTGACGTCCCCGGGACGTTTCCCTAAAATTTGCAAAGTTTGGGGACGGGAAAGGGGACGTTTCCTACCCCGTCCCCGAGGGTTCCGAAACATCCCCAGTATGGGGGGAAGAGCTAAAAAACATAGGGGACGTGTCCCCGTGGAACATAGGTAGAAAGTCAATGGCTTTCCACTGAACTGCATCTGCCCTTGGCACTAGTACCTATGCTATGATATGAGTGGAGACCTCGCAATTCAAAACAAATTCTATCCTCAAGAATTCACTAGCAGACATTACCAGATCAGTTGGGTTTCTTTTTAAGCCATTATTCTTTGTATTATAATTTAAACATCTTAGTCATATTTTACTGAAGGCAACCTCGGCTTCTGCCAGCATGGTATAATTTTTTATTCAAAAGCATAAATAGTACCAAGAAACCCTTGATTTGAAAGGTGGGTCATGGCATTCAAAACTATAAGTAGGCGTGAAGATTTAACTAATTTTAAACATATTATTCACGGAGGACCTTCTAAATTGAATCCTGTAGTTAAACAAGCAGTGGACAGAACTGTTCCGTTCCACACTCATGAATCTCCAATGCAAAATCATCTTGTAACTGTCCATTGTCTTATGCAATTGAAATCAAAATTATTTGATTACGGCCTGCTGCTTTACATTGACTTATAGGCAGAAAAAGATATTATTGTATTACTTGGTTGATCGTTGTCCATTTCCCACTGCCTGGGATATTAAGATCAACTGGATACCTTGCATCGGACTTCTTTGGCTTCACGCTGATTTTTTCAGGGGAACTCTGTCTTAAGACTAAGTTAAAGCAAACCTCTCATTCTTTTATCAAAGAGTGCCACTAATATTCAAAGAAACTAAAGGACTGTAAAATAACCAAAGGTTAAAACAGCGCAGCTTGCATTAATTAAGATTTCAGTAGGGATTCAAGTATTTTTCACTTCAATTTATGTAACAGATGTTCCAAGATATTGAAATGCAAGCTTAATTAAGTTGAGATTCGCCAAATGTGTTTTGGCTTAACCCCAAACATCAGAAGTTTAAATTTCTTCCGTGTTAATGTGCTACTAAATAGGTTTTTTTTTTTCTGAAAGATACTTCATGTATTAACAAAAGATATATACAAAAGACTGTACAGAGAAAGGATTGGTATATACAATGAAGATCATATCCTCATCCGGAGCGAAACACCAGGAAAAATAAAAGCAGTATACAACGTGGTGTCTAAAACACAGGCATCTTTGATTAACAATGCTCCTTTAGCAAGGAGCTGATGGCGAACCTCGTCTCTCAACAAAGAACAGAAGGTGGGCAAAGAGCTGTCTTCATGAGCAAAAACATTCTCACACCTAACTTTCAAAAGAATAATTAAGACTGAGATCCTCATGCAATGTCAAACTCAAGCAAGTGCTGGACAGACCTGAGAGCAACAATCACCAAGCAAAGCTGCCTGCCAATGAATCTTGCTCTGAAACATCGCTGAATACTGATTCTCAAGGTAAATCCAGCATTGTCTAGCAATCTGACACTCCCAAAAGATGTTCTTCACAGTCTCCATGTGGTGGCAAACAGGACAACAGCCATCCGAAAGTCCACTCTTGGCCAACCTGCCCTTGGATGGAATCCCTTGGTAAACAACCAACCAACCAAGCAGATTCTTAGCTAATAGGAGAGCCGAGTCAACCAAACACTGTGAAAGTGGCAAATCCACATGTCTTCCAAGTCTGCAGAAAGCCACCAAGCATTAAGGACTGGGGATAGAGGATGTCATTGCTGCAACATCAAATATGTACGACAGGAGTCATACTAGAGCAACAGATGACCAAAGCACCATCCCCAATGTGTCTAGAACGAACCAAGTATACCGATATTCATTTTGAACAACTTTGATTTAGGAATGAGACCTCTCAGCTCCATGATCGGGCGACGTTCAAAGGCGAGGATTCCATACTCCTGAGCAAGAGTACGCCACTCCTTCCAAGTGCGAGTAACAAAGCCCCACAAGTTCCCCCCACCACAAAAATGTCTTTCCTGCTCAACCTGCGGACTTGAAGGCGAGGCATCTCCGAAACACAAGATCTCTGCTCTCTCCAACTCCATATAGGATGGCACGCAAGGTCCCATCCCGCTCTACTACCCTCCCAATGCCAATGAACAAGGCCAGCAAAAAGTTTTCAGGCTGCCCAGATGCTCCTAAAAATCAGGGATCTCAACACCCGGAACAAATAAGTCGACAAGAGAATATCGCATAAAACAAAATCTCCTCGGACTTTGCCAGTATGCTACGCAGTGATCATATGATGCCGAAACAGGATCTGCCACAACACAGTACACTTGAGATTCTGCACCACCTGTTTTGTCGAGAGGATGTTTCCTTGAGTGATAACATCAATCAACCCAAAGCCCTCTTCTTCCTTAGGCATGATGCAAACATCCCAAGGGACCATAGGAAGACCACAATCTCCACCGATTTTAGACTGTAAGTAAGCCCTCAGGATCTGCTTGAGTTTTTGGGATTGACTTGCTGGAAACCAACTAGAGACATTATACATGAGAGGTCTAGAGAATGCGACTAACAATTGTCATCTTGCCAGCAAATGGGGGGTCCATATGGTGCCAAATATGAAGCTTGCTCTGAAGTCTTGAAAGAGTCCAATCCCAAATGGAGACTGGAGACAAACCAACACCAAAATGGATACCCAAGTATTGGACAATGACCCCAGGACGAATATAAGACCATCCAGCAGGGATCCAGTCAGGACGAGTATCCAACCCAAATAACCAAAAACTTGTTTTATGATCACTAACCACGGCCCCAAAGGCCAAGAAGATTGTGTCCAAACAAGCTTGGGCTCCCTTAATTGAGTTCCGTTCCACCCTAACAGAGAGAAGGAAGCCATCAGCAAAGTGATTACTAACCATATCTGAACCATCTAATAGAAGGATACCACAGATCTGCCCATAACACAGGTGATCTCAAGCAAGTAGCCCAAAGCATCTACTATTTTGACATAAAGATAAGGAGCCAAGGGACACTCGTGATGAATGGAACGATGCAAAAAGATCCATGGAGATAAGGCACTATTGACTGAAACAAATGCAAAAGTTTTGGTGAAGAGGAAGGTCACCATGGCAACACAACAGGGTGCAAAACCCACAGGGTGCAAAACCCAAGCTATTCAACATCTCCTAGATAAAGAACCAATCAATCCATTCATATGCCTTATCGAAATCAATTTTCAAAAATAAGGGATTGTTGGCCAATCTCTTTGGCCTACTCCATAGTCTCCCAAGCAGAAATATGGTGTCAAGAATAAACCTCTCCTGCATAAATCCAATCTGCTCTCGGTGAACTATGTACATTTGACCACCAAGTGGAACCTCAAAGCCAAGACCTTGGCTTTAATTTCATAAGCAGTAGTAAGCAAAGTGATAGGCCACTAGCCTCCAATAAGGTCTCTAGAGGTGTTCTTTGGGATAAGCTTGACCAGCCCTTGATTCAGAAATCCAGAGAGATGGCCTGCATTGAACACCTTGGTAGACAAAGAACAAAAGTCGTCACCAATGGTATCCCGCATGACCTTGTAGAACTCACAAGGAAGACCATCCATTCCTGGAGATTTACCGTTCTCCATAGAGAGAAGAGCAGAGTGAAGTTCTTTCAATATGTCTTTGTCCAACCTGTCCTTATGCCGAATCGAAACCTTGCAAGGCACAACTCTATAGCAAGCATCTCTAGCAGCCACCAACCCATCTGTTTGAGAATAGGGAGCAAATATACCTTGAAAATGCATGTTAAACATGCTTCTGATCTCAGGCGGATCATCAACAAGAGAGTCATCAGCCAGCTGTAAACCAAACACCATCTCCACAACAACCTTGCTCTAGAGGAAGTCAAAGTAGGACTTGGAGCCCTCATCTCCCTCCTAGATCCACTGAAGATGGGAGTGAATATGCGCACCCCTGGCAATGTAATCCTTGCCTATACGAACAGCCAAATCTAACTTTGCTGCATCTTCCTGAAGGGTCGCATTATGCAGATCAGCTTTGTGTGCAATGCGAACCTCCTCAAGTCACTGCCAAGACTCCCAAAACTCCCTTCTTCTCCTCTTGGCTATCATCCTGCCCCAACCTCTCATGAACTTCATTGTGTGTCAGACAACGGCCTCCCACCAAAGGATCACCCATTAGCTCTAATTTAAGTTGTAAACAAACCAGCTCTAATTTATCTAATGTGGTGGCAGCCTTAACAATTCAACCATACATTCTATAAAATACATATTATGGCCACTTCCCACAGCTAGTTGAATTATCATAGAGTTTCATTAATATACTCAATGCTTTATGCCGCTGCTTGCTGTCAAAAGTTATGGTAAATCAAAACAAAATTTAAAATTGAGGATTTAGTTTTTCCTTGAACTAATCTACGAACATCCTATATTTAAGGAAAACTATATCAAGCCTAATCATAATTTAACAATTCAAAATACACTTAAATGTAATTAGGAAATTTAAGACAATATATGTCTATAGAAGTTTAGAAACATTGGCAAGTTTTATTTGATAATTAAATTCTCGATCTCTTGATTTTAAATTTTTTTTAAATAATCTAAAAATATTTTTGATTTTATACAAAATCAAGGTGTGATCTCAAAGACAATCAGGTCAATCTTCATTTTCAAATGGAAAATATTTGTAAAAAACAAAATTAAAAAGAAAAGGTCAATTGACCAATATTAAGTACTGATTTTTTCCAAAAAATATCTATATGCCATTGCAGGTCAATTCAAACTTGAATACAATTTTTATTTAAGCAAACTCTTTGAAGCAGTCCTAAAGAAGCACTCGTTTTTCCAATAGATAAGATAGATAAGATAAGATAAGATAAATATATTAAATGTCCAACAAATGACCACAAAAGTAGGTCAATGGGACTGCAATCATACAATGAAGGCGAGTAAGACTCTAGCTAGAGGACCAAAAGGTCCCCGAGAACAAAAAGAAAGAAAAGAAAGAAGAGAAAAACGGGCAAAGAGAGAAGCCCGGAGAAAGCCTGCAAAAAATCGTAGAACCCGAACCAACAGAGGAAAAAGAGGAGGGGAAAGGGACAACCCGTCAACAAATAACCAAAGTTGACTAAAAGAAGCTAGTAATGTGTTGAAGCCTGGTAGGAACTATGGAGGGTTTGGAGTACCAATGCCTGGAGGGATGAGCTCTCCATGTTCGTCTGGTGGATCTCAAGAGCCATCGACAGGGTGGCCTCGACCTCGTATATGACTGGATGTCCCTGGTTTGTGAAATAGTACCTCGAGCCCAAATTGATCTCGTCTGGTAGTTAGGATTAGTACCACCCTGCCGCTTAGTGCCTCTCCCAGGTGAGAGCACAGTCAAAAAGGAAGTAAGTTGCGGCGTAGTCGTCTGTCTAGAAGAAGGTTTAAGGGTCTCCACCTGAAGTCTAAAAGTTTCATGCAGATAAAGAGCAAGGCACCTCTGGTCATGGTATCTGAAGAATTCAGTAAAAGTAGGACGCTCTCTGAGCAGGAAGTGGAATCTCCCTCTGAATCTCGTAGTAGATGGGGCACCTAAAGAATAAGTGTTCCTATGTTTCGACCTCCTAAAGGGAACAGAGCTAGCAGATCCGCTCGAAATAGGTCAATCCGATGATCACATTCAACCCGGAGCCTATGAGATCCAACCCTGAACTAACCTAGGGAGATGCAAAGAGCATGCATCCAATGCCAGGAGATATACTAGGGCCGAGAAATAAAACCATTATCGACCTCCAAAAAGTGTGAAGCGTAGAAGGCCATCTTCAAACATAACCCACCTTAGGGGTTGGTCCAGGTGTATTGAATGAATTGTTTGTAGATATCGTCTCTGAAGATTCTATTCAGATCCTGCTTGCTCAGAAGGGGACGAGTGGGCATGTCCAAGGAATAACTATATGGTGGGAGGTGACTTGTCTGAATACTAATAGACTCAAGCAGTCGTGAAACTCCAGCATACCAACAGCGGGAGCGGCCAAGGTGATCAGCTGAAGCAATGGCCTCTGATGAGCGGTAAGCAAGATAGGGGTACTTGTCCCTTCCAGGAGGGGAATACCAGCTAGCCTCTGAATGCGATGTATGAGGGGAATGCCAAAAATTGCTTCCAACCTAAAGGGACGAGCACGAAACTCTACCAAGACAATATTATGGGGAACCGTCTCCTTGCATCTGATGATACGTCAGAGAAGAAGGATCTGAACTCTCTCCACAGCAGCCCAGTCGGACTCAAGGAGGGAAGGCCCCCAAACCTCTTAGCCATAAAGAACCATGGGCCTAATAAGAGATTCCGAGAGGAATAACTTGGGATAGGATGTCCTGGAAGTGATGACGGAAGCACTGTCTCTCCAAGATTGCCAGGGAGCCATAGCCCTTATTGACCCGAGGCTGGAGTGTTGGTCGTAAGCTGAAACGAGGTCCAGAAAAGAGCACTCCCAAGTGTAAGAATTGGTGATCTCAAGCTCCTCTCCCTTGTAGAAAAGATGAAAATCAGACGTCTTCAAGGTATTGAATATCATAACTTTGGTCTTACCCAGGTTAATTATCAACTGCCTATGGTAGCAAAAGAGGGATAAAGCATCCAGTTGTCTCTGTAAACCTTCTACCGAGGAGGTAAGAAGGACCACATAGTTCGCGAAGAGGAGAATATAAATCAGAACCTGGTGGAGAAGACAACCATCACCTTGTTGGATTTGGTACCCTGAGAAAATCCTCCAACTCGTCTATGTAGATGTTGAACAATGTAGACAAAGGGCAAAGTGTGCTTGACCCCAATGGTACTCCTGATGAAGTTAGAGAGCCCAGTAGTAGTGCGGAGACAACTCAAAACCTCCTCATAAAGGCGCATGATGGCAGCTAAAAGAGTCTCAGAAATACCAATCTCTCTAAGCCTCTAGAAGAGAGCTTCCCGCGGAACAGAGTCAAAGGCTTTTTGAAGGTCGACAAAGTAACAGAAGACTTCGGAAGAGCGATGTCGTGCCTCTTCGATAATGGCCCGAAGAGTGAGGATGTGGTCAATGGTCTGGTAGGTTGGTCAAAATCCCGCTTGTCCTCTAGCTCTACAGTGTTTCTGGTCCAGGAACTCTAAAAGTCACATGTGAAGCACAGTAGCATAAAGTTTGGCGAAAGTGTGACCCACCATGATCGTTCGGTAGTTGTTGGGATCAGAGGTAGGATCCTCCCAATTTGTGGATGGGGTGAATAATGCGGTGGGACCAAGACTCCGGAAAACCTGTGCAAACCACCTGGTTGAAGAGATCCACTAAGTATTTGTTTAGGTTGCTAAGTCCCTGCTTGAAGAGTTCTGCATGGAAACCCTCCCCATCCGCTGCTTTGCTACTATTAAATGGCTGAGATGTCATTTTTGACATTCGTGTGGGTGAAAATGTGGCAATTAGAAGGTGGGAATACCACTCGGATCTGGGGTTGACCAGGGATGTCATAAAGAGTGGAGGTATGAGCAAACATGGAGTTGGGATCTAAGTCCTGCAGGGGAGAGGAGTGCCGGGGGAGAATGGTACGCCAAAAGTGCTTGGGAGCTGTGAAAGGGACTCGTAGAGCTCCTTCCTTCGTCGGGATATGAAGATATGTTTCTTGTGGCGGAGGAGGGTGGCAATAGGCAAACTTGAAAGAGGGATAGGATGGGAGAGCATGGACTAAAGCAAAACGAAGTTATCGGTGAAGGGCTTTACAATCCTCATCATACCATTGGTTCATGGGGCAATTTTAAATTCTCAATCTTTTGATTTTAATTTTTTTTAAATAATCTAAAAATATTTTCGATTTTATACATTTTATACAAAATCGTGGGTGGTGATCTCAAAGACAATCAGGTCAATCTTCATTTTCAAATGGAAAATATTTGTAAAAACAAAATTAAAAAGAAAAGGCCAACTGATCAATATTAGCTACTGATTTTTTCCAAAAAATATATGTATGCAATTGCAAGTCAGTTCAAACTTGAATACAATTTTTATCTAAGCATACAAACTCTTTGAAACAGTCCTAAAGAAGCACTCATATTTCCAATAGAACTAAATCCTAAATGTGTTTGATAAAATTCATGTTCCAATACTCTTAACAAAGAAACATGTCAGAATCTGCAAATTCAAAGAAGACCTTCTGTCTTGATCTAACCTAAGGACATTATATATTTCAGAAACCCTATGTCAAGTCTAATTTTAAATAAACAATTTTTAGGAATCCTTCCAAATTGACCTTGATAAAACATGATAAGCATGCAAGAGCTAGTGCCAAACTCATTTTTCATACAAATAGTTTTAAAAATGAAGCTCCCGCTAATGGGTGTAATGTCCCCATTTTTGAAGACCCTTAGCCTATCTTTCCCCGTGGGCTTTGGGATGTTGCAAGGGGAAAATTATATAAAATAATTAAATATTATTGCCTAGAGAGTGATTTTTATCATTTGACATTATAAAGCAATAATTATTTAATTATTTAATTTTATTTATTTATTTAATTCAATTCCCACAATGCAAAATTAAAAAATAAAGGGAATTAATTAAAAAACTTTTGGTTGGCTTTTAATATTAAAATCACCCTTAGAAATGGGACGCCACACCTAGGGAGGATAAACTATTTTTATTTAATGATTTCCCTCTCCTAGGGATTTTGAATTTTGTGCCTCCTTGTTTATAAAAGGAGAGCATGGGATCGTTGTGAGACTTATGTTAATTGATCATTTGATTTCACTCCATGCTTGGAGTATTGGGATGTATGCCCATGGGATGTATGCCCTAGTTCTTGCATTGTGCTCTTTCTCATTTGGATCTATTATTGAAGAATATTGAAGACTCCATTGTTCTCTCCATTAAGCTCTCTTGTGTTGAATGTGTTTATGCATGATATATTCATTCTTGCATTGGCGACTTGGTCTTGGGTATTGGCGTGTTTATTTGGAGAATAAATCTACATTCTTATGAAGGGTTTGTGGTGCTTTCTGATTTTATTATTGCTGCAATTTATTAGAGGCAAATTGAATTATTTGGGGGTTTGATCTATCATGTTTTCAAGTTGTTTATGCTAGATGTATTTGTTGCTGTGTCTAATTAATTATTTCAGATGCAAGGGCTGATTATTTGAGTATTTTGGAAGGGTTTTGTGAGCTGGAAATTATTTAATTAATTTTCCCTAACCCTAGTGACTGGTTTTTAGACTTTGGGCGGGGCTGATTTAAAGGGATTTCAGTTATCATAAAATTCAGATCTATAGTTCTTTGGAAAGATCTTAATTTATAGAGTTATCTGCATTTTATTTTAAGGGAAATTATGGAATATTGAGCAAGTTATCAATTTTAGAAGATTTCAACTGTCTGCAAGCTTTCTGGTTGTTATAAATTAATATTTATTTCAGATTTGCAATTTTGGAGTCAGGTTAATATTGGTCTTAGTTGTAGAAATTAGGAGAAATAAGGAAAAAACAATTTCATAATTTTTGGAGTTGATTTGATGCCCTAAAGGTGCTGGGCGACCTACTTTTTAGGGAAAAATTAGGGTTTTGTGTTGGCTGTACAAAATCTAATTGTATAATATTATTCTTCATATTTTTATGGCCCAATATCCAAAATTTCAGCTCATTTAGACTTCTCTAGCCAAAGTTATGAATTTGTTAAAATTGCAGTAGTTGGGGTTTGGATATTAATTATTTTTCAACTGAGTGTGATCAGATTTATGCTAATTCCTAACTTGTCCTAAAAAGGGACATTACAATGGGTCAAACATATCTCTTCCTTGATGAAAAGACATCCGTAGACCAAACTCAAGGTGGATCTCACCTGAATTCAGGAATCTTTAAGCTTAACATCGACAGTCCCTCGTGTGGTAATCCTAGAATTTTAGGTGTTGGTAGCATAATCCTGGACTGCTCCGAATCTCTCATTCGTGTTGCCTCCTTTCATCTGCCAGCAAGAACTAACAATGAAGCGGAAGCTTTGGCTTTGTTGCAGGGAATCCAAATCACAAAACATTGTGGAATTAATAACTTGTTCATCGAGGGGGACTCCCAAATCATTGTCCGAGCAATGAAGGATGGAAATTCTAAGACTTGGAAAATTGACAACATATTGTGCCTTGCTAGACATCTATCATCACATTTCAATAGTTGGAAAATTTGTCAATACAATCATAATGCAAAGAAGGTGGCGGATTACTTGGCAAATGCGGGGGCAAATCAAAACGTGGATTCAAAGGTGGATTGTGTGGTTGATGCATGGCCCAGTATTGCCACCCTCCTCTCTAATGATGTGTGGCTTGCATACTCCCATACTTAAAGTAACCATTATTCTCATTTAGTTTTTCATGTTTTATAAACAGCAACACCATTCTCCCCCGCATGAAGCTCATCATTTTCACTTATCCCTTTCCTTCATGGGAGTAGTGGTTAAGTTTTGCATGCTTCTTGGATTTCTCAATGTAGCACTGATTCTAGGAGTTACCTTCATGCATGTCTCTGCCTTGCAATGGGGGGATATTTGCACCCTAGGTTTTATCTGCGTAGCCTTCATAGGGAGATGGATTTTGACGGTACCAAAGGCTGAAAAAAGTTTTCAAGGCCCACTCAACAAAATTTTAGGATGTTATTAAAGCTATCCTAGGATAAAATTACCTGAAACTATGTTGCCATCTGCGGGTGAATTCTAAAATTGTTGATGTTTTCATCGACAATCTATTAAAGGTAAATCTAGAAAGAGAGTTGCGATGGCATTGGCGGGTATCTTCATCAAACCATAACACAGGATTGACTTAGATGTTGTGCTTGAAGGTTTGGACTTGGGTGGACATGGCTCATTCCTCCTTTCTCCGTCCATTTCTCTCTCCGAAAAATTTGTTACTTTACTCTCCTAAATTTGATCTGCAAAATTGTCAAACATTGGAGCTCTGAGACGCCATTTATGTGTCACTCCCCAACCTAGATACACTGAACGCCCCTATATCCCTGGATGGTGAGCAGCTCCTCAATTCCCAGATTGATGTGTCCAGAAGGCTTATAAAATTCTTTTAAAGCAGGTCGGTAACAAAGGCTTTGACGTGGGTAGGGTGTAAAATGACTCCCCTTGCCTCTGATAAGGATGATGTTGGTCCCTCTACTGCACAGGAATGAATTCCCAAATATAGTAAGGTTTATAGACTATAGCAATCACATAATGGGTTTTGTAGGATAAAGTTCGATACTTAGCTTTTGAATGTTTTTGAACAATAATAATTTTTGATTCAGGCTTTCACGCTTAATGAATCATATATCAAACTGTTTTGTATACTTTTCAAATTATTAAACAAAGGGTCAAGGACCTTCCAACCCTTATTTACCTATCCAAAAAAAAATTAGATGAAGCACTCTCGATAAGGGGACACATGGGATAACATTAAGGGGTGAGAGAGGGTGTATTAAATGGGTCTTGCTGCCTTTAGAAGTTAAAAAATTGGGGTTTGAGTGCGACGGTATTATCTCTAGCGGTGGAGAGCAGTAATTGGGTTGAGGTTATGGGTCTAGTGGAAGGTCTTAAATTTTCCTCTCAATTGGGTTGAAGGAGGTTAGTAGTTGAAATCGACTCTCGGTTTGTTATTACTCATATGCTTAATGGTCCCACATCTGATTGAGCACTTAATACTATCCTTAAAGAAGAAAAAGATCTTGCAACAAGTTTTGAGCTGATCAATTGGGTTCATTACTATCATGAAGAGAACCAGGTAGCCAACTGTTTAGCCAATCAAGGTGTCGATTCTCAAGGTTTAATTGTTAGTCAATCACCATCGATTTAGGAAAGGCTCGATCACCTTCTATCCCACAATGCACTCGGGGATCCTTTAATTGCTCCTTTTCCTTTTGTCTTAAATATCACACTTGATGTTTGATAAGAAAGTTTACACGTTTGAACAATTTGCTGGTTACTCCCATGCAACTTCATGAATGTTCATCTCCTCCCCACCTTTCCCTCTTAGCAACTTAAATTTTGGCTCTTTGCTTTTTGCTTTTTGCTTTTTAGTAGGTTTCTTCATAAATTGCCAAGGCAGATTATGTGCAAGTCTCATGTGGGAGGGGCTCAGATGAATGTCTTTGGTGTTTCAATTGCTGATCTGCATTTGGTCTTCCAATTGGGAGATGGGAAAGCCATGGGTTTTTTGCATGGTATCATAAGAGAGGGTATTGTATCGCCTCCACTTTAAGGAGGGGAGTTGTAAGAGAATTTCTTGAGGCGCTTAGGGCTTAAGGTTAAGCAATGTGTGGCCTTTGACTACCTCAAGTCAGAATTGCATGGATATGGTTGTGGATGTGGATACGGATATGGTATCAAATACGAATACAGCTAGTTTTTAACACCACCTAATATGGATAGGTGTAATGTCCCACTTCTGGGATATTAGAAAATAGCAACCAGCAAACTCTTAATCACTCAAAATCAAATGCACATGGTAGAATCTAGCCAAAATGTACTTGATCCACTCAAATAGATGACTCAATAAACCCAATGATAGGGGTCTAATGGCCTCAGCTGAAGTACTATCCACATCAAACAAGTAGTAACACAGCTGTAATGAACATTCTCAAATACTCTCAAAAAAGCCTTCATACAACTCTCAGCTATGCATGTCCATTCAAGAGTACAAACCCAGATTTTGAACTCCTAATATCAGTCGCTGAATATATAGGATATGATCTAATATTTTATACATAGATCATATGCAAGATCATCAAATACCATGCAATAGTTAAACTGTCATACTCAGAGTTAACAGTCACATCAATCACTGTTCTAGGAATTGCTTCATTGGTCAATAGAGTTACCAACTCCCATAAGCAGATTACTGTCATACAAAACATCTGAAACACATATTGAACCAAATCAAACTTCTTCTTAAATGCTCAGAAACAGGCCATATTTAAATATGCCACAAATGACTTAAACAGCCCCAAATTACCAACAAACCAAATCAGATTGCCGGACATTGACAATGGAGAATGCTAAAATAGTGGAGGTCGCTGCCAATAAAACTTCAAACCAATAATAAATCATGTATCAAACCCAGTCATCGCATCCAGACATTAGAGGCACTCAACATGCATAGAGATTGATGTAAAAATCAATGCTTGCACACTGTAATGATGGCATTAAACTTTCACAAGCAATGCTAACAGTTTGCAGGTCCAAAGAAACTCAAACATGCACTAAAATATTCAATATTAACTCCCGACTGAGTTTCTGTTAGGAAGGAGAGAATAACAGTTTATTACACACCTAAAACCAGTCCTTAATGCACCAACTTAAGTCGCTGTAGCTAGCAAATGAATACCAACAAGTTTGCTGGGCATAGAAGGGTCCCAAACATGCAACAACATTCAATATTCATCCCTAATGAAATCGAAGATTTTAGAGAAGGACACAGCCACTATAATTTAATCATAATCAGCCATTACACACCAAGTATTAGCGCCAAACTTATCTAAAGGGAAATGCTTTAGCAAGGGCACAAGAATATGTATAAATCAGGTCGATTCTCATCAAAGTATACTCTAAAACCAGCTGGTCGATTTACATAGTGATATGCATTTAAATCAGTCCACACGCATCAATAAGAAGTCGCCAAAGTTGGAATAAGCATACACCACCAATATCAAAGGAGCATCAAATCAATCTCACTCTACCAAATCGATTTGCAAGGAGCAAGAAACCCCCGTTGCTATAGTGATTCGCTACAATAAAAACATGCAGATTTCTCTTCCAAATTTAACAAAATAATTGTCAAGACAAAAACATAGATCTCACAAATAACTTCTTCAATTTGATCTTCAATAACCAGCTTCAGTGCAAAGGAATCTTCAACAAATGGAAGATAGAAAGAGAGCTTCAGTTTTGGGCATACATCCCTTCTCCAAGCAGAGAGCAAATTTAATCAATTCATCAACATGCCCTCCCAAGGAAATGCTACCCCTCTTTATAGAAAATAAGAGGTGCAAGTACCAATGTTCAAACATTTAATGTTTTCCCTCTAAATCAAAAATTAAAATAAAAATATTTAATAAGCTACTACTTGTGCACTTTATTTAATTTCTTAATTTAGTATTAAGAAATTCCTATCCTAGGTGCACTTTTCTAAACTAAGAGGGCCCTCAAGGGGTTACAAAAGAGATCGTAAGTTGAAATATGAGCCCAATCCTCAAACACATTGGGTTGAGGGCCTTTGAATCCTTCCATGCGAATAATGTCCTAAAAAGGGGACATTACAATAGGGTTGGATACGACATAATATATAATATTTAAAATATCAAAATAATCTAGATTATAAATTAAGAATATATTAATAATTATTATCAATTTTAAGTTATAAATGAACATATACATTAGATTAAAATTACACACAAATTATATACTCCCAGCCCACAGGAAGTTAGGGAGTTTGGTATTCAGTAGATTAAAAGAAATTGCAAGTTGTGTAGGCCTGCAGAAAATAGAAAGAATGAAAGAAAAGAAGTAGAGTAGGCCAAAAGAAACAAATCAAAAGAATTGCATGTTGATCAGAGCCAATGTGAAAACTCGAATTAAAAGAGCGAATCAACACTCTCACCTCCATGTCCTCAATTGTTGTTGGTAAAATGCATTATAGAAGATCATTTGTAGTTTTTAGCATCTTTTAAGCCTTTTGAAGGGTTCTTTTTGTTTATTTTTTAAATTTTAAATTAGATACGGCTACAGATGCCTTGCTTACCATATCCAGTTGTATCTGATATAGCACAATTACAAGTTTGTATTTGGATACGGATGGGTACGGTATCTGAGATGCACCCGAGCCTTATCCGCATCCGACACACGGATATGCACACCCTAGCAACAGGGGTAACATATCTGACAACACTGCCTGGACTGTTTGTTAATTTCATAGACAACTAACAAGTATGAAGCATGATCTACATAGGATATCATAGCTCTGGTCAAAGCCAATAATCAAGAGCTCGGTGCCAAATTGGAGTCTTGGTAGAAAACAAAGTTGGAATTAGTTGAATAATTGAAAGGATGAAGCCCATCAATCCCTTGATTTCCCTGCCCATGGTTTATGGTGCCATCCAAAAGAGTGGCTCACCTCTGCAAAGACCCTACTCCTCTAAAAGGGAATGCGGCCATCCTTCCAAAGAGGCCTCTTCTATCGAGCATGCTCACACAAAGTTGTCTCTACCAAAACAAATGATCTTGTTGATTCAAAAAGCTTGAGGAGCTTTGTGCCTTGAAAAAAGAACTTGTCATGGAAGGAGGATGGAGAGATGTTGTGGGGCACTAGTGTGGAGAGCTTCCTTGTTGCTTTGAGTTGCAGGGGTTGATCTTGGTTGTAGACATAATTGCAAAAAATGCAAAGGCTTCAACTGACCACAACCCGTTCAAGGCATAGCGAACAAGTTGCAGGTTGTTGTGTTTCTTTGTAGTGATGTTGCTCCAATGACCATATTGTGAAATTAAAGGAATTGTAGTGATGTTGCTCCAATAGCCATGTAGTGAAATGAAAGGCATCTGAGTTTCTGTTAGGGGCAATGTGGTAAATGTTTGCAGGGTGTATTTTCACCAAGATGTGACAGACACCACTCTACTCTGCAGGTCAGGCAATATTGATCAGCTTCTTACGATTTCCAGTACAACGGAAACCCCCGATAAAAATATGGGGATGGGTGTGTAAATATTGTGTGCAAGTGGTACTGTATTTCAGTACTTTGGTGTTTGGCTTGGCGCAAGCAGATTTTGATTGTTAGGGAAGTTTGTGGCTTATGATGGCCACAAAGTACCCTTATAGTAGAGACGATGATAAATATGTGCAAAAACAGTTCAGTCATTGGTTCGTGGGTACATTAAGAATGACCAATTTACTAACCTGAATAATCATTTTATCGTGCTCTTTTGATTTAAGAAAGCATCCAACTTCCAGGGAATTAATGTTGCCTCTACCATCTGATTGAATGTATATAGATAAATGATCTACTAGATTTTCTCAAAAAAACCGATTTGAACATTTGTGACAGCAATATAAAGATAAACGTTAAAGTTTATTTTTTCTTAAAATTTCCAACGTGGAAGCCCATAAGGCATATCTTTTACCTTACACTTTATATGTTGTTCAAAAAAAATTATTTTAAGGCCAATCCCTATATATACTTGGTATATCATTTGGCCTCTGATTTGGAGATCGCTTAACAATATTGAAGTTAAACTGCCAAATGAGGTCCTCAACCCCAATGCAAAGGCTCACTTATCTGGACTTGAACTAAGAGATCAATTGGCTATGGATGAGGGCTAAGGAAAGACGCGCTCATACTCCAATACTTACAAGTTTTTTCAGAAAAAGTTGCTTTGATTTAGTCAATTCATGGTATTATGTTTATCTTTTATCTACGTTACCAGGAAACGCGGGCAGGGTATACGTTTCGGCGTAGAAACGTTTCAGAAACGTTTCGGAGGGGGGAAACGCGCCGGAAACGCGGAAGGCGTTTCCGGCGCCTGGCAAAAAAAAAAACGAAAATACAGTTTAAAAAAACGAAAATACGGTTCATAAAGGTAAAAATACTTTGCATTAAATGCCTTGAAACCCTAACACGGCTGTAGCTTGCTAAACACACTTCCAAAAAGTTATATAATGACCTCTTGGGTCCATTCTAAATCACACTCTCATTTTTCTCTTGCTGAATACAGTTTGCATTGTGAAGAGCAAAGAGACATCAAGGAGCAGCTTGAAGGAGAAGTTTAGCATTGTTAAGAGCAAAGAGACATCAAGGAGCAGCTTCAAGGAGGAATTTCGAATCGGATTTGGAAGGTGGGATTGACTTCAAGGAGGAAAAACCAGGTATTTTTCAAGTTTTTTTTTTATTTGGCTAAAGAAAATGTTAATGTGATCAATGATCACGAATGATGTGTGCATTATGCACACATCATTCGTGATCATTGATCATGATGTCAATATGTATATTTAATTTAGTAATTTTAAAACTCTATGCTTAAAAAAATAAAAAAATGTAACATTTTCTTTGCGTGTTAAAATAAAAAACATATATTCTTTTTTTAAATTATAAATATCATCCAAACTCTGTGTATGCTCTCACCTCGCACCTATACGGTGACCTTGGTGATCAAAAACAGAATAGGATGTGTAGGGTTTTTAAATTTAATTCTTTTTTGTTTTTTTAAAAAAGTTTATTTTGTTTTTTTAAATTAAAAAATCCGAACTCTGTGTATGCTCTCACCTCGCGCCTGAACGGTGACCTTGGTGATCAAAAGCAGAATAGGATGTGTAGGGATTTTTAATTTAATTCTTTTTTGTTTTTTAAAAAAAGTTTATTTTGTTTTTTTTAAATTAAAAAATCCGAACTCTGTGTATGCTCTCACCTCGCGCCTGAACGGTGACCTTGGTGATCAAAAGCAGAATAGGATGTGCAGGTATTTTTAATTTAATTCTTTTTTGTTTTTTAAAAAAAGTTTATTTTGTTTTTTTTAAATTAAAAAATCCGAACTCTGTGTATGCTCTCACCTCGCGCCTAAAAGGTGAACTTGGTGATCAAAAGCAGAATAGGATATGTAGGGTGTGGTTCTATTTAATAATTTATTCAATATTGTTATCTAAGTTTATGTTTTTATTTTTCAATGAAGGTTTGATTCAATGGCATCTAGTTCAGCTTCAGTGGGAAGGCATGGGGAAGAGGAAGAAAGCCAAAGTGGGGGTGTAGATCCTAGAGCTCCTCTTTGGAGACATGTGCAAATTGTGGAGAACCTTGTTGGCGGTGGCTCTCGGGTTTGGGTATGCCATCATTGCAATATACAATACAAATCCTCTTATACCCGACTCAAAGCTCATTTAATGGGGAAATCAGGAACGGGGATTAGAAAATGTAACAAGGTTGAACATAAACATATATTGGCATATATGAAAGAGCAAGAGGACGCTGATATGCAAGCTTCAAGAGCTAGATTTAAAACAGCTCCTTTGCAAAATAGGGGTTCACAAAAACCACCCAACCCATCAAGCCATCATTTTATCCAAGTTGCAGTTGAAACTCCAACAGAGGGAGAGACTTTGTCACGAAAGAGAATTTCCAAAGGCCCATTAGAGCAGGCATTTGCAAATGAGAAAAGGGATGTTGCTGATGAGTTGGTTGCTCGATGCATTTATGCATGTGGGCTGCCTTTCAATGTGTTGCGCTCACCTTATTGGCAACAAATGGTGAGAGGTATTAATGATGCACCAAAAGGGTATAAAAGCCCTAGTTATGAGAAGGTCAGAACCACATTGTTGGCGAAAGAAGTGGCCCATGTACATACTTCTTTGCAGCCAATTAGGGACTCATGGAAGGACTCAGGGGTATCTATTATTTCAGATGGATGGAAAGATGCCCGAAATAGACCCCTAATCAACATTGTTGCAGTGTGCCCTAAAGGGGCAATGTTCTTAAGGGCTGTTGATTGTGAGGGTGAAGTGAAAGATGCTCAATTTATTGCTAATATTTTGATTGAGGCTATTGAGTCAGTGGGCCCTGCAAACGTTGTCCAAGTCATAACGGACAATGCCAAAAATTGTAGAGCAGCAGGGCTGATTGTTGAGGGGAGATATGAGCACATTTTTTGGACACCTTGTGCAGTACACTCCTTGAATTTGATGCTGCAGAAGATTGGAAAAATACCATGGATTGAGGAAGTTTATACAGAGGCAAATGAGATCCAAATGTTTATCACAAATCATCATATGTCCCAGGCTATCTTTAGGAGATTCTCGACATTGGAGTTGCTGAAGGTAACCAAACAATTTCCTAGTTTCTAATTTTTATTTGCTAACTTTTTATGAAATATCAAATCATCAATTGAATTCCTTTTAAATTTTTTTTTAATTAACTTGCTTTAATTTATTTTAATAGGTTGCTGAAACAAGATTTGCCTCTCACACGCTCGTCTTGAGACGACTTGTGAAGTTAAAGCAAGCCTTAAGGCTTATGGTGATTGATGATGTTTGGTCTGTGTGGAGGCAATCAAACACAGAAAGAGCCATCAAAATAAAATTAGTGATACTTGATGATATTTGGTGGGCAAAGGTTGCATACTTGCTTAGTTTTACTGAGCCTATTTTATCTATGATTAGATATGCAGACACGGATAATGCTTGCATAGGGGAGATCTATGATGGCATTGACTCTATGCTTGAAAAAATTAGAGACATCATACAACAAAAAGAGCAGGATCCTGAAGAAAAATTCTACAGTGAAGTTAAGAACGTGATCATGAGAAGGTGGAATAAAATGACCACCCCATTGCATCTCCTAGCCTATGCCCTGAATCCCAAATTTTATAGCAGTGAAATACTTGCACTACCTAGTAGGCAAAAACCATATGATGACCATGAAGTTGCAAGTGGAGCTAAGGCAGCATTCCGGAGGCTTTTTCCTGATCCAGATGTAACTAGTACAGTCCGCTGTGAAATGACGCTCTTTGTCTCTTCATCTAATAGTAGCATGGGTGAAATAGATGCAACACTTGACAGGTACAAGATGACCCCATGCATGTGGTGGTGTGCACATGGCCATGATGCCAAGTGGCTGCGACCTGTTGCCATTAAAATCCTTTCACAGGTATCAAATATTAAAATGAAATCAAAAGTTTGTTTATTAATTAAAAATGTATGTTCGTACTTAGTAAATTAATACTATAGTATTACTAATTGAAAATTTCTAACTTCTTTTTTGTAACAGGTGGCTAGCAATTCCTCAGCAGAACGGAATTGGAGTACATATTCCTTCATCCACTCAGCCAAACGGAACAAGTTAGCATCCAAGAAGGCCGAGGATTTAGTGTATGTGCATTCCAATTTGCGCATTCTATCACACGAGAGTGAAGCCTATGTTAGAGGTCCCAACAAACTTTGGGATATTGATCCTGAGACTAGCGACTTTGATGCTTCTGCTGCAACTCTTAGCCAACTTTCACTGCTTGGTATTGATGAAGAAGAATCGGGATCTTTTGCAGAAGGGAGGGAGAGTGGAGCTAGTGGGAGTGGAAATGTCAGTGCTAGTGGTGTTCATGGAGATGATTATGACTATGAGGAAATCTAGATGATATATTCTAGAATCTAGATTATTATTATGTATATGTGAATCATTGAAATTGTAACCATGTTGGATGATGACTCTTTAGAACTTAGAAGTTCAAATTTCAATGAATTCAAAATATTTTGAGTGCTTTATCAATTATCTCTTATGGTCTACAATTATAAAATGAGTACTATGCATATATATATATATATATATATATATATTTATATATTATATATATATTTTTTTTATTTTTTTTTAATAATATATTGTACGGACGTTTCCGTCGACGTTTCGTATCCAAGGTTTTTTGAAAATTGCCGTTTCCGCGTTTCGTACCCGTTTCCGTTTCCGTTTCCTGGCAACATAGTCTTTTATTGAGAATGCATGGTAAAAAATGAGACCAAAACAAGAAGCATTGATACTCCAATACTTTCCTACAAGTTATTTCCAGAAACATTTTCTTTGATATAGTCAATTTGCGGTTTTAATGTTTATCTTTTGTTGTGTTTGCATTGAAAACAACTTGATGAATGTGTGTCTCTGTATATGTGTGTGCTCCATTTCTTATATGCAACCTCCCTAACATCACTACTCATTGTATTGCCATTTCATTTGCCGTTTCTCACTTCTGGTAACTATGGTTGCAGGTCTTTTCTTTTTGTGTTGGTGATGGTTTCTGTTGTTGTCTGTGTTAAGATGCTCTCATCTCTTGGTAGCCAGTTTTGTTAGTTTCAGTTGGTTTTAGCTGTGATTGTAGTCAGTAGTCACCTAATGCTAGCTAGGCTCTTTGAAGCTGTTGACCACCATTTGTGATTTTGAGGGTTTGGTGAACCCATTTTTTGTGTGCTTCTTTGGTATCTCGTTGCTGTTTTAAAGTACGCTTACATTCATTGTTAAGTTCATACTGGTTGAAATAGTGGTTATTATTTCCAGTAAGGGCGAGGGGCCAATATAACCCCCACTAATTCAGTGGGAAAAAAAAGTCTAACCGAAGCATTGTAAGCATTTGTAATTGAAGCAGTCATATTTTCACTAAGGATTAAAGCCTAAGCGTATCTAGTGAAACTTAAATCCCATACCCTAGACAGAAATCTATGAGAATCAGCAGATGCATTAAAAAAACCCAGCGATATAATATATTTCAGCAGAAATACATCAAGCCTAATTTTAAAAGTAGAGAATAGCAAGAATATTTTAAAATCAACCTCATAAAAAACATTTACAGCATGCAAGTTAAGGTCGGTCTCATCAACATCAATTTAAAATTTAAAATCATTACTCAAAGTCTGATAACTGCTAAAATCATGTGAAATGCAGAAATCATCAAGCGACGGAGCCATAGTACCACAATTTAGATTGGAATTCATCTATTCTAGGCTTGCAAACATAGACGGCCTTAAACACCGTCTTAAGCAAGCTTCATTCCTGAATTTTTCTGAAACCAACAAAGTACCGTTTTAGAGAAGGTGCCTTAAAGTTCTCTTACTATGCTTCAGATAAATTACAGTATCTAGGTGTACACCGATACATACTAAGCACGAAAGGATTGATAACAAATTCCATTGAAAATATAAGTGCGACAACATCCTTGAAACTTTTTCACTAGTTTTCGGAGGAATTTTTTCAGACAAAATTAGTGGATCACGACAATTTTCAAATACACATTCGAATGTCTACAAGGAAGATTCTCTGATTCTACATCTACAAAATCATATAAATCATTTGCCAAATAAGAAAATATTTTGAAGATAATAACCATTTCATATTTTTAATATTATCTCGTAATCAAAGGAGATATTTTAGAGTGATATCAAGCTACAACAAGTGTTCATTTTTCACTCAAGAAAAGAAACAAAGAATGAAAATAACAAGTGTTTAATGCAAAATCATAAAATGCTTATTTCAATGCGGGCCCGCGTTATAAATCAAAGAAACCATACAAATTTATTTACAAAGGGGTTATTATTTCAATATTCGATCACTTTTGAATATACAAGGAGTATTCACAATTTCAACCTCAAATCCAAGGCCTTGCTACGAAAACAAAGCTATGGAGATACATGGACACCGGTTTTGAAAAATCATGCACAATTATATAAGATCAGAGTTCAATCATACAAGACTAATCACATGTGAAAAAACATAGTGCATATAATATACAAAGTAATGGACAACTAGTTTGAGCCTCAGTTTATTTTACTAAGCTATTTCATTCTTTAAAACAACAAGGAAATAATGAGAAAAGGAAAATCTAAAAGAGACTCACACGGTACACTATCAAAATGAAGAAGAACAAGATTTATACAAACCTACATCAATAATGGTACAAATTTAACAAACATAAAGCATACTCATCGAGCCATAGGGCCACAACGAAGATCTCGGGTAATGACTTAGAACAAAAATCAGTCAAACATAAGCTATAGGTACAGTCTCAAAAATTTAAGATATTTCTCGCCAAGCCATGTCCTTTAACACACACAGCTTCTAATACATGGTTTCATTACAGCCATAGTGGTGAACAAAAAAAAATATTTAAATAGCCAATTCCCACAAGAAAATGAAATAATGACTAGGGAAAGGGGATCATCCATTTATAATATGACGAGTTGAGTAAAGAAAATACGACCCATGAGGGACAATATTATAAGACAATATCAAATTAATCACATTCATTGAAAGCATAACACGTCATTTATAGAGAAAAATAAATTCATAAAGCTCGATATGAATGAGCCAAAAAATTATATCCCATATCTAAATAACCCCAAAAACAAATGATAAAGTCTCGAAATACATTGAAAAAATTAACCTAGAATGGAAAAGTGAAGATTTGCATGAGCAAAACCCAAATCTAGGTCAAACACAAATGTAAAGAGCTACAATAAGAAATAATTAGAGAGGATTATGGACTACTTACTAGTTTTGGGATGATCCCAAAATAGGTTAGTTACTTACTGAGCTAGAGCCTAATGTACTATGAGAGGAAAAAAATAAAAGCCTTCACTAATCTCCATATCCGAGCTCAAGAAAAGGCCAGAAAGTATAGAGCATAGAATCAGAGTGGATAAATTCCATCCTCATGGTGAGTGTAAAAAATATTTGAGCTTCCTCCAAAACCTAATCATGGCGACCCATCACCCAAGTTTTCAAGTTGGGTGTGTTTTGATTCACCCCCTCAAGGTGGAGAATGAAGTCAAGTGACCCATAAAGAAAAAACATGCACAAAATGAAACCAAATATTCTTCTAGCAAAATAATGGTGGCTACATATGAAATGCAAAGCTCTGAAGTAACCATCATGGAAGAAACAAACTCATATTTGTAATTTATATGCCATGCTTAGGTATAAGGAAGAAAAATACATATAAGAAATGTAAAAATAAGGGCTTTAAAAACATACATAGAGGCTAATGAAAATTGGGTAGAGTATACCTAAAAGTAACGATAACTAGATCGTACCAAGCCAAGAACATAGATGCTAATCAAACACCATGATCAATAAGATGAAAGTAATTCACCAGAATAACTTTACATAAACCTTTGCAAACAAATGGGCAACAATATCATATATTATTATGGAACCCAATGCAATACAATGAGAATGGGCCTTGCTTAAATAGGAAAGGAATAACAATCTAAGAACCAGTCAAGGTCGTAGATCAAGCCATAAATAAAGGAAATAACTAGTCATCAAAGAACTAGTCAAGACCATAGATTTAGGAGAGAACTAGACATCAAGGATCTAGTCAATACCATAGATCAAGGAAAGAACTATACCTAACAACTAGATAATATCTCCTAATATCTAAATAAGATAAAAGAAATATCCACACACACAAGTGGGTGAGGATACATACAATAAAGTTAAATAAAGTACCTAGGTGAACATGAGCTAAGGTAAATACATACTCTAACACCCCCCCTCAAGTGAAGCTAGGGGCCAAAATAGAAGTGGCATGTCCATAGTATGAGTCCTAGCAACTAGGCCTAATGAGGTACTCATGTACAATAAATGGGAAAATAGGGACACCGTAAGGTACCCAAAACCAGTAACAACAAAGTAAAGAGAGTAAAGACCCACTCCAAGGCATCCCAAGAAGCTCGGCTCAAAAAAATCGTACAATGCTGAAGAAGTTTGGTGTGCACTGTGGTCTGAATCCACTGCTCGATCACAAAACTCAAAAACAACTGACATTGGGTTTCACCAGAATAGCTCCATACAAGGAGACTGTCAACAGAGTGATGTCGAAAGTGCAAAAAAACACCAAACATAATTCCGATCAACTATTGTAAATAGGTGTGCCACGATCCAAGAACAATAACCAAAGCAACAAGGAAAGGACACAAACTCTAAGGACAAGAAAATCTATAGAGTGTCATGATCCAAGAAAAGACACAAACTCAAGGTAACAAGGCAAGGACAACAAAACCCGAAGAAGCAGGATCAGCACCACACCCTCCCATACTGCTGAATGGGTGGAGTGATGCTACAAATCTGTATGAGTTGTCAAAATCAACTACTTGAACACTGAAAAAATAACACTGGACTGCACCAGAATAGATCCCCCAAGAGATACTGTCAACATGCCAAAAGTGTCGAAAATACAGATACAAAATCTCTCAACAAACAAGAGAGATACACTACACCTGCTAAAGAAAAATGATCAAAACAAGAAGCATCACAATGCATAAGGTATAGAAAGTGGAGCAAGAGGCCGAATGGTGGAGGAGCCAAGCCTGTAGAGTCCTCTCAACGAATGCCTATGTCGCTGCCACGAGTGATCAAATATCCACCCCAAATCAACACAGATGGATGAAGAAGATGCCTGCATATGACTTGGTGTAAAATGCACAATGGGTGCATGCAAAAGAACATCAGAATGTGTGTCAGGTTGATCATGTATGACAACTAAAATCTCAGGTTTCTCAAGCCTGAGTGAAGATGCAGAACTCATGTGTTTCTCATGATCCTCAAAAAGAGTCAAGCGAACAAAAAAGGAGCTCTGTCAATGTGTGATCCCAATGAAGTATCTACTCGAAAACCAATGTCATGACGAGAATTCCACTTAACATGTGGAAGAGAGGAAACAATACCCTGTGAATGTCTACCAATGACCTCCGCTAGTGAGACCCATAAAACGGAGCATGCGAGAACTGAAGGCAGTGGTACACTTCTTAAAAAATCCATGCAGCTGAGCAGAAGTAGGATACACAACATGTGGTACTGTAATAGGCACAGATGTGGAAGAGCATGCAATAACAAGCCTCATAGGTTTAGAAGCATCAAGAGCAGGAACAGGCTCAAAGACTAACAGATCAATGTCACTGGGTACATGAGCAATAACTGTAAGTGGACTAGAAGCATGGATATGGTTGTTTGCAATATGATGATGATGATGTTGTAGGCTAGCAAGTTTGTTCTGTAGGAAGTGTATTATTGTATCCTTATCATGAATGAGTGATTGTAGAAAATAATTTCACTTCTTGAGTGATCTATTTTCTTCCAAAATTTTTACAATATCCTCTTGAAGTCCACATACTTCAAAGAAAATCATATCATTCTCAGAATCCATGATAGGTACAAACTGCAAATCCCAAAAGTTTAGGACGTCGGGCTCAGCCAAAATTGCGTCCACAATTGATTACAACACTCCTCCATATTTGGCACTTTATAATTATAGTGCAAGTCTAAAAATAAATATTTCCAATGGAAATAACATGAAAAAACAAGCACTTTTGCAAAAAACGGCACTCAAAACTGAGTTACCGATCAAAAGTTACAGGCTTTTTAATATTTTGCTTTGTTATTTATTATAGTTGCCACTAAAACAAAATAAATTGTTGCCACTTGCCTTCACCACACAAATAAAATTAAAGGGGGCTGAAGCTAATCACTGCCTACTAGTAGGAATCACAAGCTTTAAGACCTCATATGACCATACCATATGACCAAGGGCTAAGGATTTAGATGCGCACATTGAGGAGCTGATGATATTATGTGAAATTCAAGCAATTATGAGATAGATCCAAAAGATAGAGAAGGCATGCCAAAAGGCTTCGCATGATAGGCACATCAAGAAAAATTCTTTTTCTGTTGAAGGGTTGGTTCTTCTATATGATTCTAAGTTTGTGTGCCACCTGAGAAAGTTGAAGGTCCATTAGTTGGGACCATTTAAAGTAACCAAGATTCATGGAAATACTGAACATGTCATTTACAGACACTTGATGACACAATGTTTCCTAGTTACTTTAATGTTGAAGTAGGTTGAAGCCCTACTAATAAATAGGATTCAAACCCCCAATTTTATTTGTAATAAGGCAATAATTTACCATTTAGATTAGAAAGATTTCCATTGTGGAACTATTTTGTCATGATCGTTTTGTAATAAGTGCACATGTGTAGGAGCTGATGTATTTGTTGAAGTCATGATGCATATAAGGACCACACATGCCAATTTTAATGTGGGGGTAACATGTGACAGGTATTGCAAAGACTATGGTTTTCTTGGTGGTGTACAAGAAAATTGTGAATGATATGAAATAGGTAGAGTTGGCCTTCGATATAGTGGGAAGAAATAACGTGAGGCGGGAAGTGCAAGGAAGAAAACTACTTAGCCATTACGACACAAAGGAAGGAAAGTAGAAGTGCATAAAAGAACTTGTAAGAGGATTATTCATAATGGGAAAGTAGACTGTGCAGGTGTAGAAGGGGTGTGTGTAAGAGGTTCTGCAGCTGAGGAGAGTAGTCATACATGTTAAAAGGTTATGCATGTTGCGTGTGGAATTGAAACTTGGAAGAATGAAGGTTTGGTGGACAAAATAACGGGGATGAAACATGAAAGAATGTTGGAAAGTCAAACCTAGCCACCACCCACGCTATTAAATACTCAAAAAAGAAAAAATCTATAAATAAGTGCAAGCTATAGTTATACATTTTTTGTTTTGAATTGAAGCTCTTACAAAATTGCGTGAATTTTCTGGACACAAGCGATGATTAAGGAAACTAGAAACCAATATCAAGAACAAAAGATATCCTTGTGTTTGGATGCCAAGAAAATTCCAAATAACAGAGTGAAATATGAAGAAGGGTTTGGAAGATGTCCATCTTGGAAGTTTTTAGGGAAAGGATAGGCATTTGTAAGGTTGGTTCCACTGTCAAAAGAGAGCTATAGATCTAGAATACAATGCTTTTTCTTCAAAGGTCACTTGGGAACACCAAGCATGAAGTATAATTTTTATGTGGGCCAAGAACTGTGTAAACTCAATATTGTGCACTCCTAAATCATCCCTTTGAAAAGGGTATCGATGCAACAAGGTGTAAGGAAACAGCTTACATGATACCGACATACAAGGGGTATTGTAACCCAAGCTTAAAGGGGCTACAATGAAGAATTAAGGACATCATATTTAGAGGGCAGTAATCCCTACATTAGGTCAACCATAGGGTTTCCAAGGCCTACGGTCAAGATAGAGGAAGGAGTCCTACTGAGATATTAGTAGTTATGTGTGGAGAGGTATTTCATTCAAAAAACATGCATGATATAAGCTAAAATGAGAGTGATGATAGTTAAGGACCCTCTAATATGAGTAAGAGTACTACTGATAAGTAGTATCCAAACATGTACAGATACTATGCTAACATAGCACAAAGAAGAAGTAAATGAACATATCTATGTAAAATGATAAGAAATGGGTGTTAGAGCTGAAATCTCACCTTGTACATGTAGGGTGGTAATTGATGCATCTATCTCTCTAGAGAAGTAACACACCAAGAGAGATTCGTTAATTAGGTGGATAAAGGGAACATCATTCTTGTCCTAGAATCACTATAGGTTACCTAATAGTGAAAGAAACCATCTAAGAAGAAGAGTATCCAATCCAATCCAAGTCAGATGTAAGAATTGAACCAAGAGATAGGAGAGAATGATGCATGGAATATGTCCGCAAAAGAGAAAAGATAATGACACTTTGAATGATTATGGCATTAATTTTTCTTATGAGCTGTCAAAATGCAGGTGAGGGTATAAAACAAATATATGATATTTCCATCTCACATAGGGGATGGCATTGGCCATGAAGGAATATAACATTGAAACCATTGCCCACTCTCTCACATGATGAATGTCAGCCATAGCTATGTTGAAAAAAGTTTTCTTTAATAATGTTGTGACCCAAAGTGAAAATAATGATGTCATATATCATAGATCTTATGGATATAACAAGGTTGAACAAGTGATGAGATGCAAGCAATAAAATATGAATTTGTAGACACGAAATCATGCACTTGGGTACATTTCGAGGTCCTAATCACATACTACTATTCATATGATTCCTAAGAAAGAAAACTAGTAAGTGACATGTTGTTATTTTTGGCCTCTTTACTTTGTTTCTGGTTTTATTTCTAGTTTTTGAGACCCCTTACAGCCCAGTCGGTACTTCACTTTCTTATATTAGTATGACTGTCAGACACCATCACCTAGCTAAGATACCAATGCTCAGGCGCCCTCATCCCCTCTAGGCGCCCCCGATTTCTTTCTATCTTGCTCACTCTTTCTAGGCCTCTTTAATCTTTTGGGTATCTTATTTTCTTATGGGTCAGCCTTTTAGTTTTCAATTATGAAATTAAAACAAGGGAATCATAGAAACAAAGCTATGTGACCAAAATAAAGGACCAAGCTCTAAAAATTATACTATCACCTCCTAAGGTTGCATCCAAAGGCATATTAGAGTCATCAAAGGTATTCATCTAACATATCATTCAAGGGACAAGGCTGTTTTGGTTTTGAAATAGGCTAGATAGGACGCTAGATCTAGAATAGATGGGAATATTAAGGTGTAGGGGATCCACACATTTTCCCACATTGAATCCAGGTCTAGTTTCTTACCCCGCTATCAAATGCTACTATGCACAAGGACATCCTAAGGCATCAGTGTGACACACACCCATAGATTAGATCATCACAATGCAATGTCACTATTTAATGCTACACCAATTAATACGAAAATTCACTGCTCAGGCTGACCATCAAGGTCAGCCTGACTCCCCAGTGTGCATCTTTCTTTCCCATGTTCTGATGTAACAGTTTATGGAATAGAACATAGGTGAAATTATATCTTATGTATATTACAGATACAATCGACGATCTAGGTTTGATCCATCAGATGATCAACATGGAATAACTGGGATGAATTTTCAAAGCAGTGGGTGGTATGTCAATTTTGGAAATATAGCACAGTTATAAGGGGCTACCACCCATAAAATTCAAAAAATGCCCCTTTCTAGCCATGTGAAAAATAGGGATCTGCAGAATTGATAAAAGATTAATTCTGACATTAGAGTGGCTTCCTGTTCATCAGGTCTCCCCCTGCACAAATCAGTTTGGTATTCACGCGTAAAATCATTTCTGTCCTCTCTCCTTCTTCTTAACTTAGGGTAATTGGATAATACTTTACATCTTAGGAATACCTCTGTGTCATTTAATGAACTCGTGGTCACTTTATTTTCATGGATTGAATATGCAATACTAGATCTACAATTCAAATTAAATCCTAAATCAAAAGACCAACACAAGAGATATTAGTTGGATCAAAGATGATCTATCATACTCAATATATTTATAATCAATACACTTAAGGT
This sequence comes from Taxus chinensis, assembly GCA_019776745.2. Taxonomy (NCBI): domain Eukaryota; kingdom Viridiplantae; phylum Streptophyta; class Pinopsida; order Cupressales; family Taxaceae; genus Taxus; species Taxus chinensis. The sequence goes on from CM034146.1 coordinate 777,227,284, forward strand.
AGGGCTACAACCATAGGAGTTAGTATTGACTGATTGAATAACTTGGATTATTGCAACTCTCAAATCAAGGATTTATACTATTCATGTGTGCTGATTACTACTGCAAAAATTAGGCTAGGGTTTTAGAAAGGAATAACTGTACTTTCGCATAACTAACCATTATAAAACATAATGATATTCATTTTCATGTTTATATAATTCATACATTCTGGTCTTCATCCCACCAAGCATGCCAAAAATTGTTATCAATCTGATAAAAAACCATGTGTTGAAGAAGTGTAAGAAATCGACTTCTCTTCAGCTGAATACAATGAAAGGATCTTCTCAAAGTGTGGGTGAATGGCTCAGTTAAGGTCAATAACCACCAGATAAGTGTTGGTTCACCAGATCAATAACCTAAACTAGTGTCTTACTGGGTATAAAGAAGATAACCATACACTATGAATCTACTACAAACTATTTCATACTCTAAGATTTCCAGGTGATACACAACATGTCAGAAGGATTCTTATGACTCCACAATGACACACTATTAGACCCTTCAATCAGATACTGAAAGTGGATTCACTCCCTCATTTTTTTGAATGAGACTTTCACACACAGAAGCTCAAGAAAATACATTAACAAGCCATGTTCAAATATAAAATGAGAGGGAATACTCTGAGGTCTTTGTCCACTTCCAAATTACATCAACAGGACTGACATCATGCAACTATAACTCATGGCACATGATAGGCTTCAAAACAACTTAATAGGAGGTGTTAAACACACTAACATAAAATACAAAATAAACAATATATTATTTATTACAATATGCACAAACTATTAAAATTAACGGTGAAATGCATTGAATGCATTGCACAAAATCAACACAAAAGTATGCAACTCAGAATGTTTGGCCACACAAAAGGGAAGCATAACCTTACATTTAGGAGATGATGTTTTTTTAATTAAAACTGAGTTACATTTATAGAATAGAAGAGGGGAAAAGTAAATCCAAAATCAACAAAAACCGCCCCACTTTCTACAACCACCAAGGTCCAATCAACATTCAAGTGTGCAAACCCAACATGGGCATTAAAGATTTTACAGAACCCATATCTGAAAACATACATATGTCATTTTTCCACATTTATCCTAAAACTACAATTTATTTTGACTCAAAATTTCTATCAACGTGTAGTTCTCTTCAATACCTTCCAATGGTACCAATTTTGTCTTATTTGGTGACATAGATCAAAATATATGAGCATTTGAAGATCCACATGTCGTTCCACATGGTTGATGACCATGGGGTCGTCAAATTTAACCTCTAGGTCACATTTTCCACATGTCAACTCATCATTGGATATTGGAGTCTCTCTTATTTTCTACGGCCTTCCTTGTGCAGTTTTTCTAGTGTAATGCATATTTTCTAGTATGTTAGGGGATTTTCTAGTGTGTTAGGGGTTTTTCTAGTGTCTTGGGGATTTTTCTAATGTATCGAGGATTTCTAATGTATTGGGGATTTTCTATTGTGTTGCAAATTTTCTAGTGCATTGGGGATTTTCTAGTGTAATGGGGATTTTTATAGTGTAATGAGAATTTTCTAGTGTAATGCGAGTTTTTCTAGTGTAATGGGGATTTTCTAATGTATTGGGGATTTTCTAGTGTAGTGTGGATTTTTCTAGTGTTTAATGTTAATATTCTAGTGTAGTACAAATTTTCTAGTGTGACGGGGATTTTTCTAGTGTAATAGGGATTTTATAGTGTATTGAGGATTTTTCTAGTGTGTTAGGGATTTTTCTAGTGTGTTGGGGATTTTCGAGTGTAGTGTAGATTATTCTAGTGTTCTGGGAATTTTTTATTGTAATGTCAATTTTCTAGTGTAATGGGGATTTTTCTAATGTAATGAGGATTATTCTAGTGTAGTGTTGATTTTCTAGTGCAATGGGGATTTTTCTAGTGAAAGTTAGGAGGGAATGAACTAAGAAAGTTTGGAAGAATTTGAGGTCACTAAGTCTAAAATTTGAAGTAATTTGTCAAGATGTAGCATATGTGCTTATTTGAAAACATTTTGGCAACCTCTTAGGGGATATTTTCTTGCTAAAAGAGTGAGCCAATAGCATTTTGTATCCATTAGGAATGGAACCAACATACAACTTGAAAATTGATCTTAAAATCTCTGAAAATCACTTCGAACTCATCCAATTTATTGAACTTGTCCTTAGTTGTTCACTTTTTACAAAAAATCTTTCCTGCAACCCAACTGTTAACTCTACTTTAGGTCTCAACAAACATCTTTATTTCCATACATGGCTTTGCATTTGGTTTTGATGATCTCAATGTTCTCACTAGAAAGCAAGACTACTTGACCATGGATGATATGAAGAAACACTTTCTACATAAACATGCATGTTTGATAGTGATCTGTAAACCTTAACTTTGGAATTCTCACAAATCACACTTTAAAATGTTGTTGTTCTACTTTCAATTAGAAAATGAAAGTTTGAGCTAGTGACTGAATTACTTATGCTTTGAAACAAAAATTTGTAGAGAGAAATGAATTAACACATAAACACCAAGAATTTTATCTTGGAAACCTGCAGTGTGAGGGAAAACCAGTCAAGAAGGGAAACTATTCTTTCTTCCCACTTGTCTTTATTGGCCAATTCAAATATGAAGATACAAATTTTACAATAAGTATGAAAGGAAATTTGACAATGTCTCACACTTCCTCCCAAGTACTTGCTTGCTTTGTTCTCAACCTCCTTGCTTCTACAAACACAATTCCACCATTAAGAATACTCTTACACTCACTCCCATGAAATCTCTTGCTTCCAATGATCAAATCCTTTGCTCCTCCCAAGTATTTATAGCCTCTCACATGTCCTCCCATGCACTGGAGAATGGGAAAAGTCATGGAAGGGAAGGGCCAAAGTTAGACGATTCAACTCTATGTCTGTTCATGCTTCATTTTTATTTTTCCACCAAAAATGATAGGACATCCGCCATTTACAAACCGACAGTTATAGGACCGCCACCTTGGATGGGGGGTGGTTACAGGACTGATGCCCTTGCAATGCAGTAGTTCTTCAACTTCCGCTTTGCACAGGGTAGTGATTCTGTTAAAATACTAACAGAACCTTGTTTTCTCCATTTTCTCCTTCTAGTGTCGGATGATCTGATAAAGTAGAGTTATTTTTCGATCCCTATGGATCACACCTCCCCTGCTTAGGAGGATTTTGGTCCCATAAGAGCTTAGTGGGTGAGTAGATGAGGAAATAATTCCCTCACTTGCTACTTCAAGTACCACTGGGCCTACCTTGGTGTCTTCCCTATCAATCCAGCCTACCAAGACTCATGTGGACCTCTCCTCGTCTCTCTGATCTTATGTTGCAGTACTACGTCCTCCTCCAATTCACCTCATGAGTCCAAGACGCAATCTTCTATGGAAGGTAGCAACTATAATCCTTCATCTTCATCAAACATGGATGGCTCATATAGGTGTAAATTCTCACAGTTTATTACTGAGTACATCCACATAAATGGTGGAAAATCAGGCCGAAAAGCATGTCTGCCACCAAATTTTTACTACCCTTGTTGTATTTGATCACCAGATGGAACCTGTTGAAGGAACCCCATTCATTTGTAGTGCCTTGCCTGCTGCAATTTAGACTGTGCTTGCAAATACTGGAGAGGTTTGTGGTCAATGTGCACAATAGTTTCTTTACCCAACAAATAATGCTTCCATTTATTAATGGCCTGAACCAATGCATACATTTCCTTATCATATACTGAATATCCTCTAACTACTGAAGTAAAGGTCTCAAAATGATAACAGACTAGCTTACTTCCCTATAGCAACACTGCACCCATAGCATAATCATTGGCATCTATCTCTACTTCAAAGGGCTACTACAAATTAGGAAGAGCAAGTACTGGAGCATGACTAATCTTGTATTTCAATAAATCAAAGGATTTGTCTTGTTCCTTACCCCATTCAAAACCCTTACTCTTTGTGTTCGTTGTGTGTAGAGGTGTTGTAATAGTGGAGAGGCATGGAATGAACTTCCTCATGTACTATACTACTCCCAAAAAAATCCTAGTCTCGATGGCTCTTATTGGTGATGGCTTCCACCTTCTTTGGATCCACTCGTAGCTCTTTTCCTGCAATCGCGTGCCCAAGATAGACAAGTGATTGTTTAGAAAACTCACACTTGTTCATATTGCATAACAGTTGTTTCTCCTTGAGAACTTACAATAATTGTTACAAATGTGGTAGGTGTTCCTCCCATGTGGCACTAAAAATCAAAATATCATCTAGATATACAATGACACATGAATCTAATAATTCCCACAATACATCATTCATCAATTTCATAAATGTAGTGGGTGCATTACATAAACCAAATGGAAGTACTAACCACTCACACAAACCTTGTTTTTTCTTGAAGGCAGTCTTCCATATATTCTCATCCTTCATTCTGACTTGGTGATAACCAGACTTAAGATCCAACTTCATGAAGAATTTGGCATACTAAAGCTATTCCAAGAGGTCATCTATGCGGGGAAGTGGATATCTATTCTTGATGGTGATATTATTCAAAACACGGTAGTCGATGCACACCCTCCAAAAACCATCCTTCTTGGGCACCATCACAATAGGAAAACCACATGGTGAGGTGCTCGGCCATATCACACCTTGGTATAACATCTCCTGGAGTTGTTTCTTTACCTCTGTACTCTATAATAAGGATTTCCTATATAACCCAATGTTTGGTAGAGGGGACGTTGGCAATAGGTGAACCTCATGCTCTACCTCTCGTTTTAGCGGTAACCTGCTGGGAGCCTGAAAAACTTCCTGAAAAGACTGAATAATACTATACAAATCCTTCATCCCCTGGTTATAAATCTTTGAAACTTATACCCCATATTGTTTATCCTTTAATAAAAGTAAACAAAACTGATTATGATTTTCCTGATTAAGTTATTTTGCTTGATTAGCACTTACCATAGTAACTTGTGACTTACACTGGTGTGCCCGGATGTTGTAGTTGATCCCATACTTGACCCATCTGTATTGGTTCTCCCTTCTCATGAATATAGCATCCCTCATATACAAGTAAGGACTTCTGAAAACAAGATCAAATGCATCAAGTGGAATAACATCACCCTTCAATACATCAATATATTGGGAATTGATCCCAAACTTGACCTTACATCTTCTTATTACCTAAATTTCTACACCCTTCTTCACTCATCCCAAAGGATATGGATGTCAATGCTCATGAGTCTCAAGACCAAGCCTCTTTACTACTACTTAAGAAATCAAGTTATATTGAGAACCGGTATCAACCAAAGCATTTAACTTAGTTATCGTGATTTGGATTTTGATATGGAATAGTCTACTCATCTCCTCTTCCTGTTCTCGGTTGTCCATGTTGGTGGTCATGCATCCAAGCCTCTCGTCTACATCAAATTCATCCTCTATCTCCACCTCCCCTTTTGTCTTCACATTTATTATGGATTTCTTGGAATCCTTGGTTCGGTTCTTCAGATGTAACTTCCAACATGTAGCGTCAATATGACCATTGATATCACAATTCTTGCAAAAATTCTTAAGATCTTTGCTATCCAAAATTCACCCCTCAAGGTAATTTTGATAACACATACCAAAATTTTCAGTCCCGAGCAAGTAGAATTGATTCAAGGCCCAAAATCATGTTTTGGGGGTCCCTTTAGTTTCTCTCTAACTTCCCCATCCAAGTAAAAAAGCCAAAAAGTTAGAAAAAATCCAAAAAATGAAGTCGTAGGATTGTTTTAATATATTGCGAGTCGGGAGGTTGCAGGTCGTACCAGTGCGGGTCGTACCAAGGTTCGTCATACCAAGTTTGTGGCTGAAATACAAAAGAATTGGAAAATTCAGAATTTTTTGTCCCAGGCAGTCCGCGGGACAGCTGGGACGTCGGGACGCGCAAAGCCGAAATGGCTGCAAGCAGTAAGAATCAACAAAAGTGAAAGTTTTTGTTCCGCGCAGTCTGGGACAACCGGGACAAAAGTACACACGGGACGCGAATCGGCCAATTTTCTACAAGTTATTCTATTACGGGTGGTGCAGAGATTTTTTTTGGGACAGCCAGGATAACAGTATGCGCGGGACACGCAGGGCACGGAAAGGCGAAAAGGCCGCAAAAGGGACCATGGGATACGATGAATGCGGAAGTCAACGACCCTCACGACCCGGTCAACGGTGGATGTGTAGGGACAAGGAAGACTGAATCAACCAATGTGGAAGAATGTGTCTGGGACAGCCGGGACACGTGGACCCGATTTTGCCAAAATAGCCGCAGCAAAGAGAAAAGTCAAAGTTTGACCCCAAAACTTCAAACGGCCATAACTTTTGACTCTGAGCTCCAATTTTCATGAAATTGGACTTTCTGGAATGAGCACGATGTCCTCTGCCTCATTTTAATGAGGGTAGATATATTTAAATAAAATAAACATATTTGGTTCAAGTCAGTTAATGCTCATTCCTGTCAAATGATAGAAAACGCATGACAAACCCAAAATAGTTGCCTGCACTCAAAAGGCCATAACTTTTGCATTTCTTAACGAAATCACACAAAATTGGTACCATTGGAATCATGGCTCTAAGCCAGACACACAACTATAAAAAAATTGAATTTGATGAGAAATCAATGGATAATTTTTATAAAACATGGCCAGGTTTGTGACAGTGTTTTATTTGGTAGTTGGGAGTGCATTTAAGAGGCATGGTCATAATTCTTTCTCTGCTACAGCACCTGGGGTAGTATAGGGAGCCTTTTACAAGTAACATACATTCATTTTACTCCATTTAATTCTTGTTATGAGTGGTTGAAAGATATATTTCAGGATTTCCATTTTCCCTTTCTCTCTCTTCTCATTCCCCTATAAATTAGAGTGTTGGGCTCATTGTAAAAAGAGGTAGTTTTTTTGTAGCAAAGCTCTGTCAAAATTATTTGTGAAGCCAATGTGCTGTAGGCCCTTGTACTGGACTCCTTGCATGGTGATACAGGTTCTTATCTTGTAATAGATTGAACTATGCATATCATAAAGCAATAAAATACAAGTTTGTGGATGCATCTTCCCCTGCTGTGTTTTATTGCATTCTTCTTGCCCCTCCAACCTTGATTACAAGTGTATTGTGTCTATCTTTATGCTCTTGCAGGATTCATTATTATTGTGCATGTATGAAATATTGTTGTGAATGTATATTTAGATTGTGGAGAAATGTTATCACCCCTCCTAATATGCACTTTACTTCTAGTTTTCACACATTGGAAGACTACTCTCACACCCTCCTTTTCTGGTGTATCACCGCTATAGTGTAGGATTTCATTTTATGTACTCTCTCTCCTTGGTCCCTTGGAAAGTTAGATTAGGATAGTTATTTTACCCTGCATTAGAGTAGATTGTGGCAGGTAGTTTAGGAGCAAGAACCAGCTTTCTCTGGAGGTCTATCTCAAGTAGCAAGTCCCACAACTTGGAGATAGTACCCATGTTATCCAATCACACTGTGAGTTCAATTAAATGCACTTGTGTAAACATAAGGGTGCTGTGATTCAGTGATAATAGATCTTTACAAGTATTAAAATTAGTGACATCTTGTTTACCTTTCCCCTTCCATTTACCTTTGTTACTTATCTAACCTTACTCTTTCTTTGCTTGATTTGTTGACTATTTTGGCTTCTTCTCTGCTTCTACTTGCTTCCTTTCATCATCTATGTAGTATTCTTGTACGCATGCCTCATTGAGATCTTTGGGCTTCATGGATATGAATTTTCTTCAAAGGTGAGTGTGAAGTCCTCCAAAATACTTGGTTAGAATATCCTCATCCTCCAAGTCCATATTCAACAACATGGCTTGCCTCCAAAACTTCGTAGTATAATCCTGCACACTTTGACTACTACCTTGTCTAAAATACTACCATTTAATCATCTGGTCAGTTTTATGGCCAATAGGATAGAAGTTAGCTCTAAGTAATTCCTTAAATCCCTCCCAAGTACTAACAATAGGATGTTTCTTCTTTTCATAGTGGCTAAGTGGGTTTCCCACCAAACCAGAGTATGACCTTCCATTTTGAGGTGTGCAAAGGTAGTCCTTTGCGCCTCCATGACATTATGCACACTATAGTAGACTTAAATTGTTTTAACTATTTATCTAATAGTTCTGCATCTAATTTCCCTTCAAAGATCTTAATTTCAACCTTAGCTTCAAATTTGAAAGGAGCATGACCAAAATTTACCTTCCAATTGGAGTCTCTTCTTCACACTCTTCTACATCTTCCTCTTCGTGGCTCTTCCCTATGCCAAAATTCTCGGCCAAAGCTCGAACCACTGATTCAATGTTGTCTTGCTTAACAAAAGTCTTCTTTTGCAGATATGAGAGTTCTTGTTGTTGTCTATACAATGTATCCATCATGGTCTCTAGCATCTCAACTCTACGGACCGAGATTTCTTCCCCCATTTGTCCATAGATTCTTTGTTTCCACTTATTTATAGAAATGTATGGATCACAAGGTAAAGCCTCTTTTCCTTTAGATGTTGTCACTATCATACAAATCACAAGAACGAATACCACAACTCTGCATACTTGTTAGCTCTGATACCAAAATGATTTGTAAACCTTCAACTTTGGAATTCTCACAAATCACACTTTAAAATGTTGTTGTTTTACTTTCAATTAGAAAATGATAGTTTGAGCTAGTGACTAAATTACTTATGCTCTAGAACTAAATTTTGCAGAGAGAAATGAATTAACACACAAACACCAAGAATTTTATCCTAGAAACCCCCAGTGTGAGGGAAAACCAGTCAGGAAGGGAAAATTCTCTTTCTTCCTACATGTCTTTATTAGCCAATTCAAATATGAAGATATAAATTTTACAATAATTATGAAATGAAATTTGAAAATGTCTCACACTTCCTCTCAAGTACTTGTTTGCTCTATTTTCAGACTTCTGCAAACTCAATTCCAACACTAAGAATACTCTTGCATTCACTCCCATGAAATCTCTTGTTTCCAATGATCAAATTCTTTGCTCCTCCCAAGTATTTATAACCTCTCCCATGTCCTCCCCTACACTGGAGGATGGGAAAAGTCTAGCAGGGAAGGGATAAAGTCAGACGATTCAAATCCACATTTGTTCATGCTTCATTTTTATTTTTCCACCAAAAATGATAAGACTACCACTATTTGTAGACCAACTGTTACAGGACTGCCACCCTATCTTGGGGGCGGTTACAGGACCCCCGCCTTGCATGGGGCGGTTCTGCAACTTACGCTCTACATAGGGTGGAGGTTTTGTTAAAATACTGATAGAACCTTGTTTTCTCCATTTTCTCCTTCTAGTGTCAGATGATCTGATGAAGTAGAGTTATTTTTGGATCCCTATGGATCAGATAGCCTCCACCCATCTCATCTTGACTCATTAAACTATAGGAACTGCAAAAAGTTCCAATAACTTATGAAACCCATCACTTATTCAAAGAATATCACCATAAAATATTAAAGAAGGGCATCTCAATTTGTGATCATGAATGAAGGACAAAATAAGGGACCCCCAATGATAAAATAGAAAACAAAAGAGAAATAAAACAATTATGTACAAGGTGAAACATGACCTTCTCAACAAGATGGTTTAATATAAATCCCATTAATTGGATTCAGAGTACCTCCCCATTGAGATTTTATAATTCAAATGAATTATCTTACTTATAAGATGTAATGATGTATATTCCAATCCAAAGTTCATCAAATTTGGATTGTCTCCTTGGTTTGGTTCTATCTGCATCCCACTCCAAAACCAGGTCTCCCTCTTTGAAGGCTTGCAATCTAGCTTTATTATCGAACCATTACTTGGTGAAATTTTTATGTTCTTCCAAATTGATTGTGGTTGACTGTCTCAACTCTTCCAAATTAGCCAACTTTTCCATCCTAATTGTAATCTCATCTTCATCTTCCAATTCCAATTGATGGGCTAGTTCTGATGAAGGTAATTCAAGAGATAATGGAATCCTAGATTCTCTTTCATACACAAGAACAAAAGGATAGGTTCATATTGCTCTCTTGGGTGTGATTCTATCATCCTAAAGAGCATTCTTGATCTTTATATCTAACTACCTATGGTTCATATCCATTATCATTTTCATTATCTTGATCAAGTTCTTGTTGGTTGACTTGGTAAGACCATTACCTTGAGGGTAATAGTTGGAGGAAGTATTTAAATAGATACCATATCTTAAATCCCAAATAGATATTTTAGAGCCCAATAAAACTTTGGAATTATCAAAAATTATTGTTTGAGAGACTCCAAACCCTATTATAATACCTTCTAAGATGTCTAAAATAACTAACTCGGTTGCTTCTTCAAGTACCAAAACCTCTATCCAGCTAGTGAAGTAATAATTGTTGTTAGGACCCACTTGTGACCAACACTAGATGTGGGATTCACCATTTCAATGAAGTCAAGAATCTATTGAAAGAGAGGTTGGTTTGTTGGGATTGGATGGAATGGAAGAGCTATTAACTTCTTGTTACTCATGGAAAAAGCATACTCTTTGCATTTCTTCACCCATCTATGTGAATATATGAACAATGTGGGCCAAAAATATCTAGCCCTCATGATCTTCATAGTTGTAGCTCTTGAAGAAAAGTGACCACTAGAGAAACCATCATGGAACTTATCAAGAATATTATCCTCTCATTCCTCCTCAACGCATATCATTAGTATTCCATCTAGGTTCTTTCTAAAGAGGACCCCATTTACCAATACATAAGGAATATATTTAATCCTAAAGTGTCTTCTCTTGGTTTTGTCCAATCTAAAACAAGAATCTTTCCATATCAGTTGTCCAACCATTATCACGTGGTACAATTGTTCTTAGTTGTTGTTCTTGTTCTTCCAAGATATAAGAGGATTCATGATCATCACTAGCATCCATAGTAAGTTGTTCACATAACCCTCTACATCTGACCAACTTGGTAGCCTTGATAATTACATTATACTCCATAATTTTCACTAGCCATCTAACCTTATTCTCACTGATCTTATCTCTCATCATGAAATTTCTAACACTAGGATGAAATAATAGAACTTTGATATGGTTGTTGGCAAGAATATGTTTGATTTTTTAAGGGATATCATGATAGAAAAAAATTCTTTTCCATGTGACTGTATCTCAGTTCACAATCCTTTAGTGTTTGGCTAGAAAAGACAGTTGGTTTCTCCAAACCTTCTTGATTTTGTTTAGTCAAAATAGTAGCAACATTATTTTCTGCCCCATATGTGTATAAAATGAATTCTTTCCCATGATTTGGGTTGATGAGGGTAGATGATTAAGAGATAGCTTCTTTGATCTTGTTGAATCTCTATTTTCTTTCTTTAGTCCTCTTATAGGCAACATCCCTTTTAAGCATTAAAATGATATGTTTAACCAATCTTACAAAATTAGGAATGAATTTCCTAACAAAATTAATCTTGCCAAGGAAGGGCAATAGTGTGTTTGTATGCACTAGAAAATAAAGCAAGGATGGCTGAGGTTTTGTCCATATCGATAGATATACCCTCTTTTGAGACCACATGACCGAATATTTTACCTTGTGGTATGGAAAAAATGCACGTTTTTGGGTTGACTGAGACTCTGGACCCTCCACATCTTTGGAATACTTGTTCTAGGTGATGCATATAATTTTCTCATTGTTTTGAAAACATTGTAATAACATAAAGGTAGATAATGATGAGCTTGTTGATGAAACCTTTGAAAGATATGTCCATGGTCCTTTGAAAATTGGCTCCAATGTTGGTTTTAAAAAATGGCATCATTCCATAAGAAAATGTCTCCCACTTAGTTGTCATAGTTGTCTTGTATTGGTCTTTTTCTTTTACCAATATTTGATTGTATCTAGAATATCCATTTAAAAGAGAGAGCCTCTCAGCCCCTACTACCATTTGTAAGATTTGGTCCTTATTGTGCAAATGATAGTGATCCTTGAGGGAGTCTCTATTCAAGTCCCTAAAGTACACACAAAGCCTATTTTCCCCATTTTTCTTCCTAATTGGAACTACATTTTCCACCCAAGAAGAGTACTTAATAAGAAAGAAGATTTTGGCTTCTATGAGTTTGGATAATTATTTTCTCATAAAGGGCTCAATTTTGGGATTTACAGGCCTTCACTTTTGTCTAATGGGCTTGGCATGGGGTTCTAAGTCTATGGCATGTTGAACAATGTCAGGATTAAATCCTTTTATGACATCATAACCCCATGAAAATGCATCACTATAATTCTTACATAAGGAGATAAATGTTGTTTTTATTTTGAGTTACATACCTTTCCTAGCATTAGGTATATTATGTAATGGTGATATTTTAATATTCTTCTTCCTTTGTTGTCATGTTATTCTTCTCTCCCTTTAACTCATTGTCCAGGTTGAATATGTATTCAAGTGTGACCAGTCCTCTAGGTAGCTTGTTTGTCTTCAATTGAATAATCTAATAATCATAACCTTCTTACAACCTTGATTGTAATTTTGATGAGAATTTTGCCTCATTTTAGATGAAGTAGATTATTTGCTCATCACTATCAAATACTTTCCAACTTACTTAATTATCATGAATGTATGATCCAACCACTATATTAAAATGTTGTCCATTTCCCTGGATAAGGTCTTTAGGTAGAGAAAATTGTGATCCTATAATTTCCATTTGATTAGTTTCACCATTTTGTCTTCTTGGTATCACTTGTAGGTTGATAACATCAAAATTTTCCATTAGATCTCAAGCTCTATGCATGTAAGCTTTTAAGAGATTATTCTTGGTAGAATACTTTTCTCTTACTTGATGGATAACTAACTCAATATCCCCAAACAATTGTAAGGATTTTTTCTTGACAAATAATAGTTCATGAATCAATGCTTCATAGTCAGCAATGTTGTTGGAACATGTAAACTGCAATTTATGGGGAAAAAAATTCTTACCCACTTGAGAAACTAAAACCACACCTGCTCTAACCCTATTTCTCCTCTTTGATCCATCAAAATTTTTTTCCATAAGCCTCTTACATCATGTTCTTCCTTGTGTGACATGGTAATAACAAATTCTCCTCGTGGATATAATAAATTCCCAAACTAGTATCTTTTTGGAAAGAGGGTAAAGTGAGGGTTTGTTATCCAGTAAAACTGACAAGGGAAATTTGTAGGTAACCATACCAGAATTTCCGTTTTGGTCACCTGTTGAGGTCTCGTAACATTCGGAATGGCATAAAATCCCTTTCCGGAAAATCTAGTTTTTAGAACTTGTTCATTTTCAACCTTTTTGGGTTGGGCGCAGTTTTCATTCATGTTACATCAACCAAAATTGTGCCCCTCTATTCCTTTGGCACATTCTAGGGAGTGTCAACACTCCAAATGTTGCACCTCTACATGTTGTACCTCTCAATGTTGCGCCTCTCAAAGGTGCGCCAAGGCACATGTGCCATCTTGTCAACACTCCAAATGTTGCGCCTCTCTAAAGTGCGCTGTGGGTGCTAAAAACATGGTGTTGACACTCTCAAAGTTACGCCATGGTGCAAATCCCTTCGTGTCATCATCCACTTAAGTGTGCCATGGGAAAATTTTGTGGCGCATTTATTGTAATTTTTGCTATATATAGGCACGTCCGACTTGTCATTTTCACAATTCAAAAAATGTGAAAAAGTTATTCCTCTGTACTTGTCAACATTCCTGTCAACCTCGTGTGTTGCCATTTGTCACGTTCGTGGACCCCACATCGTCTCTTTTATCGTTATATATTCCTGGTAAGTGGCCCTTGCTCTTCTTGTGGATTTGTTGTGGTTTTTATGATGGTTTAGGTGATTAGGATTGATAATAAACAATGAACCCAAGTGCTCAAATCCAAGATCCCTTCTCCTCCTTCCAGATCTACAAAACTGGAAGACTCTACCATAAAACAACTCAAACTCATTTGTCCCTTATTCCATACTTTGCTATGTTTTCCCTCCTAGACATCAAAATTTGAGCCAAAAGAGTGAAAATCATAAAATTTTTGCAAACAACCCATTGTTTTTCCTTTAGTGAAAGCTTCATTCTTGTTACATCAAACACAGTCGCGCCACAGGTGCACTATCCTTGCATGCGGCATAAGCCTTCTCCATGCCTTATAAGCATTGCAAAATTCCCTAGACGTGAGTGCTGGTGCCAAAGCAACTACAACAACATCTAAATGTTGTGCAAACCTTTCCTGCGCCACACAAACTGAACCAGTTGGCGCACCTCACTCTCATGCAACATCTATCACATTTGTGCCAATGGCGCATGTTGGGACCTTGCTACACCAATCATATCTGCGCCTCGTTTAAAAAGACTTCCAATGGCGCAAGCGCACATCCCTTGACACCAACATCTGAATGTTGTGTGTAGCCTTTCCGCGCCCCGCGCCCCTTTTGGCATTTTTATCTCCCATGCAACACTTTCCCGAAGTGTGCCTTACTTTTCTAAGTCCCTACAGCCTGCAGTAAGGCTACGCCTTGCACCTAGAGGCTCACAAATTGCTAAATTTTCATTTTGTAAGCTTTTATGGATGACTTAACAGCTAACATGGCTCTTCTGTGATGGACTTCCTTGATTCTTCTTGCAAATCAACAACTAAACTTAGATCCACACATGTCTTCATCGAGTAAGAAGCCAACTAAGTCCAAGGGTAAAGCAAGGCTAACAGAAGAAGAAATGAAATATAAATACCAAAGGGTCAGGATGCCTGAATCTCTTGTAGAGTGTGATCTGGATATCAAAGATTAAGAACTTGAGCACATTGACATGGAGGACTTCTGGGTCAAAACCAAGAAGGTCACAAGCATCCCATGGATGGATAAATTTCTTGGCAGTGGTCTGCACTTTGTTGCATGGATCCCAGTGAACGCAATCAACAATGAGTTCATGATGTTGGTGGGTTGTTGTTACAATAAGGACATAAGATGTGTCGAAAATGAGAAGGGCGAGGTAATAATAAACCTCATGGCCCGACATTTTGAGATCATGTTGGGTATCCCTCACCACCGACATTTTGTAGTAGTAAGCCAGGAGGACTGCATGAAGACCTTGACTGAAAACAAAGACAAATGTATGCAGCTGATGAATGAGGTGTACCTCAAAAATAAGAAGGTGACAAACAGGTGGCCACAAGTCATTCATCGTAGTGACTTTTCAGAGGAACTGAGTGACACCATCACCTTCCTGAGCAGGGTGTTTGGGCTTCTCGATGCTCATTACTTTCACAAGTGGATGCTCAGGTATTTGGAAACCATGAATAAAAATGTTCTTGATTATCGTTTTGAGTGGGGAGAGATTATCAACAGTATAATCTCAGAGTAGCTTCAACAACTTTCAACAACTGGGAGGTTCTATATGAACTCCTATGTGGTATATATTGCTGCCTCAGAGAGGGACTACCTAGCATTGAATCGGTATGGGGTATGGCCCCAGGTCAAAATATACGAGTACTATCTAGAATTAAGACTGGAGAACAACATATCCCAATTTACTAAAGTCAACGACGTCTTCTTCTATGGTGTCATCTGCCTCTTAAGGCCCAAAATGACTTACGGTCGGACGACCAAAAATGTGGTCACCACCACAGAGAAGTGGGGAGTGTTATTCACGCAATTCCCCACTTTCACCTATCTCAAAGCCGCTAACTTCTTGGGAGATCCCACCAAATTTTTGAGGTATGCCGGGCCCAAACTGATCCTGTTGGAGCTGTCTAGGTAGCTCATCACATACCATGAGAAGTGTTTGAAAAGGAAGAAGGGTGGAACTCCATTCCCCCTCATAGTGGGCAGGTACATCTGCACTTCACAGAGAAAAGCTTAGGAGATGTTTGCATAGCTTGAATTGCTCAATTTGAAACATAATTTCCTGGCAAGGCCAACCTTTGATCCTCGTGATTAGCTTCCAAGGGAAAAGATCGATCTAATTCGCATCCCTCAGATCAAAGATATCTACATCGATCTATATCATGAAGTTGAGCTCAGACGAAAGGATCACTCCCATCTAGCCCTGGCAGAGATCATTCACTATGGTGTGGCTATCATCCCAAAGGATTTCCAAGCAACTGATCAAGAAGTTGATCAAGTCTATCTAGACACAGATGTGGACAATTGGCCATTTTCCGAAATTGATAGGAACAAGGCCCCTCAGACTATTCGGGAAAGGGTCAAGGGCACTCTGCAGTGCACCGAGCATTGATGCAAAAAAAATTGTATCATCTACCTTGGGGTAGAATTTACCATGTCTCCCTTGGGTAATGCACCCAACAAACTGAAACACTTGCCTAAAGGTAAAGGAAAAGGTAAAGAAGGTGAGGCAAGCACTGCTTAGGAGGAAGTTCTTGAGAGCCCTCCTTCCGCCACCGAGGAGTAGGTGGTAAACCTGGTATCCCCAAGAAGAGAAGAAGTGGCAAGTGCTCCAACGGGCACATCCACTCAGGATGTTGCCACTGCTACAACTGGTGAGGTCCCAACCATTCCCTCTCTCGCTCCTCCTTCCCCTCCTCATGTCGCTCAACCAACCACTCCTTTGGTTGTGTCTTCTCCCCCGTCTTCCACCATTCCCCCTCCCTCTTCCTCCAGCTTCTCTTCCCTCATGAATCTGTCCCCCAACATTTCTTCCCTCATCTCACAGATCCCTTCCGCCCCCACGGTTTCCTCTCCTGCAGTGACTCCTACCCCATGAGCGTTTGAGTGTTGGCCTCTTTCTCAATGCTGCCACCAAGTGTCTTGACACATTTCCCCATGTCCACTGTAGTTACTCCTTCTTCCATCCCCATTTCCTCCTCTTCCTCTGGTCCCACTCCCTTAAGTCCATAATGGATCTCCGAACACCTGAGCCAACACAAGAGGAAATTCCCTATTGCACCTATGGACTTCTCCATTATTCCAGCTAAAGGGCCTAAGAAGAAAAAGGCTATAGCGCGCTTCTCTCAAAGAGCTTCAGGTGAAAGGGTTATGGAGATCACATACCCTGATCTCACAAAGAAGAAAGAAGATTTGTCTCCTATAGATTTTACAGTGACTCAGGTCACAATGGGAACATCATCAGAGAGCCTGCAAGGAGAGGCCTTATCCGCAGTGGATGCCCTTTACAAGAAGCTTCAAGAAGCAAAGGAAGAGAAGAGAATATTAAAAGTTCAAAACAAGCATCTTGACCAAGCCCTGCAAAGATGGGCAATGCCCCTCCTATGATTTTCACCGACCCTCCCAAAGTTCTTAGTCAGGAAAAGATAAATGAGTATGCCAAGATCGGCGAGCAAGGTATAGCAGTGTCCACCTGGAGAGAGCAGATCCTCAAAGATAGTGAGGAAGTGATTACAAAGTTCATAGAGCTCTATCAACATATAGATCAAGCTAACAAGGAACTCCAAGTGATAGCAGGGCCTATCTCCGAAGAGTTGGACCATGCCAGGTTACAACACGAGACATTCCAGAAGATGCTTGACTGCCCAGTCGATGGCTTGGTGAAATTTGGCATCTTTGATCACTCGCGAGCACCCAACAAAGTTCTTGCTGCTTTAGACTATTAGGTTGACCAAATGGAGTTTGTCTTGGAAAAAATAGACAAAATCAAGGAGGAAGCCCTGGATGCCATGCATCAAATGGAGTAGATTGTCTTAAGAATGTCTCCAGGGTTGCTCAGTGCATTGTACGCCTTGAGGAAGGCAGATGATACTATTCAGCTTTTCAAGGAAATTGCATCACAGGGTTTAGTGTTAGAGGCCACTTTTGATATAGAATCTATCAACAACCTTCTATCCTACCATGACTTTGTTCGATACCAGATGGAGGCAGGCAATGAATACTTCAAACTCCTGGGAAGACTCAGAGATGAACGAGATACTTGCGAAGTCATCGGGGATCACACCAAGGGTCCCGCTCAGGATCAACTTCAAGCAATGGTCAGCAAGTTCATGTAGTATCAAGCTCAATTTCACATTTCCTCCCCTGAGCATAAGCAAGACACTCCTTTCAAGCCAAGGGATGATGACGAATAGGCTCCTTCCTCCTGGGATTAATCCCATTTTTGTAAAAGTATTTAAAAGTATGTTGGCAAAAATGATGACATCATCCATGTTGCACCATGGGATGTTGTCATCCACCAAATCACCCTAAAGTCAACATTTGACTTTTAGATATTTTGTAAATAGTTGTTGGCTCCTTTTTGTCTTCTTTCTCCTTCTCCTTCTATAAATACTTGGATACTTGTAGTATTCAAAGGGTGAGCAAATTTGTATGAAAAATAGAAGTGAGGAGAGAAAGAATTTGAGCTTTCTTGTAACAAAAAAAATATTAATACAAAAATTGAGACTTTGTGTTGAATTCCTGTGTTATGTGTTAGATATTTCTTAAGTTAGATCTGCATGCTTATTCTGTTGGATTCACATATGCTTTTGTCATTTGTTTATCAGTATTGCTTTTTTTTTTTATGTGAGTAAGTTTGGCTCTGTTTACTACCGGCCCAAAACATAAACCCTCTGAGCTTTCTACTTTGGAATTCATTTCTTTTCTCCCTTCAAATCCATTTTTCTTCTATTCCTTCCTTCATTCCTTTTTGTTCTTCGTCGAAACTAACTCTTCCGGGATGAGATCCCAAAACCCCATTGAATGCAGAATACTGTAAGACTTGCACAAATTCCTGCTGGTAGAATAACAATAAACTAGTTTCGCTTTGTTATCTCAAAGAGGGGCTATGCCCTATACACTGTTGGCCTGTCTATCCATAGATCTACCCACCCGATAGATTTTTAGACCAACAGGGTTTTAGAAGGTCCCATAACCTTGTACAAAAATCCCAGCGGCTAAATTAAGCGATGATGATTACATATAGATAAACCCATGAAAATTACCAAAAAAAAAGACAACCGAACAAAACCAAGAGCAAAAAAGAAAAAAATCAAATGATCTTTTTCAGCTCGATAACAATATTCTTAGCCTAGATTGAACCCGACTCTTCGGCTAGTTGATCGGCTAGAGTTAACAATTTGGATCAGTCTTTGGTGATGGCAGCCTTGGTGTTATCAGTGAAAATTTCCCAAGCTTTGAGAATAGAGAAGGAACATTAAAGCTTGGCCAGGATGGAGGTCACCAACTCAACATGGTGTTCTTCAAGATGGTTGTTAGTGTCAACAGTAGTTTCAATATTATCCTTTGTTGTGTTTCTAGTCACAGTGTCTTCCTAGTTTGGAGCAACATCCATTTGAACATCCTGTGGGTTGATTTCACAATAATCCATGATGATATTTTCAGTACCATGCTGGAAATTATGCCCCTCCTCCTTCACTTCCACATCCAAGCCAATTGTACCAGAGTCAGGGGAGTCAGGATACAACTTGGCTAAACCAAGTAGAGCGTCTGAGAGGCGGAGCTCCGAGCTAGAGGTAGGGGAAGAAGCAGTGAACACAAAAACAACAATAGGGTCTTCAAGACAATTCTGGCCAGGGGAGGGCAGAGGAAAAATATGGGAAATAGGGGGAGAAAATCCCATAAAGGAGGAACCCATGATGACGACATCATAGTCAGAGTTAGAAGAGACTTGTAGGCAGCGGCGATGGCTGGAAGAGGGATAGGAAGTCGGGGATGGAAGGGGGGATGAGGTGGGGATACAGTGGGGCTGACCATGCTTGGGGGGAAAAAGGGTCAACTCGGCAGGGGAATCAGTGATTTTGAAGAGGAGGTAAAGAAGGCCTTGATGTAGAATGGGGCCTTCTCCCTCCCTAGCAAGATTAATGGAGTGATCGAGCGACTGGAATAGAAAGGAAGCTAGGTTTATTTTATTCCCCCAACGTAAGTGAGAAATAATGAAGAAGTGGGGACCGAAGACAAACTTGTATCACCCATCAATGGTGAAATATCTCATAATAACCTTTACAAATTTGTCCCAAGGTGGAAGCAAGGATTCTGAACATAACCAGAAAGATATTTTGTTGTCTTCTCACCTTTGGAAATAAAATCCTGAAGCTTTGCTTGCAAAGAACTCTTGAAGTAGACATCCCCAGAGGCAAGAAATCCAGTCATTGAGGTGATGGAATTGGTGGAGATGGTGAAGTGGGTATTGCCAATATGGACCCTGCTAAGAAACCAGGTAGCCAGGGCACCGTAAGAAACCAAAGTCAAGTACTTGGACATTCTTTCCTGGAATGTAGTTATGCCATTGTCCCTAAGAATGTTCCAGACTTCCTGGCCTATAGACAAGTACAAGAAGTAGGTTCAATCCTTTTGAGTTTCCCTCCCATGGTGAAGATTCCGTGAAAATGAATAGAGGTGAGGAGATGCGAGTTGGCTTTAAAAGGCTCGTATTTTCTGTGGGAGTCTTCCACATCACTCGTCCTCCTATACCTGTGATAATTATGATGAGAAAGGGTGTATCTCAGACCCAGATCCACATGAATGGAGTAACTCTCTTCCCATGTGCTCGGCTCCATAGAGTGTCAATTCAAAATTATGTGATAATCATGACCGCCGTCAGTGGCAAGGATGTAGTGATTTTTGTTAAGCTTGTTGACATAAGGGTCAGACTCCCACTGCCATGTGTTAGCTAGAAAATGAGCAGTCATTATGTGTAATTTGAAGAAGATTGGAAGGGAAATTTCCTAACCACATTTGTTGAGTATCAAGGAGGACATGAATGGTAGCCATACCATCTACCGCCTTATTTCCTTCCCGGAGTATGTGCTAGAATTTGATCTGCTGGAAGTTCATTTGGAGAAGATGGATGTCAGCAATAATATTTTTAATAGTCCATTGTCTTGGGTCTTCCAAGTTGAGGAGGTTTATAATATTGAAGAGTAACTTTCCACAATTAAGGGTTCGTTGCCAATTTTAAGATTCAGCTCTAGCCCCTTAAGGATAGCTAAGGCTTCAGTACGGTGATTGATACCCATGCTAAAGTTAGATGCTATAGTAGCTTGAGGGGAACCAATAGAATTTTGGAAGATCACACCCCCCAGAATTCCCTGGGCTACCCTTAGAAGCACCATCCGTGTTGAGTTTTATCCAGCCCGGTGGGGGAGGGAGCCACCAAACAGTAGACCGAGCCTGGGAAGAGGGTTTAGTCGTGGGAAGGATTGTCATCTGCCCACACCACTCCTTACTATTGCATAACTAGATTTTTTGCTGATATTTCTTCCATAAGAAACCATTTAGATTGTCTTGGAAGAGAATAGTGATATGGTTGGCCACCCTCTCAGGATCCAAACACTGGTCTTTGAAGATTCTCCTATTTCTCTCTTTCCAAATAACCCAGAGGTTGTGGGGGAGGATAAGTTTCCAAGCCAAGGAAAGGGATGGGTGAGAGAAGGGGGAACACCATTGAATGAGGGTATCATGAATTGAATCAGGGAAAGTCTAGACAACTCCAAAAGTGACAAAAGCCAATTCCAGACAACCCGGGCAAAGGGGCAGTGAATAAGGAGATGAGAGGAGGACTCCAAGGATTTGCAGCAAATAACACAGTGTGTGGGAAATGAGAAGCCTCTCCTTTTTAAGTTTTCTCTCGAGATGAAAGCATTCTTGAAGGAGATCCAGGTAAAGAAGCCAATTTTGGGAATAGACTCTTTGGGCCAAATTTTGTAGAGTGTAGGTCTAGAGCTGGTCCGGAGCTTGGAGTTGTAGGCAGATTTAATAGATAAGGATCCAAAAAGGGGAGAGGGGCCATAATACGATCATCAACAGGAGAGGAGAAAGGAATATAGAGAGAGGAAAGGGAAAATCTCAACTGATTCAAACGCTGACTCTGATGCTCACTGATGCCCAACCAATCCAGTAAATGCCAAGAGGGTATTGAATTAGACTCTCTCCAGTAACCAAAAACTTTCTTTGCCATGGCAATTGATGGGGGTTCTTTTGATAGGGTCCCAAAAAGGGTTTACGCATAGAGGTTTTTCACCTATCCACCAATATGACCAGAAGTCAATTAAACTACGATTTCCCAACGTCCACTTGGTTCCAACACACAGAAGAGGAAGAGAGTTAGTAACCGAGTTCCAAATAGCTGAGCCGCGGGGTGGGGAGGAGAGAAGGAAATCTTCATCTTGTGACAAATATTTAGATCTCAACAGTTGAGCCCAGTGTGAGTTACCTTGAGCAACTTCTCAGCCAATTTCAGCCAGTAGTGCAACATTCATATCAGCAATTTGTCTAATTCCAAGCCCTCCCAGATTGGTCAGCTTACAAACTTCATTCCAAGAGACAAGGTGTATCCGATTTTTGTCTTCCACCCCCGACCAATGAAATTTCTTTTGGATTCTCTCAACAATAGATATCACTGAGGAAGGAATTTTGAGAAGAGACATGAAATAGATAGGTAAACTCTAAAGAGTAGCTTTGACCAATTGAAGTTTGCCAACCTGACTAAGAATGTTTCCTTTCCAAGTAGTCAATTTTTTTGGTATATCTCAATGACTGGATTCCACAGATGAATTGTTTGCTTGCCTTAGAAAAGGGGAATGCCAAGATAGGAGGAGGGTAAGTCCACAATTATGCAACCAAATATGTTAGAAATCCTCCTTTGAGTTTGAGGAGGGGTGCTTAGGAAAGATATACTACTTTTGTTGAAGTTAATCAATTACTGAGTGGCAAGTTGATAGTTTTCTAAAATTTCTTTGAGGGCACGAGCTTCAATCACTGAGGCGGCACTCAAGAGCAGAGTATCATCCGAAAATTGGCTATGAGTGGCAGCTGGGGGAGTTGGAATTGATTTTGATACTAGAAATGCCAGATTGACTCTTAGCAGCCTTAAGAGCTCTGCTGAGGGAGTTCTGCCATTAACAAGAAGAGGAAATGAGACAGAGGGTCCCCTTGTCGAATACCTCTGCTATTTTTGAAGAATCATGTCGGGATGCCATTTATGAGGATCGAGAAGTAAGGGGTTGCAATGCAAGAAAAAATCCAGTTACACCATCTATTGCCAAAACCTTAACTTTTTAGTACCCAGATCAGGAAAGTCTAGCTAACTCTGTCAAACGGTTTTTGCATGTCTAATTTGAGGATCATCCCTACGGAATTTGAGTGTTGGGCAGAGTGGATGAATTCATGAACAGTGATGATACCCCCTTGGATAAAGCATCCACTGATGAAACCATTCTGATTCGACTTGATGAGGTCGTTCATCAGGGGTTTAAGTCATGTGGCCAACATTTTGGTGATGATTTTGTAGGAGGTGTTGCAGAGGCTAGTTGGCCTGAAGTTGGAAACAGACTTAGATCCAAGAGCTTTGGGAGCAAGAGAAATGAAGGTGGTATTCATTCTTTCAGAAGGGAGTTGCTATACTGGAATTCATTTACCGCCTTGAAGAGATCTTGCTTGATGATTTCCTAGAAGATTTGGAAAAAGGCAGTAGGAAAGCCATTGGGGCCAGGAGCTTTGTCACCTTTCATTGTGAAGACCGCTTTATGAATTTCCTCCATAGATAAGGGTATCGTTAAATTTCCATTCATGTCATCAGAGATTAATTTAGGAATGTGTTGAAGCATCTTGGACATAGCTTGCTCATTGGGAAGGTCCTCAGCCTGAAGGAGATTAGAATAAAAAGAGACCAATTCATTAGAGATCTCAATGTCAGAGGTTAAAATATTACCTACCGGAGTTAGCAGTTCTCTGATTTTGTCCCTGCTTTTGTGTTTATAGGTTGTAATGTGGAAGAACTTAGTGTTGCGGTCTCCCTGATCCAGCCAAAGCACCCGTGATCTTTGCTTCCAATAGGTCTCTTCTTCTTTCAGGCTATTGTGGAAGTCGCTGAGAAGATGCCTTTCTTGTTTATGGAGTTGTTCCGTTCTTCCTTCAACCTCCATCAGAGCTGAAATGTTAGCTATTTCTTGAGTCAGCTTTTGTTTATGAAGTTTGATGTTGCCGAACACTTTGCTCTTCCAAATCTTAAGCTGCTTTTTGATTTCCTTAAGTTTACTAGAGAACTTAAACATATCAGAGCCCTGAATTTTGATATCCCACCAGCTCTTATTAAGAGGGTCCAGATGATTATTTTCAAGCCAGGCAAGCTCGAATCTAAAGGGAGGATTTTTTATGTTCATCTTGTTGTTGGCACATAGAATTAAGCGGCTATGGTCAAACGTCGCTCAGGCTAAGGAACTGAGAAATAAATCGGGGTAAAGAGAGATCCAATCCAAAGATCCCATAACTCTATCCAATCTGATTTGAATGTGATTTCTGCCCACTCTGCGATTGGACCAAGTGAAGGAGGTACCATGTAGGTCCATATCAAAGAGAGTCTCTCCACGTATGAAGTCAGCCAGAGCTTCCATCTTGTTGGGATTAACAGGGGCTCCTCCTTGCTTTTAGGAGGGGTAGAGAGTGCAGTTGAAGTCTCCCATAATGAGCACAGGGAAATTTCCACAATTTTTTATGAAATTTGAAATATCCTACCAGAGTCTCTCACGCTGGGATTCCAAATTAGGGGCATAAACATTGATTGCTATCCAAGTAGAGTCAAAATCTACCTCTTAGAAGAGAATGCACAAAAAATTTGGGGTGTAGAAGAAGGCAGTCATCACCTTTGATGTATTTGGGGTCTCAGAGAGTGCATAAGCCTCCCAAATTACCTATAACAAGCTGGGAAGCAAAAGAGGTGGCATGACTAAATTTTCAAGAGACTATCATCCATTTTGAGTTTGGTTTCTTGAAGCATGATAATGTCAGGAGAGTGGTTAAATTTGATATCCTTGAGGACCCTCTATTTTTACAGAGAGTTAAGACCTCTTATATTCTATGATATCACCTTCATTTCTTGGATTTGGGTTTACTCCCCACAACCATGGGGATGGTGCTTTGGGTTCCTTGGGCCACATTCAGGGCTGATTCTTGCTGAAGCTTGACATTTCCTAGGATACGCCCATGAACTTTATCCGTTCCAATATCAGGTTTCTTGCAACTACTTCAGGTCATGCAGAGGTTCAAACTGTCATCAGAGGTTTGAGTGGAGGGGGAGATCTGGGAGTCAGATAGGGAGAGGAAAGGTGGACCGAGGAAAGTAGATCCAACAGGAGGAAACTCCGATCCAAGACCGGGGAGAGGGGGAAGGGAGAGGAGAAGCTTAGAGGGGGGAGTGAGAAGGTGGAGAAGGGGGGGCAGAAACAACCACAAAGGGGGGAACAACAATGGAGGAGAGGGGAGGGGAGGCCAGGGAAACCTCAGTGGGGATAGAAACCATAGCAGAAAGAGGCATGGGGGCGAGAGGGGTTACCAAGTTGGAGTCGGTAGTGATCTCTCCTTCTTCAAGGAGGGCAAAGGGGTTGGAAGTAGGGATGACCGGGGTCTCTTCAGGAATAATCTTTGAAATATATTTTCCTTTTTTCTTGGGAGAGGTTACTAAGGGTTTTGGGCTTAGGCTGAGGCTTAGTGGGGAATCTGGTTGCTCTGTGACCAATGCTTTTGTAGATTAAACATGCTTGTAGAATATATCTGTATTCAATGGTTTGAGACCAGGTTCCAAAATACGATAAGAGATCAATCGATTTCGAAAGTGGGAAAATGACATCAGCGTTGACACAGAAATGAGCATGAATGAATATAGTTTTGGCCTTTGTGGCCTGGTCTATTGAAATTATAGATAGAGCAATACCTTCTATAACCATAGGGTGCCAAAGCTCCAGAGGAAGGCCCGGAAGATGAACCCAGATTGGAGCTTGTTTCATTGTTTCTGTGAGCGGGTTGAAGCCAAGATGACCATTTCCTGATGTAGAACCCTCTTCTGCCAAAGAACTACAGACCACCCAGAAGAGCTCAAGAAAAGTCTTCCTTCATGCTGAAAGAGAAGAGGACAAATCTGTTTGGCATCACAGCTATTTCCAGGGTGCCACAAGGGATGCATTTCATGCGTGCCCATTTTTTGATATCTTCGAGGGGGTCTGGGACCCATCATATTACCTACTAGGGATAGATCTCTAGAGGCAGAAATAACCTCCGTGATGTGAGAAGGGATGTGGAGAGAGAAGGACCCATTAGAGAGCACGGGAGTCAACTTCTCCAAATGGGAAGTAGAAGAGGACCCCTCCACTATTTTTTTCCATGCCTCGGGGGGAGGCCAAGGAGACAGGCCCCCAGAGTTTGTAGGGTAGCACTCCCAGTCCAAACCATAAGGGTCTGACATCAGATCCACCACCAGGGGACTCAGAAATTCAAAAAATCAAAGGGCGAAAAAAAAATGCATCCCACATAACCATTTGACAATCAGAACTTTATATGGTAAACACTTTTATTATACCAGAGCTATGAAATGGAGTGGTGGTTTTAGAGGAGCACTTTCTCTAATTGGGATATGGAGGTGGGCTTGGGTCCTTAATGTCCACCGAGCGATCTGCATTTAGAGTGCCCCGCTGTGTTCCTCTTGGTTCACATGGAGAAGTTCGACCCCTACCTCAAGGTGTCTCCATGGATACTTATTGAAAGTTTCCAATGACCTCAATGGAAATGGAACTTGGGTTGATGATTACAAACTACTTGTAACTCACTAATAGACTAAGACCTTGAGTCCAAAACTTTGGATGGTAAACACTTTTATTATTCCAGAGCTATGAACTGCACTGGTGGTTTTAGAGGAGCACTTTCTCAAAGTGGGACATGGAGGTGGGCTTGGGTCCTTAATGTCCACCAAGCGATCCGCATTTGGAGCGCCTCGTTGTGTTCCTCTTGGTTTACATGGATAATTTCGACCCCTACCTCAAGGTGTCTCCATGGCTACTTATTGAAAGTGTCTAATGACCTCAAATGGGGATGGAACTTGGGTTGATGATTACAAAATACTTGTAACTCACCAATAGACCAAGACCTTGAGTCGTTTAAACTTTGGATGGTAAACACTTTTATTATACTAGAGCTATGAACTAGAGTGGTGGTTTTAGAGGAGAAATTTGTCTAAGTGGGACATGGAGGTGAGCTTGGGTCCTTAATGTCTACTGAGTGATCCGCATTCAGAGCATCCCGCTGTGTTCTCTCTTGGTTCACATTGAGAAGTTCGACCCCTACCTCAAGGTGTCTCCATGGATTACTTATTGAAAGTGTCTAATGGGCTCAATGGGAATGGAACTTGGGTTGATGATTACAAACTACTTTTAACTTGCCAACAAACCAAGACCTTGAGTCCAATTCCCAAACCAGTATCATTAGTTGTGTCATAACGGATCAAAATCATGATGCTCTTTAGCCAATCATCTAACAAGATGTCAGGCACTGAAATATGTGGGGAAGATTATTATATTGGCACTAAATCACTTTCTTATTTATATTGAACTATTGTAATTATAGTTTATAGCGGTGGGGTTATGGGACTCAACATGATAGGCTGAAATGGGCTTAGCTTTGATGGTAAGCCTTATGTCATACCTAGTTCTTAATAATGTGTGATACCAATAAGAGGAAAAGTACCCACCCACCTTGGTTGTGAAAATATCTTGATAAGTAGAGG
The DNA here is from genome assembly GCA_019776745.2 of Taxus chinensis. Taxonomy (NCBI): domain Eukaryota; kingdom Viridiplantae; phylum Streptophyta; class Pinopsida; order Cupressales; family Taxaceae; genus Taxus; species Taxus chinensis. The sequence continues at coordinate 777,254,768 of CM034146.1, forward strand.
GTTAAAAAGGGAGATAAGTCAATAAATGATACATCTTGGGTAATGGTCAAACTAGGAAAAACATGGAAGGGTCAACTCAAGATCTTTGATGACCCCTAATGTTTTGAATGTAGTGTCATATAATTTTAGAACGCCTTTATAAATGGAATTATATTCAATTCCTAAAGTATCTACTATTTTCTTGGGCATTATAGAAGTATTGGCATCAGATTTTATCATGTAGTTATGTACTAAATGCTTCCTAATAATGAAAGACACATAAAAGGGTGGTGGTGTTATTCACTCTACTTACTTATTCATTCATGGGTTGGAACAAACTAATTGAATATTTTGGATTTTGTATGGTTGGTTTAGATAATGGATTCAATTACTTCAAGCTTCATTTAAGATGTCCCTTTGAGAGGGGATAGATAATGCATCACACATGATCATATTCAAGTTTGTTTTTTCTCGTTTGGTCTAGAATTTTCAAAGGAATCCCTACAGTATTGTGAATCATGGGTGTTGAGGATTACTTTCTTGATTTATCCATCATTGGAAAATATGTCCTTAACTAAGAATTAACTTCTTTTGTTTGGGAAAACTTTATAGAAAAATATTATTCCTTGTTTTTTCCTAAATCTCTCATAAGATCTTTCTCTTTGGAAGGAGGGATATATTGCACCAAAAAGGATGGATAAACAATTCCTAACTACCTCTTCTTTGACCTTGTGTTATCAACAACATGGAGTTGTGGTCTACTTGACATATCAAAAGTTTGGTTGATTGTACAAAACTCATCATGACTACAAAACACGAGGTTAGCTTCATGGGAAGCTTCTTGTGTTGTCTCCACATTAGGATTTGTAACCTCCATTAATGGCTCTTGTTGAATAAGTGAATTTTGCACCATGAGGGCCTGAACTTGCACACCATTTACACAAGTAATTTGATTTTGAGGCTCACATTGATTGAAACTAGGCTAAGTTTTAGGATCTTGGTTTTGTTGTCTCTTAAGGGAGATGATATCATTGGGTAAATTCTTCACCAAAGCTTTAATATCATCATTATCATCTTGCTTATTGGAAGAATAAGATACATTGGTAGATGAGGAAGCTTTTGACTTAGGAATAAAAGAAAGAGAAGGTTGACCAACCTTGGGTAAGTGTGGAAAAATAGGTGTAAGAGGTCTAGGAGGTATTTTCCATCTTGAATTAGATAATTCTCAGTCCTAATGGCTATTGCATATGCACCAGTAATGCTATTGCACACATATATTGAATCATTACTACAATGTCAAAATTAAGAGCTCTTAAAAATATTAAAGTGCAAATTAAGGAGTTGGCTTCAGAAGAGTTGGAATCCTATTCCAAGTTCTCTGAAATATGACATTGAAGTCCATCATTAGTCCATTTGGAGCTCTCTTGATAGTTGTCAATTATTCCAACAAAGAAATTTTTTCTACTTTTTCTCCAAATTGTTTAAAAAGTGCTTCTCCAAGCTCATCCCATGAGTGAATTGAGGTAGGTAACAAACTATGTACCATTGGAGTGCCTTCCCTTTGAGAGATGAGTCTAAAAGCCTTACTTCTACATCATCACGAGTTACAAAATGGAATGAACACACATTAACACTATATTGGATGTGTTCTATTGGAGTGGTTGAATTTTCACCAATAAAAAATGGAATGTTTTTCAAGGTGGAAACTAGTATATCATTATGAACGGATAAAGCTAAGGGACTACTTCCACCGAAGGTCACAAAAGGTAAGTTTATTTAGTGAGCCATAAAGGGGATATGCCTTGAACTTATGTGGGGAAAAGAGAAAGGTCTAATAGGAGGGGGAATGGAAAAAAATATTTTGGGAGGAGATAAATCTCTTTTAGAAGATACTTCCCTTCTTCTTCTTCTTGGTGAGAGCTACAGGTATTCAATAGGATCTCCTCCAGATAAATTTTTCCTTGTTTGTATTTTTCTCATGAAAAATGAACATTAGACTACTTGAAACAACATTTATGGATTTGGGAGTCCCTAGGTGTGTTGAGATAATGCCTCGAAAGGCTAGGTAACACTAAGACAAACACCAATATTAGTGAAATTTATTAGAAACGAACTAAAAATGACTAAAATGATGTCCCACCAAGTGTGCCAAAAACTATTTTCACTTGAGATTGCACCCTTTGTTGAAGCTAGGATCAACAACTTAGTGAAACATTGAAATACCTTCAAAGTGTGGGACAATGGCTCCTTTAAGGTAAATTTCTAGGGGAAAGGTTAGTTCCTTCCACTCTAGTTCACTATAACTAATCCAACCAACACTATAATCTACTACTAACTAGTTCTAATCTAATATTTTCAAGGAACTAGGGTTCAGAAGGATGAAATATTGAATGAAAGATAAGGTGATGCACTAAAGAAAAAGTGGATTCTATCACTGAGATGAAGAATGATAGGGAAAAATACAAAGCTAAGTGGGTATTAACAAGCCACATTCAACTTTGTAATTTTTCCAAACTCTGATTCTCTGCATAGATGACACAAAATATTGAAATCATGAAAATATAACTCACACACAACATACCATAAAAGAATAAGAAGGAAAGAACACAATAAAACAAGTTAAAGGGCAAAATGAGAGCCACAATAACAAAAAATATTGATTATAATAAGCATAATCTATTACAATAATGGTGAAAGGTTTTGAGTGTATTGCACAAAATCAACACAAAATTCTACAGCTTAGAATACTTGACCACACAAAAGGGAAACATAACCTTACATTTAGGAGAGGATGCTTTTAAATTAAAACTGAGTTACATTTATAAAATAAGAAGAGGGGGAAGATTAAATCTGAAGTCAGTAAGACCACCCACTTCTTCAACCACCAAGGACCAATCAACATTCAATGGGCATTAGAGATTTTACAGAACCCCAATATGAAAATGGCCACAGGTCAATTTTCCAAATTTTGGCCCAAAAAAACACTTTATCATGACCCAAAATTGTTAGTAAAGTGTAGTTCTCTTCAATATATTTCCAATAGTGCCAAATTTGTCTTATTTGGTGACCTGCATCGAAAGATACGAGCATTTAAATATCCCATGTTGTTCTACACAATTGATGGCCATGGGGCTGTCAAATTTAACCTATGGGTCACCTTTGTCACATGTCTACTCCTCATTGGATCTTGGAGTCTCCCCTTTGTTCCACAATCTTCCTTTCCCCTTTGTGCAATTTTTCTAGTGTAATGCAGATTTTCTAGTGTGTTGGGGTTTTTTCTAGTGTATTGGGGGTTTTCTAGTGTTGGCGTTTTTCTAGTGTATTGGGGATTTTCTAGTGTGTTGTGGATTTTCTAGTGTATTGGAAATTTAATAGTGTAATTGGGATTTTCTAGTGCAATGCAGATTTTTCTAGTGTAATAGGGATTTTCTAGTGTAATACATATTTTATAGTGTGTTGAGGATTTTTCTAGTGTAATGGGAATTTTCTAGTGTAATGGAGATTTTTCTAGTGTAGCATGGATTTTCTAGTGTAACGGGGATTTTTTTAATATAATCGGGATTTTCTATTTTAATGCGGATTTTCTAGTACATTGGGGATTTTTCTAGTATGTTGGGGATTTTTCTAATGTGGTGGGGTTTTTTCTAATGTGATGGGGATTTTGTAGTGTAGTATGAATTATTCTAGTGTAATGGAGATTTTTTAGTGTAATACAAATTTTATAGTGTAATGGGGGTTTTCTAGTGTAATGACGATTTTTCTAGTGCGAGTTAGGAGGCAACAAACTAAACAATTTTAGAAGAATTTGAGATCACCTAAGTCTAAAATTTTAATCAAGTTGTCAAGATGTAGTGCATTCAATTATTTGACAATATGAAACACCTAATCCTAATGTAGGCCGATTCACTACCCAATATCACTAATTCCACAAGTTACCTACGTAACCCCATATATTATAAACATGTTTACACTACTCAAGGGGTATGTGTGTCACGTTTCGGCATCTCCATCAACCCGTAGACATTACAATATCATATTCTAGGTGCATAAGAATTGGAGCCTTAAGCAACAAATGTAGTTTATGAATTAACAACCCTTTTACATATAATAATGATGTAATGATAGGAACAATCACCGGATTAGATATAGGATAAATGGTTTATTTCCTTGCAAGGAAAAGAATGTAATGAATTGCATCTTCTATGTATTTGAATTTTGGTTTGACGGATTCATTCTTGAAGCATTTTCCCCAAAAAATTTTAAATATTGAATCAAAAAAATTGTGAGAGAAATATAGATTGGGAATCATAGTCCAGAGAAATCTTCACTTGTTTTTAAGGATGGAAGTGTGAATGACATCTATAAGAGGAATACGAAAGAGGATGTTGTAGGACAACAACATTTGAAGTCACTTAATCTACCCTTTGACATTTCTTAAGCTTTTAGATTTCTTGCAACCTTTGGATTGTGATAGTTTTAGCTCAAACACCATGTTGCCAAAATAAAAAGTAAAGAATGAATTTCTTATTTTAGTTTTTTTCCACTTGTACTGCAATCCTAGTTTTTCTTTTCGACTAAGAAAATGAATGGGCTACGCACAAGGATTTAAAATTTTATGCCACATATGTCCCCCTTCTTACTGGCCATTTTTTTCAATATATTATTTTGTAAAGGGTTGTCTAGAACTATAAAAGTAAACGTGCTTGCATGTATTATTGATAATATAAATATAATTTAGAAATGATTTTTTTCTAGATACACAAAGGAAAACATGTTAAGTTTCATTTTTTTCATTTTCAATATATAACAAGATTATGGAAGAAATATTTGAAAAGTAGAAATACTATAGACATGTAACTCTGGTAATGCCAATATTGCCTTTTTCCCTAAATCATGACTTGTGCATACATATCGAGTTTAATTGCACATCCTTATCCTTATCGTATGATTTGTTTCCTTATTCCTATTGCTCATTTGTTCACATAACTACTTCCATCAATCCAAATAAATACATTCCTCCCAAGAATCATTCCCAAAACTTCGCAAAATCCCAACACTTGCCTATATGATATACTGTTTATCTAGGATTGAGATCTAATGGTTCAGTCGTAATTTAATGATTTTGTTCCCAACCACCCAACAATCACTTTCTCAATTTGATATTTTTTATGGGTCAGTATTTTCCTCATGGGTTGGACTTGATGTAAAGTTATACTTATAAAACCCTATATAAACAAGCCTAATGCACTCATTTACTCTTTTAGCACTTTCAAAAGCACCTATTACAAATATCATTCCTAAAGCACTCCAAACTCTCCTAAATTAATAGAAACCAACAAAACACTCTAGGAGCATCCCTTGAATAGCTTTGAACCGCACTCAACCATGTTATAGAGTCGCACTTCCCAAGCTAGTTCAACCATCCAAACCAAGTCAAGCCAAGCACACCAAGCCATTATTGTATTGTTAAATGATCAAATTGGAAAAGCTAGTTGCATCCATATAAATATCACATGATAGGTGGAAAATTGCATGTGGTTTAAGGCCTTTTCAGAATATTATCAACGTAAATAATGTATGGATTACACTTCAACCCAACCGCTAACCTTTGTGTATAGTCTCCTACTCATGGTTAGGTTTTGAAGTTATTTCATATCATACAGAGTGTTTCACATATGTGTGATACATAGGGTTTCAAATTGAATCACATCACAGTCAATCACAATGACATAGAAAGTTTCAAATTCCATATTATCTTTGTACAAAATCATTGGCTAGGTACAAGACCGTTTGATAGTTCTATACAACCCAAATGGTTTCCTCCCCACTCAGTCTGTACTCCCAAATTCAGAGATGAAGATATTTCTTATCATTTCCTACCTGCACAATCATATAACATTGCCATATCTGCTTCCTAAGTTTGTAATAAACTAATTTCACCCTCTTTCTTGTGTTTTCATCTTCTTAGTAGTCATTTCCAATATTATATCTTGCAAATTTCTAATAATAGTATATTTTGATATGCACATTGATTTTTTATTAATAATCTGAATATACTACATGATTCTAAATCTTAATTCTATACATAAATAAGGCCAACATTAACCCAACACTTATTTGTTTATTTAGGGTTGAATCAAGTTCTAATATTACCATTTAAAACCATTTTGAGAATAATAGAATATATTTTTATCCTAAATATAATAAACCGATGCTAAAGGAGAGAACACTTTATAGGGCATTTGTTTGTTATCACATGCATCACTTTCAGTTGAATTTCTATTGATGATGTTTTCATTAATGTGTAAAAATTAACTATTGTATGGTAATTTTAAATAGTATTACCTCTAAAATTGATGCATAAATAAAGTTATTTTTCCAGACAATTAGATAGAAACAACCAAGTAATTTTATGAATACCACCACATCTAATTATTGGATATTTATCTAGAGGATAACATAATAATACTCTTGAACTGAAAGACAATACTTACATGCCTATTTTTGAATGTACGCATAGAGTCACATGAATGTGGGCCCTTGGAGATATTTTAAAACAACATACAAGGACTATTATTTTTCTTTTGCTTCACATCATTCATATCTCCTATATTCAATAATATAAGCCACCTTGCTTTGGAATGAAAAGTATCATTAGAAATGCTTTATACTTAATTAATAGTTGATAATTTTTTTTTAGATTATCTAATAAATATACTAAAGTATTGCAAGAGCAATGAAATAATATAACACCATCAAAATCAAACTTATTGACCATTCATTTGAAATGTCTTCTCCTTACCATGCATGCAGATGTTCTCCCTTGTTTATATCATCCACAATATAATTATATATTTTTCTTCCAAATATGAGCACATTCTTTGAAAGTCTTGTGAGAACAAAAAAATAATATGAAACCAGCAATATCATAATTATTGATTCATTTAACATGTCATCCTCTTCATCCTCCTTCCCATGAATGTGTACACCCTCCCTTGTTATTTATATCATCCATGTGAATATTTAAGTATATGTTTTTATTCCAAATATGAGTTGAGTAATGCATTCTATGAAAGTATTGTGAGAACAAGGAAATAATATGACACCAACAATATTAGACTTATTGAATCTTTTGAAATGTACTCCTCCTCCTTCTCATGGATGCAAATGCACGCCTGTATGGTTTATATCATTTGCAATATAAACATACGTTTTTCTTCCAACTCACACATTTTTTTAACCAAAGATTTGGATTTGTTACTTACGTTTTAATTACTAGACATTATTCATTCCCATCTTTCTTAGAACCTCTCACAATTGATTTGATTGAATCATATAAATCTTGAAAAAATTTAAAACAACATGAAGAAATACGTTTTTAATGCAAAGATTGTGATTATACAACATAAATATGTTACCACAAAGAAAATATTCTTTAGCCAATTTACATATTTTTTGAATTTGATAACATTTTGTTTATAGAAATTAGGAATAAAATGTGTGTAACTAGATCAATGGAAGCATGAGTATTCAAGAAAGGGATAAAATACTGTAAACGTTTACAAATGACCCAAATTGTAAGGTTTACTAATGATTTTGAAGAAAATAGGAGTGAATCCTAATTTGATTGCAACCTCTCATGTTTTTTTGATGGATCATTGGTGGAATCAAGTTGTAGAACAAAATACACAATATCACATCCATAGGATTTGGCAGTATAAACCAATTTGAGTTGTCAGATTTTTCATTGCAAATACAATTGAAGAGAGAATGATTGTATTACAAGAAAATAAGCAACTTAGTTTTTAGGGAATTGTAAGAGGATCTTCGGAGGCACTACGAAAGTTAACTAAAGAATATCTTCAATTCTTGTTTACAAATTTTGTGATGTTGGAGGGTGATGATCTCGTGCCTAATGAATCATATGATCTTATTGGTTGGGAGAATTTGAAGATCATATTGACTTGTGAAGCATGTACATAAATGATATTTATGGAAAGCATATGAGAGTGAATATTAGATTATCTTTCATCTTAGACGAGGCTTCTATGATATAAAGTAGTGTGAAGTTTGAAGGTAAGATTTAAATGTACACTATCTGCATTTATTAAATATGAATAGTTATTATTAAAATATAAATTTATTGACTCTAAAATGTATTAAATAATTTTAAAACTTAAATAATCAATATTTTTTGTATATGTTCTGAATGATGGATTTATTTTTTATGGTGGATTCATAGGAGACCATAACATTGTACAACTTCATTAACAAGCATTGATTCCTTTAATCATAATCGGAGTGTATCCCTATAATTTTATTTAACTTGAAAAAGTATTGGGTTGTGCAATAACACATGAGCTAACACATTCTTTGAAATTATTGTGAGAACAACGAAATAATATGACACTGCCAAGTTAGTCTCTACTACTTACAAGTACATTAATGAAATCCTATATAAATATAAGGTGAATAGTAACATGAAAGTAAAACCAATCAAACATCAAATTATAATCCCCATAATTGTAGATATTATTAGGAAGGATAAAACATAAAGTTTTTGATCAATATCCATGGTAGAAGAGCCAACATAAAACATATAAATTGAAAATTCTAAAAAATTAATAGAGAAGCCCTTGTATCAAGCGATTGTGCCAATGAGGAACAACTTTGTTTCGGTCGTTGGTCCCATAGAATGATTGGTCTTGTGGATGTCACCAAATATTTTATTCATTCCTACTTATTGTGGTTCTATGGAGAGGATCAACCTAGAAAATTTAGGAGCTTTTTCCAAGTAGAGGGTCCCCATGTTTATATAATATTATAATATTTATAGAATATTTTTATCACATGAGCATGACAAGTATTTGTTAGTAGGTGAAGAATGATGATTAATTAATTTGGCTTTCTCGGTTCTATTGACAAATATTTATGGTGTGTGGGTCCGCTTGCCTTGTTATTTTACCAAACTTAGATGAAGAAAAATGTCATTAAAATAATTGCTACTCATGAAGGCTATTTGGTTAATCACTAAAATTACACAAGTAAAACTCTCATAAAATACACAAGCTAATTAAATTGCTTGTGATAACCACCTATAGTTAAGAATTGTTATGTGAGTTATCACCAATATAAATATGAAATGTGTAAACATATGTGCACGGGTTTTTCTTTGTTATTAATTAATTAGGAAATATGTTTAAAAAAGAATTGGATGATGCTTACTTAGAAATTTTGGATTTAATTTTTTTGGGCATTACATTTGATATCAAAATAGAGGTTCAAGCTCTTGAACCAATGAGATAAAACTTGTTCTCTTGAAGAGGTTATAAGTTAATGTAAAAATGGGTTTTATGTACTAGTAATTCCACATGAGTTGCAAATTATATTGGAAGGGATGTCCATGTCATGTCCTAAATGACTTATTTTTGCAAAAGTTGAGAAAATGTTGAGAAAAATTGTGGATTTTGGGTTTACACCCGCCGATTATATTTACTAAAAAGGTTCAAAAACAGATCTTACAATCAATATAGTCCACAAGGCCACCTATTGACTGCATTTGATGAAATAACGAGTTTGATAACATTCTTACATTTTGCATATCCTCTAAGAACGACATTCCATGAGACCTTTGTCAAATAATTCACATGACTTGTACATGCTTCCACATTTTTCATACATATCTACCTTGACACATGAACTGTTTTTTTTGGACTAAAGTCAAGTCTCCATAATGATTTGGCGAAACAGATCCTATTTTGGCAGAGACTGGGGGTAGGCTAAGAAAAGGTGAAGTGACCAGATTGGATGGTTGTTACTCGTATACGAATTCCATATTCTTATAAACTGCTCTATAGGGACCTAGCAAACACATCCACACAACGACCACATGTTTAATTGACATATTGACGATAAAGCCTAGACATTCCAAAAAAAAAATCTGTACAGCCGAAAATGTCAACCATGCTTGCAATCATGGCATCCTATCTCTTCGAAGCATTTGTCAAGCAGTTCACAAGGACATTTTATATACATGTCTACTACGGTGTACCATGTTTTACAACTCCCATTTTTGGTAGAGGCCGGGGAGTATGCAGACGAAGATTGTGGAGTCTGTTTTAACATCTTCTGAAATGGATTTGGTGAAGAAGTGTGGAAGGCAATTTGAAGAAGCTCGTTTGGCACTTATCCTCCGGTCATTGCACTCCACGAGACCGAATCTAAGGAATTATGTCAAATTTGTCATGCGCCTTCTGTGTGCTTCCACATTGTACAAGGGCCCCTACAATTTAAAAAAAAAAAACCAAAAACAGATTTCCATTATACTATGATGAATGTCCACGCTCTGTTCTAAAGCTCCCGTTGTGACACAACAATTGCATTAGAAAAAGTTTGCAAGGCCTTTCAACAAACGTATTTTATGCATATCCCGCAGGCTGTCCATGAGATCGAGTCTTTTTGGTCGAGCAGTTCACATGCAATGTGCGTGCTTCCACATGCAATATCTGAAAAAATTCCCTTCTGCATTATGCGTTGGTAGATGTGCATACCCTGTTTCATGGCACGGTTGGGAGAGTGCAAGCGCAGGTCTGCCAAAAACCAAAAAAAACTACTTTTCAGCATGCTTTGAAAGATATCCATACTCTCTTCTAAACTCTTATTTTGGTGCAGTTGGAAGGGAAGACACTGTCTGCAATCTGAGAGCGTGTTGTTTAAGCCTTTCCTTTAAAATGATGGAGCCTCTTTTATTCTCTCACACCAATTTGTGTTCAACAATCTCAGAGATAAACTTGGCTGCAATGTGGCAATCAACAAAAAAAAAAGAGCATTCTCAACAAATCCAACAATTTTCTTAGGGAGCATGTTCAACAATCCAAATGCAACTGCTAACTTCGCACTATGATGGCAGAGGAATAATGTTTTCTCCTCTTTGTCCATGTCAGTCAATACATGTTCTAAATTTTTTAAATATCGTGTTGCCTTTATCTCCCAACGAATATTCTCCAACTCTGCATGGATCTCTATTTGTGGGTGTGAGTTGTGTCCTCCACAACCAAGGGTGCACCATTATATGGGCTGTAATCCAAATACATTCAAGTATCATTTTAATTCTTTTATCTTTCTTCGATCTTGATTAATTAATGGCAAAGGCTAAAATCCTGATAAAATGCACCTCTATACATGCATGTCCCTATGAAATTTATGTATGCCTATACATGGGTGGATTATGCTCTCAGTTGTCACATCATTGGCACATTTTTTTTTTTAATATATGAGTTTGATAAGGAGAGCTTGCATATGTTCCTATGCAACTTAGTTGGTTATATATGTGTTGGCGAACAACAAGTTGCATGCTCGATCCTCTAAATTGTAGCTAAATAGAAAATGTATTTTTCAACAATTTTTTTTCAAAAAAACAACTAAATAAATGCACGCGGGACACATATACATGGGATGGGTGCATGATGATTTTATGGGTATAGGTGCATTTTATCAGGAGAGTAGCCCTCACCCTTGGTAATGAACTCCCCTCATGGGGTACATGAGAAATAACAACAAGAAACAAAAAACCCAAGTCCTAGGCAATGTAAAAAAATTACATGACATTATGTCAAACATTTCGTAAAGTTTTTCCCAAGGCCTGCCACATATATTTTCCATGCTAAATATGTCCCGAGAAGAGTGATTGTCATTTTGCGCCATGTGCATTGGCATGTCCAAAATCTTTTATTTCCCCTCGCTTTGAGTGAAGTTTTCCGTTAGTTTCCACCATTTACATAGCACCAATTTTTAATCCCATGGAAAAATGTAGCCTTTTCTCTAACACGACGATTTGAATCACCCATTGAGCACCAAGATGAACCCAAGAGGCCGAGCACAAAGTTGTAAACCTATAAGTTATGGCCTCTGGAAAATCTTACCATTGTAACTCTCCCAAGTGTGGAAATGGCCTCTGTTTTGGTGTATACCTAGACCTAGCCACAAGGAAATGCAAAGTAGTTCCCTCCTTCACCAGAGGTAACTCAATAGTGAGGGAAGGTGGATTTTTGTTGTGGAAGTGTTTCTGAAACCTCCAAACCCCAGTGCATCCACACCACTTGGATCAATCAATTTTCAAAAGACTTATCTTTTAATCAAGATGAATTTAAGAATGTGTAAATGTTACACCGGAAAAATTATCCTAGCGTGTTTCCAAATTAAGGACATAATACAACTTGTCTATATAACTGTTTATGGGATTAAATCCTAGGAAAGAGTTGGAGACTTTCAGGAGGCACTTCCATGATTTGAGTGGGGGGGATATCTCACCCCGTCGACCTTCCCTGGATGACCTATGGTAAGGTAAAATGGGTTTTTGCTGCATGATCGCATGAATTCATGCACAAATGGAGATACACAGAAGCATGGAGGGAGGCAAGCAAATAAACTTGAGCAACATTATTCTATTTGTGAAATTTGGTAGATGCATCTTCCAACAGTTAAATTTTTCCTACCTTGTTTCAATTTGGAATGGAGCCGGGCATATGGGTGTGGCCTAATGGTGGGGCTTGAGTGTTCACTAACCACCCAATCATGATATAATCCCTCAAATCCCATGGACCCAGTTACCCTTTTATTTATACAGTCACTTGGGAGGACTCACCCTACATTTGTGTGCCTTGAAGTGTGCTAGACCGTTGAGTCACATCAAATCCTTAGAGGGAGGACTCACCCTACATTAGCATAACTTGAAGTGTGTTAGACCGCATGCCTTGAAGTGTGTTAGACCGCTAAGTCACATCAAATCCTTGAAGGCAAGGATAAAATTTGAAGGGCTAGTCAAAATTGTATCTTGAAGGGCACATATTTAAGTAGCCCCTCTATGATGAAAAATAATATAAAATTTTACACTTCATATGAAAAGAGAAAATCTAGTACACAAGTCCTAAAAAACAAGAACAATTTTAAAAATAAGTGATTATATAACAACACAAAATACTTTGGTTCATAGTACTATGGCTACAATCAAGTAAGCGATGCATTATACATTAAGTTCAAACCTCTTTCAAATATCTCAAGTGTCTTCCATACTAAGAGAGTTAATAATAAATATGCTAGTTTATATCAAACATGTTAAGAAGAGTAAATCCTCCTAAAATGTAAAAAAATACATTTCCTCTAAATCATATATTCAAAGGGTATGCTTATTACATCATTTATGTGTTGATAAGGGTCACTGATGCATCTATTTCCTGAGCATGTTCCTTAAGAGGCCTACCGAGAATGGGGTATGGTTATTCACACAACCATTATGGGTTAGAATTAGTACACAAAGAGAGTGTCATTATTTGGTCCTATCCTTAATTTTCCTTGCATTAGTTATCCTTGTCCCCTAGGTATCATGCATACCATGTTCATGAACTCTTGCTTGTATTTCACTTATTCACCCCTTTTCATGATCCACAACACTATTTTTACCTTGCACAACACCTATTTTTCACTCCACATTACATTTAAATATCCCTTACCGAAACAATCGCTCATGGCCAATAGTGTCAGCATTAGAATTTTCCTTGCCAGACATAATCACCCATGAGTGATTGTGTCAGGTATATATACCCCTACCTCATTTGAAATTCACAGAGAAAAGAAGGGACAACACAAACATCTGAACTTCCATTTTCTTTGTTCATTTGCACCATCTTCACATTCGCTTTCCTATCTCTTGGTTCATCTTGTATTTTACTTGGATTGGATTGGACACTCTTCTTATTGGGTGATTGCTTGCACTATTGGGTCATTATATAGTGAGTGAGTCTAGGAGAGGAATGGTCTTCCCCTACTCCACCTAATAAAAATTCTCTCTTAGCATACTAGTTTTCTAGGGGGATAGATGCATCAACGACCACCCTACACGTATAGGCTAGTGTTCTAACCCTTCTTTGTCATTTTTCATAGATTAGTTCATATCCTTTCCTCATTGTGTTATGTTATCTTAGTGTTAGATACTAGTTAGCATAGTACTCTTGTGCATGACCAAATCTTTAGCATCTCTTTATCTTTATTTTAGTCATATTGTGCATGGTCATCCTCTCTCTGCACCAGGCCTTCAATAGATCACCACATGCCTTTGCATAACCTTGTGTCGTGAATTACTCTACATTCTGCAACATTGGATTAGAGATTCGATGAGTTATGCAATGCATAATGCACCTAACTTTTTGTAGAGCCATTATCAAACTCGGTGTGCATGCAATATTGCTAAGAGTTTATGTAGAACTGAGCTCGGTCTCCTTGAATTGACTTGACCTCAACCTGTGCTTGGTTGGCTCGTTTCTGACAAGCTCTCTCTCATTACATGGCTCAACTCAAAGAGTCAAGCTCCTTCACACAAATTGACGAGTTCTACATCCACGCCATATTGTCTTACCTTGGTGAACCCATCTTGTTGATTCCACAGACCCCCGATTTCTGCAAGCTCATTCTAGAATGGCGACATACTCCATCTTTCTCTTGTGATGACAATCTTAACATCGAGCTACTCCTTCTGTAAGTCATCATGCTCTAGAATATTTCCTACGACTCGCTCTTCACAAAAAACGTGTCACACCAATGCACCACTATCATCAACCATTTTCGTGCTGCTTGGTCTTGCACATGTCCTTCCACTTGGCTCAGAAAATGGCTTGCCATCTTGACAGTAGCCACCCAACACTCTAATTCCCCTGGCGACTTGCCTAGTGAATCGACAATTGAATTAGACTTCTTCTCTACGCGGAAGCCTCATTATGGCTTGCCATTACGAAGTTCCCACCATGGCAATTGGTTGAGTTTCTCCCACCTTGTAGAGCTCTTAAGTTGAATTGCCATCTCCAATATCTTCACCATGGCCGCAGACCCCTCAAAATCCCCTGGGTTGACGCTTTTCCACTTTGCACTACACTTATTGGCATGGTCCCTTAATGGACCCGAGCTCTCTCGGGTATGATGCCTTGGCTCAACCGCCCTTAATCTCCACATGCCAAGCAATCCCAAAATTCACCAACTCGGGTTGTCGGACGAGTTTCACTGTGCTACCTACTTGATGGAAAATCTCATTGTCGGGTCTGAGCTCCTAGAATGTCTTGGCCTGATCGTGGATTCCCAAATTTCCCATGCGGCTTAACCTCAACATGCTTCCCAACTCATCTTAGCTGAGTTGAGCGAACTAATTCGCCGAATCTTCCCTGAGACATTTACACGTCTACTCGATCCCGAGCTCGACCCTGACTCACCAATGCCGAGTTTTCCACAAATATTCCACCAAGCTACAACAAAACAGGCAATAGTTCAGCAACCTTGAAAATGAAATAGACACATGATCTTTCCCGCCCGCTTGTTGTTGCCTTCCAGCTTGAAAGAGCTCTAAGAATGATTCAGATGAGAAAATCACCACTCCTTCACACAAATTCTGGTTGTGAAGAGCCAACCAACCATCTTCATTTAATTTTCCTCACTGACCTCGTATTTATCTTGTCGAGCAGATTAGATTTTTTCATAGGCTCACCACTTCATATGATTTCAAGCTCCTTATGCTTGAGCAACTCGCTCTACTCGATCCATGACTTGGTGAGCCAAGCTATTCATCACTGTCCCCTGCAAAATTCACAGTATCTCCACGCAACAAAACCTCGAGCCATATGAGCTTGTTTGTGAGCTCATTGCAACTCGTCCCGACACCAAGTTGATCCTTCGTTCGAGCCACTCCCTTCGAGCTTGCCTATATGTCATTGAGTGATATGGCTCTTTAGCCCGTGATTCGGTGAGGCCGAGCTCTAAACCGAGCTATGTCTCGACTCTATCATGAGCTTCTAGCACTTAGGCTTAATGTCTATTTCCATGACATGATTTGGTCACATCAAAAACTTAATACAAGCCCGCGTTAATCATCCCGACCAAGCTAATACAACCTAGCTTCGACTTGACCTTATATATGACATCAACTCAGCGAGTCACTCACTGGGCTGATCAGTGAGTTGATTGAGCTCAAAGACCCTTTTGGGGCATTTCCCTACCTGTTATTAAAACTTAAGATCTCCCTGAGTTTCTTTTGGAAACTGAGGATCATAGAGACATGGTAAAGCTTCTCTTCATGATCAATCAATTATTTTAATTATTTTATCTCGATAGCGACCGGAAGTGGGTCCATAGGACTAACATTTTGTTTTGAACATAATAGGACCCCGTTGTCCAATTTTTCCATGTGTGTAAAATTGGATAATAGTAAGCTCGACCTCACTCCTCTTCTCGGGGATATGGTCCAGCTCAACCTCACCGCCATTCTTGCAGAGGATGTAGGAGCCGAAGCCCGTGGCCTCTACCTTCTTTTCCCAGAGGGAGGGGAGGTGGCAAAAGATTCTCTAATTGGTCTACCGGTACTTAAATTCCTTGTGATTACAATCCTCATAGGATTGATGGTTAGAATCTTCCCCTGGTAATGATGGGTGGAATATCCTAGACAATATTGGCGGTGGTGGCTCTCCTGGACCCTTGGATGCTTTAGATAAATTTCCTCGCTTGGCTTTAGCCATTTTCCCACAGCAGGAAGAAAATCTTGAAGAGCAAGGGGGCTAGGATGTTGTTGTTGATTCGGAGCCTCATGAGTCATGCTGACTTGGATTGGGGGAAAGTATGATAGTTTGCCTCCTCTACCTCCTCCTACAGCTATGTTCGCGATTATTGCTTAGCTTTCTTCTCGTTTCCTTTTTTGATTGAAAAACTTGGTTTCTTTGGCACTTGCCTTCTGACCTAGCAGTTAAGTTGGCCATGTGAACTCTTGAATATGGGGTGTGCTTCCATACCACCCATTAAAAATTAAAATATAACATTGAATTATTTGAAGACCTATTAACTTCTCTCGCTGACTCATAAGCGCTATTAGTCTCTGACCAATAACCACCATCAAGGAAATGTCCTTCCTAATTGCAACCATACTGTCAAGATATTGTCCTTCCAAATTCCAACGATATATTACAAAATACAAAATAAAGCCTTGCACAAACATGCTTTTAACATCAAAAATTGCACATCGAACATGATACAATAAACAATTATAGACCAACCAAACAAATTAACAAGATTCTAGCTCAACATAGCATGCAAAATACCTCTATTCCCCATTTTAAAATACCAGAACAAGGGAATTTTTTTTTTTTTTTTTGATAACGTTCTCTGTTATGAATTACAAAATTCAAACACACGTTCAAGTTTTAATAATTGTTCCCTGCCCAAACAACACAGTTTGGATCACACAATTTCTTTTTAAAACGAATGTTCCCTGTTCGCATATTTACAATATGGAACACACATTCAATGCCATTCAATCTTATAACAGATTCTATATGCTGCTGTAAATGACTCGAGGAACTGCCGATCTTCCATTTTCATGGCTCGGAGTTTCAACGATCCTTCATTTCATGACTCGGCAACAACCGATCCTTCATGTTCATGACTCGGCAACAACCGATCCTTCATGTTTGTTTATGCATGGTATATTATATATATCTGTTCTCATAACCGTTTCCGGTTATTGAAGTGATCCATTTAAGAAGCCTATCTAAATATCTGTTACTGATATTCATCTGACATTCTGCATCTTAAATTAAGTGATAAGGACAACGCAACCAGCAATTGCGATACTTTGGCCAAAGATTTTCACATGCTTTGCATGATCATATTCCTGGATGTGATACACATCAACGGAATACGTCCTTCACTTCACTTCACCTGTTATCTAGAATGGTCTTTCCTGGCTCCTACCAGTCCTCTTCATTTAAGGTTCAGTTTAAAATTCCAATTTTCCAACTAGTAATATGAACGAATATAAGAAGGCACTCCTGGTAACTAAAGATACGCAAACATACGGTGTCGTTACCCCACGACTCCGTGTGTCTAGTTATCCTTAGTATTCCGGAGTCACTCCGTATATCTGATCATATCCTAATCCCCGCTAAGAGTTACACATTCAGCCTATGTATTCCAGATGTTTTGATTCGGGAGGGCATTGCAATATGTCAGTTGCAATAGTGTGTCGTCATGAAGACCTCGTCTTCATGGAGACACCTTGCTGTAGCTGGCGTATGCCAATGTCCTGCAGAATCCACCCATCGAGAACACACATCCTGTTCAAGTGACTTAGCCACGAATTAATAATTAAAATCAACTTTCAGCATTCGTGCTGATCCCTTGATCCTCGTTTCCGTTGCAGTTGCATTTAGCTAAGAGGGACTAAAGCCGTCCATTAACTTGCTATGCATCTTCTCCTTCGTATCGAAGGGCTACATTTCCCGACTTGGTTCACTTCTTAATCATTGGGTTAAGCAGTCCGTATCGACGGATGTGATAAGTTTAACCTATTAAACTTAACCAAGATTTTCCAACTGCAACTAAATTCAGAATTTTAATTTTTTAGTCGTCATTTAAACGAGGTCTAATTCCCAAGAACATGTATTCATTTGTTCTCCTTAACGTTATATGGTTAAGGTCCATTAGCTATGGATATACTTATCCTATATCCTTTATTCTGAATTTAGCACACGAGATCCTTAATGGAGCTCGAAAGTGAAGTTCGATTACTCCGAAGTTTAATTGGTATTCCTTAGCTCCTAAGCTAATCCTGAATACCTTCCAATTATGGAATCATATTCTTCCTAATCCTTATAATGTCAATTAAAAATTCATCTTTACTCAAGTATGAATTAATTGCATTTTTCAACTTAAAAGTTGCATTTAGGTAAGAATAGATATCAGTTTCCATTTAACATCCATCCCAGGACAATTAAACAAATCCAAATCAAGAAATAACATTATATTTCCAATTTAGACAACAAATTCAAACTGATATAAACATTAAAATAATCACACATGTAATTGTATTCAATATTTCATGTCATAATCCGTACAATTGCCAATCCAGCTGATTGGGCATGGTTTACATAAATCATCCATACAACTCATAGACAGAAGAATATGCTTTCTTCTTTTCACAATTCCTCGAAGAGAAATAAAAGTAACAATTACAATTCATTTTACAGCTAATCAAGAAGCATCAGAAAATAACCATGTCTTCATTCTAATCAAATTTCATCTGCAAAATGAATTGCACGGGTCAGTTCGATGAACTGAGCATATTAAGCACTTATCCTTAAAATAAGGTGCTTCAACTAACTGTCTCAATAAAAGAACCCTGCTTTTATGAAACGACAGTTAAACATTAATCACGAAATAGGCACAAAAGAAAGATCATCAAAACAACTGAACTATCAAAATCTCATCACAATCAGCCAAAGAACTGCTGTCCCGTTTCCCACATAACTGTTACAAGTCTCAATTTACAATATTTGTAAAGTTAGGAATACAAATAGCTTACTGCTGATATAACACACTGTTATCTTTTCCACGCCTTTCATTAATAATAAATGCAAGAATGAAACCTACTGAAATGTAAACCCCCTTACTTTCCTTTCAGTTCTTGCATCATATTAGAATCCAAGCAATCAAGCACAGACAAGAAAGCGAACAACAATGCATATAGTTGCTCCCATCTAAGCATTATAAAATTCATTTTTCACGAATTACAGATTTCCAACTGAGTGAAAGTAGAAAAGCTTATTTTTCCCAAGTCATTCATTCATATCTCTATTTATTTCTACATGACTGTCCTAACAGTGGAATCCAAACGAAAGACAAATCAAGATAACAGTTCAGAGTGAAACTTACAAAATCCAATCAGAATTCACTTACCGGCAGCAAGAATGATTTCATTTATAATCAGCTTTAAATGAAATCAAAGAAGAATTCATCATCCATATCCATACTTCATTTGAATCAGACTCATATAAAGATCCGAAACAGGTTAGTACAACATTATGTTCATCCAAGATCAAACAATATAAGGTTGCGTACCATATATTTACCATACTAAAAGAAACCATATTTCTTTCACTGTATGCTAAACAGACAAACAATATTTCAATCATGCAGTCAATTAATCACATGATTTCTTAATCTTATGAGCATAACCCATTCAAAATAACATTTAATTCATTGCTGTTACCTACAGCAAATTCAATTATAAAGCACAGTAAGCCCCTAATGCTATCTCCAGAATTCAAAAGCAACAGAGAACATTTCCTGTCCTTGACCCTCACTAAGAAAACAATCATCTTCTTCAAACTCTTCAAGAATTGTTCAGCTGATTCGAATTCTACCCAAACGATAGTACCAACTCGGAATGCCACACAAAATATTTAAATATTTCATTTGCACAGAAGGTACAACAATTTGAAAATAATTTAATTACTATCTCTTTCGAAATCAATTAGCAGAAGAGGGAGAGCTAATTTCCATGATATCAGTAAGAACAATCATTTGTTCAGAAGAAAAGAAAACACCCAAAACGTGCTTACTGCCAACAAGCATTCTGCCCGAATTCCCCTTTGGTTGAGTCCATAATAATATGCAAGACTTCGGAATGCAATATTCAGTTATCAATACCTCTTTTTGAAGTAAACCCGTATAGGGAGCTAAATGCGTAAGTCAGATACAGTTAAGACAAACCCAACAACAAGACATAATTCCCATGCATCACTTCTTTCGCACAGCAATTTAAAGTCAAATACGCATTCATAAAACAGTCCGAACTAGAGGATTGAGCGATCATCATTTAAACACCACAATTCATCTTACCTTCTTCAGCAAGAAAACAGTATATTATACTATAAGTTCAGAAAGAGAAACTATTTCTTTTCTAACTTTCACGGGCACTCATATAAAATTCCAATGCCCATTCTTTTAAAATACAAATGCCATTTCCTTATAATCCCGAAACAGCAGAAGGAAGAGAAAAGTTCTATTTCTTTCAGCAAGAAAACTTTAGCACAAAATCGACATCAAGTCGCACACACAACTTTCATTATCTTATCACCAAGTTCATGTGACAAAAGACAATCATACAGCAATAAGATGACCAACACTACCTGCACAGTTTTCTATCATCTTTTTTTTTTTTACTAGAAAACCAGTTCGAAACCCCGTCTAATCATCAACAACCAACACAACATGGAGGTATTCTATGCAAGAAGAGCAAGGCAGTTAAACACAGCACAGAGAAACGACTTTCTTATCATTTCAAAAGAAAAGGAACAGCAAGGGTCGACGAACCCAAATCATGGTACCCAACCCAACCATATTCAACCTACATTTACATGCAAAGGCAGTCCCAAACACAACAACAAGGAACGATTACACAACCTGTTCCAATTTCCACACAACACGAACAGAGAAGGGAATATCTATATCCAACCACCATACAGTTACAACCAATGCAGTAATTCATTTCCAACTTGATTCGAGCAAAAACAAATCAAAACCGAGCAACTAGAAACGATTCAACATATCATTTTCCAAACAAAAGAAGCAAGAATCGATGAAACCCAATTCGAATCGACTCGACAACAGTCACAGAATCAAAACCCAAGATCAGGGTTGTTTTAATGAAACACTTAATCAAAGCAAAGATTTTTAAAGAGAAGGGCTTAACATGCCTGCAATCTCTCTTCCAGAACTCGAAGAAAACTTCGTTTGCCGCGTTTTTCCTTCCACAGCGACAACACAAACTCCCCAACACTTCTTTCTTCTTCAGGCTTAGCAACAGCCTTGAAATCTCCAAGAAAAATGTCAAATTTCAAGACTTGGTTTGACTGAACCGAGTCAGAATAACCAAATGCAAAGCAACTTTGCAAAAGCCAAACCGAAACAATGAAAAATCAATTTCCCTCATACACTTTCTAAGGCGAATTGGTCGCGGGGACCGAAGAATAATTAATGCAATTAAGGCTCTGCCTTTTTCCTTACTTTCCATGCCACCGCCACTTGGGTTGGCGAACTCAATCTTTCAAAATTCCCATGCAAAACCGAAATTGGCTCTATCTCCAAATAGATGCCTCTATTCCCTACCTACCCCGCCAAAACTGGCGTTGTCCACGTATGGACAGTTTATTAAATGCCAATGAATGCTCTTTTCCCATCCTTATCCTTTCCTTCCAAGGGTCTACACGCCCTTTTTAGATTAGGATTAGTTTAGGTTGTATAAAGTGTTCAACCTAGGTCTTAGTTTAGCCTTAGGTTTTATTTTCCCTTTTTTTTTTTAATTTAAAAACCCACATAGGATAATAGTGTAGGATGCATGTTAGGACTTAGGATTAGTTTAGGTTTTTAATTCATACTAACCACTAACACCAAACAACTTCCATCTAGCCTTCTTACTAACATTTACGTTAATGCAGAGCAAGACGTTCCGTCCTTTGGATCACGTGCCAAGGCCACCCGTGTTCAGGCGGGTTTCTTGCCTCACGAGATCCCAAGTTCGACAATACAGGGCTCAAGAATAAATCAATGCTGAAATCACCAGAAGCCCTCAGCACACTTGGATTAATGAAATTGATTCAAGGTGTGCTGTCAATCAGCCACGAGAGTTTAGCAAGTATACGACAATTTGTCGTCATATCAACAAACACACAAGTACAATAAATGCTGTCCTATACAATAAATCACAGCATGCAAAAATCCAAGTTAGAAACACGTTCCCTTAAGATCAGAACATATCTTAACATGTTTGCCTTCATTTCAGAAGTTATAACAACATGTAAAAGATTCATCAAGATAATTTGCAAAATCAGAGTGTTAAAAATAACAATAGAAGTCACAAAACAAAATAAAAATGCTTATTAACCCAATGCTACTAAAATCTATGAACCTAAATGCCACTAAGAGACATATATTTTCCAAAACCGGATATATAGGGGGAGAGGAGGAATGTAACTCTTCACATTCAATCTTTTTTTAAGAGAAGACGGGTGGATTGATATTTGTGACGGGTATGCGATAATTTTTATCGTAACTCTTCACATTCCTTCTCAACTGGGTCGACTTTCCCGCCTTCAGGAACTCTGGCTCAACGACAATCGATTACAAGGAACCATTCCGCCAACAATCTCCGGTTGCCACAGTTTGTATGTGTTGGCGCTCTCCTATAACCACCTGGAAGGCAGCATTCCTCCTGAGCTGAGTCTTCTCACACAATTGAAGTACCTTTACTTGGGACAAAACAATATCACAGGTACCATTCCCTCCTCATTTAAAAATCTGTCTGCCTTAATTGAACTGGATTTTGGAAAAAACCGTGTCGGAGGCACCATTCCTTCCTTTTTAGGGAATTTCTCAAAAAAATTCAATTTCTTCGGTTCTTCCTACAACCAGCTGCAGGGGCGCATTCCAGTGGAGCTGGGCATCCTCGCAAATTTGAAGATGCTTTACTTGAACGGAAACAACCTCACAGATCCAATCCCAACAGCCCTCTTGAACTGTACGGCTCTAGAAGAACTAGTTTTATCTAGGAACCGGCTAAATGGTCATATTCCCTGGGAACTTGGAATTGATCCTTTCATTATGGGGAAATCTTCTTAGTGGAAACATACCAAAATCCATTGCAAATTGTTCCAATCTCACAACACTTATGCTAGGACCCAACTATTTTGATGAAGGAATGGTGCCAATGGAGCTGGGTAAGTTGAAATTGCTTCTAAGGCTTGACCTACACTACAATGAACTGGTTAGTGACAGCAGTGGCACAGTGGCTTTTCTCACTGCTCTCACAAATTGTTCCCAATTGGATTACATAGATGTGTTGTAGAAAATCTGCAGTCTTATACAACAAACAACATAAAAGAAATAAACAGAATACTTAAATAGCTTGCATAAACATATGAATATTCAAACCAGCACTGCTGTGCATAATCTCCATTAATAAAAGCTTCATCATACTCAGAGCTTCAGCTCTTTACAATTGTGCGTGCAGCTGTGTGCTTTCAATACACATCCTTCCTTGCTTGTGCAGATTTCACACCTTTGTGTGTGCATACAAAGCAATTACAATTGCTGTTATTTAAATAGAATAACTCACCCACTAACAGCTCTTCAACTGAGCATTCTAAATCTAAACTCATGCTTTAAAACAGTTGCATGCTATGCATGATTTAAAACAGATTTATTTGAATTAAATCTAATGATAAAAATAAGATAAAGCTAACTTAACTAAAGCAAACTAAAGCAAGACTAAAGCTAAAATTAGCTTTCCTAAAAAAGCTATAGTTGGAATTAAATATGCATCACATGCATATTTCCAACACTCCCCCTTAATTTCAAACTGTAGCTTTCACTCTTCTAGAGTTGTGTTTGCTTTTTCAGATCTGCCATGTGCAGGATCACATACTCCCAAACAATCTCTCAAATATTCAAAAACTTCTTTTGCTAAAGCTTTTGTAAAAATGTCTGCAAACTGATCTTCAGATCTACAAAATTCAAGATGAATTTCCTTGTTGTTTACCAGCTCCCTGATGAAATGATACCTCGTATCAATATGCTTGCTCCTCTTATGAAAAACATGATTTTTGGACAACGCTATGGCTGAGTTGTTGTCACAAAAAATCTGTGTAGCTTCCACTTGTTT
The DNA here is from genome assembly GCA_019776745.2 of Taxus chinensis. Lineage (NCBI taxonomy): Eukaryota > Viridiplantae > Streptophyta > Pinopsida > Cupressales > Taxaceae > Taxus > Taxus chinensis. Next base: position 777,279,273 of record CM034146.1, read on the forward strand.
CTGTTGTAAATCTGTCAACACTCTTCTCATCCAAACAGCTTGACATGCTGCTCCTGTTGCTGCTACATACTCTGCTTCTGCTGAAGATAACGTGACAATGGGCTGCTTCTTTGATGCCCATGAAACCACTCCTGTTCCAAAGTGAAAAGTATAGCCGGATGTACTTTTCCGATCATCTATACTTCCAGCATTGTCACTATCTGTAAAACCAATGAGTTTGAACTCATCTGAACTTGAATAAAGAATTCCATAATTTCTTGTTCCACGTACATACCTCAAAATTCTTTTTCCAGCTTGCCAATGTGAATCTTTTGGAGATTCCATGAACCTTGATATGAGGCTTACACCATACATGATATCAGGCCTTGTGGCCGTCAAATACATAAGACTTCCAACCAACTTTTTAAACAATGTTGGATCCACAAATGATCCTTCATCCTCTTTGCTCAACTTCAAACCTACTGCAACTGGTGTTGGTGCTGGCTTACAATTCAACATGTTAAACCTTTTCAAAACGTCACTTGCATACTTTGCTTGTGAGATAAAAACTTCACCTTCTGATTGTTGAACTTCAATACCCAAAAAGTAATGCATAAGACCAAGATCTGTCATCTCAAACTCCTTCTTCATGGCTGATTTGAATGACTCTGTAGATAGATTTCCAGTAATGATCAAATCATCTACATATAAACAAACAATTAAAATTTTACCTTGCTCATTTATCTTGGTGTATAAGGTAGGCTCACTGCTGCTCCTACTGAAACCATTCTCAATCAAATAAGAATCTATTCTGCTGTACCAAGCTCTAGGTGCTTGCTTGAGACCATAGAGTGCTTTCTTCAATCTGTATACTTTTCCTTCATGACCTTCAATCTCATAACCTTCTGGCTGATTTACATAAACTTCCTCTTCAAGGAATCCATTTAAGAATGCTGATTTAACATCCATCTGATAAATAGGCCATTTGTTTTGAGCTGCAATTGCTAAAACCATTCTTACTGTATCCAAACGTGCTACTGGTGCAAATGTTTCGTTGTAGTCAACTCCATATTGCTGCGTAAAACCTCTTGCAACCAGCCTTGCTTTGTGCTTTTGTACTTTTCCATCAGCATTGTATTTTGTCTTGTAGACCCACTTGACTCCTATCACGTCCTTTCCTTTTGGAAGATCCATTAGCTCCCATGTCTGATTCTTCTCTATAGCATCAATCTCATCATCCATGGCTTTTTCCCAAACTTCATTCTTTATAGCCTCTTCGTAATATACTGGATCTGCAGCTTGAGAAAATAATGCAAAAACTGAAAATGAATTAGTTGTATCAACATTATAAATCTCACTTAGACTTCTTGTTTTCCGCTGCACAGGAGTATTCGATGCAGGACTACTTTCTGGTGATGGAGTAGCTTCTGGTGTTCCCTGTGGTGTCTCTTGCATGGCTGAAGATGGCTGAAATCTTGGTGACCTCCTGACTGTAGATGGAGGTGTAGCTTGTGCTACAACTTGTGGTGCATGTCCAAGATTTGTAGATACAGTAGCTTGTTGCTCTAAAGTTTCATCTGTCATATCATCATGTGGAATAGATGTTGCTATACTCACTGTTTTCTCTATACTTCCATCCCATGCTTCATTCTCAATAAACTGTACATCCCTGCTGATCACAACCTTTCCAGTGACTGGATTGTACAACTTGTATGCTTTTGTATTCTCTGAATACCCAACAAAAATACATTTTTCTCCTTTGTTGTCTAACTTCTTCCTTAGTTCATCAGGTACATGTGCATATGCTACACAACCAAAAACTCTGAAATGTGAAACACTGTGTTTCCTATTAGTCCATGCTTGTTGAGGAACCATGTTCCTAACAAGTTTCGTTGGACACCTGTTCAAAATATAAACAGAAGTTGCTACTGCTTCTGCCCAATACTCATTTGGAAGATGTTTTGCCTTCAACATGCTTCTCGCCATCTCCATGATGGTTCTATTTTTCCTCTCTGCCACACCGTTCTGTTGTGGTGTATACCTGGTAGTAAACTGCTTGTGTATACCATGATATCTGCAAAAATTCATAAACTCATTAGAAACATACTCACCTCCTCTGTCCGTTCTGAGAACTTTGATGTAGTATCCACTTTGCTTCTCCACTAATGCCTTGAACTGCTGAAATGTATCAAAGGCATTTGATTTATTTCTCAGGAAATAAACCCATGTCTTCCTTGTGTAATCATCAATGAATGTCATAAAATAAATACAACCTCCAATAGAAGCTGTCTGCATAGGTCCACATAAATCTGAATGTACAATCTCAAGTGGTGCACTTGCTCTTGCTGTTTTGCCAACTGGAAATGAATCTCTGTGTTGCTTTCCCAAAATACAACCTTCACATACCCTTTCAGGTTTCTGAATCAATGGCAAACCTTTAACCATATTTTTTCTATATAATAAATTCAAACCTCCAAAATTCAAATGTCCATACCTTAGATGCCAAAGCCATGTTTCATCCTTCATAACTGAATGAAAAGCTGATTGTGTTCCTTCAGCGCAGACTTGATTTTCATTGGCGCAGGACTCATCTGTTTGAGTGCAGGACTCAACAAAAGACTGATTTGGCTTAACGCATGACTTTGCTGCAAACAGATCTGATTTCTTCTTCTTTCCAGGTTTCAAAATCAATGGAAACATCCTATTGCTGCTCATCTTCACTTTTGCAATCAACTGAGTGCTAGGAGCTTTGTCCACAATCACGCACTCATTGTCTTCCATATAGACTCGGTATCCTTTCTGTACCAGTTGTCCAATACTCATAAGGTTATGTTTCAAACCTGCAACATAGTAAACATCTTGCATACTTGTTTGCTCCCCCTGTCTTGTTAGAATACTAACCGTGCCTTTTCCTTTCACAGACACAATATTGTTATTTCCAAGAGTTACATCACTCTTAACTGAATCATCCAAACTAGAAAACAAATCTAGATTACCTGTCATGTGATTACTGCAACCTGAATCTAAATACCATACATCACATGGACTCTCTTTTGACAAATTACATTCAATAGGGGATAAAGAAGGTATTGCTTCAGCAATCCTTGTGCATGCAATAAACATAGGTTTAGAAATAGAACTTCCAACCTGATTTTGATTTTGTCTCTCTTGATCATATTGCTTTTTCTTGCAATCATAAGCATAGTGCCCATACTTCTTGCAATAATGACACTGAACATGAGACTTATCTTGTCTCTGACCATAACTCTGTTCTTGATTATGTCCTCTTCCACTTGAGTATGATGAACTGCTGCCACGTCCTCTGGATGGACTTCTTCCTCTGCCTCTTGGGCTGAAACTTCCTCTTCTTTTGCCACGACTACCTGCTGTCTGAGATGCAAAAGCCTGATCTACACTTGCATGTGATCTATTCATCCTCTGTTCATGATTGATTAGTGATGCATGCAACTCATCAATAGAAAACTGACTCAGATCCTTAGTTTCTTCAATAGCAACAACTAAAGGATCAAATTTCGTAGGCAAACTTCTAAGCAATTTTTCAATAATCCTTCTGTCCTCAAGAGTCTCACCATGAGATTTGATTTGATTGACTAAGCCAACTACATAAGTAAAAAATGATTCTACAGAATCTGAATCTTTCATTGCTAAATTCTCAAAATCTCTACGAAGTAACTGTAGCTTGGCGGTTTTTACTTTCTCCTTACCTTGATATGCAACTTGTAAAGTATCCCATGCAGTCTTTGCTTGACTAGCTGCTGCCACTCTTGGAAGAATGCTTTCATGCATTGCCTGATGAATATAGAAAAGAGCTTTGCCATCCTTCTTTCGTAACTCCTTCAAAGTATCTTTCTCTGCTTGAGAAAGTGCAATATATGCTGCTGCATTTGCGGGCTCTGTGTACCCATCTTCAACGATCTCCCACACGTCTTGAGATCTGAATAGCGCCTTCATGGTCAACGACCAGTATTCGTAATTCTTTCCATTAAATTGCGGTGTCTGCATACCGGATGTAGAAGCCATAGCTTGCTACCAATTTAATAAGCTGCTGGAATAACCTTGCTCTGATACCAATTTGTAGAAAATCTGCAGTCTTATACAACAAACAACATAAAAGAAATAAACAGAATACTTAAATAGCTTGCATAAACATATGAATATTCAAACCAGCACTGCTGTGCATAATCTCCATTAATAAAAGCTTCATCATACTCAGAGCTTCAGCTCTTTACAATTGTGCGTGCAGCTGTGTGCTTTCAATACACATCCTTCCTTGCTTGTGCAGATTTCACACCTTTGTGTGTGCATACAAAGCAATTACAATTGCTGTTATTTAAATAGAATAACTCACCCACTAACAGCTCTTCAACTGAGCATTCTAAATCTAAACTCATGCTTTAAAACAGTTGCATGCTATGCATGATTTAAAACAGATTTATTTGAATTAAATCTAATGATAAAAATAAGATAAAGCTAACTTAACTAAAGCAAACTAAAGCAAGACTAAAGCTAAAATTAGCTTTCCTAAAAAAGCTATAGTTGGAATTAAATATGCATCACATGCATATTTCCAACAGGTGATTCCAAGTGCACTAGGAGATAGCACAGCACTATTGCATCTAAATCTCTCCCACAATTCCTTTGACGGTCCAATACCAGACACACTTGCCAAATTAAAAATTCTGCAAGATGTGGATCTTTCTTTGAACAATTTGTCAGGTCAAATTCCAGAAGAAGGGCTGTTTCCAAATGAAACTATTATTACATTGTTAATGGGAAACCCTGGCCTATGTGGTCCACAGAACTATTCACTAGAGGCATGTCCAAAACAGGGTCAGGGAAAAAATTCAAATCTCAAAATAATAATATTATCTGCTATTGGAATCATTATATTTGTAATATGCATTTTAGTCTTGGGATTGTGGGGGTGGCAGAAATTTTCAAGGCGTCGTTTTGGTCCCTCAAAGCTTTTTCTTCAAAGGCTAAGGTATCCAAAAATTTCATACCAAGATCTTGTCACTGCAACAAATGGATTTGATGAGGCAAACCTGCTTGGAGTGGGTAATTTTGGATCAATCTATAAGGGGATTTTTAAGGATGGCAGGGTTGTTGCCATCAAGGCTCTCAATTTATAGAATGAAGATGCTCTAAAGAGCTTTAACACTGAAAACAAAGTATTGGGGAGGATCTAGCACCGCAATCTCATTAGAATTATAAGTGTGTTTTTACCCTGACTTCAAAGGTTTGGTTCCTCAATATGCATCTAATGGGAGCTTGGAAAATCATTTGTACCCTGAGGAGTTATCCAAACTGGGATTGAGTGAATGTTTGAACATTGCTTTATATGTAGCCCATGGCATGGAGTATCTGCATCATGATTCTTCTGTGCAAGTTGTGCACTGTGATTTTAAACCTAGCAATGTGCTCCTGGATTCCAACATGACAGCCCTTGTGACTGATTCTGGTATATCTCGATTCAAAACCACTCAAAATTCCATGGAGTCATCAAATATGACCTTTACAATCAGAGGAACTATTGGCTATATTGCCCCAAGTACGATTGTCTTGAAATTTCTTTATATCGTTATTATTATCCTTTTCTTTAAAATCATTTAAAGATAATCACAAACAATATTGATTGCAGAGTATGGATTAGGAGGGAGTGTTTCTTTAAAGGGAGATGTTTACAGTTATGGAATTATGATATTAGAGATGGTTACAAGGAAGAAGCCAAGTGATGCCATGTTTGTAAGAGACCCGGACCTGAAAAAGTGGGTGAGGCCAACTTTTCCGAACAAATTAGCAGATGTCATTGATAGCAGGGTTTTTTAATGATGTGAATTTGAACATGGAAGAGAATAGATGTCTTCTATCTTTCATAACTATTGGTTTGCATTGTACAAATGATTCACCTAGAGAACAACCAACTATGAAAGATGTAGCAAGGAGCTTGGAGAGTCTCAAGACATCTTTCATGGGAAGTGCAGGTGCTTCCAACTTAACATCTACCATATCAAATTTGCTACACAATCACAATCGTAGTACAATAGCAGCGTATGGCAGCCAAAGTTCTACATTTTATATGCTTAAGAATATCAAGAGCTTTTAGTTAGTCCTTAATGTTGGCTAGTATTAGATTTCCCACCTTAAATTTTGTTTCAAGCAAAATCTTTGTTAGGCTAATACCTAATGCAAAATTTCTGTTTCGTGAAAGTTCTAATTCACATGTACGATTGAGAATGTTGATCTTTGTTTACAAATACTATAATCATGCAAAATGTGTACTCAACTTTATCTCCCTTTCATTATTCTCAAAAATCAGATGAGGTAAATCCGGATGCAATATAGGGGACGAGACTTTGATGTGCAGTTGGAGCAAAACATGTATAAGAATTCAAAGATCATCCATGCCAAAAGTTGTCTGAATAACTTAGAAGAGCTTTATAAGATGGGGCTGCAAGGAAAACCTCATTCAAATTTTTTCCTTATAATCAAATTCATTATAATTGCATCATGCAAGTCTTATGCATAACATTTATGTTAGTGATAAAAAATTGATCAAATATTTCTAATCTAACACCATTACATCTGAGAGCTATGGCTACTTGAGCTTGCACAATTTGTTCTAGATTACAGCTTGAGAAGTGCCTCGAACATAATCAGAAGACTAGTCCTAATTAAGGTAGAATACAAATCTAGAGTCACCTTGCAACACACTGTAATGTACCCTTTCCTACGCCAAAGGCCTAAGGGTCAAGTCGAGTCCAAGTCGTGGTCATACCCAAGGGGCTGTGGACGCTAGGAGCTATTGGGAAGGGGCCGCATGGTACTAATATTCAAGTTTTGCATTTGGGGGTCACTTTGGACCATGGCGACTTAAACAAGAAAAAGTAACTTTAGTTACTTTTATTTTATTGGCCCCTCTATGAAAATAAATACGTCTAGGGTTTATTGGGGCTCTTTTGCCTTGGAGAAATATATAAGGAGCTGGGGGAGAAAGGAAAAGGGACTTTTGCATACATTTTATTTACCTTCATGTGCAACTACTACTTGCGCATCTACAACTTGTGGAGTGAAATCCCACAGGGACCCTAGCTTTGGTGGCAAGAGACTCATCCCTAGCTAGCAGGGCATTCTTCGGTAGTGAGAGATCTACCCTAGTATGTCATTTTGGAGCCGCTCTCAGGGTTTTGTTACAGAGATATTATCAGAGGGTTCAAAGGAAGGGTTTGAGGATTTTTGGGGGCATTTGGGGAAGATAATCAGAGGGGTTTTAGATCAGACTTATGACAACCATTTGGTCTGAGCTTAGCATCACTTTGAAGGTGCCTCCATCAGTTTCCAACCCCTTTCCAAGCGAGGTGACTTGCAACCTTTATTTGGAGGGTTTTCTAGTTGGCCCCTTTCAGATCTAAAGGTTGAAATGTCATTTCCTATATTTGTTAATGTTATTTCCAAATACTCTTAATTTTTTCTCTTGTATTTGGTGAGTTACGAACCTCTGAAGTTTTCCAGCTGTCTAGGGCACACTGTAATTTTCTGGCAGCAATATATTATTCCAAAAATTCCAAAAATGTTTTTATATTGTTTATTATTATTATTGCAAGCTTCCCTCAAAATTTCATGCACTTTGGGAAAATATTTTGTGAGATATCAATTAAATACCATTCGCTGCCCTAGCTGGTCATTTTCTGTAAAAATTAGAAATTTTATTTTGCTGCAATTTTCATATAATTTGTGCATTTTCAAGTGGTATCCCACAAGGGATATTTCACGCACTTGATAAATAGGATAATTGGAAATAATCACACATTGTTTGAGTTGAGTTTAGGATCAGCATATTACAAAAATATGAGATCATATGAAGTCTATTTTTCTTCTCTCCTATCAAGATTGACATTGAGATGGAATTTTAATTTATTATAGGAGATTGAAAGTTTTGATGAAATACATAGAGTTCAAACGAATACAAGTTTGTTAAATAGACTATTACAGTAAAGACTTTAGTGGTAAAATATTGGATCTTCTAATGTGGAGCCCAAAATTCAAATCTCTAGGAGACATGAAAGCTTGTTGAAATTGGGTAAAAACACACTATTCAAGTTGTTGAAATTGGGTAAAAAAATCACATCCAACTTGTTGGATGCAACACACCCCAAAGATGAAAAAGATACATGCAATATCTCTCGAATTTCATGTCCAACTTGTTGATATTGGAAACCTGTTGGATGTAAGACATCCCACAAACAAAAAAGATATTCGAGATATCTCTAGAATTCCACATACAATTTGTTGAAATTGGAAACTTACAAGTTCTAGCACACCCCATTGATGAAAAAGATATTTGAGATATCTCATGAATTCCACATGTAACATATTGAATTGGTGCAAAATACCACATCAAACTTGATGGATGACATTGCTCCAATAGAAAGAAGAGATACTTGGGATACCCCTCAAATACCTCCTCTAACTTACTTAGTGTGAGGTATGGTACCCAACAAATGAGAAGAGATTATATCCTTTGGTTATGACATAAACTTACCCATTAAAGAGTTTATATCAATCTCATAATTAATATTTTGCACATACAATTTATAAAATAGTGGGTAGCCCATTCCATAGGGTGAGCTATAAGATTCCTAAAGACTCCTACTTGCAACTAGCTTTCTATTAAAAGTTTGTGTGATCTACACTTGGGTGAGTTCATTATTAAGCATATGCTATCTTTATTGACAAACTTTTGTAGATTAATGCTAATTTTGTGTTGGTTTAGGTGGAGAGCATTGATTATATGCCGAAAGTCTTGGGTGTATAACACATTAATGTAAACTAGTGCGGACGGGACTTAATTTTATCACCCTTTGCTACATGGTTCTATGCAACATTTCAAGGTTTATTAGTAAATATGAAAATTAATTAATTGTTATAAAATTTTATTAATCTGAATAAATTTATTATACTGAAATAAACTCCTAGCATTAAAATATAATAAATCAAAATGATAATCTATAATTATATAATAAAATAAAATAAAATTAAATTTATTGAAACTATGAACCACTGACCCTACATTATTCTAAATGGTTATATAGTGTTCACATTATTATTGTTGTGAGAGTTAGATTAGTATTGTAATAGATAGATTATAATTATATATATTGTAGGTGTGTTATAGTAAATTTGGCATGTGTGGTGTTGACTTGATGTCTTATCTGTTAAGGTGTGAATCAGAGAGAACTTATGATTGGATTAAGTTTAGGGAATATTAAAAAAAAATTTCCTTTCTTCTTTCAGGGGAGAAGGTACAATTTTGATTTTTCAGTTTGTGGGTTTTGGAGCAGATATCACATTTCTTTTAGCATGGGTGCCTGAAACATTGTTTCTGATGATGAAGACTATACGTTGAATATAATAGATTAAACATTATTGAGTATTAAATTAGTAGATGTCTAATTTATCATTTTCGGCTGCACCCTACACCTTATATTGCACAAACTAACATGATTGAATTCCTGATCAATAGTGAAAGTATAGAATATTTTTTGTTTAACCCAGAAAATAGATAGCTCAATGATTAGACAATGGAGTGGGGTTAACCGCAGTACAAACCATCCAAGAATGTTCGAAGTGTAATGATTACAATAAAAGAATTCAAAGAAACATCTACAATCTATGTAGATCCAGTCATAGAAAGGCATATAATCTATGCAGAGTCTTTAGAATATAAAAATATTAAACAAAATTTAACTAATCAACCTATACATAAGTCAAACAGTGGATGTGCATACCATCTCAAAACAAGGCACCTCAGACTAAGAAAGAAGAAAAATAAACTCAACTACACTATTAATCTATTGAAATCGCAATACATTTCACGTAACTGTTGTGCTTCGAGATAGCTATTCTAAGAGTTATCTTAAGACTACATTTCCTACATATGAATGATAGTTAAAAATTTGAAATGTCACTTCGACTTGAATTCCTTGTATTGATTACCTAACAAAGTTAAATTTCATCCATGAATTAAACGACCACTCACAAACCAACGCGCTCAACAATCCAATTTAGACCTAATATCCTAAAGATCTAAACTAAGACAAATTCAATGACTAAAACCTAAGTACATCAAAATTTCACATTGTTATAGGCTATTATTGTGCCTTTTTACAATTTCGAGAAAATATTGAATCGGGTATCTTTCAAATTTAATATAAATATTACTAGCAATGGAACACTATATTGCAATGGATGTTGTGATGGGGAGGAGTAAATAAAACCTTGTAGAATTACGAGAAACATTATTGAGTATTAGATTAGTAGATGTCAATTTTATCATTTCCGGCCACACCCTACACCTCTTATTGCACAACCAAACATGATTGAATTCCCAACTGTGAAAGTAAGAAAATAGAGAGAATAATATAGAATGTTATTTGTTTAACCCAGAAAATAGAGACCATATGAGGGGACTAGGTAAAAGCATTAGTAGTCTCCTCAATACCACCAACTACAAAAAAGGAAGCTTCTCTCGTACTTTTTCCCTTTCCAACCATGCCTTCCAACTCATTGTACACCTTTAGGGCAATATTGTTGTGTCAATTCCTTGTAATATCGTTTCTTGGACATGTTCTTTTCTTTGTTTGGAAAATACTTTACAATGCAACAATATTAAATTGACTATTACCACACAAATCCTCTTTTAAATATACTATTATGTGGAAATTTATTTATTCTAAATATAAAAAAATTCAATTGAATTTAAAAAAAAATCATTTTATAACATTTTTAAAAACATAAATTCTATATTAACCTTGCCAATCGGCCTTTCACAAGTACCTATGGATGTTTTTGCTAGTATTGTAATAGATAGAGTATAATTACATCTATTGTAGGTGCGTTGTAGATAAGTTATGGGAGTATTTTTTCATATGAATAGTTAAACCCAACTTTTTGATTAAAGGAGCAGCCTCGCCTATTTAAATGTAATATCCTGTACTAAATGTATTCAATATAGAAAAGTGATATTTTTAAAATATTATTCTAGTCTATTCTATGTTTTCTCATCCTTACAATCTGAAGTAAATTAATATTTTGTATCAAAGCAAGAAAGTTTTCTGTGAATAAATAATTAAAGGACAATTCCAATAATTGTTCAGTTGCTCAAGCTTGACACAAGTCCATTAGAAATGCAATATATTTTACGTTTCTCAACAAAATTGAGAGATTTAAAATGTTATGATAAGTTAAAATCATGTACAACAAAACCCATAAACCTATTTCAGCGATTGCTTTGCGAGTTGAGAAAAATTTGCATCAGAAGAAAAAACAAATTTTGAGTGGAGGGATTTATATATCATACAAGATCCGGTTCATGCGTCAATCAGATTACACTATTCAGCCTTGATATCTACCAAGTATGAGCTGCAGTCAATGACGTATCTTCATGCAATCCATAAAGTCTGTTGTAAAATTCAATAGTTGATTGTTTTAGATATATGCATTAAGTATCTACACATTTCTCTGTAGAGCTGTTTCAAACATGCAAAGATCTTTTATGGCACCTGATGATTGTTGAACACGCATCCATAGTTCATATCTATATATTTGTCAATGCCAAATCTGCTCGAGGAGATTCGTCTTTCAACGACCGATAAGCATATCTCAAGTTCCCTCATGTCATTTATTTCCAACTCTTCGTACACGCATCTTCATGCATATATCAGTTGGTACTTGGTACTGTGTCAAATAGTTTGTTTTTGGTCATCCAAATGCATGAAATTTATTTGTCATTCATTTTGGTTTTCTTATTATAATCATTAATAAGTTTTTTTTTTTTATTAAAACGTATTTTTATATTGGTATGATAAAAAAAAAGTATATAGGGTTTTTAACTAAAAAGTTGGGTTGAGAAATTACACCCCCAAAATACACACCAGGTACACATGTGCCATAGGAAAACAAAAGCATACGAACAAAGCAAATCACAGAGCACTAGGCAACAACAATAAACATGGCAGAAGGAGGAGGAGACGGCGGTGGCGACCTACATGAAGCGACCCCCAACTCGTAGCTGCAGGAGGGTCTAGAGAAGACAACAGAGGATCCCACTGTAACGCCCACAAATTTTCCACACAAAACCCAAGACAACTCAATAGCTAAATTGGAAAAATTACTGAATAATTTAAAAAAAAACAATTATGGCTACAACTTTTAGTTCAATTCTCGGCTGACCAAATATCGTACTAACAATTAAATTATACTATTAAATTTCCAGTTAGGTTTAAAAATATCCATTTCTATAATCCTTATTAATTTTGATAATGTGGTTCAAAATTCATTTAATAATTTATTATTCTAGTGATAAGTCTAATTTGCCCTTCTAAAATAAACAATATTATTAATTTTAATCCCTAATTATAAATGTTGTCTAATTAATAAGGAGTGAGTTTATTTTAATTATCACAAGGTCATGGGCCTTTTATTTTTAAGAGTTACTGTTGTTGACGAAACGCAGCACCCCTGGGACTCCGCAACGCGTTCGGTTGAAAGTCTCAGTGCGATTGCACAACATGGAGCTTTTCCCAAGTGTGGGACATCGTGAAATCGGAAAAGCTCTTCGGATGAAGGCCGGCTCCTATTCCTCTGTTCAGATGCACCAATAAAACGCAAAGGTTTACCCCAAAAAACCTAATCTAACTACCAAGGAGACAGGGAAAGAGAAATGCATAAAAATAAACCTAAGCTACGGAGGTGATGCATCGAGGAATGAAGAACACATGTTTTGCCAATTAAACACAGACCGTAGAAATGGAATGCAATATTATGCACAGATAAACATATTCACAGTGAAAGATCAGGAGGATGCAAAGTGAAACACATAGAGGGTTGAGAAACATCCACAGTCATGGGTTTATTTGCTCCGAAGGTTGATACAATACACTGCAAAAAATGCCCAGAGGCAAAGGTGCATTATAGTTTCAAATGGGAGGTTTGAGCTCCACAAATCCTCTTGCCAGGGAGAAGAAGGGAGGAGGCACAAAACAAAAATGTTCGACCCTTTAAAAAATAGCCCCTTCCTTACATTTTATATGGAGAAAAGAGAGGGAGAAGAGGGGAATTCGAACTGCCCCAACCACCTCCAAGACTGCACTTAATTCTTCAACAACCATGTTGGTAGGTGAGATCCCCAACGCCTGTCGGGTTCGGAACTCCCTTGTACATTTGCATCAGGTACAGAGGACTGCTCGACATGCCTCTGATCCGTGTGTTTCCGACCTGTTTTCCCGACTATGAAACCCGATTTCCTTTGTGCATCGGGTTTTGGCGACCCCAAAACATATTTTCTTTGTTGTTTCTCTGCCATGCTTCCTCGGCGTGTTTTCCCGCCCCCGAAACCCGAATTGCATTGTGCGTCGGATTTTTTAACCCCTCCGGCATGTCTTTTGTTGTCGGGTTTTGGTGGGCTCCCGACATGCTCTTTCATCATGCGTTTCCGACCCGAAAACCCGATTTGCTAGGTGCGTCGGGTTTTGGAAACCCGAAAACATATTCTTTGATTGGCGGGTTTCGAAGATCACCTGACATGTCTTTTGCTGTCGGGTCTTGAAGGCCTCCCGGCATCTCCTTTCCCTCTGATTTTCCGCTCCGAAAACCCGATTCCATTTGCGTCTGCTCTGTGCGTCGGGTTTTGTGGCCCCTGCAACATGTTTCCTGGGCGTCGGATTTTGAAGACCCGCATACATATTTCTTGCTGTTTCTCTGCCATGCAATCCCGCGTGTATGCCCCGGTGTCGGGCTTCTCAACCCTTCCGCCATGCCCTTGCGCCCTGTTCCTCCCGCCTGTCCTCCTGACTCCTCCGCTTCTGCTGGCTTTCGCGATTTGCCTCTGATTCCGTCGACTCCCAAACCTGCGTTTGGGGCGTCTACCGGGAGGAAAAATATATACAACAATTTGGCGACTCACGGGGGTACCTGCCTGCTAGGTAGAAGATCAGTGGCCTTTTAGCAATCCATTGGGCATGGAGTCATAAGCGATAACCTGAACCAACCCGATATTTGATCCTGAACCTGATACCGCAACTCCTTCTCTGAGAGCACACTGAACTTAAGAGTTGTTCTCACCAAAAACCGCTGCAATGAACCATGCCAGAGCAAAACCAACACTACAAAAACTATGTACAAATCTTGAAATCATACATGCCCCAAATGGAACATGCAGAGTGTGCACAAACACTTCTTCTGCTGAAAGCAAACCTACCTACTCTACTCTAACTGGAAGCAAAGGAAAGCTAAACAAACCCTGCAACTGGTTGTGCAAAATAGCTTCCTTTCTTCAAAATGGGCAGCCATGCAATCGATTTGGCACTGATCACAGCTGTTTGGATGAGTGGGAAATCAACGAGAAGTTGGTCTTCCACCCAAATCATCAAGGTGTCAGCTGAAAACAAATCCAATACCTCTTTTAGTTGCTCTGCATTTGGATTGAAAAGGTATGGCAGCTGATCCTTGGTACTCTGTAACTCACCCTCATGTTCAGAAGCAAGCATGACCGGTTGTGGCTTCTCCTTTGGCTCGAATGAAGCCAAATACCTGATTGGGCAAGGTCTGATCCGTTTGATATGCCCACAGCTCTGATTTTCAACTCCAAAAATGGAGTTCTCTTGCAGACCCTCCGAGATGGATGACGTGGAAGAAATGGTGGAATCCTTCTGTCCTTTCCCTTCCTCCAATGAAGAACATGGAAGATTAAAATCTTCCAATCCTGGTTCCAAAGAGCTGCTATAATATGCAGGCTGCTGTAAATGAATGTTCTCCTTCGTGACAACAGACTCGAGTGTTTGGAATGGGGATGATGAAAAAGAGAGTGGTGGGAACTCAACCGGCTCCTCCCCATCAAAACAATCTTCCAAATCTGACAGATAAACTGCCTCATGGTTGTCCTGCTGTAAATGCTCAACTTCCTCCATGGTGTCCTCTTGATCTGCAACTTGATCACCATGGTTTCCTTCACTCTCCAATATTGAGTTTGAAAGATCAAACTCCCTTTCAGCACTGGAACTTGAGAGAGGTGAAGTAGAAAGAAGAACTGAAGGTTCTCCTGTAACCTGCTTTGTGCTCAAACCCTTTGGATCCGCAATTTTCTCCTCCACAACTGGGATGTGCTCCTCTTCTTTTGCCTTTGGAGCAGCTTCTTCTTCCTCCAATTTTCGAAGACAATCTTGCTCTTGAATGAGCTCCTCCTCCAGCATGAAGTTCGTCAAGTCAAACTCTTCGATCTGCTGCTCTAGAGGACAAGTTGGGACTGCAAGATCTCCTTCTTCTGCTGCAACAGAATCAGTCCTGACTACCATTTGTTCTCCAACCCCAACCTCTTCTGTAGGCCTAACCATCAAGGGGATCTTTGTCATCCCAAATCTAAGAGCCCAACTCTTCAGACTTTGAATTTCTTCCTCTTTGTTGGCACTCTCTTTTTGCTGTGGTTTTCCTTGGCTGGCATTCTGATTTTCATCCTCCCAACATGGATTAGGGAATGCAATAGGAGGGATAGGTTGAAACTCAACTGATTTGACAATTTGTGTGGTGGTGGAGGTGGTGAAACCCCTTGTTTCTTTGGAGTGGAAGGTACTTCATTTAGCTCTTGTGGAGGGGGTTTGGATTTGGAAGAGAAGAGGGTAGAAAAACTGAGATGGGATGGAAGACTAGGGGGTAGAGGGATGGATTCAACATTTAGGGCAGCAGATGGTGAGTTTAAAACTTGACACTGCTGAAATGATATAGATTGAGAAGGAGGAAAAGAAAGAGTATGAGGTGGTGTGCTTACCCATTGACAAGGTTGCAGAATACTTCTCTCATACACCTCTATTCCTTCAATCCACCTTGTAAGTAATGGCAGTGTTGCAATCATGAAGTCTAACTTCTCTTGAGAGCTGTAATGCCTTGGAAAATGTCCCACCCATGGACAAGGTGCTCTGCAACCAATTCCAAATGCTTTCATTTGTGCCTGAGCCCTAGATTGCACCATGTTCACCTCCATCTTTTGAATTTTCTCCAGCAGATCAGCATCTTGCATCTGATGGTCTTCATTATATGCATACTCCTGCTCTTGGAAGGCTCCATAGCCAAACTGACTTTGGCACTGCTGTTCATATGAGTATGCATGCTGATCTGGAGGATTTGTAAAATGTGTTGGAGGTGTGATATACTGCTGTTGTTGGAAATGTGAATTCCATGACGGAAATGAAGTCATGATTGCACAACTTCATGGAATGAAAGAAGATGGAAGAGATAGAAGGAAGAATGGATGGAAGATGAATGAAAATGAATGGAAAGAAAGGTCTGCAACTTCAGAGACGGGTTGTTGACCAGATGGAGTCGCCAGATGTGTTTTTTGAAAATGCCTCTAAAAGGCTGGATGTTGCCAAGTTACACACCAAACTTGACAATATCGAAATCGAGATTTAAAATTTGAAGGACCCGGGGGATGCAATCTTCAATTCGGAACTCGGGCCATGTTGTGTAGCTCACAAAACCCGAACTGCTGTGTGTCGGAACTTGGGACATGTCCGACATCCCTCAAAACCCGATTTCTTGTTGTCGGGAATAGGACCATGTAATGCATCCCCCAAAACCTGATTTGCTGTTTTGATGTTCTCGGGTCCCGAAAACCCGAAATCACTAAATACCCGAAATTTTGAAAGTCAAAATCTCAAAAATATAAAGATACCCTTTTGAAGATTACAGTCAGATCTACCAACTGGTGAAATTTTGACTCGTTTTGAGCAAGTTAAGCCCTTGAAAATTGATTTCGGGGTTCAGGCTGGGAAGTGCAAAATCTGAAATTTGTAAAAAACTACAATTTTTTGTGCAAATTTCATGAAAACTCCTTCAAATTTTGATGGAAATGACCTCTTGGTCCCACCGGGCGTGCCAAAACTGTTATCACCGAAACGCAGCACCCCTGGGACTTCGCAACGCGTTCGGTTGAAAGTCTCAGTGCGATTGCACAACATGGAGCTTTTCCCAAGTGTGGGACCTCGCGAAATCGGAAAAGCTCTCTGGATGAAGGCCGGCTCCTATTCCTTTGTTCAGATGCACCGATAAAACGTAGAGGTTTACCCCAAAAAACCTAATCTAACTACCAAGGAGACAGGGAAAGAGAAATGCATAAAAATAAACCTAAGCTACGGAGGTGATGCACCGAGGAATGAAGAACACATGTTTTGCCAATTAAACATAGACCACAGAAATGGAATGTAATATTATGCACAGATAAACATATTCACAGTGAAAGATCAGGAGGATGCAAAGTGAAACACATAGAGGGTTGAGAAACATCCACAGTCATGGGTTTATTTGCTCCGAAGGTTGATACAATACACTGCAAAAAATGCCCAGAGGCAAAGGTGCATTACAGTTTCAAATGGGAGGTTTGAGCTCCACAAATCCTCTTGCCAGGGAGAAGAAGGGAGGAGGCACAAAACAAAAATTTTCGACCCTTTAAAAAACAGCCCCTTCCTTACATTTTATATGGAGAAAAGAGAGGGAGAAGAGGGGCATTCGAACTGCCCCAACCACCTCCAAGACTGCACTTAATTCTTCAACAACCATGGTGGTAGGTGAGATCCCCAACGCCTGTCGGGTTCGGAACTCCCTTGTACATTTGCATCAGGTACAGAGGACTGCTCGACATGCCTCTGATCCGTGTGTTTCCGACCTGTTTTCCTGACTATGAAACTTGATTTCCTTTGTGCGTCGGGTTTTGGCGACCCGAAAACATATTTTCTTTGTTGTTTCTCTGCCATGCTTCCTCAGCGTGTTTTCCCGCCCCCGAAACCCGAATTGCATTGTGCGTCAGATTTTTTAACCCCTCCGGCATGTCTTTTGTTGTCGGGTTTTGGTGGGCTCCCGACATGCTCTTTCACCATGTGTTTCCGACCCGAAAACCCGATTTGCTAGGTGCGTCGGGTTTTGGAAACCCGAAAACATATTCTTTGATTGGCGGGTTTCGAAGATCACCCGACATGTCTTTTGCTGTCGGGTCTTGAAGGCCTCCCGACATCTCCTTTCCCTCTGATTTTCCGCTCCGAAAACCCGATTCCATTTGCGTCTGCTCTGTGCGTCGGGTTTTGCGGCCCCTGTAACATGTTTCCTGGGCGTCGGATTTTGAAGACCCGCATACATATTTCTTGCTGTTTCTCTACCATGCAATCCCGCGTGTATGCCCCGGTGTCGGGCTTCTCAACCCTTCCGCCATGCCCTTGCGCCCTGTTCCTCCCGCCTGTCCTCCTGACTCCTCCGCTTCTGCTGGCTTTCGCGATTTGCCTCTGATTCCGTCGACTCCCAAACCTGCGTTTGGGGCGTCTGCCGGGAGGAAAAATATATACAACAGTTACTAATTAAAAATTATGGGTAGCAAATTAAAGTAAACTTCTACACAACTTAAGTGGCCTCATTCAAAATTGACCCATACATTTTATTTAAAAAAAATCTCACCGATTAACTCTCACATAACTTTTGTAGGGATGAATTTTGGTCATTGGATGAATTGAATCTAGGCCTTTGGATCTTAGGGATTCAAAATAACCATAATAATCTCTATGTAAAACTTTTATTCTCTCATTTGACTTATTTCCTCATTTTTGTTTTGCATGTTTATGGAAGGAGAAAGGGAAGGAAGCCATGGAAAATGGAAGAAAGCCATGGAAAAAGATGGAGCTTAGGGTGGATGCTCCCATTTTATTTTATTTTTTTGTTTGCTATTTCTATTCTACCCTCTCCTAGGGTTTGTAAAATCATTTGTTGGAGATCAATTTCATTGTATTTACCCTATTTAGGCAAATAGGCATTTCCCTCTTTTTATTAAATCTGGTTTATAAATAATATATACACTCATTGTTGGATATATATAAATATATCTCCACACACACACACACACAATTTATATATACATACATACATACATACATACATACATATACACTCACACAATATAGTATGTGTGTATATATATACTCACACACACACACAATATATATATATACACACCTTTTATGTCTCTTTATGATCCAACTTTGAGTAGCGAATCTAAGACTATATGGGATGCCCATGGGCTTCCTAATACCCCTGCTACAATATGATGAACAACTATTCCTCCCAGAACAAAATGATCAAAAAACTAAAGAACTGATATTAAACTGAAATTCAATTATAGATACTTTGCAGTCCAAGGATTATCATTATGAGGATATTTGGTCCGAAGATGTAATCAAATTATTATTCATTTTTATCCTCCTATATCCTTAAATGAAAGAAGAATGTGAATCAATTTCAAAATCCATTTCGTCACCACTTTAGTCCACTCAGCCATCTCTCCGAGATGGGAGATATAGAATGAAGGTGACAAAAAGGGATGGGATGAAGTTCATTTTCAATCGGATTTTGGATTGAGTATGATTGTATGTGTAATAACATCTACACCAATTACACCTACTTATTCAACACTATACTTTGATTTTTCTCTCCTAAAAGGAACATCGGTTTTTACAATTCCTTCTTCAACACACACACACACACACACACACACACACACACACACACACACACACACACACACACACACACACACACACACACACACACACACACACATCATGTATGTGTATACTTCAAGAATTAATGGTCACGGGCTACAAAAAAATAGTTTGCAATTTGAAAAGTTCGGTTGTCGTTTGGTAAGTGATAGGGTAATACTTTGGTGGGGGCTTGGCCCCCACCCAAAAATCCAATATTTAATTTAAAAATGGTTGGGGGGAGGGGGGGAAGGGTCACCGACCCCATCCCCCATCCCATTTAATATGGGGTGGGGTCGAGGTCGGTGACCCCCCCCTCCATTCCCCACTTAATTTAAACACAAGCCCAAAGGCTCAGCCACACGACTTCAATTTTTTTTTAATATATAAAAACTTTTATTATTAAAACATGTGTGTGTGTGTGTGTGTGTGTGTGTGTGTGTGTGTGTGTGTGTGTGTAAACATCATTAAAATTATACTTAATATTATGTACATAATGCAATTTTATAAATCCTCAATAATTTTATATTTTTTATTGTTTGGGGTTATAAGAATGATTAACACAAGTGATATAGTTTAGGCAAGACATGTCAATTAAATACAATTTTCCCACTTATTCAAATAAAGGAGGAGTTGATACAAATGACACAATTTTTCATTCAACCTACTATAGTTAACAAAGGAAAGAAGTTCCTCTATTCTAGGAATTTTAACTACTATTTTCTTTTCGTACAAGGAATGTAGCTACAAGTTAAATATTTATCCATATATTTTCCTTCCTTCAACTTAACAACGAATGTATTTATAAATTTTATAAATTTCAAAATGTCTTCCTTTCAATAAAACAAACAACCATCTATTTTCATTCACCATAACTAAATGACATTCCATTCCCAACAACAAGTGAAATTTCTCAAGATTCTCAATGTTTGTAAAATGGAAAATATCACACTTTGGATGAAATGGAATAAACTTATATTGAAAGAGATACATTGCTATTTCCACTCCTTTCAAGTTTTCTATTTCATTTAACCAATGCAAAAATTTGGTAGTTTCCTTTCACAAAACTAACACATTTTAAAATGCAAAATTTCTCATTCAATATTCTTAGAAGAGTGTACAAATTATAGGGATTTCTAAGTAAAAATACAACTTTCTTTCAAGTATACAAATTTACACTCTTCCATTCAAAGTGGGAATAATGGAATGAACAAATGAGAACATAAGGACTTTTAACAAGGCCAAAATACAAGCCTCCATTTGCATGTCTTCTTCCAAAGGTAGCTCCAATCTAGCAGTCTTCAATCTTTCAAAAATTTGGATCACAATACAAGCAAAAAGGGGTATAGGTGACGCTTTCCTCCCAACCTATAATCTTATTGTCCCCTGAGCCCCAATCAAAGAACAATGAGGGATCTTGAGCAAAATTTGACTTCTTACAAGAATGGCTTCCATAAACAAACTACAATCCACAAAATAACACAACAAACAAGACATACCAACAATCTATTCAAATAAGCAACGAATTCCCAACAAACACAAAGGCTTGACTACAACAAGCCAACAAGGAGCAATGAAATATGGGCACTACCTCCTTTTACCTCCCAAGTGAAGTAGGAGTTTCACCCAAAGCCTCCATGTGCACAATACACTAACAAAACATCCTTATCTCTCCCTTGCAAATATGCAAATATATGTCTATGTTTTCTTTTTCACTCCCCATAGGTGAAACACCCAATCACATTCCCTCCAAAACGTATGCCTCACATATCCCTTTTCCTTCCCCAATGGTCTCATAAATCCATCTCCCACACCCCGCTTAAGGTAACTACCCAACCACACAAAAACAACCACACTCACAACACTCATACAAACTTAACAAGCACAATATTTTCACATCAACAAGCATAATAAACAAAACAAAAAAGGTGGAGAGCCTACCTCTCCATCAAGCTTCCAAGAGACTTCACTCCACAATATTTTGACACATCCAAACCAAGCACACTCCAAAAGCAACTCCAACAAGCTCCCAAATTCAAAAGTGCAAGAGAAATAAAATGGACAAGTAACCCCAAATCCATTAAATTCCATCAATAAATAGAAGCAATGTAGGATGCCTTTGCATCATCCCTCCATTCCAACACACAAGTCAAACACCATCCCCAAGACAATAAATGAACATGTAAGACTTATGACAAGCCCACATGACACTCAAACTTGCAAACCAAGTCTTCTAATGACAAATTTATTGTGGCAAGTAAGAAGGTGCAATTATTTTCACTCTTTTACATTCCAAAAAGGATAAATAAGTCAAAAATTAACTCCCCATACCATAGGTAGGGTTGTTGGGTAAATTTAAGATGCATGGGACAAGCCTAAAAAATGGCCTCCCAAGTCAAAATCTGAATTTCGATGTTGGGAAAGGGTACAAGCACAAAATCCAAACCACATCCACAAGATTTCAAGGACCATCCACCCTTATAACTATCCAATTGACACATCCTTATTTTAGTTAACAAATTAAGTTGGATTAACTTAATTAAGACACATTATTAATTGCTAATAAAGTGACTACAATTTCCAACAATTAAAAACATAACACAAAATTAAAAGAAGAGAACATTACCCCCATGGCCACACATGTGAGGTCACCTCCCGTGGGAAACCTCCTAACTAGTCATGCAACAACAACACAACATGACATTACACAAGTTGTCAAATTTTGGCCACGTTGCACAACACCTGACCTCCTTCCGTGGTTGGTCCCCTATCCCCTCTCGATGTATGTGATAAATGTCCTGCAACACAACAAAATACCTCTCTGGCCTTACGGCCGTATCAACAACATCGAGACAAATATACATATAGAAATCAATAATCATCATCCAAAATTAAAAATTCTATCATCTATCATCATACAATTAATTCAATTTTGACATGCATAAAATCATAATTCTACTAAAAGCATCCAACATAGGCTATGCATCCAGAATATGACATGTTAGTATAAAATCATAATATTGCAAATCAACATATATAATTATCTACCATCGCCATCTAGTGCATCATAATAAAAATGTAAATCACATAATATCAATAGTCTAAATATTTGCATAGTCCATCATCTACTGATCAAAATATAATAATCAAATGTCCAAGTATCAATCTAATAGTAACAACATCAAAATGAAATAGTGTCAAAGAGGAGTTGGCACTACATCCACATTGCCCTGATCTCAGGTTGGATTAGTATGTCGAGTCAGTGAAATAGAAAGAGTCATGCGAGGAAATTTACTAGGGGGGACACCCATCTGGAACCAAAAGCTATAGAAGAAGACAACCAACCAGAACCACTACCATTGTTGTGACCAGGGGGAGGATCCCCCTAGCCAAAACCATCACCATCATGGGTATGAAGAGGACCTCCCTAACCATTTCCACCGAGCCACTGGAAAACACCACCGGTGAGGAGGGGAGGAATTGCACCGAGCTCGGGCACGTTGTCGCTGACAATCTCCTTGAACACAATATTGAGGCCAAGGAGGAGGTGAGGACCGACATCGCAGTGGTGAGAGGTGGCGCGGCGGGGACATAACACTGCTGACATAGCACAGAGCGCTACCCCAGTGGGCAAAATGATCTTGAAGATGTTCCACTTCTAAGCGGACTTTCTCCGCCTAGACCTGGATTTGAAACAACACATGAGCAATAATTCTAGTTTTAGCATAAATCGAAAACTCCAGGCTAAGTGAAGTTTGATTAAAAATAGAGTCATTTATAATCTTCCAGATTTTAAAAATAATTTCAACACAATTTTTTTTCCAAAATTTGTTGAATTTTGCAGGTAACAAGGCCAAAACTCCCAACAAAAAAATTTTCTAGGTGAAGGGTTCAAGGAAAAAAGGTTGGAAGAGGGAGTGTATCCACTTCCAGGTAGACTGAGCAAGCAGGCAAAACCAAAACAAATGCATGAGGGTTTTAGGACGCTGACACACATGACACAAGGGATTAACAACCCCAAGATGTTGAAGATGCTTTCCAACTAGTAAACCATGGTAAAGTAAGCACCAAAGGAAATGAGCCTTCTTTGGTTCTAAGAGAACTTTCCAAATGTTTTTGAATCGGCACTTCCAGACCCTGTGTGGGGATTTCAGCTTCCAGGTTGTGTTCAACTTTTCAAAAAGAATGTTTTGAGGCACAAGAAGGTGGTAACTGAGGTGGGGTTTGTATTAACTAAAGGGAGTCGCAGTAGGCAAGTGTCAATCATGCTACCATTGAGCCAAGGGGGCAACACCAATTTTGTGAAGCATCTCATTAGGTATGGCATACTGTAATTTATGAATAGAATCTTTATCTCTATTGTTGAGAGAAAATTGAGCTTTAAGAAGGACCCAAGGCTTCCAAGAATGGGTGGCTTTACAAAATAGATCCCCTAGATTTTTGATGCCATGCTTAAACAAATGAAGGATTTTAATCCATGGAACCATAGAAAAGGGAACTGTTGATGATTATCCTTATGGATGGACCATCAGAGTTGTTGGATACCATAAGGATGTGGGATGCACCCTTAAGGTAGCCTCCATGTTTTATAGAAGTTGGCTCTTCTTTGGGGTGAGATGAGGGTTAGAGATAAATAAAGCAACCTATAAAACTAACTAAGGCGATGCACTGAAACTTATATTAAAAGGACACAAGGATAGATTCTAAAATAACTGTAAAAATAGTCAAAGAGATTTTAGCATGGTCCACTATTATTAGAAGTATTTTCACCTATCAAAGGCCGAGAATGTGCTAAAACATAACTATTTGTAGATCTATATATTCATATAGAAGACACAAGGGCATATAACATGATAGATATCTAGTATTTATCTAAAAACTACCAACAATAATGCAAGGAAGACACAGACTATTGAGAGCTAAAATGCATAGAACAAGAATCCTTAATTCATAGAGAAAATAATACATAAGGCCAATAATGGCACATATTACAAATTTCTTCTACAATGGAGCCTTGCTAAGGCTAGCAAACACAATATCTAAGCCTTTAAAATCTTTTTTTTGTTCCCTCCTTTTGATCACAATATATAGAATAAGCAGAAGAGAAGAGTGAAATCCTGAGACTGCTCCTTTCAATCACCTGCTAGTTGTAATAAATGAGGTGAAATGATAGAAATATATTTGCAAAATCTCCTTCTCATTTCCCCATGATCTGTAGTTGGAGAGAATGGAGACCATACTCATTTAATGCATCCTCAACCAATTTTCAACCATCTCTCTGAATTAGGCTCGTTTTTTAAGGAATACACCCTCAAATCTTCATCAATGCCTAGATTTCTTGATTTTTCGTGTGTCAGGCTCGGAGTCACGACTCCAATGAAACCAACTTTGTGTGATTCTGCTAAGGGATGCTCAAGTTATGGGTATATGAGTGTAGGTGGATGATTTGAGTTCCTACATGCTTGTTTCATCAATATGGATTTGTGTATTTAATTCTTTTGCTGAAAACACAAGTTGATAATCTATTCCCCCCCTCCAATTTTTTGCATATCTTTCAAAATATCTGGGCGTTAGAATTCTTGGTGGGCTTCATTATTGCTTCCATGCTGCTCCTAATGCATTGGGCGTACTAGCTCTACGTGGAAGCCCAATGCATCTCTAGGGTCTTGAATTTTCTTGCATCTATTGGGGTGCGCCAAACTGACACATGACACCTTCTGCATACGAGGGCCTTTACTTTAGCGGGCCCATCATCATTTAATCCTACATGGAAGTTTTACGGGAGTTTGGGGGGCTCATATTTATCTCTCCTTTTGGAATAGCACTAGGTTGACACATGTTAAATTCTACAACTCCTTTTCCTTTTGCGCGAGACTCGTCCTTGAATTAGTTTTGACTCGCTAAGATTACTAAGTTCTTACCAAAACTGCCGAAGGCTTGACTCCTTTTGCTCTAGTAAGAGGTCCTTAGAGTTATCTCCATGTTTACTTAAATCCACCAGTTTCTTGGCTAGCGGGGCTATCATCATTCCTGTAAATGGTTAATCGAGCTATGAGCTCATCCTTATACAATTGTGCTTCTTTAGGAGCCTTCTTAATAATAATAATCTACTTGTTATCTAGTTTTAGTGGGAATATAGGTAATTAGATAACAGGAACATTGTGAAAATTGACAACAGAAGACCACCATAGGGAGTGGGAGTTAATGGACAACCCGGTCCTAAAACCATCCCCCACCCAACTTAGGTGGGGTTTATTCAGTTCTAAAGCTTTCTAGATACTCTTTATAACAAATGATCCTCCAATCTTGATTGGAACAGGGGAGAGCAACAAAATTTGAAAACCCATATTTTTCCAAGATTGTTTGTCAAACAAAGCCCCTTGACAAATACTGTGTCAGAGTAGAATTTCTAGGCCTCTTGACCTTCTAATCCTCTAATAATCCATTTGACTCTAAGAGCAATGCCTTGAAGCTGAATATTAATGAGACCTAAACCACCTGTATCTTTAGGAGAACAACAAATGTCCCAAGCCACTCTATGGAAGCCTTTGCGATTAGTAGTGTTAGCCCATAAAAAATCTCTAAGTAACTTTTCCAGCTTAGCATACACAACTTTAGAAGGTGCCTAGTAGGAAAAATAATAGACATGGGTAGCAATGAGTACCTTAAAGCAAAATATGAAACTTGCCAGCCAAAGAAAGGGGCTTGGTAATCCAGTAAGCAATTTTTTTTCTCAACTTGTTGGACAACATAAGACCCAAAAGTAGCAGGAGTACCTTGGAAAGAAAAGGGAATACCCAAAAAATTGAATAGAACCCCTAGTTGAATCCACTTCCAAGCATAACCTCAGACTTGCAAGCCAAGGAGCTATAGGATCCATAGATTTTCTGTAACATTGAGTTTTAGCCCATTAAATGGAGGACCCTGAAGCCAAACAAAATATATCTAGACATTGTAAAGTGTTGGTAATAGACTCTTCATTCCAAGTCAGAGTTAAGAAAGATTCATCAATAAAATGGCCATTAATAAGCTGCAGATCAGAGTTAGGAAGAGAAATACCCTTAACCAACCCTTATGAAGGTAGTTGAACCCCTCCTTAGTAAGCACATAAAGCGACGGAGCTAAGAGACAATTTTGTCGAATGGATATGTGCAACTTAAACATATTAGAGTGAACTCCATTAATGGTAAGCCTAACATTAACATCCTGGGAAAGCATATTGACAGACCTGATGAACCTAGGGCCAAAACCAAGAGCTTGCAGCATAAAAGTAATAAAAGGCCATTCAATCCTATCATACGCTTTTTCAAAGTCAATTTTGATAAAGAGAGCCTTTTGATGAGATACTCAAGCCCATTGCATACCTTGCCAGATTGCAATGATGTTATATAGAATGAACCTGCTCTTGATGAAGCCAGTCTATTCAGGGCACAAAATAAGGGGCAAAAGATTACGAATCTGGAGAGCTAAGGCTTTGGAAATGATCTTGTAAGAAATGTTCAACAGAGTAATTGACAGCTAATTGGTGATGAGTTCAGGATCACCAGCCTTGGGGATAAATTTGATATTTCCTTGATTTATCAAAGCCCCAAGAGAGTTATTAGCCATCACTTCACAGTAAACATGATGAAGTTCAAGACCAACAATATCCCACAACACTTGATAAAATTCACATGGAAAACCATCAATACTAGGATCTTTTTCAATTTTTCATTTGCATTATAGCTTCTTTAAGGTCATCAACAGAAAGTGAGCGATCACAGGCAATTCTCTAAGTCTCAGAAAGCTTGCGAGGAACAACTTGGAGGCATTGAACCAAAGCATCATCCCTCTCAGGAGTGTAAGGTCGCGGAACAAAAACCCCATGATAATGTTGCACAAAATCCTGCAGGACATCTGAGAGATTAGTGAGACGACTAGTGGCTCCCTTGATTTCCCAGATTGAACTAGAGGAATGGTGGGGATGAAGGAAAGTAAAGAATTCTTTGGTAACTCGGTCTCCTATCTTAAGCCAATGCAACCGAGCTCTAATTTGAGCTCCACGGGCTTGATACACTTCTTCCATCCTGAGTTTGTGTCGCCATTGTGCAACCTCAGTCTGAAGGCGGGTGTTGAAGGGTGAGCATTCTAGGGCTCTAGAACTTCTAACATATTTGTAGGAAGAGGCCTTATGCGCCCATCTTCTGAAAAGAGCTGCTTGTTTCCCAAACAAACAGAGAAAAGACGTAACTCTAGTAATGGCATCCTGCCACCAAATAATCCATCCATTTGAACTAGAAGGGCATTCAACTAAGTTCCAATGCAAAGGATGTGCTCCATAGTTCACTGATGTTGTAGGTGAGCAATGTTAAGATAGAATTGAGAGTTTCGGGGTTTGAGAGGAGCCAGATGCCACACAATTTCAAAAAAAAATAGGCTGATGATATGAAAGCAAAGTCCCTTCTCAAACAGAAATGGGTTTGCGTGAAGTGGAAGAAAAATAAAATGCCTGTTGTTTCGGAATGAAGGCCCGATCAAGCCGTTTGAGATTTGTGTCATCAACTTGCCGAAGGTTGGACCATGTGAACCAGGGAGCATCAGTGGCATGCCGAAAACAATGATTAGGATCAGAAATGCCAAGTTTGTTACACATATAAAACCAAGCCTCATGTTCCCCCACACACCATCGCATAGGAAGACGACCCACTTTGTCCTCAGAAGACTCCACCATGTTGAAATCCCCACACAAAATCTAGTGCGCGTCAGGCAACTCATTAGCAAACCACCACCAAAGTAAAGAACACTCAACAACATCATTGGAAGCATAAATGTTAGCAATACCAAAAATATGACCATGCATATAAAAAAGGGACCACACAACTCTATGTGAGGGGTTAGAACCCCAAGAAATAAGCAAACTTTGCAGGGAGGGAGAAAGAAGAGTAATATCTTCCCCTTTCCCAGGCTCATGATTGTAATGGTGACAAATGGCATGTTGGCTAAAATAGTACGAGCAATAGAATTGGAGAAGAAAACTAGCAAGCTTAGCCTCCATGTAGACAAAACACATGCATGTGACCAATTTTTTGACAACTGTCCTGAATCCCTGTAACGGCAGGTCGGTTCAGTAATTCCATAGAACATTCCAAGAGAACATAATCATTGAGAACCATCAAAGTTCATTCCCAGTCCCTCCTCGAGATCCCCCTAATTGGCAGAACTTGGTTCGTAGAAAGGAAAGAACCAACAATTTTTGAAAAAGGAATATAATCACTCATCTAAAACTGGGCGCCTCTACGACGATGATATATTCTTCATCCTTTGGGGGAGAAGGACTACAAGAACGCATACGGGCAGACTTGGGACTAGAGATATGAAAACTCACCTCAGGGAAGAGGTTGTGAATTCAAAGGCGTAGGCACAACGGAGGATGCCGCAATGGTGGAGAAATGAACGAGAGGAGGAGCCATTGGTTGTTTATTGACCACGAGAGCTAGAATCCAAGGAATACCCCCTAATAGAGCGATAGATCAAATTGTTTGGGGTTTAGTGTTTTTTCTTGTGAGTGATAATGGTCCAGCGTGTCGCTAACAGAGGATGCCTGACTTAGGGGTTGACAGATTTCTCATCATTGATAGGCGGGGTCGATGGAGGACATTAATGGACATTTATGAATCACGCGGTATGCGGACTGACAACGAAATCAGAGTGTTGGGATACAATAATATAAAGGACATGCTGAGAAAAGTTGGCGTCACCAACGTGGATATCAATGGTTTCCTTAATTTATTTGGCTAAGTCAACTTCCACACAAACCATGATGTTGCAGCTGCGCCACATAAAACTTGTTTGGCTCATGATATACGAAATGCCCAATAGGTTTGACTAGGTTTTCCACAAAATTCCACATATGAAGAGGTAAGCCAAGAAATTCCACCCAAACCGACACTTTAAGCTTAACATGTTTAGAGACTTGAAAATCACGCGTCCACAGGGGAAAATATCACCAAGGTGTTCCGAAAAAAACTAGGGGCCTATGATTGACAATGGCCTTATAATGTTTAGGGTTAGAGAAATGAAACAGAAAGAAGCCATTGGTAACGGTTCTGGACACCCTCAAACTTGACGCCATAACCTTTCTAGTGGTTGTGAACCCAATGTTTGAGAATACTCTCCGGGGGGACACGACCAACAATATACACAACCAAAGCATAAGATTCAAGCCAAGAGGAAGTCTTTTCAAATTAACGGTAAATCTAAAATAACATGATGTGCTTAGGAAGAGGGGGTTCATTACCTCATCCTACACTTTCATAACAAATTTTTTGCGAGCTCGTTTCTTTGTCGAAGGCATGGTTGATCAAGTTCTTGCCTTTTAAACCTACATCAGAAGATGCAGGAATGATGGCTGCTGTCATTAAAATAGGCAAGCACCACTGCCCAAAGGGTGAAAAACATAATTAAGAGCAATAAACAGCTAAGTAAATGTCTCATTTTGATCGAAAAAAGTGATGTGATAGGTTGTATGGAGCCACATCCATAAGCATAACACTCAAAACCCTGGTAGAGCTAAAAACTTCACCCCACATGAATCAAGGCTTAAAGATTTCCTTCAATGGTTTTAATTTTATTCCATCACAATTGGAAGATCACATATTTTTTCAAATAAGTAATGATTATGTATTTTACTTCGTGAATGTCGACGTCCTTTGAATATAGAGCATCTGCATTTAGAATAAAAGTATTGATCTAGTTAAATAATCATGATCTTTTGTAATAACTACCTGTAATGACTAACTTGCAAGTGAGATGGAAATGTATTACCAAGTTTCAAATGTGTGGCCATCCCCAACCTATTGCAGCAAATTTCAAGACGTCAGTCACGCCACCTCATGCTAAATTCCACATAAACGAGATTTTGAATGTGACTAAAATGTACAGATGATCTCTTTCTTACCCTTTTAGAAAGGGCAACGTAAAGGGGCAGTTTGCAGTCAAAACTAATGTTAACTGAGAAAGTGGAAAACCATCAATACCAGGATCTTTGTCGATTTTTCATTTGCATTACAGCTTCCTTAAGGTCATCAACAGAAAGTGGGTGAATAAAGACAATTCTCTGAGTCTCAGAAAGCTTGCGAGGAATAACTTGGAGGCATTAAACCAAAGCATCATCCCTCTCAGGAGTGTAAGGTTATGCAACAAAAACCCCATGATAATGTTGCACAAAAGCCTGCAGGACATCCGAGAGATTAGTGAGACGACCAGTGGCTCCCTTGATCACCCGGATTGAACTAGAGGAATGGCGAGGACAAAGGAAAGCAAATAATTCTTTGGTAACTTGGTCTCCTATCTTAAGCCAATGCAACCGAGCTCTAATTTGAGCTCCACGGGCTTGATACACTTCTTCCATCCTAAGTTTGTGTCGCCATTGTGCCACCTCAATCTGAAGGCGGGTGTTGAAGGGCGAGCATTCCAGGGCTCTAGAACTTCTGACATATTCGCGGGAAGAGGCCTTATGCACCCGTCTTCTAAAAAGAGTTGCTTGTTTCCCAAACAAACGGAGAAAAGACGTAACTCTAGTAATGTCATCTTGCCACCAAATAATCCATCCATCCGAACCAGAAGGGCATTTAACTAGGTTCCAATGCAAAGGATGTGCTCCACAGTTCGTTGATGTTGTAGGTGATCAATGTTAAGATAGAATTGAGAGTTTCGGGCTTCGAGAGGAGCCAGATGCCACACAATTTTAAAAAAAATAGGCTGATGATATGAAAGCAGAGTCCCTTCTCAAATAGAAATGGGTTTGCTTGAAGTGGAAGAAAAAGAAAACACCCGTTGTTCCAAAATGAAGGCCCAATCAAGCTGTTTGACAACTGTGTCATCACCTTGCCAAAGGTTGGACCAGGTGAACCAGGGAGCATCAGTGGCATGCGGAAAATAGTGATTAGGATAAGAAATGCCAAGTTTGTTACATATATAAAACCAAGCCTCACATTCCCCCACACACCATCGCATAGGAAGGCGAACCACTTTGTCCTCTGAAGACTGCACCATGTTGAAATCCCCGCACAAAATCTAGTGTGTGTCAGGCAACTCACCAACAAGCCACCACCAAAGTAAATAACGCTCAACAATAACATTGGAAGCATAAATGTTAGTAATGCCAAAAATCTGACCATACAAATAAAAAAGGGACCATACAACCTTATGCGAGGGGTAAGAGCCCCAAGAAATAAGAAAATTTTGCAAAGAAGAAGAGAGAAGAGTAATAACGCCCCCTTTCCTAGGCTCATGATTGGAATGGTGACAAATGGCACTTGGCTAGATAGTACGAGCAACAAATTGGAGAAGAAAACCAACAAGCTTAACCTCCTGTAGACAAAGCACATACATGTGACCAAATTTTAGACAGCTGTCCTGAATTGTGTAACAACGGGTCGGTTCAATAAGTCCAAGAACATTCCAAGAGAACACAATCATTGAGAAGCATCAAGGTACATTTCCAGTCTCTCCTCGAGACCCCCCAAAATGGCGAACTTATTCACAGAAAGGGAAGAGCCAACAATTTTTGAAAAAGGAACATAATCACTCATTTGAAATGGGCACCTCTGCGACGAGACATATTCTTCATCCTTTTGGGGAGAAGGACTATGAGAACGCCTACGGGCGGACTTGGGACCAAAGATATCAAATCTCGCTTCGGGAAGAGATTGTGAAATCAAAGGCGTAGGCACAATGGTGGACGTTGTAATGGGGGAGCGATGAACTAGAAGAGGAGCCACTGGTTGCTTATTGACCATGAGATATGAAGCCAAGGAAGACCCTCCAACAAGGCGATAGACAAATTGTTGGGGTTTAGGTTTTTTCTTGTGGGCGATAGTGGTCCAGCCTTCTCTAACATATGATGCTTGCTTAGGGGTTGCATATTTATTATTAGTGACAGGCGAGGCCGATGAGGCCATTAACAGACATTTCTGAATCACGTGATATGTGGACTGACAATGAAAACAAGTGTTGGGAAGATTAATATAAAGGAAACATTGAGAAAAGCGGGTGTCACCAACTTGGATATCAGTGGTTTCCTTAAGGTCTTTGGTTAGGTCTACTTCCACACAAACCCGACGTTGCAGATGGGCTGCATAAAACTTGCTTGGCTCATGGCAGACAAAACACCCAATAGGTTTGACTAGGTCTTCCACAAAATTCCACAAGGGAAGAGGTAAGCGACGAAATTCCACCCAAACGACACTTTAAGCTTAGCATGTTTAGAGACTTGGAAATCACTCGTCCATAGGGAAAAAACCACCAAGGTGTTCCGAATAAACTAAGGGCCATGATTGACAATGGCCTTACAATGTTCAGGGTTAGAGAAACGAAAAAGAAAGAAACCCTTGGTAAGGTTCTAGACACCCTCAAACTTGACGCCATGACCTTGCTAGTGGTTGTGAACCCACTATTTGAGAATGCTCTTTGGGGGGACACGACTAACAAAATACGCAACCAAAGTAAAAGATTCAAGCCAAGAGGAAGTCTTTTCAAATTAAGGTAAATCTAGAACAACATCAGGCTCAGGTAGAGGGGGTTCATTGCCCCGTTGTACACTTTTGAAACAAACTTGCGAGCTCGTTTCTTTGCTGGAGGCATGGTTGATCAAGTTCCTGCCACCTAAACCTGCATCAGAAGATACAAGAATACTAACTGCCGCCATTAAAATAGGCAAGCGTCATCACCCAAAGGGCGTAAAACATAATTAAGAGCAATAAATAGCTAAGTAAATGTCCCATTTTGATCGAAAAAATGGTGTGTCAGGTCGTACGGAGCCGCAGCCATAAGCATATCACTCAAAACCTTGGTAGAACTAAAAACTTCACCCCTCATGAATAAGGACTTAAAGAATTTCTTCAATGGTTTTAATTTTATTCCATCACAACTCGAAGATCACATAGTTTTTCAAATAAGTAATGATTATGCAGTTTACTTCGTGGATGTCGGTGTCGTCTGAATATGGAGCATCTGCATTTAGAATAAAAGGATTGGTCTACTTAAATAATGACGATCTTTTATAATAACTACCCGTAATGAATAACTTGCAAGTGAGCCGGAAATGTAGTAACAAGTTTCACATGTGCTGTTGTGTCTTTAGAGCCTATAAGCATATACAATAGTCTGAAATATTGAGAGATTTGTAATATTCATATTCTTGGTGTAGAATTGGGTGTAATATTCGTATACTTGGTGTAGAATCTCAAGACGCCTGTGACGTCACCTCATGCTAAATTCCACACAAACGAGATTTTGAATGTGACCTAAAATTCACGGATGATCTCTTTCTTACCTCTTAGAAAGGGCAACGTAAAGGGGCGGTTTGCAGTCAAAACTAACGTTAACGGAGAAAAACGAATTGACGGAGATCTGTTGACTACGTTTATGGGACACGTCAGTAAAATATCGAACTCACCGGCTCCCATACTTCAAATATATTTCCTCGTCCCAATAACACTGCCTCCTCTTGTCGTCGTCCTTTCCCCTATCCTACCATGCCTGCTCTTCTTTTGTTGTTTATCATGTTTCCTCTCTTATTCATCTCCACAATTTCAAGTAACAATGCGTCTCAACAACAGTGGCTGTTGGGGTACAAAGCTGGCATCACACTTGACCCCTACAACTCTCTAAATAACTGGAATTCTCATACTCCCCTCTGCAACTGGACTGGAATCACCTGCACCACTCCTATTTCCCAATCTGTTCTTGCCCTCTATGGGATTAGAGGGCACCATTTCTCCTCCGCTTGGGAATCTCTCCTCTCTTCAATCACTCAATCTCTCTAACAATGCCCTTCATGGTCAAATCCCACCTCAACTTGCTCAACTTTCCCGTCTGCAGATACTCTGGCTGCACTACAATCAATTACAAGGAATTATTCCGCCCTCTCTCTCCGGTTATCGCAATTTGTTTTCCCTGGCACTCTCCTTTAACAGACTGCATGGCAGCATTCCACCTGAGCTCAGTCTCCTCTCGAGTTTGAAAACCCTTTACTTGGGAGTAAACAATCTTACGGGTAACATTCCTCCCCCTTTGGGAAATTTATCCCGCGTAACAGAACTCGACTTTAGTGATAATAATCTTCAAGGCCCTATTCCTGCTGAGATGGGTATGTTCAGTCACTTGGAGGGGCTCAATCTTCATGGAAATAAATTATCAGGCACCATTCCCCCTTCTTTAACCAATCTGTCAGAATTGAATGAATTAGATTTAGATGATAACCAGCTAAGCGGACATATTCCGTGGGAAATTGGTACCAAACTCACCAGATTGCAAATCCTTAATTTATGGGGAAATCAGCTTAGTGGAAACATACCAAATTCCATTGGAAATTGCTCCAATCTCACTTTACTTAGTCTAGACCACAATCGGCTGAGTGGAATGGTGCCGACGGAGTTGGGTAAGTTGATATTTCTTAAAAGGCTTTATTTACACTCAAATCAACTTATTACTGGACGCAGTAGCACATTAGCTTTTCTCACCGCTCTCGCTAATTGCTCCCACTTGCAAGACTTAATTGTTTTGAATAATTATCTCACTGGTGTTTTGCCTCTCTCCATAGGCCGCCTTTCATCCAAACTCTCTTACTTGGGTTTATCACTAAACAATATAAGCGGAAGCATCCCTCAACAGATTGCCAATCTCACGAACTTAACCTACTTAGCTTTAAGCAGTAATCTTTTCAGCGGCAATATTCCATCTGCAATTACAAGACTCCATAAGTTGGAAAGGCTATATCTGTATAGCAACAGATTAGAAGGAAGCATTCCCAGTGAGATGGGTGAAATGAAAAGTCTGGGACTTGTACTTCTTGGTCGCAACAAATTATCTGGAAAAATACCAGATTCTCTTTGTAGCCTTCCACAGCTAAGATATCTTAGCCTTCATCACAACTTGTCCGGAGGGATACCTGCGAGTCTAGAGGGGTGTCAGAACTTGGAGCTCCTTGATTTGTCTTACAATAAATTAAGGGGAAGGATACCTCGTGAATTCATTGCCAGCCTTAAAAACCTTCAATTCTATCTCAATTTTTCATAGAATTCTCTGGACGGATCGTTGCCAGGGGAGATTAGTAAGATTGCAATGGCCCAAGCCATAGATATTTCTGGCAATCAGCTGCATGGGATGATTCCAAATGCTATAGGAGACTGCACAGCATTAGAGCATCTAAACCTCTCACGCAATGCTTTTGCAGGTCCAATACCAGACACACTTTCCAAATTACAAAATCTCCAAGAAATGGATCTTTCTGCCAATTTTTTATCAGGTTCAATACCATTATCCCTTATACGACTAAAAGTGCTTCGGTACGTGAATCTGTCTTTCAACAATTTGTCAGGTCAAATTCCAGAAGAAGGTTTGTTTCCAAATAGCACTGTCATTGCATTGTTGATAGGAAACCGAGACCTATGCGGTCCCCAAAATTACTCATTACCTGCATGTCCAAAACAGATCAAGGGAAAGCATTCCCTACTCAGAAAAATAGTCCTTTCAGCTGTTGGAATCATTGCATTTATACTATGCTCTTTGATCTTGGGCATGTTGTGGCGGAATAAATTTTCAAAACGACAGTTTCGTTCCCCAAACTTCATTTTTGAAAGGCTAAGGTATCCAAAATTTTCATATCAGGATCTTGTGACTGTAACAAATGGATTTGATGAAGCAAATTTGCTTGGAGTGGGGAACTTTGGATCAGTCTACAGAGGCAATTTGACTGATGATAAGGTAGTTGCAATCAAGACTCTGGATTTGCAGAATGAAGAAGCCCACAAGAGCTTTAACACAGAATGGAAAGTGCTGGGGAGGATTCGGCACCGCAATCTCACCAGAATCATAAGTGCATTTTCATACCCTGGCTTAATAGGTTTGGTTCTTCAATTTGCATCTAATGGGAGCTTAGAAAAGCATTTGCACCCTGACAGAGATAACCAGGAGATATGTGAATTGGGACTGAGTGAACTTTTGAAGATTGCCATAGATGTAGCCCATGGCTTGGAATATTTGCATCATGATTGCTCTCCGAAAGTTGTGCATTGTGATTTAAAACCGGGCAATGTCCTGCTGGATTCCGACATGACAGCCCTTGTCACTGATTTTGGTATATCCCGTTTAACTACTACTCCAAATACCAGGGATGTACCGAGTACAAGAACAATTGCACGCAAAGGATCTATTGGCTACATTGCTCCAGGTAAAAATTTGGTTTCAATTTGGTTTAAACATTTGTATAGTCTCCATTTCCCTTAATTTTCATGAACAAAATTAATTGCAGAGTATGGAGTGGGGAGGAGTGTTTCGACAAAGGGAGATGTTTACAGCTATGGAATTCTGATATTAGAGATGGTTACAAGGAAGAGGCCAAGTGATGACATGTTTGTGGGAGACATGAACCTTCCAAAGTGGGTGAGATCAGCTTTTCCAGAGAGAATAGCAGATATTGTTGATACCCAGTTGTTGAGGGATGTGAATGTCGACAACATGGAAGAGAATAAATGTCTTCTTTCTTTCATTAACATTGGTTTGATTTGCAGCAGCGAATCAGAGAGAGAACGACCATCCATGAGAAATGTAGCGAGGGGACTGGAGAGCATGAAGGCATCTTTCATGGAGAGTGAAACTGCTTCCAATTTAACAGCAACCATATCAGATCTCCTACGGAATACAAATACCACTTCCAATTCCACCGGGGCATCGACATCCGACAGTCAAAGTTCTACACTTTAGATGTTTATGAATTCCGTTAAGAAGTTTCGTTTATGTTGCCTATTTCAAGTTTTTACGCCTTTTTAAGGGACACATTTCATAATAAGCACAATGTTTAAGGGACACATTTAAGAAGTGTGTTTTCGTTTCCTTTCCCTAAAAATATAAGATTTGGATCAGCTTTGTATGATATGGAGGTGTGTGCAGAATTTACTCAAAATTTGGATCTATAAAGTAAATTTAAAAGCAGATTCTCATTCAGAACATTTTATGAGGGACAATGTTTATTGTAGTAGGATATTGTCGAAGGAAATATCGGAGGAGCGCCGAAAAATCATTAGCATATTCCAATTTTCAGTGAATATTACAGGATTGGTAATGGTAAATAGAGCAGGGTTTGGAAGTTATTTGGATTTCACTTGATGTCTTTGTTATGAGGCACGTATTCTTTACAAATTTTATTATTCTACAGAGAAGTCATGTCCACTTTTACAGGCTCCATTTCCGTAGTTAATGTGTTGTCACTCCAGGGCATATCAGGGTGTGTAAAGAATAAAACTACTTTAGCAAACGTAGTGTCCAATTATATTGTATATGCCAGAAATTTTCAGGGGCAAAGTTTTTGTTTCAAACAACTTTACTTTAGAATTTCAATGGGAATTAAATGGATCTCAAATAAGAGACTCATTTTGTCCGATAAGTTATTTAACATGAGAAAATTCGTTTGGCACAATCAGTCCTGCATAAGTATATCACGCTAAAGTTGTTTGGTGTTGTCAAGTTTGTTTGATCTTCAAATAATCACACCTACTCAAAAATTATGTTAACAACATGTAAATTTGATGATCATTTACATATTTTCTATGTTATTAGCAAGAACAATAGGGAGCGAGTTGTTGCCTCGACACTATGTGTTTGAAAATGAACATGAGTTTTCTATCTACCTTTTATTAGACTCGTGACAAGCCTTTTTTCTTAGGGAACCTATGGGTTATGATTACTCTTACATGCTGATCGATGGTCAATATTATTGTTACCATTGCAGTTGATATGCTTAAAAATTGTGTTTTTCTCACCATATGCCTCCCTAACCTTATGGTATGTGAAGAAAAATATTGTTCATGAGACCCCGTTTGTTTCAAGCATACAATCAAAAAAATCACATGCCAAATACATGTTCCCACATGTACATAGATATTTTCTAGCACATTTGCAACCACAGAAAAAATCACTATCCATTATGTTTTGATAGGTGTCCATATCTTGTCCTACAACTCCCATTTAATGCAACTAGCATAGGTCTAAAGCAACTGAAATGTATTAGCCATAATAATACAATAAATAAATATATATTTGTTCTTCCTCTATCTATATATCTACATAATTGTAAAATGGTGGTAAAATGGACTGCCATGTGACGGTTGGGTAAAACCTAGAAATAAAAAATTAACAATGCCTATAATATGGATAAATTTGAAGATGTGGAAGAAGTTAAAATTTTTAGGTTTCCTTTGTCAAAACACATTGATCTCAATTACAAAAAAATGGCAATTTAAAATTTTTAGTGCAAATGACAGGTTATAATTTTTTATTTTCTAGACTTATTACTTCTTACAAAATTTGTGGTGCGCATCCAATTAAGACAGTGCCTACTCCTACATTATTTATTATCTCTTTCTAGACTAGGAAGGGAGGCGATTTAAATCAATATCTGAGTGTAGTAATATTCTTGATGTTAAAGGTGTTCATCCAAACTCTATTGCACTATGTAGTAAAATCTCATATTCAATGTAAACATGTAGGGTGTTTGGAAAGGCACTTAACATTTTTTTTACTTGTTAGAACCTCTTGCAAGTAGAGGTTCAATCTTGCTTGGAAAAGACATGCCATTTCATGTTGGGATTTGATCTTAGGTCAATTGACTTACATAAATATAAGTCCACAACAAAACACCTAACTATCATGCTTGGTAAGGCACTTACATGATTTTCACTTATTATAGCCTCTCTCAAACAAATGTTCAAATTTGCATGCATTCCTTGAATCGGGTGACAATGTAATGGCAGTTCTGTCTCACTAGCACATTGAATAATTGGTTGTCGGTTACTTTTTTTTTTGCCTTCCTACCCAAGTAAGATGTGCCTCTTCAATGCATCTTGGAATCACTTTTATGACTCTAAATCCCATATTTATTCAAAAAATCAATCCCACATTAGTTGGTGTGCCTAGTTCGTAGTCACATATAAATCTCAATATATCATGCTCCTATCACCAATAGGGATGAATTGCCAATGGAAGTGGCCCTCTTACCAATATAATGTTTGCTTGGTTCATAGATCAATATGTTTGTTTCCTTAGCCTTCCCCTCTCCTCCCTAGGGGTTTCAAAACATCCTCTACAAATACATGTCTTATTACCTGGGTAAAATATGCCCCTTCAATACATCTTGGAAATTCTTTAACGAACCTAAAACTCCTCATAGAATATAATCAATGGTTAACGACTGCACCTTCTTTTGATACAAGTACGAGGTGTAAGTGTTATCATCAACAATATTAATGCATGCTTTTCAATTAAACCACACTTACGAAAAACACAGGTTCAATTTTTTTTTTTGATGTCAGTTTTTGTCACATTCAACACAATCAACTTTTGTATACGTGGCCACCATGGAGGCATTCGTAATATGTTGATGGTTAGATGAGAACTTACAGACCCCACAAACTCGAGAGCCTTGCATTTTTTTATTATCCTGCCGAAGGCATGGATATTGTTTTCACCTTAACAATTAATCTATTTCTCTTTCCTCAATCAGATGTTGCCATGTGGATTATTTTGAAATTGGGCTAAAGTTTAATTTTCCAATATTGTACTTGAGTTCCATTTCATTGGCTGACCCCTTTATTTGGCACTATTTGTGAGAAAGAATTTGTCCTCCATTGCATTTAAGATTGTCACTGTTTATGACAGGTTTGATTGGTGATCCCTTTTATTTTTGGATGGCCAGTTGTTCCCTTTATTTCACACGAAAACCAAAGCATTCAAATCAGAGCATTGAAAATTAGGGTTGTGTTTGAGGTGGGCGGCAGTCTGTCGGAGATATGCGATAGTCTGTCGGAGATGAGTTGTGTGAAGATTTTGAATGCTCATCTTGTTTTACGCGTATTGACATTCATCTTTAGCACTAGGTGGAATAGGGTCACAAGGCTTTGTTTCATACTGAAGGAATGAGTAAAGAAGAGAACTTCAAGATTCTCAAGATCCAAGTTTGTTTTGTTAATAAATGCTAGGGATTTTCTGTGCGGCCCTGTATTTGTTTGCATTTAGATCTTGTGGCTCTAAAGCTTTGCTTTAAGATGTTGCAGTGGTGGATGATAGTAAATAACATTTTGACAATTTTCTTTGCAGACCATTGTACTCAAGGTCCATATTCACTGCGAAGGATGTAAGAAGAAGGTGAAAAAACTACTACAGAAAGTCGAGGGTATGCTTCAGACTTCACTTGTTCTGTTTAGAAGGCTACTTCAGATTCTTTAACAATGATCTTTTTAATGGACAACTCGACTTTTCAGTAATGTAGAAAGAGTTCAGACATCGTTAGTGAGAATTTCATCAATGTACTTTGTTTGTGGCTAGCAAGTTTTGTGTTCATCTGTTTGAGATTTTTCTTGGCAGGTGTATATACCTCAGACATTGACGCGGAGCAGGAAAAAGTGACTGTAACAGGGAATATAGATGCAAATACTTTGATAAAAAAGCTGGTGAAATCTGGTAAGCATGCCGATTTATGGCCTGCTTCAGGGAAAGGGAATCAACAGAACCAATAAAATGAACAGAAGCCTCACAAGGTTCATTTTGATACGAGTGATCAGAAGCCACTGCAAAATGAATTGCTTGTGCGTTTTACGGTGGCGTCGTTTGCGAGTGCTGCGCTTGTCTTCTTGTCGATTCGGTCGGCTTTCCTCACTTATAACATCAATCCCTATTTCACAATTTTTTATATAATATATACTCCCCGCCTTCGAACCATCCACAATGAATTTTGCTCTCACTAGTACTTTGAATCATTGAAATTTATAGGCTTGATAGATTTGAACATTGTGGAACATGGGATTTCCTTCAGAATATAATTGTGCAGTTAACCAGGCACTCATCAACTTAGCATTTGCGTTAGTTTACATAGAAAATGCAATATATTCTCTCCTATCTTGCCTTGGACTGATGGACACACACACCTTTGACTCACTACATTCTCTTCCAGTCACTCCTCCTTCTGAGTCAGGTTTTACTATTAGAGAGAGGTTGCCTGTCAATACATTCGGACAATTTGTAGAGAAGTTGAGTGTAATGGAGGACGATATTTTGTGTGCCATTTTCTTGATCTCTTTTGAGAATGATGATTAAATCAGAGTGTTGTGTAATTGTTGTCACGTATTTCACACAAATTGTTCCTTATGTTTTGTGTTTGTTTTGTATTTTTTTGTCACAGGTTGGGGGGCGATGAAAGATGAGAAGGGTGGGGAGAGAATGCTAAACGAAACTCTAACTAACAACCGTTCTAAAATAAGTACCCTTATGGGTTAAATCAATGATGCTCACGGAGATAAATCTGTGACCCTAATATCTCTTCATTTACCATACACGATTTGATTGATCTGGATCTATAGTTGTATCTGAAGAAGGTTCCATTGCCTCTTAGAGGAAGTTACTTCCTGCCACTATTTTGTTTTTACTTTTTTTAGGTCTGCTCAGGGTTTGGCAGGGTGGCGACGCACATGGACGCAGGAGTGAGGCGGCACAACCACAGGGGAGAGAGAGTGAGTGTCTAGTGGGTCAGTTGAGGGCCGACCCCTACGTTTGACCCACTAGACAATGGAACCTGCTTTGGTCGCAATAGGTTGATGCAGGAAAAAAATCTAGCCAGATTACCATTTTTAGCATAGAATGTTCATTTGTTATGTCTGTTTGTATAAAATAATATTTATAAAAAATGTGTAATTATTTAGCCCTGTAGTTACGACTATACAAGTAAAAAATACTAGTATTATTGCTGAAATCATTGAATTTTAAAGAAATCATGGATTTTCCATACGAATACCAAAAAGAAACAGATGCATACAAATAGCAGATTGATTTTAATATGGATTTGTGTAAAATTATTAATAACTTTGTACATAGTGACTTGTGCTAAAGTTCTTTGGAAATATATATCTCCCCATCAAACACAATGATATCATAGATTAATATTAATATGGTTGATAATTGAAAATAAGGGTGGATGAGTCATACGAGCTTCTTCTTTCAATTATTTAGTTTTAGAATCTAGTCACTACCTTTCATATACGTGTCTATATCCGACTCTAGAATAATCCCAGCTTGTTTCTCTCTTCTTCCAAGTTCCACAAGTAGTTCTACAATTAGTACAACGCTTAATGACAGCACAGAACGAGTTAAAAATGAATTACCCATGATCAAGTATGTTCATGGAACAAATACTCACTTTAGCTGAAAGCATAACAAAGTTGGGAGTAAAAGCACTACACACGAGACCTCTTCTTGTTAGGATTATAATTTTCAATCGGTGTAACACGCCTCAGGATTTGTACACTTCAATGACAACTCTTTCAACTTTAACACGAGCTCCTCCACAATTCCACACTTTGCATAGTACGACTCCACCCACACTCTGTTTCGACATTTTCTCCTTCACAGAACTCCACACCCTCCTCCTAACCGCAGCTCAAGGTGCACAGAGTCCATAAAAACTGTGTTTCATAAAAATTGTGTCCCCTATAAATACAAAACCATAAAACCCCGAAAATAAAAATTGTCCTAATGACTCTACCTGCTCATAATTCCTCTGTAACTCAGAAAAATGAAGAACACAACATGCAAGACAAGGAGAACATAAAATCATAGATATATAATCGTACTAAAACGTGTCCAACAAAATCATTTTAAACTTGTCATGGAATGCACGCATTAATATATAGTGTGTCTCTCCCCTGTTTCCCCCACTACCACCACATTTGAAAGCCATCTAACTTTAGAGACGCTTTGCCTAAATTGGAGAATGAACCATTTAAAACCTCACCTTGGATCCGAACCGATAGTAGCCAGGTGTATGGTGTACTATTTCCACTATTGTCTACGTGGCAAGATCATCTCTATTTTTTTTAAACGAGTAGGTGCGACATTAATTTGAAAACTAACTAAATGCGAGTCCAGAAATGCCACCATTTTGTGACCATGTCTTGTCCGTCTCCGCCCAAAAAAAGAAGGCTATGTTTGAACAGGCAAACATAACTGTGTTAGATTTTCAAGTTTGGCCTAGAGATTTTTCCACTGCAACCAATGTGGTGTCTTACTGATCCAGGAATGGGTAATCTCAATCAATAAGTGTGTCTTGATCAGTTCCATTTTCTATGGCCTTTTTAATAAAATATTATTGTGACGGATCAAACAACTACTCACAAGAATCCATCGAGTTTCTTCACAAAGACAAGACCTTGTTAAATTGATTTATATCATTTTATTTGCTTAAATTCCATTAACATATTTTTATTACAATTTTTTTTTGCCACCGAAATATATCCTTATTTATGGAAAACTAGAGTTCTGAACAATTTTTAGGTGTCTATTCTAATTTGATAGACACTTTTACCTAGTGAAAAGTTATAATCCATCAACTATTTTATTGTCAAGCAAAGCTCAAATCACAAAATGTTTCCTGCACTTATACACGTCCGGTTAAATTATAAAGTGACTTCAACAGCATACCTTCAATTGATGAAAAAATCACACACAGACGGAACTCCACTCATTCATATATCAGCTGCATGTTTATAACATTTTTTGTAAAATTGATTAAACAATAACACTAACTTCCATTTCGTAACATAGCTTTAGGTCATTACAAAAGCAATATACCCACACAATCTTCTTTCAATGCATAAACAAATTGAACACTTCTATCATATTCACCCTTGCGATTCATAAGATCCTTCCCCTTTCGCACATACAATTCCCATGCAAACAACATAGAACAAATACATCCAACACAACAAAAAAACAATTACCTTCGACAGGATTTTCCATATCATGGCCTTGTTTTTTATAATGCAGCCTTTGATATTTTGAAGGGTGATTATTTGTGAAAAAAAAATGTAGATAGAGTAGGGTTTATGCGATTAAAAATAAACAAACATTATCGGCTTTCCATCACTACTCTGTAATGGCTACACTTGCAATCTACTCTGGAATTTCACATTAAATCGTACACCTATCAATTCATAAACAACTGTTGAGAGTTCTCTTTTGCACTGCGTACTCCCCACAAACTGTAAGAAAAGATAGACACTTTTTTCAAGTCACTTCCTTTATGCCCTTTCACATGGTTATTCAAATATTTCCAATGAAGAATTCCATGTAAAAGATTTTGGTAAAGATATCTACTTCAAAGACTGGTAGTCTCAATTAATAATTCAATGATATTCAAAGTCGAGTGGTGCTTTATTTTGGAAAAATACGTGAGGAGGTGAATAATAAGTTGAAACAGATAGAATGAAAAATAAATATATTTATTATTACGCCGAAAGGCGTATCTACAATTGGGTTGAGGCCGAGCGGCTTCTGACACAGGCAGAAGTATAGACGGCAAGGATTCGAGCGTAGAGA
Organism: Taxus chinensis; assembly: GCA_019776745.2. NCBI lineage: Eukaryota > Viridiplantae > Streptophyta > Pinopsida > Cupressales > Taxaceae > Taxus > Taxus chinensis. Next base: position 777,324,242 of record CM034146.1, read on the forward strand.
GGACGTTAAATACGGAATGCTTACATCCGTTGATTTCTAAAGGTTGCTTGTTGCACAGGTCATGATTTGTGTGATTTGAACTCAGTAGAGATCTCTGCAGGCATGGTTTGAGGAGATTGAGACAAGTGGCAGAAGTGTTGGGCAATGAACAGTGTGGGCGAGTCGCAACTCGCGACCCTACAGCAATCTATGTTCCGTGCTTGGAACCGACTCTTCATGTAATGCCTGTTCTTTGTGCTCCAGGCAGGTGGCCTGTCCCCACAGTGCGGGGCTCCAAAAATAGAATAAAATAAAAATTTCTATGTTATGGTAGCTGGCAGTGGTTGAAGCGCCTTTCCTCCTGGTTGGTGGCCGCACCTGCCCATTTATTAAAACTTTGACTTACCTTCTCCTGTCACGTGGTCTACCTCTTCTGCCCAAAACCACGAATGCTTGTTTTGCACTCCATCAGATGTTGCAACAGATGAATTGCTACAGCGCATTCTGGACAGTGGATTCTCAAATCGTGCTCTGATATGTTCTCCTCTTCACGTCATTTATCATTGTTTTGCCTTGGCATTTCAGCAATGGCGCTGCTTGTGGAGAAGACTGTGGCGGGGAGGGAATACAAGGTGAAGGACTTGTCACAGGCTGACTTCGGTTGCATGGAACTGGATCTGGCAGAGGTGGAAATGCTGAGGCTCATCGCTTGCAGGACCGAATATGGCCCCTCGCAGCCCTTCAAGGGTGCCCGCATCACCGACTCCCTCCATATGACCATACAGACCGCTGTGCTTATCAAAACCCTTACTTCCCTCGAAGCTGCAGTCATATGGTGCTCTTACAACATTTTCTCTACTCAGGATCATGCAGCTGTGGCTATTGCCCGTGACAGTGCTGCTGTCTTTGCATGGAAAGGAGAAACCCTTCAGGAGTACTAGTGGTGCACTGAAAGGGCTCTGGATTGGGGTCCCGGTGGTGGCCGGATCTGATTGTTGATGATGGTGGAGACGCCAAACTGTTCATTCATGAGGGGTTTTTAAACTTTGTTTTCCTGCTCTTTATCTTTTATTTCGAGGAGTTGTCGTATTGATTAAGACATTGAAAGTGCTTGTTCCTGCTATTTCACTTATGTCTTTGCAAGATCTTGCAGCTGTAGCAGAAAAACGAGGTAAAGTTTTAGTTGAGCTGTCTTACCTTTTCATTTTGGAAAGCCGCTTCCAGCCAGGCTGCAGGCCAATGTCTTTGCTTATTGGTGACAGTTATGTTGCTTTAAGTTGGGTTTGATATAGTGGTTACAGTTGAAGCTGCAAGCTAGGGAAGTAGGCGTGTTACCTCCACTTTCTTTGGGTGCTGTATGGTGTGTTCTTGTTGGGGATCCACAACAACTTCCTGCAACAGTAATTAGCTAGGCAGCAGGCATGTTGCAGTATAGTAGAAGCCTGTTTGAGTGCTCCAACAGGTAGGTGGTCCAACTTTGTTGTTATCTGTTCAGCATCGACTTCACCCTCGAATTCGGGATTCTCCTTCAAGGTGACAGATCACACCCACGGGCACAGGAGATCTATGCAATGTTGGAGAAATTGTCTTGGGAGATGAAGGTAGCAAGATATTTTCAGATCTAGATCATGTACTGAGTTTTGTTTCTTCAAAATCAATTATGTGACAGTGAGAGTATTACCAGTAGACCTGATGAAATTTATTATAGAGATTCTCTATTGAGATCTTACTTGTTTTACGATGTAACTCATGGGAGAGAATTCCATAGGCGTGGATCTGTTTCATATCAGAATATTCATGAAGCACAATTTTCCTTACAACTATATGAGCATCTTCTACGAGTCACTAAGCTGGAAGGCATAAAGGTTTCTGTTGGAATTATCACACCTTTCAAGCTACAGCTGAAATGTTTTCACCGAGTGTTTGATGCTGCCCTCAAATCTGCTGAAGAAAAAAAAAGGGTTTATCCATCAATACGGTAGATGCCTTTCAGAGCCAGGAGCTCTGCTATCTTTCTTGCCTTTTTGGGTTGTCGTCAAATCTACTTTTTATGGTGCCCTTGACGCTGGGCTATAGTTCCATGCTGCTGTGCAGAATTCCTTGTGGGCGTATCACTTTTGTGGCTGCTTTTGCCTATCTCTTTGGCTACCATGTTATTATATGAGTGGGGATGCTTGGAAGGAAGGAGGGATTGATGGAACTGGGGCTCTTATGGTCTGGACACTCAAAGTCTTTTCTTGTGCGGTCAACTACCAGGATGGGTCGTCAAAAGCAGAGGATAAAGAGGAAGGCGTGTGGCTGTAGCAGTCCCTGCTGGATGTTCACGACTGGTGAATGCGTTAAAACAGGCAAGATAGACTAACCATATTCATAATATGCTAGTATCTAATAAACCTCTTGAAATGAAACTCTTTCTTTCTAGAAATTGGTTTAAATATGTGATTTTGTGGATTTGCGTTTAGTATATGGTTAACAGTTGTTACTTCTGGATTTGCCTCTGTTGGTTGTCCTTGTTGACGTGATCAAACCCTTTTATTTTTTAAAACAAACAAAGGTTTTCAGTGTATGCTTTGATTGATCATATGAAATATATATATATATATATATATATATATATATATATATATATAAAATTTTAAAGTTACTTCCTTCTGCAAAAATGTCGCTGTTTCTTTTGTGAACCTGGGTATGTAATCACCCCTAGAACGTTGCAGCGTTGACTAGTATTGGTTTCCTGTTATGTTGTTGCCCTAGAGGAAAACATACAGTTAAATTATTATTACTTTTTTTTTATGATAAGCGTGATTATGCACTTCGTGTATTGTGCAAATTATTAGGGCTTTTGAAAATTAGAAGTTCAATATATATGCTTGTTAAGAAGGAAGTTTTGGGCTGAAAATATGTCCTGGGTTGATAGAAGGGCATAAATTTTGATAGAACCCCATTTTGATTCTACTCTTTCTATGAGTAAAATTTGATAAAATTAATGACCTCTATGGTGTTAAGATATGGTATGTTGATGATTCCCTGTGTGATCGATTTAATCACGTATAGACATAATGCCTTGATGGAGTAAGGTAATATCTTTCACGGTTCGTGAAAGTGAAGGTTTTCATCAGCTACTTAAGGTAACATGAAGTTCCTTATTTTAGTCAAACTTGTTTTGTACTTCCTTCTTGATGAGTGACCTTTCATTGCAAATTTAGAATGATTGTGATGGAAGATCGTGAATATACTTTGTTGTCAAAAAGGGAAAAGAAGCTATGGAATAGTTTGTTTATGTGTCGAACGTAATAATTGTGATTACATTGTTATAGAAGTTCGTTATTGGAGGATATCTATCTTCAATGGTATGTTATGTGTTTAGTCTCTGCATAGGTTACCATAAACTTAGTGATGAGATGTAAATTAAGGAGAGTTGAGAGACCTTTTCCTTTGTATACATCGTTTATGATATTAGGAATTGAGTTGATGTCGGAAAATTTCAACCAAGTCTAGATTCATGGCTATGTTCCTCTAAAACGGGAGGATTATAAATCTATGGTATTATGAAAATTGCAAGGATGTGTTTTGAATGCTAGATTGCCTACTCAACTTGGGTATTAATGAGGCTTGTCGCTATTCCGGCCCCGGTTATGTTCAGTAGGTAAGTTGCTAGGTAATACCTATTCCAGACATTCTTACCGTTCTTTCCACTCCTCCTTATTAGCTATGAAGTCACTCTTTACCTAAGATATAATGGTTGTGGGTTTGAATATAAGATTTTCATCCTTTAAACCTTTTTGATTACATGATGGAACTTTGTTTTACCCTCGTTGTTCGTTTATAGCCTATTAGGCCTATGGCCCTACGGAACGAGTCCAAAACTATATTCTTTTTGGCAGCTAAGATCGGGTCTGGTTTTTATCTTTTGTCTTCACCTGGATAATGTGGATTGATGGGTTACACTTTAGATTTCAATCATGTAATCTACAGGATTACATGATTGAAATCCCAATACTCTCAAATCTTGTGTCTAATCATTTAAATTTCATAGTCTTGCGTATTTGGTTGTCAAACTTTTGTAGTTTTAGAGGTATTTTCATAACTAAAACTTATGGTTTTCTTCTTAGTTGATATGTTGAAAATTACATCTTGTTTCAAAAGGTTGTTAGAGGTTAGAACTTTGATCCATTTCCTGGAATAGAATGTTTCCTTTCATGGTATTGTTAGCTAGTAGCTTATTGTTGCTATGTATAGTCTTATCTTGCTCAGTTCTTGCGAACTGACTCAGGTTATTAATTGTTGCAGATGGCTTACGTGGTTAGATGATGGAAATACTTGTAGATTATTGCATCAATCTTGGTTATATTGTTCCTTTGTATGAATGTGTATTATGTTATAAAAATTGGAAAGGACCTTTGGACATTTTAGAAGAAGGGTCAGTGCCTAGTAAATGTATTATAGAGTATTGTTGTTGTAACTGTTGAAACTTTGGCTTGTTGGGTTCTCATGTGAAAGATGAAATTTTGATTACCGCTTGGTTATGGGATATTCTAGTGAATTTTAATCCTTAGAATAGTAGCGTGGCATGTCCCATGTTATTACTCTCTTGCTCCCTAGTCATGGTTCAATAGAGATGGTATTTCCCTTTGATTTGTACATCATGTTGGAATGAATTGACATAACCTTGTTTTGTTTTCACAAACGAGTACTGTTAAACTTTGCTCTTGATTTAAAATGTTGAGTTGTAAATTATCCTAAGGCATAGTAGCAATGAGTTTGTAAGCACTATAAAGTGAACTGGATAGTCCTTATAAAAGTAAAACTAAAATTTATATAGATGAGTATATTAATGTAGATGTGATCTACTCGATAGCATTGAGACCTGGAACAATCAAGAGGAAACTATCTTTGTAACGAAATATGATTACTTATTTCTTTCCCGAGCCAAACCAATAAACACTATCCTTTTACAGTGAAACCTTAAATGATCTCTTGGTGAAATCAATGGTTAGATTATAGAAAATGATAAGGTTAAATAAGTAGGAGTGGAAGTGATTAATAAAACCTTAAATTTCTCTTTATCGTTTGAAATGTTCTCCTATGCCAAACCTAATTAAGTAAAGTCTAGATAGAACATTTAACCAATCACGATAAACTCTTAACCTCAATGAAAGATTGATAGTAAACAATGTGACCCTGAAGCTAAATACTGTTGTCCTATTCTGTTAACCCATGCCTTAATTCATGGTGATATTTCTTAAGCAAGGTCAAAATTTAATCCTTAAACAAGAAGGCTATTGTTATGAACCCTAAGCGGTACCTTTCCCTCAATCGGAACTTATGCTTTCACCTATGCAATAGAGGTATGAAACAGGTGTTAGTGACTTGAGTAAGATTAATTAACTTTGTAAGAAATGGAAAATGTTCTAAAATCAAATGAATAAAAAGTTTTGGACATCAAATTGATGATCCCAGTTTAGAAAGCTTGGCCTTAAGCTATTTAGCCAACTGTTGAAAAGAAAGAAGTTCTCCCTTGTGAAAAGAATTGTATGAATCGTTACATGAAATTGTATAAGAACATAAGTTAAGAATTAAGAGACACTTTAGCAAACAAGAAAATTTAACAAGAAATTCCTCATGGGTTGCCCTAACTGTAAGTGTGTTTTGTGGTTGGACTCCAATGTTGTTCTGTCAAGAAGAGAAAATTACATTGTCCTTGATAGGTGTGAACGTTCTCGTGTTGACCTTGTGGTCTCCCCCGTAACAAGTGGTTCCTGGTGTTGGTTGTAACCTTGTGACGACATGTTGTGTCGTGTTGTGTCAAAGCAAGTCAAAAAAAAGTTATCCTGTATTTCACTGTGTTGTCCTTGTGTTGGTATTTTTGGTGTGTTACACTTCAGGTCACCGAAATTGCTGTCAAGTCGGGCCAGTTCACGCAACTACTAATGATCTTGCAAATTTGGGGATTTTTAAGACATGATCATGTCACACAACCACTATTCTCTTATAGACCAACGGGAAATCCAGTACTGTGTTGAAAGCCCTAGTTATTCCTGATTTTCTTACCAGGGGTTTGGATATTTCGGCCTCTTGTTTTACAGCTTGTTCAGATTCCCTAGCCGGTTGATAATGATTTCAATTATGACGAGTGGGGAGAGTTTTTGCATCTTCCTGGGCACCGCTTCACTGGTTCTTCGGCCACGAAATTGAGGTATTTTTCTTTCACTAGATGTCGTTGAATTAAAAATCTTGAAAATTAGATGTTTGAATTGTTGGAAATCGGCCATTGAAGGGCGTTAGAGCATTTGAGGCCCTATTATTTAGTGAAATCTAGGCACAATGTTCTTTGATTTGCATTGCAAGATCTATTCCAAAACCTCATTTTAGGATGAGTTTAAGGAAAATCATTAGAACAAATAATGACAATTACCGCTATATTAGAAAACTATGGGATATGGAGTGTCCATCTGACTTCTTTTATAAATATATTGGTCATTGCTCACCTCACCACAAATCAACACGATTGCAAGTCTAGTTATGTTGAGCCTACAAGCATAGCTCATAGTATATAAGCCTTCGAAGGATTGCAATGTGGAAACAAATTTTGAATCCCCCGTTTCAAATGCAAAATAGCCCTCCAAGGGCATGAAAATGATCAAATAAGCATAATTTAATGTGTTTTGAGTCTTGTTGTGTGCATACTATCTATCTATTTTGGGAATTGACTAAAAATGTATGATAAAAACATGTTGTTGTGCTAAGACAATGAGACTCGTCCTAATTTTGCATACATTTTTTGTATTAGTCATAATGTTTTATATTAGAAATGTTTGAAGCATTGTGTGAGAGTCTCAAAGTATCCTTTGTGGTTCATTAATGCAGGCGAGGAGCCTTACATTACCTATTTTTCCTATAAATGCTTTTAAGCTATGAAAAGAACAAACTATTGACTCTTCATTTGATTTTTTGTTGGTCTTGTTTGTCACTCTCATTGAGATTCGTTTTTGAACCCGTCTTACTTTACCAAGTTGGAGGTGCAAAGATAGTATGAAATTGTGGGACATGATTCGTAACACAATTTAATTCAATTGTCAACTCTTGGCAGACTATCTTTTGCCTTAACTTATTGTGAGACACTAGTATGAAATTGTAGAGCGATTCATAGATCAGTGCTATCCAATTTTTAGTAGGGAGATTATATTTTACCTTAATTTCAATCAAGTTCTAAAGTCTTGGCAGAAAATCATTTATTCCCCAACTCTTGGCAAGGATTTAATTCTACAAATGTGAAGAAAATAATGAGATCATATCTAATTTGAAGAACAAGTCCAACCTTCATTATAAGCAACCTTTACTGAAAATTGTAAAATGATAAAGTAGCCATTTGAGATAGTGTCTAAGGTAAATTTAATAGTGGAGCCCTTGTTAGGCACATGGCCAATGGTTCTCATGTTGCCAAAGACAGGCTCATTAGTTGAGTGATCTTAGCATGGGAGGTGTCCCTATATGTAACTAACTCGTTATTTCGAAACAAAGTTAGATTAGAAACGTGAATTTTTTTTACATTAATTATTTTTAAAACAACAATACACCATGTTTACATGTTTTCTATTTTGCATCCAAAGTCATCATAAATAGGCATAACAATGAAGTAGTTTGCAATTGCTGCTCAGCAACCTTAATTATTTTAATCCCCATAATGCTCATAATATTGGTGATTCAATTAAATTCGATAAAACACTACAGATTAATAATTTCACTTTATATTAATTACACATGACAACAATATACATTTTTTGTTTGTTAAAGACATTGATCAATTGTTACATTTTTAAAAAACAATCAGCGAATAATTACAACAGTAGCACAACCATAATATATTTTACATAATTTTCAGATGCTTGTATTTTCCATCTATTGTTTATAGTTTCCTCCAAAACCTGTTTCCTTTGTGCTCTATTTTGTTTGCAGAGTTTGAAACTCTTCATTTAGGTGATTATAACACTATCCATTTTAACTTATCACAAAGATCTTCATTATTATAGAATCTTAAGGAAAAAATTGATAGGGCATTAATGAATGGCCACCATCTTCAAAAGCAGAGAGGTCTTATTCATTAGAATTGATAGGACATATAACCCTATGATGGTATTATGTGGGCAACATATTGTTTCTTTCGGTGAAAGTTCATATTTTCCCAACTCGCATGTTCTAGATTTATGCATTTGTCACCTCCTCAAACCTGACAGTGAAGTGGAAATTGCAGTGGCAGAGCCCTACCACTTGTGGATACAAATTTTCCTGGCTTTTATTAATCTCTCCATGCCCTTTTACTATTGATTCAATATGGCTTTTTTAGTTAACAATTGCCTCATGTGCACAGTTGAATAAATAAGAATATGAGTGAAACAAGTGCTTTGACTGCTCAAGTTTCTCCTCATACCCAACTTTTAGTTTCAACTACTTGTGTACATCAATTTCAGAAATCAGTTCATCAATCACATGATCATCATTGTTGTTCGCTACCCACTTTTTTCCTCCTTAGTTGGGCATGCTCTAGCTTTGTTGAAGGTGGTCTCCACCCCCATATACAAATCCTGCAGTGCTCCAACTTAGCTTTGAATTCTGCCCACTTAACATAATAACCCTTCTCATGAACAAGAAAACTATAGGTGAAACTTTGACATATGGTATTTTTTGGGAATTCAAGATTTTCGTTTATTTTCGAAACAATTGACTATACATCGTCAATTAGTTTAGCTCAACTCTTGCTAAGCTTGTAATTAAAACCATAAGATGAGCACATGGGTCTCCTCACGCAGAAATGATATATTTTGGAGTTGGACATCAATCAAGATTTTTAGTGCCTCCAGTAATCTTCTTTTATTCCATTGGAATTGCAAGTTACTGAGCAAAAGTGCTTAATAAATTGAAAGGCCATATAGTAAAAACAAATGCCCACCATTCCTCTATTAATGACAACAAATATATTTCCAAATTTTCCCATTATGAAGCATTTATGCAGGTAAAACACAATGAAATGCATCCATGCATTTGGCCACCCCATTATTGTGGTTTTTTTAACTTCTGTTAGTGAGCAAAAAGGGCTCCGCATTCAATCTTATTATTTTTGATTTCCATTTCACTTTCAACATATATTTACTTTTGTAAATTTCTATGAAATTCTACTTGAATGCAAATCTACCCTTAGTATATGGCTTTGGCAGATATGCCTTGAGGACTTTGTAAATTTTCCCCTTTGTTTTAACATGGTTACCACTTTTTAAAAACAATGTAAGTACACATTTCAACTCAAAATCACTACAACAATGGCGCGGCATAACAATATCCTCCTATATACACTCAAACCTTGCTGAAATGCTTTGAAAGAACCACACTATCACAAATATTTTGTGATATGAATTGCCAATTAGCATTTACTATCTCAATTGCTTGCAAAACTTGACTTCCGCTTAGGGTGCTATTACATCAATCATAAGCCATTGGTGTAGGTATAAGAGTAATTGTGTAAGAGATAAATGAGGTTTCCTTTTAACCAGTATAGATACAAGTAACTAATATGTAAACAACTAAACTTGAAGGAGATTATTTGTTTTTATTTTCTGGCACAACCAACATGCCTACTTCAGCATATGGGACTCTTGTGCATGGATAAAGGAAATTTTCCATATTATCTATATCTTGTTTTCAATTCATACCCCTTTGTTTTTTACCATACACGAGGAGAAACGATGGAATAAACCAATTACAAAACTCCACAGCTACAATGTCATTTCTTTGTTGTACACTCCAGTTGATATTACAACTGCAATCCACCATTTGCATGTCGCATTAAAATCAGGTATTGCTATTGCAACACAATGCTTGTTTATATAAGCGATTTACATTCTATATTATGTTTTTTCGATTCTTGGTTGGTTTCTGTTTGGAAAATAATTGCTTTTCTCCACTCTCTATACCATGTAATCTTAAACACAATTTCATGGTTTTTCTTCTTATTTTTTTTTTGCAAATTGTTGATTGAAATTTTGTATGTGTTTATGATTGTTAATGTAAGGAAAGAGGTATATTCGAGTCCATATCATGCCAAGTTTTTGTCTGTGGGATTTAAAGGAGGAATTATTGCATGCGTAGTGCATTTATTTTTCAGTATGAATTATCATGGAAAAATCTAGAACAATTTAGTATAGCTTCGCGTTCACAACCAAAAATAATGTTTTTTATTATAACATACATATAATTAATGCTGTAAATTTGTTGTATAATTTGTGATAAAGGATTGTACACATTGTTTCCTTCCAAAGGGATTTGAACCACATCCCTCCTTTTTATCATTATAAGTTTATAACCACCATTCCTACATTACTAGCCATGTGTCTCAATGATGTATAAAATTGTTTGCAACACATAAAACATGGAGCAATCATAATGTTACTCTTGGTTCACCTTGGTGTCTTTTCATCAAACTTCATGAACTTGGCTCTATTAAAAGATGTATTATATTTTGATAATGTTACTTTGGTGTTGTTTATGATTTGGGATCACTAGATAGGGTATTAGTTTACACTGAATTTTATTTTCATGCATGGTCAATGGTAACGGTGATCTCCATCTTATAGTGTTTTTCTATTTTAATGATAGTTGAAATATGAAAGGATCACTTTGCAACCGTTCTATTCTTAGATTTAGGATAACCTAAAATTTTCATTTATATGAATATAATAAAACATGTTTATATATATTTGTTTTAGGAATGTTGTGATAAAAGGAGGCAAACCTATTTGGTTGGGTTTATATATTGTTTTTTGGTTGATGTTCTTGGAGAGGAAATTTTTTCATTTTACATAAATTCATAATTGCAGTGGGCGCATTTGAAGTTATAGAAATTTAAATATTTATATTTTAAAATACACTTTTGTTTGCCTAAATAAATGGTTGACGATGAGTGTTAAATGCAGTCAATTGGATTGTATAATGGTATATGGAGAGGATGTTGATATACTATTACAACGAAACCTACTTTAGGTTTTTCCATTCATAGCTTATGTTCAAAATAAAAAAGTGAAACATTGCCACTATTTTTTAATTCTTTATTTGCTTTTTTATTTGCAACTGATGAATATTCCATCTAGCAATAACTCTGTTTTGCCTACCCAAAATTTAAAGGTTTTTTAATATTCCACACATTCATATTTGGTGGAGTTGAAAAGTCGAGATGTACATACATTCAAGGGCCACAATTGGGAGAAACATAGTGTTCTCTTAATTTAACACCAATTCTTTGCATTGTTTAGGCACTATTATATTTTGCATAATTCTAAAAAAACCTATTTGACAAGAGAATGATTGCTTCACTATTAATGGTGCTTAGTATAAAAAATTGACATTTATAAAATTTCATGCATCAAATCCAAAATTCCCAACATCAAATCTCATCTCTACCTTTAGATTAGACCATTTCTCTCTATCATATTTAACGTCAAATGTGATTAGACTATTCCTCTAGGCATCCTTGAGCACAATTGAAGCGAATTTTTAGTCCTCATGTGTGGGGAGCTTCAAAATGCCTTGGTCAGATTCTAGTCATCAGTGCTGCCCATCTACAACTCTCTTATCGCCGAATTCATTGCATTTTATAGAAGGTTGACTTCTGTCCCTGTTTCCACTAAGTCAAACCAGATGTACGACTACTTTTCACCCTCCCATGGTGCGTCTGACAATATACCCAAACCGTTGGCTATCGAGTGTCCCATTTTTGATTTCATAGATGAGTCAAATCTTTCCTTCGAGATCTAATTTTAGAATATACTCGCCACCCTGTTCTACAAAAACCTAAGAAAATCTCACGAACGTGTGAAAATTCCATTCTTACGACATGGAATTAAACTTGCTCGCAAATCACATCAGGATGCCCAATTATATAGTGGTGGAGCAAACATACATGGAAAATAAGTTATTTCCTTCCAACTATGCCATTCCTCTCATCATGTGTCGTTAGGATAAAAATATGTGAAATATGTTTAACAGGCTCTGAGATCGGGCCCTGAACCAAACGTTTTTTATTGTTATATACGATGAGCATGGGCCTGTAACAAATGTGTGAAATATCCAATTTTCGGTACTTGCCTTCCAAAAATCACCATAAACAGTTTCACCTCTCTAACATTAGCGCAAATTACACCACAACCCCTTGTAATAATTTTAGCTTCTATTCCACTCTCTCTTCCTTCATATATCTGACATATCAACTACCTTAACCAACACAACTACGCTTACTATTTTCCTTCCCTTTTTCACATATATTTCTTCCACCACATTCCTTTCGGCATTCACATCACATTGCTCGCATGTGATTGCTAGTTTTAGGTGCATCCAATACACATTTTTGTGGTCTTTCTAAATGCATTTCATGATTAATATGAGGACAATTCTTTGAATTTCGGTGAGGTCTAAAGAGGATTCAATAATGGGATGAAATAGTTTAAATAATATATCACAATTAAACATGACTTTACCATAGCATTATTTTCTAATTACGTTATCAATAGTTTTATTACAGAAAAATCGAGAAAAAAATCATATTTAACTTTACTACATATACAAGACTTATAATACAACATTTCATAGTATTTATATAAATTTTCATTGCATGTTGTCTTTGTTCATATAATAAATTGAAATTTTGAATTATTTTACATGCATGTTGATGGCCTATATATAAGTATATTTATTTTTTAATGATGAAATTATTTTATAATTATAAAAGAAGTGGTTTTTAAAGTAAATATTCATTTTTTACTTGTTCCGGTGTGTTTATTGTGCAATATATGTACCTCATATGACTTCACTATTTTATGTTCCATCTACATGTTTGGTTGTTTTAAAAATATACCATTAGCTCTATCATTAAAAAATTATTTATCACTTGATTAGGTTGTCATTATTTTTATGATAAATATTTTGCAAGGAAAAATAATATACTTTTTATTTATGATTATAAGATATATTGATGGTCCTCCATTTCTTATATCTTGGGTTCATATTGGACATATTACTCTTCTTAGTGTGTCGATAATTTTAGACCTAATAGACATTTATGTAATTTAAATTGAAGTTACTTCATATGATATAAGTAATGGGAATAAATACAATAAAATGAATTGAAAAGGACTCATTAATATTGTGATTACTTGGTTTAAAGTTGACAAAACACTAACAAGAATAGATACTTAATTTTATATAATAGTGTTGCACTTATATAATATATCACATGATTTGTAAATGTTTTAGAAATTCTTTTTCAAATTCATAGGTATAAAACATGTGTTGGCAAATAGTCTAGAAGTTGCTAGAAAGGTTAGAAACCTATTAGAACTAAAACGTTCAAAGTTTACTAGTAGCGTCTATATACAATAAATGAGTATACAACACCTAGGAGTCCTTCACCTGTGTTTAAAACCTTTTTATTCACGTGTGCAATCTCTTTAATCATGTTTTTGGAGTCTTTAGAGTATAAACCCTTTATGTGTGCTTGATCATAAGAGACCTTAAAAAGGGTCAGCATTTTGTGTTATACTAGCTTTAACTTCTTCTCATTGAATGGATCAATGTTTACTACACAAAAATACTTTGAAGAGGGCACAAACATAACTAAAATAGGAAAGCTTTGGGGAAGTATATCCTATAGTTAATCTAAATAGGAGGACATAAAACACTATGTAAATATAATAAATAATCTAAAGACAGTAAATAATGATGTAACTAAATCAATCTAAATGTGATAAAACCCTAAATGACAAGAGGAAGGTAAATAATGACTTAGCTGGTTACAGAAGTCTGTCGCAGGTTGTCGCAGGTCTGAAACTGGAAACTGACTGTGTAGATGAACCACTCAGGAACCCTGCGAAGGGTAGATCTAGACTTCCTGAGATGACACATGTGCCTTATAGGGTACTGGGGAGCCTAGGGTTCCCTGGTCTTGATTCTGAGGTACTGTGAACTGTGTAGAAGCTCAAAAACTGTGTTCTGATAGTGTCGCAACTAGGTCTAAAACTCTGTCTATTTGTCACACTAGATTCACTGGATGAGTTGAATGACACCCTGCACAAGAAGAGGAAGAATAGGTTAGACTGACCTCAACTACCAAACCGGTGGACTTATCACTGAGATTTGCACTACATTATACGGACCCTGATGTAGTTCTGGTGAGTGTGTGTGAATGGTGCCCTAGGTGCTCTTGTGTCAGTCACACTTTGTGTAGTAGCTGAGCTATGATAGATATAGAAGATGTAGAATAATATGTAGAATAGAATAGATAGAATCCCTCCCTCTTATGTGAATGGATGTGATGCATACTTTGCTAGCTAGAATGTATGGAACTATGTGGATGAAGATGGTGCAATAGATGCAACCCTAGATGGAGTGATAGTAGTGATAGAATGCAAAGACCTAGGACCCTCAATATGGTCTTATAAGATTTATATTTATAGGGATCTCAAGTATACTTTCACAATTAATCCTGAAAATTCCAACTGAGAAAAAGATAAAGGAGACCAATAGGCTAGAAGTGACCCAAAAATGAGTAGAAAGAGGTTAAACCTAGATCAGGGCACCCAGGGTGGGACCAGGGACCAGGGTGCCCCAGTACAAGCTTGGGGCCCTGGAATTAGGGCTAGAATTTTGGGAAGTTGTGGGATGGGAAGATAGGTAATGGAAAATATGTGGAAAGACAAAATAAAATACAAAGGAAGATATGAAATAAGGTGGAAAAAAAGGGGGGATTAATTAGTACTTTGTACACTTGAAAACCTTCTAAATAGTAGTATAAGACTGGGCTAAATATGTCTAAAATGCATGATTTTATGTCTACATTTTTCCCCCACTTTATGTTGGTGAGCGAACAACTTGGTAACATAAAGTAGTCAGAGAAGCGTACCTAAAATCCATGCAGAGTGTAGAAGAAAGTGTGTCGATGGAATAGACTCGAATGTGGAGGAGTGTGGATTCTAAAGATGAAAAATGTAAAAAAAAAGTGATGAGAGTGCACCTAGGGCGGAACGCATGTGTGGCTGCTGCAGTGTAAAGGCAAGTTCCTGTAGTGGTGTGTTGTTGTTTTTTTCATTTTCGTTGTTATTGTTGCCCCCAATTTGACTGCTTGTTTCTCATACGGTGGACCTGCAAGGAGAAAATGCTCAAGTAGTCAAATATGTATGTATGTAAAAATGTTGTGTAAAATACGCATGTATATAGAAAAAGTGTAAAATACGTTGAAATAGAATGTAAATGGAAAAATGGAACATGTGCACCTGATCCATGTCGAGAGAAAGGGTGTAGAAGGATATCATGTATTGTCGCGAGTTTTTCGGGTGATCTCATGCCACCCTAGCTGAAGAAGTATAGGGAGGAACTTTGTTGTGTCCTCCAACCTTTAACTGCTTCTGCTGCAATGCTGGAAGAGATCTCTATACTAGTTTTTTGGGTGATCCTATGCCACTGATGGAGAAGTTTAGAGAGGCCACCCACTGTAACCCCTGAGCCTCTAACCTGCTCCACAGAATTTGCAAAGGACACCATGTCCTGTTAAGGCCGATTGTGTATGGAGTTCAGTCTGATTTGAACTCACTCGTTGTGTCTAAACCGGTGTAGATACGTTGTGTTAGTAGAAAACCCATAATGATGCCCCCCTCTTTGGGGGTGCATGCGACGACCCTAGAAGGAGAATGCGGCCCCAAAAGAGGATGTACCACACTCTGACCTTATAACCAACTCATGTCCTGCATGGGGGAAAGGGAAAGTGCTTGGTAGATACCAAGGCACACACAAAAGGGGATGGCTAGCCAAAAAAAGTGTTAGTCCACAAGAACATGCATGTAATTAGTGTAAAAATGTAAACAGTGTAGAAATACTACCAAGCACAGTAGTGTAAACATGCAAGAAGACAAAATAGACCGCACAAAGTGGGTTTCAAACATGGGACATCACTCATGATGTCGCAAGACATGCAAGGCCATCATGGCCGCAAACAACAGACAAGTGTGCACACAAGTAAAGGGAAAAGCCCGTAAACAATAGCAAACAAAGCAATAAGAAAAATAATATAAGTAGTCATGGAAACATGTAGTCCTACAAAACAAGTAATGCACATGGAACACCTCGTTAGCATGTTAGAGTGATAACCAATATGTCAAAACGTGTATGAGAAAGTAGTAAAAGATGCTAAGTACAAAATGAAACAATAACACTTGTATAAGTCAAATGTGGATGCCCCCAGTGACCAATATACTAAGGGTAGAAGGCGAGCATCCATGCCAAGTGGAAATGTCATGTATCTGTGATCACACTAAACAAAGGAGGTGAACACACATGTGTGTATGATAATGACTTATAAGAAAGAAAGTTAACATGTGTAATAGAATGAGCATGCAAAACACTAGTAAGAAAAAGTAAATGCTACCAAGACAATGCAGTATACTGTGGATGGATGGAATGGAATGCAAGATGGAATGATAAGAGCAACGTTCCCCCAATTTTATGGAAGTGTATGCATTGAGGTTCATTTTTTTCCCTCTTCAGTCAAGAATGAACCGTAAATGAGAGCGCTTCATCGGGAAATGGTCAAGTAGGGTAGATTGTGTCTAACGCGCTGCGAGGGATGTGTATATGTAATGCTGATGAAATGTGACATGGGGTGAGGGTGTGTGTGGACCCTATAGTGAAAGCATATACCATGAATTCATTGAATGAGTGATGATTTATCCCTAAGCGTATATCACTATGGAAGATTATATAGTGAGGAGATAGAGGATAAGCATGGACCCTATAGCCTAAACATATGCCACAACTAGTTGAATAGATGAGTGATGATTTATCCCTAAGCGTATATCACTATATGATGAAAGATGAAGGTGATGATTTACCCTATGGTGTATGTCACTACATGATGAGCGTGATGAGGGTGTATGATAATAGAAGGTGGTGATTTAGTCTAAATCATAGACCACTATGTGATGAGTAAACTGAAGGTGGTGAGTTAGCCTAAATCATATACCACTAATTGATGAGTAAGGAAAGGGTGGTGATTTATCCTAAAGCGTATACCACTAAGTGATGATTGGGATAAATAATAGAAGGATGAATAGAATGATAAGTGATGATCGAAAGGTAAAAGGATAAAGTAGAATGGATGAAGGGTGTGGCGATTTAACCTAAGGTGTATACCACTACGATGATGGAAGGTGTGATAAGGTAATGGAATAATTTAGAATGTGAGAAAAAGTATAATTTCAGAGGATGATATGAAGAGGTGATGATAGAATGTAGTAGGATGATGTAGAATTGATTGGAAGAGTGGTGATTTAACCTAAGGTGTATACCACTATGTGATGATGGGTGTGGGTGATGATATAGCCTAGAGCATTGTTCACTAGTCTGATGAATGTGGTATGATGACAATGTCACATATTGATAAGATTCATTTGATTAGTAAACCCTTGGAAGTCAAGTATGAACCGAGGAACTAGAGTGCATCATAGGGTGGTGAGCAGCACGAGTAGAAGGAAATGTAGTAGAAACAACCAAGGTAGGTGAATGTGTAGTGTAGGAAATGCAATGTAGAATGTATAGGGGGTATGGAATGTAAGGATGTGTAAATAGAAATATAATATGTATGATAAGGGAGAAAAACTAGACCCAAGTATAAGGAAATATAGTGTAGCAGGTAGAATATGAAAGATGTATGAAATAATAGTAATAATGCATAGAAATGGAATAATGATGATAGATAGAAATAGACCGAACTAGGGAGTCCTAGCGTATTGTGTAGAATCGGTAAGGTATAGAATGTAGATGTGTAGGGATGTAGGTATGTAAAATGTAATGAAGGTGTAGATAGAAATATAAAATGTATTTAGGAATGTAAAGATAAATTCATATGTAATGACCTAGCGTAAATGATGAATGTATGTGTATGTGAAACTAGACTCATATATAATGATGACTATGATGTTTATAAATGACTAATGGATGAGGGATAATAAGATAATGATTATAAGATGTGTGTATGTGATGGAATGTAAATCTAGACTCATAAAAATGTGACTAGTAATGTAAATATGAATGGAAAAACGGAGATGTAAAACTAGATGGAGGGATGCTATAATGACTAGTGTAGTATATGGATGATGAATGCTATGAAGATATGGGATAAATAGGTGTATGATGGTAGAATGTAAATGTGTAGGTCCTATAGTGCAGTGTGTGGGGTTCAATGTAATGGTAATCCCTTAATAGTCAAGTGTGAACCAAAGCACTAGGGTGCGTCATCGGGTAGTAGCGGTGTGATTAGATGTAAGTGAGATGTAGAAATGTGATATTGATTAGTGAGAGAAATGGAATATAGGACACAAAGGGGTACTAGTATACGAAGTGAGGGGGGAGGAGTATGTAATGTGATATGCCCCCAATAGTAGTGTGAGAAGAGGCTATGTGAACTCGTCAAGGAGATCATCATCCTCTAGGTCAAATTCAAATGGATCAGAATTGGTAACTTGACAGTGGATGGTAGGAGGTTGATCACGTAATGATCTCGTGAGAGACAAATGGTACATGCCCATAGCATATTCTTCATCTGTAAATGGAGGATGTGGAAACAATGTGTGCATACCATCAAGTGAGGTTGGGTGAATGGCCAAGAAAAAGACTATTGCAAATGAAAATGCGGCCAAAGGGCATGGGGAATGAGATTTCAGTGTGACTAGGGTCTAAGGTATCACCAATGTAAGTGAGCCAGGAGTCTCCTAATGTGAGTGGAAAAGAACAAGGGTACGCAGGTAAATAAATAAGGAGATCAAAGACACACAAACCATAAGTCACAGTAATGGTGACAAAACATGTATATAGAGATGAGGAGCATGGGTAGAAGGTTAAAGGTCATCAAAAATTAAAGCCAAGGACGAGCTAGACCAGTAAGAGATACATATGGTTTCATCGCATGTGGGATCAAATGGAACATGGTTCCAGAAGGAGTCCATGAATAAAGAGGGTACACATGAAGGGTGGTTATGTGGATGACAATAGTGGAGATGGGATTAGACTATCCAGGTGGCTAATAAGAGGTTGATGTGGAGTAAGAGAGGTAGAAAGAGGTGATGGCGGAGGAAGAGCATATACCAAACAGATAGCTCCTTCAAGTGGTGGTAAATGTGGTTGATCATCCAAGGGTTGAGGTTCATTGGTAGTATCGATGCGAGGGATAGGAATAATAGTATGAGGGTCATGGACACAATATTGGAGGGGATCACAATCACAGAAAATAGTATACTCGACATACTCATGTAAGAATTTGATGCAACAGTGGATGGTGGAAGTAACAACTTGCATGGTGTGAGGCCATGGTCTACCTAACAAGTAATTGTATGAGATAGGGAAATCAATGATGAAGAAGATGGTAGGTAGGGTCTTAGGACTGACAGTTAAAGGAAAGGTAACATGGGCTATACATGGATGAGAAAAACCATCATAAGCATGAAGTGAAATGGAAGAAGGGATAATGTCACGAGAAGACAAACCTAAGTATTGGATAAAGGACATAGGACACAGATTAAGCTCAGAGCCATTGTCGATAAGGGTACGCTTGACAACAACATTATAGATGCGAGACATGATGTAAATGTGGTGGGTCATTGTCAAAGGGGTGAATGTCAGTGGGAGGATTGGCTTAGAATGTTGTGTGTTGAGAAAAGGCCTCGACAAATGTATCATATAGGAATCCTGATGCATTTCAGTAGAAACATCAGTAGTAGCAAAGAGGGTTTGAACATGATGAAGCAAATTAGGGTGGGTAATCAGGTATTCTATGATGAATATATTCATGGTGGTAAAATGAAGAGGTCTTAGAAGGTGGTAGAAAAAGGATGTCGGGTTCACCAAAATGATTAACTAAAATAGGAAAACTATGGGAAGTATATCCAATAGTTAATCTAAATAGGAGGACATAAAACACTATGTAAATGTAATAAATAATCTAAAGACAATAAATAATGATGTAAGTAAATCAATCTAAATGTAATAAAACCCTAAATGACAAGAGGAAGGTAAAGAATGACTTAGCTGGTTCAGAAGTTTGTTGCAGGTTGTCGCAGGTCTGAAATTGGAAACCGACTGTGTAGACGACTACTCAGGAACCCTGCAAAGGGTAGATCTAGACTACCTGAGATGACACAGGCACCTGGGAGGGTATTGGGGCACCCCAGGGTGCCCTGGTTTGGATTCTGGCAGCTGATGAACTATGTAGAAGCTCAGAAACTGTGTTCTGCAGTGTCACAACTAGGTCTGAAATCTATCTATCTATCACATTAGATTCACTAGATGAGTTTAATGATGCAATGTACAAGAAGAGGAAGAATGGGTCATACTGACCTCATCCTCCAAACTGTGGACTTATCACTAAGCGTTACACTACATTATGGACCCTGATGTAGTTCTGGTGAGTGTGTGTGAATGGTGCCCTAGGTGCTCTCATGTCAGTCACACTTTGTGTAGTAGTGAGCTATGATAGCTATAGAAGATGTAGAATAGTATGTAGAATATAATAGATAGAATCCCTCCCTCCTATGTGAATGGATGTGATGCAGAATTTGCTAGCTAGAATGTATGGAACTATGTGGATGAAGATGGTGCAATAGATGCAGCCCTAGATGGAGTGATAGTAGTGATAGAATGCAAAGACCTAGGACCCTCAATATGGTCTTATAAGCTTTATATTTATAGGGATCTCAAGTATACTTTTGTAATTAATCCCAACAATGACCGACTGAGAAAGAGATAAAGAATGACCAATGCATATAAGTGACCCAAAAAGGAGTGAAAGAGGTTAAACCTAGATCAGGGTGCCCAGGATAGGACTAGGACGTCTTGGGGCACCCCAGTATAGGCTGGGGCACCCAGAATTAGAGCTGGAATTTCATGGAAGTTACGAAATGGGAATATAGGTAATGGAAAATACACGGGAAAGACGAAATACAAATAGAAGAGGGAGATAGGAAGAAGGTGGACAAAAGGGGGGATTAATTAGTACTTTGTACACTTGAGAACCTTTTAAATAGTAGTATAAGACCAGGCTAAATATGTCTAAAATGCATCTAGAGACTTGTATATTCCTTTTAGTAACACATTAATACAAGAGAGCGAGATGTGTATAAGATGTATCTAAGGTATGTAATAACCTCATGAATGAGTTATATATATATATATAGTTCTCTATTGACCAAACTATTACAAAGCTATATGTTGGAAGTTCAAATGATCTTTTTGTCAATGAAAAATAACACTTTATCATGTTATTATTTGTCATTAGATCAAAGTGGTGAATACATTACAGATGTGATGAGCCATAAGGGTAGCCCTAACACTTATTTTATTCAAAACATGAGTAACACGAGGAAAATGTATGTAGTTTATGACTAGGAATTCTATGTTAGGGTTCATGAATTAAAAAGTGGAACAACTATCCATCACCATTTTTTTGTTTTATAAACATACGAAAAAGCTATAGAATTTACTAATAGTAATTTTGTATGTTAAGGTAGGTTTAATCAAAGACATATGAAGTTGGTATGATTTTTTACAAATTTATTCATATGTATTGAGACATAAGAGTAGAAACTCTAATGCACTAATTAAAATACTTGTCATGTTGTTTGAGATACATATTTTAGACATATGATTTGATTCCATGAAGCTATCGTATGATGATATGAGGTTTTCAAATATAGATAAAATACATGCCTCAATATAGTGAGAGAAGACTAAACAAAATGGCTGGATTACATTCTACAATAGGAATTAATTTTTAAAGTAGTGTAACTATGGATACCCATGAGATCCATGTGAGATAATATAGTCAATGGGAAGCATGATAAGGGATGGGTTTTACATATTGTTGTTGATAGCACATTGGTGTAATTAAGTGAATAGTATTATTCGATGATATATGGTGTTGGATGTGCATAATTATGTCTAGGGACACAAAGCTCTTTAATTGGAAAATGGTCAAGTCATACTTTAGGGTTGTATCAATCACTTCCATTAGAAAAAAGACCTTGAGAACATTTTGATTTATTTTTTAGCATATTGAGAATGTTAAAAATATACAATTCTATATCTTTGGTACTTATATAGATTTTCAAAAAATGGATCATTTTTTTCTTACAAGAAGAGAAAGATGCTACACATGTGGATTTTTTTTACGGAAGTAGTGAGGATGCAATATTTTCCACTTAAAATTGTGTTTGATAAGTGTATGCATGAAAATATTAGTTATGACAATAACATGAAACTAACACCTAGTAGTTCCACAATATAACTAATTTTATCATAAACATCAAGATGAGAGCTTAATGAGATAAACTTATACAATGATGCATGAATTAAACTAAACATTACTATGTTATCTCTACTTCTCTAGATTGCTTAATATATAAATGAACCTAGTTAGATCCTAAGCAATCAATTTTGTTGTTTGCTTCAATTGGTGAACAAATCTCCCTAAAATGGCTACAAGGCCAAATTTAGATATTCTCTAACTAACCAAAAATTGTAGTGATGGATGCAAGATGGAGGAGATACAATAGAGAATGGTTCAAAATAAAATGCTTCTAACTTTAGCTAATGCAAATGAGATGTTTTTCCAGAGTCTCAAAGTGTATATGGTGTAATACCAAGATGTAAAGGTGTGGAGGTGTCAAATTGAAAGGGAGACATTAGCCTTGTATTCATAGGTTTCCATTTGGGAAAGTTTGGGATTCTAGTGCATGTGGGAAAAAAGGCGAGTCAAAAATAGTCTTTTTACAAGTCAATGTACTTTCTGATTAGATTAGAAGCTAATTAATCTTTTAAGATTAATTAAGATTTTTGAGTAGGCTTTAGGAAGCTTTCTGGGAGTATCTGGAGGAGGTTTTGATAGATTTTAAAAGTTTTGGAAGATGGAACTAGCCAATAAGAAGGTTGATTGGTTAAGTGAAATATTAAGGGATTAATCAACATAAAATTAGTTAATTATGAGGATTATCATTAATCAAAATGTTGTTATTTGGTATTCTAAGTGAATTAGAAGCATAGTTGGATAATGAAGGGTCATCGTTTGAAAGAAGTGAGAGGAAGTGAAGATAATCGGTGTAATTTTAAGTGTTTAAACCACCCAAAAGAATTTTAGGTGTCTACATTTTCCCCTCTTTGGGGTAGCGTAAGCTACGCCACTTCAAATATAGTAGAAAAGCATAGACTAAGTACATTTTGAAGGGGTAGAAGAAAAATTAGTAGAATGAAGGATAACCCCTTGAGTGTCAATGGGTCGACGAAAGAGGTCGATCGACGATCAAAAAGATGAAGGAAATGGATAGAAGTACATATGTGGGAAAAGGGGGGATAGAAGGTGATCCCTATTGCCTAAAGTGATGAGAAAGAATAATTTTGATCGAAGAAAATAATAGGGAAGGAAAATGAAGGTAAAGAGAATGGAAAAAGCTTTCATCCAACTGATGTAAAAGCAACTTTATTGCATCATATTTATCATGATCTATGTCATCAAACCTTATTGAAACAAATGCACACAACAAAAGTGTAAGATGACATGAAAATCCATATATGGACACTTGTCCATTTCCCCAAAATGCTAACTCAATGCAACCTACAGAATGCAATGCAATACGAGAAAGTAAACAAGCTAATATAATAGGAAAAAAGTACAAACACACATACTCAAACAAACAACATTTAAGACGGTTGCACAAATGTTTTTGTTATCAAGCTTAAATTCTGAATGTTCATGTTTAATGACAAGGGTTAAAAATGGTGCCCTAAACAAGGATGCATGAGAGGGGAATAGCAGAGGACACTTGGGTCCTATGAAAAAGTAATCGTGCACTATGAAATAGTACCTGATGACTCATTGCACCGCAGAGTACAGACATAGTAAGTAAACAAGCTTTGTTAATGAAGGTAGATAAGAATAATCCATGAGTCATTATGGCAAGAACAAGAAAGAACCAAAAGAAATATGTTTTTGTAGGATGATTTTCAATGTTTGAGTATGATGCATGTGATACAGGATTCAACTACGTGCATACTCGTTACCGATTTTTTGATTTATGTGATGTTTTCAAATTCTTAGGATTTTTGAAAGTTTTATGAATGTTTTTGTGATTTTCTAAACATTTTTGAATGTTTTTGGTATTTTTAAAAGTTTTCCAAAGCTATGTATAGGAAAGGAAAGACACGTGGATGCCCCCAACAATAGATGGGATGTACAAGGGTAGAGTGGCATGCATATGTACAAGATAGTGAAAATGTGAAAATGCCCCCAATGTTAGAGGAGAATATACAAAGGTAAACCCTTCTCAAATATACAAGAGGAAGATAAGATGGATTAAGACCAAGATAAATATGTTCAATGTGGTAATGAACTTGAGAAAATGACGTGCTAGGAAGGAGTGAGCATGCCCCCAGTGCAAGATGGCCAAGAAACATATGTGAGAAAGAAGTAGAAGATTGTTTATTGAAACAAGGAACAATTTCACTTAAAAATGTAAAAAGGATATCTTATACACACAAATGTTACGAATGAAGTAGAGGAATAATGTGGATACTACAGATAGATATGGAAAATTTAAACAAGGTATTAGTATCGAAATGGTATGGGTTTAACGCGGACAATGTAAAAAAACTTCTCAAGGTTGAGGTAACTTTTGAAAATAAACAAGGCCAAAGTATACTAAGGAATTGTTAAGATGCGCGTAGCGTAACGTTACAATCTAGAAACCTAGGTCAACTTTACAAGAAACAAGACGTAAGTATCAAAATTGTTTCTATGCGATACAAACAATTTAACACTTCAAAGGAAAATAAATGATGAATCAATCCTAGCTATGATGATGATGCGGCTCAGTATGGGTTTGAGACATAGTGCCTACTAGAACATGAAGACATACCATTCACACTTTCAACACTTGCATTCTGGCATTGCAACCTAGTCATGTAGGTAGACTACAAAAGTGGCGGACACATTTATTTCTAGCGGTATTCGTGTGTGTTTTTATTTTTTTCCTTAAATAGGCAATAAGATAGAAAAGGTGTAGATTAGGTGAGATTGAAAGATACTTGGCATCACTTTGGTAGAGTTTCACCTTGCCTTAGGGCAAGTGAGAAACTAAGATAAATTAATTCTTTGTAAATTTCGTGATGAAATAACACACAGTTTTAATTTTAATGGAATCTCCCCTCATTTGAATAAAAAGGTTTTGAATCCAACAAAGTTTTCACATTGTGAGGGATCTTTAAAACATGATGGATAAGTCAAATTGGATCTAAGCCAAAATATTCCTATGTGGTTCACTCTCTAGGCATCACAAATTATCTCTACGAGCTCGGTTTGCCAAGGAATTCGCACTGACTAAACCTTGGAGTATCCCGAATTTACTTTACCCCTTCAATATAATGAAAAACAAATTGTGTTCAGTTGTATTTTCACTAGGGTCATGTGAAGATAATCTTGACTATAATGTCACAAAGGCGTACTAATCAATTGGGTAGTGGAGAACTTTACTGTTTCGTCCACAAATTTCCCGCTGACATGGACTACTTTGGGGTTCCTAGGAGCATCCCTCTTGTTATCTTAAGGCTTATGCCAAAGGGTAATTCTCCTAGTTTAAAGCGGATGGGTTTACCCTTATCTGAAACTGCATATCAAGTGTTTTGAATGTGGTGTGTTTTCTTATCTTTTGGATTTAAGAAATGAGGTTTTGCACACCATTTGCAACCTATAACAAACTTGTTAGCTTCTAATTATATCCTAATTACTTTGCAAGAGATATGGTCCTTCATGCAAACATTAGTAGTTATTAAAAAATGATCAAGGCATCATAGAAAGAGGATTAAACGTTGATTTTGATTCCTAAGATCATCCTACGACGTAAAGGAAGAACATACACAACAAGAAATCTAGCTAGTTAGCAAATAATGGATATAGCCTACAAATCAAATGCACAATTTCATTCTTTTTACTCAAATATAAGTCCATTCCTTTAGAAAGCTTTGATGAATTTTTTTTGAAAGCATGAAAGGTGTGTATGAATTGTTTTTGATTTCCAAGATCACCTAAAAGGCATGAGGGAAGAACATACATGATCTTAGCCCCACAAATGAAAATGCAACTATGAAAACTACTAATATAACTCAACAAGACCCTGCAAAGTGTTATAAAATCTAAAAAACAAACTTTTGTTATTTTAACACAGTGTTCAACTTTATGCTGCAACGCTTGTGTGCCCCTAGAAGTGTATTTGTGCACCTAATAGCATATGCACCCCTGTCAAAAACACAATCAACCTTTAATGCATGCATGGGTAGAGAAGTACATGCACAACCTTCTTAGCATATGCGCACCCCTATAAGCGTATGCATGCCTCTGTCATAAAGGCAAGATCACATAAAGGGGAGGCTAGCATATTCCCATCTAGAGAGACATATGTGTGTCCTTGCAGGCATGTGCACGCCCTTGAGAGAAAATAAGTGTATCTGGTAAATTTTATCACAGAGGGACAAAAATACAGGGAAGCATATGCATGGGTAAGGAAGTGTATGTGTGCCCCGAGGAACATATGTGCGCCATAAGTGACAAGTGCACGTGAGTTTGAGTGTATGTGCGCCTCGATTTAACACCTGCGCGTATACCTGGAACAACATAAAAAAGGTGGCAAACTAACTTTTGAAATTGCAAACAGGTCAGAAATTTACTTTTTAAACCAATTTCTAATAGAAACCCATTAACTTTCTGTGTAAAAGGAAGATTCAAGACACATAAGGTTAAAAAAACGCTTGAGAAAAATCTATTCAATCCTCAAAATGCATGATATAGTTAGAAAAAATATGTAAATAACAAAACTTGAAATCAAATTCTATGGACTATGGAGTAAAGTCCCACCAAGCGTGCCAAATGTATGAATGAAAAGATTAGCTATGACAATAACATGAAACTAACACCTAGTAGTTCCACAATATAACTAAATCTATCATAAACATTAAGATGAGAGCTTAATGAGATGAACTTCTACAAATGCATGAATCAAACTAAACATTACTAAGTTATATCTACTTCTCTAGATTGCTTAATATAAAAATGAACCTACTTAGATTCTAAGAAATCAATTTTGTTGTTTTCTTCAAGTGGTGAAGAGATCTCTCTAAAATGGATACAAGAACAAATGCAAATATTCTCTTACTAACCAAAACTTGAAGTGATGGATGTAAGATGGAGGAGCTACAATGGAGAATGGATCAAGATCAAATGCTTCTAGCTTTAACTAATGCAAATGAGATGTTTTGCTAAAGTATCAAAGTGTATATGATATAATACCAAGATGTAAAGGTGTGGAGGTGTCAAATAGAAAGGGAGACATTAGCCTTGTATTTATAGGTTTCCATTTGGGAAAGTTTGGGATTCTAGTGCATGTGGGACAAAAGGTAAGTCAAAAATAGACTTTTTACAAGTCGATGCCCTTTTTGATTAGATTAGAAGCTAATTAATCTTTTAGGATTAATTAAGAATCCCGAGTAAGCTTTAGGAAGATTTTTGGGAGCATTAGAAGGAGGTTTCAATAGATTTTGGAAGTTTTAGAAGCAGGAAGTAGCCAATAAGAACGATAATTGGTTAAATGCAAGATTAAGGGCTTAATCAACATATAATTAGTTAATTAAGAGGATTATAACTAATCAAATTGTTGTCAATTGGAATTTTGAGTGAATTAAAAGCATGGTTAGATAACGAAGTATTGTCATTTAAACAAAGTGAGAGGAAGTGAAGATTTTCAATGTAATTTTAAGTGTTTAAACTACGTAAGCGGATTTTAGGTGTCTATAATAGGGGTATGGAATTTGTGAGACACTTTTAAAGAATCTTTTTGAAATATATGAACACCAAGTTGTAGTTCAATTTTGGATATCATCTTCAAATGGATGGGTCACATAGAAGTGGTGAATTGATGTGTTCATAATCTCTTGAGACTCCTATTATAGTGAAGCATGGACTTTGGGACCTAATCTTGTCACAAGAAGAATTCACATACAAGCAATTTAGTTAATAGAAGTACTATAAGGATCATTGTATTAAAAATTATTTATGGTAAACGTATGCGAGGTTTCATAGAATATTGTGGTATCAAGTAGAGAAAGAGAATATCTTAGAAGAAAGAAGATTTTATAAACTTTACATGTTTTATGAAAAAGTCTATAAATAGTTAGAAAAGAGTAATGTGCATTAGAATGGGAGTAGTGGAGTACCAAGTGGGAGACATTCTCTTATAACACTTGTGAAAGGAGAGGTTCCCTAGATGAACATATGATAAATTAAAGTCGAAGAAAATATGGTCATGTATGTTGTTGAGGTAATATGTAAGTAATGCGTATGTCATATTTTTTTAGATAAGGTAAAAAAATATTTTGGTTTTGAAGGGACCAACAAATCCTTTACAAAAAGAGAAGTCAGGAAAAAGGACAACCCCCAAAGCAAAAACACAGGGGTCCTAGTAAAATAGGATTGACCATAAGGACACTCTGTCCAGAGAAGCACAACCCACACCAAGTCTACATAACAATATTTTTCTATTTTTTTTTTTTTAAATCCACAGTTTCAAGATATAACTAGTAAGATCCCCTGACAGAAGTGTAACCAAAGTGTCGTAGTCAATTGGATTTGCTAGAAGAATCCCTGCTTCTAGTCCTAGCGCTAGGTCCACTTTCCTTAGCTCCATCTTAATCATCTTTCCAAGAAATGATAAAATATTTAGGAATATGCTCGGATGACACATTAACTTTAGCTTCATTGTACTCTTCATCCTTAGAAATGGTCATCTCAAGTGAATCTTTTTCTTTCCAACAATAGTTTCATTCTTGGCAATTTGGTCTAGGAGAATGAAGATTCTCTGCTCCTGCATAACCATATTGACATTAAGCCCACCTATTGTCTTGTTCTGCACCTTGATTTTTCCTAGGCACTCTCTAATCTCTTGGACTAGGTTCTTATTGACATGTATAATTGTATCAACAATGGTCTCCATCTTCGGAACCCTATCTTCCCAGTCAACAATAGATCTATCCCTCTCCTTGCTAGAAGTTCTCGCCCTTAAATCATTATCACATTTTTAAGGTTACAGAGAATGTCCATAGCCATGCCATCACATTTATCCTGAGACCCACCCTTTTTGATGTGGTTCAATATGTTAGGAAGGGTTTCATCATTCGAATCCATAACCATTTGGGTAGAGGGTAGGGTTGAAACCATAAGATTCCCTTTCTGGTACAATAAGAAAATCAAACCATGGTATAGCGGAGTGTCCACTCTCTCATTTTGAAGATCAATGATGGAAGTAGTAAGAGATCGTAACAGAAAAGAACGGTAAGCTCATAGCCTAATTCCTACGTAGATAATTAAGGATGGAAAGATGGTAAAAGAATATTTTTATTAATTTACCCTTTAAAGTAAGGTATTTCATGACAATCATACACACATTGGGAAAACAAACAGGCAGACAACTTCTAGCTATACCATCTATTGAACATAAGGATTCTTTCATTTGGCCCAAAAAAGGTTGAAATTTCATGCCTCTGCCTAGTTTTTTCCTCAAAATTTTTTAGGCCTTCAAAAGATAGACCCATGGCTTCGGATATGGTTTCTTTAGTAATAAAGATCTCCATAGCCATCATATTGACACAACCCCCATCCCACACATTACCAAATTCAATATCCAACTGGGGATCATTACCTTTGAGCTTTTTTATGTAGTTGGAAAATATTCCTCTTCTTAATAGCCTCCAAAAAGTCACATCCCACTTGATGTGCAAGTATCTATGCGAACCCTATCACCGCCCATCTTTAACCAACAACTCTGCACAATATTGAGACAAGTAAAAAACCAACTGGTGAACAAAAACAATGAGACTAAGGAAAAATTGGGGTGATTAATTCCCCATCCCAAAACATAATTAGCCTTCCCACGAATCCATTCCCATGAACGTAGGAAAATATTGTGCCAAAGCTATGAGTGTCTTATCATCATTAACTAGGGTTATGATATTATTCCACGGGATTTTCCTACCATGCCAAACCATATTTTCTAACATGTTATTTATGTGATTAGCCAAGCCATCGACGGTCTTACTATCATCCCTATACACATTATTTATTTCCACCTTATCAAATGAGGCTAACAAGAGCCTAGCTTCGGTGATGATATTGTTAAGTTTCCAACAAATTCCACCATGTTGCTTTGAGGCATTGATCACACATTGATAATCTCCTTCTATAATAAAAAAATTAACAATCATGGACACACACAATTTGATGCCCCATAGCCTCTGCGAAGTTATTCAATTAGTTACCCAATGGGCCTACCTAGGCTAGTATACACATACCTAAATAGCGTATGCCATATAATTTCCTAATGGAAATCTAAATATATCACTTTTAGTTTTTGTTGCAAAAAAGTGTAATCTTAAAGTGAGCGAAAAGAATGTTGAGAATGATTTTACATATTCTAGAAATAACAATTTCCTAAAAACATGTGTGAGGAAATTGAATTGATAATCGATATTATAGTTAAAAAGACATGTATAAATGAGTAGAAATAATATATAGTTTTTGTCATTTAATATTTCAACCTTTGTTGAGGCTGAGCTCATCACCTCAATTAAACATGGAATTACCTCTAAAGTGTGGGATAATTGCGCATTTTGAGGTCAATATCCAAAGAAGGTTGGCTCCTTCTTCTCTAGATCACTATAACTACACTAACTACCACCAAAACTACTACTCACTAATCCTAATCTAAGTTTTACAAGGGACCAAGGATAGAGAAAGTTGTAGAAATAAAGGTAGACGATGCACCAAATTAAAATAGTGTTTGATTGTGGCTCCAAAGACATAGATATAACATTCTGTGTGAAGGTCCAAAAGGATACACACAAAACTATGCGATAATAAATAAAATAATACTGAAATAATGAAATAGGAAAAATATATTCGCATATAACACTAAATAATTTATAGGAAATAAGTCAAACTCGCATATATTATCAACAATTTATCAATTTACAACTTCAAAGAGTAGAGGTGCGTGAGACTTCACTGACATGTTACATAGGTTTGAAAGCAAAATCTTCGAGCTCAAAAGGGTTGAGATCTAGGACTTAGTAGAAAAGAACATTTTTATGTGCCTTCACACTTACATTTACATAAAATAGAGGAGAAAAGAGATAATCAAATCACATCTAATAAATGAATTAATTCATCCACTCAACCAACACTAAGGACCAATCATCATCCGGTTTACAGGTTAGTTATGGGAACTTGATATGGCTCTAATGCAATGACATCCTATCGAATAAAAAGGATGGCGACCTTGTTCAAGCTTTAATACTAGTTATCGGGTTAGTTAAGTGTTTGATCTAAGTTAGGTATTGATGTTGAAGTAAAACATGATGATGTTGAATATGTTTTATTGAATAGTATGCCACCTCACTATTAAATTGTTGTTTTTCATTTTGAGAAAGATTAACCTTGATCTAGAAGAGCTCATTTCATCCTTGATAGATGAAGAAAATAGAAATAAAATTGATGTAGGAACATAAGAAAATGTTATGTACATGAAAAATAGACCTAATTTTCTAGGTCAAATAAAAACATGTTTTAGGGAACAACCACCAAAGAATCTGAGAAAAGATATCTTTGGTCATTACTATAAAAATCTTTGTCATGGTATTATGTATTGTATTCAAAGAGCACAAAATATTCCTGGTGGAAAACTTAAAGAAAAAGATCTCATTTCTGAAAATAAAGATAAGAAGATTATTAGGATATGAAATCTGCACATTCAGATGATGAAGATTCCAATGCTCAACACAACGATGAATACTGCCTCTACTAGATAAACCAAATTACTAGACGGCGATTGTATAGGAGATTGGAGGTTGAACAATGACCTCTCATCAGTCACCAATGACGGGGTCACACAAAGCTTTGGTGGCAGTTTGTTTTCAGTTTTGTCTATGGTGTGCTTCATTTTAGAGTACATATATTTATTCGTGTTTAGTTTGCAATGGGTACATGTGTCCATATTTATAATAAGTGAGCATGTTTCCAAATATAGTCCCTTGATGTGAGACTGTACATGAGATATGAGTGGTGATTACTGAAGTAGGAGATGTTCTCGACAAAATTAGACGGTAGATGTGATGTTCCCACTACTTTTGATTAGTTTGGTTGATGTTCCCAGATTTGGTTGATATAGTTCACTTTGCATGGTTGATGTGTTCACAAGTGGTAGGTGTAGGTTCTCACATTGGTTGATGCTCCCTAGATTGGTTGATAGTGTTCCCATTTTGTGGTTGATGTGTTCCCTCAATCAAGTGCATAAATGCAACACAGAGGAAGGTCAAGATAGGTGTATGTTGTTTAGCTAGAATATGATGTTTCTCCTATATTCGCCCTAAGGGGGAATGTTAGAAGATATATAATATAGCGCTCACATTATTATTGTTGTGAGAGTTATATTAATATTGTAATGGGTAGATCATAATTACATAATGATAAATGTAATAATATATTGTGAGTAAGTTGTTTTAACAACTTATGTAGATAGCTTGTGGGGTGTTCATAAATAAATCCAACTCATTGATTAAAGGAACAATCTCACTTATATAAATGCAATATTCCATATTGAATGAATTCAATATAGAAGAGTGCTATTTTTGAGTCTTATTCTAGTCTATTTCTATGTTTTTTTTATGCTTACAGGATGAACCAAATTAATAGTTTCCATGTAGCTACTAAAACTAATCAATTATGGTTGTATATTTCCCATCATCCCTTTCTAGTAGCCACTAAATTTTTTTATCTTGCGCGGTTACTACTACTCTTTTTGAGCAGCACATTTCTATTTATAGAATTTTTAAGATTAGCGATTTCCATGTAGCCAACTATATGTATACTAATTGTAGCAGTAGTAATAGCTCCCTCCATAACCCCTTATGTAGTAGAAACTCACCAATAATAACTAGATACATAGTTTTTGGTCGAGTAAATAGTCCGAGCTATAGTTGTTGATGGCAAAAAAAGACTCATAGTTTAACTATATTTTTTAACCTACTAGATGTTATACAGAATCTGCACTTTGAGGATGTATATTTCACATTTTAGCAAGCCATTAAAAACCATTACAAATTGATGAGATACACAAAGATGATGATTGTTTAGTCTATATAAGGAGTGCACATTACCCTAATGATCTAGGTGGATTTGAGCCTTCAATCAATTCACCACACCGTGATGTTGCTTTGTGGCATGATCTATTTTCCTGCATCTTGAATATCATTCCATGCATATGTGTGCGTACTGTGAAGTCCTAGATTATTATCTAGGATGTAGGATAGTTCCTACATTGTCAATAATCTACTGCGCAACTTTACACTAATATTTGAAAAAGATGCCAAACTAATTATTAGTAAGTGGATGCTACCAACCATTATAGTGGTCCAACCAATGCTTTGTCTTCCTCCTTTACTATAAATGTGTGATGCTATTCATTCTGGTTAGAGATAAAAGTAGAGATAGAAGTAAGGGAGTATACAAACATCACATATTACCTTGTTGGAAACTATGTTTTCCACTAGATTGAATCTGCATGGTTACAGCACGGTCATGATCAATGTGTTCAAGAATATACACACTTTTCATACCTTGGTTAAAAATTAAATGTTCAATAATCACAAAAAATATTATCTTAAAGTATAGGTCAGGCTTGAGATCACATGTATCTAATCAAACATGGATTTTCTCTAGATATCGTATTTGGCAGGATCTTACGTATTTGACTGCAAGTTTGAAGCAAAATCTAAGAAATAAGAATCCAAGTCTCACAAAAAAAAGAGTCTAAATGTGATCTTTTTGTAGTGTTTTTACTTGTATTTGTAAAATTTATAATTATAACTATAGTGTTTATGATTCCAACTATTTATTTGTAGGTTGTGGCACTCCGCCTGAGCTGAGTCTCCTCACACAGTTGAAGCACCTTTACTTGGGACAAAACAATATCACAGGTACCATTCCCTCCTCGTTTAAAAATCTGTCTGCCTTAATTGAACTGGATTTTGGAAAAAACCGTGTCGGAGGCACCATTCCTTACTTTTTCGGGAAATTATCAAAATTCACTATTTTAAGTTCTTCCTACAACCAGCTACAGGGGAGCATTCCAGTGGAGCTGGGCATCCTCACAAATTTGAATCTTCTTTACTCAAACGGAAACAAACTCACAGGTCAAATCCCAACTGCCCTCTTGAACTGTACAGCTCTGGAAGAGCTAGTTTTATCTAGAAACCTGCTAAATGGTCATATTCCATTGGAACTTGGTACCAAACTCCCCAATTTGCAAATTCTTTCGTTATGGGGAAATTGTCTTAGTGGAAAAAATACCAAATTCCATTGGAAATTGTTCCTATCTCACAACTCTTATGCTAGAACCCAACTATTTTGATGCAGGAAAGGTGCCAATGGAGCTGGGTAAGTTGAAATTGCTTATAAGGCTTGACCTACACTACAATGAACTTGTTAGTGACAACAGTGGCACAATGGCTTTTCTCACTGCTCTCACAAATTGTTCCCAATTGGATTACATAAATGTGTCAATCTGACTGGTGTTTTGCCTCTGTCCATAGGCAACCTTTCTTCGATTCTATCTTACTTAGATTTATCAGACAACAATATAAGTGGAAGCATACCTCAACAGATCGCCGATCTCTCCAACTTAGCCTATATAAATTTTGGCAACAATTTTTTCAGGGGCTCTATTCCAAATGAATTTAAAAGATTACATAACCTACAAAGATTGATTCTGTCTGGGAACCTATTAGAAGGAAACATTCCTAGTGAGATAGATCAAATGTGAAGTCTGGGACTCTTATCTCTCAGTCACAACAAGCTCTCAGGAAAAATCCCAGATTCTCTTTGTATCCTTCGACAGCTAAGACAACTTCGACTTGATCACAACAATTTATCTGGAGGGATACCTGCTAGTTTACAGGGATGTCAGAATTTGGATCTGCTTGATTTGTCTTACAATAAACTAAGGGGAAGCATACCTTGTGAAGTCATTGCCATCCTTAAAAACCTTCAATTCTATCTCAATCTTTCATGGAATTCATTGCAAGGATCTCTGCCGCAAGAGGTGAGTAAAATTGTCATGGCTCAAGCCATAGATGTGTCTTGCAATCAGCTGAATGGGGTGATTTCAAGTGCACTAGGAGATAGCACAACACTAGAGCATCTAAATCTCTCCCCCAATTCCTTTGACGGTCCATTATCAGACACACTTGCCAAATTACAAAATCTACAAGATATTGATCTTTCTTTCAACAATCTGTCGGGTCAAATTCCACAAGAAGGGCTGTTTCCGAATGCAACCATCATTACATTGTTAATGGGAAACCCTGGCCTACGTGGTCCACAAAATTATTTGCTACCGGCATGTCCGAAACAGGGTCAGGGAAAAAATTCAAATCTCAAAAAAACAATATTATCTGCTGTTGGAATCATAATATTTGTACTATGCACTTCAGTCTTGGGATTGTGGTGGAGACAGAAATTTTAAACCCATCGCTTTGGTCCCTCAAACCTCTTTCTTCAAAAGCTAAGGTATCCAAAACTTTCTTACGAAGATCTTGTCACTGCCACAAATGGATTTGACGAGTCAAACTTGATTGGAGTGGGTAATTTTGGATCAGTGTATAAAGGGATTTTGAGGGATGGCAGGGTTGTTGCCATCAAGGCTCTCAATTTACAGAATGCAGATGCTCTTAAGAGCTTTAACACAGAAAGCACAGTATTGGGGAGGATCCGGCACCGCAATCTCATTAGAATTATAAGTGTGTGTTTTTACCCTGACGTGAAAGGTTTAGTTCTTCAATTTACATCTAATAAGAGCTTGGAAAATCATTTGTACCCTAGCGAGGAGTTATCCAAACTGGGATTGAGTGAATGTTTGAACATTGCTTTGGCTGTAGCCCATGACATGGAGTATCTGCATCATGATTCTTTAGTGCAAGTTGTGCATTGTGATTTAAAACCTAGCAATGTGCTCCTGGATTCCAAAATGAAAGCCCTTGTGACTGATTTTGGTAAATCTTGATTCAAAACCACTCAAAATTCCGTGGAGTCATCAAATACTACCTTTGTAGTTAGAGGAACTATTGGCTATATTGCCCCAGGTAAGCTTATCTTGAATTTTCATTATATCGTTATTATTTTCCTTTTCTTTAAAATCATTTAAAGATGACCACAAACAATATTGATTGCAGAGTATGGATTAGGAGGGAGCGCTTTTGTAAACGGAGATGTTTACAATGATGGAATTATGATATTAGAGATCCTTACGAGGAAAAAGTCAAGTGATGCCATGTTTGTAGGAGACCTGAACCTGAAAAAATGGGTGCGGTTAGCTTTTTCGGACAACCTAGCAGATGTTGTGGATAGTAGGTTTTTTACTTATGCGAATCTGAACATGGAAGAGAATAGATGTCTTCTATCTTTCATAAGTGTTGGCTTGCATTGCACAAACGAATCACCTAGAAAGCGACCAACTATGAAAGATGTAGCAAGGAGCTTGGAGTCTCGAGAAATCTTTCATGGGAAGTGCAATTGCTTCCAAATTAACATCTACCATATCAAATCTGCTACACAATAACAATCCTAGTGCAATAGCAACATCTGACAGCCAAAGTTCTACAATTTAGATGCTTAAGAATTTTTGATAGTATTAGATTTTCCACCTTAAGTCCTCTTTCAAGAAAATCCTTGTTAGGTTAATACCTAATTCACATGTATCCATCCTACTAATTGAGAATGTGCATCTTTGTAACCAAATTATATAATAATGCAATATTTGTACTAGAATGTATTGTTTTGTGGTCATGTTCTTGGGACCCACAACCCTCTTAATATAATTGTGGTTTTCTGCTATTTGAATTTTTTTTGACTGAAAAGCATAACCATATATTAAAGATGAAGTAGAATGCTAATCATACAAAATCGGGGTGGAAAAGATCACACCCCACAAGCAGGATCAAAGTAGCCATAAAGAGGCTACGAGTAGCAAAGTGTCATATCAATAGAAGCATTTTCAATCAAAAAATTTTAAAACAGAAATGTAGAGAACCAGAGAAAACTCCAAACATGGAGCTAGGCAGCAGCAACAAACATAGAAGAATGTGGCGGTGGGCTCTTTGGACGGTCACCCCAACCACCAAGGGTAGTGTCAGGGGTGTCATCAGGTTGCTCCCAGCCATCTATCTACTATTGCTCCTCCTCATTTCCCCGTTGGGAGGGTGAGATAGCCAAAGAGAGCCGTGGAAATTTTGATTGGTCGGGCGCTTACCTCCCGGAACCACCACTGCCAGAGCCCAGCCGACCAAAAATCCTGGTAGTGGGAGGAGTCCAAGACGGAGGCGGAGAAGGGACTCGCCAATGAGGACAAGCGCTACGCCGCCCACGAGCCGGACCCCTGTCAAAATTGCGTTGCCCATGGGAAAGCGAGCGGCGACCTTGCGAGTGGGAGCGGCAGCAAAGGGGAATCTGGCGGAACGTGACTGATAGCACAAGGGGCACTCCTCCAATGGTCTAAAAGAGTTTGCAAGTGCTCAACTTCTATGCGGACTTTCTCCGTCTGCACTTGGATTTGAAGCGAAACATTGGAGATGATAGCAAGCTTGTTAGAAATAGCAAAAATTCTATCCACTGTCTTCTTATTAAAAATAACAGCATTTCTAGATTTTCAAATGTGATATAAAATAGTCACTCTAAAAGAATGCCAAAGGTTGTAAATTTTTGCAGGAATAAAGGTCGGATCCCCCAGAAGAACCATTTTCCACGTGAATAAGATGGGCAAAAAAGGTTGGAAAAGGGTATGAATCCAACGCTAGGCAGATTGAGCATGAGGGCAGAACCAAAAGAGATGAAGAAGAGTCTTAATGTGGTTTGCAGAAATGGCAACGTGACGGGGGAGCTCCCAGAAGAACAAGGTGCTTGCCCATAGGAAGCCCTTGATGAAGAATGCTCCAAAGAAAGTGCGCAACTTTGGGCTCTATAGGAATGACCCAAATAATAGTGAAGCGTTGCTTCCACCCAAAATGAGTGGAATGCAGGCTCAAACGAGCATTTAAGATTCCTCACCTTCAAGGCTGTGAATAATCCATTTGGCAATAAGAGAAAATCCTAGCATATGAATGTTGATTAGGCCAAAACCACCAATGTCCTTAGGCGTACAACATATGTCCCAAGCAACTCTGTGAAAACCACGGTTCCCTTCGGAGTTGGCCCACAGGAAATCACGTAGAATTTTCTATAGCCTGTGCTAAGGGGCTTAAGAAGGTGCCCAACATGATAAGTAATAGACATTAGTGGCAACCAGAACCTTAGAGTAGACTTGGAATTTGCGACCAAGAGACAGATGCTTGGTAATCCAAAAAGAGTTTTTTTGCTCAACTCGGTGAATCACATAGTTCCAAAGGTTAGCAAGGGATGCCATAAAGGCAAAAGGAATGCCTAAAAATTTGAATTGAACACCAGGTTCAATCCAAAGCCATTGGAATCCCTCTAGCTAAGGAGGTTTGGGACCCATCCCCTATCTATAACATTGGGTTTCCTTCCATTGGATAGCAGAACCAGAAGCAAGAAAAAAAATATCAAGGCATTTCATGGCATTAGTGACAGAGGCCTCTGTTTTAGCCAGAGTGAGAAAAGAGTCATCTACAAAGTGACCATTAATCAATTTCTTAGGACGAGGAAGGTAGTTGAATACCTTTAACCAAACCACCATTGGCAGCATTAATAAGCAAGTAACTTAGACCTTCAGCAATAATGACATAAAGAGAAGGAACAAGAGGGCAACCGTTGCCGAATGGAATGATTAAGATAGAATCTCTTAGACTGCTGACCATTGATAGTAATACAGGCACCCACATTTTGAAAGAGCATATTAAAAGAGTGGATGAATCTAGGTCTAAAACCGAGAGTCTGTAGCATGGCCAGAATGAAAGGCCACTCAACTCTAGTATAGGATTTTTCAAAATCAATTTTAACAAACAGAGTCAGTTGAGAAGTTTGGCGGGCATATTCCATGCCCTCCCAAACTGCAATAATGTTGTCCAAAATATATATGTTCTTGATAAAGCTGGTTTGCTCACTCTTGATGATTAGGAGCAGTAAATGAGTGAGCTTGATAGCAAGGGCTTTGGCAATAATTTTGTACGAGACATTGAGCAGAGTTATTGGCCGCCAACTGGTGATAAGCCCAGGATCTCCAGATTTGGGAATGAATTTGATGTTGCCTTGGTTGATCAGATCGCCTAGGGTGTTAGAGGACATAGCTTCCAGATAGACTTGATGCAGATCTAGACCAACAGTCGTCCAAAGAGACTGGTAAAACTCACAGGGAAAACCATCAACACCGAGGGCTTTATCAGAGGCCATCTACATAACAACTTCCTTCAAATCATCAAGAGTGAGAGGTCTATCACAAGCGATGTGCTGAATTTCAGAGAGCTTGCAGGGAATAATTTCAATGCATTAGAGGAGAGCAACATCATGAGCCGGAGTAGCAGGTTGAGCAACAAAAAAAACATGATAGTGATGTATAAAATCTTACATAATGTCAGGTAAGATAGTAAGCGTTTGATTGCCATCCTTGATTGCTTTGATTTTGGTGAGAGTTTGATTAGATTTAAGGGAAACAAAAAACTCCTCAGTAACTCTGTCACCAATGCGAAGCCAGTGCAGTTCAGCTCGAACTTGAGCTCCTCTAGCCTTATAGTGCTCCTCAATTTGAAGCTTATGTTTCCAGTGAGCAGCTTGCACTTGTAGTTGGGTGTTGAAAGGAGACAGATTAAGCTCTTGAATAGCCCTCAAATATTCAACATGAGAGGCTTCATGAGCATTCTTCCGAAAAAGAGTAGCTTGTTTCCCATAGAGCTCAAGGAAATAAGTGGTATGAGTGATGGCATGAAACCAAACACAACACCTAAAACTTTGCAAAATGCTTGCAACTGTCTCTGACAAGATATCTATGAGTTAGATCAGTAAGCCCCTTGACATTCCATGAGTAAACTAACATGGAGAACTATCAAGGTGCATGTTTTCCTCCTCGAGGTTGGCTAACACTCCAAAGCGGTTAGAGAAAGTGACTTGCCACGCATTCCCATGAATAAAATCACCGAGCTCGAACTGCCGGTGGGGTCTCTGCAAGAAATCTTCCTCAGAAGGAGGGGAAGGACTTCGGGAACGACATAAGGCAACCTTTCTATTTGTCTGAGTAACTAAACCACCGACCGTGAGATCCATAAAGCTTGAGGTCTCAGGAAATGAGGGGAGTGAAAGAGCAAGAGCTGAGGGGTGAGAGCTGATAACAATTGCAGCTTGCGAAGATTGAGAGATGGTGGGTGTGGGCTTGGGAGGGGTCACAACAGACAGCTTCGAAGGATCAGAAGTGGAGGTAACCACCGGTTTTTAAGTAACCTGTTGGTGCTTATTTCGGGTCGATGCTGAAGGTTTTCTGCCATTGACAGTAGTCCATCCATCAGAGGAGGGAATGCTGGATTTAGGGTCCATCGGGGTTTTCTCTTAAACCAGCAGTGGGCTTGGAGTCATGAGAGAAAAATACTTGATCATATGATCAGCAGATTGGCACCAAAAACAAGTGTTGGGAAGATTGATGTATAGAAATTTTTGTACAAAGAGTGTGTCTCCAACCTGGATATCGAGGGTATCTTTGAGGTCTTTTGAAAGATCAATTTCTACACAGACCTGTTTCTGGGGTCGAGGCGAGTAGAACTTATTTTTCTCGTGGCAGATGAGGTGACCCAAGGGTCTGATAAGTTGATCAACGAATCCCCACAGAGGCAAAGGAAGGCCTAGAAATTCAACCCAAATAGGAATTTTGAGTTTGTTTTGCTCAGAGACTTGAAAATCTCGAGTCCAGTGGGAGAAAACTACAAGGGTATTGTGAATAAACCAAGGACCGTGGTTAACAATGGCTTTGCAATGTTCAACATTGGTAAAGCGAAACAGAAAGAAACCCTTGGTCATGTTTTGGACTCCCTCGAACTTGACTCCATGAGGTTTCCAATGATTATGAATCCATTGGTGGAGGATACCTTCAGGGGGAACTTAGCCCACAAAATAAGCAATAAGAGAAAATGCTTCAAACCAGTTGCAAGCTTTGTCAAAAGCTAGTAAATCAAGAACAATATCCGGGGAAGGAGTGTAAGTATCCTTACCTCGTCGAATACCTTCAGGACGAACTTCCTCACTCGTTTTGGCACCATTGTCCAGAGCTCCTGCGATAAGACCAACATCAATAAATGCATGGCCCGAGGAGGTGGTCATTTTATAAGCCACCGCCCAAGGGGCAGACTGGTGATCAATACAAAATTAATGCAGATAGTCCTGCCCAGATCTATAGATCGGTGGTGTGACGCAATGGCGACATACGGCAAGGCCGAGCATTTACTGCGAAAATAACTCGCTAAGCCAAAACCCTAGCAAAGAAAATGTTGTTTGAAATTAAAATATTAATAAGTTTATATATAAATCGTTTGTGGAACAATTATTAATGTTTCCGCCATCACGATTATTGTTGTTAACGCTTTAAATTTTTTTAATAATAATAATAATAATAGAAGTAATTACTGTAAATAGTCTAACTTGTAGCCGTGGCATTAAGCCAACTTCTTGTCCCTCATGTTGTTTTTGTGATGCGGTTTTAACGGTGCGCATATTACCACCCTCCAAGTTATTTGTGATTGCGGATTGGTTCCTCTTTGTCGAACTTTGCGACTTAGTCGTGTTACCTTTGTAATGAGTAATCTTAACCGTCGTACAATTATTTTAACTTGCTTAAAAAAATTACTACCATTATATTACCTTTCCCATCTTCGATCGAGATATTTGGTTATCTTTTATCATGTTTTGGAACTTGCATTGAGTGAGGTGCGACATCTAGTATCAAAGCGAAGGTTCAGACACTTGAACCTCTGGGATAAAAAAATTGTTGAGATTGTTGTATTCGTCTGTGGGTGTCATGGCGATCCCAGTTGTCGAGAAATGTGATTTCATAGTGATATTCCGATGAACTTCTTGAGTGTTGGGATTTAGGTTCCTTGCAAAGTTTGTTGGTTAACGGGTTCCTAGCTCATGGTTATGGTCTGGTAATGGTTTTGACACCCGCAAAGACCCTCCCATATCTAGATTGTTATTTTGGTTGGAGCAACACTTGGGAAATAGTGTTAAATCTTAGGGACCTTTGTGGAGGAGATTTGGAGTTTGATTAGTTGTCTTGAGTCCCCTTTTCTTATGTGGATAGACCAGCTGGATATGGTTTGGTATTGGCTGTAGACACTAGTAATTTTTTTTATGCATTGAGGACTTGCTTCCTCACGGGAGAGTAGATATCATGTCAAGATGTGGCATATTTTGTGGTATATATGCTTCAACATTAATTACTTCCTTCTCGTTTGCGTCTTTACTACTGTGAATTCCTGATACTACTTTGCAAAGCAAATCCTCTTTATAACTTGTCCTTTCATATTTTCTATTACATTTATGTAAATTATTACAACTTTGATTTCTCTTTGCGTATTTCCTTTTTGAGCATATGAAAAATTGTAGACCTTGTTTCTATATGCATTGCAATTTTTTAAACCATTTTCGTAATGTCCTACACAACTACAAGTTGAATAACTAT
Organism: Taxus chinensis; assembly: GCA_019776745.2. Classification (NCBI taxonomy): domain Eukaryota; kingdom Viridiplantae; phylum Streptophyta; class Pinopsida; order Cupressales; family Taxaceae; genus Taxus; species Taxus chinensis. The sequence goes on from CM034146.1 coordinate 777,367,057, forward strand.
AGTGGAAATGGTATTTTAACACAATTTTGTAATTACATGTTCTACCATAATAGGTTTATGGCCATGTAACAAACAAGGTGGGCAGGTATATTCATACAAACCAAATACTACGTACAATTGTAAGAAATGTAAATGTTATGAAAAATTCAAAGGTGCATGTATGGAATCAAGCTAAAGCAAATTGTAAACATAATGTAGACATTGTTACATACCTTGACAAAGGTACATGTAAAAGTAATTAATTTTTTTTATAGTTTTTTTGGGCTTTTACGAGAATTTGATACCTGTGTCCAAATATACAACATAGAGCATAAGAAAAGGAACATGATGTATAGGTTATTATTAACCTTGTAGTTAAGAATGTAATTTTATTGTATTTGCAATTGACATAGATCTAAATTTGAAGACACATTTCTAAGATGTAGATGTAGGTCTATGCATGGTATAAAGGACACAAATTTAATACAAATTGATGGCAAAAACAATATATAGGCATACACACAATATTTTTCATGCATACAATGTATAATGTAAATTGCGAAAGCAATGACCTTCAAAATGATGGCACTTTTTGCCATGTAGTCTTCAATGTAAAGGTAATAGTGATTGAAAGAACTTTGATAACTATACTCGAACATAAAATATACAAAAGTATATTGACTATTCATAGTTTGCATATGATAAGCTAAATAGAAATATAACATTAAACAATTGGTGCATCAACAGCTACGTATAAAATGTTTTTTGTGTTATGTTACATCAATTTCATAAAAGAACAACTTTTGAATTTGGAAATTATATAATTTTTTAACCACTTGAGATAAATGCCATATTCTCTCAACACTTTTTTTTGTAGCAATGCTCAGCTGTCTGATAATGATGTTGTCAATTTGTCACCTAGTACAACAATTGCTGATTAAAGCAAAGGGAAAATGCATAATTTTCATAGCTCCATGTTGTAAAGGAAAGCACTGACCTTCAAAACTTTGTCAATTACATGATGTAGATGCGAATGTAAACGTAGTAGTAATCGGAAAACGTTTGATCACTGTTCCTGAACAAAAAATACAATACTATACTCAATATTCATATTTTGCATCCTATGAACTAAATGGAAATGTAACATTAAACAATTGACATATTAGTGTCCACTGTAAGTAGTAACTTTTTCGAATATAGTAAACATTACTCTATATATTTCAATTCATCGCATTCAATAGACTTGGTTCTCATGACATGATTCCATATTGAATAATGAATAGTTCATTGTTGCATACAATGTAAACTCATACGTCAATGCTCTAAAGTTGCAATTTTTAGATAGCTCATGGCATACAAAATATTAATATCGACAGTACCATATTCCTTTTTTTATATTTGAAAATTTTCCCGTGTCAAAACACATTAATCCTGGTTATAGAATAGGAAAGAAATATAACATATGGCATAAAACGATAAAACATGGACAATGCAAGGGAAAAACGCAAACTGCAACCATGTGGAGCACATGCATGCAACAAATTGTGAACAACACATAGGAACAAGAGTGGCGGAAAACAAATAAATTGGCAATAAAGTAGCACTGTCAATGAAGCGGGTTTTGATGGAAACTATGCTTTATTTTGGCCAAATATTTGATTTCCTCAGCTTTTGATTGGGTATTGGTTTTTCCCTCCTTGATGTGGTTTATATTTTATTGCCAATTTATTTGTTGAGTTGACAGTTGGCTGTATGCATGAGGCCCATTTGGCTGCAGTTATGGATTTTCTTTTGCTCTAGCCCTGTAATATTCTTGTATGTTATATGCATGGTTATAGGGGTTTCAGAATATTCATTTTCTCAAGAAATTTGCATTTGCAAGTCTATGGCAGCGGATGTGGCAATCAGAGTCGAGGCAAATCCGTGTTTCATTAGTAGCATTTGTTACCTATTTTGCTGCAAACTATGAACTTGCAACATTTTGTTTGAGTCAAATATAGATAAATGATTCTCTTCCTACACTACTGTACTTGTTATAGATTCAGATGTTTGATACGACAATATTGTCATGACATGACATTTACAAAATCCTCAACATGGAGGTGGCAAAACGATATACTGTGAGCAGAATTGCATTCAAGAATAACTTCATAAACCAGAGGTTATTCCCAAATATTCATACATCATCTCTGTTAGACCATGAGTTTGAAATGAAGACCCAAACAAAAACTTATGCTAAATATTATGTGTACAGAGATTCAAAACAAATGGAAAATGAAATCTGGAGATCCGCAGGCCTTTGCAGTATATTGAGGACACATAAAACAAAACTCTACTACCCTCGGCCATCGCCATCTACGTAAGGCTGCATGGAGGAAGACAAGTGGGCACCTCGTACCAGAGTAGCAATCACCACAACAACGTCTAATCAAGTACAAAATTGGCAATAGCAGATAGTTAATGCTTCATAGTGGAAATAGTCATTCAAGCAATTTTCTGCAACAGGGTTCTTTGAGTAGAGGATTTGGGTTTGATCACAAAAAACAATTGAATTGAAGCGTAAACATGAATGCATGTGGGAAAAATGATAAAAGTGAGGGGAAGGATTATGGAAATAAGATAGAAGAAAGAGTTTGGCGGTGTTTTGGTGATTCCCTTTGTCCAAGTCATCGGAAAAGATACTACGATATACAATTGTTAACCCTTAAGCAAATGGTATAATATATACTTGAGTTTTTCCTCTCTTTTTGATTTCCATCAATCTCAAAACTCATCTGAGGTCAATCCGGAAGCGATGTAAAGGATGAGACTTTCATGTGTAGATAGTGCAAAATTATGGACAAGAATGTGAAGATCATCCATGCACGAAGTTGTCTGAATAACTCAGAAAAACTATAAAAGATGTGGTCGCTAGCATAGTCACCAAAGATTTTTCATTTTTTTTTCTGGAAGACGATCACTTAATACTCTCCGTACCAAAGTTGCTACCTTGGTTGTTAGGAAAAACTTCTCCAAAACTTAGTATAATTGCATCATGCATGTCTTACGTATAACCTTTACTTTAGCAATCAAGATTTGACCAAATACTTCTAATTAACATCATTACATTGGAGCTCTATAGCTACTTGAGCTTGCACAATTTGTCCTAGATTACGGCCTATAGATTGCTACAAAAAAATTAGAATACTAGCCCTGATTAAGGTAGAATATAAATCTACAGTCACCATGCAACACACTTGATACATAGGATAATTTGAAATAATCAATATTGTTTTAGTTGAGTTTAGGGTCAACCTACTACAAAGATATGGGATGGTATGATGTCCATTTTTCTTCGTTCTCTTGGTGGCAAAGATACCCTATCATTTAACATTTTGACATTGAGATAAAATTTATAATTTACTAGAGGAGATTGGAAGTTTTGATTAAATGCATCCAATTTAAACAAAAAACAAATATGTTAAATAGGCTATCAGGGTGTTGAATGGGAAGAAGGGCTTGAGTGGTAAAATATTGGAACTTTTAATGTGGAACCTCGAGTTCAAATCTCTAGGAGACATGAAAATTTGTCAAAATTGGAAAAAAAAATACCCTATTCAACTTGTCGCAATTGGGTAAAAATATCATATCCGACTTACTGGATGTGACATACCCCACAGACAAAAAAGAACTTGATGGATTACTCTAATAAAAAGAAGAGATACCTGGAATACCCCTAAAATACCATATCTAACTTGCTGGGTGTGAGGTACGATATCCTGACATATGAGAAGAGATACCTGCGATGCCCTTCGGTTGTGGCATGAATTTACCAACCAAGGATTTTTTATCAATCTCATAGTTGAGATTTTGCACTTACAAAGTTATACAATGGTGAGTATCCCATTCACTAGGGTTATTTATGTACGCGAAAATTTTCCTTTAAAGAGAGCTATAATATTCCTACCTGCAAGTAGCTCTTTATTAAATGTTTGTGTGCTCTATACCTTGGGTGACTTCATTATTTATATTTATTGAAATTTTTTTACAGAATGCCCATTTTGTGTTGGTCTAGGTGGAGAGTATTGAGGCTATGCCGAAATTCTTGGGTGTATTAGACATACTGTAATCTAGTACGGATGGGACTTCCTTAATTTTCTCACCCTTTGCTACTTGGTTATATGCAACATTTCATCACCTCAGGCATTGTTTTTAGAAGTAGATATGGTCCCACTGGACATTACATCTTCTGATATACAAAAGATATCCAAGAAAAAATATATCTTTGTTTCTATGTTGCAATAAAACTAATCAGTTGTGGTTGTGTCTCCAACCATCCCTCTCTAGCAGCCACTAAAAATGTTCTCTGTGTCTTATTTTTAGTAACACATTCCAATTTATAGCATTTTTAAGATTGCCAATTTCCATGGAGCCAGTTGTAGGCCTACAATTTGATGTAGCAGCTCCCTCCATGGAACCTTATAGTAGACACTCACTGATAATAATCAAATAAATAATTTTTTGTAGAGGAATTAGTCCAAGCTATAGGTGTTGATGGATAAAGAAGCTCATAGTTTGAATAGATTTTGCTAATCTGTTAGGTGTTCTACAGAATCTGCACTGTGAGCGTGTATATTTTAACTGTTTTCAAAATTTAATCAAACATTTTTAATACTTGGAAACATAAAGATGGCATGACAAATTGTGCCAACTAGTAAAAATAATGGATTTTTGAGCTTACTACAAAGATGGTGTAAATAACACTAGATCAAGATGACCATCGTCCTACATATGCATTCACCATTATAACAATATAAAAACCATTATAATTCAGCTATTGGGCAATTGGTTCATGTTTTAGCAAGCTATTAGAACCATTGCGAATTGATCAGTTACACTAAGACGATGATTCCTTAACATATATTAAGGAATGCACATAACGTTAAAGATCTACGAGCATTTGAGCCTTTAGGCCATTCATGACACCAAAATGTTTCTTTGTGGCATTATTTGTTCATGCAGATTTAGTATCATTCCATGCATATGTCTGCATATCATGAAGTCCTAGCTTATCATTTATGATGTTGGATAGTTTCTACATTGTCAGTATTGTACTGCGCAACTTTATAATAATGTCTGCAGAAGATGCCAAACTAATTACGTCATAGGCATTTACAAAATAGAATGCATCGACGATTAGGGGTTATAGTTTGGTCTGTACGCATAGATGACCATGCAGAAAATCCTGTCCGTCCACGTGGAACAGGGAGAGCTACAAAAACCCTAACAAAGTTCTAGATTTTGCCGCTTGACCTGGCATCGGTGATTGTGTTTTGTTGCGGTATTTTCATTCCTGCTTCCCTGTATTTTAGATTGTGTTGCTTTCCCTCCTATACACTATGCATAAATACCACTGTCTCCCCCTATGCATATGTGCCTACATGATTAAGTCATATTGGATAGAGAAGTGTGGTCTCATTTAGGGGAATGAAGTTACATGTTAGGGTGCAACAACTTAGTGGTTGTTTATTGAGATCTATGTGTTATTGGAAATCCCTTTGGGCTAGGGTTTTAATGGGGGGGCCGGTCAATGAAAATATGTTTATTTGTTGTCATTCACCAACGCGAAAGGAAGCTGCAGAGGTAATGGTGGTTATTCCCCAACTCTTCATGTTATCAGATGTATTAAACCTCTATTTACATTTTTTTGTCCGCTTTGTTTGAATTTGTTTCTTGCATGAGGTTTCTACCACACATTAGGCTTGGTAGTATTTTGTTTCCAGAAAGTATCTTCCTCTTTATATTTCCTCAGTTTGGTGGGAGCATGGTTTTAACCAGTCTCCCTTGCATCTTCCCTTTCTCAATGTCCTCAACGAGCAAAAAATATCCATCACCACAAAAAAAAAGTTTTTATCAACATGTCCACACTTCATTCGGCACCCAAATTATCCCAGAAACTATGAAAAATGATTCAGAGGCAACATCATCTTAAGAAATTCACAATAAAAGCCTTGAACCTTTACACTTAAAGAAAGCCAACATCTTAAAAGGAAAATACAAATAAAATTGTAAAATCTGTGTAGACATGTAAAATGTCAACATAATGAAAAAATAAATAAAATCCCTATTAAACATTTTAAATTCCTAACATACATTTCCCACCTATTGCTGACCCATTTCCTAACTTCCCGCTAACCTCATTTAACATTTCTAAGAATTTAAAATTCCTATTTACCTACCCACCTATCCTACAACTAGCCTCTCTATGTAATCAAATCATTAATTCCTAATTAAACGTAAACTAATTTAATCTCGCCTCCTCTATTTCTAAAGGGTTTTAATTCCAGAACCCTCTCTAACTTTCTACTCTTCTCCATTGATATCTAAATTCAATGGCTATTTCTCTACAATTCTAGAATTTTCTGATGCTAGACTCTTCCATCCTCTCATTCAATACTAACAATTGATCTTCCATCTACTTGGCAAGATCCTAGCCCTCCATTTTTTCTTCTAAAAATTATAAATTGGCATGCCACCCTCTATGGAAGCCAATCCTTGGAAATCATAACGTAGTACTGCTAAAATTCCTACAAAATCTCTCTAACATCCATTTTCACATTTATCAAACATCCATATGCAATCTTCAATCCATAAGGGGAAGTTCTATCCACTTACTTCCACAAATCTAAAACAAATAATGCTAATCCAATCATCTTGAGCACAACCAGAACATCAAGGGAGGTTCTTTGCCAGTAAATTATAGTTATTGCTTCTATCTCACTTTCATCTTTGCTCAATTTGAGGTAGTTTTTGAGAGTATTAGATATAAGAAATCAATTTAGTTCTTGGTTTCTAGTTTGCATGTATATCTAATCACTCTTTGGCATCTACATTTTGGGACCCACTATTGGGCCTTGCCCCAATCTTTAGCTTGATTTTAGTTAAAAGCATTGAGTAACACATACTTTGCAAGTTAGATGAAAATCTAACACTGTTTGCATAAAAAATTTCAAGTTTCATGTTTAAATTCCATTCCCAGACTCTAACAATGCGTATGCTCTGTGTTTTAGTGCTTATGCTACATAGTTCAGTGCTTTTGCTTTGAATCAATGCTTTTGTCCTAGGTTTAAGCCTCTATGATTGCAGGTCTGTTAATTGGTGCTTTTATGAAATCCGTGGCGCATACATAACACATATAAGTGCTTTTTATTCTAACTACTGTTTGTGTAGGTTTTGGTGCATATGTTATGAATTTTGGCACTTATGTATATACTCTAGTGCTTATGTGTTGCTAGTGTTGATTTTTTTTGTTTCAGGGCCTTTGTTCTATCTTTTAGCGCCTATGCTTTTTGTTTCAACGCCTTTGCTCAGTGTTATAGAGCTTTTGAATTTTATATCTACTTAATCACACTTTAATGCTTTGTTGATCTATATTAGTGCTTTTGACCTATTCTAGCACCTTTGACTTGATTATCATCGCTTTTAGAGCTAACAACCTAACAACAACCTAACCTTGTTTCCAGGTGTTTTTGGTGATTGTTTCTAGGTTTTAGCATTATTTTTTACATAATTATCATAGAAACAAGGGGAGACTCTGCCCGTTTTAATATTTATCTCGCTTTTGTCTAACCTTTTATGGTTGCATGGTTTTGTTTAATTGAAAACTACTAATCTTTTGGTCTTGCACCCGATCGGTCGAAGATATTGGGTTTATAAAAAAAACTAATAACATTTGTGTTATAGGCTAGCTATTTGAAGACCCAAAATATTTGATATTTTGTATATCATCTTACATTTTATTTTCGTTTGCTTCTATATATCCCCCTTGTGTGCTTGCTATATCTTAAAGGTGAAACTATGTATGATCTCTTCTCACATCCTAGGATGATCTTGAGAATCAAAAGAGGATAACCTCCCCCCTTTTTCATTTATAGGGGTAACATGACATGGAAGTGACATCCACACACTTACCATAGTCCTAGGAGTATTGTGACTATGGGATTTACCTCCATGCATGTGGACACACCTCGTGTTCTGGGTGGGTATATAAATCCTTGGAGATATATCATTATTTGCTAAGCACTCGCTTATTTTAAGAGCAACATGAAGTGAGGGGATTCCATGTCCCAATACCCAGGCCTTAGACAACATTCTTGCAACACGGAATTGGGCCGCATGTACCGTGAGGTATATTGGGGACACCCATAACAAGCTTTTACATCCTAGTCTAGGAAAAATTTTGGCTGCATATCAAATTATAATGCAAGGAGGCTGCACTTCCCAAGACTACTTGCTAGCCGACCCCACATTGACACATAAGTGGAGAGCCATATTGTGGCATCATCATCGGTGTGTAGTATTAAAATCGAGCTATACTTTAGTTACGATCCTACTTGACTAGCTAGGTTGTTTTTGCATGACTATGATTGCTTGAGTGTTTGTCAATACCAGTACACAACCCCACACTAGTCCATCTTTCATCATACCATATTATACATTCATCATTCATCCCTTTGATGAAACCATTTGATTATTACCCACAACACCTTTGATCGTCATACTTTTGTCACTTTGACTATCCCCATGCATCTTTGACCGTACTCTTGTCATACCTCATTCACTTAACATACTCATCTCCTTCACACCTTCCTTTTGATATTAAAAAAATAAAACAACAATAAACATTTCCACATAATCAATCAAATTTATAAATACAAAAGACACTCACATACATCCCCCATTTCATGAACACATGTAAAATTCACTTACACATCCCTTACTTGATACATTAGATACAACACCATACCACATTGTATATAAACCACCTTTGCATCTACATCACACTTTACATATCACTCATACATCCTCTCTTAATCCCTTCAAACTTATTACATTGTATACAAATTATTGTTACCCACTCTTAATCACACATACCCACTTTATATAAGTAATTCATTCCACAACATCTCATACACCTAAACATCTATTCATCTCATTGTCACAAAGCTTCCACCTAGTGGTTTAATGTTTCCTTTTAATGTCGCTACACTTACATACGTCTAAAATATCCTAAAACATATCACATCACACATCCCCACCTAATCAAATCATTTACTACATTTAAACATCCTCACATTCTCACACAATCCTACACATAGCCTTTCACACTCAAATACCTTATCCAAGATTCCTTATTGACAGGGTAATTGAGTCTCATTAGTTGACACCTTGAATACAAACAAAAAATCCTTATCTCCTATCCAATCATCCTAATCCCATCACATATCGAGGCACATCCTAATCCCTCTATCATTAAGGCACATCCTTCTTCAATCCTCTTGTCCTAAAACAAGGTCCGGTTGTTGGGATTATACATTGGTCAATAAGAAATCTTATCCTCTCTTCATCTACTGATCACACATCCTTCACCAACTTAATAAACATCCATCCCATCCTCACATCTTAAAGCATTAGGATCTAATGACACCTAGGACAAGACTTACCCAACCTCAAACATGAAATGATGACGAAACAAACCACCAAATAAATACAGAAACCATAATTGACTTATTCAATCAAAACATTTTTTATGCCAATGTAGAAGAAAACTGTGATCAAGGGGAAGATGAAGAAATAATGGTTGATACCAGTAGCGATGACGACTCAAGCACCTATTTCACAGAAGGAATATTCCGTGTAATGCTTAGTCGCTTCATAGAGAAAAACAAAGATTCTCTCCTCCTCCAATTATATCACATAGGAGAAAAAATTCCTTTTGATTATACCCATGACCAAATTCATCATATCCTCTTCGATGAGAATGAATTCATTGAGAAACAGTCCCCATCCCCACTTCTTCCCAACTCAAATGACCTAAATCACAACAATTGTCTCACTACACATAGACGGGATAGTAGAGAGAATACCCATAATTCTCATGTATACAAGGAGGCCGTATTGTCCCAGCTACAACAAATAAGAAACCAAAATTCCTAGCTAACCTCACTACTTAATCCACAACATCCACAAGACCATGATAACCGTGATTCTAAACATTCCTAACGTCCCAATTTCAACCTACCACCCACTGGCCCTCAAGAATTCACCTTGGAGTAGGATGTAAAGTCTATGAAGGAAATGTTTCAAGGATTACAATCAAAAAACAAGGACATCAATATAAGTTTGAGGAACTTTGTCCTTATCCATTTGACCGTGATATATTACGTGTCATTTTTCCCCCATACTTCGAACCACCTAAATTTGAAAACTACAAGGGAAAGGGCGATCCTTGTGAACACGTCAAGGAATTTTTTATGTTGTATTAGGAAGTAACCTATGATGACTTCTATTTATTGAGACTCTTCTCATGAATCCTAGGAGGTCCCGCTCTTTAATGGTTCCTTCACTTGCGCAAGGGCTCTGTCACCACCTTCGCTAACTTATCAGAGAAATTTGTTAAACACTTCTCATACAATGTGGAGCATAATGTCACAATGATTAAACTATGCAATACCAAACATCGCAATCGTGAAAGCTTTTCATCCTTCTTACAATGATAGAGAGATCTTGTTAGCCGCATTGCATGGCCCATCCTTGAAAAGAAATTGGTCACTATTTTTGTCGCTAATCTCCATCAAGATATATTCTTCCACCTCCAAGTCCATTGTGCAAATACTTTTGATGACATCATAGAAAAAGGAATGCGGATATAAAAAGCTATTATCTTCAAAGGCTTCATCAAACTATATTCCCGAGATAACTATAATCAATCTAGTCATCCCTCCATCTATGAGAAGACCAAGTATTTTAACAAGAATAAGAATGTTGTTGGAAATTGAGTGACAGAAACAAAATACATCCAACATGTCCAAAAAGAGGTTGCCATATACATTCCTACGGGTCAACCTAATATCCAAAGAAAATTTCATACACCCGTCTTGGCGAGTCCATTGAAATAATCCTTGAAAGACTTATTACCGCTAATATGGTTGTTTTCCCACAAACCTGAAAAATTGATGAGTCTAGGCCCAAATCCTCTTGGTTTAGGGGAAATGAATATTGCAAGTTCCAAAAAATTAAGAAAGAACTATATTCAAGACTTGATTTATCAAGGTGAAATCGAAATCGAAGACAATGCATCCTTCTCTTCTCAAAATCAAAAGTTATGGATTTATCGAAATCCACTCCCGAATCATGGTCAGAACCACACTTCAAATCAAGGTCAACAGAAGTATATTAAAATCCCCAAATTATCCAACCATCAATCTAACCATATAAACTACCGATGTGTACCCTTCCAATATGAATCTCTCATCATCCATATTCACCATTCCCCCCATCAAGTAGCCACCATCAATGTCAAGGGACCTTCCCAAAACCCTCAGTGTGTTGTTAATACCCTCTGAAGCTGTGTAGTGGTTAAAGGGGCTAATCTTCCTTCTTCCAATCCTCCTCCACAATCTCAATACAATATTGTTGAATAACTTGACAAGACCCCTACGTAGATTTCCATCATAGATCTTCTCAAAACATCTTCCATACATAAATATATCCTTTACCGCACTCTTTAGGAGACTCACGTCCCAACTGATATCGATCCCACATAGTTTCAAGCCCTTATTTCCCATATTTACCCTTATCTAACAATCCCACTTACTTTTACCTAGTAATACTTGCCACTATACAACCCAACCCACAATATCCCTCTTTACATTGAGGTTATGTTAGCATATGGATTTGCACGCATGCAAATGACATGTAACAAGAAGGGAACAAAGTCCCTCCTCAATGAAGGCAAGTATGGATTTAATGAAAACCAACACATTATTTACATCTGTACATTCAAAATTATATGTGGGGGTGTTTTGGAACATCAAAATGGAAAGAAATGTGAATGAGGGAAATGGAATGGAATGAAGGAAAGAAATGGAAAGGAATGAATAGAAGAAGCATACAATAGTTAGGTAAAATCAAATGCTAATATTGCATATAGGAAAACAATGAATAACTAACTAAAATAAAGAAGAGTTCGAATCAGCTAAACAAGAATAAGTAAAAGGGAACACACATGAGCAAGTAAATATCAGAGCTTGATCATTGTGAACCAGAACAACAAATTAATATAGTTGAAAATAAGATCCAAGATAATACTCACGTGCAAGATTTAAAACACTAACATCTAATGGACATAAGAACATCAAATTCTACAAGAGATAACGAATGTGACACAAAGTTCATATTTCATTAACTCCAAAATGTATTCACAAAAGAACACAAAGTTTCTTTCTTGAAATAAAGCTTGCACACAAAAGTATTTTCTTCTCCTCTCTCAAAGTCACCTTACAAATAAGCCCATACCTTCCTTTTATAACCCAAAATTTGGTTACAAAACAGTTAGGATTTATATGCACATTAAATAGGGCACCTTAAGTGAATTTGACTTTTTCAACCAAATTTATAAAAAGTAACTAAAAATAGAAACCACTTAAGTTATCCAAAGTTTGTCAAAAAGTGAGTTTAACAATAACCCACTTAAAATACCATTTTAACATATGACAAAAACCCGTGCCTTATCCATTGATATGGGGTCCACCTATCTCTACCATATGAGAAATGGACTCTCCCACCCATTAGATAATGTAGGAAATCACCCCACCATGTTGTTGGTGAAACAAGGATCCTGATTCTTTGCCAATTCAAAATATTTGACCTTCTACAACGTCTGGTGCATATTCTCTTCCTCCAGAAAACAACTTGGAAGAAGACCAACCTCACAAAGTACCTACATTTTGATAATCTTACCTAATATGGTATGCAGGTTTGTAACTTTAGATTGGATCTCTTCAAAAAAGTGTTTGATCCTGAAACATTGATCCATAGAGGAAGTGGGAAAAACATCAACATGAGTATACATTTTATGTATCAATTTTGTAAATTTCTCCAGTAGATGTTGTACTAAATTCCTTTGGTTGTGTTAATTGACGAAGCTATAAGGAATATCTTTGATGAAGGCTTGAATGGAAGAGAGCATGGTGTAAGATTCATTGCACAAACTGTCAAAATGAATTACTAAGTCTTCTAGAATCATTTGCCTAGACTTAACATGATTTAGCCATAGAATTTATATCATGCGATGATCAAACTCAAGTATTTCCTCTTAGGCTAAGAATGTAGATTCCATGTGGGTAAGATCATGAAGACTTCGAAAGATCTGATCTAGTGCTATTAATTCTATAATGAGGCATTCCTTGAATGGAAACACTGGATCAAGGTAGGAGTAAATATTCTTAGATATTTTTATCACCTCATCAATTGTTCTCAACCCACCATTTTATATCTCTGAAACCCATGATCTTAGAGTGTGCCCTAGAGTGATCACATCCTTTGATTTATTGAGAATTTCCTGATTTGGGATGGCCACCATTTATATAATAGGAAACAAAGATGCAATTGGGTTGATCAAATGTTGAACATATGAGATAAACTGATTATTTTCTTCTTTAAGCTGGGAAATTTGAGATTTGTATATCTCCAATCTTTTAAGCACACTGCTCATTGAATCCTTTGCCATAAGAACATCACTTTAAAAAGTGGTCTTTCCAAGTGATATTTTGGATAATTCATAGTTAGTGACTGTCATATCCCCACGATCCTTTTCAGTATTTGGAGCTGCAATTTCTGCAAAATTATCTTCGATATCATCAATCACTACTCTGGAGAAGACATTAGGATTTTTGAGCACAACTTAGTTGGAAAGGGAAGAAAGAGATCCCAAATCAATGTTGGCCACCTTGACCAACCTCGTCCTCTTTTTTATCTTGGAATTAACCCAAACAAGTGTTTCATTCATTAGTTTAACACAATAGAGTCAAAAACTGGAAGAAATATCTTCTTTGCCTTCCTCATGACTAAAACTAGTAGGTCGGTTGTTCTGTATCCTCAATCCTTGGAAAATTAGCATCTACAACACATTATTGATTATCCGCATGTTCTTGTGAAATACCCTTATCACCTTGATGTTCAGAAGAATTATATATTTGTAGCATTGGGATTTGTTTGGACTATGGTGTCTGACATTGATGATTTGGATCCTTAGTGGGCATATTGGAACTCTTAGTGATGTGAACAGATTAATTTGGGGTAGAAATACCTGAAAAATGCTCTCTTCGTTCACTAAAATGCACAATTTTTATCGACCCTTGAGGCACTAATTCTTTATTAGAGATAGGTTTGGGTAGCCACCAAATTTTCCTCTGAGATGCGTGCGATGATGTTGGTGGAGACTGACGTGAAGAAGTTTGCACCACCTTTTTTTGTGTAAGTCCTCCCCTTGTTGGTAGTTTCTGTATCTCAAATATATGTGCCTGAAATGGGAGAGGATTGGCCATCTGATTCTCATACCACATCATAATACTTTTCAACATAGGTTGATTCATGGCATCTAGAGAGGTTTTATCTCCTTTACTCCAATCAATACTAGGGAGTGGAGTGAAAACTATCTGATCATAGGTAGGATTCATAAGATCAATTCCATTATTGGCAAGGGTCAAAGGAGGGTCCCTCAATCCATAATTTTCTATCTGAGCCAATGTGAGATGAGAATTTTTCTGTCGTCTTACCTCCCTATCAGCCACACATTCTTCCCAATAGTATTCTATGTTTTCCTTGTGCCTATATCTTGCTCCTAGGGATTTTTCCATGGATCCTTTAATATCAAACTGAGCCCTACTTATGAAAGAATGTATGATGATGTGAGAAAATTCCTTTTCCATGAAATCTGCACTGCGAGAACTTGGACATTTGTATTCCCCTATCTGAATCGGGAAATGAATTCCTCCTTTACGTTTATCCACAAGTAGGCAATGGAATTTGAACAGTTGACGTGAAAGGCTCCATCAATGCCAATTTTTCATTGACATATTTAGGGAGTTTGTAAGGAGCCTCCACAAATCCACTAACCCGTATATAGGAGTAAGAAGGAAACTGGATATACTTAGTTCCCTACTATTTTATTACAACCTTGGAATCCTCTGAAAACCTTTCTTCTGGGTTTCTTCCTAATGACCGAATTATATAGAAAAGGAATGCATCGTTGACCCTCCGGAAATGATGAGAACCATTCTTGAAATCAAGCTATGAGTAAAAGTGAAAAACACTAGATTCTTGCTAGGACCCATTGTAACTCTAGTTGTCAGCCCTAAAAATATCAGCCTCCTTGATATGCCATATATCAAATATGAAGTCATGTAAAAATGACCTGTCATTTTTGCCTCAATCAACTATTTATGGAGAGTGTCGGTGATGATACTTTCCCAATCAACGAAAATCTTTGCATTAACAATAATACACATGAATTTATACATCCAAGGATGGAAATTCTTGGCAGAAGGAAGACCAAAAACCCTGCTAAAGAGAGTGATCATGTCTCCTATTTCCTCATGAAACTCCACACGAAACCATTCTTTGGGAATCCTTGAAGTGAGAGTCTTTGGTTTGACTAACCAATTTTTACTAACCATTTTTGAACATCTCAAAGGATTTTCAACCCAGAATTGTTGTGTCGATTCTTACGTTATGTAATCATTTTCTTCATAAAGTGGAACTTTTAACATGTCTTCCATATGCTCGGGAGAATCGAGTAGAAGGGGTTCATTTCTATCATTAAAGACTCCTCGATGATTAGGGTCGTAATGTTCGACATAGGCTAGAAAAAACTTGGGTCATTGCATGGCAAATAGAAATGTTGCCACTTGAGGTAAGCCGCAATGATAGAACCTTTTTGAGAAAACAATCTTTCTTTTCCTTCTTACCCAGTCGTAAAATTGTACCATATCCACATGACCCATATTAGTATCTAAAATATTATCATATGTCGAGCTTAGGGAAGATGTTGGAATTAATCCTTGATATGCATACTTGAGTGCTAATTTGTTAGAGCATTCACCCATTATGAATTTTTAAGGCAGAAAGTAAAATGAAGCACACACTGGGAAAGTGTAGGGTCTAAGTCTCTAGACCAATGTTAGCGCAAGAGAAAATGTATCTGTTTTTATTATTTTTCCATTTACAAAATAAAGCCGAGAAATTCACAAAATTTTTAACATGGCAATATGAGCTCGAGCTCGGTTATGAGCTTGAGCTATACAATGAAATATTGATACTTAGCTCATATTACAAATCATGCCATAATATATGAATTCAGATTTGGAAATGGAACTAACCTGAAACTTACTTTGAAAAATGAAAACTCGAGCTCACTTATTCTTTATTCTCACACGTGGATTTTATTACTTGTGGATCTGCATTTTGACAATGAATGCATGGGCAATAATGTCTTGCATGGGATATCTTCCTTTTTATCATGCGTGAATGGGATTACATGCATAAAACATGGCTCTCATTTTGATAATGCATGATTTTATTTGACATGCGTGGTTGTGTAACAATCCTCTACCAATTTGTAGCTTTCTTTTTATTTTATTTTATTCTTGCCAATACATGTTTTTTTTCTACCTGACCTATGTGGCCTATATAAAATGCATTCTTTCTTCCTCTACATGAACTTGTGCATGCGTAGCTTGTTGATTTTTTCCCAAAGCATGGGAATATCCTCTTTGACTGGTGCAGCATTCCCCCAACATGGACTATTATTTTCTTCCTATCTATGCGAGATTTTGTTTTGGCAATGCGTGGTAATTTATTTCTGCATTGGCGTGGCCTCTTTGACAACATGGACTTCCTTCCTTTCCCTAGCGCGTGGTATTTTTTTGGTCTCTTTAGGCCTGCGTGGAATTTATTATCTTATACCGGCATGTTTATTTCCTTTGGCTGTGAGTGGACAACATCCTTTGTTTTTCCAATACGTAGGAGTATGATTTAAACCAATGCATTGAACTTCTCTTTTTACTACATGTGTGTGGGATCTTCTTTGCTATGTCAGCTATGTCTCCTCTTTGTGGCCGCATCCAATGCTTTGACAACATGGAAAATGCTCTTCTTTGACTGGATTATTACCTCAGATGCGTGGACAACTGCTAAAACCAGCACGTGGGCCTATTTCCTTGCTTGGCATGGGAATATTTCAAGAAAATGTGTGGCCTCTATTGTTGCTTAGCATGGACCTTATGGGTGGTTGTACTCATCCTGTACTTAATGTCATATATCTAACCAAAAAAGGATGGTCTTAAGTAACTTATAAAAGATGAATCTTAAGCCTGTGATCTCGTAATGGAAACAACTACCTGGAACTCTCAAGGTTGTCTAGCTCTAGCTAATGCCCATGCCAGGATTCCATGTGAAAGCCGAGGAGTGCCTGTAGAATGATCTTTTCCTTCTTCTGGCTCTGGTTGTTTGCAATATCTTGTTTCTTCTTCTTCCCAATTTCTCCCGCTTTTGCAACTTCTTGTAACCATATCCTTCCCAATTTCTGGGTGATAGAAGAAAAATTGAAATTGTCCATGACAATTGGAAGTGGAAAAATAATTTCCCCCGACAATTGCTCATGTCAGTTATGAACATTGAGAAAAATAAGAAAAGTTCTCCCAAGTTTGTCAAATAACTTCGATCAATATTAAATTAATATTTATTAATTAAAAAACCTAAAATATAATAAATTTAATTTTATTAAATAACAAGGTAAATATTAATTAAATAATTAAAACATAGTTTGCGTCGTAGCAGGAGAAGGGATTATACAAAATGGATGAAACAAAGACCAAAATGATCACGAGAATAAGACAATCACGATGAGGGTGATAAAGCATGAGAAAAGACACTTTTAATTTAATTTTTTAAATTTTCACATTGTAATTTTAAGAAGTCAAAATTAACTGATAACAAGTTCATATAGAAAATACTCATGTCAAGTGAGTACTAGTGGATAATGGGTCTAGTGTCAACCTTTGTACTCTATCTCTCATTCAACAACTAGGGTACAATGAATTAGATTTAAGACAAGATATAATCACCATTAAAACATATGATAACAATGAAATAAAATATGTGGGCACTTTATACCTTCCCATTAATGAGAGGCCTGTCATGCTTCCCACCTTGGTACATGTTGTGGACATCCAATTCCCCTACAATTTATTGCTTGGTCAACATTAGATCCATAAAATGCATGTTGTCCCATCCATACTACATAAAATCCTTAAATTCGAGCATTCCGGTATGGAGGTCACCATCCATGGTGACCCCCAATCCTTTCATTTTTTCAAGCGTTTGAATCACAAGCTTATAAATAACCATATTGTCCCATTACTGAAACTGTCACTTCAAAATTTCCATCTCCATCATCCACAAAATCCACTACTTCATATAATTTACTTGACAGTCTTCCATCCACTTCACATAATGCTTCATCTTCCCTACTCCTATCTTACCCACTCCACCTCTCAAACTCAAAGCCACAGGGTGCGAAGAATACCAAAATTTCAATACTGAGAAACTCTCTCTTCCACCTAAATAACATGACAGGAGGTGGTGCAAATCAACTTGCAACAATTAATATGTTATACATTGAGTTGCATTCATTTAATTATCAAACCAGGGAGCGCAAACTTGAAATATTGCCGGTGTTGTATGAATAATTATAGTTGATTTAGGAGGTTGGAAAGGAAATACCTTGTCACATAACAATGCTGGAAGTAAAAATAAAACTCAGACTTGGAAATAAACGACTACTAAATGCTTATTAATGAAATCAAGTTACAATTTCAGAAAGAGAATTGTTCCTAATTAAATATGCATGAAATAAACGATGAAGAGGATTTAGCAGACGTGAAGTGGGCCCTGAACTGGGTACTAATCCCTTCCTAATTATGTAACAAAAAACTAAATAACAGAACTTAGATTCCTTAATTGATTTTTAGAAAACATTACATCTAAGAACAAAATATCAGAGTGATATCAGTTCTCTAATTCTAAATCTGACTCTCTAACTTACTCTCTTGTTCACTCGCTAACTCCTGTTATAAGGCACTAACCTTTTACTTTATACCTTATCATTTACAACACGTGAGAAGAAGAAGAATAAAACAAAACAAGTAAAACATCTTCAACATAACAAGTAAGAGATTCGACACATGTTGGATTACACCACAAGTGTTCATTTAACAATAATTTTTTCATGAAACACACAAAAAGTGTTAATCTAACAACTAGTTATTTATCAATGACCAAATCAAAAATTGATTTGTTTCCCAGTTTTCCACATTTTTGTTGTAACTAATTTTCTAATGACGCGTAAGGACTGGAGTGTCATCACTTAATGTTTCAAAATATTTTCATTAATGCGGGCTCTTTGCTATGAATGATTTCTTTATGCTACAGATGAGTTGCTGTGGACAAGTTCTTTGGCTATAGATGAGTTACCGTGGGTAGGTTATTTCGTTGCATATGGAAAATTAATTAAAACCAAGAGTAGCATCAACACATATAATCATCCAAACAAGTTATTGGAACAACAAGAATAAATACACACATAATATCACAAAATAAAGACAATTAGACATAAATATATTAATTAATAGTTATGCCAAAAGTTGATGGTTGTGATGGTGATGTTCAACAATGTTCATTGGAAATATATAGACATGGTTTACAATAGCCTTATCAAAATACAAAAGATGAGTTGTTATGAAAGTAATTTATATTGCTCATCAGTAGGCCTAAAATGTGTCAAGCTAATAAGAAAACATATTCATTGGGCTCTTCAAATTTTATCCGCTTTGGGTATCTCGCCGACGAGTACCTAGAGCCATCCGATACTACATGGCTCATATATTATTCCATACCGTCATGCTACCTGAGTAATGAATTGATGGTAAATCTCTACATTTATATAAATAAATCAAGCAATAATTAATTGAAATCAACACATGAAATGAAAAATACAGAAGATAGAAACCAAACAGAAATAGAATGAAGTAATTTCTATTGAATATTGGAGGAAATTTTATAAAATTGCTTGCTCCTAAAATCATGGAGTCAAGTCTTATCATTTTATCCCCATATCTCTCCTTTATTCCCTAGTCTTACTTCCAATCCCAAGATATTCTCACACATTCCTATCTCTATGAGTTGTGCATGACAAATAATTGTGCACACTCACATATTATTTAAATATTAAATAATACTAATATTCAAACCATATGTTCACACTATGAACACTAATTTCCTAACATTCACCCCCTTACTGTGAACATGGGTGAGTTCTGTCTAGTACCTACTCATCTTCTACAATACGATGGTTTTCAAAGAGTACCATCAACTCCAACAAGTTTTCTAGTGGAACCATTAACCACTCTGTATGTGATTTTCGAAGAGATTCAAAAACTATCAAATTGGTTTTCTAGTGGACCACCAACCACTTTGATAACATCGTACATGTTTCCCCATCCATATTTTACAAAAGAGAACAAAATATAGGAAAATATGTTCCTAACTATGAACATGAATTATCCATCTGTTCTTATTTACTACCACACATGCTGAAAGAAAACAAACAACTAAAAATGAAGTCACCATAGAAAAATGCAGCCCCATCGTTGACAACTGATGAGAGGCATTGATCACCCTCCTTCCTCTGTTGTGATGATGCTAACTCAACCTAATTTGTCTTTGAGGCTCATTTTACAATTCTATTAGGTGTCGGTTTGAACCGATAATACACCCTTACAGTAATAATCAGATTTATATTTAACCAAAATAATAAAGCATAACATATTTTTGTTGGAAATCAGTTACTATTTTTTTACAAAATAATTAGAAATATCAAAATTGTTTCCACGATTTATCTTAAAATACGAAATGGGTTTCTATAAATTTTTGACAAAGTTTTCCATAATACAAATAAACAAACCCAAAAAATTTCAGAAAATTTCAAATCTGGGTTTTTGAGAAAAACATGAATTACCAGTCATTTTTTTAAAGATCAGAATTCAGAAAATGGCGACAGAAGCTTCAAAATTCTCAGATCTTCATTCTAAAGGCTGCGGTTTTGCCCTGAAATGACTCTCATAAATTTTCCCAACCTTCTCTAATACTAGATGATGTTAAATATCTAGATTTTCATAAATAAATTAAGCAATAATTATTTGAAATCAACACATGAAATGAAAACTACAGAAGATAGAAACCAAATGCAAATAGAATGGAGCAATTTCTATTGAATATTGGAGGGAATTTTATACAATTGCTTGCTCCTAAAATCATGGATTCAAGTCTTATAACTTTATCCCCATATCTCTTCTTTATTCCCTAGTCTTACTCCCAATCCCAAGATATTCTCACACATTCCTATCTCTATGAGTTGCGCATGACAACTAATTGTGCAAAATCACATATTATTTAAATATTAAATAATACTAATATTCAAACTATATATTCACACTAATTTCCTAACATGAATATCCAATTTCCAAGTGCATGATGACTCACATGGGTTACTCTGGTTGAGGACTAGGTCACAATGAACAAGGTGTCTATGAACCCCTTATTTTCATCCCTAATCTTGATGGCCATGGATTAGGATACCAGCCACCTAATGAGGGTATCCACGATGATCTAACTGACGAAAATGAGATAACTAAGGAGGCCATAAATGCCATATAAAAAATCTTCGTTTATAGCCAATACGAAGAGCTTTCCGCCACAAACATCTTCTATGACACCACCATTCTCACCATTGACATTATTCTCACATATCCCCTACTCATCTAGTGGAACCAACAATATCCACATATCCATCTCGACATATTTAAAAATGATGTAGCAATTCTCGAGTTCATAGGAACTTGGGACGATATATCAGCCGACGATCATAAAAAATTGGTTTCGAAGTACTTCTGAATGTTGACGCCTATTTTGGTGAACAAAAGCCTAATCTACCTATCCAATACCATTCCAAAATCCCCCATCCTTACTGCTCTTTCCATATAGACGAGGAGGATCTCCTTGCTGAATTTTTTAAAAATCCACCACATCCAGATCACGACCCATCTACAGATCAACTCCTTTCAGATCTTGAAATGCTACAAGACAGTTCAACATCACTAATTGAAGAAACCATTGATATTAATGTCGGCATTGAAGAGGACCCAAAAATTCTCAAAATTGGGGCATATTTATATATAAAAGAACAAGACATATTTACAACAATCCTTAAAGAATTCTAGGACGTATTCACACGGTCCTATGCATACATGTCTGGAATTGATCTATCCCTGGTGGTTCATAATCTAGTGGTATGTAAAGATGCAAAACCAGTTAAACAAAAGCTATGGAAAATGCATTTAAAAGTAGCCTTACTCATCAAAGAAGAACTCTAAAAGCTACTCGACGTTGATTTCATCCATCCTATCGACTAATATGAATGGATTTCCAACATCGTCTTAATAGGAAAAAATATTGGGGGCATTCCCATTTTTTACAAATTTCCATAATATCAACAAAGCTTTCCTTGAAGATGATTTTCCATTACCAAATATAGACATAATCATGGATTCTACAGCTGGACACGAAATGTTATCTCTCATGGATGGCTTTTCTTGCTATAACTAAGTCAAAATAGCACAAGAAGATCAACAAAAAACCACTTTTACTACACCATGGGGTACATTTTGATATCAAGTCATGCCCTTTGGTTTCAAAAATGATGGACCCACATATCAACATGCCATGACCATCATCTTTCATGATATAATGTACGACATTGTTGAAGATTATGTTGATGACATTCTTGGAAAATCAAAAACTAGTTAAGAACATCCTATAGTTCTTCGCCACATTTTTGAAAGACTCTGAGAATACAAAGTCCAACTCAACCCTAAGAAATGTGTTTTTGGCGTCACATCGGGAAAGATACTTGGTTTAATTGTCTCACATTGTGGAATAGAAATTAATCCAGACAAAGTCAAATATTTTTTTGAAATTCCTCCACCTACCAATTTAAATCAACTTAGAAGTCTACAAGATAAAATTCAGGACATCAGAAGGTTCATAGCACAACTTGCTGATAAGTGTCATCCATTCCATCATTTACTAAAAAAGGAAACAATTTTTCATTGCAATGAAGAATGTCAAGCATCTTTTGATAAAATCAAACAATATATACTACATCCTCCAGTATTAATGCCTCCCACTCCAAGAATTCCTCTCCTCTATATTTCAGCTACTCAGCACGCCATTGGGAGCTCTCCTTGCACAACATGATGTCAATGGAAAAGAACAAGCCATCTATTACCTAAGCATAAAATTAACTACTTATAAGCTCAACTACACTCCTATTGAAAAAACATGTCTTTTCATTGTCTTTGCCTCTCAAAAGTTGTAACATTATATGCTCAACAATACAATAAAGCTTATTGCTAAAGTAGATCCACTCAAATATCTAATCTCAAAATCGTCTTTGATAAGATGAATGGCTAAATGGATCATACTCTTGAGTGAATTTAAAAATGAATATGTTAATAAAAAAGATATCAAATGACAAGTTTTAGTAGATAAATTAATAGAAGCCCCAGTTTTCGATTCCACACCACTTCAATACATGGTTCCTAGATGAATCAATATTTACTATCAAAAAAATAACTGGACATTATACTTTGATTGATCCTTCACAAACCATGGCTCAGGAGTAGCATCCTAATCATCACATCTCAAGGATATTTCAGCCCTAAGGCCTTTCGACTCTCTTTCCCCTACACTAATAATATAGCTAAATATGAAGAACTTATATCTGGACTTAGAATGACTATCAAGTGGAATATCAAAAATCCTAATGTCTTTGGTGACTCACAACTCATAGTCAAACAGGGTAATGATGAATACTCAACCAAGGATGAAAAAACGGTTCCATACAAGTGAATGGTGGACAACTTCAAGCTTTACTTTTAACATATTCAGTTCGAGAAAGTTCCAAAAATAAATAACAAATCAGAAGATGCAATGGATACCATTGTTTCTCTCTTGAACATGCCTTCAAATGCCCATAATTCACAAATCCTAGTTGAACACCTCATGGTTCCAACATATGACATCCCTAAATCTGAAATGGTATGTGAGATTGTTAGTCGCAACTCAACATGGTACCAAAACATCTATACTTACCTCTATTACCATATCCATCCACCTAACCTTCCTCACAAACATCACAAATCCTTCATCCAACGCACATACAGATTCACCATCCTTGGAGGCACCCTCTACCATAGAGGATTTGATAGAAACTTATTACGATGCCTTAACTCATAAGAGGAAAAATTAGCAATCAAGGAAGTTCACGATGGCATCTGCGGTGCTCACACCAGTGGTGTGGTACTCACTAAGAAACATTTGCGTACTGGATATTATTGGCCTACCATGGTAAAATATGCATGCTTAGATCTCCGTAAATGCATCCCATGCCAAAAACATGCTAACCTAATCCATGCATCTTCTCAATATTTGTAGCTCATCACTACTCCATGGACATTTTCTACCTGGGGCATCAATATCATGGGAAAGCTTAATCTTACCTCATTTGATGGTCATAAATTCATCATTACTGCTACAAAATACTTTACCAAATGGGTCAAAGCCATTCCACTCACCTATGTCACCAGAAAGAAAATATCAAAATTCATCCTTAATCATATCATTTATCTCTATGGTATTCCATTTTCCATTATCACGGATAATGGTAAATCCTTTAAAAGTCATAACATCCATGAAATTTTTGATCAATTCCACATCAAGCTTAAGTTCTCAACCCCATACTACCCACAAGGCAATGGCCAATCCGAAGCATAAAAAAAATGCTAATGCATCCTCGGTAAAATTTTCAATCAATTAGGACGCAATTTACATACAAAAATCTATCCTACATTGTGGGCATACCGTACATCCATCCCTACCCCTAATGGTTCCACTCCATATTCCTTTGTCTTCAAAACTAAAGCTATAATTCCTGTTGAGATCAAACTTCCTTCACTTCACATTTATCTTGAAAAATTTATCGAAGATGAAGACTATCATGTACACCACCTTCAAGAACCTAAGTTTCTAGACAAGAAATGCCTCCAAGGCTTGGACCATATCAAATCTTAGCAAAATCACCTTTGCAGACAATATAGAAAATACATCAAAACCTATGAATTCAAAGTTAGTGACCAAGTCCTTAAAGAGAACCAATGCAACACTAATGCAGATCATGAAAAGAAAGGAAAGTTCGAACCAAATTGGCTCTGAACCTTATGCCATCATAGCGAAATTCAGATTTGGTGCTTATAAGCTTGCTACCCAAGACAGAGTATGAGTTGGATGAGCCCATGAACATCATGCATCTTAAACGCTTCTATGCTTAAGTACCCACTATAAAATATCCAATTATTCAAAAAAATCCGTCCAATAGTGAAAACCACTTCAATGGGACCTTTGGCAAGTATCATGGTGAAAAATGGTTTCCAACGCTATGGTAAGCTAGATCCTACGTCCACTAGTTCCTCACATACACGTTAGCATACAAGGGGCAAGCCTCTTTATCAATATCTGTATTTTCCATCCCTATCTACACTCCTCTCTCCTACTATCTCAATTTGAAATTCTTTTTTTCTTGACTAGAAGTAACGGTTCTATCATGACCAGGAACACTATCTTGATCATCGCAAAGGTCACATTTTCTACAGAAAATTTTTGGTACTGCAACATTAAGAAGATTCAAGTCTCTACATCAATTCTGAGAAATGTAACCCTTCTAAGATCCTAAGGTTTTATTCCTTTTTGCCCCCTATCCACCTACCATCGTCATATCCTCCTCTTTTCAATCGCTTTCCTTTTCTCTGCTATTCCACTTCATTTTTTATTGATAAACTATTTTTACCAGACCTATGAACCGGAGGTTTGGTGGGGCCCCACCCTACAATAATGTCCTTTATAGAAAAGATATTAAAATTAAACCAATACAAACAATGACCAAGAAGCCCACACCAACGATGTAATTTTTTATCCGCCACTGTCATTTTGAGAGCCACCAACCGTAACTAATGACAAGAATGCAATGAACACCACCATTGCTACCAACTGAAACCAAAAGCCACGACCATTGGTGATAACTCCCCACCACCACTGATAACCACCACCACCAACAAACCACCCCAAAGGGGATCATTCCTAGCAGGATTTGAACCTGGGTGGATCTGGACATAACCATCCATCTTAACCAATCCACCTAAACCACATTGGTGCTATCCCGCTTCATTTAATAAAACATTTACAGGTTGTACAGATAGATTACTTTTTGTATAATGGCATTGTAAAAATTCTATAACATTTACCATATGTATATACCCACTTGATATGTAAAATCATCACATCCATACTTAATCTACATTATCCACATCAACATTAATCACCACACTAAACATTACACATTGTTATCCATAATAATCATTACATAACCATTTCTACATCTCATAATCCAGTTCACAAACTAAATAATAAACCATGAAAAACATCTCATCATCAATATCATCCATCTAACCATCAAAATACAACTAACCACATAACCATATCAATAAATAACCATCATTATATCAAACACCATAATCCATCTACACCTAACATCCTTATCATAAACATTCATTCCATTAACATCCAAATTAATTAAAATTGACATTATTCATACATCTCTACACCTCATCAACATAAACACATCAAAATCATTTCATCATCACATATAATCTAATCATATAACATCATCACATCGCAATGAGACAATCTCAAATCACCATCTAAGCGTAAACAATAAATGTCTCTGAACATCTAAAATCATATAAACATCATCACCATGCATATACCTCAAACTCATCAAAACATAAAATAATCATAAAAAAACATCATCATAAGACCATCATATGTGTCAAAATCTATACATCAAAAACATCAAAACAAATGTTAAAAATTGTCAAAAAAATCATTAAAATCTTCAAAAAGTTGTAAAAAATCGTAAAAATTTTCAAAAAATAAAAAATCCCAACAATTTTAGAAAATCATAAAATTGTCCACTTGGTCTAAAAAAATCATAAAATTTCACAAAACTATGCATAAATCCACCCCATCACCACCATCCAACAAATCTACACCAACCTCATTCACTTCACTTTTTCTTTTTTCTGCATGTGTGAGTGTGAATGTTTACTCTATTTCTTGCATCTTTTATTTTTCAGCCGATGATATGAGGCCCCTTTTGTTTCTTTTATTTTGCATGGTCCAATGATACGAGGACCATACTTTTTGTAAATTAATATGTCCAAAGATATGAGGAAAAGGGCATTTGGTAAATTCAATCATCATGGTCTTTATACCTTGGTGCATTTATCTCTATGCCACATCAATAACATTGCTAATGATGAGAACGTGGACAGTTCATGATAACACCCATCCCCTTTAATCATCATCAACTACTAGACTTTCTAACGTCATCCTCCTCTCATCTGATCATCTATTCATCCACATTTATCACTCTAAATCATTCTTATCCCCATCCAAACAATTCGGCCACCCCAGCCAACATCCAATTGATCGTTAAAATCCAAACCAAGAGCACAAGAAGCGCATGGTGCAATGATACCAAAATCCAATCAAATCAAGCTAAATTAGCCAGCCAAGCCAAGATCACATCCCAAAATCCATCCGTGCTTTGGAGGTATTCCCAAATAGTCAAGACATCCAATCCTTTAATTAATCAATCCTAACCCCTTTCATATATCGTTGACTAGAGGCAGCTAATTAAATTCAGCCAACTTGATCTTCCTAGCTGGAGCATCCAATCAATCCAATCAAACTAATTAATTACCAATCCACTCAATCCAATCAATTTAATCCATCAATCCAAGGCTCATCCTCTTGGCTTGAGCATCCAATCAATCAATCTAACCCCCATTCACCAAGGCATCCTATTATTTGGCCACCTTGGCTGGGGCATCCTATCACTCAACAATCACTCCGGATCTCAACACTTCTTGTATGTTTCTACTAACATGATATTATCTTCCTTTTGAGCGGTCACCTGAATCATTTCCTCCCCACTCTGACCTCTTCAAGGGGCATCACCCTCACTATCCTAACAATCTCTCTTTCTTTGAACGTTCATTGCTCCACAATAACTCTTCAAAGTGGGGGAAAATGTAGACATGTAAAATGTTGACATAATTAATAGATAAATAAAATCCCTATTAAACATTATTAATTCCTAGCCTATATTTCCCCCTATTACTAATCCATCATTCCACAATTCCCATCTTGACCCTATACTAATTAATCACAAGAGTAATTATTACTAACCCCTTTCCTAACTTGCCACTAACCTCGTTTAACATTTCTAGGAATTTAAAATTCCTATCTACCTACCAACCTACTCTACACCTACCCTACAACTAGCCTCTCCATGTAATCACATTATTAATTCCTAATTAAACCTAAACTAATTTAATCCCACCTCCTCTATTTCTAGAGGCTTATAATTCTAGAAGCCTATCTAACTTTCTAATCTTCTCCATTAAATTTTAAATTCAATGGATATTTATCCATAATTCTATAATTTTCTAAGTTCTAGACTCTTGCATATTCTCATTCAATAATAACCATAGATCTTCCATCTACTTGGAAAGATCCCATCCCTCCATTTCTTCTTCCAAAAACTATAAATCGGCATGTCACCTTCCATGGAATCCAATCCTTATAAATCATAACGAAGTATTGGTACATTTCCTACAAAATCTCTCTAATACCCATTTGCATATTTATCAGGTGTCTATAAGCAATCTTCAATCCATAAAGGGTAAGTGAATTTCTGTTTACTTCCACAAATCTGAAGCAAGCAATTCTAATCCAATCATCTTGAGCACAACCACAATATCAAGGGAGGTTATTTGTTGGTAAATTATAGGTATTGCTTCTATCTCCCTTTCATCTTTTCTCAATCTGAGGTAGTGTTTGAGAATATTAGATATAGGAAAGTAATTTGGTTTTTGGTTTCTAGTTTGCATGTATATCTAATCAATCTTTGACATATACAATATGGTTTAGAAGAAACCAAAGAATTTTTTGTATAGCTTCCAGTTTTATGAATAGATGGCATTTCCGCAGGCTTTGTAAATCTTTCAATGAGAGTTTATTTACGAAAATCAATCAGAAATACTTCACCAGGTCCACATAAAAAACCCGGCTATCCCATCCATTAATTTTTTTTGGTTGTATGGGTTTTTGATATCAGTATGGGTACCTATTGTATGGGTTTTTGATATCAATATGGACATAGATGTATGGGTTTTTGCATCGCTGTTAATCTGACTGTGTGTTTTCCCTTTTTTTTGTATGTATGTGCCTATGTCCACATCATCACGTGGTCTCCTTTAAGGATGAATAATTGGCATTTTGTTTATCTCTGACAATACATTATTATCTCAGGTGCTTCATTATTATCCCACGGGCCTAAAATTCCATATGCTCAAATGTTGCTACCTTTGGTAGATTCTCAAAGTGTGTTAGTCATTAAATATTATTATTTTATTGGACTATTTATTGACTTGAGAAAGGAGCACAATATGTCTCTCTTGCATGGATGAAGTTTTTCTATATTTTATTTACATGTGCGTGGCACATACATGATTCAATCTTGAGTTCGTGGTTGTTGGTGAATAGAAATTTCTCACTTTATATCATAGCATGCATCCCTCTGTTGAACATTGTAGCACCAATCACATAAGTCACAACTCATATATGATTAATTCTCACAATATGCCTTGTTGTAATATCTAGATTAAAAAAGCAAAACCCATATGATCGATTGAGGACGTTTAAAATTTGTAATTTATTATTTTTTACTAATAGAAACCTCTATTATTTTCTAAATTAGAATAAAATGGATGCAACTGACGTAAAAAAATAATTGAAAAAATTAGCAATAAGGAGATAAATTGTTCACTTAGTGGTGTTGAAAATGTAATAGCTGCAATTTAAAAATGTTTACTTAGTTGTGATTTGAGACTGTAGAGAGGGAGAGGTAACCCATACATACTTAATTTAAAACAAGGGTTTACCGTTTTTAGTTTTTTTTAAGGAATATTTATTTCCATTTTTTTATTTTAAGAAAAAATATGTGCTTGACAGATTAGTAGAAGTTTGGGTTTATTTCCCTCTAGTCAGATTAGCTGATATGTTGTTGTTATCTGCTTATACGCCTAAAATCATTTTTTTTGTATATGTTCCTATGCAAAATGGCCTATTGAAATGATAAAATAAAGATATAAATACCCTTTCAACTCAGAAAATGATAGACGTGAATTTGGTAGACTAACATGTTTGCATCTTGCTTGATATCCATGTTATTGTTGAGCTTAATAGGGGTAAAATGATGATCTTGCTGATTCCATTTTAAAAAACTATTTTTTTGAAGCAAAAAAGCAGTTTTGTGCTTTAGAACATTTAAAATAAAAAAATTAGAAACAAAAGCAATAAACATAGGGAAAACCTCATTTATCAAATTTAAAAAAAAACTTTCTCCCTATGTTATTATTATGAAGCCTTTATATTTGAGTTTGAATGTGCTTTGTTCTTTTTAGTTTTTTTAGGTTTTTTTTTTTTCCAGACATTGCTGATTGAGCCTTGCTTTGTGTATTTCCTAAGGTTAGAAGGCCCTTGAAAAACTCGATTGCGAGTTGAGAGAGGATATAAACATCCAGACAAGAGAAACAACAAGTTGTATAAAGTGATTAGATGTATGCACCTTTCGTGCATTTTCATTTCCTTTGCAAGGTTCTCATCCTCATTTAGATTATCTTGATTCAAAAATTAAATTTCAATCAAGCAAAAACTGAAAAAAAAAACATTTCAAGTTGTTTGGACTCATGTTTGTAAACTCGTTTTGACTTGGGTGGAATATATATATCATATAATTGCTTGCATTTAAACTATTTTTTTATCAAGGAATAAACTTTGCACTTTAAAGTTATTAAAATAAAAAACAAGAAAATAATACGAATAGGGAAAACCCTAGTTGTCAAATTAATTTTTTTTTCCTCTGGGTTATTGTTTCGAAGCCTCTATCTTTAAATATAAACGCGTCTTGTGTGTTTTACATGTTTTTGGGATTGGTTGTTGTTATTTCTTGTGCTAGAAAGAAAACAAAGAAAATACTTATGGTGTTAAATATGTTGTTTCGATGCTCATCTATTGTTGATTTATTAATTACAAATAATAATTACAGGTGCCTTTTTTTAGGATGGAACCCTCACTTATTGGAAATGGCATAGGTGTTTACACACTAAAAATCATTGACCTTCTCTACACGGATCAACAGTTATAGTTTATTTTGTATACATACACGACCATGCCAAAAATCCTTTCCATCCACATGGAATAGTGAGAGCTACAAAAAACATAATGAAGTTATGGATTTTGCTTCTTGTCTTGGTATCGAAGACTGTGTTTTGTTGCGATTTTTTCATTCCTGCTTGCCTTGTATTCTAGATTGTGCTACTTGCCCCTTACACACTATGTATACAAACCACCATATTCTCATGTACCTTTGCACCTATGGGATTGGGTCGTATTGAATAGATATGTGTGGTCTCGTTTAAGGGAAGACTATTACGTGTTTGGGTGCGACAACTACATGGCTATTTTTTGAGATCTATGTGTTATTGGAAATTGCTCTAGGATAGGGTTTTAATGGGGGGTCAGTAACTGCAAATATGTTTATCTAAAGTCATTCACGAATGTGAAGGAAGATACAGAGGTAATGGTAGTTTTCCCCCAAATCTCCCCATTATTGTATGCATTAAACCTCTACTTATATTTGTTTTGTTGGCTTCATTTGAATTTTTTTATCGTGTGAGGTTTCTCCCACAAATTTGGCTTGGTTATGTTTTGTTTCCAAAAAATATCTGCCTCTTTATATTTCCTCTATTTTGTGGGAGCATAGTTCTAAACAGTCTCCCTTGCATCTTTCCTTTATCAACCTCTTCGGTGAGCAGGAAATATCCAACACCAGAAAAACAAGTTTTTATCGCCATGTTCACACTTTGGCCAATGCTATTGACGTTTACATAGTGAAATACATCAACCTGTAGTACACAAATAAAAAATTATAGTTTGGTATGTACACATAAACGAACATGCCAAAAATTCTGTCCGTTATGGGAAACAGGGAGAGCTAGGAAAACCCTAACGAAGTTCTAGATTTTATTGTTTGTCCTGACATCGATAATTGTGTTTTGTTTTGGTCTATTCATTCCTGTGTGCCTTTTATTTTTGATTGTGCTACTTTCCCTCCTTTACACTATGCATATAGACCACCATCTCCCCATGTACCTTTATGACTATGGGATTGGGTCGTATTGGAAAGTGAAGTGTGGTCTCATTTAGGGGAAGGCGGTTATGTGTTAGGGTACGATATCTACATGGCTATGTCATTGTAAATACCTATGGGCTATGGTTTTATTGTGATACGTAAAATGTAAATATGTTTATTTGCTATCATCCACCAATGTGAAGGAAGCGATAAATGTAATGGTTGTTTTCCCCCAAATCTTCCTGTTATCGGATGCATTAAATATCTAATTGCATATTTTTTTGTCATATTTGTTTGCATTGGTTTCGTGCATGAGGTATCTCCCACACATTTGGCTTGGTTGTATTTTGTTTACAGAAAATATTTTCCTCTTTATATTTCCTTATTTGGCGGGAGCATAGTTTTGACTAGTCCCCCTTGCATCTTCCCTTTCTTAGTGTCTTTGACTTGAAAAAAATATCCATCACCCCCAAAAACAAGTTTTTATCGCCATGTCCATTTCAGTCGGCACCCAAATTCTCATAAAATTTTTGAAAAATGATTCAGAGGCAACAATGTATTAATAAATTGACAATAGAAGCCTTGAACCATTACACTTAAAGAAATCCAACATCTTAAAAGGAAAACAAAGATAAAAAATTATAAAATCTGGTTTAGAAGAAACCAAATATTTTTTT
The DNA here is from genome assembly GCA_019776745.2 of Taxus chinensis. NCBI lineage: Eukaryota > Viridiplantae > Streptophyta > Pinopsida > Cupressales > Taxaceae > Taxus > Taxus chinensis. The sequence continues at coordinate 777,400,024 of CM034146.1, forward strand.
GCAGAGCTTCTAATTTTACCTATAGATGGCCTTTCAACAAGATTTGTAAATATTTCAATGAGTGTTTATTTATCAAAATCAAGTAGAAACACTTCACCAGGTCCACATAAACAACCTATTTATCCTATCCACTAAAATAATTTAGTTGTATGGGTTTTTGATATTTGTATGGGTACTTATTAGATGGGTTTTTGATAGCAATATGGGCATCGATGTATGGGTTTTTGCATTGTTGTTAATCTGACTATGTGTTTTTCATTTTTTTGTATGCATGTTCCCATGTCCGCATCATAACGTGGTCTCCTTTAAGGATGCATAATTGGAATTTTGTTTATCTTTGACAATTCATTATTATCTCAAGTGCTTCATTTTTATCCCGCGGACATGAAATCCCATATGCTCAAATCTCACTACCTCTGGTAGGTTCTCAAAGTTTATCAGTTATTAAATATTCTTCTTATATTGGATTATGTATTGACTTGAGATAGGAACATGATCTGTCCTCTCTTGCATGGATTAAGTTTTCCTATATTTTATTTACATGTGCATGACATATGCATGATTCAATCCTGAGTTCGTGGTCACTGGTGAATAGAAACTGCTTGGTTAATATCATAAAATGCCTCTCTCTGTTGTACATTGTAGCACTAATCACATAAGTCACATCTCATAAATGATTCATTCTCACAATATTCCTTGCTGCAATAACTAGATTAAAAACAAAACCCATACGATCAATTGAGGGCCTTTAAATTTTTTTTAAAAATTTTTTATTGATAAAAACCTCTATTATTTTCTAAATTATAATATTCTAGATGAAACTTATGTAAAAAAAATAATTGAAAAAAACTAGTAATAAGGAGATAAATTATTCACTTATTGGTGTTGAAAATATAATCGCTGTAATTTGAAAATGTTTACTTAGTTGCAATTTGAAACTGTAGAGAGGGAGAGGTACCCATACATACTTGATTTAAAACAAGTTTTTACCATTTTTCAGTTTTATTTAAGGATGATTTACAGCTATTTTTATATTTTAAGAAAACAAATATGTTCTTGACAGATTAGTAGAAGCTTGGGTTTATTTCCCTCTAGTCAGATTAGCTGATATGTTGTTGTTATCTTCTTATACGCCTAAAATCATTTTTTTGCATATGTTCCTATGCAAAATGGCCTATTGAAATGATAAAATAAAGATATAAATACCCTTTCAACTGATAAAAATATAGACGTGAATTTGGTAGACTAACCTGTTTGCATCTTATCTGATATCCATGTTATTGTTGAACTTAACAGGGGTGAAATGATGATCTTATTGATTCCGTTTTAAAAAACTATTTTTTTGAAGCAAAAAATCAGCTCTGTGCTTTATAAAATAAAAATAAAAATCAATAAACATAGGGAAAACCTCATTCATCAAATTAAAAAAAATACTTTCTCCTTTGGTTATTGTTAAGAAGACTTTATATTTGAGTTAAAACGTGCTTTGTGTTTTTTTTTTTTCAATTTTTTAGGTTGTTTATTTTCTTCCTGAACATTACTAATCGAGCCCTAATTTGCGTATTTCCTTAGGTTGGGAGGCCCTCGATAAACTCAACTGCGGGTTGAGAGAGGATATTATCTTCTGGATAAGAGAAACAACAAGTTGTATAAGGTGTGCATATGCATGCACATTCTGTGCATTTTCTTTTCTTTTGCAGGGCTCTCATCCTCATTTAGATTATCTAGATTTAAAAATTAAATTACAACCAAGAAAAAAATGCAAAAAAAAAAACAATTGAGGTTGTTCGGAATCATGTTTGCAAACTAGTTTTGACTTAGGTAGAAAAAATATATATACGTCTTATAATTGCTTTCTTTTAAATCATTTTTTAATTAAGGAATCAACTTTGAACTTTAAAATTATTAAAATTAAGAACAAAAAAACAATAAGAATAGGGAAAACCCCAGTTTTCAAATAAAAAAACTTTTCCCTTGGGTTATTATTTCAAAGCCTCTATATGTGAATATAAACGCGCCTTGTGCGTTTTTCGGGGTTTTGGGATTACTTACTATTCTTTCCCGTGCTGGCTAAAAGAAAAAAGAAAAAAAATTATGGTATTGAATATGTTGTTTTTATGCCTTTCTATTGTTGATTTCTTAAATGGAAATAATATTTACAGGTGCCTTTTTTTAGGATGGAACCCTCACATATTGAAAATGGAATAGGTGTTTACATAATGGAATGCATCGACCTGCAATATATAGATAAATGATTATAGTTTGGTCTGTACGCATAAATGACCATGCCAAAAATCCTACACATCTAAATGGAATAGGGAAAGCTATGAAAACCCTAACGAAGTTATGGATTTTTACTTCTTGTTTTGACATCAGTGATTGTGTTTTGTTGCGATATTTTCATTCCTTCTTGCCATGTATTCTAGATTGTGTTGCTTTCCCTCATGTACACTATGCATACATACCATTATCTCCCCATATACATATGCACCTACAAGATTGGGTCATATTGGATAGAGAAGTGTGGTCTCACTTAGGGGAAGGTGGTTCCATGTTTGGGTGCTACAACTATGTCGTTGTTTTTTGAGATCTATGTGTTATTGGAAATCCCTACGGGATAGGGTTTTAATGAGGGGTCGATCAATGCAAATATGTTTATCTGCTCTCATTCACTAGGTGAAGGAAACATCAAAGGTAATGGTGGTTCTCCCCAAAATCTTCCTGTTATTGGGTGTATTAAACCTCTAGTTGCATTTGTTTTGTCCACTTCATTTGAATTTTTTTCTTATGTGGGGTTTCTCCCACAAATTTGGCTTAGTTGTGTTTTTTTCCAGAAAATATCTGCCTCTTTATATGTCCTTTGTTTAGTGGGAGAATAGTTATGACCCGTCTCCCCTACATATTCCCTTTCTTAGCCTCCAAGACGAGCATAAAATATCCATCAATACAAAAACACATTTTTATTGCCATGTCTGCACTTCAATTGGTGCTATTGGCATTTACACAGTGGAATGCATCAAACTAAAATACACAGATCAACGGTTATAGTTTTATCTGTACACGCAGATGACCATGCCAAAAATCTTGTCCATCCATGTGGAACAGGGAAAGCTATGAAAAACCTAATGAAGTTCTATATTTTTCTACTTGTCTTGGGATCATAGACTATGTTTTGTTATGGTCTTTTAATTCTTGCTTACCCTGTATTATGGATTGTGTTGCTTTCCCTAATGTACACTATGCATACATATCATAATCTCCCCATGTACCTCTTCCCCTATAGGATTGGGTTATATTGGATAGAGAAGTGTGGTCTCATTGAGGGGAATGCAGTTGTGTTAGGGTGTGGCAACTACATAGCTATTTTTTGAGATCTCTGTGTTATTGGAAATCCCTACAGGATAGGGTTTTAATGGGGCCCTAGTTAATGCAAATATTTTTATCTACTGTCATCAACACAAATGAAGCGATAGAGGTAATGGTGGGTTTCCCCCAAATCTTCCTATTATCGGAGGTATTAGGCCTCTATTTGCATTTGTTTTTTCCACTTTGTTTGAATTTGTTTCTTGCTTGAGGTTTCTCCCACACATTTGGCTTGGTTGTGTTTTGTTTCCATAAAATATCTTCCTATTTAAATTTACTCTATTTGGTGGGAGCATAGTTCTGACTAGTATCCCCAATATCTTCCCTTTCTCAGTGTCCTTGACAAGTAGAAAATACCCATCACCACAAATAACAAGTTTTTACTGCCATGTCCACACTTCGGCTAGCGCCCAAATTCTTGCAGAAACTCAGAAAAATGATTAAGAGGAAACACCATATTAAGAAATTGATAATAGAATACTTGAACCCTTACAATTAAAGAAATCCAACATTTTAAAAGGAAAATATAGGTAAAAAATTACAGAATCTGGTTTAGAAGATACTAAAGATTTTTCTGCAAAGCTTCTAGTTTTACCCATATATGGCCTTTCAGCACACTTTGTAAATCTTTCAATGAGCATTTATTTATCAAAATATAGTAGAAATACTTCACCAGGTCCACATAAATAACCCAGTTATCCCATCCATTATAACAATTTGGTTGTATGGGTTTATGATATCAGTACGTGAACCTATTATATGGGTTTTTGATATTAATATGGGTATAAATGTATGGGGTTTTACATTGTTGTTAATATGAATGTGCTTTGAATTTTTTTGTATGTATGTGTCCATGTCCACATCATCATGTGGTATCCTTTAAGGATGAATAATTTATGTTTTGTTTATCTCTAAAAATTCATTGTCATCCCATGGGCCTGAAATACCATACGCTCAAATCTCCCTGCCTTAGGTAGGTTCTCAAAGTCTGTCAGCCATTAAAGATTCTTCTTATATCAGAATATGTATTGGCTTGAGAAAGGAGCACGATCTGTCTTCTCTTGCATGGATTGAGTTTTTCTATATTTTATTTATATGTGTGTGGCATATGCATGATTCAGTCTTAATTTCATGGTCATTGGTGGATAAAACCTTCTCGCTTAATAACATAGTTGTATACAAGGGAAATTTATAGAATGAAAGAAGATAAACAAATAAAAAAAGATGTTATGCCTTTACTATAGATATCTTGCAAAACATAAGTAAGATTGTAGAAGCACCTGGACTTGTTTGATCTTGTTAATAGTTTGGATTGTGGATGTTATTTGATATTACTCTCCAAAGGTGTCTGTAGATGCTATGAGCAGATTTCATAAGCATGCGAATGTTAAATTGGTAGAAGCTGGATGAAATTTTCTCAAAGCTCCAAGGAAGGTTTTACAAATCAAATGGCTTGCTTTTATAGCTGAGGGTAGAGCAATGAAAAGTGGATGAAAGATTGACTAAGCTCCAGGTTAATGGTTGAATCACCCGGGTGAGTAAGTAGACTTGGAAATAGTAGTTTCATATTTATAGGGGCAATGGACATTTGAAATAACATGAGTTACATTTGGCAATTTGAATTGCACATACAACTCTATTGACCCCTTATTTCTAGGAATATAGAAGTGGAGTTCAAGTTGAGTTAACTAGGTAGAAGAATTGATTACATAACTAATTTAATTGGTATTTAATTGTGAGGGAATAATTAACCATTTATTTAATTAAATGTTTAATTATATTAGTTAGGAGGGTGTAGGAATTAGTTTAATTAATTCCAAAGGCATATTAGAATTAAATTGACTAATTATAAAGGGTAAGAATATGACTTAAACAATATAATTATTTTAATTAATTCTGAAGGGGTGTATTGCAACAAGATATAATTAATTTGATTAATTTCAGTTGGATAGAATCATACCATAAATAATTATGTATTTGAAGGGTGTCTATATTTTCCCCTCTTTATAGTACTATTGAAAAGCAATAGTTCTTTAAAAATAGTAGAAACATCCATATGAATGAACGGAAAGAAGTGAAGCATTTGGACGCCCCAATGAGTAGAATGGTAAAGGAATTCCCCCTCAAGCGGGTGGGTGATGTAGTAATGAAGTGGACAGACACTTGAAATGAAGAAGATAAGGAATTAGAAAAAGGATAAGAGGAGTTGTTTTCGTAGCATGAGTGTCATTTGGAGAGTATGAATATAAGAGAAACATTTATTTTTCTATTGCACAATAGAGTTGTCACCATGATTATTAAGGAATCAAGATGATTAACCTAGATGGGTGCAAAACAAATGCACACAAAACAAATAAAAGATAAAAAGGAAAATAAGCCTAATATGAACAGTAGGTGTAGGCATCAGGGTTATAAAGGAACCAAGATGTTATCAAACTACTTGCAATTAGTTAAAAAGAAGATTTCAACAATGCGACACAATATTGTAAAAGAAGAAAATTTATCTATGCCCCAAAATGTGCCATAATGAAAAGAAAACAAATGAAAAAGCTCCCAAACACTAAACTTATGAAATGCATGGCAATAGTGTTAGTCCGAAGAGCATAGTATACCTAGAAACTCCTCCTGACACTCTTGTAGGACCCGCAATAAAAAGCTATCCGATGAAGGATTTTTCCCTAAGTGAAGTTATATTGTGGAATAAATGATTTGAGGGATAGTCGTAAGATTGATAGGATCATTAGGGAATAGATAAATATGTAATGTTATCATAATTGTGTTAAAATGTTGAAATTTTGAAAAATGGGCAATTTTTAGGATTTTTGAGAATAATTGTTTTGTTTTTTGTAATTTTTAGTGATTTTACAATGTTTTATTTTTATTTTATGTCATTTAGGAAGAATGCGGGTTAAAAGAGGAATGCGATGTAGTCGTAACACTGAATTTACCCCAGGGAAGCATCAATATGCTTCTGTAAGAAGAAAAAGTGGGTAAAAAAGGACCATTTAAAAAAAAAGGTCATCGTTATGAAACATCAATAATGTGTATGAAAAAATAGAGGTAAAAGGAATGACTGAGAAAAATTAGTAATTGTGAGCATACGAGCCAAGAAAAATGAGTGATTAGGGTTAGATAGGGTATATATAAAATAGGGGAGGGTTGAAAAATTATTGCGACCCATTTGTACTATTATACTCCTTTTACTATTTGTAAGAGATTTGAGCTCTGATTTCCAAGAGAGATGATGTGACAATATAGGAGGAAACATTGTGTAGATCACATTCGTGAGTATGGGCGGACTCCAACCAACGATGCCATGGTAAGTACCTCAATGTTTTTTTACTTTTGAGTGCATTTATTACATTTTTGAGTATAAGAAAAGTAAAATTTAATGCTAGCACATGCACCTATGCATGCTAGCTTAGCCCGAAGAATGTGGTAGCATGTAGTGCATGTGATAGTATTGAAGATTGAGCATGAGCGTAGGCAATGTATTACACTAGCTTGTTGAACGCGCTAAAATCAATTTGTTAGCGTAAGCATTAGATTAAACGTGCTAGTATGTGTGTGTGTTAGGGATAAAATGGATGCACAAGCATCAAAAGTCATGTGCTAGCATGTCAAAGAATACACTAACATCATTTTAGGCTTGTTAGGAATAATTTAGGGGTTTTAGGAATGATGAAATGAGTTTAATTGATGTTTTTGAGTGATTTTCAGGAGATACCACTAGCTTTGGATGTTTGAGATCACCATGGGTGACTATTCACTTTTAAGAGGACCTTTTCTCGATGCAAGGTGAGGAGATTGGTTGTGATCTTAGAGGTGACAGGGTTAGCTTGCATTGCAGTGCTACCCCAAATGAAATTGGATCACAACTTACTGAATGCATTGGAATTTTGATGGCACAGTGAGTGCCAGACATTTCACCTACCGACTAGGGAGATGAAAGTAACATTAGAGGACTTGTACTGGATCTTGTGGGTACCGATATAGGGGAGCTTAGTGGAGTATGATGGAAATAAAGCCTATATACGTAAACATATCTGAGATATTTTTTGCGATAGGAGATACCTAGAGAAGGATGATAATACATTTGTATCGATGTTTTGACGACATGAGGGTGGCTCGGCTGCCCGAATACTTGATGGCTCTTATCAGCGATTACATGCTACTTGATAAGACATGTAAAAAATTTCCGCTCGGGTTAATAGTAGTGGTAGTGATATTGGAGGGAGATATTTTTTTGTGATAATAGTGTATCCTCACACATTTGTATAGATATCTACACTTGATTGTATACAAGGGAATGAAGAGCCTGACTATAGCCACCTTGGTAGAGATATGGTCATGGGATCACATTTCCATTGAAAGGCCACTGGGTGTACTGAGAGCCAAATTTCTAGCTAAGCCATCATGTAGAGGATGGGAGATAGTGAGAGCATGCCATAGAGGCCATATGGGAGACATCACCTTCTATAGGAAGGAATTTGATGATTTACAGTTAGATATGGTGACTTGGAGGCCATACAGGTTCTATCAGTGGCCTACAGATACATTTGAGTTGAGCATGACAGAGGTGGATAGCTTCCTCTTAGGAAGTCGTAGCCATATCATGGAAGCTTACTAGGTGGATAGGATACAACACTAACTAGGCGTTATACAAAGGATTCTAGGTGGTGAACAGTGGTATACGCGTGTAGCATGTGATACATTTGATTTTAGTCCTTAGCATTAGAGTGTCCATATCCAAATAGATCTTTTTAAGAGTTATCCCATAGAAAGGGGATGCTTGAGCACAAATAGTGGACCTAGGGATGACTACAGACTGTATTGAGAGGTATGAATTGATCATGCCTATGAGGATCAAAATTCCTCAGAAAAATATAACAAGTGTAACAAAAACAACATCTATGGGTGGGGGACATAAGTTGAGATACATGGCCATACTAGGCTAACAGGAGGCAGAGGAGCAGGGAAATGGTCAGACCCAGGGAAATGGTCCTTAAGTATAGGGTCAGGCAGTGTAGGAGCTACCAGTATAGCATGTTGGTATTCCAGTGTCATATGCAATCTAGATGCTAATGTTACAGGTTATCTAACAGGTTCCCATTCAACAAGTAGTAAAATAGGTAATACACCAGGTGATCTAGTAGGTTCCACATTTACATATCCAGGCACTAAGATAAACACTAATAAAACTTTTTCTATCGCCACCTAGGCCAGTTAGTATAGGTGTGTTGGTAGTGTGGGGGGGTGAATGAGATGGAGTGGGGGTTTTATAGAGACCACCATAGATAGTGGTCACATGAATAGTACGTGGGCCATCGGTGGCCACTTCATAAAAGGGGAGGGACATGGCCATGTTGTTGGGGAATGTATCACTTATCACAATGAAGAAACTACATAGACAACTGGAGCATAGAGCCACATAGTAGGGTACCCTTAGGCAGTAGTTATAACATTAAAACACAAAGTGAGATCAAGTCACTACAAAACAAGATATACTGATTGTAGAGAGGGACCAGTTGAGGGTCCAGGTAACAAGAAGTTATAATTTATGTTAACTAGTAAGTAAAAATGTAACACAATTCACAATCATGAATGTCTGAATACACCCCTAATGTGTTCCATAGTGAAGCGATAGATATATTTTTATTTCCCTCCAGGTGATAGCCTAGAACACAAGAGGATTGAACCAGTTCGAAGAGCGAAGTGATGCTTAGATACTCCCAAAACAACTCTTGTCAAATCACAATAAAGCAAGATTTTTATGAGGCTAAGGATGATTGTGCCCCCAAGTAAAGTTATATTACAAAGGGTGACATGATTGATTTGAATAATCGTAAATGATTTGGAACAATGAGATGACGAAATTGATGAATTGAGTTGTACAGCGATGAAGCATTTTTGGAATTTTTTTGATTTTTTTTGCATTTTTTGTAAACATGGAACAATTTAATATTATTTTTGGGTTTTCTCTAAGACTTATTTGAATGGTTTTGTTCCTTTTGAAAACATATTTAAATGTTTTTTTCATTTTTTTGAGATTTTGTACTACACACCCAAGAAGAGGGAAAAAAGGATTCCTAGGCTGTAACCAACATGTTATATACAAATAAGGTGAATGGAAATATGACAGAAGGAAAAAAAGAGTGGTAGAATATGGGTATGAAAACCTGAAAAGGAGAACATGCAACATAAGGTATAATGAAAAAAGCAAGAGATAAGGTGAAATGACGAAGCAAAGTGAGCACGCTGATATGCCCCCAACACAAGGGTTACTCTTTAGAGACTCAGGAGTAGAAATTTTTAAGATGAATGAAATTCATAGGATATTTCAACTCTTTGTCATACTCATTAGATAGTTTGTATGCAACAGATCCAAATTTTATAGTGACAATATAAGGACCTAACCAATTATGCTTGAATTTTCCTTATTTTTCATGTTGTTTGGTTGTATTCTTCTTATTTTTTTTTAGGACCAGGTCAAAAATATCGAACTGTCATGGTCATATATTTTTGTTATAGTTACGATGTAGTTGATTCTTGTATATTGGTAAATAATCCAGATTGCAAATGCATCTCTCGTCCTGTAGCTCAAGCTATGTAGGTCCAACATGACGATAATCCTTTTCTTATATGAGGTATTTGAGGGAGAAACAAAGTGAAGGAAGTTTGAATTTGATAGGTAATATGGATTCATATCCATATACAAGGGAAAAAGGAGTAGCTACGGTACAAGTTCAGAAAGATGTGATGTATGCCCTGATGGAGGGATATAATTGCGTATGCTAGTTACAACCATGATTATTGAATATATTTTCCAAGATGGATTTAATATTCTTGTTCGAGGCTTTAGACTAGTCGTTGCATTGTGGGTAGTAAGGTGTGGCCCATTGTAGGTGAATATGGTATTTTTAGCTAATGATTTTACATTATTATTCTTAAAGGAGCCACCATTGTTAATGAAAATGGTGGTGGGAATTCCAAAACGACATATGATATGGTTAAAGATGAACTTAGAAATATTGCACCCAGAAACGTAGTTAAGAGGCATAGCCTCAACCCATTTAGTGAAATATTCAGTGGTGGCTATAATAAAAGTATGGACATCGGAGGAGGTGGGATTTATTTTTCTGATTAGATTGAGCACCCATTTACAAAAAGGTTATGGTAAGGTGATTTACTACAAGGATTGAGAAAATGCATGAATTAGATTACCATGCTTCTGACAAGATTGAAATTTACTTACATATTTCCATGCGTCTATTTCCATTGTACGCCAGTATTATCCAACGTATAAGATATTATTTTAAAGAACCATTCTACTGGTGTGTGCACCAAAAATACCTGAGTGTAATTTGGCTAGCATTTGATTAGCTTTTTCATGAATGATACATCTTAAGAGAGTCCCATCATAGCCTCTTCGATATAGGTTATCAACGAGCATAGTGTAGCATGAGGAACGTTGTGCCAAGCATATTTTGTTGACTGATTTCAGGTTCAGAGGATAGAGTTTGGTATGAATGAAGGTGAATATATCATGATATAAGGGGTGATCAAGACCAAAAATCTCACAGACCATGGTGGACTCCAGAAAATCATATGTGGGATCTAAAATATGTTCAATGAGGAACTCATTATGAGTTTGATTAGTGTCGAATGCAAGAAATACCATGGCATTCACTTCTTTATTTTGTAGAGGAACTTGTTCAAAAGTGATAACCCAGAAATACCCTTTGATACTATTAACCATGTGTTTATATCTTAGACGCTTCTCATATTTTAATTAATACTCACCATTAACCTATTTTATGATGAGAAGGGAGTTGTTGAATACCGTTGAAAATTTTAGTTTCTAGGAGATGGTGAAGCCTAATCTTACTATCAATTCTTCATACTTGGCTATGTTGTTTGTGTAGGGGAAGCTTGATGTGATAAGATTTAGGAATGAGATCCCCATCAGGTGTGCGTAGAAAAATCCTAGATCCTAAACCATATGTGTTGCAAGAACCATCAAATAATATAGTCCATGAGGGGACTGCATCAATGAACAACGAGTATTCATCTGGGAATTCAAAATTTGACAGTTGTGAGCCTGACATTGGCATTGCAACTAGTTGATCTACCAGTGCTTAGCCTATTATAGCCTTTTGATTGAAAAATTTGATATTAAATTCACTTAGGAGTAAAATCTAGCTATACATCCTTCCTATTATTACTAGTATTGAAAGTAAATACTTGAGAGGGTTGACCTTGGAAATTAACTTGGTTGTATGATTTAACAAATAGTTTCATAACTTGCTAAAAGTGTAAGTGACTTCCATGAAATCTTTCTCGACTTTTGAGTACTTAAATTCATGTTCAGGAAGGGACATGCTTAAGTAATACACAACTTGTTCTTGAACCTTATCATTGTGTTGCGCTAATAATTCCCAAATGAAATGTTTTGTCACAAAAGTGTACAATAACATAGGCTTGTCTTGTACTGGCAACATGAGTACTTGTGGAGTGGAAAAATACTCTTTCAAATTGGTGAAAGAGTCTTGATAGTCATGTGTCCACTTGAATTGGACATCATTCTTCAGTAGTTGATTAAAGTGATGGAATTTGTTTACAAGATGAGATATGAAACACCGAATAGACTGACTGAATATTACATTGTAATCCACGTAGCTATCGAAGGTTCTAAGGAGGTGGAATATACATTATAAATTTTACATTGGTAGGGTCCCCTTTGATTACCATTCGTAAGACGATGAATCCCATAAGTTTTCCCGAAGTGACACCAAAGACACACTTTTTTGGATTAAAGAGTACCTTGTATTCCCTTAATTTTTGAAAGATACACCTAAGAATTATTGGATGGTCAACTCTAGTATTTGATTTAGCAAGTATGTCATCGACATAGTCCTCCATTATGTCGTGAAAATTTATAGTCATGACATGTTGGTAGGTTGCACCAACATTCTTAAGACAAAAGGCGTGATCTTATAATAAAATGTACCCCATGGGGTTGTGAAAGCTATTTTTTGTTGGTCCTATTTAACAATTTAAATTTGATTATATCCTAAGAAACCATCCATAAGAGATAACATCTTGTGGATCAGAGTAGAATCAATGATCATGTCGTTATTGGGCAAAGGGAAGTCATCCTTAGGACATGCCTTATTGATGTCACAGAAGTCTGTACAAATTTGAATTCTAAGGGTCTTCTTTGAAACCGGGTACCATGTTAGATACCCATTTTGAATAGTTTATGGACTATATGAATCCTACGTCTAAAAGTTTTTGAAGTTCGGCCTTGATAAGTAATGTGAATTTGGGATGCATTTTACGTAACTTTTACTTGATCAGTTTTGTGTCAGGGGACACCACAAGGTGATGAACCATAAGAAAAGGATGAAGGCCTAACATATTATTATAAGACCAAGTGAAGAAATCTTGAAACTATTTTAGAACCTCCATTAAAGCTGTGATTTTGGTTTCTGAGAGACTAACACCAAGTTGTAGTAGTTTAGGTTGGTCCTCTGTTCCATTATTGATAGTTTTTTCTTTTACCAACAACTTAGAAGTGTCTTTATATTGAAATGAAATTGTAGGTTTGTGTAGATCATTGGATATTTCTATTTCTAGGTCTCCTCTCTCTAGCACCTCTGAAAGGTTTTCACTAGGAGACACGTCATTTTCTTTCTTTTTCTTTTTCAATTTTTGCTGCTTGCATAATGCCTTAGAAAGTTTTTTACTATGTGAGATATGATTTTTTATTTTTCCTATTTTTGAATTATTTTAATTTTCGTATTAGATATTCTAAGTCCCTCACCAAAGTAAGTAGTAACATCAAGTTTTATATCAAAACCCTTCTTATGATTCGACAAGGAAAAGGGTTCTCGAGTCCCGAGGAACTCCAGGATAGCCTTATCATTTTGATAGAGGTCCATGGAAATATGACATTTTTGGTCCTAATAAATAAGGGAAGGATTAAAAACATCAAAGGTTCAAATGGATAGGTATTTGAGAAAAATTCTAGTTTTTGCAAGGTTCTCAAAGAGGCTATGTGTGGAGCCTAGTTTCAACTTCAGAGTCCATGTATTGATTGCTAGTCAAGACATCGAATATAAATGGCCTCTTCTTAAAGGTATCATATCATAGAAAATGTGTGTAGAGATTAGATTTTATTTCATCAGGTTCGAGAGTGATGTGTCCTTGTGTGCCAAGTCTTCTTTCTTTCTAGATCATATTTTTAATCATTTTATGTGCTTTGGTATAATCAGTGGATTCGTAGCATTCAGCTATCTGATCCTCATATAGCCAAGATTTTTCAAAGCCTTGAATGTATTTATCTTCTAAAAATCCACATCGTCTTAAAATATTAGTTTCCAAATATTAAACTAGAGGTGCTCGTAAGTGGGGAGAATTAGGGCACCCATAACTCTGAGGTAACTGTACACACCCAAATTTGCACGTGTTACATTTTCGGTACGGCTTAAAATCCCCAATGATGATTATTATCTTTTTAAATGGTGCTCAAGTCCCATTTCCCATTTTCAGTGTATATTTGTGGCTTAGTATGCTTTATTTAGTCATTTCCATGCTTTTTTCTTCCCTTCATTATCATTATGTAGTGTTTTTCCTTAGTATTTGGTTTTAAGTTACGGAACCACCATGATGGCTATGCAACTACCCGCGGGTGGTTATGCAACTGCCCATATACCCTCACCGGCGGTTGCATAATCTCCCTGATGGTTGTGTAATCATTGGTCTACAAAGACCGAAAGTCCTATGTATTTTGACCGAGACTTCCCAGGCGTGATTTGAATGCCTATTAATTTCTTCTAACTTACCTTTTGTGAATGTTTCTTAGTCAATTTGGTTTTTTGTAGGCTTGATGAATGCATACCAAATTCCTTTTCTTCTGCTATTTCTATTTGAGAGTTAACTCCCCCTTCTGTGAGTGATGTGGAACTCCTTGGTTTCTAAATGGATTAGACCATTTCCCATCGTATGTTCTATAAAATCCAAGCTTCTTACCGAAGCATTGGCCACAAATTTGTTTTTTTGAATTACATTTCTATGTTGTCGTGATCTTGCTAGCAAATACATAATTAAGCTAGTTCTCTTGCATTATTATTCTCCTCCCTACATTACTACCATACTTCATGTAAGCCACCTCTTCTCCAACACTTCTTGATTGCTCCTTCTACACTACCCAAAACAATTCCTTGGATTCATCTGAGCATAAATTTGGAAAAGAAACTGAGGGGATATTAGAGTAAACCATCACTGTCTTTACCCATTTTTTGCAAATTCCAGGTTGGGGATGTACTTGGTTTTCCTTAAGTTTTCTTAATTTATTTATTTTCATTTGTATGAAAATTTTGACTAGAGCATCTGAAATCAATTCAATTCAAATAAGTTTAATGTAAATTTATTGATGTAGTTTTTGTTTTATCTACACAAAGCTTTTGGTGATAGATTTCTTCCCTTCCTATCCCTGTGGGTTTGAAAGGGAAGTTTGTCTTGAGGAAATATTCTACATTTGTTTAAAGAAATTTTAATTCCCTTCCAATCTACAATCTCCATTTAGATCCTTGCTTACTTCTATTAGGGAAGTTATAGGGGAAGAAGTGCTTCCAAGAAGCTTTTACTTCTTCCCATGTCTCTGAGGTAGAACATAGGATTTATATCCACAAACACAAATTGGAATTTTTTTTTAATTACAATAGATTAGATTACTTCTTAATTCTAAAAAAATAAATAGTCACACCAGATTATTTATTTGTTTAGTTCTGTTAATAGTATTGTGGAAGAAATTGCATTTCTTCACATTTCTTCTGTCAATTTCCTTTGTTTTTTTCTAGAAATCATAAAATAAAAAACTATTAGTTTAATTTAATTCAATTGTTGTTTATTGTTATTTCCTTTATATCATTTCCGGTGAGGAGATTGAATTTGTTTCTGTGGGTTTTAGGGTAAGTTCTATCCCCAAGCCTTTTGATGAGGTTACAAAAATGATGGTTAGGTACATTTCTCTAGAAGGGCACTACAAAAAAATCCTTGTCAAGCACCTGATCTTTCTTAACCACTTTAGAAGACAATTTTTGGTCTGCTTCCCACATTACTTTATAAATTCCCTTCATCACTCCATTTTAGAATTCCAGAAGCACTCTCGTGCCATCCCTCTTCACCAAGGCCTTCTCTTTCTGCTTCACAAGCTCTGTGTCTCTAAGTTCCCCGACTTCTTACCCTCTCCCAGCGATTTGTGCATCCCTACCTTCATTGCTCCCACTTCCATCCTGAACACCTCTTTCAAACCCAAGACTAAGAACCCTAAATTTCCCAAAAGTGACATCCCTCACTCTGCCTGGGTTTTCAGAAGCACCAAAGAGATGAAAGTTGCACATAATTTTCTGTATATTAGTAATGCTGGCCAGGATACGACCCTGCAATAGGAGGGGAATAATATTCCTCATAGGTTGGATTCTTTAGAAACTGAGATGAAAAAGTTAAAGAAGGACCTGTAACACATGGCCAAACAGAAGGGAAAAAGAAATGTTGATGATGATACTGATATTAGGAATGATCAGATTGTTGACATCTATAAGAAATTGAACTTTTTGGACACCAGATTGGGGAGAGCCAAAGAAAGGCACGATCATAACATGGCTATCTTCAATGCCATTAGTGACTTCTTGGAACAACATGTTTGTAGCATTTCCATGCTTAGCGGGGTCCCTGAAACTATCTGGGGGACTGACAAGGAGAGAAGTCAGACCATATCAAAGTTGAATGCAAGTGACCCCATGCACATCACCACTTTGGCATTGTTCACTTTGCTACAAAAAATAAAATCTAGGATCAACAGAGCTTCCAAGAAATAATCTCCCTCGGGCTAGAGGGCTTTGTTCTAGACGTTGCTGTATTTTGGTATTTTCACTATTTTTTTGTTGTTGTTTTGTTTAGATTTCTACTAGTAACTTTCTTTTGGTTACTGCTGGACATAATTCTTTATCTAGATTTTGATCCTCTTTTTTTGTCCCTCTATAGATCTATTTGGTTGTTGAGACCTATTATTGTAATAGGGTGTAGTCCCTTCAAAACTATTTACTAATAATAAAAAAATCACAAAAATATAAATTAGATTTCCTTTATTTAATTGGTTTACTTTCTTGCATTATATTAACTAGGCACATGACTTGCATGACCATTTAGGGCTCTCAGGAACTAAGAGATTACAATTTTGAACCAATAGTGCCACAACCAAATAAATTGCTAGTGTTGTCAGATATTGACCAAGGCCTTGACATTCACGTCTTCTAGACAAACCTGGATCAACCTGCTATTACCAAACAATTGAGGGCTTTGTATATTGAAGACAACATAACTTACGAGTTTTGGAATAATCAACGCAGATAGATCACTTATTGGTTAATCAATTCACACAATCACATGATAATTTAGGGTTCTCAACAACCTATAATCTATGGTTGTGATCTTAGAGTCTGTCAACCAAATGCCCTAGATTTATTCACAGACATTGACATAGGATTGAGAACCTTAGTTTTCTAAACAACACCATCCCCATCTGATATCATCTCGCAGTTTAACATCTTGAATGTCAAAGATAACAAAGCTTATGAGTTCTGGACCGCCCCAACCAACCGAGCTTAGATCACGTGGTTCCATAGCCTCACTCGTTTACTTCCATGACATTGTATGGAAATTTTTATGAGGTTCCCGCAAATCAATTCCCATGGATCCCACAACCATTCAAGAGGGTTTCCCACACTGACATTGACATAAATTTACATGTGTGTATTCTTCTCGACCATTCCATTACACTTGCCTATGTTAGAGAGGATTTTATTTCCCTAAATGAGCATATTCCATTAGTTCTTGTAGAGGACATTAGATTTCCTTGATAACTTATTGACCATATTGACCATATTCCACTACCACATATCCATCTATCCATTCCACAAAAACTCTCCTGACATCACACTGGGATGTCACATGCACCTGAAGGTCACGTGTTGATTTTCAAGTGTACAAAATTGGTGAACCCGACATGAATCGACTACATATTTTTTGTTTCCATTTTTCATTCTTTTCTTTCATCCATCCCTCTCCTATCCCATTATTCTGTGGGTGTTCATACACCCCCAAAATATGTTGGGTTAGGAATACGGTAGCCCCATCTTGGGTCTTGTGGCATATTACTATTATATGGGTATGTAAAAATCACCCTCATTATCAAGGTTGACTGATAACTACTCCTCTAACTTACCTTGACCTCACACTCCTTTTCCTCAAGGTGCCAACAATGGTTCTTCAGTTAGGATTAAGAAGATCATCCAACCAAACTACAACCCACAACCTGAGTTCTCCAACTTGAAAAATATGACATTCACTAGAGAACAATGTTACTATCCTCAGGTTTTGTCAAGGACCCAAATCAACATGTAGTATGATCCTTTCTCTTCCTTCCTCTTATGTAATGATGAACTCATAACATGCTTCACCTGAAGTGAGGATTGTTTCAATGGCATAGACCAGTCCTTGGAAAGGATGCAAGGGTATACTAATGCTCTGATTCATAAAAATGTTGTTACCCCTCCTCCTACAATGGAATATAAATTCAAAGAGGGGTGACCTCCTAGAGAACAATTTATAGCAGGATATCATGTGCCTTTACCTCCTAATAAGTCCCCAACTGCACCTAAACAAAATGCAACACCATCCTTGGGAGATGTAATTTATACATTGGTAAACTGAGTTAGGGAGTTAGAGCTTGCCCAACCTTCTCACGCTCCATATTTTTTTGGGAAAGGCAAGGTCCCATACCATGCTCAAAACTTAGGTCATGTGCCTTCCACGTCATTATCTCCTCTAGTTTACACAGGCATTCCTAGCCTCAGAGATCTCCTTACAGTAGCAGGTACCTTGGGTATGCCCACTCACACTTCATATAGATACCCACAACAGGTGCTGACTAGAACTGTGTTTTCAAATTCCATCCCAATTAGAAATGCAATGTTCCATGGTTTTGTTCCTACTAATCCGTATCAGGGTAATGTTCCCCCGTATTTGCACATGTATTTTGAGTCACCACAAGGGGACATGTTTTCTTTCATTGGCTCATACGCCCAACCTCAAGGGTTTCCTTATGACCCTGTGAATACTTATGCCACACTGTATCAGCTCCTTTTAAAACTCCACCTCCTCATCAGGGGTAAACTATGTTCGATTCTTATGTAGTGGGCACATATTTTGAGTATCTCAAAGAGACCCTCAAATTTTTCATACAAAGCGTTATACTCCCATGGCCTTTTACAGATCTCCCCAAAGTCAAAGGGGAGGGAGATCCAAATGCACACACTAAAGAATTTTCCATCATCATTAGAGATCTACTCCCATGGGACTCAATCATAAAGAAAATATTCCCCAAAAACCTTGAGGGGATTGCTGTCAATTATTATTACAAAATACCAAATGCCTCAATGCATTCATTCAAAAAACTCATCTCAGAGTTTATAAAGGCTTTTGATATGAACAAAATTTTAGGAACAAGAATCAGGGAATTCCTCCACATCAAACAAGAGCATAATGAATCTACTACATATTTTATTCAAAGATGGTGGAAATTCTGCTACTATTCAGGCAATGCTCCCAACATGGATCAAACAAAGCTGTATGACTTATTCCTCCATTCCATTAATCAGGAAACCAAGGAAGAGGTGAAATTTTTTCCTCTTAGAAGTTATGAAGAGGTATTAGAGGGTGGTCTTTGCATTGACCAAGAGGCTATTGATAGTGGTCAAAATACCGATGGCTCAAATGGGAGACTGGTCAATCCCTCACAAAGTAATTTTAATTACCCAAATGGTTCCAATAACAATAATCAAGGGCCTAAAGTCCTTAATAAGAATCGTAATGCAACAAAAGATGATGTTACTGATCAAACTAGGAATCCAAATGTTGTTATCACTACCAACGTGAAAAATGTTAATAATAATGTGAATACAAACAACCAGAGGAGTAAAAATTTCACTCCTTTCATCAATGAGGTGGACTTTAACCATTCTCCACCACATTTTCAACAAGTCCATACCCAAGGCCTGACTCAATACCTAGGTGGGTATCAAAAACCAATACCAGAACTAAGAGAAAAGGCCCCAAAACTTCAACTTCAATAATCAACAACAAAATAACAACCAGAACTATGGACCATAAAAAAATCAGAACCAAAGA
Organism: Taxus chinensis; assembly: GCA_019776745.2. Taxonomy (NCBI): domain Eukaryota; kingdom Viridiplantae; phylum Streptophyta; class Pinopsida; order Cupressales; family Taxaceae; genus Taxus; species Taxus chinensis. Next base: position 777,419,641 of record CM034146.1, read on the forward strand.
CCTCATGATTACGATCCTAATCTATATTGTGGTTTCCATAGAGTTTGAGTACATGATGTTAAAACTTTCTGTGATTGAAATAAGTTTATACTACAACTTCCAGAGGACCAAAGACAACTCTTTATTGAGATGTTTTTGGTGAATCCCATGGTGACAATGTAGAATGTTCACATAGGTCTTGTTTCCCCTCAAAATGATCCAATTGGAGTCTATAGAGATCCTATTTTGACACGTTCTGAGAACAAAAATATTAACCTCAATGGGACTAACAAATTAATTCATGTTGGAAACAATGATCATGAAGCATCTGCCTCATAAAATCCTTTAGTAATTCCTCATTTAAATGGTCAGAATGAAACCAAGATTGTAGGCTTGGTTGAATTAGAGACTGAACCTAAGATTAATGTGGCCACCCATACTCATGACTATTATATGAAGTCCATTCCCATATACCCCTCGATGTCAGATGACACTCCAGTACCTCCAAATCTAGTAGGGACTTATGACCTAATTACATTTCCTTTTTGGATTTGTTGAATAACTCTCCAACTCATTGAGCTACTTTATTGGAAGCATTGGGCCTTGGTCACTTAATCAACATTACCCCTCCCCCAGAGGCATATATCAACCATATATAATTTGATTTCTACCCCTTGGGAAACCTGAAAGAGAAGTTGGATTTGTCTTTGAGATCAACAAGATTCCCATCGATGCCGAATTGGCACAAAGGGGTGACCCAACGTTTTATTTATAGGTCTAGATCGATAATAACTACATTAAATATGAAATTATTTATGATGGGGAAGTTTTTAACATTGTCCCCTTCTCATTCCTCCAAAAGTTAGGCTATAGAGATACAAATTGTTCTTGAAATAGAAACACGCTAAGAGGCTATGATAGTCTCAAAGAAATTTCCATCAGTACTATTGTGCTTCTAGTTACCCTCGGGCTAAAGAAAGTGTTAACTGAGTTTCATATTATAGACTAGGATTCCAAATATAATATAATTCTTGGCCAATCTTGGATCCATTGAATGAAGGAAATCCCTTCCACGCTCTTCTAGGAAGCCAGATTCATGCATCTGGGGAAATTATTTATTACTCAGGGTGACCCAAAGAATTTTAACATCCACCTAGCCAAATTAAAGAAGAAACTCAGGGTTCATAACCAGTTCAAACTCCTGTCCAATCAATTAAACAAAATCAAAGATTCAACGCTAGATTAAAAATTGATTCCTATAACTCAGTTAGAAGCCCCCTAGGCAATCAAAGGGGTTGTCACAAGTAAAGAAGAAACAACTGTAGTCAAAACAATTTTGATGAAGACCACGACTAAGATCTTTGAATTATTGGAAGGTGACCTACCTATCCTACTTCTGTTTGACTCTATGGGTATAGGACATGCTCTTGGACTTACCTCTCTCCTGGCCGATGGCTATGAAGATATTTACATGGTCATGTTTCACCATAATATTGCGTATAAAATAAATAAGCTAAAGGTGAGGTGAGGAGGAATACCTATGAATTCGAAGAAGGTTGCACATTGTTGAGAAGATTAGGATGATCGTGAAGATCTCCCTTTTGGCTAGGAAGGACTACCTGTAGAAGCACAACAATATCGCCAGATAGAGTTAAATAGCATATAACACTAGACTGCTAGCGTATGATAGATTCGGGAAGTGTGATACTTTCTCGAAAGGATATCAATCCATTGTTTTAAAACAACTTAATGTAAACAAATGATAATAAAAGAAAGGTCTTATTGTAAAAATATGATTTAGGTATCTCATATGCTATTAATAGACTAGATTTAAGATCACTGCACCCTCCGAATGGCCAGGATGTGAATAGGACGTTCGGTGTGATTGGGACACATGGGATCACCTCTCAAGCTGTGGGACTTGGGCTCGAGGTGAACCTCCGGAGAAGGCCGGCTTCCTCTTCCTAAACTAAGTGTTGTACTACTCCTAGTGTAACAAAAATGATTATCTAGTCCTATGCTAACATTTTCATGGGGTTTTAGGGAAAGAGTTTTACAGAAATGAAACTATACTAGGGATGGTGATGCACCGAATAAAGGGTGTCTTCAGATTTAGGAAGGGTTAATTTGAAGAGGGTGTGTGCACCACAGGTCAACTTCACCTACTGCAACTTAGAGAGGGTACAGGATACCACAGGCTAAGAGACACGCGTTCCTTTTGTTAAACTTTATCAGACCGAGAAATATACCAGTTTCCCAGTGAAGAAGGATGAACTCAAGAAGGGTGAACAGACACCACAACTCAACTGCATGCAATACTTCACCACTCGATAAGCACAGAACTCCAAGAACCTGCAATAGAAACTTAAACTTGCACAGTGTACCTGCAAGTATGAGAAAGGCACAAAGAAGCATAGAAGGATGAAAGGACCGAGATTAGTCACAAAACACACACTTTTATTGCTTCAATAACATGCACAATGCATCATACATTCAGAAGAGGCAATAGTTGCCATTACAGTCTTGAAGAGGAGGCTTGAAAGTTCTCTCAACACACAAGAACAACTTGCAGAAGAGAGAGGACCCTTGAAAAGTATACACTCTTGCCTGAGATATCTAACTGTCCAACTTGTCTGAACTGTTGGAACCCCTTGAAATGAGCTTCCAACTTACATTTATAGAAGAATATGTGAGAAAGAAGAGGAAATGGTCATAATTACATTCCTAAAATGAAGGCCCATGATGTATTTATTACAGTTAGTTGAACTACCTGAGAAGGTTCCATCATGGGTCATTAATTGCCTGATGACCAAGTCTTCTCATTTAATTAAAAGAATATTTAAATAAAATATTTAAATAATAATAATAAATATTATTATTAAAATATTTAAATAAAAATATTAATTTAATTAACATAATGTTGGGACCCCCCCGTTGACCCGTTTGACTTGAAGAGGAGGGGGGTCCATGTGGATAGAATCTGCACATAGCCAAATTCGATGAGCTTCGAATCCTCTAACTCGGTGTTGCACTCGATTTTTGACCCTGCACTAACTCTTTCCTTGCTTTGGTAATCGCGCTCTTTTGCATTGAGTCCTTCGAATGGTGAGCTATCAAACTCGATTCTTATCATTTTCCTCTGTTAACTCGAGGCCATTTACGCATTCCTCGTTCAAACTTCATGAAACATCACCACGAGCTCCTTGCGAAGTCACCGAGTTCTTCATCCAGCAAACGATCTTACCTTTCCTGGGCTCAAACTCACTTGAATGTCGAGCTTAACCCAACATTTCTGAAAAGAATGGTTTTACCACAATGCTCACGGTTCTTCCTTATCATATAACACTTGCAGTAAGAATGTTTTAGCTTGGCCATAATAAGCACAATTGTACCCTCCAAACGATGAGAAAATGCCATTAACAATAAAGACCTAATGCTGCCATGATGATGACCTAGGCTTATGCCCATAACATGTCGATAGACACCCTTGAAACTGATTTTTTGGCCAAAGAGCCCTTCGGTATTTTGGCAGTGCACTCGGCAATCTCGGCTCCAATCAACAATTATGCCACTATTGGGATCTTAGTATGGCATAGGTAGCTGTGAGCTACACAATATACTCATTTTTTCGAGAACTAAAAAGATCCTTTATGTTACAATTTGCAACACATGAAATAAGCCGTTCAAAAAATACGTTGAACAACTGGGGCAGCCAAGAGGACCTTGGAAAAATGTACAGGTAACAACCATATGAATTCCCCCTTAGTCGTGGATCAAAGCTAATAGAAATAAAGCCCGATAAGATTAGTTTGAAACTGCAGTATAATCGTCCATTGAAAAAACACAGTTTCTCTGCATCTGGTAAAAGAATACTTTTATTGTCTGATTGGACGTACATAATGGAAGGGTATAAATATTGCGTACTGCCCTCGGAGTTTTTTTTCAAAGAGACCATTTACGAGTAACAAGGATGTAGCATGCAAAACGGCCGACCAGGTATTTTCAGAGTTGACCTTCACATTCAATTCGCTTCTAGGAGAAAACATGCTGAGCAATATGAATCGTTTCATTCTGCACCGAGTTCCATTCACCAAAATCCTTTTCCAACTTGCTACTCGAATTGAGCTCGACCCATGACTCCTTCGAACAACGTTGATCGAGCTCTTATAGCTTAGAATTCTACCTTCTTGGGTCTGGCTCCTTGAGCTCCATATCTGAATACCCTGGCCCGACATTCTTGTTGCCTCTGCAACGATGGAAATCAACGTCCTTTTATGAGCTCTGAGTGAAACTTCACCGTATGCGTGCTCTTATTAGTCGAGATACCTTATTCACATGACCTATGCAACATATTTACCGTGAAATCAAAGCCATATGATATCACGAATCTTCTGCACCCCTTGGTCTATAGAGCTTGATCTAAAACGAGCCTATAGTGTAGATATCGTTTAAACTTGAAACAACTCAATCGAGCCCTTTCTTGAACCGCTCGATGCTACACAATTATGTCGGCTCGTATCATCTCCTCCTCTCATGTGCATAGACTCATCATGAGCTTGTATTCAACCTGGTTACCTGTTGGCTTACTTACCAAGCTCCTTGCAATCTTCGATGCATCGATCTCCATATGGCTAGCTTCTACGCGAGTTTTACCAAGCTCTACGCATCGAGCAGATCTGCCCTCGACTGAACTCAGTCACTAGATTGCTTCAATGCAGCTGTGTTGCCCATAACCCAAAGCGTTCTACGAGCTCGTGTTAATGTCACATTCATGTGGCGATGCTGGAAGCGTTCAAAAGGCTTCTACTGTACTGCGACATGCCTGCTGCCTGTGCGTGGGAGCTTGGCCGAGGAAGAACTGTACAGAGGACGAGGAGAAGGTCGTGGAGTTTTCAGCATTGCTTTCCCCGTCAAACTCTTCGCATATGAGCCCCGACTGAGCCATTAACGCATCGCCTTCGTTGGGTCTGCCTGTAGCCTCCGCTGAAATTGGTATCACGTCGCGTTTTTTAATCCATGACCCGCTCCAATTCACAACCGTCCTCATTAATCCTCCTGGCGACTCGCACAAAGACTCGGACCACTCCAAGCTGCGCGGATTTCGTTTTCATGGTTCACGGATGGCTGATGTTGGATTTCCATTGTCAAATCTCCACGCTTGGCAGTGCTGGTCCGATTTCTCCCCTACGCGGAGTGAATTTCGGTCTTGGAATGCCAATCTTAATATTTCCACTTCTGGCAGTTTGACCCGATTTCTCCCATTTTTTGGCAGTTGGCTCAAACTTCAATCCCACGGGCCCGGGATTTCTTCTTCAGCTTTGACATCGCGTCATTTCCCCTTGGCATTGCTTGACCTTATTTCTCCACGTCCTTGGCAAGATGAAACTCGGGACCCCCTTTACGTGAAAACCTTGTGTTGGCTTTCCACTGCAAATTTTCCACCATGTAAATCGGGATGAAGATATCCTATGTGGGGAAATACTGATTTGGCTTGCCATCATCAAATTTATGACCTTGGCAATATACTGAAATATTTCCCATGTGGGAATCTTACAATGGCTTGCCATCATCAAAGTCCAACCCGACAAAAGGGATGAAAATCTCCCAAGCCAATGCCTTAGCACGGATTTGAACCCCAACTTTTCCTTCTCGACTTACAATCGAACCAAACAAAACTCTGGATGCTCACGACCTTGTCAGGCTCGACTGAGTGAGCCAATGCTACCACGTCTGAGCTCCATCCTCAAATGATCGATTCTTTTCCATTGGCCAGGCTATACACGAATGTTCAGGTGATCGGGGTGATCAGGTGTTCATTGCATTTCATGAAATAGTTTGAATGCATGTATAGGATGTCCATGCCTTCTGTAAGCTACAATTACCATATTCCATGAGAAGAGATCTGGATCAGTCATGCAGTTGAAGACTTTACGAGCATCCATCAAACTTTCACACTTGTCATACATGTAGATAAGTTTATTTGGTAATAGCGTGAGTCTTCCAAATGTGTGTCCCCTATTATTGATGTGAGAGTGGATTTGCTTGGCCTCCGCAAGGGATTTCTTAGTAATGCAAGCCTGTAGTAGATAAAGATATGTTAAAGAATTTACAGATGGATTATGTGTTGTAAGAAGAACGTGTACTGCCTCCTTCAAGCGACCCTCTCCATAGAGTGCTACGAGATTTTGATTGAGATGTATTTGGTTGCTTGGTTGCAAACATTTTTTCATTCAAACACTACCAGATGACCTCATCGTCATATCTGCATAATCTCATATCATCTTGGTCAAACAAGATAATTTTCCCAAGTGGTTGGTCGAGCACTGTCTTAGTGGATTAAACCTGACATCATGTTGACTTTGACTCTCCCTGACTTGGCCTTCAGATCTTTTTGCATCGATCTCCACCGGGATCCTTGTACAGTTCCTTTCATTCGTCAATTTTCAACGAGCTATATTTTGCATTAACAAGACCATCGTCGAGCTCTTACAACTGAGAGTCTCCACTGAGATGATTTCCGAGATGACTATCAATTTGACACCGGATTCTCTATCAACTCGACCCCGAACTCTTCACTGAGTCGAGATCAACTGGGTGCCTTTTGATGCTAGGTGATCTCTTCATATGCAATTTAGGAATTATTTTTTAATTATTGCTTCGATAATAACCGAAGGTGGGTTCCTGGGACTATTATTTCATTTTGAACGTGATAGGACCCCGTTGTCCAATCTTGCCAGGTGTGCAAAATTGGATAACATTTTTGGCGACCTCTCGGGGATGATTGCCTGCTAAGCATGATTCCAGTAGCCTTAAGTCATCCATTGGGCATGGAGTCTATGTTGGAATCCTGAAAGTAGTATGATTTTCTTTGACACATCCCGAAATCTCCTTGAACATTTCTGATATCCTGGGCCTCCCTGGAATGCTAAGCATGAAGTATACTGAATCTGTTGAATGCTTGACATCCATGGAACACTGCAAAAAATTTGAATGAAGCAGATTTTGAACTGTTATGGAAACCTTGAACCTTTCTTCTCCTTGACACCTTCCAATGATGAAACAATGTGCAGAACAACACAAAACACAACAACGAGGAAAGCAAAACAACAACAGACAACAATGTGCATAAGCACTTGGAGGAAAACACCTAATTTTAACTGTACAGGGGGTGGAACGCTTCTCAAAAACAAGCTTTGAGATGTATCCCATTCACATGAATGGGCAGTTCTTCTCCATTGAGCCTAGATAGACGAAATGAATTTGCCTCTTTGCAACTTGTGATGATGTATGGTCCACTCCAAAGAGCGTCAAACTTGGCATGCTTGCCTGGTTTGGCCCTGTCTTCATCCCATTTGAGAACTAAATCTCCCTCTTGAAAATGTCTGTCGGACGCCTTCTTGTCAAAAGATTTCTTAACTTGAGCCTGATGCTGCTCCAAAGTTTTCATAGCCTTATCTCGTACTTCCTCTAACTCCATGAGTTCAGCAAACCTTACTGTCAGAGGATCACTCTCTATAACTTCAAGTTGATGAGCTAACTCCAAAGAAGGTAACTCCAATGAGAGCGGGAGTTTTGCCTCTCTTCCATATACAAGAACGAAAGGAGAATTTCCGATGGCCCTTTTAGGTGTGATTCGATCTGCCCATAAGGCGGTCTTAAGCTGTGTATGCCAAGTCCTCTTGTTAGTCTCCATTGTGCGCTTAATAATCCTTATGAGGTTTTTGTTGCTAGACTCAGCCAATCCGTTTCCTTGCGGATAGTAATTGGATGAAGTTTTGAGGTATACCCCATTTTTAACAGCCCATTCACTCAATTTCATACCAAGAAAAGCTAGCGCGTTGTCTGAAATGATTGTAAACGGAACACCAAACCTCGTCATTATACCCTCCAAAAAATCTAGAACTGCCTTTTCATTGCTCTCTTTTAATGCTACCGCCTCTGTCCATCGAGTAAAATAGTCTGTTGCGGTAAGGACCCACTTATGTCCGTCACTGGATGGAGGATTAATCATTCCGATGAAGTCCAACCCCCATTGAACAAAGGGTTGATCCACTTGAACTGGATGCAGTGGAAGAGCTGCCAGCTTCTGCTTACCTGTGAAAAAGGCACATTCCTTACATTTCCTTACCCAGAGATGGGCATCCTTGAATAAATCCGGCCAATAGTAGCCGGCTCGCATGATCTTGGTAGCTGTTGTTCGTGCGGAATAATGTCCTCCAGATAGGCCATTATGAAATTCTTCTAGTATCTTACTTACCTGTTCTGGTCCTATGCACCGAAGGAGAACGCCGTTCAAATCTTTTCGAAAGAGAATGCTATCTACCAAAACATATGGGATAGATTGAAGACGGAAAGTTCGTCTTTGGTTTTTATCCATGTTTGCTGGGTATGCTCCTGAGAAGATGAAATTCTTCATTTTGGATAACCAGTCAGCTTGATCAACATCCTCATCAGTATTTAGGAGTGTCATGTCCTCATTACCTTTTGATTCCATGTCTGCAGCAAGTTGCTCACATAAACCCTTACCTCTGACAAGTTTAGTGACTTTGATATGCACGTCATACTCCATTACCTTCGTGATCCATCCAGCACGCTTTTCGTTCATTTCTTTGTTCAGCAAAAACTCCTTGACACCTGGATGAGACACCATCAGATGAATCTTGTTGTTGGACAACATGTGCTTGAATTTCTTCAAAGCTCGAATAACCGCAAAGACTTGCTTTTCAATGAATGAGTATTTGAACTCGTAGTCTTTGAGGGATTGACTGAAGAAAGCGATTGGTTGCTCCATCAGGTTGTCGTTTTGTTGGGTGAGGATCCCTGAAATGCTCTCTTGACCTGCAAAAGCATAAAGGATAAAATCTTTGTCAAACCTGGGGTTCACAAGCGTGGGAGCTTGGGAAATGGCTGTTTTGATGGCTTCGAAGCTTTCTCGTCCTTCCTTTGTCCATGAGAATGGCATGTTTTTCCTTAGCATGGCTGTCAGTGGTTTAGCCAATGTCGCGAATTGGGGGATGAATCTCCGCACGAAATTTATGGTTCCCAGGAAGCTCTGGAGGCCCTTCTTGTGACTCGGGAGAGATAAGGACATAATTGAATGAATCCTGGCTGGATCGATTGATAATCCTTCCGCTGAAACAACATGCCCCAACAATTTTCCCTCGTGCACTGCGAAAATACATTTCTTGGGGTTAAGTGAAACCCCAAATTCCCTACACCTTTGGAAAACTTTCCTTAGATGCGTGATGTGATCTTCTGCATGCTTAGAGTATACAGTTATATCATCAAGGTAAACCAAAATAATATCGTTGATTAGTCCCTTAAATGCCATGTCCATGGCTCTTTGGAAAGTAGCCCCGGCATTGGACAATCCGAATGGCATTTTATTGTAGGCATATGTGCCCCACTTGGTAGTGAAAGCCGTTTTGAATTGGTCGGATTCTTGGACTAGGATTTGATTGTAACCTGAATATCCATCGAGCAAAGAAAATCTTTGAGCTCCTGCCACCGTTTGAAGGATCTGCTCCATCGATGGAAGAGGATAATGGTCTTTTAATGACGCACGATTCAAATCCCTGAAATCTACGCATAACCGGATCTCTCCGTTCTTCTTCCTCACGGGCACCAAATTGGCTACCCATGAGGAATGCTTGATGGGAAAAATTATACAGGCCTCGATGAGCTTGGTTAGCTCCTTTCTCATTAGTGGCTCAATTTTGGGATTAATTGGTCTTTGTTTCTGACGAACTGGCTTAGCATTAGGATCCAGTTCGATGGTATGTTGCGCAAGACCTGGATCAAAACCACGCAGATCTTTATAGCTCCATGCAAAGATGTCATGATACTCTTGAAAAAGTTTGATGAAAGCTTCTTTCTCCTCAGAAGTACACACTTTTCCGATCTTAAGAAATTTTTCATTTGATACTTCGACTTCCTCAAAATATTCTTCTTTGACCACCATGTTAGGGCTTTGTCTCGTGGCTTGGTCATCTGAATTGAAAATGGATTCCAAAGTGACTAAACCTTTTGGTAACTTGTTGCTTTTCAATTGGATAATTTGTTCACCATATGACTCTTGCAACTTATCTTGATTTTTTGCAGCAAACTCCGCCTCTTCTTGTAGGAAGAGGACAATTTGGTTGTCACTATCGAACACTTGCCAACTACTCACATTATCAGGGACTGCTGGTCGAACCACCATTTTAACAAATTGCTGCCCTTCTTTCATGATATCAACTGGTATGTTGTATTGTGAACCAATTGTAGCAAGCCTGTCTGCATCTTGATTTTGATCTCTAGGGATTGCATGGATCCCAAAAGCTTCGAAATCTTCAATCAGGTCCCAGACTCGGTTCTTGTATGATCTTAAAAGATCATTTTTGGATGCACTACGTGCTGAAACTTGATGAACAACTAACTCACTGTCTCCAAAAACAGTTAGGGCCTTGATTCCCTTCCTTTGGGCTAGCTGAATTCCTTGCACAAGAGCCTCGTATTCAGCAACATTGTTAGTGCAACTGAACTGCAACCGGAAAGATGAGAAGTACTTATCTCCCTCTGGAGAAATTAACATAACACCAGCACCGGATCCATTCTTACTTCTTGAGCCATCGAAGAACAATTGCCATAGTCCTTTAGAATCACTTGGTGTTTTGACAAGTTGTGGTATGATTGTATCTTCTTCATGGATACAGTAGGTACCTAATCCTGTTTCTTCCAAGACCAGCAAACCAGCTTCTTCTTCTGCCAATACATCAGCGTAGGGATCGTACTGATGATCTCTACTTACTTCATCCAGCAAAGTATCAGGGACTTCTTCAACAAGGGTGGTTGGTTCATGATCGGCACCTTCCTCTTCTGGATCGCCAATGGTGTAATTTCCATTTATGGGACTAGAAGTGTAGGGTTCTACATGATTATGGCAGATTGGTTCTGCCCTTATAGTTACTTTGGTTCCGTATCGAGTCCTGAGAATCATATGCGACCAATCGGCTGATAGGTAACCGCCCATCTTGGCAGTGAAATCCCGTGATAGGCAGATGGCAAAGAGGGGAGGGAGATCAATGACTGATATGTCTTGGGTGAATGACAAACTTGGGCATGCATGAATGGTAAGTTGAAGTCCTTTGATAACCCCAACAGTCTTAACAGCTGTGCCATCCAGTTGAACAACCCCTCTTGCAACTGGCGCATATTGTATGCCTAGTACATCTGTAATTTGTTTCGGCATGACAGAGCTACTGGCACCAGAATCGATCATGCAATTATGTACCAGGTGGTCGCCAATGATCAGGGAAATGTAGAATGGTGGTGGTTTGTTTGCCGTAGGAATGATTTTCCCTTCCGGTTGACACAAATTTGTAGCATTTGTCACTCCATGGCTTGGTGATGCGCTGGTTGTGCTAAAACTGTTCAGAGCTTCTCGCAACAGGTTTCTTTGAGAAGGAATCGAGAGTGCATCCCACATGGTAACGCTCAGATTGGTTTTCTTCATTTGTTCTACTATGCTGAAGGGAATCGCTCCAACTTTATTGACACTTTTTTGGGCATTGGGGTCCTCCTTTGGAAAATGTTTGTTGGGTACCGTGATGCCTGGAGAACCATCTTTCCCTGCGGCGTGGCTAGCCGATGTTTCTGGTGATTTCTTTCCCGCATTTCTATCAACCGCCATTTGTAACCCATGTTGAGAAGTGGATGCTAGATCAGCTTCGAGAGGTTGAGGCTCCATTGCTCTCTTTTTGGAACGAGTGTTTGCTGCCACTGATGAAGAATCTATATTCAATCCGCAAAAATCTTCTTCTTGCCAGTTTAGTAACGTGGATTCTTCAGGTGCCTGCGGTTGATCTGCTGCTTCTTGCGTAGATGAATTGTTTGTTAACTCTGAAGGGGCAGATACACTTTGAACCATAAGGGCCTGGCTAAGAACCCCATTGGGACAAAGATTTTGATTGTGAGGTTGAGAGCAAGGATAACACCATTCGTAGTCTTGAACTAGATTATTCTGAACAGGTACTATAGCTCTAGATGAGCTAGCTGCAAGAGGGTTCCGGAAGTTCAAGGGCCTGACATTTGCAACTTGACTCGTAGTTTGATTTTGAGGCTGATTGTTTCCTTGAAAAGGAGGACGGTTAGCCTGATACTGCTGATTTTGTGGTTGATACGGACGATTGTATTGAAATTGTTGCCTTTTGAGTGCAACGAGCTCATTTCCAAAATTTTGCAGTAGTGATTTGACTTCAAATAGGTCATTTGAAGAGGCAGGGGAAGATTGAGATGGTTGCTTGGAGTCCACTGGAAGAGGAGCAATGATAGGCTGATGATTCGTAAGATCTGGAGAAAAGGGCATTGGTGGTCGTGGAGCTATCTTTCCAGCCTGAATCAAAGAATTCTCTGCACTTATGGCAACTTCGTAAGCATCAGGAAGTGTAGTCCCTCCCATAGACTGGATCATAACTGCTACATCGCTATTCAAGGCTCGCAAATAGTACAAGAATGCATTATGTGCAGAAGGCTTTATGAGCGCCGGAATCCTATTCCAAGTCCTGTGGAATCGGAAGTTGAAATCACTCATGTATTCTTGGGGAGCTCTCTTTATGGTAGTAAGTTGTTCCAAAAGTGATAGGTGATCACTTTTGTCTTCAAATTGTTTACATAGCTTTTCTCCCAACTCGTCCCAAGTGGTTATAGTGCCAACACCTAACCCGCGAAACCATTGAAGTGCTTTTCCCTTGAAAGAGGTAGCAAGAAGTCTAACTGCAACATTGTCTTCGGTGATATTATGTACTGCGCAGATGCTGGCTACATCAAAGATATGCTCCACTGGAGTAACGTGAGTTTCCCCCGTGTAGAAGGGTAAACTTTTGAGTGCCGCAACAGGTATCGGATCACGTTGAGCCAACATAAGAGGACTGCTTGCATTGAAAGGGGGAAAAACTTGGTTCCTCGCCATAGCAACGAAAGGTTGATTGTTCCTGGGTGGAGGAAATCTTCCGTAAGGAGGAGTTGAATGACCCCTACTAGGTAAATCTGCAACTGGGGATGTGGAAATGCCTCTTCTTCTTCTCTTTGGAGGAGACAAGGAAAGTTCGGTATGCTGATAATTTCCTTTCTTTGAAGAAGCTCTTGTCTGAATTCTTCGCATAAGTTACTGCACTGAGATTCGGAATCCAGAGATATAGAGTCGCCAGGTACTTTGACTTGTGTAAGTGAGAAGAGAAGTACCAACTCTGTCCCACCGGGCGTGCCAAAAACTGTTGTGTGTGGTCGCACGGTGGCTTAAGATTTCCTGTTTGATAATGAGACACCTCTGAAAGATACTTCTGTGATGTCCCACCGGGCTGCCAACTCAAACTTCTGTGAGGTCCCACCTGTGCCAAAAACTGTTGTGTGTGGTCGCACGGTGGCTTAAGATTTACTGTTTGATAATGAGACACCTTCTGAAAGATAGAACTCTAACTTCTGTGATGTCCCACCGGGCGTGCCAAAAACTGTTGTGTGTGGTCGCACGGTGGCTTAAGATTTACTGTTTGATAATGAGACACCTTTGAAAGATGAAACTCAACTGTGATGTCCCACCGGGCGTGCCAAAAACTGTTGTCGCCAAATCACTGCACCCTCCGAATGGCCAGGATGTGAATAGGACGTTCGGTGTGATTGGGACACATGGGATCACCTCTCAAGCTGTGGGACTTGGGCTCGAGGTGAACCTCCGGAGAAGGCCGGCTTCCTCTTCCTAAACTAAGTGTTGTACTACTCCTAGTGTAACAAAAACGATTATCTAGTCCTATGCTAACATTTTCATGGGGTTTTAGGGAAAGAGATTTACAGAAATGAAACTATACTAGGGATGGTGATGCACCGAATAAAGGGTGTCTTCAGATTTAGGAAGGGTTAATTTGAAGAGGGTGTGTGCACCACAGGTCAACTTCACCTACTGCAACTTAGAGAGGGTACAGGATACCACAGGCTAAGAGACACGCGTTCCTTTTGTTAAACTTTATCAGACCGAGAAATATACCAGTTTCCCAGTGAAGAAGGATGAACTCAAGAAGGGTGAACAGACACCACAACTCAACTGCATGCAATACTTCACCACTCGATAAGCACAGAACTCCAAGAACCTGCAATAGAAACTTAAACTTGCACAGTGTACCTGCAAGTATGAGAAAGGCACAAAGAAGCATAGAAGGATGAAAGGACCGAGATTAGTCACAAAACACACACTTTTATTGCTTCAATAACATGCACAATGCATCATACATTCAGAAGAGGCAATAGTTGCCATTACAGTCTTGAAGAGGAGGCTTGAAAGTTCTCTCAACACACAAGAACAACTTGCAGAAGAGAGAGGACCCTTGAAAAGTATACACTCGCCTGAGATATCTAACTGTCCAACTTGTCTGAACTGTTGGAACCCTTTGAAATGAGCTTCCAACTTACATTTATAGAAGAATATGTGAGAAAGAAGAGGAAATGGTCATAATTACATTCCTAAAATGAAGGCCCATGATGTATTTATTACAGTTAGTTGAACTACCTGAGAAGGTTCCATCATGGGTCATTAATTGCCTGATGACCAAGTCTTCTCAATTAATTAAAAGAATATTTAAATAAAATATTTAAATAATAATAATAAATATTATTATTAAAATATTTAAATAAAAATATTAATTTAATTAACATAATGTTGGGACCCCCCCGTTGACCCGTTTGACTTGAAGAGGAGGGGGGTCCATGTGGATAGAATCTGCACATAGCCAAATTTGATGAGCTTCGAATCCTCTAACTCGGTGTTGCACTCGATTTTTGACCCTGCACTAACTCTTTCCTTGCTTTGGTAATCGCGCTCTTTTGCATTGAGTCCTTCGAATGGTGAGCTATCAAACTCGATTCTTATCATTTTCCTCTGTTAACTCGAGGCCATTTATGCATTCCTCGTTCAAACTTCATGAAACATCACCACGAGCTCCCCGCGAAGTCACCGAGTCGATCTTCATCCAGCAAACGATCTTACCTTTCCTGGGCTCAAACTCACTTGAATGTCGAGCTTAACCCAACATTTCTGAAAAGAATGGTTTTACCACAATGCTCACGGTTCTTCCTTATCATATAACACTTGTAGTAAGAATGTTTTAGCTTTGCCATAATAAGCACAATTGTACCCTCCAAACGATGAGAAAATGCCATTAACAATAAAGACCTAATGCTGCCATGATGATGACCTAGGCTTATGCCCATAACATGTCGATAGACACCCTTGAAACTGATTTTTTGGCCAAAGAGCCCTTCGGTATTTTGGCAGTGCACTCGGCAATCTCGGCTCCAATCAACAATTATGCCACTATTGGGATCTTAGTATGGCATAGGTAGCTGTGAGCTACACAATATACTCATTTTTTCAGAAACTAAAAAGATCCTTTATGTTACAATTTGCAACACATAAAATAAGCCGTTCGAAAAATACGTTGAACAACTGGGGCAGCCAAGAGGACCTTGGAAAAAATGTACAGGTAACAACCATATGAATTCCCCCTTAGTCGTGGATCAAAGCTAATAGAAATAAAGCCCGATAAGATTAGTTTGAAACTGCAGTATAATCGTCCATTGAAAAAAAAAACACAGTTTCTCTGCATCTGGTAAAAGAATACTTTTATTGTCTGATTGGACGTACATAATGGAAGGGTATAAATATTGCGTACTGCCCTCGGAGTTTTTTTTCAAAGAGACCATTTACGAGTAACAAGGATGTAGCATGCAAAACGGCCGACCAGGTATTTTCAGAGTTGACCTTCACATTCAATTCGCTTCTAGGAGAAAACATGCTGAGCAATATGAATCGTTTCATTCTGCACCGAGTTCCATTCACCAAAATCCTTTTCCAACTTGCTACTCGAATTGAGCTCGACCCATGACTCCTTCGAACAACGTTGATCGAGCTCTTATAGCTTAGAATTCTACCTTCTTGGGTCTGGCTCCTTGAGCTCCATATCTGAATACCCTGGCCCGACATTCTTGTTGCCTCTGCAACGATGGAAATCAACGTCCTTTTATGAGCTCTGAGTGAAACTTCACCGTATGCGTGCTCTTATTAGTCGAGATACCTTATTCACATGACCTATGCAACATATTTACCGTGAAATCAAAGCCATATGATATCACGAATCTTCTGCACCCCTTGGTCTATAGAGCTTGATCTAAAACGAGCCTATAGTGTAGATATCGTTTAAACTTGAAACAACTCAATCGAGCCCTTTCTTGAACCGCTCGATGCTACACAATTATGTCGGCTCGTATCATCTCCTCCTCTCATGTGCATAGACTCATCATGAGCTTGTATTCAACCTGGTTACCTGTTGGCTTACTTACCAAGCTCCTTGCAATCTTCGATGCATCGATCTCCATATGGCTAGCTTCTACGCGAGTTTTACCAAGCTCTACGCATCGAGCAGATCTGCCCTCGACTGAACTCAGTCACTAGATTGCTTCAATGCAGCTGTGTTGCCCATAACCCAAAGCGTTCTACGAGCTCGTGTTAATGTCACATTCATGTGGCGATGCTGGAAGCGTTCAAAAGGCTTCTACTGTACTGCGACATGCCTGCTGCCTGTGCGTGGGAGCTTGGCCGAGGAAGAACTGTACAGAGGACGAGGAGAAGGTCGTGGAGTTTTCAGCATTGCTTTCCCCGTCAAACTCTTCGCATATGAGCCCCGACTGAGCCATTAACGCATCGCCTTCGTTGGGTCTGCCTGTAGCCTCCGCTGAAATTGGTATCACGTCGCGTTTTTTAATCCATGACCCGCTCCAATTCACAACCGTCTCATTAATCTTCCTGGCGACTCGCACAAAGACTCGGACCACTCCAAGCTGCGCGGATTTCGTTTACATGGTTCATGCGGAAGTCTGATGTTGGATTGCCATCGTCAAATCTCCACGCTTGGCAGTGCTGCTCCAAATCTCCAACGCGCGGAATTTCGGTCATGGTTTGCCAAACCAATATTTCCACTTCTGGCAGTTTGACCGGATTTCTCCCATTTTTTGGCAGTAGACTCAAACTTCTCCCACGCCCGGGATTTCTTCTTTGGCTTGACATCACGTCATTTCCCCTTGGCATTGCTTGCCTTATTTCCCACGTCCTTGGCAAGATGAAACTCGGGACCCCCCCTTTACGTGAAAACCTTGTGTTGGCTTTCCACTGCAAATTTTCCACCATGTAAATCGGGATGAAGATATCCTATGTGGGGAAATACTGATTTGGCTTGCCATCATCAAATTTATGACCTTGGCAATATACTGAAATATTTCCCATGTGGGAATCTTACAATGGCTTGCCATCATCAAAGTCCAACCCGACAAAAGGGATGAAAATCTCCCAAGCCAATGCCTTAGCACGGATTTGAACCCCAACTTTTCCTTCTCGACTTACAATCGAACCAAACAAAACTCTGGATGCTCACGACCTTGTCAGGCTCGACTGAGTGAGCCAATGCTACCACGTCTGAGCTCCATCCTCAACTGATCGATTCTTTTCCATTGGCCAGGCTATACACGAATGTTCAGGTGATCGGGGTGGTCAGGTGTTCGTTACATTTCATGAAATAGTTTAAATGCATGTATAGGATGTCCATGCCTTCTGTAAGCTACAATTACCATATTCCATGAGAAGAGATCTGGATCAGTCATGCAGTTGAAGACTTTACGAGCATCCATCAAACTTTCACACTTGTCATACATGTAGATAAGTTTATTTGGTAATAGCGTGAGTCTTCCAAATGTGTGTCCCCTATTATTAATGTGAGAGTGGATTTGCTTGGCCTCCGCAAGGGCTTTCTTAGTAATGCAAGCCTGTAGTAGATGAAGATATGTTAAAGAATTTACAGATGGATTATGTGTTGTAAGAAGAACGTGTACTACCTCCTTCAAGCGACCCTCTCCATAGAGTGCTACGAGATTTTAATTGAGATGTATTTGGTTGCTTGGTTGCAAGCATTTTCCATTATTTTTATTTACAAACACTACCAGATGACCTCATCGTCATATCTGCATAATCTCATATCATCTTGGTCAAACAAGATAATTTTCCCAAGTGGTTGGTCGAGCACTGTCTTAGTGGATTAAACCTGGCCTCATGTTAACTTAGCTTTCCTTGACTCGGCCTTCAGATCTTTTTGCATCGATCTCCACCGGGATCCTTGTACAGTTCCTTTCATTCGTCAATTTTCAACGAGCTATATTTTGCATTAACAAGACCATCGTCGAGCTCTTACAACTGAGAGTCTCTACTGAGATGATTTCCGAGATGACTATCAATTTGACACCGGATTCTCTATCAACTCGACCCCGAACTCTTCACTGAGTCGAGATCAACTGGGTGCCTTTCGATGCTAGGTGATCTCTTCATATGCAATTTAGGAATTATTTTTAATTATTGCATTTCGATAATAACCGAAGGTGGGTTCCTGGGACTATTATTTTATTTTGAACGTGATAGGACCCCGTTGTCCAATCTTGCCAGGTGTGCAAAATTGGATAAGGTAATAGCCGGCGCCAGTTGGGTAACTGATAATGGTAGGGGAAATTAGGTGTAAATATTAAAATGAGGTGGTTTTGATATCTCTATTATTACACAAAGTGTTGGGGAGGCTTAGGTAAGGTGGTTGGATTTTATTAAAGACTCAGAGACGAAGAAATAGGCATTTGGGATAGATACATAGGTTAAATGGGAAAGTGGTTGGGTGGAGGTGAGACATAAGAGATCCAAGAAGGGCAGAAGATGAAATAAATTATATAAATGATTAACAACCAAAATACTGAAAGACATGACAAGATAAAAACCACTTACTTACAAGATAGAAGATGGAAAGAATAGTTGTGGTTGAAGGAGAGACAAGTCTCGATCCCGTGCAACAACACTAGAAAGCTCTGGACTTCCCAATGAATGATATAATTATGTGGAAGACACGGTTTATGCTTGGTGGAGGTTGTGAATGCTTGGAATGATATATGGTTTTTTGTGAGGTCACTTGGATGCCTGGATGTGAGAGCTATGAATGCAAAAAATTCAAAAGCCAAGATGGAGAAACCTGGGTAAAGGGTTGGAATTCCCTATTTAAAGAAACTAATGGTGGTTAGGTGACCGGTGCCGACTGAGGAATAACCAAGGTTAGTTAGGGAGAAAAGGTCCTATTTTTCCAAAAATAGCCCTTTCTCTCCATTTTTTCGTGTTGGTCAAGGTTTGCTATGGACTAGGAGTTTGAGTCTCATTATAAGAAAAGGGAGTTATTTTGCACAACCAGTTTCAGGGTTCATTTAGCTCACCTATGCCTTTGATTAGTGTAGATTAGACATATGTTTGTTTTCATAAAAATAAGTGCATTGTACACCCTACATGTTTCAATTGGGGCAAGCATGGTTTTCATTGTTTCAGTGTGTGTTGTGTGTTGTTATTGCTCTTGCACAATGTGTCGACGGTGGAAGTTTTTCAAGGAAAGGTTCAAGTTTCATAAGAGGTTCGTGATATCCCAGTTTAGAAAATGTTTCATTTAAAATTCCACACCATTCCATAGTATCTAAGCATTCATCAGATTCAGTATATTTCTTTCCTATCATTACTACGGATTTCAATATCAATAATACCAACGAGACTTCGGGATGTATCACAGAAGGTCAAATTATCTTCAAAATTCTAATATAGAATCCATGCCTAATGGATTTCTAAGGCTACTAGAATCATTCTTAGCAAACAATCATCCTCGAAAGGTTGCCAAAAATATTATCCATTTTTGCCTGCCCTGGGAAAAAATGGACAACGAGGGTAAAATTGTACCATGAGACTGAAAATTCTTTTATGGAGAATCCAAGGTTATCAAGCATAATTTCAATCTTTAAGAGTGTTTGCAATCATCTTGGACTATTTTCTTTTCTTTTCTAGGTCCTGGAGGTTTTATTTTTGCTCGGAACATAATAATTGCATTCGATGGGCCCATATTTGGCCAATAAAGGCAAAAAATGGTCATAATTGGTTCATATAGTGAGACACCAATTCGATGAGCTCAACTATTTTTTATTTAATGCATGATCATGGCAAGATTCATGGTAGAGAATTATCTTCATGGGGATCTACACAAGAATATGTTAAGGAAATTAAAAACATCCACGTAACTATCTTGATAAATACATGCCAAGTTTTGATTTCTCCGCTGAATTTCCCCGAGTCAGTGAGAGACCAAGTCGAGACGTGTAGGGCCTATGAAGAATTCATCACCGATTTTAGATCAGATGAGATGAGCCTGAATATAGATGAGGTGATGGGAAGAGCGTTTGAGGATTTTTGGAACTCTCTAATTCAAACAACATGAGGGATTGGCGATTCAATGCAATAGGGAGCTCAGTCAGGTTTGAAGACCTACCTCGGCAATGAGCGTGTCATTCAGGGAACTCAATGGTTATATTACAGTGTCATGTATCACTCATGAGATCTTGATGATTACATAGTGGAGGCTGAGGAGCTCAGTGTAAATGTACCCACATGCCTAAGGAAGAAGAATAAACAACTTGTTTTAGAAGGTCGAGCTCTGATGGTGGGAGAAGCGACCGAGTTGGCCGAGCCATAAAATATCTTGAGGTTAATATGGAATCTGATTCGTTCAACATCAGGTGAGCCTTTAAATGGTGCGGTCATGTCAAGCTTGTTAGAGGTTGGCACACAAAGGGAGGCATAACTTTTAGTGATATGTCATGGCGATTCAGAGGAGAGCTCGATGTTGATGCAGATCGCTTGATGGAGGGAGGAAGTCATTCTCGGGTTGTGGATAGAAAGTTTGATGGAAAGCTCATTGCAGAGCTAGATGGGATCAAGTCTGAGTTGGCTCGATCAGTGAACTCAAAACTTACAAAAGAAAAAGCTCATTTTGGAGCTCGTTGACTTCAGTAGGCTATTCGGTCTGGGAGTGCATCGATGGTAGATGTATCTTGAGGTTGATGGCTTGGTTCGATGTGAGGGACTCGGTGATAGAAGGATCTCATCGGTATATACAAAGGGGATCCGATACATGAACTTGGCTCAGTCATGGCGATAGGAGTTCAACTTGGTGGTGAGCTTGTTGAAGAATCGTGGTCACAGTGGTAGGAGCTCAACTCGGTTGTTGTAGAGAAAGGAGGAGCCCGTTCCCAACTCGGTGAGTTAGCTTGGTTAGCCAACCACCAAGTTGGGATATTTTTTGACCATTTCTCATAAACCCCATTCAGTGAAAATCAATCCTAAAGGGGTCCCACCATTATTTTTTAATTAAATTAATATGTTTATATTAAATATTTTATTAATAATATTTATTTTTACTATTAAAATATTCTTTTAATTAATTGGAAGCTTATTAAGTGGTTCAACCAACTATAATAAATGAACAATCATGTGCATTCAATTTAGGAAGGGAATTTAAGGCTTCTTCTCTCCTCTCTCACAATTTCTTCTATAAATGTAAGTTGGAAGCTCATCCCAGGGGTTGGATGAGTTAGACTTCTAAGACAAGTGTATAGTTTTCAAGAAACCTCCTTCTTATGCAAGTTGTCCTTATATGTTGAGGGAACTTCCAAGCCTCATTTTAAGATTGTAATGGCAACCATTGTCTCTTCTGAATGTATGATGCATTGTACATGTTGTTGAAGTAATAAAAGTGTGTGTGTTGTGAATAATCTTGGTCCTTTAATCCTTCTATACTTCTTTGTTCCTTTCTCATGCTTGCAGGTACACTGTGTAAGTTCAAGTTTCTATTGCAGGTTTTTGGAGTTCCGTGTTTATCAAGTGGTGGAGAATTGCATGCAATTGAGTTGTGGTGCTTGTTCACCCTTCTCAAGTTCATCCTTCTTCACCGAAAGATTGATAAATTGTTTTATCTGATCAACTTTAACAAAGGCAACACATGTTTCCTAGTCTATGGTATTTTGTACCCTCTCTAAGTTACAGTACGTGAAGTTGACCTATGGTGCACACACCCTCTTCAAATCAACCCTTCATGAGTATGGAAATACCCTTTATTTGGTGCATCACCATCCCTAGTTTTGTTTTACTTCTTGCAAATCTCTTTCCCTAAAACCCATGAAAATGTTAGCATAGGTCTATATAAACTTTTTATTGCACTAGGAGTAGTATAACACTTAGTTTAGGAAGAGGAAGCAGGTCTTCTCTAGAGGTTCACCTCGAGCCCAAGTCCCACAACTTGAGATGTGATCCCATGTTTCCCAATCACACTGACCGTCTTGTTCACATTCTGGCCATTTGGAGGGTGCAATGATTAGGCGACAACAGTTGCATTGAAAATTTCAACTGGCCAAGTTAGAAACCTAACTTGGCTGGGTCAAATAAAGTGACTCTATAACCCTTCAAGGAGCCATGCTCCAATTGTTTTTGATAGATTCTATATTTTTTTTCATTTTAATCAAATTAAATTAATTTATTATTATTTTTTACTATCTTCTATTTATCAAAAATTAGATTTTACATTATAATTTAATAAATGAGTATATTATTTATTATGACATGGTGAATAAATCGTTGTTTTCATGTAAAACTAAAAAAAATCACTTACATTTCAAAAAAGCAACATTATTGTGAAACCTAGTATATTGTATGTCTAGAATACTTATTTTCAATGTCTTTTTTCAACGTGAATCCATCAAAATATGATTATGCTTTTAACAATGATAGAGGGGAATTTTAAAACACTTTACTTTGAATACCTTGTTTTTCTCTTTTGATTTATTTATGTAAAATTGGGATCTAATAATTTTACAATAAAAAAATCAACAAATAGATTGAATGTATTTTTTATTTTAATTTAAATTAATTTATTATAATTTTTTAATGAATCTTGAAATTTATCACAAAGTTGATTTCGTGAATACAAATTTAGATGAATGAGTATACATTTATTATGACATGGTGACAAAATCAATGCAATGTAATAACTCAAAAAATCACTTACATTTAAAAAAATCAGGACATTCAATGTGAAACTAGTATATTGTATGTCTAGAATACTTATTTTCAATGTCTTTTTTCAACGTGAATCCATTGAAATTGTCTTTACTTTGAATACCTTTATGTCAGGAATCATTGGCTTTTAACAATTGGGAAACTAAAATCACTTTACTTTGAATACCTTGTTTTTCTCTAATTTGCAAACTTAAGTATGTAAAATTGTTAGGAAATTATTTTGCTCAATTAAATAGTAAAATGTAATATGAATGTCATATATTACATTAGTAAGTTAGTGTGTTAGTATGATATTAATATGAATTAATTAATTCATTATTAATAATATAGGATAATATGTATTAGTTGTGAGTTTGTTGAATGGTACAAAGAGAGCTCTGAAAAGACAAGTGACAATGGACAATGCAACTGCATATCAAAAAAATACACAGGAAGCAATGTTTATTATTTTATGGAGCATGCATGATGATTTTCTCCTTTATATCAGGAATCAAGAAAGTCTGAGTGAGGCTTGGACGAAACTAGAATCAATGCATGAAGGAAATCTCTAATTTGCAAACTCTAAGTTGTCTTTGTTAGGAAATTAGTGCTCACATTATTGTTTGTGATAGTTAAATGTAATATTCATATATTACATTAGTAAGTTAGTGTGTTAGTATGATATTAATATGAGTTATTAATTAATTCATTATTAATAATATAGGATAATATGTATTAGTTGTGAGTTTGTTGAGCTATTTGGGAGTTGTGTGAGAGATTGGGTTTGGGAGTGATTATAGGAGAGATATGTGAGGATATTATGGGATTAAAGATTGAAGTTGAATCCTTGTTTTAAGGAGTTCATTCTCCTATATATTGTAAGCTCTCTCATCATGTAATTGCTCAAGTTTTAATCTATCAATTATTTTCGATAAAAAAAAAGTTAGGAAATAAGTGTTCATAGTGTGAACATATGGTTCTAATAATTATATTATTTAATATTTAAATAAAATAATAGATTTATGGTTCACATAGATAGGGGTGTGGGAATAAGACTAGGGAATAGAGGAGAGATTTGGGGATAGAAAGATAAGACTTGTCTCCATGATTATAGGAGCAAGCAATTGTATAAAATGCCCTTCCTATTCAATAGAAATTACTCAACTATTTTCTATATTTTATGTCTCTGGGTTTTTCCTATTTTCATGTGCTAATATCAAATTTTTGTTTCTAAATTTAATCATCAAATTTAGATTTTTGTTATCATCTGGTATCAGAGCAGGTTAGGAAGATTTATGATAGTGATTGCAGGATAAAACCGCAGCCTCAAGGATGCAGATCTGAGAATTTTGAAGCTTCCATCGTCATTTTCTAGAATCTAATCTTGAAAAAAAAATGACTATGATGGGGTGCATTATTGGTTGAAACAGACACCCAATAGAATTATAAAATGAGACTCAAAGACCAATTCAGCTGAGTTAGTATCATCACAATGGAGGCTGGAGGCATAGGAGGATGGAGGAAAATTGGCATCTCTTGTTATTCACCAACAAAGAGATTGCTTCATTGTATTGGTGACCTTTTGTTTCAGTTGTGTGGTGTGTTTGCGATCCACTGTAATAATGAACAAAAGTAGTATTCATGTTCAAAGCTCTTGCATGAGCATAATTTCAGTTTTGTAATCCCTCTAAGTTAGAAACAATGATGTGAGAAAAATAATGTATGCTGATATGTAGTGGTTGGTTCCACTAGAAAACCATTTTCTGAGTTGGAGGTTCTCTTTGAAAACCTCATATTGTTTGAGTTGTTGGTACTCATTGAAAACCTTCATTTCTATGTAGATCATGAGCATGTATATGAGATAACTTTCCCTATGTTCACACTAAGGGGGTGAATGTTAGGAAATAAGTGTTCATAGCGTGAACATATGGTTCAAATAATTGTATTATTTAATATTTAAATAAATCATAAGTGTGCACAAATAGTTGTCATGCACAACTCATAGATAGGGGTGTGTGAGTAAGACTAGGGAATAGAGGAGAGATTTGGGGATAAAAAGATAAGACTTGTCTCCATGATTATAGGAGCAAGCAATTGTATAAAATGCCCTTCCTATTCAATAGAAATTACTCAACTATTTTCTATATTTTATTTGTCTCTGGATTTTTCCTATTTTCATGTGCTAATCTCAAATTGTTGTTGCTAAATTTAATCATCAAATCTGGAGTTTTGTTATCACTCTTCTGATCCAGGAAGAGTGGGTTATGACTAATTTGTATTTGAAAGAGAATGTCACTCAATATCTTCTCACTCATAAATCTAAAAATTATTCTAGATTTAACAAGAATCAAAAACCAAACTTTAAACCATTTAGTAAAGATAAGAAACCTATAAACTTAAGAGTAAGTTTTGATGGTAAATGTTATAACTGTGGTAAATGTGGTCATAAGAAAGAAAATTATAGAGTCAAAAACAAAATATATATTTTTTGAATAAACCATATCAATTTATCAAGATGACAATGAAGAGAATAATAATATATCTAATGTAGTAACTCTATAAACTACATTTATCACTTCTAAATGAAAAGTAAATGTTTTATTTTTAACAATTGAAAAAGAATTTGATTCTAATTCATAGTTAACTAAAAATAACTATAGTGTAACTCTTGATGGTTTATTAAGAATGAACTAGATGTAATTATAGCTGAAAGCATACAAAAATGGCTTATATGTGTTTAAAAACTTTGGTTCAGTTTGCTAGTAGTTTATTCAAAGATAAAACCGTTGTTCAATTTTGGTATGAAAAAATTTGAGATAATCTTCCACCTACGAAATGTGTGAAGGGTTGTTACATGGTAAGCTATCACTAAAAACTCTTCCTCAGTCATTTTTGAAAAAAAATTCACATAAATCCATGGAATGTGTCCACAGTTAGAGGATATTTTTGATTCAGTGTATGCAGTGATTATTCTTGTCTTATTTGGTTATCTTTTCAAATATGTTATCTATCAATATTACCACAATTTTTAAAGGCTTAGAATAGATAATGAGGATATATATGTTGTTGATAAAACTTTTCTAAAATTCTAAATGTGATTAGTAAAAATATTATTATATTTATACTAAATGACTCTTGGGGATGCCTTTTTGTTTTTATTGGAGACATCCAATACTGATTGCATCTAATATATATTTTACAAAGATTAATATGTTGAAATTACTCAACATATTGGTAATATAACATGGTTAGTAAGCATATTTTTATATAATTTTTTTATACAACTTGTGTTTAACCTATCAATGTAAGTTTTATGGATGGTTAAAAATGAAAGAATTAAAGATTTATATTCTTATTATGATGTCTATATGGATATTGTGAATCTAACCATGTTGATGTTGTGTTAGATATAAAATATATTGGATTTGTGTTCAAGTTTTTTGGTATAGGCTCCATTACTTGGAGAAGTAAAAATCATCCAACAGTCTCCATTTCTTCTACCGAGAAAAATTATAGAAGTGTAATGGAAGTAACAAAAACATCCATGTGGCTAAAGCAGTTGTTGGAAGAGATACACAGAAGAAAAAGGAATTACTCCTCTTCTATGTGATATCCAGATTTGTATTACTCTTGCTAAGAATCCAATTTGACATCAAATGATAAAGCATATAGATATTCATATGCTCATTGTCCGAGAGAAGGTTCTCTATGCTGATATAGATCTCCAGTAATGCCTGAATGAAAATCAAGTTGCATATATGTTAACGAAGACATTGTGTGCTATAAATTTTTGCAAGTTTTGTGCAATGCTTGACCTTTCAAAGTTTCCATTGAGGGAGAGTGTGCATGGAAATGTCACCTACTAATGGTCGGCAAATTGATATCTCCTTCTCCTCTATACTTCTACTCCAATTGTAAATAATTTTAAAAATATCCATATGATCTTTGTAAACTTGTCACTTTAAGTTTGCGATGTACAGTCTAGTGTTTTGCATCTATTTGTAAAGGATTTCCTTGTGTTATAATCAGATCCTAGAGATCATGGTTGAGATTTTTTCCATGAGAAAATCTAAGATGTAATCTCACAAATCATGCTTAACCTAAATCATTAACTCTTGATTTATGGATTTCAAATCATTTTGTACTAAAATTTAATTTGAGCATGATGAAGGTGTATAAATCCTTCAAATGTGATATGCTAACCTAAAACTTCAATATGGATCATGGATTTGTAAATCTTGTTGTATAAGCAGGTAATGTTATCATATGGTTCCCCACTTAATAGTAAAGGGGGTGTTAGAACGTAATATTAAGTTCCTATAAACCTTAGTTTATAACTAAATAATTAAGAATAGTTATATTATTAATTATTTAATATAAATTTAGTTGTTTATGTTTAAAATATTAAATTGGGGTGCTATTTAATCACACCCTTTCACTTAATATGGTTCGTGACCTGTGGGGTAAAATAAATATGGCTATCGTTTGTATTGTTTTATTCACCTCGTGTGGATTGGTGGAGAGAAGTGAGGAGGGAGATTTACTGGATTGTAAAATCATGTTTCATTTTTCTCAATTAATGGAAAATTTCTCTTTGACCATGGTATTTTACCCATTGGGTTTTTTTCCACGTTATATCTGTGTTCATTTTGTAATTTATTTTTATTCTCTAATGAGTTGTGCATTTTATTTAATTTAATGTTCTTTCATGGTTATATAATGTTTAATCACTTGGTCAAAACATATATCACATTTTTCACTTGTGATTATGGAACAAGGAAAAGAGGCATAAAATTATTAGGAAAACTCGTTTTAGGAAGGTTACGAGAAAATTTGAATTTGTAAATATCCTTGTTTTGTTAAAAAAAGGTATTTCTACTCAGCACACCTTAGGTAAAATGTTTTGTAATAAATGTGCAATTTCCAAACCAATCAATAGGAAACAAGGTTTATTCAAACCACTGTTAGTTCCAATGCAGTTGTGGGAGTATGTTTCCATGTATTTTATCTCAGGTCACCCTACTATAAAACATGGTTAATATTTATATGACATAGTAATAGATAGATTTTCAAAGATGAAAATTCTTGCTTCATTTTTATCATATAATAAAATCCTTCTTTTTTACAATGCTACTACAAAAAACAATCCTTTCCATGTATGTTTTGGTTTCTAACCCTTGACAACCATTAATGTATCTTATCCTATGTTACCATCAATAATACAACTCCTTCATATCAAATGGACGCTGACAAATTTGTTAAGTTCAAATTAAGAAAATCCAATAATAAGTGCATACTATTATGAAAAAGGAAAACACTAAGTATAAAAAAATGACACACATAAGAAACATTTGAAGTTGGTAATTGGATATGAAGTTATTTGTGAGAGGAAAGAGTGACACGGCCTTAGCACAAGCTACATCCACTTCTATGTAAACCATGTACCATCACTAAGAAAGTAGGATATAACATTTTAAAGCTTGAACTTCCTTCCTACATTGGCCTGCATCTAGCCTTGAATGGTAAACTCTTATGCCATTATTTTCCACCTTTATTAAACACTTCATATGTTTATGAGATATTTCAACAATCAAATTTCAATCTTTATTTTATTACACAAATAAAATTGGTTCAAATAATTGATGTTAGGGTCAAATGAATATGTAAATAAGAGATCATTCTCTTTCAAATCATCAAATAACATTAAGTATCTTCCAAGGGAAAAGGGTATACAAAAATGCAATTTTCCAACAAATTTCCACATATTGTTATGCAGCTACATGTAATGGGGATAATTTCTATTCAAGTATAAGAGACTAATCCAACCAGACATGAGCCTTCAATTGATTTGTTACATCATGATAATGGTTTTGGAACATGGAATGTTTATGGGGACATAACTATTGTGTCCTACCTGACACAAACTCATGTCCATGGTATGTTTATTAGATGTAACTTACAATATAAACTTTATCCTAAGTTTATAAATACTATATAACAAATTATTATAATTTTGACCAACTAATTAATTTGCTTGGCAAGAGTGATTTAGCATAACATTTCAATTGTAACTAGTCATCCACTTTTTAAATGTGATTCCTTGTGTTAAAATTGTGATATAGAGAACAAAAATGATTATTTTGAGTGATTTTAGGATGTAAAAAAGATACTTGAGAAGAAATCTTGTATTATTGGGTTCTATCTTATAATTGTCATGCAGCTTAATAATGGTTAGACAAACTTTTAATTCCAATATTTGATGGATAGTGCATTATTGTGGGTTTTTACAATATATGATTTTCCCACATTCACACTATGTTCATGTGTCATTTCAATTATGCACTGCTCATTTTATAATTCTATAATTTTAATTATTTATATAACTATTTGAATTTCATGTTAATATACTTAGAAATTATAATCCTAAATATTTAATAATTATGACATGGTAATAAAGCTTATTGTTTTCTAATAAATTTAATAGAAAGGTTATCGAGGTACTTTCATTTTTTTTTAGATTCACCAAGATTAGATAAGAAAATTAAAATAGAAATATACACTTCAATAATTTTCAAGTTGGCCCTATAATATTTTTGGTGAAAATTGAAATAAAAACATATATTACGATACATTGTTCAACACTTCTGCAATTTTAAAGATCCACATAAAATTTTACTGTAATATTAAAGAAAATAAATGTAAATATTTATGTAATAGGACCATGTACATGAAAAAATGACATGTTTAACCCATGTAATCAACTTCCCAAGGTCAGACTGAGACAACAGAAATGTAAGGAGGATAATGTGAATATGGGGGATTTTATTTTATGATAGAAACTATGGGAGATGCTATACATTATGAAGATATAAATAGATAATGGTTGAGATGGATGGGTAGATGATCTTCTACAAAGGGACTCACGAGTATATAAATTTCTTGTCTAGGTAAACAAAACTCCTAGTTATATGTTCTCGAGGGGTGTTGGGAATCAAGGATAATAGTAGTGTATAATTATTGATCTATGTTTGTTAGGAATAAAAAACTATGACTGGGTTGTAGGACCCTTGGAAAGTGTCCGTATATCTCACACACTTTCCAAGGGTTGTAAAGAAATGTGAAAATATGCAAAAACTAAACTATAATACCTTTTCCTTGTGCAATACAAAGTTTGATTGTGTATCCTTTCTAAGACAATTGATCACATTAGGAATCTAATATCCTCATCTATCTAGTTATTCTACAACTTGATTATGTTTACAAAATTCTATGTTATTAATTATGGATTTATTATTTTATCAAATTAACATAAAACATCTAATATTCATGCTACAATGTTTTGTTTATTTTTCCATCTCCCTAGTTTGAAAATGTATAGAAGATTTAGGATGTAGGATTTGGTTTTGGATAATGTGTATGGTCTCACCCCTTAACAATAACCAACTATAATTTCAATTTCAAATCATTCTTTGAGTAATTTCATCTTCCTAGGGTAAGCCTTATTAGAATATCTCAAGTCTACAAAAGGCTTTATAAGCAAGTCATTATCACTTTATAACTCTTTTGATATTCTTATAAGATATTATTTCAAACATCATTTCAAGAGAACTCAAAGGGTTCCTAAATTAGATATATGTCATGTAGAGTAGTACATAATATAAATCTAAAGAACTCAACTGGGTCAAAGCATCTAGAGTCATCTATTTCCAAGTATGAAAATATCATAGACCGATGTATTAGCAAGATAAAATCACTACAAGTATTGCATAAAGGTTTGAATCAAAAAAGGGTCAGGTCGCATATCTAAGAAAAAAATATATCACTACTACCAGCTAGGTATATTATATATAATGCATTTATCTCATTATCTAAGTGTCAATATATATGAGGGAACCCCTAGGGGCTGGCTAAAGATACACACTTATAAAATCACCTAGGAGAACTAAATGATCCTTTATTCTGCAATAAGGGCATATAGTGTAGAAATTAGATTGTTTCATCAATTGAGAATTTGTCCACCAAGTGTATTATATCCCCAAACAAATACACACATACACACATATATTTTATAATTTTAGTTTTATAATGTCTTGATAAATGGTTATGTAGGTTGCTTTGGTTTCCAATTTATTTTAGGTTATTATAGGTCATCTTGAAGTTGTGTGAGGAGGATCGACATAAAATGAGCATAATTTCTAGATAAGCATACATAAATTTACAGATCCAAGATGTAAAATGGTCTAACACTATGGATCCCAAGGTCATGATCATACAGTTCTAGCCTAGACCATACAAAATCTAGATTATCTTTCCCCTACTCAGTTTTTAGTTCCATAATTTATAGTAAAAAATCTGTAATTTCAGATCTTCTTATTCCACTCTCATACACATCTAACACATCCTTGAATCATTCTAATATATACGTTTATCTCTCATCTCATTTTTATGAAATTACTTATTTTTATTAATCATTTCAAGTTAAAACCCATTACTCTATGGTACAGATCATCCCAAAGTTGTGCGAGTAGGAGTGACATACACCGAGAATCATTTCTTAATAAGAAAAACATATAAAATTTTGTAAATTAAGGCTTCCAAAGGTTCCAAAACTATACATATGAAGGTTATAACCATACAATTCCATGTTATAAAATACATCATCTATATGATCTCGTCCCTACTAAGTTTCTAGGTCTATAAATTCTAATGTAGAATATACAGTTTTTGATCTTCCTATTCCACTTCCCTACACATATAGAATTTTTTTGAATTATTTTGAATAGATAAATTTATCTCTCCTCTCATGTTTTGAGAAATTAATTATTTTATATCAATCATTCGAATTTTTAATGCATTATTCTAATTATGTATAATTAATGTTGGAAGTTATTTAGATTAGAATAATCGACATGTCCCAAACCCTTACACCCTTCTTATTGTTGTGCATTAAAAATGTTTCAAAATTAGTTAAGGGGTAAACATTTGGTGAACCCTATATGTGTATTGAATCTATTTCTCAGAACCTAGTGGCATCATACTTTTGAATCTCTTGAATCATTATCAATATCTATATATATTTTCTAAAGATCCATGCCCTTATGTCACCCATGCTAATTAGCTTCCACCATCTGATGACACATTTCCTAGCTCTTGTGAGAATACACATGCTAATATATTTTGTCATTTGATGTTCACACTCCTCACTAATCACATATAAGATGAGGGGTATCATGATATAGATTATAGTCATATTCTATCATAGAATGTAGCACAACATTTTACAAACTATTTACAAGACCATTTTGACAATATAGATATTCTTCTTTATATTTCCTATGATCAACTCAAATATATTGTTCTATCTTCCACAACTAACTCTAATCCTCCTTTTTCATATGTAATGTATATATAAAATATCCCTACATTGATAGGTCCTATTTCATTGGGGACATCTAATCCTCTACTTTGTAGTATTTCCATGACTATTCCTACATTGTCTATATACACTCATAGTGATTCACATGCTTCTTATTATAAAAAACATGATATTAAATATATAATTCATATTTTTTAAGATTCATGATATTAAATATATAATTCTAAATATTACAAATGAAACAAGACACATATATTCCTTATCCTCTTATCGAATCTACTCAATTTCTTCATAACCTACTTACACTCCTTTACCTACTGATTTTGTTTCTCCTAAACTACCTATCTATGATGGTAAGGATGGTCTTCAAGAGAACCTCCATATGTTTCATGTTTATTTCTTGGACTAATCTTCTAATGATACATTTCTTACCAATATTTATCCTCAAATCCTTAAAGAGTTTTCCTTATAATGGTTTTTTGATCTATCCATGCATTCTCTAAGGACATTCACTCATATAAATAATCAATTCCTAGAAAAAAAATCTAATAATATTCATGAAAAAGTATCTTATGCTCAAATGATTAAAATGTGACAAGGGTCTAATGAGACCATTAGTAATTATGTTTTGCAATATAAAACTACTCTTTCAAAGATGAATAGTTTGTTGGTTGATACTAAATTGAAAAATGTCTTTGTTAAATGTATCCTTGTTATTTTGTAAGAATCAGTGATGCTTTAATAGTTTCATTCATTTGATCATATTTGTTATACTTTGAAAAAAACATGAATAAAGTTCTTCATCACGAATAATCTCAAATATATTGTTCATCCTCTTAGCACCTCTACTCATAAGTTTCAAACCAAGGTTAATTTTCTGAATAAAGCTACTAATGATAAACCAAGAGCTAGAAATATGGTCAATGGCATAACCTTAGCTACAAATCCATAATTACAACCTTATGAATGATAGTTCACTTATTTACCTTTTGTACCCAAAAATTTCCTCAACAATTACTTAAGTGTAACCTTGTATATCTCGCTCCACTACTTGATGTTGATACATGCACACCTCAAGGTAAGAGATTCGATACTACTATTAATTATGACTATCACCGATGTATTGGTCACTCCATTAGTATTCAGATTAATATTATTCATGTTATATAAGATCTACTTGATGCTGGTACTATAAAATATGAGACTACACCTCAACTTAAGCCTATTAATAATAATGTAAAAATTAAAATCTTTAGTGACCCAAAACTAGAATACAATACTGTTAAATCTACGATAGAGGTCTACAATTGTTATCATGTTTTCCCACCTCCACCATATTATGATAATATGTTTGAAGTGATGATTGGAATTTTTTTCACCATGGCCCCCTCCTCAGTTATTTCCTTTAATAGTACTAATATGACATGTGAGTTTGTTTCTAATACACTATACATTCCTACTTTGATTGACCAATGGCCTATACATGATATTTTGGTTGATAACACTAATACCCATAATAATATATAATTTTACATTACTACGCTCTCTTCGGTTAAATAATAAGGATGTCATAATTGATCCTCATACATACATAGGGCATGTTACACTACCCCTCGAAATTGGACACACCACCTTTGATCCTACCTTCTTAGTAGCCTCTTCTCTTACATCATATGACATGAGTCTATGTTTTTATTTGATTTGCACCTTTTTATATATATACTTTTATTGCACCAATGTGTTAAGTTCATTCACAATAATTAAGTGGTTACCTTTAGTGGGATTCAATTCAAAGCTCCTTCATCATGATAGCTTGGCCCGACATATACTTTCATTATTCATGGTGCTAATATATATAACTTCATATACAAATTTTCATGTTATATATCATTGTAATCCTATCCATAAGTATCTTTGTTAGTCACCTAGGGAATAATCTACTCACTACCAAACACACTCCCATATTTCTTCAATTTGATCATATTTTACACCTATTTCATCTCATCGGTCTTCGTATCTTGGATTTCCTACGACACATACTATGGATTTTACATGGATCATTCATGAGCATCCTTCACCTCTTCTACTACTTGAGGGGATTTCATCCCCTCCTCATGTTGCATGTGATATGAATTTTCATGAGTCCCTCATTTGGTATCTCTTGTTCTACCCCCTCTCTTATACATGATTAATCTTCAAACATTTAAATAATCACATAACATAAAAACATTAAAATATGAGAAAAATATAAAATTGAGACCTATTCTAGTTTTCTTGGCAAGATTGTTACTTAATACATGACATTTTTCACATTGATTTGATATACAACATGTTTGTTCTTTAAACGCATGCATTCATGTGGTATCTTGAGGTTGATGTGAGACATACACAAATTGCTACATGATGATATGATCCTAAATGGTTCCATCCAATTCTCTCTTAGGGGCATCTCTCCATGTTATATAAGATATTTTGTTTCATTATATGTGACTTTACACCTTCCACATCATTATTTATTTCATACTTAATGTCTATTGGTACCTATTGGATTAACATGAATAACCCATTTGCTTTGTGCAATGTTAACTTATCTTTCTATATTTGGTGTTATTATTATTTTTTACTCTTTATATTTATGCCATTGTCACTAATTTATTACTTACCATGTGATGTATTTACTCAATTTCCTTATATGATTTGGATGCTACGATTCTTTTCTTTGTATGGCTTGCATGCCTTGTTTGTCTTGCGACATTGTGGGTATCACATGTTTATGTCTTCATGTCTGCTTTGCATGTATGCAAGGGTTTATCCAACATGGGAACAATATTCCTTCTATTGTGACATTTTGGGTGTCCCATGTTTGTATTTCTATGGCTACATATGACTATGCTACTATTTACTTGACTGTACGCTACTATTTCTATTTTTCTATTATTTCTAGCTTATGAAACATTGGGCTTATAATCTAATGATTAGAATATTATTTTTTTGTGGATTTTGACATGTTTACTATGCTCATTATATACTTGTTTTACCATGTAGTATGTCATTATTTCTATTTTTCTATGCTATTACTTGTTTCTTTACATATGAATTCTTGCTAGTTTCTCATCACATGTTGCTTTATTCCCGAGTCATGGTTGTCATTATGTGTAACTCCTTTTATAGGTATATTTTCTCAATGGTGGTCACCATTTTAGTCTTATATTTGATTCTACATAGATTATAAAACACATGGTAAATGGGTACACGTCTATTATTTTGAGCCACATAATAATTTTTTTTATCACTTTCACATCAAAAGAGGGGGAGATCATTAGGATATTTCTATAGTTAATTTTTTTTTAAAGATCATATTTTCACTTGGCTCAGATCCTAAAAAATAGGTAAATAATACTAAAGTGTGGTAGAATTCAAAATTTTTGACTTGGCTCAGATCCTAAAAAATAGGTAAATAATACTAAAGTGTGGTAGAATTCAAAAAAGATCAAGACTGTGAAGTATAATACGGTCTTGACCATTTCATAAATTCCTAGACATAGGGAAAATTCACTCAAGGTTTCAACTTCTACAGATTCTATCATTTATTTTTAGGATTCATATATATTTATAGATGTAACTGACATCATTTAGATAAAGTTACATGGGGTATGAGCAGTTCATTCCCTGTTTATGATGCTATTTATATTCAATTGTAAAATCGGGTTTGAGGGCATGGGCCATCTTCTCCCTTTTAATATTTAAAATTATAAATAATAAATTCATTTATAACATGAAACCTTATGGGGCCATGAAAATTTCCATTCCTTCTAAGCTCTATTTTTTCCAGTTGGAGAAAATTGGGCGTAGATCCGTTTATAGTAGTGTGGTCTATGGGTTTAGTGGAAAGCATCGAAGAAACAATGAGAGATCTATAGATCCATCTTTCCTCTTCTCTCACTAGATTCCAAAATATGGAAAGTGTCAAATAAAATTTGTGTTATTTTTAGACTTCTCTTTCCTCATCTTTCATCAAATTCTCAAATGGGGAAGGCATTGAAGCACATGGTTTCTTCGTAGTCTAAATCCTTCCACTTATATATTATCTCTTATGGAACAACATTAGGGGTGGATCATACACAATCCTATGACATATCCACAAGGAAATTCCAAATCTCCAAGGCACGAAAATAACAAGAGTTCTTCCCTCCCCAAA
The DNA here is from genome assembly GCA_019776745.2 of Taxus chinensis. NCBI lineage: Eukaryota > Viridiplantae > Streptophyta > Pinopsida > Cupressales > Taxaceae > Taxus > Taxus chinensis. The sequence continues at coordinate 777,456,160 of CM034146.1, forward strand.
ATAAATTCGTGTATCCCTTCCATGTTTCAAATATCATTTATGTATTTTTTTCAATGTTCAAAGTTATAAGCATTATCTATATTTTGAGTTAAATTTTATATTCTATCATATACATTGAATACACTTTGAGTTATACATTTCATCATTGATCATGCAAACACCAACACTTCAAGAAGTTCCTTCAAGTGAAGGCAAAGTGTGCTTACACACTCAAGCATGTTTTCCTTTAAGCATAGATACTAAAATCTAATAAATTTTTCTTGTGCAATTTAAAGTTTGATCTTGTATCCTTTCCAAGAGAGATGCTCACATATGGATTCCAATCTCCTCATCTATCTATCTATTCTACAACTTGATTATCTTTACAATTAAATATTCAATCAAAAATGCCTTTATCCTTAGATTTTTTTCGAGGATAAGCCTCTAAAAAACAAATTCTCTTAACATGAACAGAATTTCCTAGGAAATGACTGATTGTTGAAATGTAATACAAAATAAATAAAATAGAATACTACTTTTTTTTAAATTACTTCCAATATTTATCCAAGTAAATCCATACAAAATGATCAACTGAGAATTATCAATAGTAGGGAATTCTAGACAGATGTAAAGAAATAAAATATGAAAAGGAGGTGTTCACAGAATTCTTTGGAAAATGATTCCAATTCAACCCTTAGATAATTTTATCTTTGCATATTTAAATCTAATAATAAATATTTTCTAGAAATTTTTTTCCAAAAATTACAACTAAATACACCCGCAATTTGGTCATTACAGTCTCAAATGAAAAAAAATCAAGGTTGTTGGTGGTGATTTTGTTTCTCCTTAGGTTATTTCTCCTTCCAAATATAGATTCCAATGTGAACTAGGTAGAAATAAACATCTAAAGAAACCGGTAGTGGAGAAAAATACCAATAAAGCTGGCTAGTATTATGCTAATATGTGGATGAAAATATGGCTTAGACATAGTATTGGATGTTTATAGAAAAATATCATAGAATATTGGTAGCATAACCTCTCTTCAAATTCAATAATAACTAACCATGAACCATATGATAGAAGGTTATTTGTGACTTACTAGAAGTGAAGAAATCAAATTGAATTATAATTCTAGAATAGATGACTCATCCCGTGTGGAATAAATCAATAATTTAAAATTAGTAGAGATGAATGGGCAATAAAAGAAGAAAACAACAATCTTGTTCTTAGAAAATTTGATCAAGTAAACAAGGAAATAAAATCCTAATTGAACTATGTGTTTTAGTTTTATTTGAGTGGTAATGAAACCTTTAGTTCAAATTGACTATTAATATCAATATGGTTGAGAAAATAAATAAGCATAAAATGAAAAATTTAGAAACAAGGTTTTAGCCTAATTTAGGGAGTAGTGGGAGGGATATAGAATTTGTTTTTATTTGAATGTATATTTATCATTATAGGAGATGTATTTTCTACATATAACACTGTGTAAATTATGGTTGCATAAATATTTCACCCTTAGAGAAATATTTTTTCTATCAATGGGTGAGAAAGTGATTTACGAGTATGGTGTATCCTAAAATAGGGTAGTTAAAAATGTTACCTAACCTCGTTTCATGGTGAAGGAATTCCAATTGAGATATTTTATCACCTACAATCAAAATCAGAATCAAGTGCAACAATATAATAAAACTTGAAAAATGTTTAATATGGAAAGACAAAATTATTTATCATCCAACTGGGGAGAAAAATACCACCTGATCCATCTCACTTGTGCTAAAAATATTTCACCCAAATATGTTCAATTAATTAATTTTTTTTTCATTAATAACACAATATGTATGAGGATATTTCTAATTTTATAAATCATTTGTCATTTGTGAGTTTTCTATTTTTGGAGCTTTGAGTTTGTGCTGTTAATTTGATGTATAACAATAGACTAGGTGAATAGTTTTTAGTGATTATAACAAAAGATATAGTGGCATTCAACTCACCTTAGGGACAAGTGATTTATAATAATTTTTACTCCATCCTTACTCACGAACGTGGGATTAATCCACAAAGTAAAAACATAAGTGTATTCCATTATCATATCTCAAACATGTCTATTCATATATAGGAACACTGAAAACTTGACCTTGAAGCTTCAAAGATATCTTAGGGATTACTAAAAAAGGAGCGTTTAATTAATCAAATATTGAATGTAAATGCATATAAATAACCCAAGATTGTCTCAAATATAACTTTCAAACCATGGAAAGTTGAACGATCACATCATGAACATAAATTAATGACAAGAGTTAAAAGTGCCCTAAGGAAGACAGTGAACATCTTTAGATCTTGGTGTTGGTTTCCAAAACCATGAGAAAATCATAGGTGTGATCTCCAGTGGGCTACAATGAGTATAACTTTTATAAAATTTTGTTAATGCTTTCCACCTCTTCCAAATCATTTTTCGGGGCCATGAGCTCTGTATACTTTAACAACATCAAAAAAGACAAAGGAATTATTAAAAAGATGTGATAAAATAGGGACAATATGTTTTGGTTTCTTAAAAGGTGTAGGGGACTCATTTTGAAAACATTTCTAGTGAATCAAAGGGTCCATTTTGCCACTAAATGGAAATTATAGTAGCCTTAACATCCATTTTGCAATAGAGTATGTATTAAAAACTTGACATCTTACAAAAATAATTTTGTTAGCCTCCAAACCATTCACTTTTGGGATATTAACCTTGAAACACTATAAGTAACCTGTAAACATCTCCTAAGAGAATATATCACAAAAATTATGTATAAAACAACAAAAACATACATTTTCCAAGAGAAAATGCAAGGTTTGCAACAAAACATATTAGAAAAGGAAGGGGCTTCTTGGAAACCTCTAACTAGTGAAATTTTGTAGGACACTTATGATTTACATTTTTAGATCCATAAAAGGCACTCATAGTTTAGAGTTGCAACGAAAAAACTAGGTGAAAAAAAAAAACAAAGAAAAATCATAAAACAAGGAACAATAAAAGGGAACTATACTATGTACAATGGTGTTTTAGGTAGCTCATGGATACTATTTGAGGAATATCAAGTTGAGTGTGATAAATAGTAACTCACCTTCACGTTTTTCCAAATCAAACGTATGAGTTTTGTTGAAGATTATGATCTATTATGGGCCACTCCAAACGGTGTCAAATTATTGTGTCAGTCAACAAATGTATGGTAGGAAAAAACCTCTGATAATCTTAGTTGTAGTTGTTTGAGGAGAAAAATGTTTGCCAAAAATTCCTTGGTGAAACTCCTCTAGTAATATTTCAATTTTTTGGTTCAACACACCTTAGTAGGACACCATTAAGTTTTCTCTTGAAGACAAAATAACCAATTGACTCATTTTAAATAGATTGCATCCTAAAATATATCCTATTGGATCATTTAAAATATTAGGGTAGTGAGCCAATTTTAAGACAATTTATCATGATCTAAAACTAATTTTTTCCTATGTGCATCTATTTTGGCCTCTACTGATTATACACCCACAAAATCTTGAGGAGTCTTAATACCCTTAGCAAAATATGACTAAGGACTATTCATATGACCATTTTAGTAGACTCGATCTCCACATCAAACTCCAAGATCATGGTGATTCAATAAAATCTTTTCCCACTAATATCTGCACTCATAATATATTATTTGAAGCTAGAATTAGTGACACAAAAATATTATGTTATTGTTGTATGATATGTTCCTCAATGTTTTGAGTGCTTTGAGTTTAAAAAATTTCTAATTTTAAACAAAATTGTATTTCATCTTATAACATTTGAGATTCTAGCTTGAATAACCATTGAGATGCTCAAAACATTATTTATTCACTTGATTTAAAATATAACGAATACTAATTGACCCTTCAAATGTATAGATAATAGAATTAGGTTATCAAATTTTGGATTGATTACAGTAGGTGCTTTAGATATGACATGTTTAATTAGTTAAAACTCGATTCTTCCATGTTGTGTCCATTTGAAACTGCATACCTTCTTCAACATTAAAGTAATAGGTTTCACCTAAATTATAATGTTAGTGATGAATTTCCCTTTTTACTATGGAAGTGTTAGAGTTACTTTGTGTGGGAAGGGAGGAGTAAGGAAAAGATGAATACAATTCTATCAAGGTCTATGGTTAAACCATTTTTTGACTCAACATGGCCCAAAATGGCTACCTCATAGACATCAAATATACATTCCTTTGGGTTGAGGGATACTCCAAAATCCCTACATTTGTTGAAGGTTTTTCCGAGGAGATCCAACTTATCCTCTTACTAATTGATAAAAATAACTTAATATCGTCTAAGTAAACTAATATAAATTTTTTATTAAAACTTTAAAAATCCAAATCCATGACACTTTGGAAAGGGGTACTAGTATTGGACAAAAAAGAAGACATCTTCCCATAGACATAAGTCCCCCACTTACTGGTGAAGGTGGTTTTATAATAATTTTACTCTTGGACAAGAATAAAATTATAACCCAAAAAATCCATCTAATAGGACGAACCTCTAAGCTCATGCTTCTACCTACAAAATATGATCTATAGAGGGTAAGTGTTAGTGGGATTTAAGGAAAGATTTATTCAAGTCTCTAAAGTCCACACATGCCAAGATTTCACCATTATTTTTTCCTATACAGATTGGATTTTATTGATTCAAGAGGATTTATTTATGGGAAATATGATATCTGACTCAAGTAACTAGGTCGATTCTTTTCTCTTGAGGCGTTCAACTCTGGGGTTGACTAGACTCTCCTTTTTCCTCATAGGTTTGGCATGATGGGATACGTTAATTATATGTTAAATAATCTCATGGTTACATCCTTTTTAAACATATGTCCATGCAATAGTAACTTCAAAAATAATTTCTACTATTCTAGAGTACATAGGGGGAGAAGGGCCAGTATGTGAACACGTCCCAATACTTGAACAGTATTTTGCATTTAAAATATCCAATACTTGATGGAATAAAAACCAAAATTTTGATTATTGAAGTTCAAAAATTTGTACAAGTAGCCAATCACATCATGACATGTAAGAGTTTTCACCCATGTACAAGTACAAAAAAGTCAATGTTCAAGCAATTTCACTTATATTCAAGTATTGGTTTCCACCATGGTTGTAGCATTTTCACATATATTATTTTAAATCAATTCAAAATATGGTTTTCCCTCCAATTGAACTTTCCAAACAAAAAATATAAGTTAACACAAATCTAAACTACATATTAGTGAAAAAATCACAATCCCATATCATAAATAATTGATTTTGTGGACCCCTTAACTTAGGGTGTACCACTACTGGCCCTTCTCCCCTACCTTTCCCAACCTAAGTTTTTTTCCACGAGAGATAACTACTTATGGTACTTTTCATATTTATTTTCTTCCATTTGTATTCATAATTAGGTGCGAATGCACTTTCTAATGTGAAAAATCATTTTCGAGACTTTTTTTATCTTGAGATAGATGACCTGGTTACCATAGATTTCTTACAATTTGGGTTACAATTAATGAGGGAAGCTTTCCTCTTGCTAAATAAAATTATCAAATTTTTTTCATTCTCAAAAATATACAAATGGTAGTCATTATTAGACACTTTTGATCTAATTACTAGCTTTACATGTTAATTTGAATCCTTTAAGAAATCCCTAGGGCAATCAAATTTTTCTCTAATGAATGTCATTCTATTAGCTTAAACATTCAACCTTCTTGAAACAATTTTTAGATTTATTTCATTAAAGTATAGTTATGAATCACTCAACTAGGTCGAGGAATCTATCTTCCCTTATTCTCAAGCACACCAAGTTCCTCACTCCCAAGTCTTAGCAAAATCAAAAGTCTATCAGGCATGATCAAAATGGCTCAAGATACCAACTAGTTGCATTCATATAGATGTTTCATGTTAGGTGGAGAGCTACGTGTAGTTTGAGGCCTCTTTGGAGTAGTTCTTATATAGGAAGTTTATGGATTACACTTCAATCCAAACACTAATATTATTTTAGGTTCTTTTACCCATGGTTAGGGTTTTGGTGTGATTTAGTTAATTATATATGGTTTTGAGACTGTGTGACAACTAGGGTTTGACAATAAAGTACATTTCCAGGACCTCATAGAACCCATAAAGCTACATAAATAAATTTTTAAGGCATTCAAATTACTACATAAGGGGGCAAGACAAGATTATATATCTTGATCAGATATATGGTCCCACACTAGGGAATTGTTTAGGTCACAATATCATAAGTGAAGGATATCAAGTATTTGCACTCCCAGATTCTCTAGTTGGTTGTAACTAGATCTCTCCTAGACACTCATGTATATCTATGTTTATCTTCCTCTTATGTATTTGAAAATTTATTTTAGTAGTTACAAGTGTTAATGTGTTGTTCTAATCTTGTACAATTAATGTTGGAAGTCAATTATTTATCTTAAAAAGGGTGTAATTTTTTTTTTCTTCACCATCTAGGTATATCTACTAAGAATTTATCCCCGACACTATGATTATCCAATATTTTACCAATGCCACTCATCAAGTACTTGGTCAAAATACACTCCCCATTACTATCAGTGTTAAGACCCTTCAAACATTATCATGTGTTATCTAGGATGAGTTCTATTATAATATCTTCCTTGGTAAATCATGGTTACATGTTATAAGTATCATATTTGTGTGTACTAGTTTTTATTTTCTCATCGCAACTCTACTTACATTTTTCCACCATAACCCAGTCATTTCTAGTTTTATGTTTCATACGTGTGATGATAATTCACATGTTTACCCTATTCTCTCAACATTATGCTAAATAAATTACTTGAAGGAATTCCTATGTATCTGCTTGTATCATTTGAGGTTGATACACACAAGCCTCATAGTAAGATTTTTGATGTTAATTCTTATTATGACTATCATCAATGCATTGGTCACCTGATTGATTGATTTATCAAGCTAAGACATGGTTATACAAGATCTTATTGATAAAAATTCAATAACATGGGATTGATTAACTAAAAATGTGGATAATAGGGTAGTTAATCTAAGCTATGAACAACTGTAAATAACAGTAAATAAATGTAGTAAATGACTATGTAAAATGACCCAAGTAACTAATCTAATGAAAGTAAAAACCCTAATATGCAAGAGAATGATGGAAATTACTTATTTTATGATAGGAGCTCATTGAATCACATAGGTGACAGGAGAAACATGAAGTAGAAATGACTATGTATGAGACTCGAAAAGGAAGGATCTGAGCTATCTAGTTGGACTGGAGCGCCTGAAGAGGGATTGGGGCACTTAGGGGCACAATGGTCCACAAAATCGACATCACGGTCTGTGAAAAAGGTCTGGAACTGATTTTTTATAGGTTTTGTAAGTGGTTTAAAACCCACATTGTTTTTCTCATGAGATTCGCTGCACTACGTCAGATGTCACTGATAATTCAAGAGAGAGAAAAGACCTAAAAACCCTAAACAAGCATCAATTCCTAAAAAATAAAAAATGCATATGATAGGGTTATAATGACCTCAACTACCACAATGGTATACTTATTGAGTGTTGTAATACATTCCAAACCCAAATTTAGTTATGTGTGTGTGTGAAATAATCCCTAGGTTGCTCTTGTGTCAGTCACACTTTGTGATGTAGTGAGCTAAATATGTGTAGAAAAATGTAATATATGGTGGATGGAATAGAATTAACTTCCCTCTTATGCTTGTGTGATGCATATATCCTAGTATTTTCCCTTGTGATGGAGTTATGTGGATGCAAAGGACCTCCAAATGTTATAGATGGATACAATTCTATGTGGATGATAGTAGTGACTAGTGCTTGGTCCGTCATTATGGTCTCATAACTTTATATTTATAAGGTTATTTTGATCTAATTTTGTAATTAACCTCAAAGAGGCCAACCATAAGAAAAAATCAAATATTGCAACGATTAGAAAGTTCCCAAAAAGTGGTGGGAAAGTAGAAAAAGGATTGGGTCACCCATGGTGGGACCATAGTGCCCTAGGGCACCATAGTACTGGTTTTAGCGCCCCAGTATTATGGAGAATAATGCGGGATGATGAAAATTTTCTAGGAAAGTTTTTAGTAAGGGCTAGGAATCACGACAGAAATCAAATAAAAATCACCAAATAAATGGGTTAATTAGTACTTTCTTTACTCAATAACCTTCTAAATAGTAGTATGAGACTGAGACTAAATATTACCCCAAAGTGCTTGAGTTATTGACTACATTTTCCCCCACTTTATGTTTGTGAGCAGAACACTTTGTAACATAAAGTAGATAGAAGTGTGTACCTGGTGTCCATGTAGAATGAAGTAAAAATTGTGCTAAAGGACTAGACAAAGTATGGAACAACAAAAACATGATGGAGCATGGAAACTAAAGATGAAAATACATAATAAAGTGATGAGAGTGAACCTAGGGTGGAAACATGTTTGTTGTTGTTGATGTGTGTCATATACCTATATGGTTAGTATGGTGTGTGGTACCATGAATGGTTTTTGTTTTCTTCATCGTTGTTTTTGTTAACCCCATTTGATTACTTATTTATCATATGGTTAGACCTGTAAGGAGAAAATGATCAAGTAATCAAATATATATGTATGTATGTGTAAAAACGCAATGTAAAAGATGCATGTATATGAATGTAAAAAGCAAGTGAATGCAAAATACACAAATGAAAAATTTAAATGGAACATGTGCATCTGATCCATGTCAAGAGAAAGGGTGTAGAAGGATATCCTGTATTACCGAGGTTTTTTGGGTGATCCGATGCCATAGGCTAAAGAAGTATAGGGAGGAATTCTGTTGTATCATCCAACCTTTAACTGCTCCTTTGAATGCTAAGGAAAACTATGTCCTGTAAAATCCATTGTGTATGGGGTTCGTAGACTAGTCTAAACTCACTTGTTATATGTAACCCACAATGCGAAGGGTGAGAAGTGCAGTGAACTAAACCAGTGTAAATGCATTATGTAGAACATAAAACCCCTAAATGATTCCCCCCTCTTTAGGGGTGGATGTGTCGTCGTCGAAAGGGAAATACAACCCCAAAAGACGACCAATCACATGAAATTTGAAAATCTAACTTATAGGGGGGAGGGAATGTGCTTCGTAGAAACCAAGGCATGCACAAATAAGATGGCTAGCCAAGACAAGTGTTTGTATGAAAAATCATGCATGTAGAAGACAATGTGTAAGCTATGCAAGCAATGTGCAAGCTACCAATAAATAGAATAAACACGTAATAAGATAAAGTAATACATACAAATAAGGCTGCAAAAATGGGACATCACTCACGATGTCACAAGAAACGCAAGGCCATCATCGCTGCAAGCAACAAACAAGTGTGCACACAAAACATAGGGCAAGGTCCACATATAAGAATTAAACAATAACAGACAATGCAACAAACAAGTATGGAAGAAAATATACCTGCAAAACAAATGTTGCACATGGAACACCTGTTAGCATGTTAGAAAGATAAATAATATGTCAAAAGTGTGAATAAGAAAGTAATATAAAGTACTAAGTATACAATGAAACAATAACACCTATGAGAGACGAATTTGGATACCCCCAATGACCAGTGTAGGAAGGGTAGAAGACAAACATCCATGTTGCATGCAAAAGATCTATATCTGTAATCACAACTAAACAAAGATGTGAACACACATGTGTGGATGGTATAGATAAATGTTATGCAAGTAATCAAATTGGCATGTGTAATAAGATGACCATATGTAAGCAAGAGTAAAAGTAACCATAATATGTAGCATGTTCTGGATGGATGGAATGGAATGAAAGATGGAATGATAGGAGTCGTGTGCCCCAAGCGAATGGAAGTGTGTTGCAGTGAGTGTGTCATAAATAAATGGTTGAAGTGTGTGTATTTTGTCTAATGTGCTATGATGAGTGTCTATGTGTAGTGAGAGATGTGACCTAGTGATAATGTGTGCATGACCCCTATAGCTGAAGCGTATATCACGATAATATGAGTGTATGAGTGATGATTTATCCTAAGTGTATATCACTATAAGATGAATGGTAATGAATGGTGATGTAACATAAGGTGTATACCACTAAAAGATGATTGAGTGACAATTTTTCCTATAACATGTGTCACTAATCTAGAAATGTTGAATGATGAAAGGTCGAATGGTAAATGTCCGCGATGGAGATAAAATTCAATTGATTTGTAAACCCTCAACAGTTAAGTATGGATGGAGGAAATAAAGTGCATCATAGGCTAGTGAGTGAAGCACATAGAAGATGATGTAGTATGTGTAAGGATGATAGATGACTATTGAATGTGTAGAATGTGAGAATATGTGATGTGTAGAATGCAATGCAGGATGTGTAAAGTGTAATGTATAGTATGCAGCGTAATATGTATAGATAGACTAGTAATGTAGTATGTATAATGATAGACATGTAGACGATAGAACGGTGACATATGTATGATAAAAAATAGTATGATGTGTAATATGTGTGAATACGTAGTGTGTAGAATGTAATGTAAGCATAGAATGTACACTGTATAGGATGTAGGATGATTATGATGCAATGTTAGACTCATGTATCATGCAACCGTAATATGATGTATGATGTGTATAATGTGTAGATGCATAATTTTTGAAGTTTTGTAGACTAAATATAGAATGTATGGTGTATGATGCATAATGTGTGAATAGGTGTGGTGTGTAAGCCCTATAGTGCAGTGTGTGGGGTTCATGTGTGGTAAGACCTTAACAATTAAGTGTGAACTAAAGCACACGATTGTTTCAACGGGTAATGGTCGACGCTAAAATGGTGTGATGAGTATTTCTATGCAAAGAGATTAAATCTATGAAAATTTAAAAATGAGAGATGTACCTATGCTAATATGAGGCAGGGTGTGTGTGATTGTTATGCCCCTCAAGTATGTACGTAATGAAGGTATAATCAATATACACTAAGTGGATCAATGTATGGAATATTTTCCTTAACAAAAGTGATGGGATGTGATAGAGGAGTGTGACCATCACCTAGTTCATCATTATAATAAGTGTCATCTGGGTCCCAATTCTCAACGTATGTAGGATCTATAGTGGATGTTGGAATTATAAGCTTAACTTTTGGCAGTGATTATTACGTATGACATGGGGATGTGGCCGATACCTTTAATGGAGGAGGTTTTGTAATTTGACTTAGTAATACAACATACGACTTAGTAAGAGGACGCGATTTAGAGAAAAACATGAGAAGTGATGGCTTTTTTTATTTGGTAATGTTGTAGAGGACAGAGTCGAAGGAGGTGGTGAAATAATTTGGAGAGGTTTTTACTTAGGCGGCTCTTGACTAACCGAATAAGGAATATTAGAAATGATGTCATGATGCTCAGTGGATGTAGAATGAGTAATTTTTAAAGCCCATTTAGATGTAGTATTTCTAGGTGGGCATGCTATAGAATGTTTTGCATTGAATGAGATAAACCATTGATGTTCAAGATTTTTGACTCTACATTATACATAATAAGAATTTTTGTCATTATGTCCATTGATTTGATGATAATTATAATATGGACGAACCTGATATTTTGTTAGTCGATAAGGAGAATAGTAATGAAAAGGCGGTAAAGTGATAAATTGATGACAAAGGAGCACAGTAAGAATGTTATGTTTCTTAGTATTACGCTCAAATATGAGAGGCTCAGGCAATGACATGACCTAAGGTTCAACTATATTACATGTAGTGGACATAGCTTGAAAATGAGATGTAGAGGGAGAACAAACATGAGCATTAGAAACGTCCTTAAGTTGTTGGATTTCAAATTTTAGAGATGTGATCGTGGATTCCATGGCCATAAAATTGTCTTGAAAAAAAGAATGTAAAGCTTGAATTGAGTCCAATAGGGGTTTATTAGATGGAGGATCACTATGGTTGGTAAATAGACAAGCGAGAATATGACTTAGTTTGTGTGGCAACGTATTTTCATTAAAGTACTTGGTGTCAAGGGATTTTTGAAAAATAGCCTGACAATGGGGATATCTCTTGAGTAAATTAGATAAAGAAAATTGACCCATGATAGAAAAAAAATGAGGATTTTAAGCATGAAGATCGAGTTTGGGTTCACTAAAATGATTATCTAAAAATTTGGATGATAGGGTAGTTAATCTAAGCTATGAACAACTGTAAATAAAAGTAAAGAAATGTAGTAAATGACTATGTAAAATTACCCAAACAACTAATCTAATGAAATTAAAAACCCTAATATTCAAGTTAAGTATGGAAATTACTTAGCTGATTAGAGGATCTCATTGAATTGTGTCGCAGATGTGATTGAAGAAACAGGAATTACAAATGACTGTGCATGAGCTTCGAAAAGGAAGGATCTGAGCAATCCAGCTAGACTGGAGTTCCTAGGGGAACTTTGGTTTTAGAATGGGTGCATTGGTCTATGCAAAATATCTAAAACTAATTTTCACAGGTTCTATAAGTGGGCTAAAACCCTCACCGTCTATCGAATCAGATTCGCTGCAATGTGCTAGATGTCGTTGATAATTCAAGAGAGAGAGAGTGAGAGAATACCTGTAAAATCCTAAACAAACATCAATTCCTACAAAAAATAAAAATGCATATGATAGGGTCAGATTGTCCTCAGCTGCCACAATTGTGGACTTACTAACTTATCATTGCACTACATTCTATACCTAAATGTAGTTTTGTGAGTGTGTGAAACATGCCCTAGGTTGCTCTTGTGTCAGTCACACTTTGTGATGTAGAAAGCTAACTATTTGTAGAAAAATGTAATATATGGTGGATGGAATAGAATTAATTTCCTTCCTATGCTTGTGTGATGCAGATATCCCAGTCTTGTCCCTTTTGATGGAGCTATCTAGATGTAAATGATCTCCAAATGATATAGATGGGTGCAACTAAAGGTGGATGATAGTAGTGACTAGTGCTTAGTCCCTCATTATGGTCTCATAAATTTATATTTATAAGGTTATCTTGATATAATTTCATAATTAATCCCAAAGAGGCCTACCATAAGAAAAATAAAATATTGCAATAGCTAGAAACTGTCCAAAAAAAGGCAGGAAAGTAGAAAAATGATCGGGGGCGCCCATGGTGGGACCATAGTGCCCCGAAATTCCCTAGTATTGTGAGTAATAATGCGAGATGATAAAAATGTCATGGGAAAGTGTGTGGTAGTGGTTGGGAATCATGAAATAAATTTAAAAAAAATGGCTAAGAAATGGATTAATTATTACTTTCTTTACTCAAGAACCTTTTAAATAGTAATATGATATCAGGACTAAATATTACCCCAAAGTGCATGATTTATGTACTACAAGGACGAGGCCACTAATGATGATAACAAGTTCGCATCACTCCCTCCTCCACTTCCTTCTCACAAAAATATTAAACATATTTCATAAAGCATCATGATTATCATGATGTACCACCACCAGTTCATTATGTCCCCTCCTCCAATTTATTCCTCATATTTCTTCTCACACTCTTCCTCTCGTTTCTGATTCTAATATACCTACGAATCTAGGAAACCCGTATTACCCTTCAAAATTTTACAATATCTATGGCTTTCAAATATTTTCCTTGGAATCAATCTCGATATATCTCTAATGACATTATACACCTTTATATAGATAATGCTATAGATCCTTCAATTCATCTTGTTTTCCAGTCCACGTTGGGTCTTTCTTCTCCACTCACTCATTCTAGTTCCTCCAAAGATACATTCATAGTAAATTTCCCCAACCTCAATGTCACACCTCCTATTATTTCACCTCCTTAATCAATATTTTTATGAGCGTCCCACCATTCACTTGTTTTTTAAGTGCACAATGTCCCTCATCCATTAAATGCATTAATCAACTCAACCATTCCTACACCAATCCCATTCTCACTTCCATTCACTCTTTGTTTCGATCATAGGCCATACATACATATTTGGTTATGTACCCTTCAAGATTTATTATCTTTGTTACACCATTATGTCCCATTTAATTGGTGTACTCCTTAGCCACCTAATCATCTGTAGAGTACACATTTTTATATTTATGGGCTCTTATAGGTCTCCTGATAGTCCTACTTCACATAATATCTCTAGTGGCTCCAACCATTCATGTTTCCTAATATCCCTTCTATCACACATGTTATCTGTAATAGATCTGGCCTTAATAAGCATCCTAACAACTCTTATTAGACATATGTTACATTTCATGGCTCTCACTCTTCAAGTCCTCCCCATAGATCCTCACCATCAAACACTGCTTATTACAGATCTAGTCCATCTTTCTCTTCTCCTAGGGTTTTTATGGCACATGATACTAATTTTGTACCACTTGCATATGAGAATTCTTCATTGGAACAACTGAGTATCGTGACTCTCATTTCTCCTAGATCTGTTTCACCTCCTAACGAGGTCCTCATAGGGTAGCTCTGGTTCTACCAACCCCCTCTATACATAGCTATATTTCAATAATAAAAAACATTCATATATTTACAAATATATAAAGCCAAGACTTGTACACATAGCTTTCCTTTTTAGCACTTTATAATACATATGTCATTTGTTACTATGGTTTGATTGATAACATAACTTTTATACTCTTTACACACATGTGTTCGTAAGGTATATTGATTTTGTTGGGGGGACACACAAATCACTACATGATAATAGGAGCTACTTTGGATCCTTACATTACTCATCTTAGGGGCATACCTTACATTACAAAGGTTCTTTTTTTCATTATAGTTCCATTCTACTTCCTCATTACGTTTGATTGCATATATCATGTATATGTTATTGTTTGATCTAACAAGATTAACATATGTTTCTTGTGCATCATTGACATATATTTTCTTCATGTGTCCTCTTGTTGCTTATTTATTTTTTCAGATTTTGATATTACTTCTTACTAAATCATGTTTTCTAGTTTCTTTTGTTACTACTTGTTTGCTTCATTCAATGTGGTTTTAGTTCCTTTCTTGTTTGGTGACACCATTGGTATCCCATGTTTGTGCCTCTATGTTTGTATTATGTGACACTGCTTCTCTTGTACATGACCTAAGTGCATTGATTGTCTTATGAAACTATGGGTGTCCCATGTTTTCATCTCTATACCTTGATGTGACTCTTCTTTACATGGGTTTCTTCTATTTTATCACTTGATTGCTGTTTGGTATTATTCTAGTTATTTTACATTTCTATTTTTTACTATTATTAATGTTATTATTATTATTACTTCTATTGTTTCTCCATTTGTTATGATTGTTTGTCTCTTTTCACGACATGGTTGCCACCATGCACAACCACTTTTGTAAGTATAGGTTCTCCAAGGTGGCCACCCTTTAGCATTCTAGACTATCCTACATATTCTAAGGCATACAGTGCATGGGCACACATCTATTATTTTAATCTATGCACTCAAATGGTTTTTCATATGTTCCTTGAAAGAATAGGAATTCATCAGGATATATTATACCCTTATAAGCATTATTATAGGCTCAAAAACAAGTTTTCAAAGGGAAATATACTCATAAAAAAATCCAAACATCAAAGTTTTGTAGAAAACACATAGGGTAAAAACTATATGGATGTTTCTAACCATACCATACATTTTTTCCTTAGGGGAAAAAACACAAGATTTTTCTATATATTTCTCATCATGGATACAATTTTTGGAAAAATCTCATAATCAGTTGAAATGATTCATTCAGTTTATAAGGGGTGTGAATATTTCACTCCTCCACTTAAGTACTTAGTTTTGGTTTAAAAATACATATGTTTTAGGGGCATGGATCTCCATATCAATTAATATTTCATCATATTACATACTCTTACTTAATAGTACAAACACATCCAGGAGGAGCATGTGGAAATTATTCTCTTTTATACCTTGTGTCTATATACATCCAAAAATTGAGACTAGATCCATCTGCATTGATGTGGTTCGTGGGGTTATGGAAAGTATTGATGTGGTTAAGTTATTCCAATATAGTCTTTCCTTTCCTCAATATTAAAGGGGAAGATATAAGAGTTACTAAAATATTTGGTACATGATCTTCTTCCTTCACGGGGTGCATTAGTACCTCTCTATTATTCTCTCTCTACCTTCTATTCAGTGTTGGGTTACATGCTCCCAATAACCTAGTTTCTCCTCTAGAAAAATTAGGGACTGATCACCCCCAATCATTTATAAAAGTTCAACAACAAAAATCCAATTATAAAAAAAGTTATGAGAATCTCTTCCCTTCACAAAAAAATAGTTGTACTCTTTCTATGTTTTACATCTCTTCTTTTCACTTTATGAAGTTCAAATTCTATGTTTGTAATTGATTTACAATTTAATTTCTACTATGTACTTTGATTACACTATGTGTTGTCAGCTTTAGCATGGAGTGTGCCAACACCAACACGTGTGGAAAAGAAAAAATTGAAGCAAAAAAAAAAGTATGTCTACATACCGAGGTATCTTTTCCTTTAAGCATGTAATAGTCATTTCATATTTAAGTGGGGGAAATATAGAAACTCAAAATTGGAAATTAAGCCTTTTGACACTTCTTACTATGTAATTGTTATTAGCTAAGAAAAAACACCCAACTCCTATCCCCACTCAGTGCACATTGTTATCTCTTTCCTAATTTTCTCATTTTCATCACCTATGTTTCAACAATTTATAAATGTTAATATATAAGACTAGTACTAACACTTTGTTTTTCCATGATACATATTTTGGATTTCATGTACCTCTTCTCTATCCATAATCATACAATTCAGTTGAAGGTTATATAATTATGTCTAAGATGACCTATACAGTCCTGCATGACACATTTTCCATCTTTACATTCAATGTAATATCATTTTTTGGGCCTTTTCATTGTCTTAGGTTAACCTTATAATGATAGTTTACCTTTGGAGTCATATATAAGAAAGTTAAAATCACCTCATCTATTTACATGGCAATCACCTAGCAAATTACTTGGCACAATCAATTAAAAAAATCACAAAAAGGACCTCAAGGCTCCCTAAAATCTCCCTAAACATGAAAAACATCCAATAAGGAATCCACTACTACAATTATGAAGAAGTCAACCATGTCAAGGATTCTAACTTCCATCATTCTCAAGCACACTAAGTTCCCCACTCCCAAGTCTTAGCAAGAGCACAACTCTATCAAGCATGATCAATGTGGTTCAAGTTTCCAACTTGTAATGTCCCTAAGTGGACATTTTAAAATAAATTTATATTTAACAAACACCCTTAGGGAAAAACTAATAAAAAACTATTTTTATTGCAAACCCTTATAGTAGAAATTAAAATTCTTGGAAAATGGTGTACAATAATTTCTAAACCATTGGAAAAATATAATTTGTTGAGTATAATAACAAACGTAAAAAAAATACTGAAAAGTAAATTTAAACCCTTAAATTTTGATTTTGATTTATTATGTTTAACTCAGAAAATAAAGAAAATTACAGTTGACCGTATTACACCCAAAATTATTTGCAAATGAAACTCCAGACGAATGAAATATCTCTTGTTATAATTCTATGTACATGTTTGCTATTGTTTATGTTTATCATTACATATTAGATTTCTTATCTACTTTTCTTGTGCGCGCATCCCTTGTCCGTTTATATGTGTATGTGTGACACTAGTTTGTCACTTTTTTGGCATCAATTACCTTTTTGTGACCAATCGACCCTTTTTTGTGTGTGTGATACTATATTGTGTCCCTTTGATGTGGCCCTTGGTATTTTACATGACATTACACATGTAACATTAATTTTTGTACTTGTATGATTATGCACTTATATCTTTGTATACTTGTATGCTTGTTGTGTGTGTTATCTCTTTGCATTGTGAATTCTATCATGCACTCTTTTACAAGGCTAGGATCCACATGGTGGCCACATAAAAAATATATTATATGTGTTCCAAGTATGATTATAGACTATTAATGTCTTAGAAACACTTCAATTCTTATGATCAGAGTGAGCTAAATTCTATCTCACTCACCTCAAAACAGGGGGAATTCAGTCAGTTTATCACAAGAAAATTAATCTAACTCAATAACATAAATAGAAATATAGATTAAAAATACAAAGGGATATGTTACAAGGGAAAACTCATACTTAAATATAAAATCATATACAAAAATTAAATCTAGAAAAAACTTGAATCTAACATCAGATGGAACCATCAGATGTTACTATCTTGGAAATCTCGTGACATCCAATTTTAGAATTTATGGGAAAATACAGATTTTCACTTGGTTGTGGTATATATTCAAGGACATATACATCATTTTAGTACATAGTTCACTACATTTCGGTACAAAAATGTAAGGGGAAAAATGATTTGTTTTATCCGATATCAATTACCCATTTTCTATTTTGCATGCATACACATTTTCAATTTGGGATAGAAATGGCATGAGCATCATTGTTTTTTGCATTTTCAAAATTTTAAAAGCACTAATACAATACACAATGGAGGTATGAGTGTATACCATTCCCTTTTTTGACTTTACATCAATTTCACAAATTTTTAATCTAGATTTGACATTAGTGGTGTATTTATATGGCTGGATAGTTTTACTTTGGTTTTAGTGATATGCAAGGGCACCATCCTTCTCACTTATTTTGTGGGAAGTTGGGTGTAGTGACACATGGCTTGTCTTGTCATCTTAATGTATTGGGAAACCCTCAATCTATTTTGAATACTTCAATTTTTGGTTTATGTTACTCCTAAAAATCGGGGATTGATCACCCCCAATCCTCCATTGGCACATTTTCAATCCCTCTCTACAAATGCTCCAAAAAGAGGCTCCTACATTCACAATGCAAACATGTGTACTCCTTACATGATTTTTTTCAATTTAAAATTTCAAGTTTCAAGTGTAATTGCAATTTAGATTTAAAGTTTGATTTTCTCTATATGGAAATTGACTACACTCTATGTTGTAGGTTTCACTATGAGGATCTTGCAACCAGTCACACATTTCAAGAAATCAAACATCTTGAGAAAAGATAAAAGTGTGTTCACACACTTAGAGATATTTTTCCTATAAGCAATAAAAATTTAATTTCCTATCTTGAGGCGGTGTCAAATGTAAACACCTAAATTTGGTAATTATGACTTTGTTATGTCAGCATAGGTTTAATCCCTTAAATTATGACTTGTGCACCTATTTTGAGCTTAATTTCTATATCTTACTCCATCCTTAGTCCTATGGAAACACTTGTTATCCTCATAACACTGCTTAGTCACTTATAGAAATACCCATATGAGTCACAAGCAATCCATTACTCTTAATTGAGATTCACAACACCATTCTCCACTCCTGAACCATACCATCTAATGGTCTGGTCTTGGGAAGAATGGTCCTTTCTAGGACCACTCAATGGTCAATTTATTAATTTAGGTGTATTTTATGGATTAGTATTTCTACCATGGGTTACACTTAATGTGAAATTATATACATGAAACCTTATATAAGCAAGTTAAATGTACTTATTCATTCACCTGACATTCACTTGGAAATTTTGCACTCACCTTACACAATCCACTAAAAAAATACATACAAAGCTATCCTAAAATTTCCCTAAAGAAACAAAAAAATAGTAGGAGCAACCCACACATAGGTCTAAAGCACTCAAAAATATGTTCAATATTAAATCTACCTAAATAGAGAGCCCTTAAAATCCAAGTCAATAAAAAGTAAGCCAAGTCATTACAAAACATTATCAAGTGATTATGTTATCAAATATAGTTTCATCCATGCAATATTATGTTACATCTCTAGGTGGAGAACTATGTGCATGGTTTGAGTCCTCTTAAGAGTAGTGTCAATGTAGGTGGTATACATATTACACTTTAACCCAACCACTAACATTCTTCTAAATGTTTTAAATCTTAAGAGTAGTTCTGACAGTTAAAAATCCCCATTTGCAGCATAGACCAAAATTGTTTAACACTTAACAAAACCGCCAAATAGTTTTCTACACAGAAAATATTTTTTGTCCCTATGTACAATTTAGTTCCAGAATCAAAGATGGAATATCTACAAGAGATTTCCAACCAGTTCATCCCTTTATCACACCCAGATTAGTCTCCAAACTATTCAAAGAGCTAAGTGCACTCATATTCTTGTGTTTTATTATATTAACTAGTACATGTTCTAATTTGTTCTATTTTTCAATTCCTTGTATGTATGTTTAGATATGAATGTTATCACTTAATCAATAATATGAATATACATTTCATTCTAACCCTAACTTGAATTTAAATAAGTAAAGGAACCTTCTTATTGCCCCCCTCCCTCCCTTTACACTTTTGTTTTAGAGTTAAATCAAAAGGATAGGATATTTGAGGTATCAACGATTACACATTGAAGTTTTCTCGCAAATATCGCTAACCAACCCAATTGTTTCCACTTCTCCCCACATGTTAACCATTTAACCTACCTTGAAGAAAAATATGTTAGACATTGTTTTTAGAAAATCCTTGTACAATGAAATTCTCCAAGGCCAAAATCTGAAATTTTCAATCTTTGGACTTTGGAGATTTTTCTCTTTCAGAGTTTTATTGCTCATATTTGAGATTGCTCTTTTAGCTCTCCGAAGTCCAAAACCTCGAAAGTCTAAAATTTCAGACTTTTAGGCTTTCGGGTTTCAGAACTTTTGGCCCCATTTTGTTTAAATCCCTCTCAGGAAGTCTTCTGAAAGTCTAAAATTTCAGACTTTCGGGCTTTCGGGTTTTCAAAATTCATACAAGTCATTTTTAGGATTTTTACTTTAAAACTTTTGAAGTCTGAAAGTCTGAAAGTCTGCATTTTCAGACTTTTGGGTTTTCAGGTTTCGGAAATTTTCCATTGCCAATTCATTTTTTCGTCTCCCAATCTCTGAAGTTTGAAAACACCGAAATTCAAATTTCAGGCTTTTAGGTTTTGGACTTTCAGAGGTCCTCTGCACAATTAATTTTTCACCTACCTCTGTACGGATCGGATTTCTACCATTAATATCAGGTTTTCTATTTAAACTCAGTTTTTTACTCGTCATTTTTACCTGACACATTTTCTCTGACATTCTATTTCTTGTACTTTGTGATGTATTTGTCAAGGTATGGTAATTTTTTTATTTTCTTTTTGGTTTAAGGTCCTTTTCATTGTTTCCCTCTCATTTGGTTTCCTCTTTGGTCTCCCTCTGTGTTTTTTGGAAATGTCACTCCCCTTTGTTCACCATGTTTCACATTTTGAGTTTTCTTCAGGTATTTAGAGTTGTTCAAAGGATCCTCTTAGGCCTCCCATACTTCTTCTCAATTCTCATTTTTCAGAATTTGCACGAGTTAGTATTGTTCGGAAAAAAACTAGTTCAAAAAATTGTTTGGACAAATTTCAGAGAAATTCTTGTTTGGAGATATCCTTCATAAAAATTCAGAGAAACTTGTTCGGAGATATCTTTCGAAGGATTCAATTTGGGAAACTTTTTCAGAGAAATTTTTTGGATTTATTTCACTTTGGAGAAATTCAGGTTTAGAGAAATTTTTCGAAGATTTCTTTCAGAATAATTCTGACTTTGGAGAAATTTATTTCGGAACTTTAACTTCGGAGAGATATGTTCTTCAGAAATTAGTTCGGGAAACTTTTCGGAGATTTCTTTTGGAACTTCTGACTTTGGAGATTCTATTTTTCAGTGATTCTTTTCGAAACTTTTTAGTTCAGAACTTTGGAAGTTTTTCTTTCGGGTTTTTGGAATTTCTACAACTTTGGCTTCCGAAACACAGGGCTTGATGTCTTCTTCCACTTCAAAGGGAAAAGAGAAGATGAAGTACTCATTTCTTGGGGTTTCTCCTCACTCCTACCTGTCTTCCAACTTAGGGAATATAGGGGACACTGACCTAGGAAAATTGATTTTCTAGATTTCTGGGAAAGATTAAAGGCTCCAAACAAGAAATCATGGATGCAGGCCATCTATGATAGTGGGCTTGCCCTTGCTGTCGGTTTTCCCACATCCATGCATTGCCCAGAGTTCATTTTAGCTGTAGCAGCCCACTTTGACAAAGACTCCATGTCAGTCAGAGATAGTGATGATAAGGTGGTAATCCGTTTGGACCCAGACTTCTTTGAAGATCTACTTAAACTTCCCGATGTTCAAGATTATGCCACAATTTCACCTAGAGTTAGTAGTGGAACATTGGGATAAGAAAGAGGAAGTATGCTCAAAGATCATGATGAAAACTTATCTGGCCAAGAGCTTCGCCAAACTACCCAAAACTATGCATCAGTTGGATTTTATTCATAGAGGTCAGCAATCTTATTGTGCTACTAAGCAGAGTTTCAGGTCTTCCTTCTATAAAGGAATTCCAGGAATGGATGTTTTTGTACATTGCGACCATCAAGAAGAATGATGAGTTTATCCGATGGGGGGAGCATATTAGTAGCTCCATTTTCTATCAATTGGGTAGAGTGACAGATACAAAGAATTTCTACATGACATCCTTCCTGGTGTATGCTGTTACTGCTATGGGAGATTTTGCTTGTTTGAATACCAGGGGTGTTCGCAGCACTTCCCAAATATATGACTTTTATCCCCAACTCACTCTGGATGAGGAAAGTAGGCATTTCCGCAGAGTCAACGATGACTTTCTTTGTTGTCATCTCTCTATCGTTTTGACAAAGAACTATAAAATTCAGAGGATTTCCGATGAAGCTTTCAAAGAAGTGCAGGAATGGGGAGCAATCTACTTTTAGTTTCCTACATTCACCTATATCTAGATTCTGGGTTTCATAGGTGCCCCAAGCAAATTGCCAAGGTGCCCCACTGACAAATGGATTCTATTGGAATTGGTTTGGACAGTTATTGGATTATCATCGAATCCAAAATAAGCATCACAAAGTGGGAATACATTTCCCTATTTCGATTGGCAGGTACTCTTGCCCAAATATTCACAAGGCTAAAAATGTTGATGCAGAAATGGCCGAGGTAACCCTGCGGACCTTTCATCCATGGACTAATTTTGATTATTGGGGTAAGTTTGGGGAAACAAGTCGGTCCAGTGCCCACATGCCCCAATTGGAAGATATTTGGATTCATTGTCGGGATGAATACATTTTCGACAAAGAGATTATGAAAGATTGACCCTTGATGAGGTTCGGACAATTTGGTTTGGCCAATGTGCCAAAGGACATGCAAGACAGTGATGAGGTTTTGGATTCATCATACAAGGATGATAATGTTTCCAATCAACCACTGTCATGGATTGATTGGTATGTGGAAGAATGCATTAATACAAAGGAGAGGGCGGGACCCATTTTAAAGAGGACTTTCAGTTGGTTGGCCACCTTGGGAATCTCACCCAAAGGGGAAAATCAACCTACAAATACAGGAGCTATACCAGCAATAAGCCAACCAACACCCACTAAGGGAAAAAGGTCAACTCAAAAGGCTCCTACAATCCCAAAGAAGATTTCATTTGTTGTTGGTGGCTCATCTCTCTCCAAGGCTTCTACTCCCAAGACCACGTCTCCTGCAGTGCCTGTGACAGAAGTGGTTGAAGTCAGTGACTCTCCTAGTATCTTCCAAGATCCATCACATCTTCTTCTTCCTCCATTATCACTTCCAATATCAGTTCCTTCCACTTCCACAACCATTTCTTCTTTCCCATCCCCTTCTATGGCCCAAGTATTCTCATCACTTCCAGTTCTATCAGCTGGGGAAAATATTGGGTCACCCATTTCCTCTTCACTTCCTTTAACACTTCCATTTTCTTCAATCATACCCCTAACATTGTTCTATCAATTCCTATGGTTGTCCTTACATCCACACCATCCATCATTGCTACTTCTACTCAAATACTAGCTAGTAGGTTTCTAGTGATCTTGTCTCTAACCAATGTTTCAGGTATTGGATATGTTACTCCATCTTCATCAACTTTAGCCATCCCAGAATGGCTGTTTAGGAAAACTCCCAAGAAAAAGAAGAAGGTTCCTCTGGGATATGTTATAGATCTTAGCATATTGGAGCATATGCCCAAGAGACAAGCCAAGAGACCAAGAACCGTGTCAAGTCTGATGGTTAACCCATCTGGAGAACGGGTGATAGAGGTTGCCACCCTTCATTGAGGGGAAAACTAAAGAAACAATCATAGCTATGGATTACTAGATTTCAAAATTCTCATTGGGGAAGGCTACTCATGAAGGAGCCAAGAAATATGTGCACACTACTCTTGGGGCCCTTTTGGAGAAATATGACAAAGATAAGGCCACCAAGGATGAGCTCAAAGCCAAGGTCGAGTAGCTCACTGCACTACTGTGCAAAGTAACCCAACCCACTCCATCTACTGAAGTCTCAACTACTACAGCTATGAAAATTTCATCTACAATCGATGATATTTCTTATCATGAGCTCGAGAAGCTAGGCCAGAAAGGGAGATCAGTGAGTGGATGGATGGAGAGAATTCTACAGGAAGCCAATCCTTTAATCAAGGAAGCAGTTGAGATATATAATGATCTGTAGGTTGCAAAAACCACCATTTCCAAGATGGATGAGGCCTTTTCTAAAGATAATAATAATCTAAATTTAAATTTGGAAACATGGAGTGAGATCAAAGAAGAGGATCCTGACTTGCTTCTTCAGGAAGAGGTGATCGATGATGCCTCAAAATTATTTGAATATCAAAAGGCCATGGAATTCTGGTGTCAAGTATTATAGGATTTGATTAAGAAGTTGGAGGAGAAACGAGTGGAGATCACAGATGCCTTGAATGACATCTTAGAGGAGTTTGATATTACCAATTGCAAATTCTTCAATGAAAATATCGATGCTCTTCCTGAAGATCAGATTAAGGGAAATTTCAAGGATTTGGTGAAGCGTGATGATGAGGTCACCAAAAATTTCAATAGTGACTCCATTGACCGATTGGTCTTGTGTCAAAATTTCATAGGGAGACTAAAGAAAGTTACGAATAAACTTTGAAGATTGCCAGCCAGGATCACAAAGGAGATCGAGACAGCAGATGTAGTGAATCACTACGCATGTGGGCCTGGAGATGAATAAATTCAGGGGATTATCAAGCGCTTCATTGAGTACAAACATCGAATGGATGTGTGGGAAGGACATCAAAAACTTGTAGGTGAGGGAGGTGTAACTGAACCAGGCCAAAGCTGAGTGGCCATGAAAGGACAAGTCCAAGCTCTGGATCGGTCAAAGTTGCAGGGTTGACTGAGTCAAACCCTTGCAAAAAATTTGCTATTTTCATGGGAGCATGTTCCCTTAATATTAATGACATTTCTATTTTTAGTTAAATGTTAGTTAAGGGCCCAACTGTAATGGCTCAGCCTAAGAACTTATAAATAGTTGAATGCTTCCAGTTAGTAGATATAGATTATTTTTGAGAGGAGTTGCTCTTCAAGCTTGGAAGAGTGCTTCAGAGATTCTAAGAAACCTTTTAATTATATTCAGAGTTACACCTTGCTGTTGAAAATCTGATTTATTGTGTTGAATGGTTAATCAGTGTTTACTTTGTGAATTTACAATTCCTTAGTGAGAGTGATTATCTTACCTTTATTTCAGGTTATCTATTTCATGTTGTGAAGGAATAATACTACTATCTTTTATGTCAGTTGTGAAAATCTTATTTTCCTTCTGTATTAATTTTATGTCATTATTATCCCTAGTTGCAGAAATAGATGTTTGATATATGCATGTGTGGTTTCCTTATGATAAATTAATTGTGTCGAATCTGATTTGATCTACCCTTATGTACACTCAAGTTTAACAAAGGAACGTCCACCCATTGGTTTGTGGTATTTTGTGCCCTTTCTAGTTGTGATAGGTGAAGGTGGTCAGTGATGCAAGCATACCTCCCACATTAACCCTTCCAGATGTTAAACATCCCTTAATTTGGTGCATCACCACTTCTAGTATAGGTTTTATTTCCTTGCAAATCTCTTTCCCTAATCCCATGAAATGTTAGCATTGACTAGATAGCCCTTTTATCTTGCATTAGAAGTAGTGTTGTGTTTAGTTTAGGAAGAGGAATCCAGCCTTCTCTGGAGGTTCACCTTGAGCCCAAGTCCCACAGCTTGAGAGGTGATCCCATGTGTCCCAATCACACCGAACATCTTGTTCACATTTTGGCCATTCGAAGGGTGCAATGATTTGGTGACAACAGTTTTTGGCATGCCCGGTGGGACAGAGTTGGTACTTCTCTTCTCATTCCATTAACTAAAAGTACCTGGCGACTCCATCTCTCTGGATTTCAAAGTTCAGTACATCAACTTATGCGAAGAATTCACACAAGAGCTTCTTCAAGGCAGGAAAATTATAAGCATACAGAGCTTTCCTTGTCTCCCCCAAGGAGAAGGGGAAGAATCTTTCAGCAGCACCAGCCTCCACTTTACCTCATAGAGGACATTCAACTCCTCCTGAGGGACATTTTCCTCCACTGAGACACAACCAACTTTTGAATGTCATGGCAGCCAATGCTTTTCCTCCTTTCAATGCCAGCAGTCCTTTGTTGTTAGCACAAAGAGACGCCATACCGACAGCTGCCTTAAAAAGTTTACCATTTTACACTGGGGAGACTAATGTTTCACCTCGGGAGCACATACTAGATGTAGCTAGCATTTGTGTGGTACACAGTATTACAGAAGATAACGTGGCAGTTTGAATCCTTGCAACTTCATTCAAAGGTAGAGCACTTCAATGGTTTCAGAGTTTAACTGCCGGATCTGTTACCACTTGGAACGAGTTAGGCATGAAAGTTTTGTAAGCAGTTCGAGGACAAAAGTGATAATCTCTTGCTTGTAGAACAATTCCATACTATCAAGCGGTCCCCTCAAGAGTATATGAGCGATTTCAACCTCCATTTTGATAAGACTTGGAAACAGATCCCAACACTTGTAAGCCATCTCTAGAGAGCGCATTTCTATATTACTTACGGGCATTGAATAGTGATGTAGCCATCATGATTCAATATATGGGGGGTACCGTTATCCTCTATGCTTATGAAATCATCGTAAGAGCAGAAAATTTCTTGATTCAAGTAGGTAAAATTTCTCCTAGACCTCCCATACCTGTATTTGCATAGAGCTTGCAGGAAAACAACTAGTCGTTGCCCCAGTTCCGGCAGCTTCTAGTCTGATGGCTATGCATGCGTCCAATCCCTCAAATGATCTAGCTGAGGTAAAGTCACTGTTACAAACTTTTGGGAATGAACTCGTAGCAATGAAGAGGTAGCAGTCCCAGTATGCTCAGCCCCTTTCAACCCCAATATCAGACGAGCCATCCTCCATTCCAAGGAAATGGTCAGTCACAAAATCAAGCCACAAGCCAAGCTGTGAATGTAAAACCTTTGAACTTTCGGAATCCTTCTGCGTCAGTTCTTCCAGAGCTATAGTCCCA
Source organism: Taxus chinensis (assembly GCA_019776745.2). NCBI lineage: Eukaryota > Viridiplantae > Streptophyta > Pinopsida > Cupressales > Taxaceae > Taxus > Taxus chinensis. The sequence goes on from CM034146.1 coordinate 777,483,603, forward strand.
GTGCAGAACAACCTTATCCAAGACTATGAATGGTGCTACCCTTTTTCTTAGCCCCATAATCAGAATCTCTACCCAAATGGAGTTTTAAGTCAAGCCCTTATGGTCCAAAGCATATCCACTCTACCTAAATCATCTACCAGAACCATCCACTCCCGAAAGTCAAGACCAAACCTCCTGATGAAACCACACTACTAAATTGGCAAGTAGAAGACTTTTGTGGTTTGAATACTGATGCCTCCACTATAGCATCCAACACACATTCCAAGAAAAGGGCAATAGATCCACAGTCTTCCAATACTGATCAGGCATCTACTTCTCAGCCCTCAACACAAATACCGGATGATAAAGGCATGAGAAATAAATCATCAGAAGTATCCATAGATCAGTCTACAAAGAAGGATGGGACTTCAAGTATCACAATGCCCAATAGGCATTTTCCAAAAGAGGACCCCAATGCCCCGAAAGGCATTAGCAAAGTGGGAGTGATTCCATTCAGCATCATGGAGCAAATGAAGAAGACCAATTTGAGTGTCACAATGTGGGATGCACTCTCGATTCCTTCTCAGAGGAACTTGCTACGGGAGGCTTTGAACAACTTTAACACTACTAACAGATCATCAGGTCAAGAAGTAGTAGCAACCAACTTATGCCAACCCGAAAAAAAATATATGCTAAGTCCAACAAACCTCCACCATTCTATATCTCATTGATTATCGGTGACCATTTGGTACACAATTGTATGATCGATTCTGGAGCCAACAGTTTCGTAATGCCCAAGCAGGTCGTAGATGTACTACAAATTCCATATACTCCAATTTTAAGAGGGGTTGTTCAACTAGACGGTACTATAGTCCAAACTATGGGGGTCATTAAGGGGCTTTAACTTACTATCCATGCATGTCCTAGCTTGACATTCACTCAGGACATATCCGTCATTGATCTTCCTCCCCTCTTTGCCATTTTCTTATCACAGGATTTCACCGCAAAAATGGGTGGTTATTTGTCATCAGACTGGTCACATATGATCCTGAGGACCTGGTATGGGACTAAGGTAACTATAAGGGTAGAACCAATCTATCACAATCACGTGGAACCTTACACAGCCAAACCCATAAATGGTAACTATGCCATTTGTGACCCTGAAGATGAGGATGCAGATCATGAGCCAACTACTCTCGTAGAAGAGGTTCTGGATACAGTTCTCGATGAGGTGAGTATAGATCATCAATATGACCCTTATGCTGATTTATTGGCAAATGAAGAATCTGGTCTGTTGGTTTTTGGAAGAGACTGGATTAGGTACATATTGCATTCATGAAGAAGATGCCATCATACCTCAACTTGTTAAGGCATCAAGTGATACAAATGGACTGTGGCAGATGTTATTTGATGGCTCATGAAGTAAAAATGGATCTGGTGCAGGGGTTATGTTAATTTATCTAGAAGGAAACAAATATTTCTCTTCCTTTTGGTTGCAGTTCAGTTGCACTAATAATGTTGCTGAATATGAAGCTCTTATACAAGGAATTCAGTTGGCCCAAAGAAGAGGAATCCAAACCTTGACCTATCTTTGGTGATAGCGAATTGGTTGTGCACCAAGTTACAGCCCGTAGTGCATCAAAAAATGATCTACTGAGGTCATATAAAAATTAGGTTTGGGATCTTGATAGAAGATTTTGAGGCTTTTGGAATTCATGCAATTCCCAGGAAGCAAAATCAAGATGCTGACAGGATGGCTACTATTGGTTCTCAATACGATGTACCTATGGACATCATGAAAGAAGAGTAGTAGATAGTCAAAATGGTGGTCCATCCCATAGTACCAGATAATGTGAGTAGTTGGCAGGTGTTCGATAGTGATCAACATATTGTTCTCTTCCTACAACAAGAAGAAGAGTTTGCTGCCAAACATCAAGATAAACTTCAAAATTCTTACGGTGATCAAATTATACAGCTGAAAGGAAACAAGCTTCCAAAAGGCCTGGTTACATTGGAATCCATCTTCAATTTGGATGATCAAGCCAAGCAGAGCACTAATATGGTGGTCAAGGAGGAGGATTTTGAAGAGGTTGAGGTGGCAAGTGAAAAGGTTCTAAAAATTGGTAAGGTATGCACTGCTCATGAAAAGAAATATTTCATCGAATTATGTCAGGAATACCATGATATTTTCACATGGAGCTACAAGGACTTGCGTGGTTTCGATCTCATGGCTTAGCTCAACATACTATTGAACTGGATCCAAAATCCAAGCTAGTTCATCAAAAATAAAGGCCAATCAATCCCAAAATTGAGCCTTTGATGAGGAAAGAGCTAACCAAGCTTATCGAGGCATGCATAATTTTTCCCATCAAGCATTCTTCATGGGTTGCCAATCTGGTGCCCATAAGGAAAAAGAATGGTGAAATTCAGTTGTGCGTAGATTTCAGGGATCTGAACCGTGCCTCGTTGAAGGATCACTACCCTCTCCCGTCAATGGAGAAAATCCTCCAAATAGTGGCAGGGGCTCAAAGATTTTCTTTGCTTGATGGATATTCAGGATATAATCAGATTCTGGTTCAAGAATCTGATCAATTCAAAATGGCTTTCACCACCAAATGGGGCACATACGCTTACAACAAGATGCCCTTTGGATTATCTAATGTAGGGGCTACCTTTCAGAGAGCCATGGATATGGTGTTTAAAGGACTCATCAATGATATGATCTTGGTTTACCTTGACGACATCACTGTCTACTCCAAACATGTTGAGGATCATATCACTCATCTAAGGAAAGTTTTTCGAAGGTGTAGAGAATTTGGTGTCTCACTGAACCCTAAGAAGTGCATTTTTGTCAGTGCAGGAAGGAAATTTGTTGGGGCATATTGTTTCAAGCAGAGGGATTGTCTATCGACCCAGCTAGGATTCAGTCAATTATGTCCTTATCCCTCCCAAGTCATAAAAAGGGTCTCCAAAGTTTTTTAGGAACTATAAATTTTGTGCGGAGATTCATTCCTCAGTTTGCAACGTTGGCAAAACCACTAATGGCCATGCTTAAAAAGAATATTCCCATTTTCATGGATGAAGGAGGGAAGAGAAATATTTTGAAGCCATCAAGACAACTATTTCCCAAGCTCCGATGTTGGTGAATCCCTGGTTTGACAAGGATTTCATTCTCTATGCTTTCGCAGGTCAGGAAAGTATTTCAGGAATCCTCACCCAGCATAATGATGACCTGATGGAGCAGCCCATTTCCTTTTTCAGTCAGTCTCTTAAGGAATACGAACTCAAATATTCCTTCATCAAAAATTAGGTCTTTACAGTCATTCAAGCCCTAAATAATTTTAGGCATATGTTGTCTAACAACAAAAGTCCATTTAATGGTTTCTCATCCTGGTGTCAAAGAATTTTTGTTGAATAAAGAGATGAATGAGAAATGCACTGGGTGGATTACGAAAGTAATGGAGTATGACATACACATCAAGGTCACTAAGCTTGTCAGGGGAAAAGGGTTATGTCAGTAGCTGGCTGCGGACATGGAGACCAAAGATACGGAAGATGTCATGCTTCTGAATGTTGATGAAGGAAATGATCAGATTGATTGGTCAACTAAGATGTAGAATTTCCTTCTTTCAGGGATATACCCTCTAAACATGGATAAATTCCAAAGATGTACTTTCCATCTTCAGTCTATTCCATATGTCGTGATAGATAATGTTCTCTTCTGAAAGGATTTAAATGGTGTTCTTCTATGCTACATCAAGCCAGAACATGTGAACAAGGTATTAGAGGAATTCCACAATGGCCTATCCAGAGGACATTACTCTGCACGAACAACCACCACCAAGATCATGTGAGCCAGTTATTACTGGCCAGACTTGTTCAAAGACTCTCATATCTGGGTGAGGAAATGTAAGGAGTGTGCTCTTTTTGTAGGAAAACAGAGACTGACAACTCTCCCATTACATCCCGTTCAGGTGGATCAACCCTTCATTCAGTGGGGATTAGATTTCATCAGGATGATCAATCCTCCATCCAGTGAGGGACATAAATGGGTCCTTACTGCAACAAATTATTTCACTCGCTGGACAGAGGCAGTGGCCCTAAAGGAAAGTAATGAAAAGGTTGTTCTGGATTTTCTAGAAAATTTGATGACAAGGTTCAGTGTTCCTTTTACTTTTATCTCAAATAATGTTATGGCTTTCCTCAGGATGAAGATAAGTGAATGGGTCATCAAGAATGGAGTCTACCTCAAGAATTCATCTAACTATTACCCACAGGGGAACGGGTTGGATGAATCTAGTAACAAGAATCTCATAAGAATCATCAAATGCACAATGGAGGCCAATAAAAGAACTTGGCATACACAGCTCAAGATCGCCCTATGGGCTGATCGGATAACACCTAAAAAGGCCATCGGGGTTTCTCCTTTCATGCTTGTATATGGAAGGGAAGTGAAACTTCCACTTTCCTTGGAGATACCTTCCCTGGACTTGGCTTATCGGCTTGAAGTTATGGAGGATGATGCCTTAACAGTGAGGTTTACTGAACTCATGGAGCTGGAGGAAATTTGAAACACAGCCATGAATACGTTGATAGAACATCAGGCTCAAGTTAAGAAATCCTTCGACAAGAAATCCTTTGATAGGCTATTCAGGGAGGGAGATTTGGTTCTAAAATGGGATGAAGATCGCACCAAACTCGGTAGGCATGCCAAGTTCGATGCTCTCTGGAGCGGGCCCTATGTTATTACAAGTTGCAAAGAGGTGAATTCATTTTGCCTATCCAGACTCAATGGAGAAGAATTTCCCATTCATGTGAATGGGATACACCTCAAAGCTTGATTTTGAGGATGTTCCACCATGTACAGTGTTCTTTGTCTTTTCCTCCAAGTGCTCTGCACATCGTTTTGTTTTCTTTTCTTTTGCTTGTGTGTTTTCTATTTTAGTTTTTAGTTTTTTTAGACTCCTTTTCCCAATGTTTTTCTTAAGGCTACTAGTCTGAAAGCTTAGCAAGAAAGCATTCCCTAGAGGTCACCAAAAATGTTAACCATTTAACCTACCTTGAAGAAAAATATGTCAGACAAAATTTTTAGAAAATCCTTGTACAATGAAATTCTCCAAGGCCGAAATATGAAATTTTCAATCTTCGGACTTCAGAGATTTTTCTCTTTCAGAGTTTTATTGCTCAGATTCGAGATTTCTCTTTTAGCTCTCTAAAGTCTGAAACCCCGAAAGTCTGAAAAGACTTTTGACTTTCAGGTTTCAGGAACTTTTGGCCCCATTTTTTTTAAATCCCTCTCGGACTTCCGAAGTCTAAAATTCCGAAAATTCTGAAATTTTAGACTTTTGGGCTTTCGGGTTTTTCAGAATTCTCTGAGTCATTTTTAGGATTTTTACTTTAAAACTTCTGAAGTCCAAAAAGTTTGAAAGTCTGAATTTTCAGACTTTTAGGTTTTCAGGTTTCGGAATTTTCCATTGCCAATTCATTTTTTCATCTCCCAATCTCTGAAGTCTGAAACCCAAAATTTTGAATTTCAGGCTTTCAGGTTTCAGACTTTCAGAGGTCCTCCGTGCAATTAATTTTTCACCTACCTCCGTACGGATCAGATTTCTACCATTAATATCAGGTTTTCTATTTAAACTCAGTTTTTTACTCATCATTTTTACCTGACACTTTTTCTCTGACATTCTGTTTCTTGTACTTTGCGACGTCTTTTTCAAGGTATGGTAATTTGTTTATTTTATTTTTGGTTTAAGGTCCTTTTCTTTGTTTCCCTCTCATTTGGTTTTCTCTTTGGTCTTCCTCTATGTTTTTTTGAAATGTCGCCCCCTTTGTTCACCATGTTTCACATTTTGAGTTTTCTTCAGGTATTCAGAGTTGTTCAAAGGATCCTCTTAGGCCTCCCATACTTCTTCTCAATTCTCATTTTTCAGAATTTGGGAGTTAGTATTGTTCGGTATCTTTCCAACAAACTTCCTTCAGAGAGTTCTTTTGGAGATATTTTTTTTCAGTGAGAAACTTGTTTGAGAGAAGTTTTTTTTTCGGGGAATTCTTTCAGAAATTAGTTTTTCTTCTTTTGAGAATATTTTTGGAGGATTTTGGGTTTTCAGAACTTTTTTCGGGAAAATTGTTCAAAGATTTTTTCGGAAATTTTTTCAGGAAACTTTTCAGATCTTTTTAGAATTTCTTTTGGAAACTTCTGAGAAAACTTCAGAGATTTCTTTCAGTTCGGAGATTTCTTTCGGAACTTTGACTTCAGAGATTCAGTTTCGGTGGTTTTCTTTTCAGAAATTTTTCAGAGATTTCAGTTCGGGACTTCAGAACTTTTTTCAGGATTTTGAAAGTTTTTCTTTAGAATTTCTACAACTTCAGCTTCTGAAACACAGGGCTTGATGTCTGCTTCCACTTCAAAGGGAAAAGAGAAGATGAAGTACTCATTTCTTGGGGTTGCTCCTCACTCCTGCCTGTCTTCCGACTTAGGGAATATAGGGGACACTGACCTAGGGACAAATTGATTTTCCAGATTTCTGGGAAAGATTAAAGGCTCCAAACAAGAAACCATGGATGCAGGCCATCTACGATAGTGGGCTTGCCCTTGCTGCTAGTTTTCCCACATCCATGCATTGCCCAGAATTCATTTTAGCTGCAGCAGCCCACTTTGACAAAGACTCCATGTCAGTCAGAGATAGTGATGATAAGGTGGTAATCCATTTGGACCCAGACTTCTTCGAAGATCTACTTAAACTTCTCGACGTTCAAGATTATGCCACAATTTCACTAGAGTTAGCAGTGGAACATTGGGACAAGAAAGAGGAAGTATGCTCAAAGATCATGATGAAAAATTATCTGGCCAAGAGCTTCGCCAAACTACCCAAAACTATGCATCGGTCAGATTTTATTCAAGAGGTCAGCGATCTTATTGTGTTACTAAGTAGAGTTTCAGGTCTTCCTTCTCTAAAGGAATTCCAGGAATGGATGTTTTTGTACATCATGACCATCAAGAAGAATGATGAGTTTATCCGATGGGGGGAGCATATTAGTAGCTCCATTTGCTATCAATTGGGTAGAGTGTCAGATACGAATAATTTCTACATGACATCCTTCCTGGTGTATGTTGTTGCTGCTATGGGAGATTTTGCTGGTTTGAATACCAGGGGTGTTTGCAGCACTTCCCAAATATATGACTTTTATCCCCAACTCACTCTAGATGAGGGAAGTAGGCATTTCCACAGAGTCAACGACACTTTCTTTGTTGTCATCCTCTATCATTTTGACAAAGAACTATATAATCAGAGGATTTCTGATGAAGCTTTCAAAGAAGTGTGGGAATGGGGAGAAATCTACTTTCAGTTTCCTACATTCACCTATATCCTAGATTTTGGGTTTCATAGGTGCCCCAAGAAAATTGCCAAGGTGCCCCACTGACAAATGGATTCTATTGGAATTGGTTTGACAGTTATTGGATTATCATCGAATCCAAAATAAGCGTCACAAAGTAGGAATGCATTTCCCTATTTCGATTGGCAGGTACTCTTGCCCAAATATTCACAAGGCTAAAAATGTTGATGCAGAAATGGCTGAGGTAACCCTGTGGACCTTTCATCCGCAGACTAATTTTGATTATTGGGGTAAGTTTGGGGAAACAGGTCGGTCCATTGCCCACGTGCCCCAATTGGAAGATATATGGATTCATTGTTGGGACGAATACATCGTGCGACAAAGGGATTATGAAAGATTGACCCTTGATGAGGTTCAACAATTTGGTTTGGCCGATGTGCCAAAGGACATGCAAGACAGTGATGAGGTTTTGGATTCATCATACAAGGATGATAATGTTTCCAATCAACCGCTGCCATGGATTGATTGGTATGTGGAAGAATGTAGCAATACAAAGGAGAGGGTGGGACCCATTTTAAAGAGGACTTTCAGTTGGTTGGCCACCTTGGGAATCTCACCCAAAGGGGAAAATCAACCTACAAATACAAGAGCTATACCAGCAATAAGCCAACCAACACCCACTAAGGGAAAAAGGTCGACTCAAAAGGCTCCTACAATCCCAAAGAAGATTTCATTTGTTGTTGGTGGCTCATCTCTCTCCAAGGCTTCTACTCCCAAGGTTACACGTCTCCTGCAGTGCCTGTGAAAGAAGTGGTTGAAGTCAGTGACTCTCCTAGTATCTTCCAAAATCCATCACATTATCTTCTTCCTCCATTATCACTTCCAACATATCATTTCCTTCCACTTCCACAACCATTTCTTCTTTCCCATCCCCTTCTATGGCCCAAGTATTCTCATCACTTCTAGTTCTATCAGCTGGGGAAAATATTGGGTCACCCATTTCCTCTTCACTTCCTTTAACACTTCCATTTTCTTCAATCATACCCCCTAGCATCGTTCTATCAACTCCTATGGTTGTCCTTACATCCACACCATCCATCATTGCTACTTCTACTCAAATACCAACTAGGGTTTCTAGTGATCTTGTTCTAACCAATGTTTCAGGTATTGGATCTGCTACTCCATCTTCATCAACTTTAGCCATACCAGAATGGTTGTTTAGGAAAACTCCCAAGAAAAAGAAGAAGGTTCCTCTGGGAGATGTTATAGATCTCAGCATATTGGAGCATATGCCCAAGAGACAAGCCAAAAGACTGAGAACTGTGTCAAGTCTGACGGTTAACCCATCTGGAGAATGGGTGATAGAAGTTGTCCACCCTCGTTGAGGGGAAAACTAAAGAAACAATCACAGCTACAGATTACCAGATTTAAAAATTCTCATTGGGGAAGGCTACTCATGAAGGAGCCAAGAAAGATGTGCACACTGCTCTTGGGGCCCTTTTGGAGAAATATGACAAAGATAAGGCCACCAAGGATGAGCTCAAAGCCAAGGTCGAGCAGCTCACTGCACTACTATGCAAAGTAACCCAACCCACTCCATCTACTAAAGTCTCAACTACTACGGCTATGACAATTTCATCTACAATCGATGATATTTCTTATCATGAGCTCGAAAATCTAGGCCAGAAAGGGAGATCAGTGAGTGGATGGATGGAGAGAATTCTGTAGGAAGCCAATCCTTTAATCAAGGAAGCAGTTGAGATATATAATGATCTGCAGGTTGCAAAAACCACCATTTCCAAGATGGATGAGGCCTTTTCTGAAGATAATAATAATCTAAATTTAAATTTGGCAACATGGGGTGAGATCAGAGAAGAGGATCCCGACTTGCTTCTTCAGGAAGAGGTGATCAATGATGTCTCAAAATTATTTGAATATCAAAAAGCCATGGAATTCTGGTGTCAAGTATTGTAGGATTTGATCAAGAAGTTGGAGGAGAAACGAGTGGAAATCACAGATGCCCTGAATGACATCTCAGAGGAGTTTGATATTGCCAATTGCAAATTATTCAATGAAAATATCGATGCTCTTCCTGAAGATCAGATTAAGGGAAATTTCAAGGATTTGGTGAAGCGTGATGATGAGGTCACCAAAAATTTCAATAGTGACTCCATTGACCGATTGGTCTTGTGCTAAAATTTCATAGGGAGACTAAAGAAAGTTATGAATAAACTTCGAAGATTGCCAGCCAGGATCACAAAGGAGATTGAGATAACAGATGTAGTGAATCACTACGCATGTGGGCCTGGAGATGAAGAAATTCAGGGGATTATCAAGCGCTTCATTGAGTACAAACACTGAATGGATGTGTGGGAAGGAGGACAACAGAAACTTGTAGGTGAGGAAAGTGTAGCTGAACCAGGCCAAAGCTGAGCGGCCATGAAAGGACAAGTCCAAGCTCTGGATCGGTCAAAGTTGTAGGGTTGACTGAGTCAAACCCTTGTAACAAATTTGTTATTTTCATGGGAGCATGTTCCCTTAATATTAATGACATTTCTATTTTTAGTTAAATGTTAGTTAAGGGCCCAGCTGTAATGGCTCAGCCTAAGAACTTATAAATAGTTGAATGCTTCAAGTTAGTAGATAGATTATTTTTGAAAGGAGTTTCTCTTCAAGCTTGGAAGAGTGCTTCAGAGATTCTAAGAAACCTTTTAATTATATTCAGAGTTACACCTTGCTATTGAAAATCTGATTTATTGTGTTGAATGGTTAATCAATATTTACTTTGTGAATTTACAATTCCTTAGTGAGAGTGATTATCTTACCTTTATTTCAGGTTATCTATTTCATGTTGTGAAGGAATAATACTACTATCTTTTATGTCATTTGTGAAAATATTATTTTCCTTCTGTATTAATTTTATGTCATTATTATCCCTAGTTGCAGAAATAGATGTTTGATATATGCATGTGTGGTTTCCTCCTGATAAATTAATTGTGTGTTGAATCTGATTTGATCTACCCTTATGTACACTCAAGTTTAACAGAGGAACGTCTGCCCCTGGTTTGTGGTATTTTGTACCCTTTCTAGTTGTGATAGGTGAAGGTGGTCAATGATGCAATCATCCCTCACACATTAACCCTTCCAAATGTTAAACATCCCTTAATTTGGTGCATCACCACTTTTAGTATAGGTTTTATTTCCTTGCAAATCTCTTTCCCTAATCCCATGAAATGTTAGCATAGGACTACATAGCCCTTTTATCTTTCATTAGAAGTAGTGTTGTGTTTAGTTTAGGAAGAGGAAGTCCGGCCTTCTCTCTGGAGGTTCACCTCGAGCCCAAGTCCCACAGCTTGAGAGGTGATCCCATGTGTCCCAATCACACTGAACGTCCTGTTCACATTTTGGCCATTCGGAGGGTCAAGTGATTTGATGACAACACCACCCTCAAGTATGTCGTGTGAGAAATCAATTAGAGTGGGTTAATGTGCCAATGGTGTTTGCAAAGTGAAAAGTCATTAAGAGTGAAAAATGAGGTGTATATAGGCTAGAATAAGCAAGGAACATTTCCTCACCTCAATTTCACTATTTTCTTTATAAGGCCCTTGGCTAAGGAGGGAGATGAAAAGTATATATAACAAGAAAAATACAAGTCTATAGCTAACATTGTTAATCATCCTTCTTCTCATAGCACATTTGGGTAGAAAAATCAGATAGTATGCCACCTCCTCTTACATCCATTGGTTTGGTGACAAAAATTACTTGGTTTAACATGGTTACCATGTGTTGTATTATTAGTTTTTGTACGGTTTTTAGTTTTGTGTTTGAGTCATTGCAAAACTAGCAGAATTTATTCACTTATAAGTTAGGGCAGATGATGAATTATTTATGCACCCAAACTTGACATCCACATGGCACCTAAATGGCGACACATCAACACTTGAAATTTATTTTAATATTAATTTAATTTATCGTGAATAAAATATATCAACCTACAATTGACTAAGTTACATAAATTATGTCAAATGGTTTGACGTTAAATTATTGTATAATAAATTGTAAATTATACGCTTCCTTTCCATTGTAAATTATTCTAAAGCCCCAATCTTCAAACCTTTGACATTGCATAATTTCCGTTGTTTTTGATAGTAGCCTTTACTGACTCGAATTTTTGGCCAATACATTGCCTCAATTATTGTAGGGATCAACACTTAAGTAACGCTTAAGGGGCATTCCGCAGCTTTTCTTCTGCAAATTTTTCTGCATCTTTTTCCTTTGGCTTGTGGCTATTTTAGCTTTTCGGGCCCTGACCGTCCCACATGAACTTGTGCTTTTTGGGAAATTTTTTTCCACTTTTACCACATTACACTGTTTGTTTAGAATTTCGGCCCTAAATTTGCGACCTGCATTGGTTCCATCCGCATCTCTCAGACCTGATTTGCATTGAAGAAGGCCTTTGACTTAATTTTTTCAGTTTTTTTGCAAATCTTTACTAAATCTGATTTTTTGCCTTTTACAATTTCTGTTTGTTCCAGCTTTAAGTTATCAAATTTAGCCTGGGGGTGAATTTTGGATAAAACTTATGTATAAGGAAATTTTTGAATTAAAGGAGGTTGGGCATCCCATGGGTCGAGTAAAAAATAATCCTCATGCCCATTATTTACTATCCAAAAAATCCATTTTTGATAATGCCTTCCCCCATTTTGAGAACAACGAGAATTTGATATCCTCTCCTTAGAAGAGACAATATAATAATACATGTTCTGGTGGATACTTTTTCATATATCTTGATCTAATATTAACATCTCACAATTTATTTGGAGATGTAATTAGCCTTCAGTAATTTTTTCATGCAAGAGATTGTGCTTGTTTAAACGTTGTTCTAAATCCTAATCAACCTTCCTTTTTAGGGTGACATAGATTGTCCCAATTCACTAATGACCATTTGTGCTAGTTTTGTGTTCCCTTCCATAAAAATGTTTGAAAAATAGTATCACTTTGTTTCAAAACTGATTCAGTAATATTAAGAATAGATGAAACATAAAAAAGAGTAACCTGAAGGAAAACCCTAACAAGATTCATTCTTCCTGCTCTAGAGAGCCATTTATTTTCCCATTTTTATATCTTACCCTATATCTTTTCTATTAGCCACTCCCAATCTTTATTCTGTTTAGTAGCAAGAGGAAGTCAAATATTTAATAGGAAGAGTAACTTTCTTAAAATGAAAATCTTGAGAATTTTCTCTTCCTATTGTATAGAGCAATGAAAACATATAATACTTGGTTTTTTTTCAGTCATAAATTGACTAAAGGAAAAAGAAAACATTGTTAGGTATTTATTATATAGTGCTCTTATGATTATTAATAATCTACTCGTGATATATTATCATTGTAAATAATATTACAAATATGGTTTGTAATATTTAGTGTTTGGTTACATGAGTTGTTTTAACAACTCACTAATCATATGATATGAGCTATATTAGGGATATATTGTTGTAATTGGTTCTTATATTACAGGATACCACATCCCTAAATATTGGTGTACAAGTCTTGTATGGAATGCTGAATAGAATATCAAATTATTATTTTCTGTGTGACAAGCCTGTTGTACCAATAAATACATGAATGATTTTAGCAATTTTTTTATCTTGCACTAGAGTGGCTTTCCCAACCAAAGTAGAATCATCAACAAGATGAAAATGGGAATGAAGCTTTATAGATTTGGCAAGCTGCATGTCTTGTTTTCTTTTTTCTTGATAAGATCTATTTTCTAGTCTCCCTAGACATTCCACCAAAATAATGAATAAAAAAGGAGACAAAAGATTTCCCTGTCTTATTCCCCTGGAAGCTCAAAACAGGTTTGTATGAGTACCATTAACTAACAAAGAGAAAGAGACTAAAGTTAAACAAGCCTCTATCCATTTAATTCAATCATCAGAAAAACCAAATTTCGCTAAGAACTGACTAAGAAACTTCTATTCCACTTTACCATATGCTTTGGATAAATCCAATATGATAAACATATAAGGTGATTTCTAGAGATCCATATAATGTAAGATTTCTTGAGCGTAAGTAATTTCATCATGAATCTGATGTCTTGAAATAAACTGTTGACAATTTTTTCTCCAAGGGTAAAAATTTTGTAATAGGGTCCTTAGTGGAAGCTTGGCAATAGAGGAGTGTAGAGCACCAGTTTGCAGACAAAATGAAGGATTGGCTCGGTCAGCATGAAAAAGGAACTCGGCCTAGCCGAAAACAAGGTGAGTGAGAGCGAGCTTAGAAACAAAATGATGTCAGAGGAAAGAAATGGAAGAATGGATCATCGACCGAGCCTGCATATTGGGATCGCATGAATTTTTGGAAGCCGAGCCACGAGGTCAGCATGAAGATCACAAAATGAGCCAAGTTGAATGAAGTCGGGAAAATTCAATTCAACTCAGCCATGGAGGACTTGACGAAGATAGAACCAAGGCCCAAAATTGAGTTGAGAAAAAATGTAAACTCTTAAGTCTGAAGTTTTCAGACTTCAGAGGTTTTACGCTTCAACAGTTTCGACAGCCAGGTAGGAAAAAATGTCCAAAAATCCGAAAACATGATGTTCGAAAAGGCTCAGGTTTTCGGGGTCAACTCACCTTTCGCAATCAATGGTGCCATGGATAGGGGATTTTGGTGTCCAAACTCTGAAATCTAAATTTTGGAGTCCGAACTCTGAAATCCAAATTTTAGATTTTGGATGTTCGAGGTCTATGGAGGTCCCGATTTGAGACTTTCAGAGGTCCCAAGTTCAAAATTTCGAAGGTCCCAGTTTCAGAGTTTTACAGATTTCACTTGCTCAAATAGATGAATAGTAACATCAACCTCTGAAGTCAAAATGCCTAAAAATCTGTAATTTAGGATTTCAGAGGATGCGAGGCAATTTTGGACTAGAAAAAGATAAGGTCAAGAGCTTGCAATTTTCACAGAGTGACGTCCCCACCTTTAGATGGCCTTAACTTGTGACTGGGACCTTTGAATTGCACAAGATAGGACTTTTTGGAAATATCTTAGTGTCATCTACACAACTATGAGTAAGTTCTTTAAAATGAGCAATACAATCTGCCATTGAATGAAGCAGTTGAAGGTAAAATTTCAGTCAACATTCGGGAAAAATATGCATATCTTCCAATGTACTTAACCATTTCTTGCAAAATTACAGTCATTGGAAATGTGATTTCAGGAACCATAGTTTAGGATCATCAAATTTCAGATTTTGGAGGTTCTGAACCTCCAAAATGGTAGAGATGAAATGGTAGGTGAGTCCATTAATGGAGGTTGGTGAGGAGTAGGGGTCATCATGAGTCTACAGGTCCTAGACTAGATAGGAGGTGTAATTATAGCAGGTTGCTTCAAGCACAAGGTAACCATTAATGAAAAGGGAGATTCTGAAGATCAAAATGCACTAATTACGGGATTAAACAATGATTGTTTGGAGGATTTTGGAGCATTTCGGGATTTTGTTTTCACTCTCCTCTCCTTCAAATCTCCAACTATAAATTATAATGAGGTGCATCGTTCTAATGTTAGATAATTTTTCTTTGCACCCTCCCTTCTTCTCTTGTCTGTAAGTGAATTTGTGGAGTTCGAACCTCCTATTAAATTTGTAATGTAAGTTTGTGCCTCTTGGCCATTGTAATGCACTGTATCAAATATGTGGAGCAATAATGCATGTCTGTGGATAAATTTCAACCCTCTCTTATGTTCATTGCTTTCTCTTGATCTCTCATTACAATCATGGTTATCAATGTATGGTTATTGCATTACATGTTTAATGTTTTGTTTTTAATGGTTAGTGGATTGTGATCATTAGATTGATCTGTGGAGTATTTTAACCCTTCTTACTTTGATTGCGGTTTCTATCTTTATGTAAAGCAGGTATTCATCATTCCTTTAGGTACATCACCTTCATAGTTTAGGTTTAATTTATTGTAGTCTTCTTAACCATGTCTCCTTGTCAAGTTAGAGTAGATTTTATTATAGATCCCCTACAATTTGAGTGTGTGTATTAGAATAGAGGAATAAGAACCGGACTTCATCTAGAGATCTTTCCCAATTGCAAAGTCCCACACTTTGGGAAAAGCTCCATGTTATGCAATCACACTGACAGTCTCAATCCTTTGAATTACAAACAGTCAGGGGTGTTGTGATTATGCATCAACACAAAACATCCTTGTTCAAGGTAAATAATATTATGTAAAAGAGGTTTTAATCTTTCCAACATGACATTTGTGATAATTTTATACAAAACATTGCATAGAGCTATAGGTGTGTAATATGAAATTCCAGTCACATCTGCAGATTTCAGAATGAGAGAGATGAATGTTTTGTTTATTTCCTGAAGCATAGATTTTCAAATTCTATCCTCTTCCACAAAAATAAGTAAATCATACTTAATTATATCCCTAAAATTCTGATAAAATTCAATGGAAAATCCATTCAAACTTGGTGTTTTAACTTTCGCCATATTGAAGACAACTGTATATAATTCTTTAATCAGTAATTGGGTGTATAAGTTGTTCACTTTCCTCTTTAGAAATCAACCGATGAAGAACATCTAACACTTTTTTCCAGTTCTCTAAATTAAGAGGTTGAGATGTGAATAATTATGTAAAAAACATAATAGCCTCATGCTTCTTTTCATCTAGAGAATATATTTGTTGTCCCTCTTTACTCTTCTATCAAGTAATTATTTATGTAAGAAAACATAATTTTTGTCTCGTTCAGTTTACCATTGAACTCTATAATTTTACTTTCACATTATTTTCTCTCTAATTTACCATTATGTCAATTTAGTTTTTAAAACCAGTTCTTGCTAAAGAAAACCACTTATATTTCCTTGTTGGCGCATTTGAGAATTGATAGCTTCTAATTGTTCAAGAATACCTATTTTCCTAGAAATCACTCCAGTCCCATTTATTAAGTTTGGAGCTAAGATAATCAAACCTTTTAACAAAGGAATACATTTGATTACCATACCTTGTTTTACCCTCCTCCCATAGCCGTTGGATAGAATTTATGATATGCGCATGTTGTAGCCACATCAATTGAAATCTAAGGGGAACATAATTCCAATAAGATTTCCTTGCTTCAATAGACACATGCCAGTGGTCGGAACCAATATTATTCAGATGCTTTACCTTAAGAACAAAATATTTTAGTTTAACAATCTTCAGATACTAAGAATCAATCCAATCTTTTGATGATACACTGTTCTTGTTGTCTTCTTTTATTCCATATCATAAACACCATTTATGGTTGGGACATATCCACTAAATGGATTGACTGGATCCATTGAAACATAATTGAAGAAAATATAATCCAACTGCTTATTTACACCCTATTTTTCTTGGAGCACACCAAGCTCTTGTTAATCCATCAAATAATCTCGAAGTATTTCAAGGGGAAATGTTGCCAAAATTATTTTACAAAGTCCACTTTAAGGAAACCAACATCAATCACCCTTGAGAGAATCCAATGATCAAAGGAAGGATCATCTTCTTGATAATTTACATAAATATCTTCATTTCTTTTCTAATTTGATATGAATGTTTTCTTTTCAATTAAAATAGAGAATATTCAATATTATATCCATGGTTTTTTAGTTTATTCTCTAATTTTCTTGCACACACCCAAGAAATATAACTTTACTTCACATATTTGTTAATACTAAGTCCAAGGAGCATAATACTTATAAAATAATAATATGTATGTAAGTACTTGGAATAATTAATATTTGTAAAACTTTACCTTTCTTAATCTCTGAGTGGTATTGAAGATTCAATTATATAAAAAATTGTTCTATTTTTTTCACCTACAAATTTTTTATTAGGTTGTGTGGTGCCACCATAAAATTCCACTAAAATAATATATATATATATTATATATATAGTGAATGTGTTTGGTGGAGGACGTGCGTTGGCTGGTGGGTTGGAGAGTCAGTCAATGCATTTGGGCAACCTGGGCTCATAAATGGCATTCAAACCTCTCACTTCCCTTGGATATGAATATAAACAATTTATTTTGAGATCTGGAGACTTTACCGGTGCTGAAACCCTAGTCCACGTTGTAAATTGAGCAGTATGAGATAGTGTTTGTTGTGTTAGTTATAATTATACGCTTCCTTTCCATTGTAAATTATTGTAAAGCCCCAATCTTCAAACCTTTGACATTGCATAATTTCCGTTGTTTTTGACAGCAGCCTTTACTGACTCGCATGTTTGGCCAATACATTGCCTCAATTATAATTGTAAGAGTCAACGCCTCATATATAATGCATATATATGAGCCGTGGGCCATGAATCTTATATTCGAAACAAAAAGAGTAAACGGCACGTGCTTGTGAAAATATATGTGGGGCACCTAATGCTCCGAAAAATAATCATATAGTAAAAATAATAGCATCAAAGACAACAAACGCTGGAAAAAAAAAAAGCTAGAAAAATGCACGATTAGACCTAAACTCTAAATAAAAATGTCTAATTTTAGATTTATGTGGTTATACCTCACAAATGCTTATATATCTAGTCAACTGATAAAATACGAGTTTATTCTATGTAGGAATATTGTGTTAGTTATAATTTTTAACTAAGGGGTTTGTTGTTTAGAAGAGTGTTTTTTTTTTACAAATTTAGATACAATTGTCAGATGCAAATATTACTAATTTAAAATAGATCTATTAAAGAGAAGATGATGTATAAATTAGTGTGAAAAGAGAAGTATTGTCAAAACCATCAATGTTTTCGGCTTCGTTAGTGCATGGTTTTAGAAACTGTCAGTTAAAATTAATATGATTCCGTTATCATATTCATTAGCTTTAGGGATCCAAAAATATTGTTCACTTTTCTAACTGGCTCTAGAGGAAACTAATCTCTTTTCTAGGAATCTTAATAAAGCACCAACACCTTACAAGAACACAAAATATTTTGGGGATGTTAGAGTGGCTTGTGTTATCCCTCCATTATTAGCAAGCCCCTTTATTTGAATGATTCTTTGAAGCTATCACCCTAAGTATAACACAAGTCAACGTGTAGTCCAATGTAATACAAGTACCCATCCCTTACTAATTTTAATGATTGGATATATTTATCTGAATTCAAGTATGCTCATGTGTTTTCCTCATATTGAACTTACAAATTCTGCATTTGAACAATTAGCTAAAGGCTATATATTTTTTAAAAATTCTATTTATGTAACAAAACAACCTATAGATTCCTTCTCATTCTCGTAATCCCTTATGTTATAATCTTGTTAATTAATTTCGAATTGTAGTACAGATATAGAAATATATAGACGTATGAAATGTGCAACTAAGATTAATGTATAATAATAGCCTAGCCACCTTGTGCCAAAATGCAACAAGGTTACTATCAACATAATCATCATAGACATCACTTCCTCCTTCAAAAACAATAATAGGAACACAAAACAATGTGAAAATGCTTATTAACCCAATGCTACCAAAATTTATGTATTAAAATGTCACCTATATTATATATATATATTCCTTACCAAATATATAGGTAAAGAGGAAGAATGTACAAACATTAACGAACATATAAATATAGAGATATATAGTACTATTCAGGGGACTCTTAAGAGCTATGCGAACAATAATCACCTTACAATTGTATGACATCTCCTAGTTAAACATAATTCAGCTTTTGTTTTTTTAAATAAAATTTGTTTCCCTAAGTAAATAACAAATGTTTTCATAATAGATTATTGCTAAAAATTAATCCATACATCATGTAATTTCAAAAATAATAATAAGTTTACAAACAAATTACAACGGGTGGCAGTTGATAAGGAAACGCCCGAAAGCACACAGCTATACATAGTGGCAGTAAACACCGCCAAACTATCATACCACAAATTGAGAAATATCAAACACAGCCTGTAACAACAAGGGAAGTGCACTCAAAAATTTAATTTTTTTGGGTGGTAATCTTTGAATTGCACTTCTAGGAAGGGTTGAAATTCCTTTTTGATAATTGTTCACCACCCCAAGTGGGGTATGCCTCTTGCAGTTGCTTCTAGTTCTACACCTCTATAGGTGAAATAATTTCTATAAGTAGCTCTATTCCTCCTCCCTTTTTGATAATCAGAACTGAGTTCATTTCCTACTGTTATAATATGGCTGTGTTTCCTTTGTTAATGCTTATCATATTTTCAGTCTCCACTGTTCGTGCTCGGTCAATTTCAAATCCACTGAATAATGTTTCTGACCAACAATGGCTGTTGGGATTCAAAGATGGCATTACATTTGATCCCAACAATTCATTGGGAAATTGGAATTCTCGCACTTCCCTCTGCAACTGGACCGGCATCAGTTGCTTTCCAACTTCTCAAACTGTTTTGGCACTGAATCTATCCTTCATGAGTTTAGAGGGTACCATCTCTCCTCTGCTCGGGAATCTCTCCTCTCTACGGACACTTGATCTGGAGAGCAATGCCTTTGATGGTCACATTCCTCCTCAACTGGGTCGACTTTCCCGCCTTCAGGAACTCTGGCTCAACGACAATCGATTACAAGGAACCATTCCGCCGACTATCTCCGGTTGCCACAGTTTGTATGCATTGGCACTCTCTTTTAACCACCTGGAAGGCAGCATTCCTCCTGAGCTGAGTATTCTCACACAGTTGAAGTACCTTTACTTGGGAAAAAACAATATCACAGGTACCATTCCCTCCTCGTTTAAGAACCTGTCTGCCTTAATTGAACTAGATTTTTCACAAAACCGTGTCGGAGGCACCATTCCTTCCTTTTTAGGGAATTTCTCAAAAAAATTCAATTTCTTGGGTTCTTCCTACAACCAGCTGCAGGGGAGCATTCCAGTGGAGCTGGGCATCCTCGCAAATTTGAGGATGCTTTACTTGAACGGAAACAACCTCACAGGTCCAATCCCAAAAGCCCTCTTGAACTGTACGGCTCTAGAAGAGCTAGTTTTATCTAGGAACCGGCTAAATGGTCATATTCCATTGGAACTTGGTACCAAGCTCCCCAATTTGCAAATCTTTTCATTATGGGGAAATCTTTTTAGTGGAAACATACCAAATTCCATAGGAAATTGTTCCAATCTCACAACTCTTGTGCTAGGACCCAACTTTTTTGATGCAGGAACGGTGCCAATGGAGCTGGGTAAGTTGAAATTGCTTATAAGGCTTGACCTACACTACAATCAACTTGTTAGTGACAGCAGTGGCACAGTTGCTTTTATCACTGCTCTCACAAATTGTTCCCATTTGGATTACATAGATGTGTCAAATAATAATCTGACTGGTGTTTTGCCTCAGTCCATAGGCAACCTTTCTTCGGTTCTAACTTACTTGGATTTATCAGACAACAATATAAGTGGAAGTATACCTCAACTGATGGCCGATCTCTCCAACTTAACCTATATAAATTTTGGCAACAATCTTTTCAGGGGCTCTATTCCGAATGAATTTAAAAGATTACATAAGTTACAAAGATTAATTCTGTCTAGGAACCTATTAGAAGGAAGCATTCCTAGTGAGATAGCTCAAATGCAGAGTCTGGGACTCTTATCTCTCAGTCACAACAAGCTCTCAGGAAAAATCCCAGATTCTCTTTGCAGCCTTCAACAGCTAAGACAAGTTCTACTTGATCACAACAATTTATCAGGAGGGATACCTGCTAGTTTAGAGGAATGCCAGAATTTGGAGCTGCTTGATTTGTCATACAATAAACTAGGGGGAAGGATACCTCGTGAAGTCATTGCCAGCCTCAAAAACCTTCAATTCTATCTCAATCTCTCCTGGAATTCTCTGCAAGGATCTCTGCCGCAAGAGGTGAGTAAACTTGTCATGACTCAAGCCATAGATGTGTCTGGAAATCAGCTCAATGGGGTGATTCCAAGTGCACTAGGAGATGACACAGCACTAGAGCATCTAAATCTCTCCCACAATTCCTTTGACGGTCCAATACCAGACACACTTACCAAATTAAAAAATCTGCAAGATATTGATCTTTCTTTCAACAATCTGTCAGGTCAAATTCCAGAAGGGCTGTTTCAGAATGAAACTATTATTACATTGTTAATGGGAAACCCTGGCCTATGTGGTCCACAGAATTATTCACTGAAGGCATGCCCAAAACAGGGTCAGGGGAAAAATTCAAATCTCAAAAAAATAATATTATCTGCTGTTGGAATCATTATATTTATACTATGCACTTCAGTCTTGGGATTGTGGGGGAGGCAGAAATTTTCAAGGCGTCGTTTTGGTCCCTCAAAGCTTTTTCTTCAAAGGCTAAGGTATCCAAAATTTTCATACCAAGATCTTGTCACTGCAACAAATGGATTTGATGAGGCAAACCTGCTTGGAGTAGGTAATTTTGGATCAGTCTATAAGGGGATTTTGAGGGATGGCAGGGTTATTGCCATCAAGGCTCTCAATTTACAGAATGAAGATGCTCTTAAAAGCTTCAACACAGAAAGCAAGGTATTGGGGAGGATTCGAATTAGAATTATAAGTGTGTGTTTTTACCCTGATTTCAAAGGTTTGGTTCTTCAATTTGCATCTAATAAGAGCTTGGAAAATCATTTGTACCCTGAAGAGGACTTACCCAAACTGGGATTGAGTGAATGTTTGAACATTGCTTTGGATGTAGCCCATGGCATGGAGTATCTGCATCATGATTCTTATGTGCATGTTGTGCACTGTGATTTAAAACCTAGCAATGTGCTCCTGGATTCCAACATGACAGCCCTTGTAACTGATTTTGGTATATCTCGATTCAGCACTGCTCAAAATTCCATGGAGTCATCGAATATGACCTTTGCAGTCAGAGGAACTATTGGCTATATTGCCCCAGGTAAGCTTGTCTTGAAATTTCTTTATATCATTGTTATTATTCTTTTCTTTAAAATTATTTAAGGATAACCACAAACAATATTGATTGCAGAGTATGGATTAGGAGGAAGTGTTTCTTTAAAGGGAGATGTTTACAGTTATGGAATTCTGATATTAGAGATGGTTACAAGGAAGAAGCCAAGTGATGCCATGTTTGTAGGAGACCTGGACCTGAAAAAGTGGGTGAGGACAGCTTTTCCGGACAAACTAGCAGACGTCGTTGATAGCAGGATTTTTAGTGATGTGAATCTGAACATGGAAGAGAATAGATGTCTTCTATCTTTCGTAAGTGTTGGCTTGCATTGCACAAACGAATCACCTAGAGAGCGACCAACTATGAAAGATGTAGCAAGGATCTTGGAGAATCTCAAGACATCTTTCATGGGAAATGCAGCTTCTTCCAATTTAACATCTACCATATCAGATCTGGTACACGATAACAATCATAGTGCAATACCAGCGTCTGGCAGCCAAAGTTCTACATTTTAGATGCTTAAAAATTTCAAGAGCTTTTAATCCTTAATGTTGGCTAGTATTAGATTTCCCACCTTAAGTTCTGTTTCAAGCAAAATCTCTGTTAAGCTAATGGCTAATGCAAAATCTCTGTTTCATGAAAGAAGTTCTAATTCAAATATAAGCAAACTTCAATAATGCAAAATGTGTATTTGGGTTGAGAATGTGTCTCTTTATATACAAATACTGTAATAATGCAAAATGTGTACTAGAATGTATTGTTGTATTGTCTCCCTTTCATTATTCTCAAAAACTCATGTGAGGTCAATCCGGATGCAATATAGGGGATGAGATTTTCATGTGCAGTTGGTGCAAAGCATGTATAAGAATTTGAAGATCATCCATGCCAAAAGTTGTCTGAATAACTTAGAAGAGCTTTATAAGACGGGGCTGCTAGGAAAACCTCATTCAAATTTTATGCTTACAATCAAATTCATTATAATTGCATCATGCAAGTCTTATGTATACCATGTATTTTAGTAATAAAGATTTGATCAAATACTTCTAATCTAAAACCATTACATCAAAGATCTATGGCTACTTAACCTTGCACAATTTGTCCTAGATTACGGCTTGTAAATTGCCTTGAACATAATTAGAAAACTAGTCATAATTAAGGTAGAATAGAAATCTAGAGTCACCTTGCAATGCACTTGATAAATAGGATAATTGGAAAATAATTAAACATTGTTTGGGTTGAGTTTAGGGTCAGCCTATTACAAAAACATGAGATGGTATGAAGTCTATTTTTCTCCTCTCCTAGTGGCAGATGTACACCCTATCAACATTTTAACATTGAGATAGAGTTTGTAATTTACTCTAGAGGAGATTGAAAGTTTTTGACGAAATGCATTTTGATCTAGTTCAAACAAATACAAATTTGTTCAATAGGTTATTAGGGCGTCAAATGGAAATAAAGACTTTAGTGGTAAAATATTAGAACTTTCAATGTGGAGCTCAAAATTCAAATCTCTAGGAGACATGAAAACTTGTTAAAATAAGGTAAAATATCAATATTGAATTGGGTTACAGATCCCGTTATGTCATATGCACGATCCAATTCTCTCTTTATTTAAAAAATTGAAATAATGTCTAATCCATAGTCACTTGAATAATCATAAAAAACATCAGAGCATTTTGCTCCCATCTGAATGAAAAGAAAGGTTGACGTTTCAAAATGATTTGAAAACCATTTAGATAATTGGTTTTTTGGAGTTCGAGTTACAATTCAATGGAAAGCGAGTGAGATAATTTCGATTTATTAAGACAACGTCATCTTATCCGTCTCGACTAATAAAACATGGTCAATTTCAACCCGTCCCCAAAAGAAACAATTATTTGACAGTAAAAAAAAATTCAGGCTAGAAATATTTTGTTTTTCTAGTGGTTTTGCAGAAGCGATGCTTCACACAAGATCCGTCTCCCCAAAATGGCGGACTTTCTTCAATTTCCATCCCATACCCATTATGGTCGACAAGGTCAACGGTTCGATCTTCGGTGTCGTTTTTGAGTGTCCACACGAAAAACAACAAAACCATTATGATCAGTGATTGTACTAATAGGATCGATTCTCAAGCCAAAGACACTGCACACAGATTTAAAAACTAGATCTGATTCTTCTATCCAACGGCCTGCCCAAAACCCCATGGTTTTGATTTCATCCTCCGCACTATCAGATCCACCATTGCCAAACACAAGAGCGATAACGTCTTGATGGCCAAACACTCTTTGGGCGCCACCTTTTTTCATCTGGAAAATGGGCGAAGACGAGGGTTTATAGGCAAAAAATACAGAGAATGGGCGTGGGCATTGGCAAATCGCTACCATTATTGCTCATCATTCTAATAATGAGTCGATCACTGTTCGCATTTGGAAAAGAAATGAAGGCTTTGCATCTGATTCCATAGGCGAGACTATAATAAGTTTGTGTCCATCACTTGATTTTAAGAGGGCTCATGGACTTCATCAATGGTTGTCACCAAACCTCTAATTTTGATGTATTAAATTCACCCTTTCTGCCTCTAAATCGTGACATATTTATGGAAGAATATCTAGGATAGTAAATATTTAGGATTGTAGAAAAATATCTAAAATCCAACAACCTGTAAAGTTAAAACCATCAGAATTTGACACTTTCTAGCAAGAGCATCTTCAAAGGTGGACGCCTACCGGCGAATTATAATCATTAATAAGTCTTTATTTTAAGTTTTCTTTTAATTCTTGTATTAATATAATGCCATAGTTAATTGAAATTTTAATAAATGTTTGACATTATAAAAAGATAAAGCATAAATTTTTAGTAGTCTTGTTAATATAGTAGGTCAAAAGTCATTCATATTGTCAAAATATAGTAGACGTGTCAGTATTCTCATTTGTCAAAAGAGTCAAAAAACTAAATAAGAATGATTGCATTGTAAGCATGCACATTCTTAGTGCAAAACGACTTCATGGTTGAGTCAAGTTTGTGGTGGATCTTTTTTACAAAATGGAAAAATTAGGGTTACACGAATTTTTTTATGGGAGATGTTTCCACACTTGGCGAGTAAGAACTCAATTATTACTGATTAACAAGACTTGTGGCAGATTGTTAGTGGCAAAGTGAAAAAAAAATGCAGATGAAGTAGAGAAATGTGAAGTAAAGGATTGAAAAGCAACAACAATCATTGGCCTTGGACTATCTCATGATATTTGCATCACATAGACTTGACTAAGACTTTAAATGATAACACTAAACAAGTTTTTTAGATCACAAGTAGAAAATGCATCGGTAGTATTGAAGCATAAGTCCTTTAGATTGAAGATGCGAGATAACAATATCATAGTATAACACGTCAGTAAGTTTCACTCCATCATAAAAAAATTAACGGGTATTGATGTTGAAGTAAAACATGATGATGGTAATTTTTTTTATTAAATAGTATGCCACCTCGCTATTCAAATGTTTTTTTTCACTTTGAAAAAGATTAACCTTAATCTAGAAGAACTCATTTCATCCTTGATAGATGAAGAAAACAGAAATCAAATTGATGTAGGAACATAACAAAAAATTATGTATGTGAAAAATAGACCTAATTTTCTACGTCAAATAAAAACAAGTTTTAGGCAACAACCTCCAAAGAATCCACAAAAAGGTATCTTTGTCATTAGTGTAAATTTTTTGGTGATGGTATTATGTATTGCAGACAAGGAGCACAAAATCTTTTTGATGGAAGACTAAAAGAAAAAGATCTCATTTATGAAAATAAAGATGAAGAAGATTATTGGGATATGAAATATGCACATTTAGATGATAGAGAATCCAATGCTTGACACAGTAATGAAGGCTACCTCTACAAGATGAACCAAATTACTAGAGTATGTACGTATAAGATGTTAGAGGTTGAACAAATACCTCTCATCATTCACCAATGACGGGGCCGCATGAAGCTTTTGTGGCAGTTTTTTTAGTTTTGTCTATGGTGTGCTTCATTTCAAAGTACCTGTATTTATTCATGTTTAGTTTGCAACGTGTACATGTGTCCATATTTGTAATGAGCATGTTTCCAAATATAATTCCCTGATGTGAGACTGTACATGAGATATGAGCTATGATTATTGAAGTAGGAGATGTTCTTGACATTAGTATATGGTAGATGTGATGTTCCCACTACTTTTAATTATTTCGGTTGATGTTCCTAGACTTTGTTGATATAGTTCCTTTTGCATGGTCGATGTGTTCCTAAGTGGTAGATGTAGGTTATCACATTGGTTGATGCTTCCTAGATTGGTCGATAGTGTTCCCATTTCTTGGTTGATGTGTTCTCTCAATCAAGTGTATAGATGCATCACAGAGAAAGGTCAAGACATGTGTATGTTGTTTAGTTAGAAGATGGTGTTTCTCTTATGTTCGTACTAAGGGGGGAATGTTAGGAAATATATAATATAGAGCTTGAACATTATTATTGTTGTGAGAGGTATTATTAATAATGTAATGGGTAGATTATAATTGCATAATGGTAAATGTAATAATATATTGTAAGTAAGTTGTTTTAACAACTTACGTAGATAGGTTGTGGGAGTATTTTTTCGGGGGTGAATAGTTAAATCCAACTCATTGATTAAAGGAGCAGCCTCACTTATTTAAATGCAATATCCCATACTAAATGAATTCAATATACAAGAGTAATATTTTGGAGTCTTATTCTAGTCTATCTCTATGTTTTTTCATGCTTACAATATGAACCAAATTAATAGTTTCTGTGTACCCACTAAAACTAATCAACTATGGTAGTATATCTTTGATCATCCCTCTCTAGCAAGAATTAAAAATTGTTCTCTTGTGCGGTTACTACTCATTTTGAGCAGCACATTTCAATTTATAGAATTTTTAAGATTAGCAATTTCCATGGCGCCAACTATATGTATACTAATTTTTAGCAGTAGTAATAGCTCCCTCCATGGCCCCTTATAGTATTCACTCACCGATTATAACTAGATAAATAGTTTTTGGTAGAGGAAATAGTCCAAGCTATATTTGTTGATGCAAAATAAGACTCATAATTTAACTAGATTTTTTTAACCTACTAGATAAAATATGTACTTTGAGGGTGTATGTTTCAACTACTTTCCAAATGCAATTGAACATTTTTAATACTTGGAAACAAAAAGATGAGATGATTTTTTTTTCCAAATACTCTTACAAGTGTCTAATAAAAATAATGGTTTTTTGAGCTAGAAAGATAGTTTTAAGAACACTGGATTAGGATGACAATTATCCTATATATATATATATATATTCATTCACCATTATAATAATATGAAAACCATTCAAATTCAACTACTATAATATATAAATGATGTAGCCTAGAATTCACCAGTAAAATCCCAGGCGCGCTGGAACATCACTCATCCTAGACTGAGCACTCACCCGAAGCACGCAAAGGTACCAGGCCCCTTTTTAGGGTTTTTGTTGTAGGAGGTTAGCATGATGAAGACTTAATAAATTCATATCCATAATTAATATAACATTCTACAAAGCATATCCAGATCTAGATCTTAAGAAACATGAATCAAATGATAAACATAGCGAATTCATTCATGCAGTAATAAACTATAACCATGATTAACACCTTGATTCAGCCAATAACCTCCATTATATTAAATGTTGTAATACACAGAAGCTTCCTTACAATAACAGTAGTATACTGTTATGCACGTAACAGAACTTGACAACATAGCTTCACACTAACTTTTCTCTCACACTCTACATAATTATATCTATCTCTGTATATATCTCATACTACACAAACCAATACATATTTATAAGGGTGGGGACTTTCCCTTCACCGCTTATCTAATCCCAAAATAGGTCGCATGCTATTATTAGCCACATGCCGTTACAATAATATTCACACATGTAAGTGCGCTAACAATAGACTTCTTCTAGTTAACTGTCAGTAGTAAATCTATTCTCATCATGTACCCATGCAAAGCGCTTCATAGCCAATCCTCCAAAAATAGCCAATGCATGTCGTGCAAGTATTTAACCGGTTTGTGTGTTCGGCACGCTATCTCCAAAAATAGCTCGTACACATGAAAATGGCTAAGTCCCAAATCTATCTCTCTTCTTCGTGCGTGATTCTTTCCTGATCCTTTCATGCCTTTGAATGCGCTCTGTTCTTTCACACGAACCTTCTGTATGATTTTCGCTAAGTGCCATATTTTGACTAACCAACATTACCCCACACTAATTGCATTGTTTGCCCCGAAATGGTTATCTCCAAAATGAATCAAAGAATATGAATAGAAGAAATAGAAATAATTTTTATGACTAAAAGAATGACTTTACCCTACAACATCTTCTACTTCAACTTGAAGAATCAATTCTGGATATTCTTCTTTTATTTCCACCTCTAAATTCTACCAATCATTGAGTGCACTGCCTCTTCCTTTTCTGGGATATCCACTGCAATTGACTCTAGCTCAGCAATCTCTC
Source organism: Taxus chinensis (assembly GCA_019776745.2). NCBI lineage: Eukaryota > Viridiplantae > Streptophyta > Pinopsida > Cupressales > Taxaceae > Taxus > Taxus chinensis. The sequence continues at coordinate 777,512,316 of CM034146.1, forward strand.
CTTTCTCATTCTACAAGACCAAAACAATGTTGGACATTGCAGTCATTATTCCTTCCAATAAGTCCATATTTTGCACTATGAGTTTCCCAAGCTCATCTAGCCTTTTCTTGTGTGGTTCTTGTGCTACTTGTAAGGGCCTCATGCTTTTTCTTAATACAAGTGCTAATCATTTTATGTGGCCCAAGGTCTCATTCTTCATGGCTTTCAGGACTTCATTGTCTTCCAAAATGGTCCATGGTTCTTATAAATGCTTCTGGGGCTGTACAAATATTCAACGCTTGATCTGCTTTCTTTAGTTCCTCCTACAATCTTTGGATCAATGTGTCATATGATGCAATATTACTCATCACCGAAGCCTTTTCTCACTCTGCTTCCTGCTTAGGATTCTTTGGTGATGGCATGCGCAAGCGTCCATATTCAAGCACCAAGTCCACCAAGGTACTTACATAATGCATCTGAAGGAAATGTTTTGGGTACCTTAAGGATCTAGGTGTGTCTTCACTTTCATGACATTGTCCCCAAGTTCCTCTACCATGCTTATGAAAACAATGTTCTTCTTTTGTGCCAAGTATTTTTCTTTCTTTAGGTGCACTATTTTACATCCTTAGTTTTTAGTTCTTTTCTTAGCACCCTAATTGTTGCAACCTATTCACATTCCGTCGTGCCACCTCTATCGATACTTTTATTAAAGCATTACTCACTTGTTCATCTGACATAACCATTAGGCTTTACTGTTATGTGTCTAGCCTGAAGTGTTTTCTTCAACCTCCTTGATACACATGACTCTTCACATACATCAAAGTCTGGTTCATCCATGTGTGTGTGCATAGACCATGATAACTACTTCCTTGTGCGCATGGTTGCCATATCTTCATCCATCAACTCCCACCCATACAACTCCTTTGGTGTCACTGTGCTTTGAAAATAGGTCGCGGATAATTTTACCTATGTCCTCAGCATAGCCCATGACTGATGCAACATATTCTCCACTTGTTCTTTTCGATCTTGGCCCCTTAGGAACCTGAGCATCAATATTTGGAGCTTGTTCTGTTATGCCCTGAGTAGTCTCTTGCATGTGTCTAACCTGCCTCCTTTTCTCCTTCTTCTCCATCCTTCATTTCTTCATCCTTTGGTTCTTCCACATTATTTGGAGGTGTAGGAGATTCAAGTGCTCTTTCCTCAGACTCTTTCCTCCTCCATGTCTAGCTTCAACTTTCTCCTTCTCTTCTCATCTGTCTCCTTCTGTGGAGAGATTTGAGGTGATCTATGCATTGATTATGGAGTAGCACCTTGGGTTCTTGTTCTTCTAAATACCCTTTTGAAACGGCGCTCTCCTTGTACTACATCTAAGTCCTCATCATCTCCCTCTTGTGGCTGGGGTGGAGTAGTCGTGCAGGTCAGCTTCTACCCTAACTATAGGCTTCCTCCTACCTCTGTGCTCCAAACCACCACTATCTTCATGCTCCTCTTCTTCATCATATACTTCTATTGTCTCTGTGGGCTTAGGTGCTGGAACATTTTCCATTGTATGCTTACCTTTTGGCAGGCCTGGGAGCACGAACTCATTCTCCACATACTTATTATTCTCCATCTCCGGCTTGAGTTGAAGGTACACAAGCGTTCTTCCGGTGTCCCCAACTGCCAAGCTTATAGGCTTCATGCTTATAACATATGAGACTATCCTCTCAATGTAGGCAGTCCATCCTAGATATACATATGTCTTTCTCAGTGTATGGTAGTCACAATCTACCTTGTCTGCATTGAAGCTTAGGTGGCGCGCATCTGAAAACTGGTGAAATGATGCTTGGAAATATCGTTCTATGAAGGCATATGGTAATTCTTGTAAATATCTATGATTTAATCAAATAAAAAACAAAACATTGCACAATAAAATAATAAAACCAGAGATATTGTAATCCATTTGAGACAAATTCCCAATGGAGAGATTACATATAAGTATCTCAAAACTCCTATAAGTAAGGAGTCAAGGCTAATCTCTAAGTCCTCTCAATATCCCAAATATCTCTCAGCTATGAGTTATGCATTACAACTTTTTTGCACACATTTATTATTTTATAAATATTAAAAACTATTACTACCAAATAACCCAAACCACTCCTAAGTGTTCACACTATGGTAATTTGCACCATGGGCTCCAAGCCCCATCTTTCATGGCGAACCATGTGATGCAAAAGTGCTGGTTTACTGCGAACTGCACTGTCTTCCCTACTACCGAAGGTAACTCCTTGGGTATGCGCCATTCTTCTTCAAACACTGAGTGGAGCCTATCATACCACTTCTCCACCCTCTTCTTGAATGGTTCGCTCATTGATCCTTCACACAAGTACTTGCCAAATCTTTTTGTAAGTGACTTTTTCTCCATAGGGTATTCCCATATTTTCTCCTTTGGTCCATCGGGCACCCCAATTTCCATAAACACCAGAGACAATAGAACAGCCCCGAAACTGAATTTCTCTCCTGTGCACGTTTCTTCAATGATAGTTTTTGCAATGTAACTAGAGATGTTGTAAGTCACTCCCTGTGACATCTTCTTCACAATGTGTAGCCACCTTGTGTTTACTTGTGACCACCTTTCTTGGTCATTCAACTTTGTCACCAAGTGTGCAGCTACTTGTATGATTGGGTACTTCTTTATTTTATCAATGTCCATGTCGCGCGGACCCTTAGTATACCCCAATTCCTTCCTTGTCTCCAGGATTTTGGCCTTATCAGTTAAATCATTGTTTAGATCTACCCCTGCTCATTTCAACCCTGTTACTGTTGAGATCAACGCGGATGTGATCCTTACCCTGCATCCTGCAAAGTAGAAAAATCTTCATGTACCCTGTTCATCAACCATTGGTACAAGGGTTCATATTTACCAAAGTAGGGGAGCTCATACAACTGGTAAAACTCCAATCTCCTTCAACAACTTCTCCCCAGTGTTTTCATACACCCACATGTATTCTGTTGTGTGCTTATTTGTCTTTGTGTTTAATAACGCATCCAATGCCTTCTTATTTTCAGGTGTACGATGGTTATAATCACTGATCTTGCTCTTCCGGATGTGGGAATCCCATTCCTGACCCATAATCACACCCTCTGGATACTGCATTTATGAGAAATTACTCTCAGGAGTCCATTTCAACCTCTACTTCCACTTTCTTCTTCCCCTTAGCTCCCTGCGGTAGGTGCTTTCTTTGGTGCCATCTATAACCTGCAATCTTCTAACTTGAAATACTCACCTTCTATCTCTTACAACATGAAAACCCAAACCATAGCTCAATTCAGCGTGCCCTAGTTGAAATTACGTGCCCTAGCTCTTTTACAATGCCTTGCTTCACTCAAACCCTTTGCAACTTGGGACACAAGCTTCCTCTGCGCACAGATCTGCTCGTCATGTCTCGATTCACAATCTTCGCACCAGAATATTCTTCTCACAGCTCGGTCGCACTTGGGTCTTTTCAAATTATCATGATTGCAATGGTAAAAATGAACTCGCATCTCATCCTTTTATATATTTTCAAAAATTTAGTGTATTTATTGCTCCTTCACCTACCAACAATCCTCATTAATTGATCCTTTTTTCCATTTTCCGCACATGGTACATCTTCACTCCCCAGTCATAACCTTCTAGCGTGCCCTCCTATCTTCTGGCTGTAGACTTCTCTTCAACACGCTTCCATACACCCGAGTACCTCGTCACTGCATCTTCCACTGGTAGTCTTCATGGCCTCTGCTTACCTCGTGTTATACTGTTCCATCATTTATCTCCATCTATGGTCATCTTGTCTAGAAGAAATCTCTTTTTTTCAACTCTCCAACTTGAATAGCACCCATAGCAGTTTGTTCCTTTCATGTGTACTTACTTTTCAATAGTCTTGTACCTAGATATCAATAACCAACCCACACTAAGGGTATGTGCAGTCCTCTGTGCATATAAATGCTTCAAATAGTAATTAGCTTCTGGCACGGAAACACGCTTATTACAAGAAAAACAAAAACTAAATTGACAAAACATAGTGATGAAAAAGGAAATACATTAAGAAAATACATAATTGAAAACCTAATCTAAATGGCAACACTACCTTATTACAAATACTAAGAAGACTTATTTATAGTAGGGCTTCAGCCTACTCCCGTTGAAGTACCCGGGTAACAATGTCCCATCAAACACCTCTAATTGGTAAGCACTTGTTTCAAGTATGTGAGAGATAACATACAACCACAACCTATGTACTTTGAGTTTGCTTGGATGACACAAAAACTTAGAATCATAAAGGAACACCATCTGTCCAATTGTGAAATTTTTATCCTTGATGTGCCTGTCATGCCATGCTTTCTTCCTGGCCTTTTCTTGTTTTTGACTCCAACGTTATATTGCTCATCACTCATCTAGCTTGATTAACTTTTCAATCCTTTCTTCTAATGCTTTCTCATCAGCTAGACCTCCAACACGTGCAATAAACAAAGATGGCAACATGAATTCCATAGGAAGAACTGCTTCCCATGCCAAAAACTAATTGAAATGGTGTGGCTTTGTTCAACCTTGTATATGTTGTGTGATATGCTCAAAGCACTGTAGATACTTTATCATCCCAATCCTTTCTTCTAACATCACAAATTTTTGTCAATGTTTGGCTCAAAAATTTGTTGAAAGCCTCAGTAGTCCCATTGGCCCGAGGATGATATGGTGTAGTCTTATATGGTGTGCAATCATGAATTTATCCAATAAAATTCTGATTGTCTCATTCCGAAAGTGTTCATCCCTATCATTGGTCAAACTTAAAGGGCATCCATACCTCATAATAATATTTTCCCATAGAAACCTAGCTGTTGTAGCTATTGTACAATCCTTTGTAGGGGTTGCTTTTGACCACCTTGTAAGGTAATCCATGCAAGTAATGATGTAGTGTGATCTAGTTCTACGCATGACTGAAGAAATAAGACCCACAAAATCAATTTCCCATTTCTCAAATGGCTCTGCACTAGGAATAGGCCTTAATGACATCTCATCTCATTGTCCTAGTTTGCCAAGATGTTGACAGTGACCACATGCCTTACAAAATTCCTTATAATCTTTACAGGGTCTCCCACCATAATCCAGCAAGTAGAATCTTACGCGCAGTAGCGTCACCTGCATAGTGGCCACCTACAATAACACTATGAACTTCTTAAATAATATTTGTGTGCTCATGCTCAAGTACAAAGCGGAACAATACTTCATCCCGACCTAATTTGTAGATGTCACCGCTAATTAACATATATGGTGCCGATGTTAGGAAATTAGTGTTCATAGTGTGAACATATTGTTTGAATATTAGTATTATTTAATATTTAAATAATATGTGAGTGTGCACAATTAGTTGTTATGCACAACTCATAGAGATAGGAGTGTGTGAGAGTATCTTGGAATTGGGAGTAAGACTAGGGATTAGAGGAGAAATATGAGGACAAGATAATGAGACTTGACTCCATGATTATAGGAGCAAACAATTGTATAAAATACCCTCCACTAATCAATAGAAATTGCTCCATTATTCTCTGTATTTTATTTGTTTGTGTTTTCTCTATTTTCATGTGTTGATCTAAAATTATTGTTTCTTAAATTCATTATCAAATCTAGAGTTTTGATATCATCTTGTATCAGAGCAGGTTTCCTTCTGCAAGTGTAGAAGAAGAAGAAGAAGAAGATGATGAATAAGAAGAAGAAGAAGAAGAAGAAGAAGAAGATGATGATGATGGTTGAAGGAATCCCGTAAGAAAATTTCCAGCAGACACATCATAGTAAAAAGAACACATTTTACTCATATTACATATGATGGATGTATCATTTTTTTTTGGAAAGATAAGAACAAGGCGCACAATATTGCAGTTTACATCATCTTCAGGTTCATCTTGTATCTATGTGTAAAATTCTGTGTAAGTTGAGTGAAATGTTTTATTGTTTTTAAAACAAATGTTTGATAGATTTAATGTATCTAAAAAACCCAGATTTGAAATATTACGAAATTTATTAGGTTTGTTAATTTAATATATGGAAAACTTATGTTAAAATTTTACAAAAACCCAGTTTCTAGTTTAAGAGAAATGTGGAAATAAAAATAGGGATCTGAAAAAAACAAAAGTGGTGCATAATACGTTTATGTAATTTTTTAATTGGACACATGTTTTCTTGCACACAACGTCCATAGTTAGGGGGTGCATTATCAGTTGAATACAACACCTATAAAAATTGTGTAATGAGCCTAAAAGATACATTTTCTAACTAAGTAGCATCACCATGTAGGATAGAGGCAATGAAAGAAGGAGGCGTTTTAGCGACCTCTCGTCAGGCACCATCGATGAGGTCGCAATATTTCTTTGGTGGCCATGTTTTTTCAGTTGTGTTCGGTGTGTTTAATTTCAGCATGTGCGGTAGTAAATAAGAATAGATGGATAATTCTTGTTCATATTTAGGAACATATTTTCCTATATTTTATTCTCCTTTGTAAAATTTGAGTGGGGAAATGTGTATGCTGCTATTGAGTAGTTGGTGGTCCACTAGAAAACCAATTTGAGATTTTGTGAATCTCTTAGAAGATAACATACAAAGTGGTTAATGGTTCCACTAGAAAACCTATTGGAGTTGATGGTACTCCTTGAAAACTATCGAATTGTAGAACATGAGAAGGTACTAGACAGAACTCACCCATGTTCACACTAAGGGGGTGAATGTTAGGAAATTAGTGTTCATAGTGTGAACATATGGTTTGAATATTAATATTATTTAAAATTTAAATAATATGTGAGTGTGCACAATTAGTTGTCATGCACAACTCATAGAGATAGGAGTGTGTGAGAGTGTCTTGGGATTATGAGTAAGACTAGGGATTAGAGGAGAAATATGGGGATAAGATGATGAGACTTGACTCCATGATTATAGTAGAAAATAATTTTATAAAATACCCTCCACTAATCAATAGAAATTGCTCCATTATTCTTTGTATTTTATTTGTTTGTGTTTTCTCTATTTTCATGTGTTGATCTAAAATTATTGTTTCTTAAATTCATTATCAAATCTAGAGTTTTGATATCATCCACATGTATAGCAAGTTGTTTCTTCTCCAAGGATTTCATTCCTTCTAGTGCCATGCCTATTCGTAGAAAGACAACAATGTCATCTAATTCTAATGGTGCACATTGTAACCTGTATAACTGTACATCGAGCATGGTATCTTCAATTACATGTGCTTCTTCTCTTGAATGTATTTCGAATAAATGGTCTGGTCCATAATTAATTTTCCCTAGTTTGACAACAATAGTGAAATCAAATTATTGAAATAAGAGTACCCATATGTATATACGCCCCTATAAAATGAGCTTATTTACCAAATACTTCAATGCCATGTGATTTGTATAAAAGACAAATGGTGTAGCTAGCAGGTACTGTCTGAATTTATGTAGCGCATAGATCATTGAAAAAGCTTTGCACTCTGTGGTTGTGTAATTCTATTATGTAGAAGTCAACTTTCTACCAGCAAAACATATAGGATGATCCAAAATACCTTCTCCAGGATGAGCCAATACTGTGCCAATGGTCGTGCCAGAGTTGTCCACATGTATATGAAATAGTTGGTCCCATGAAGGAAAACATAGAAGAGGCGCGGTAGTAATTTTATCCTTTAATGTCTCGAATGTGTGTTGCTATGGTTCTCCCCAGTAGAACACACCTTTTCCTTTCAGTAACTCCTCCAAAGGTTCAGAAACCTTGGAATATCCTTTAATAAACTTCCTGTAATATCTTGTATGACCTAAAAATCCATGCACCTCACTCTGACTGGTAGGTTATTTTAGGCCGATAATGACTGCAACCTTAGCTGGATTGACCAACAAACCTTCCTTGCAGATTATGTGTCCTAACAATATTCCAAATGGTGTAACAAATATGCACTTCTTGATGTTCAAAGAGATACTCAACTATTTACATCTTTCAAACATTAAGCGTAGATTGTCACAATGATCTTTGACCAGTCCATACATCATCCAATCATCTAAATAAACCTGTAAGAAGTTGGGAATTAACTCTTTAAACGCCTGAACAACTATGCACGAACATACAACATGTGTGTTATTCATACCAAAAGGCATCACAATATAGGTGAAGCTACCCCTTTTAGTAGTAAAAGTATTTTTTTCCCGATCCTCCTCGGCAATCCTAACCTAATGATACCCAGAGAACCCATCTGTAAACGAATAGATTTTGCACCCTCCAACACCTTCTAGTATTTCCTCAGTGAATTGCGTAGGAAAGGGATCAGTCACACATGTAACATTCAGCTCCATGTAGTCCACACAGATCCTAATCTGACCATCCTTCTTGATGTTGATCACCATTGGACTAACCCATTCTGACTCATCCAGGGGTTTGATGATTCCAGACTTCAACATTTTTTCAATCTCTTCTTTGACCTTTTCACACAAGTTGGGGTTCATCTTATAGGGTCTCTTTCTAACTAGGTACACACCCTCTTTAAGATTTATCCTAATCTCCCCTAATGATTCAAACATGCCTTTAAGCTTATGGTACCCCAAGGAAATAAATCATGGTAATCCCGTAGTAACTCTATGATTTTTGCCACTTCAGAGTCTGACCAATAGTCCCCAATTATGGCCTCCTTAGGCTCAACATTTGATCCAATATGCACTTTCTTTGTCTTCATAGGTTCATGGCAAGCGCGCATGGTCTTATCTGTACTGTGTCCAACACCTCACGCCTACCCGTTGAATGGTTTACATCCAGATTTTCTACTTCTTCATCATCCACTAAGTAGACCATTTTTCCTTTTTCTTTCTCAAGGAAAGCGCACTAAAGTAGTGTGGCATTGACCTCATTTTCTTCAACAAAATGTGCTCATGATTTTCCTTCATCTAGTAACTCTTGAATGAGTTATTCGTCCTTGGCACTATCTCCCATTGTTAAGCGCTTTATGACTTTTAACGCTTCTTCCACCGGAGGCTTGGTAGAGAAGAAGTCAAATGTGTGGGTCATTCCTACAATTAAATCCTGTCAATTTCTAGTCTCTCTATAGAGTTCAGAATATACATACCAATCACACATGTAACCATGTAAAGTGGAATAAAACTTGTGTACCTAAAGCGAAGGTGGTAAAGCTTCCCACCCCTTTTTCTAGAGTCTCTCACACTACTGTACGTGGTGCTGAACAGGTTGATTACCATGATAAGTACATATTTGAGTAGGTGCATTACTCCTGAAGAACCTAGTGGAAAGAGAAATCCTAATTTCATTCCATCCTACAAGATTATCCTTATGGACCACCCACCAACATGTTGTTATCCCACGTAGGGTATAAGCTAGCATATTCCTTCTTTCCAGCAGGTCTGCCCATTGTTCTTCCATGGCACGTAGGAACACCATAGGGTCTCCTTCTCTGGTGTAACAAGGTATCAAGTTGTTACCTATTCTCCTGATATAACGTGGTTTGTTGAACCTAGGAAATATGCTCTTTACTTCATGCCCTACCAACTCATAAGTGTTATGAGCTCAATTATCACAAGCAACACTTGTAGTATCGTTAATAGACTATGTATCCTCTCATTCAAGGATTCCTTCTTTACATGGCTTAAGAACCTTTGGATCCTAGATGGCACGTACATAAATTCTATTCAGGTCTTCTTCACTCAAGGGCTCAACATAGGGTGCAAATTTTCCCTCTGTTAAAGGGATAATAAATCTTTCCTACTTGTTTTTAAAGCTGATATAAACCTTGTTGAACCGAAGATCAACATTATTTTCATAGCACCAAGTATGCCCCAATAGAGTTGGGAAGCTATCTGACTCTGCCAATGCTAAAACCTCAAATTCTCTAGTGAACTTGGATCCTTGTATGGTAATGGATGCATCTTTTAAAACTCTAATGGGAGTGGCCTTAGTCCGGTTAGCCATGGAAAATACATTAAAGGAATGTTGCAATGGAGGTGTAACACCTGCAAATATTGCCCTGCATGAAACCCAAGAATAACTTAGGTCAACTCGAAAAATTATGGAATAATTAATTTTTTGAAAAACATTTTTACGAAAAGGTTTCAAATTAATAGTTGTCACATTCTTGTTTTTTTTTTTATTATTGGCAAATAGTTTTTTGAAAGGGACTATACCCTTGAATACAAAAGAAGGCCTGAGAGCCAGAATAAGAGTGAGAAACAGATAGAATGGATCAAAATCCAAGTGTTACAACGAAGCTCCAAGTAGCTCAGAAACAGCTACTCAACCGAGACAAAACAGCACAACAACAACAAAAAAATAGCAAACCAACCGCAAAGAAACAGTAGAAAAACAACAAAAATCAGCAGAAGCTCCCAGAGCTACTTCTTGGTGGCTTTATCACATTCTTGTTTCTAAGTTACTTTAAATTAATAACATAAATTTCCTTTTTAATCCCCATTATAATAAAATAATAAAACTCTCAATACCTTTAAAAAGACTTAGATTAGACTAAGGCTTGGTTTAGGTTCCCCTAAATTTTATTGTGATAAAATTTAATTTACACCATAGTTAAAATTGTAGAAATTAATCCCAAGGGTAAAAGGGTCTAATTAGTTAAATTAAAAGGTTCTGTTATACCCACAAAAGGGTCAAAGTTGACATTAATTAAAATGTCTATAAAAGACATTTGGGTTAGAAATTTAATAACACCCATCCCCTTTTACACTTAATTGAGTGCCCCGCCCCCCCCCCCAAAAAAAATTCAACCCATGCATTTTAAATTTAAATTTCCTCTCACCCACTTCCCACCTACTTTTTTTAAGGGAAGAATCTCATCCATTGGATGGATTAATTTGGGGCCACAAGATCTAAGGAATCAACTAACCCTAAGTTTGATTATGAAAGGATTCTTTCTCTTTTATTTGACTTATTATTTGAACTTTCATAGAGGTAGCAAAATTCCAATTTTTACGATATCCCAGGGGAACTTAATTGCAAGGCATTCCACTGGTGATCAAAATTTTGATGGTAACCCTGAACTTGGAAAGAAAACCAATGGCTAACTAAACCCCACCACGTGCGGGGGTAAGAGCATGTTTGGTGAAAGAGGGAAGACCTAGTGATAGAAACTTTGAGAGAGGAAAGACGACTTAAGTATAATGAGGCACGTGAGAGGGAGATAGAGAAGCAACGAGATGTTTTGCAGAGAAAATGACGTTGTGGAAAAATATGGCTTGCGAAGGATTTGAATTTCACGCAGAAGACATGGAACCAGAGCATCAGGAACTCCCCTATTTGGGAAAGCATGACAAGGAACCCCCTTCATCCTCATGTAGAAGTGCACCAGTAGAGATGACTTGGGCCACATGCATGCATTTGAATCTACCTGGTAACCTTTCCCTTGCGCTTGGTCTTCCAACATCTAGTACGACAAAATGTCAGCAACCTACTTTAGGTAGTGGAAGAGTAGGAGTAAGTAATATAACAAACACATCGATGGTGGCACAAATTTCTTCATTTTTTTAGAGGTACCTTTTCAGGTGTATCATCCACACAGAATTCAAGCACGTGGAGTTTTGGACTCATTTTTGGGAGTGGTAACACTTCACAGATTGTAGGGGTGTAGTTCAGTACTACTATTAGGACATATGGAAGTACATCTTATAGTTTGACTCCGGCTACAGATTTAGGATCAAGAGGTATACGTGGTTCTAGTTCTGGTGGATTTGGTGGTTCTAGAGGTAAAGGGAACATAAGTGGTTCTGGATCAGGTGGGTAAGGTCCGCACCAACCCCAAAATATTTACATGGAAATGTCTCTTCATATTCTAGAGTATAGGGGCATATAAGATGCTGTTGAACACGTGCACATGTGTGAAATACTATGGCGCATAAAAGGAATCACTGTTTTTGAGCGTAGGGAAAGTCAATTTGCCACTACGTTACAAGGGCGCGCACACAGCTAGTACATAAAGTTTCACCTTGATTAGACTTGATTAGACTATGTAGCTTTAAAATATGCTTTCCTTAAATAGTTTCACATCCCTAAGTTTGAGCATAAGAGTATAAGCGTGCTTAAGGATATCAAGAAAGGCCACTAATGATATTCTCAGAGAGTATGATGCCTGTTTCAAAACACTTTTGTCTAAGATTTCTTATGACATTCATGCAAGCATGCATAATGGTTTGTTGGAGGTCTGATTATAGATTTTAGAAGGGCGCTATCACATAAGACATACATTGATCCATGTGAAGCACTTGAATCATATTTATGCGTTGACGCAGTTGGAAGTATAGACACTGGGGTGAGCCCATTTTTAGAAGCAAAGATCATAGCTATGGCTAAACAGTTGGGGAAGCTATCAGAAAATTCAGCACATGAGATGTGCGCAGGGATTTGGTGCACATATTGTGAAGTGGAACATCAAACAAAGGATAGTTTTCCCTAAAGAGTAGTACGCTCATTGTTGTTAGACTGTGAGATATGTCATTTAAAACCATGATTCTAGTCATTACCCATTATTACAATGCACAATAAGGAAGAACGTCTCATGTTACTGTAAATTTTGCAGGGCCATGACTCACGACATGGAATACTACTGAATGATTGTTCAGATCCATGATGCTATAAATATTAGTGTACGAACAGATAGGAGTATTAGATAACTCTATAGGATAGAACGAGCATCAGTATTGGGATCACAATCAAGCGCACTATGATCAGGATGAAGGGTATTTTAAAGAAGGTCATGGTAGAGGTTGAGGATATCGTGGTGGATTCGGAGCGCATGGATGTGTTGGTGGATAAGGCGAGTTCCCTCATGGAATATGTTATACATGCAGATATCCTAACCACTGCAAGCGTGAATGTACTCAAAATATTACATGTTCTTTTTGTGGAAAGAATTATTGTTATGAGGAATTCCCAGACTTATATGAGCATCTTAGTAAGAAGCATAAGCAAGAAAAAAAGGCGTAAGGATGGTTAGGATACAACGCGCTATGGAAAATTAGTGGATGCCCAAGTTGGAACCAGAATCCCAGGCATTATCGGTAAAGATCACTACCCGTGCTGAAACAGTGTGCGCCAAAGAAGCATTGCAACATAATTCTACCATCACTAAGGAGAAGGTTCTATATACACGGTACCCGGATCCTATCCATCAGAAGGAGGTTTATCAGGAAACCATGGAGGTACTAAAAAATCTTCAGGGTGAAATACAATATTTAAGGAGCAATCACAGAAGATGGAGCAAAAGAAAGCAACAAAAATGGTCCAATGTGATATGGATGAATTAAAATAAGTGTGCAAGATGTTGCACGAGGAGAATATTATTCCACTATTAGGGAATTGGTTACAGGGAAACACTCTGCACACAAGTATTGAGACTAGACAGAAAATTCTGCATGTAAATATTCCCCCTCATAGATTAGATTATGATAAGGAACTCACTCTGAATGTTGTTGTGGATGGGTGGATTTTGAGTAATATATCGATTGATAGAGGCACCGAAGTCAATGTTCTTACTTTAGATGCATGGATACAAATGGGAAGACCTCCATTGTAGCCATCTTCAAATGTATTGTTCATGGCTAATCGGACTAAGGCCACTCCTATATTAGTTTTAAAATATGCATCTGTTACCATATAGGGAGCCAAGTTCACTGGAGATTTTGAGGTTTTAGCACTGGAAAAGGCAGATAGCTTCCCATCTCTACTTAGGCTTCCTTAGTGTTATGTAAATGATGTTAATCTTCGGTTCAATAAGGGTTATATCAGTTTTGAGAATAAGGAGGAAAGAGTTATTATCCCTTTAATAGATGGAAAATCTACGTCCTATGTTGAGCCTTTGAGTGAGGAAGACTTGAATAGGATTTATGTACATGTCGTCCGAGACCCAATGGTGCTTGAGCCATCTAAAGAAGGAATTCTTCAGTGGGAAGATGCACCGTCTATTAGTGATACTACAAGTGTTACTTGTGATAATTAGGATCATAGTACTTATGATTTGGTAGGGTGTGAAGTAAAGATCACATTTGTGTGGGACAAAAGACCTTGTTGTATTAGGAGAATAGGTAACAACTCAGTACCTCGTTACACTGGAGAATGAGATCCTATGGTATTCTTGCATGTCATGGAGGATTAGTGGATAGACCAGTTGGAGAGACAAAATATGGTAGCATACACCCTTCACGGGACAACAGTGCACACTGGTGGGTGGTTCACAAGGATAATCTTATAGGATGGAATGAAATTAGGATTTATCTTACTACTAGATTCTTCAGGAGCAATGCACCTACTCAAATATGTACTTATCATGGTAATCAACCTGTTCAACACCATGTTCAGGTAGTGTGAGAGACTCTGGACAGAGGGGCAGGAAGCTTTACCACCTTCACTCTGGGTGCACAAGTTTTATTCCACTTTACAAGGCTTCGCGCATGATTGATATGTATATGCGGAACTCCATAGAGAGATTGGAAATTGGCAAGATTTAATTACAGGAATGACCCAGACATTTGAATTTTTCTCTACTAAACCTCCAGTAGAAGAAACATTAAAGGTTATAAAGTGTTTAACTATGGGAGATAATGCCAAGGTAGAAGAACTCATTTAAGAGTTATTTGATGAAGGAGACTCAGAAGCGCATTTTGCTGAAGAAACAGAGACAGATGCCACACTACTTAGGTGTGTTTACCTTGAGAAGGAAAAAATAAATATGGTCTACTTAGTGGATGATGAGGAAATAGAAAATTTGAATGTAGAACATTCAACAGGTAGGCATGAGGTTTTGGACAGTGTAGATAAGACCACACAGTGCCTATCATGAACCTATGAAGATAAAGAAAGTGAATATTGGATCAGATGTTGAGCCTAAGGAGGCCATAATTAGGGACTATTGGTCTGACTCTGAAGTGGAAAAAATCATTGAGCTACTTCGGGATTATCAAGACTTATTCCCTCGGGGATATCATGAACTCAAAGACATGCATGAATCATTAGGAGAGACAAAGATAAATCTTAAGGAAGGTGCATGCCCATTTAGAAAGAGACCCTATAGGATGAACCCCAGCTTGCATGAAAAATTCAAGGAAGAAATTGACAAACTGTTGAAGTCAGGAATCATCAAGCCCCTAGACGAGTCAAAATGGGTTAGCCCAATGGTTATCAATATCAATAAGGATGGTTGAATTAGGATCTGTGTGGACTACAAGGAGTTGAATGTTGCATGTGTGATTGATCCCTTTCCTATGCCATTCAATGAGGAAATATTAGAAGGCGTTGCAAGGTGTGAAATCTATTTGTTTACAGATGGATTCTCCAGGTATCATTAGGTTAGGATTGCACAAGAGGATCAAGAAAAGACTACTTTTACTACCAAATGGGGTAGCTTTTCCTATGCTGTGATGCCTTTTGGTCTAAAAAATGTGCCTACTGTATTTTCATGCATAGTTGTTCAAGCGTTCAAATATTTTATTCGAAACTTATTGCAAGTTTATTTAGATGATTGGACGGTGTATGGACTTGTTAAATATTATTGTGACAGTCTGCGCTTAGTGTTTGAAAGATGTAGATAGTTGATTATTTATTTGAACATCAAGAAATGTGTATTTTCTATGCCATTTGGAATACTATTAGGGCACATTATCTGCAAGGAATGTTTGTTGGTTGATCCAACTAAGGTGGCGGTCATTATCGGCCTAGAAGATCCGACTAGTCAAAGTGAGGTGCGTGGATTCTTGGGTCACACTGGGTACTGTAAATTTTTTATAAAGGGGTATGCTAAGGTTTTCACACCTTTGGAGGAGTTACTAAAAGGAAAAGGGACATTCTACTGGGGAGAACCACAGCAGCGCGCATTTAAGACATTGAAGGAGAAACTTATGACAATGCCTATTCTGTGATTTCCTTCATGGGACCGACTATTTCATGTACATGTGGATGCCTATGGCACAACCATTGGCGCGGTGTTGGCTCATCCTGGAGAAGGTATTATAGATCATCATATTTGTTTTGCTAGTAGAAAGTTGACTCCTGCAGAGAAAAATTATACAACAATAGAGCGCGAAGCTTTATCGATGATCTATGCGCTCCACAAATTCAGACAGTACCTGCTAGCAACATCATTTGTATTTTATACCGATCACATGGCCTTGAAGTATTTGGTAAACAATCCCATTTTACATGGGTGCATATGTAGATGGGTACACTTATTCAAAGAATTTGATTTCACAGTTGTGGTAAAACCAGGGAAAAGTAATTCTGGACCAGACCATTTATCCAGAATACAGTCGGGAGAAGAAGCGCAAGAAATTGAAGATACCATGCCTGATGCATAGTTATAAAGGTTACAACGGTGTGCCATCAGAATTAGAGGAAATTGTTGTCTTTCTATAAACAAATATGACACCAGAAGGAATGAAATCCTTAGAAAAGAAACAACTCGCTATTCGTGTGGCACCATTTATGTTGATTATCGGTGACATGTACAAGTTAGGCCAGGATGAAGTATTACGTCGTTGTGTACTGGAACATGAGAAAACAAATATCATGGAGGAAGTTCATGGTGTAATTTTAGGTGGGCACTATGCAGGTGATGCCATTACTGGCGCAAGATTCTACAGTTAGATTATGGTGGGATACCCTTTATAAATATTGTAAGGCATATTGCAAGGCTTGTGATCACTGTCAGCGCCTTGGGAAACTAGGTCAATGAGATGAAATGCCTCCTAAGACCTATTACTAGTGCAGAACTATTTGAGAAATGGGCTATAGATTTTGTGGGTCCTATTTCACCAGCCGTGCGCAGGACTGGATCGCGCTATATCATTACTTACATAGACTATCTGACAAGGTGGGCAGAAGCAGTGCCTATAAAGGATTATATAATGGCTACAACAGCCAGGTTTCTATGGGAAAATATTATTACAAGGTATGGATGCCCTTTGAGTTTGACCAGTGATAGGGGCACACATTTTTTGAATGAGACAATCAGAATTTTATTGGATGAATTCATGATTACACACCATAAGACTACACCATATCATCCTTAGGAAAATGGGACTGCTAAGGCTTTCAACAAGATTTTGAGCCAGACATTGACAAAAATTTGTGATGTTGGAAGAAAGGATTGGGATGATAAAGTTTTTGCAGTACTTTGGGCATATAGAACAACATATAAGCGGTTAAACAAGGCCACACCTTTTCAATTGGTGTTTGGCACAGAAGTAGTTCTTCCTATGGAATTCATGTTACCTTCTTTGCATATTACACATGCTAGAGGTCTAGCTGATGAGAAAGCATTAGAAGAATGGATTGACAAGTTGATTAAGTTGGATGAGCGACAAGTAATAGCACACTGGAGTCAGAAGCAAGAAAAATGCTAGGAAGAAAGCATGGCATGATAGGCACATTAGGGACAAAAAGCTTGAGATAGGACAAATGGTGCTTCTTTATGATTCTAAGTTTCTGCGCCATCCAGGAAAACTCAAAGTACATTGGTTAGGACCATATGTTATCACTCACATACTTGAAACAAGAGCTTGTCAGTTAGAAATGCTTGATGGAATATGGTTACCCAGTTACTTCAACGGGAGTAGGCTGAAGCCCTACTATAAATAAGTCTTCTTGGTGTTTGTAATAAGGAAATATTTCCATTTAGATTAGGTTTTCAATTATGTATTCCCTTAATGTATTTCCTTCTTCCTCACTATGCTTTGTCAATTTAGTTGTTGTTTTGTGAAATAAGTGTAGTTGCGCGCTAGAAGCTAATTACCATTTGCAGTATTTTTATGCATAGAGGACTGCACATACCATTTGTGTGGGGTGGTTATTGAGAAATGGGTACACATAAAGGAATAAAATGCTACAGGTGCTATTCAAAGTTTGAAGAGTTGGTGAATAGAATATTGCTTCCAAATGAGGACCATGGATGGAGATAAATGAAGGAACAATATAACGCAAGGTAAGTGAAAACTATGGAGACTACCAAGAGAAGGCGCAGTGATGAGGTACTCAAGTGCATGGAAGCGTGCTGAAGAGAAGCTTGTATCCAAAAGGTAGGAAGACACGCTAAAATATTATAGCTGAGGTGCAAAGATGTACCACACAGAAAATTGTGAAAAGGGTCAATTAATGAGGAATGTTGGTAGGTGAAGGAGTAATAAATGCACCAAATTTTTGAAAATAAATATAAGGAAGGGATACGATTTCATTTCTACCATTGTAAATCATAAAAATTTGAAAGAGCTAAGTGCGACCGAGATGAGTGAAGAGTATTGAGGTGTAAAGAGTGTGAAACTAGACGTGAGGAGTAGATTTGTGCATAAAAGAAGCTTACGTCCCCGTTGGTGAAGGGTTTGAGTGAAACAAAGCAGTTTGAAAGAGTTAGGGCATGCAATTTCAACTAGGGCATGTGGATTCGATTTAGGGTTTGATTTTTCATGTTGTAGAAGATAGAAGGCAAGCATTTGAGGATAGAATGTTGTGATTTACAAATGGCACCAAAGAAAGCACCTGTCGTAGGAACCAAAGGGAAGAAGAAGGTGGAAGTAGAGGTTGAAATTGCTCCCGAGATAAATTTTTCAGAGATGCAATACCCAAAAGGCATGATAGTGGGACAAGAATGGGATTCTCACATCTTAAAGTGCAAGATCGGTGACTACAACCACCACACATCAGATAACAAGAAGTAATTGGACGTGCTGTTGAATACAAAGACAAACAAGCACATAACAAAGGACATGCCAGTGTATGATGATGCTGGGAGAGAAGCTGCTAAAGAAGATTGGGATTTTACTAGTTGTACGAACTTCCATATTTTACAAAGTATGAACCTTTGTACTAGTGGCTGATGAGTAGGGTACATGAAGATTTCTTCTATTTCACGGGACATAGGGTAAGGATTATAGCCACTCTGATTTCAACTATAACAGGATTGAGGGGCACACGAGTGGACCTGAATAGTGACTTGACAGATAATGAAACCATCTTGGAGATGTGGAAGGAGTTAGGATACACCAAAGGTCTGCACGGAATGGATATCGACAAACTGAAGAAGTACCCAGTGGTACAAGAAGCTGCACATCTGTTCACCAAATTAAATGATCAAGAGAGATGGTCCCAGGTGAACACAATGTGGTTACACATTGCAAGGATAATGTCACAGGGAACAATCTACAATATATCAAGCTACATTGTAGACATAATCATCGAGGAAGTATGCACAGGTGAGAGAATCAGTTTCGACACTGTCCTATTATCCTTGGTATTTTTGGAGATCGGAGTGCCCGATGGGCCAAAGAACAAGATCTGGGAATACCTCATACAGAATAATTCCCTTGCAGAAATATTTGAGAAGTACTTTTGTGAAGGGTCAATGAGTGGGCCGTTCAAGTAGAGGGTGAATATGTGCTATGACAGGCTCCACATGTACATTTGAAGAGGAGTGGAACATCCCCAAGGAGTTACCTTTGGTGGTGAAAAAGGTAGTCCATTTCACAGTATATCAGCACTTTTACATCACATGGTTTGTGATGAAGATGGGGTTTTTAGCCCCTGGTGTAAGACGTCATATGCCTTTGTAGCGCACTACTTCCAGGCATCAGTCCATCAGTTCAACAATGTGTGACGCCTGAATTTTGTTGCAGAAAAGGTAGACTGTGACTACACACACTGCGTAAGACTTATGTCTATCTAGGACAGACCACCTACATAGAGAGGTTAATTTTAGACACGATAAGTATGAAGCCCATGAGTTTGGTGATTGGAGATAGTGGGGCCGTGCTTATCTACCTTCAACTCAAGCTTGAGTTAGAGGGTAACAAATATGTGGAGAACGAGTTCACACTTCCAGGGCCACCTAAGGGAAAGCATACAGTGGAGAATATACTAGTTCCAAAGCCCACTGAAACTATAGAAGTAGATGATGAAGAGGAAGAGCGACGAAGATAGTGGTGGCTTGGTGCATAGAGGACAAAGGAAACCCTCAGATAGGGTAGAATCTGAGCACGTAAGTACTCCACCCCAGACACAAGAAGAAGGTGAAAAAGAATTGGAGGTAGGAGCAGACCCTGAAGAATGCCTGCTTTAAGAGGTTGTTTAGACAAACAAGGACTCAAGGTTCTAATCCCCAGTCAGTACAGAGATCACCATTATTCTCTCCACAGAAGGAGACAACTAAGAAGAGAAGGATAAAATTGAAGTTGAACGAGGAGGCAGAAGATTCTGAGGAGAGCACGCCTAAATCTCCTACACCACCAGAGGATGTGGAATAGCCGAAAGATGAATAAATGAAAGATGAAGATGTGAAGAATGAAGGAGAAGGGGTAAAGGAAGAATAGACAGGACAAGATAATGCTCAAGACATAGAAGATCCAACTCCAAATCTTGGCGCACCAGTTCTTAAGGGGTCAAGAAGTAAAAGGACAAGTAGAGAGTTTACTATTTCCATCTTTGGGCTATAATGAGGACACAAGTAAAATTGTTCATGCCCATTTTCAGAGCACAGTGAGCTCTAAGGATTTATATGGATGGGAGCTGATGGATGAGGACATGGCCACCATGCTCACATGGAAGCAACTATATTGGTCTATATACACACACACACACATGGACGATCCAGACTTTGACGTATGTGAAGAATCCTGTGTGTCAAGAAGGTTGAAGAAGGCACCTCAGGCTAGACATATAACCGTAACACCCACTATTATGTCTGGTGAGTAGGTAAGTAATGCGTTGGTCAAAGTGTCTGTAGAGGTGGCACAGAGGAACATAGACAAATATGTCACTATCAAAGCATTGAGAGAAGAGATCAAGGCCAAGGATGTAAAGATCATACGCTTAAAAGGAGAGAAGGACCTAGAGAAGAAGAAGAATGGGGTCCTTATTGACATGGCAGAGGAGATTGGGGATCATGTCCTCCAAGCATGACAACACTTAGAGCCTAAGGTACCCAAAAATTTACCTTCACCTATGCACTATGTGTGCACATTAGTCAATTTGGTGCTTGAGGAGGGACCAATTAGGATGTCAGCACCAAAGGACCCTGAGAAGGAGGCCGAGAGGGAAAAGGCTGCAGTAATTAGAAATATTTCATCACACGAGGCAATGCTCCAAACCCTGCAGGAGGAGCTGAAGAAAGTAGATCAAGCATTGAATATGTGTACAACTCTGGAGGCATTCATCAGAATAAGGAAAATGGTAGAGGAAAATGAAGTCCTAAAAGAAATGAAGGATGAAACTTTAGGGCGCATGGAGAGACTGGCACTGGTAGAGAAAAAGTGCGAGGCCCTTGCAGTGGCCCAAGAGCCCCATAAGAATAGGTTGGATGAAGTTGGAAAACTTATAGCGCAGAAGATGGATCTGCTGGAAGGGAGAATGTTTACAATGGCTAACATTATGTTAGTATTATAGAATGAAAAGGGAGAAATTTCCCAGGATAAATTTGAATCTATTCCAATGAATATACTAGAAAAGGCAGAGGCCATGCTGAGTGAGTGGAAGACATTAGAGGAAGAAATAAAGGAAGAATATCCAGAACTCATTCTTCCAGTTGAAACAGAAGGTGGTGTAGAGTAAATACTTATTATTTGTATAGAAATTATTTTACATTCTTTCCATTTCTTTATTCTTTATTGTTCGAGAAGTAGCCATTGTCAGGGTGGTAATGCAGTTTAGTGTGGGGTAATGTTGAGCGGATGAAAGTGGGATACTTAGAAAGAAGGAACACATAAGAAAATCCAAAAAACTCAAATCCCCAATATTTTTACGTCACCAACAACCAAGGCGCAGGTGAGACATAAACATGGAGGGCACACATGTCAAAGGCGCAGGAAAATGGATGAGAAGGCACATAGGGAAGACAGGAACACACATGATGAAAGACAAGGGCAAAATACAATTCGCCCCTTTTTGGAGGACTTATGTCTAGAGGTGGTTGGGGTAGATTTGGAATTCCTCTCTCTTTTTTTCACATGAGGGGAGGTGGGACATTCTTGTTTTATTAGTTGGAGATAGCATTTTGTAGAGCACACAAACATGTCTGGGTAAAGACTTGCTGCGACATCTGTGCATCGACTATTTTTGGAAAGAGTTCTTCATTCCTTGGTGCATACTAAGCATTTTGCATGGGTGCATTTTTGGGCTAAGAATATAATTGCTACTACCAGTTAACTTGAAGAGGTTGTGTTGTTAGAATATTCAGGCACTTGCATGTGTGGACTGTGATTGTAAGCAAGGTGCATGGCTATTTTCACTTGCATGTGTGCAACCTATTTTTGGAGTTATGCAATAGTTGAAGGGAAAGTCCCCACCCTTATGAATATGTAATGATTTATGTAGTAGAGGTGTGTGAGAACTGAATTACTATGAAGTTATGCTGCCAAATCTGATACGCGCATAAGCTATGGTATTATCTATTGTAATGAGCTTCTGTGTATTTACTGTGTTTAATATAATGGAGTGTATTGGCTAAATCAAAGTAATAATCCTGAGTATAATTGGTTCTTACATGCTTGACTTCATTATGGTTATCATTTAAATATGTTACTCTTTAGATCTAGATCTGAACATGCTCTGTAGAATGTTGTATTAATTTTGGAACTGAATACATTAAGTCTTCATCATGCTAACATCCTGTAACAACAACCCTAAAGAGGGGCCTGGTACCTTTGTGCGCTTTGGGTGAGTTCTCAGTCTAGGCTGAGTGATGTGCTAACGCACCTAGGATTTTACTAGTAAATTATAGGTTGCATTAGTTGGGCTTGATTATAAGGATGAGATGGACCCACTTTGAGAACTACCACGTTGGCAGATCCTTTAGCTTTCAAATAATTATTTTGGGGTTTTGAAGATCAAGAAGAATCATTTGGTTTGAACATGGTTTTCTTGTTTTATAATTGAATTTTATTTTCTTCAGTGGCACAAATTTCCAACTTTCGTGCCATGGTGAACACTTTGTCGAAGGTTCAGAAGGTTTTTACCTGCAGATTTGGTGAGATGTGTCTTGCACAAGCTCTAGTGAACAACTCAATAAGTTTAGTTTGAGGTAACTGTAATGTTAATTAACTCTTCTATTTATTATACTTTGCCAAAAAGCAACGAAATATATGATAGATTCATCTTCATACATATCGTGTTGAATATAGGTAGGTCATTATAAATTTTTTGACTACATTGATCGGGAAGTGGTCTAGGAAAGCTTGAGGCACTTGGTTGAAGGAGTAGATGGAATGTCTAGGTAAACTGTTGTACCAATCTAAGACTAGTCCTATTAGGGACATGGGAAATGTTCGCAATAGTAAAGCATTATTATCGGAAATTAGGTAGCACCCATGCTTGAATGACCACAGTGTCATTGGATTTATCACACCACCTTCAAAGAAGACCCACATCAACCTCATTAAGGAAGACAAGCCTTCTCCACCCCATTCACCAACACCATCATCTTCACCCACAGAGTCCATAGATCCTGAATCTATTCCTCCTACCTTTTTTTTCTCGTGAACACGATTTCCCTAGGACCTTTGACTTATCAACGTGATGGTGAGGCTTCCTTCTTCTCTTCCCTTCCTATATCCTGACATGATCGATGATGATACACCTTCTATTAACATCATTCAATGTCAAGATCGACGAGTCTATACTCACCTACCTTGGTGTGGAATATTCTTATATTCACTAGTTGTTACCTTCTGAGACACAAACCATGTTGAACGAATCAACCATTAAAATTAACATTAACACTCAGGATGACCTACACATTTTAAAGATAGGCCAATCTTTAGATGTTTGTTGAACAGGAAGCTTTTACTTCTTTCCTCTGGGACCATAGAAATGATTTTACTTGGTCCTATGCTGATATGCCCAATATTGACCCAAACATTGTGGTCCATAATATCGTAACCATTCCTAATGCCAAACCCATAAAACAAAAGTTGCGGAAAATGCATCCTCGCATTGCTCTTCTTATAAAAGAAGAACTTCAGTGCCTTCTCTTCGGTTTCCTTCATCCTACCCATTGACTACCCCCAATGGATTTCTAACATTGTTCCGTCACAAAAGTAGACAGGGGGAATCCACATTTGCATGGAATTTGCGACCTCAACTTAGCTTGTCCCAAAGATGATTTTCCTCTACCAGGAATTGACCAACTGGTTGATTTCACCACTGCCCATGAGATTCTATCACTCATGGATGGTTTCTTGGGTTATAATCAAATATTACTTGCTCCAGAAGATCAACACAAAACTACCTTCATCACTCCTTGGGGGACCTTGTACTATCAAGTCATGCCTTTTGGCCTTAAAAACGTTGATGCTACATATCAGCGAGCCATGAATTATATCTTCCATGACATCATGCATCACATATTGAAATATTACATAGATGACCTTCTTGCCAAATCCAAACATCGGGCCAAACACCTGATAGTCCTTAAGGTCATCTTTGACCGCCTCATCAAGTATTGTGTTTTCCTTCAACCTAAGAAGTGTGTCTTCATGGTGCTTTCAGGAAAACTCCTTGGTTTCATCATTTCTTTGTGTGGCATAGAAGTCGATCCTGCTAAAGTAAAGGCTATTCTTGAAATGCCTCCACCTACTAATCTCTGTCAACTTCAAAGTTTGCAAGGTAAGTTACAATCTATCTATCAATTTATTTCACAACTTTCTTACTGTTGTCAACCATTTCATCATCTCCTCAAAAAGAAAGTCTCATTCAAATGGGATGATGAATGCCACAAAGCCTTTGATACCTTAAAACAATACCTTCTTCAACCACTAGTGCTCATTCCCCCTAAAGATGACAAACCCTTTTACCTATACATTTCTGCTACTGACAATTCCTTAGGTGCCATGCTCTCTCATCACGATGAGAAACACATAGAGCAAGCGGTTTATTACATAAGCCATACCACTTTTGGACTACGAAACTAGGTACACCCATGTTGAAAAACTTTTCTTAGCCTTAGTTTTTATCGCCACCAAACTTTTTCATTACCTACTCAACCACAAAACCTTTTTCATCACCAACACTGATCCCCTATATTACATGTACGCCAAACCCTACCAGCATCAACGTGTTGTATGTTGGATCATGCTTCTTATAGACCTTGACCTCGAATTCATCCATCAAAGGTCTATCAAAGGCCAAGCCATCGTTGACCAACTAGAAGACATGCACCTCTTTATGAAGATCAACCCCTCTAACTTAGATTTCCCAGACGAATCCATTGCTACCCTCTCTTTGGATGATACCACTTACTAGATGACCTTATTCTTTGATGGTTCCAAATGTCAGCATGGAGGCAGTGCAGGTGTTATCCTCATTCCTCTTGATGGTGAACCTATGCCTTTATCTTTCAAACTAGATTTTGATTACACTAACAACATCGCCGAATATGAAGCACTCGTATTAAGCCTTCAAACCACCATCTCCCTAGATGTTAAATCAATTAATATCTTTGGTGATTCCCAACTAGTTGTAAACCAAGTCAATGGTATATACCAGTATTGTAACGAAATACTCCAAAATTACAAATGTCATGTCGACATAATTTTGACTACCTTTGACCATTATGAAATTCAAACCACCCCATGTTCTACTAATAAATTTGCAGATACCATGGCATGCCTAGATTCTCATATACCCGCTTCGCTTGCCGATTCCAAAATCTTTATCACAATACAAAGGTTGATATCACCCTCTTATTTATCTTGTGAGGTCAACTCCGTTGAAACCATTGCACCTGACCCACGTGACCTTTGGTCTAAGAAGTTTGCAGACTACCTTTCCCTTTCCATTTGTCCCAATCTCACTTGTAATAGGACAATACCTTTCTTAAAGGTGTATCTCGGTATGTCAATATGGGTGGTCTCATTTATAAATGCGGCTTCAACGGTATCCTCTTATGATGCCTTACAAGTTCTAAAAATTCCTTACACCATCAAGGAAGTTCACGTGGAGGAACTTTAGTGGTTAGCTATCACTAAATGCATTCTTCACCTTGGCTATTGTGGCCAACCCTTTGTGACTATTGTGACTATGTCAAAGTTGTGTGAAACAGCAACATTTAATCTAGTCACACACCTAGTCATGCCTTATGATGAGACCTTTGGCCTTTCTCTCAATGGGGTTTTGATCTTGTTGGAGAGATTAATCCTCATTCTTCACAATTCCAATGGATTATAACCACTACTGAATACTACACTAAATGGGTAGAAGTCATTCCCCTCATTTCTACAAAACAAGAAAATTTTTGAATTCATCAACCATCACATCATGGTTTCGCTTTGGTGTCCCTCAACCTCATGCACTTAACAGAAAGATAATTCAAAAACCATATGAAAGATTTGTGATGTTTTTGGCATTCAACTCAATTTCTCATCACCTTATTACCCACAAACAAATGGACAAGTAGGATGAACCAATAAAACCTTGAACAAAATTCTTATGAAAGTAGTTGACGATACTTGGAAAGGATTGGCATATGCACAATCCATTTTACTTTGGGGGCTTATCACACTAGTATTCACACCATTACTTCTTCCACACCTTTCTCTCTAGTCTATGGTACTGAAGTTGTCTTTCCTCTCGAAGTCCAGATTCCATCTCTTACATATCACTACAAGACATGCTCAATGATGATGACTTTCACCAGGACTGTTTAGCACAACTTGACATTGTCAGATGAACTTCATCTCAATGCTCTTGATCATCTCCAAATCTTCTAAACATGTATCAAGCATGCCTACGATAAGTGTTTCCACGAGAAAACCTTTCAGGTTGGCGACCTCATCCTGAAGGAAAATCAACATGTAAGCAAAGAAAAGAAAAGTAAATGGGCAAAATTTTCTCCTAATTGGCTTGGACCCTATATCATTACTAATACCTATGGATCAGGTGCTTATCATTTATCTTCACTCGAAGGTAAACTCGAACCTGATCCCTCAATTCCTTACATCTTAGACCATTTTATTTTTGAAATCAATTCCTATATCACCTTCTGTATATTGACCACTCATCCCTTGAGTGTTATTCACCTTCCATGTTCCTTATTTTGAGGATCAATGACTAAACAAGAATCATGTGATTACCCGTCACCTTTCAGCCTTATCTTCAATATGAGTACCATGGCTCTACTCATGGCATGATTCTCATGGATACTTTTCATCTTTTCAAAGATGGAATCCCATGGTCATTCATCACTTGAAACCTTCTCTTTCATAGTTAACCTCTGTGTGTTATGGTTTTGTCTTCTAAACAAGAACCTAATCTTCCTCTATAGTCTTGTCCATGACTTAAACATGTCCAAAAGTAAAATGGGATTCAACTCCTTGAGTCAAACTTCCAGAAAAAATATGACTCCCTCAAAAGGGACATCTCTTCTCTTTATCTCACCGCTATAAATAGACTACTCCCTCGAAGGACAGCTATATAAAGTCATTGCAAAAATACAATAAAATATTCAAAAGCTTCCCGCATTGATCAGCTTCACAAAGACCTCGAGGAGATAATATAATCATCCCATATAGACTTCCCACATCGATCAGTCTATCAAAAACAAAACCAAAAGAAGAAAATAATTTGTCATGGACTTCCCTATTTTTGATCATGGGTTTCTTACCAGGTAAACATGTTGTCACACACTAAGTTACGCTAAACCACCCATTTTCACCTCATTTCATTTTCACCCTAATTTTCTATCCACTCAAGGGACTTTCCGCAACTGTGACATTTCGTGATCATGTGACTTTCTTCACCCTTTATAATAGTCCATTATGCAACACCTTTAGGGTCTCACGTTCATAAGCCAATCTTTGGTATGATAGACTCATTAAGGTTCTTATCAATTAGGCAGCTCTTTTACCACCTCTTACCATTCACCTTCCTCATTACTTATTGATTACCCTATACATGACCAGACCATTGACACCTACATTTTAAAATATTTCCCCTATCACCTAAGACTCAACCATGCCTATGACCTAGAATCAACCATGCATATGACCTAGAATCAATCATGCCTAAAACCTACCAACCACATTCCTCTAAATTCATCATATTCTTCCCTAGCTTATGGGAGAACTACATCAGCCTAAGGCCCCTTTTCACCGGGGCTATGTAGGCAACACTTATAGGGCATGGGGCCCTTAGAGGTTAGCTCAGCCACTCTTTACCCTAACCCATTTCCTCCCACATGTTTTCTATTAACATTTTACTGTAATTAATTTCCATTTTTTATAACACTTGGAAAATTACCACATATACATATCTACCATGTTATCACATCATAAAAATATCCAATCAATCATTTCACATTTCCATAATATCAAAGAATTTTGGAAGTCTACACCATAACATACATATAACTCATCATTTATTTCCCATGTTACCAATAACTTGGACATTAAATCAAAATTACAAACTAGACTCCATCATGCCTAAACCGACCTGACTCCATCATGCCTAAACTAACTTGACTCCATCATGACTAAACCAACTTGACTCCATCATGCCTAAAATGATTTGACTCCATCATGCCTAGACCGACCTGAATCCTATCTAAATGCCTAACTAACATGAATCCATCATGCCTAAATGATTTGACTCCATCATGCCTAACTGACCTGACTCCATCATGCCTAACTGACCTGAATCCACCATGCCTAATCCACCTAGTTTCCACCCATATACAAATAATAATGAAAATTATACAACAAAAGTACATCTTCCATAACCATTGATCTCACCATCTATAAATAACAACTCTGTTGTATCCATAAAATATACACTAATACAACATAATACAAGTATCTCTCAGGTATAGCCTCAAAATCTTCAGCACGTAGGCCGGTATGATAATCAAAATCTGAAAAAATCTCATATATACACCTCACTATAATTGGCACACAGGTTGGTATATATCAAAAATAATAATAATAATGACAATGTGCATTGATATCAATCATCAACCAATCTAATGTCTAGGACAATATCATCTATCTATTCCTCTCCTCCATCATGACACCCTCCCATCATCTCTCCACCCTCTATGGGTCTAGGTCTCACCTTTTCCTAGCCTATAGCTGGGTCAGGCATCTGTGAACTAGTGGCCTCACCCTGACCCTATCTCAAGGCTCGCCAGCCCCCTGTACTCTTTGCACTATGCATGCGAGATATCGTCCTCTCACTCATGAGTCTTGTTATACCATGTACTTTGCATAGGAAGGGACATCTATCTCAGTAGAAATAAAATAATCTTGATAATATCTGGCACTCATTCAGGGCATCCCTAAATCCAACCATTGGCACTGTTTATGGGAGTGCCATAGGTCTCGCAGTAACATGTGAGATCTATCCTACTACTGGTGGCCTTAACCCCTGTATCTATGACCATTACCCTCCTACAGCCTGTAAAATGGGACCTTGTCCCGCTACTTCCTATGAGGATGGGACCTTTGTTGTGACTTGGGCTTGTAAGGACCATAAATATTACACCTTTGTGCAGTGGCCAATTGACCTTGCAAGCATGCTATCGGTGCACTTATAGAGCAGACCACCTGTCACCCATCTCCATCTCCACCCTGTGCGAGTTCATACCCTTGTGAAATTTGGGCCTGAAGGGTTACTACCATGTGCCTATAATGTGATAACTTGTGCCTCAGATCCTATCAATTACCCCCCGCAATTACTCGCAGCTATGTGTAATAAGGGTAGTCTCCTACCCTTGTAATGTGTCCCTCTATACCGTAACTATGTCTAGGACAAGCTACCCTAGCCTCGATGGTGTTACCCATAGCTGTGTTGCCCCACCACTACCTGTATCTATTCTATAACTCATGGCATCATCAGTCCACTAGTCCACAGCCTGCTACCTCTTGTCCCTGTCAGCACCATAGGCTATGGTAGAGGCATAGGCCTCTCCACGTCATCTCTCCTATACTGAGGGAATGGTGGAGGCGCATTCCTAAAGTAGCCCAAACTACCAGTTTGACTCTATCCACGGGTATCATTTCGTGCTCTACTGACAATGACGCCCCTCTATCCATCTAAGTAGTTGCATCTCATCTAGCTCAACTACTATTAACATATTCCTGTAGGAAGGGAAGCCAACATACAGCCTTCAAATGATGTCCACTCCGGACAACCCCTCTAGCATGCACTTGTAGTATGCTAAATCGTGTGTAGCCCTAGATAGCCCTACGCTCTCTAACCAATAGCAAGCAACCCAATAACTGCATATCCAACTCAAACCAAGCCCACCTCAAATACATCAGGTCTAGGGCATACCAATTGGATGCACACATATGATGTGCTATCATATGTCCAGCAGTGAAGCAGAAAGGTACAACACAAACTGAACCCTCCGTAACCTCTCATAGGCCCATAGCTCCTCTGTATAACTGCACCAAGAATGTTCGATGCCCAAGAAAAATGGGTCCTCTCCTCCATTATGTCATGCAGACACCCCAATGAATGCCCCTGAGAATCTCCCACCCTCTGCATCATGGCATCACAGTACAACACATTGCCTCCATAATCAAGACAACCAACCTCATCTCCTGAGGATGGGCTGCGTACATATCTCCATAGCTCAGGTCTCTGCACTATGGAACATCATCTCTTCCATCCTCTCTCCAAATACCATACTAACATTAGCTCCTCTGATGCCTTCTGAAGTAATCGAATACACCTGACTCTACCACTATTCGGTAGCTGTAGGATCCTGTATATGTCCTCTCAAGGTGACCGTGATCTCACCCGTCAACAAATTAAATGTGTTGGTCTCAATTAGTTCCCATCTGTCGATGAGTGTGACCATAAATACTTGGCTCCTAACATATGTGCATGTAGTGTCATTGAACTCCAATCAAGCTAGACATATGTCACGTGCCTCCACTCCTCTGAAGGTCACGCCTCTGATCGTACCAGCTAGTAACAGTGGTGGAACTTTGTCTCTGTATCCGCAGCTGGTCCCTAGCCTACATCCAAAAAACCACGACATTATCAAACCTTGAACCGTACCCAACATAACTCATATCCAACCAAGACTACCCCTTCTCCCCTCATTTAAACTTTCACATCCCTCCACTCCTCCCTATTGGTACCTAATACCCTATCCCATTTTAAAATTACCCTCAACTTGTACCTATTTGAACATATTGCCCACCCATTTTTCACTCCCACCTGCTATTTCAGTCTCACATTGACCTATCTTTCCCTTAGACCTGATCATGGCATCACTCACTACTTGACTGCCATCAATCCATCATAACCGACATCAGTCACCCTAATACTTGACTGATGTCAGCCAAGGCCAATCGACGTCGGCCACCCCCTAACTGTCGTCGGTCACTGTCACGGTGCATCAAAATCCGCAAACCCCTACCCTATTTCTCACGAATTTCTCCAATCTGACCTAAATACCTACTATAACCTACCCAAACCTATCCTATCTTCATTCCCAATCCTATTTAACCTACATTTGGAACTTCCCACCCCTCATTTCCTTCATTTTTACCCATAAATTTCACAAACTTAAAATTGCACCCAAATTTTAAACAAACCTATTTCAACAAAATGAAAGATCATGATAGAATCCTACCTCATGTCAGTGTCATCGGCATTGTGGTACATCTGGCTGTTGCACTGGTTGTCCACCTGAACCCTCTCCCACCTCTATCATGCCCAAATCAACACCTCACCCTCACAACCAATTGAATTACTTAAACAGGTCTCGTGGACCCACCTAGTGAATGTTAATCACTTGGCTATGAGGCTTGCCAACTCAGCTCTCTGTC
Organism: Taxus chinensis; assembly: GCA_019776745.2. NCBI lineage: Eukaryota > Viridiplantae > Streptophyta > Pinopsida > Cupressales > Taxaceae > Taxus > Taxus chinensis. The sequence continues at coordinate 777,544,104 of CM034146.1, forward strand.
TTATTCTATCACTTTCTAACTTTCCACCTCTCCTCTTTTGTTTTTTACAATTGGAAAATGACAAATGATTCCATAAAAAGTATAATTTTCCTTTTTTAACCCCAATTCGACATGAACGACATCGGTCATATTTGTGCCCTAGCCAACTGACGTCAGTCACCATATAACCGACATCAGTAAACCCTTATAGTTGTTTGTTAATGTTAGGCTTCTTTTTCCTACAACCATTAAAGCTCAAATACATTTTATCATTACAGACACCTATTGAACCATACCTATAAGACCAAACTACCCCTACATTTCCTTAGTTGCATCTTGGGATTTGTTATTTTACCTATACCTTGGCCTTACCCATGCCAAGACCTATTTTCCTGAACTTGACCTACTTGGATTGACCATTGACCTTATGTACTCGTTATACTTTATGATGTTGTTACCTATGTTAATTTAGCCTAACAACCATACCTTTCCTATTTCCATGCCATTTCTCCTGACCAAACCTTTGGTGTACCAAAACATACCTAAAATTTCATGCACTTGACCTACATTGTGTGTTTAGACCATATCCTATACCTTGGATACCTAGATCACTTCACCCTTGTTGGATAAATCTATCGACCTTGGACGATGTAGAGTTTGCAAGCTCTTCAACTTGGTACCGTGTTGCAATATATATGTGTTTGTGCATTTGAATGCCACTACCTATTACCTGATTTTGACCCCGACCTATTACCTATTACCCAAGTTGACCATCACTCTTTCCCATAGTACTCATACCCTTCCCCACCTACCTCGACTTCTACCAACCAAAAATTTATCAACCCCCTCACCGATTTCATATTACATCTCATCAGCGCCCGATTTGAGGGGGATGACCTTCACCCACACATGGGGCAACCACTTCCTATTTTTGTCAGCATCGCTTACCAATACAAGCTATGCGATAAAAGAGGCAAAATGTAGACATTGAATTTGGGTCACACTCCCCCTTCAGCCCACATGTATATTAATTTAATTACCTACAATTAAATTAATGCCCATTCTCACAATATCCATTAATCAATACCTTAATTAAATAAATTTCCACCTCACCTAGACACCTCACCCCACCACATCACCTAGACACCTCATCATAAGACCTATTCTTAGCATGTTTCCTTTTAACTAGGACTCAATCTCTACCTATCTTAATTAACTAAGACTTAGTTCAACCCTATAATCACATGCTTACTCTTCCTCTAACTACATTCCCACTTATCTAAGTGCAACATTCCATTTTTATCCGTGACAATGGACAGAGTTGGCCAAAAAGATGGCCAAGATATGTCATTTTAGTAAACCTAGGATTTCCTGCCTTAACCGATGCCAGTCAGCCTGAAACCGATGCCGGTCACCCTAAACCATCGTTGGTTACCATATATTCACTTTGGTAACCTTATTTGAGGGGTTGGAAGAATTATTCAAGTTTGGAAAAGAGAGATATGCATGTAAGCACACACTAGAGCACTCCTGCACATTCATACATCCTGAACTAACACCAAAAACTGGTTTGAAGGGAAAGCAATCATGGTAATTTTCCAGGAAGCACAGCCGCAACATTGACCATTAGCTCCAAAAATTAACCATCATCTCCATCTAACCACTAGGTTTGCAAGTACAAGTAAGTACATTTAGATCAATATTCTTCCATACTTAGTTAGATCAGTTTCTTTATCTCTGTTTGGGTGTCCTAGTCTCCTTTACGTCTCATCACCTCTCATCTTCTTGCCAATCCCTCCACCTAATCACCTACAACATCTCAACCCTCCAATACCTGATTCTAGACATCTTTGAGTATTCCCAACATTTTCATCAACCTCACCATTCTCTTTGCAATCACAGAGAATCACCAAAACCAAACTTCATTGAGTTTATATTAGCCCAACCCTACTGACACCGGTTAACCTAAACCATCATCAGTAAACCCTCAATAGGCATCGGTCATACTAGACCGATGCCGGTCTTTGTGTTTGGTATATTTGCCTATAACAACAACCTCATAACATTTACCCAAATAACCCAAACTACTCAAAACTTGACCTTGACCTATCCCAACCACCCTATTTACTTATCTAACTTCTAGATATGATCGTAACCTATCCTGTTAATGTCCCCCACTATAATATGATTGTAACTTTCAAGCAACAGCAATTAAATAACCCGAAAACATAGACTGAAAACTGTACTTAATGCTGCAGATCTGAATTTCCAAAAAAATGCGATTTGACAAAGGAGAATACAAGCTTCAAATTTGCGCCTAAATCTGATATCTTTTTAGCTGTTTGAAATGAGATAATAATTTCAGTATTTTTGCATGATAGAGCGCCAAAATATGAATCAAAATCTGACCTTAATCAGGAAGAAATCACCCAGATCTGGTCTGTACTGGCAGCGCTGGAAGGGGAACTGGAAATCCTTGAACAAACCCCTGAAACTTTGCAAAAACCTCAACAAGTATCTCTATAACAGCTGTTAGAAATATTACAAATTGTACCAGTTCTAGATTACTTGCAAATACTCCCAAACTGAGTTGATTCAAGCATATAAAATATCATATAAGTGCTGATGTAAATCTGAACAGTTCCACAATAAAACAAAGAGAGTTTTTGTTCTCCCAAGTGCTTTTTCTTGAGGGTTTTTGTCCTCAGAAATTTGCTGTAGTGCCTCTTTAGCTCCAAGCCAAAAATATCAAGTTGAAAGATAATAGAATGATTCTTCTCCAAGTTGACTTGCTTTACATACAAAGGAAATGGCCCTAAAAAGCTACCTAAGACATAACCAATGAAAATTGGTTATTCAAACTATGCACAAAGCACCCAAAACCCATCTAACGCAGTCGCACTTTTCCTTAGAGGAAATACAAATTCTTTTTTTAATTTATTTATCATCCCTAAAATCCCCATGACCCCCTAAAGCAAGTCGCCAAAACTCCTATAGGATATAAAAGTAATATTTAACACTTTTATCACTTTATTAAGTTCTATAAATTACATTAAGTGCTTAAAAATATTTTATTTTAATGTTGGCACTTAATAATAATTTATAAATGACTTAAGTCTACCTTGTTGAATATCCCTTAGCCGTCGGTAGACGAATAGACCAAGGGTCTTCAAATTGTTATCCTGGAGAGAGGGACATTTCAGTCCTCCCTTCCTCAAATTGCTTGCCCACAAGCAATTTCAGATTAAGATGTTCCAATATTTCTGCACCTTCCCACGTAGCATCCTCTATAGGTAGCCCTTTCCACTGAATCAAGTATTCACGGATAACTCTATTCCTTAACCTCCTTTCACGTATCTCCAAAATGATTTCTGGTTCTAAGACAAGTTTGCCTTCATCATCCAGAGGAGGCAATTCAATGGAGGGAACAATATGCTGTCCCAAAGCCTTCTTCAAACAAGAAACATGGAACACATTATGTATTTTACTTTGAGCTGGTAGTTCAAGCTCATATGCAACCTTTCCCACCTTTTGTATGACTGTGTAGGGTCCATAAAACCTTGGTTTCAATTTTTCCGATCCTTTCCCTTTGAGGGAGGATTGCCTGTAAGGTTGCAACCTTAAAAAAACCATGTCTCCCACCTCAAAAGACCTCTCTATCCTTCGCTGATCTGCATAAAGTTTCTGCTGATTTTGGGCATGTGCAAGGTTATCCTTGAGTGCTTTCATGATATCTTGATTTTGTTGTAATAAATCTTTAGCACCGGGTACTCTACTATCAGGAAGAACAATATCAACAAATGAATTTGCATCATAACCATAGAGTGCTTTAAATGGAGACATACCGATGGACATGTGATGAGTGGTGTTGTAGCAAAATTCTCCCAAATAAAGCCACTTAATCCATGCTGTTTGCTGCCCTGTAACAAAGCATCTCAAATACCCCTCTATCCACTTATTTACAATTTCTGTTTGTCCATCTGTTTGTGGGTGGTAATGGTGCTTGGAGTGAGTTCCGTGCCTGCTAGATGAAAGAGTTCTTGCCAAAAATAACTCATGAACCTGCTGTCCCTGTCACTCACAATATTCTTGGGTAGCCCATGAAGTCTAAAAACATCTTTAAAAAATATTCCAGCCACCAAAGGTCCATCAAACTTAGTTGGAAGAGGAAAAAAATGAGCATACTTGGTTAAATGATCTACTACCACATAGATAACGGTCTTACCTTGGACCGGAGGAAGACCAACAATGAAGTCCATCGAAATACTCTCCCATTTCTGATTTGGAATGGGTAGGGGCTGCAAAAGACCTGCTGGAAATTCATGTTGTGCCTTGCTTTGTTGGCAAATAAGGCACTCCCTAATGTATTGTAATACTTCCTTCTTTAACCCCTTCCATACAAATTTCTCCCTCACTTGTTTGTATGTTTTAAAATACCCTTGGTGTCCTGCTAATGGTGAGTCATGGATAGCTGATAAAATTCTGCGTTTAACCTTAGATTCAGGCACTAAAAGAACTCTATTTTTGTAAAGAATGAGATCATCCACCACTTGGTAATTATCATCATTATTTTTCCCATCAAATATATCACAAGCAAACTGATTTTTGGCATACTCTGCTGTTATATCAGCCTTCCAATCTGCTGTAATTTCACTCATAGAACAACAATGAGGTTTCCTTGACAAGGCATCAGCCACTATGTTCTTTTTTCCCTTCAAAAATTCAATTTCAAAGTCAAAGGACTGCACTTTACTCACCCATTTTTGTTGCCTGTCATTCAAATCAGTTTGATTAAGGAAATATCTCAAACTATTATGATCCGTTTTGACAACAAATTTGCCACAAATAAGATATTGCCTGAACTTTACAAGAGCATGCATGATAGCTAACATCTCCTTATCATAGATAGAGTATCCCTTCTCTGCATCTTTAAGCTTTCTACTTTCAAATGCTATAGGATGTTTGTCTTGCATCAAAACAGCCCCAATTCCATCTCTGGATGCATCACATTCTACCACAAAGGGCTTTGAAAAATCTGGAACAACAAGTACGGGACAAGAACTCATTACCTTTTTGAGATGCTCAAATGCTTGTTGGGCTGTTGGTGACCACGTGAAAGCTCCTTGCTTTGTCAAATTTGTTAGGGGAGTTGAAAGTTGTGAGAATCCTTTCACAAATCTGCGATAATAACTACAAAGACCCAAGAAACCTCTTAGTTGAGTCAAGGTAGTAGGAGTAGGCCAATCCAAAATGGCTTGGATCTTTTGTTGGTCCACATGAACTCCTTTAGCATTGATGACATGTCCCAAAGACAAAATTTCTTCCATTCCAAACTCACATTTGGATAATTTGGCAAAGAGAGATTGCTGCTCCAAAATGTTTAGAATCATATCAAGATGTTTCAAATGCTCTTCCCGCGATTTACTATACACCAAGATATCATCAAAGAATACCAATACAAACTTCCTCAAATGCTCCCTAAAAATATGATTCATACAGGATTGGAAAGTAGCAGGAGCATTGGTCAACCCAAATGGCATCACCAAAAATTCAAAATGACCAAAGTGACACCTAAAAGCTGTCTTGTGTACATCCTCATCTCTTACCTTGATTTGATGGTAGCCGGATCTAAGATCAATCTTGGAGAAGAAAACAGCCCCGTGCAATTCATCAAGCAATTCATCTATCCTTGGTATAGGGTACCTATTCTTGATGGTCTTCTTATTTAGCAACCTGTAATCCACACACATTCTTAATGTCCCATCTTTCTTTTTAACCAAAACAACCGAAGAGGCAAATGGGCTAGAACTTGGCCTTATGTGGCCCATCTCCAACAATTCTTTTATCACCCTTTCTATTTCTTCTTTGAAGGCTCTTGGATGACGGTAGGGAGAAGATATGACCGGAGTTGACCTGGGTTCCAATTCAATTATATGCTGAAATCCTCTTTCCGGTGGCAAGCCATGAGGTAGATCTGCAAAAACATTGCTATGTCTATCCAATATGGACTGGATATCCACATGAATTGATGGCTGTGATGAAAAATCAGAATTGACACGTACTAGGCAATGAGCAGCCCAAGAAATCTGCCTCTCTAGTAAAAGCTCTCTCCATGCTTTTGGCGGTTACTACTTGAGGAGTTCCACCTCTCAATCCCTGTAATATAACTTCCTTGCCTTGGGATTTAAATCTCAGCTCCATGGTTTTGTAGTTTTGAGTAAACTCACCCAAAGATTGCAGCCATTGAACTCCTAAAACAACATCCGTTTCACCAATCCCAATGACATAAAAATCATCACATACCTTGTACCGTCCCAAAGTAATTTCTAGTTGAGGAATTTTCTTGGAACATGCAAGAGTGTATCCATCCGCAACCGTCACATTGAATCCCTGAAAGTCTTCCACTTTTAACCCCATTCTTGTCACTAAGCCTTCATCAATGAAATTATGTGTAGCTCCACTATCAATCAAAGTTATGATCCTTTGTCCCTGAAGAACACCCTTAATATGGAAAACATGATATCTAGGAGTTCCGGATATGGTAGCCAATGTTCCATCATTGGATTCTTCTTTGTCTTCATTTGTTTGTTCTACCACTTCTTCATGATCAGCCCCCTCTTCATCTTCCTCATCATCTGAAATAATCTCTATGTAGTGGGCTGTCCCCTTTGGAAGACAATGATGATTGGGAGTCCATGGATCCCTACAATGGAAGCATAACTTTTTCCTCCTAAGCTCATTTCGGGACTCAATCTCCTTGTTGTTTTTGTTCCAATCTGTTTTTCCTTGAAATGATTTACCTTGCTGTCCATAGTTTGGTGCCTTTTGCCCACTAGATGAAGATGATTTTGGCTGTCCAAACATCCCCTTAGGCTGCCCATAAGCTGCTGATTTTTGCTGCAGGTTTTTATTCTTTGGTACCGCTTTTTCCAAGTCAAAAGCTTTCCTAATAGCTCCCTGTAGAGATGGGGGATTAAATGCTTTCACAAGCCCCTTTAATTGCTCTTCCAACCCTTCTAAAAACAATAATACTAACCTCTTTTCGCTGATATCCGGAACCATAACTGAAATTCTTTCAAATTCCGAAATATATTTTTCCAATGATCCTTCTTGTTTAAGTTGAGCTAGCTCTCTGAAATACATATCCGGATCTGTCCTATCAAACCTCTCAATTAAACATGAACTGAAGTCTTCCATAGTGGTAATGGAACCATGACCCTGGGTTATCAACCCATGGTACCACCATTCATGAGCTATCCCCTCTAGATGAAGAGTTGCAAATTTGAGGGCTTCCTCTTCATACATAGGATTTAAGGAAAAGTAAGTATCAAGTTTCTGAACCCAAGCTCTAGCTGAACATTTTTCAGTGCCATCAAAAGAAGGTAAAGTTACCTTCCCTAACTTATGCTGGATATCTCTCCTTGGTGTTTCATGTTGGATCCTCTGTGTCTACCTGCATTTTTATTATTTTTAAGCTGACAAAAATCTTTGAAAGGTAACATATCCCTTACCCTCAGGCTGAGTTGCATATATTCATCTCCATAGGCCTCCACATCGTCCACGTCACTTTGTACCACTTCCTCAACTGGTTCCTCTCTATGGAGAAATTTGGCTTTGAAGGTTGTATGTGAAGTGTTTGAAGCATTCCTGTTTGCCCCCATGGAGCTGCCCTCTCCTACATTAGTATTCGCTTGATTAGGAGCTGTAGTATTACCCTGTAAAGCCATAGCCAAGTCACGAATTGAACTAGTAAAAGCATCACGCATTTCCCTTTGATTTTCCCTCATTGCCTGTTGTAGCTCTCTTTGAACCCTGCTTATAGTCTCATTCATATAGCTAAGGGCATCATTGGGAGGGGGTCGCTGACCATGTTCATCCATTGTACCCTTTTTTGGAGTGTTCCTTCTATGATAAACTATATGATCCCTGGCTGATTGCATTCAAGTTTATCACTGCTGATTTATTCACAGGATGGGAGGAAAACTAGCTCTGATACCACTGTAATGTCCCCCACTATAATATGATTGTAACTTTCAAGCAACAACAATTAAATAACCGAAAACATAGACTGAAAATCTGTACTTAATGATGCAGATCTGAATTTCCAAAAAAATGCGATTTGATAAAGGAGAATACAAGCTTCAAATTTGTGCCTAAATCTGATATCTTTTTAGCTGTTTGAAATGAGATAATAATTTCAGTATTTTTGCATGATAGAGCGCCAAAATATGAATCAAAATCTGACCTTAATTAGGAAGAAATCGCCCAGATCTGGTTTGTACTGGCAGCGCTGGAAGGGGAACTGGAAATCCTTGAACAAACACCTGAAACTTTGCAAAAACCTCGACAAGTATCTCTATAACAGCTGTTAGAAATATTACAAATTGTACCAGTTCTAGATTACTTGCAAATACTCCCAAACTGAGTCGATTCAAGCATATAAAATATCATATAAGTGCTGATGTAAATCTGAACAGTTCCACAATAAAATAGAGAGAGTTTTCGTTCTCTCAAGTGCTTTTTCCTGAGGGTTTTCGTCCTCAGAAATTTGCTGTAGTGCCTCTTTAGCTCCAAGCCAAAAATATCAAGTTGAAAGATAGTAGAATGATTCTTCTCCAAGTCGACTTGCTTTACATACAAAGGAAATGGCCCTAAAAAGCTACCTAAGACATAACCAATGAAAATTGGTTTTTCAAACTATGCACAAAGCACCCAAAGCCCATCTAACCCAGTCGCACTTTTCCTTGGAGGAAATACAAAGTCTTTTATTTAATTTATTTATCATCCCTAAAATCCCCATGACCCCCTAAAGCAAGTCGCCAAAACTCCTATAGGATATAAAAGTAATATTTAACACTTTTATCACTTTATTAAGTCCTATAAATTACATTAAGTGCTTAAAAATATTTTATTTTAATATTGGCACTTAATAATAATTTATAAATGACTTAAGTCTACCTTGTTGAAATCCCTTAGCCGTCGGTAGACGAATAGACCAAGGGTCTTCAAATTGTTATCCCGGAGAGAGGTAACTCTAGGAATGGTCCCTGGTTCCATTAATTCTCCAAAGAGACAATGCCACTGACTCAGCTGCTTCTCATCAACAAATTCTTCCTTTGACTGACACAAGTGAAAACATTGTATGGTTCCTTGCTACTCCCGATTCACCATAACTATGTACCCACGTTATAAGCATGACAATATGTGAAGTCGGCTATGACGCTCAAAACTTCCACGAATCTTTGTCTAATCTGACATGCATTTATAAGGAAAAACTTGGTGATAGTATCAGTTAATTCATTGATGTATAGAACTCATGGAACGGTTCCTTCATGCTTGATGTTAGTCATAAGCCTAATCTGGCTGACACATCCTAGTTACAAATATTCAAAAGTTTTGTGGAAGCATTCAAAAACCTAGGGAGGGTCTTAAGGCTTTTGATCAGTACCTGCATCCATTTGTTACAGTTGATGAAAATGAATACTTCATTGAACTTATTCTTAATGGAGATTGCATGTGAACTATTTGACAAAATGTTTTGAAGTGAATAAAATATTTTCCTCTTTGCTGAAAGGTTTCGAGAAGATGTGGAGTCTGATATGAAATGAGGAGGGTTCACATGCATCATTTTTTTGGATATCTACAGGAGGAAAATCCTTTCAAGTACCACACAATAGCACAAATAGATGAGAAAATTAACTCGTTGATTTTCAGGAGGATTCCATTTACAGTTTCTTTGAACTATTGGATCAACGATGTGGATACTTCAAATTTTGTTTGGTGGAAATTTTGATAATTGGGATATCAAAATTTTCAATTCTTTAAATCCTTCAATTATAGAACCCGCTTCTTCAACTCCGTTGAATCTAAGGCTTCTAGTAAGCCACGACTAAGATAGACACCAAAGATCCATGAAATTTTTTTGGAAGCAATTAACAAGCTTGGCGGCACCGAGAGAATGAGGTTGTTGAAGATGTGGAGCCTGAATTCTAGTTGAAGTGGGAGTTTGTTGAAGATGTGGAGACCGAATTCTAGTTGAAGTGGGAGTTTTATTTTCTTGTTTCTAATTTTTGGGAGGAAATCATGGTCATGGATAAAAATAGTAAATTATCTTTTTAATAGACTAGAGTTATCTTTATGTTTATTTTATTAATAAACACATGATATTTAGGTTGCTTGTGGTTGTTCTGCAAATTTTTTACAAAGAGGAGCACCATTTATAAATATGTGCATGTATTTACTCTTTAGTATATGAAAAAGAGAGATAATTGTATTGTATTCCTCAGGACTAAATAAAGGAGAAGGCTAGCTTGTTTCTGGTAGATGTAGCCCACATTGGGTGAACTGTGTTAAATATTAGGTTTATCTTGTGATTGTGTTCTTCTTTTAATTTATATTTTAATTCTATTTTATTTCTCATTTGTGTTTCGATTCATAATAATTGGTATCAGAGAAGGAATTTATTTTGGAAGAAAAAGATCATAGGAGGGTTTCTTGTTTTATTGGGAGCAATGATATAAGATAGAAAGTTCAGGGTTTAGTAGTTTAATAGACAAGAAATTTTAGCTAAGGAAGATGCAATTAGAGGACTGCCTATATCTGAAGGATATTTATCTAATATTTAAAGGGAAAGCTTATTCGATGTCATTCGGCTATGAAATATTAAGAATGGGATCGTTCTTGATTAGAAGGCACTAGGAACCATACATGGTTGTGCCTAGTAGCTATAGTACCTTTCAATATTTCTAAGGAAAATACAATTGTAGATCTAATGGAAAAATTGGGTAAATTTTAGGAAAAACCTCAGCCTCCAATAAGGTATTTCTCATGAAAATTTTGTTTAATATGAAGATGTCAAAAGGTGATTTTGTAAATGATCATTTGAATGAATTGAACACGGTTACTAGTCAATTAAGATATGTAGGAGTTTGTTTTGATGATGAAGTTAGGGCTATTTTAATTTTTTCCTCATTTCTTGAAAGTTGGAACACTTTGGTTATGGCTATGAGTAATTCTGTTTCTGGTTCAAACACTTTAAAGTTTGATGATGTTATTGGTGTGATTCTTAGTGAAGAGATGAGAAGAAAAATCACAGGTGAGTCATCTGGTAATGATTTGAGTGTAGAGAAAAGGGGAAGACAAAAGGAAAAATCCAAAGGTCCTAGACACCATGGAAGGCCTAAGAAGGGCAGATCTCTAGAAGAAGGATGGTATGTTGGAATTGTGGAAAAGTAGGATATGCAAAGAAATATTGTTGGTCTTTAAAATCAGGGAAAGATTAACAAGAAGGGAAAACATTGTTGTTTATTGCTGGAAAACTGTAGTAGGTGATTTACTACAAGATGCCCTTATTCTTTCTATGGATAGCAAATTAAAATATTGGGTTTTAGATTCCGGTGCTCCATTTCATGTAACTCCTCACAGATAATATTTTAAAGATTATGTTTAAGGGAATTTAGGGTAGGTATATCTTGGTGATGATCAACCATGTAACATTATTGGAAAATGTAGTGTTCAAGTTAAATTATTGAATGGTAACACTTTAGTGTTGAAGAATGTCATGCATGTTCCTAGCCTAAGGAGGAATCTAATTTCTATAGGAAAATTAGGAGATGAGGGTTGTATGGTTATATTTACAGCAGATTCTTAGAAAGTTACCAAGGGTTATCTTGTGGTAAGAAAGAGGTAAGAAAGTAGGTACTTTGTATTTATCCATTGTTAGTACTGAATCCATCTTCTATTTTAACTACTACATGTATAGACTCAACTCTATAACATCAAAAACTTGGCCATATGAGTAAGAAGGGGATGAATATTTTACATTCATAGGGAAATTTTCAAATTTGAAAAACATAGACCTAGAATTTTGTGAGCATTGTGTGTATGGGAAACAAAATCATGTGATATTTCTCAAGGTTGGATAAACCAAGAAGGAGCAAAAGTTAGAGCTTGTTCATAAAGATGTGTGGGGGATGGCTCATGTATCTTCTCTTAGTGGTTCACAGTATTATGTTACTTTTATTGATGATGGTACTACGGAGGTTTGGGTTTATTGTATAAAGAAAAAATATGATGTATTTAATACTTTCAAGAAGTGAAAAGATTTGTTTGAGAATGAAACAAGTTTGAAGTTTGAAATGTCTCAGATTAGATAATGGTGGAGAGTATTGCAGACAATGAATTTAATAAATATTTTTCACATAATGGAATCTGTAGGGTGAAGAAAGTTCTTAGAACGCCACAACAAAATGGTGTGTCAGAAAGAATGAACATGACTATTATGGAGCATGCAAGGAGCATAATATTGGATGTTGGATTTCCCTTACAACTTTAGGTGGATGTTGTAGATATTGTTGTTTACTTGATAAATAGAGGACCTTTAAGTGCTTTGGAAGGTGGAGTACTAAAGGAGGCTTGGAACGGTAAGGAGGTAAACCATTCTTTTCTAAAAGTTTTTTATTGTGAAGTATTTGTTCACATTGATAAAGAGAATAGGACCAAGCTATAATCTAAGTCAAATAAATGTAATTTCATTGGGTATGACAGTGATGATTTTGGATTCTGGTTGTGGAGAGTGGATGAGAAGAAAATCATTAGGATTAGGGATGTTATTTTCAATGAAAGGGTTATGTACAGGGAACAACTACATGATAAGAAAATGGAAAATTCTGGGTATGTAGAACTTGATGAAAGAAAAGATAGAGAAGTTCTCAAAGGGATGGAAAATAAAAAACTTGGCATCAATCTTGGCATAGTTCATTGATCCAGTAGATCAAAATTAGAAAGAATAGCAAGAGCCTCAAAATCCAGAAAGTCTTGTGAGACGTTCTACTAGGGTCAGTAGACCTCCTCCAAGATTATCTTCGTATGAGCTTTACTATTGTTTATTGATAGATGCTAGAGAACCAGAAAGTTTTGAAGAAGCAATGTAGGTAGAAACATGGAAAAATTTAGAGCATGACATGGATGAGGAGATGGACTCTTTAGAACATAACAAAACTTGGGATTTGGTTTAGTTTCCTACAAGAAAGACAGAATTACAAAATAAGTGGGTTTACAGGTTGAAAAAAGAAGGTAGGTAAAGGTAAGACTTGTTGTGAAGAGATTTTCACAGAAAAAGGTATAAAATGTGATTAAATTTTCTCTCTTGTTGTTAAAATGACTTCCATAAGAACTATTTTAAGTTTGGTAGCTATGGAAGATTTGCATCTTGAACAATTAGATGTAAAGACTGCTTTTCTTCATGGTGATTTGGAGGAAGAAATATATAAGGACCAACCAAAAAGATATGAAGTCACGGGGAAGGAGAATTTGGTGTGTAGATTGAAGAAGAGATTATATGGCCTTAAGCAAGCTCTAAGATAGTGGTATTTGAGATTTGACATATTCATGATAGAACAAGTTTACTCTAGATGTCATTCTGATCACTGTTTTTATTTTAAAAGACTAGATAATGACACATATATTATCTTGTTGTTGTATGTGGATGAAATGTTTGTGGTAGGGTCATACATGCATGATATAAATGAGCTAAAGAGAAAATTAGCAAATACATTTGCCTTGAAGGATTTAGGTGCAACAAAGAAACTTCCTGGCATGAGAATCAATTGAGACAAGAAGAGTAGAATATTGACTTTGTCTCAAGAAGACTATCTGAACAAGGTGTTGGATAGGTTTAGGATGCAAGATGAAAACCCAGTGAGTACACCTTTCGTAAGACACTTCAAGTTGAGTAAATAACAATGTCCTAAAACACATGAAGAGATTGAATATATATCTAGAGTTCAATATGCTTCAACATTTGGATGTTTTATGTATGTTATGGTATGCACAAGACCAAAAATTTCCCATGCGGTGGGATTTTTCAGCAAATACATGAGTAATCTAGGAAAGGAGCAATATGATACAGTCCAGTGGATTCTCAAATATTTGAGAGGGACCAGTAGCAAACTGTTGTGCTATGGAGGGTCAGAGGTTTCCTTATACGGATATGTTTATGCAAACATGGCTGGAGATTTGGATGGTAGGAGGAGCACCAAAAATTATGTATTTACTATTAGAGGCATGGTAGTTAGTTAGATATATAGACTGCAGAAGATTGCTGCCTTGTCTACTATAGAGGTAAAGTATGTTGCTGCTACAAAAGCAAGTAAGGAGATGATATGGATGCAGTGGTTCATGGAAGAGTTGGTAAATAATAAGGAGGATTACAAATTATTTAGTGATAGCAAAAGTACAATTCATCTTGCCAATAACTCAACATTCCATTCGAGAACCAAAACATATACAACTCGTGCATCACTTTATTAGATCAATGTTCGAGGCTGGACAACTAAAGTTGGAGAAGATCCATAATAGTCATAACCCTGCTGATATGTTGACAAAGGCGGTCACAAAAGATAAGATGGAAGTTTGTTTGGCTTCGGTAGGTCTTCATGATTGATCTTGAAGAAGAGAAACAAGTTAGAGAAGAGTATGAGGATGAGATGCAACAGTGGATTGCAGCAGTCAATATCCAAGTGGGAGATTGTTGAAGATATGTGGAGCCTGGCTTCTATGTGAAGTGGGAGTTTGTTGAAGATATGGATCCTGACTTCTAGTTGAAGTGGGAGTTTTATTTTGTTGTTTATAATTTTTGGGAGGAAATCATGGTCATGTGTAAAAATAGTAAATTATCCTATTAATAGACTAGAGTTATCTTTATTTTTATTTTATTAATAAACATGTTGTATTTAGGTTTCTTGTAGTTTAATAAAACTTTTACAAAGAGGTGCACAAGATATAAATATGTGCATGGATTTACTCTTTTGAATATGAAAAAGAGAGATAATTTCATTGTATTCCTCGGGACTGAATAAAGGAGAAGGTTGGTTTTTTTTTTTGTGGATGTAGCTCACATTGGATGAACCACGTTAAATCTCGGGTTTATCTTGTGATTGCATGCTTCTTTTATTTCTATTTTAATTCCGTTTTATTGCTCATTTGTGTTTCAATCCTAATAGAGGTTTGAAAATCTATCACTTTAAAAATAATTTTCAAAAGTATCAAATGAAAAGGTATATTTCATATTACAAAGATGGTAACACACATAAAGTAAAGAAGTGTGCACAATCATATCTCATCTGTGGACTTAAAAAATGGCATGCATATTAAAGAGGATTTGCGGATAAATATGGAGGTCCAAAAGCATCTATATGAACAACTTGAGATCCAAATGCATTTACATATTTTCCACTTTTGTGAATAAATGTCACATAAAAATTAATTATAGTAAACTCACCTTTGCAGAAATATTGTATGTCATGAGTTTTTTACCATGATTTTTCATTCCTTTTTCTACTTAAACCATTGATAATTATTGTAATTGTTTCTTTAAGACTGGATTTTACAACCATTTCATTATCTGACATCACACATGATGAATTTGTTAAGAGTGGGGTTTTTTAGTAATGGCATGCGATGGTTGGTTGCGGATGAATTTGTTAAGAGTGGGGTTTTTTAGTGATGACATGCAATGGTTGGTTGCGGAAACTCCTATCTATCATGTATGTTCTTATTGGTCAGTGCTAATTTTTGCACCTACTATTGCACCAAAGCCATTTTTAGTGGGAATGCTGGTCGTCTCTTTATTTTAGTCAAACTATTCTAGCTTAACTCCATTTGATTCCGTCAGTTAACCATGTCTGCTCTATTGATGTCACCAAAATTTTCCGGCAAAGGTGATATCTGATGAATGACTGCATTATTAACTAAGGTTGGTTGAGCATGACTTGTCTGGGTTATCCAGCTAATATGGAAGAAGCGTTTTCATTTGCTGAAAGAAGTGTTCAATCCCAAGTAATTATTTCCAGCATGTTTGGTAGAGGTTCTAAATCCACACCTCCTGCTCATGACACCATCTTAGCAAAGTAATAGAAATGTATTTACATTTTTCATTTTCACATAATTGTAATTTCATGTCTTTTTTTGGAATATATTTGTGTGATATTTACATTATTTATAAAATTTATTTAATGTAGTATTATATTTAATGATTTTAGGATAAAATTGCAGAAAAAAATTAATTATTAATCCGGAAATTGTATATTTTTAAAATATCATTGGTGGTGTATCCTCTCCTCCATTTCAATGTTTTCATTTTATTTACCTCTTTATATTTGGAACACGAAGAGTAGTTATGCCAAGAGGAATGGATAAGTTACTGGTTGAAGGATTCTCATCTTTGACACAAAAGAAAATTTACAATTGATGTCTCACGGTTAGTACATCATCCACATGGTACACTCAAGAATTGGCATTTCTACAATTTTGTTATTTGGTTTCTATTTTCAAACGTGCATGTCTTCTAACTTCATCAAAAGAGTTACAAGAAACCTTATAGTGAAGAAATGTTGTCATTTTAGAGATGATCACTATTCAAAAGAAACAAAATTTTGGGTATGGATGAGGTTACATGTGCTTTTTATTTAGATGTAATGTGGATTTGATGGCCTACCTTATAGAGGCCATAATTTTTTATCCGATAACCCAAATAAGTCCATTTTTTTACTGAAAAGTTATTGAAAATATATAATCCTTCTTAATGGAGTTCAATGATTATGACACATTTCGATAGTTTTTAGAGGCTAAAATTGTTTATCTAGGGCCCAAAAATTGGATTTGAATTTTTTTCGAGTTTTTAATTAAATTTTAAAATATTGTATCTTTGTACTCATGAGTCAACTTGAGTTGAAACTAAAGTAATGAATAAACTTAGGCATGTGGATAATGTAGACAATTTTATAGGATCTAGAAAGATAAAATTAGATACTTATTAAAAATAGGTGTTACTAAAACTAGTGTATATGGTCAAATTTGAATAACAAGTCATGTTTAATAAGGATTCTATTGCAATTCAAATAAGAAGACCTCTTGTGTAATTCAAAAGGGAGGAAATCAAAGGAAATACAAGTTTTTTTTTGGAAAATTCATTTTTCATATTACATTTTTTTGTTGTTGTTTGTTTGGCCTTATCAAGATGTACTGTTAGTAGCATTGAAATTGATATGTCAAAGGCCTTTCTAGTCAACAAAGTAATTCAAGCTTCTATGTAAATCTTGAGAGTATTTAGAGATGGATCTTGTTTAATATGTCAACTACAAGTCCCGAGAATCCATTCTTGATAGCTACAACTTTTCCTTTAAGGGAATTTTTTGACTAAAAGAATTCAACTTGTTGTAAGAAAAAAGTGTGTTAGATTCAGTTAGAGGAAGGAGGCGGCCACCGTGGAATAGATCATCGGTTGGGTAGGTACCATATTCTAAATAATTTGACTAGCTAAAGTTGAATTCAAAACCCTCTCGGTTTAAAAACTTGGAGGGAGATCACACCCTCAACAAAGATCTCACCAATGTCTTATATGGGGAGATCACACATTGAGAGATTATCATCTTTATTTTCTAATTTCACCTTTGAATTTGCATACACATCTCAAGAAACTAATTTTTTATGCTTGTCTAATTTTTTATCTAATAAGAGAACAGATTGTCTAGAAATTCAACGAAATATTTAGAAAATTAAACTCTAATAAGAAACAAGAAAGATAAAATAGTAAAGCTCAAGAAAACCTTCAAAATTATGTCTGGACGAAATATTTAGAAACTTAATCTGTCTAATAAGGGAAAACAAGAAAGAAACGGGTAAAAAAACAATTCTAATGACTATTGAAGATTCTTTTCAAGAAGGAAGCTTTCCTTTTTGGTGGAGAAATGACTTATTTGGGGAAGCTATGATAATTAGTACCTGACCTTCATGTGTTCCTAATGACATTAAGTACACTGTTAGGGATGCATAT
This sequence comes from Taxus chinensis, assembly GCA_019776745.2. Lineage (NCBI taxonomy): Eukaryota > Viridiplantae > Streptophyta > Pinopsida > Cupressales > Taxaceae > Taxus > Taxus chinensis. Next base: position 777,561,916 of record CM034146.1, read on the forward strand.
ATATTATCAAATGTAGGGTCCTCACCACATTTGTTCACAACAAACAATTTCATTGACTTATCAATCAAGAAATATTGATGTTATTGAATGTTCCTATTTTCTATTAGAATGCAAAAATAGAAGATGAAATACCCCATTTGACCTAGATGATTCATATCAATTACAAGATAAATTTCTTATTTGTAAGGGCCAAAATATTATGCTTACTACTAACTTGTGGGTAGAGGCTATGCTTATTAGTGGTGTAATCGACTAATTTAAATTTGTTTCTTATCAAGATGGCACCAAACCACCTAACATACCATGTTTTTTGGTTTTCAAATTCAACAACTACATTAAACCAACATGGGATTCTAAGTCGCTCTAACACATCTATATCACTAAATTTTAGCATGATAAGTGTTAGCAAAATCTCCCAAAACTGTGTCAGCTATGACTATCATGGTGTGTCCTCTAAATATTAGTTGTAAAGATTCAAAGGTGTTATAAGGGCTTGCCATGGTGTGTCATGAAAATATTAAAAAATATAGAAAATTTGTAGGCATCCTTCCCCATGTCTTATATTACTTGATTTTCCTCCTAAAAAAAATAATGAATTCATAATGGCAGGACCTTATATCTAAAACAAATGTAATTTTGTCTTTAAAATAAATATATAAATTTTATTACTCGTGGCATTTGTTTGCAACAAATGGTTTTCGTAATTTTTATAACCAAAAAGATTGAAGTCATTAAATTTTCTTATTTATCATTACAATGCAAACCATATAGGATGAAATACATTGTACCCGACACAAATGAATATCAATGTAAGGAAATGTTTCTTATCTTTAGGAGCGAAAAGGTTATGTTTACTGACAACTTGTGGGTAGAGGTAGAACTTGTCAATGGTGTAATCAACCAATTTAAAATATTTTTCCTATGAAGTTGGCACAAAATGACTTCACCTGTAATGTTTAAAGGTTAAAAAATTCAATGAATACATCATCCTAACATGAGATACTAATGCCCTCGATGTTTGAATGAATAAATGAAAAATGTTATACAAAATGATGCAATGTTTTTTGTGATATAATTAACATGGATTACTTAAAGAATTTTTTTAGGGAGAATGTGAGAATTGTGTCATCATGTCCTCTAACATATGTTATGAGGAGGTTCATGGAAGAGAAGATGATTTCACTTCATATGAGCCCAACCACCTGGATTCAATCTCAATATATGAAGTGTGTTAACAAAGGACGCCTTCTTCTCAAAATCGACTCTAGGCCCTCCAAGAGTCTTCCTCCCAAGATCTAGAATCTCTATTTCAATGTTTGGTATGCCTTATTATAATTTAATTTTCATACATCATCCTATAAAAATTGATTTATTCCTCTAAAGGTTAATTATGTTTATTTATTTTTCTCTCTAATATCCACTTATTGTCTATCTCTATAATTTACCAAACCTTGTTTCCACTTGAGTTGTCCCTTCAATGGTAAGCTAAACATATTTGTCATTCCCTGAAATAAATCATGACATATTATGTTAGAATAAAGTTCTTCATGCATTAAAAAAGTCCCCAAGGATTTTCAAATGGGTAAATACAATTCGTCCATACCTCCATTCTTCTCTACACACATTTAATGGATTTAATACAACCCACCAATAGTTTTTTTTTCCATTTCATTGAATGTTACATGAAAAGAGGAGGAAATTTAAATAGCAGTGGTTTAATTTATTTTAGGATTTATAATTCATGCAATTGATAACGTAATTTATAAGGGAGCCTTGATATGTTTAGTTGGCCCATTATTTATTTTTAACATATATATGGATATGATACAAAAAATAATCATTATTGAATTATGTTTAGAAGAACTGAAATAATAGGAATGGTTAGACAAATATTCTCCAAAAACGGTGGTATACAAATCCTTTAGAGGCTTGGCTATTCTAAACTGAAAATAGTTAGACAATTTTTCCTTGGGCTTGGAGGTCAACAAGAGATTATCAAATATAATTTTTATATGTTATGCAAATAATGTTATTTTACAAAATTCTGTGAAATATGAATTCCCAATTTCCATCCAATTTTTTTTTTATATGTTATGCAAATAAGTTTCCACAAGATGAAATCATTTCATCCTAGGCTATAACATTTAATAATTATATTCTTGTTGGATGGTTTTTTACATGTGTATAATTTATTCCTTGTCTGAGTCTAAATTTTTCCAATATGTGTGTACGAGATATCCAATTATATTATTATTATGAAATCTTTATTGTATCTATGTACAAATCCATTGAATGAGCCCTCATTTGAGGGGAGTGGAGATATCTAAAAAATGTTAGCTCCATAAAAGTGATATGCATCCATGTCAAATGCATCTAATAATCAACATTGGATCACATGGAGGGTGTTATATAGGTGGCCACCATTGATATAATGTTCATGAAATTAGGGGTTTTGTGCATTGTAGAGACCATGGAACAAAAAATATAAATAAAGAACAAGCATGGAAGTAAGTAAACAAGCACAATAGCAGACGAAACATATAACTAATCCAACATATAAGTATTCAATACACAATGATGTGTCCCAACTCATTCCACTATTATGGTATGTCATTTTCTCTATCTATCTCAACAATATATCTTAAATACATCTATCTAAAATTACACTAAAAGATATAAATCTTAGGGTTTTTATCTTAGCTTTTTCACATACCACATTGATTAGTAAGTCAGTTATCTTCATGACAAAATTTCCCACCAAGTGGTGATAAATGGCATCTATCTTTTTGTACACCAATGTCTTGGGATAAAAAAAATATATTTTCAAGAAAAATGGGGTCAAAACTTTGGTATGCCTAAGATTTTACAATTTTGGATTGATTTCTCCAAGAAAAATAAAAACATTTTTGAAGTGAGGTTAAATTAACATCAAATATAAGGTTGCAAATTATGTATGATGATCAAATGAACATTGAATATAAGTCTGAAATTTAATTAAAATAAATTAAACTTACATTATTAAGGCTTATGCCATCATCCTTTGTAGCATGTATACCTACACTTTTTTTATACTTATTTTCTTTTACAATCAATCTTTCTGCAAATTATTGGGATTTTACTCTTTTAATTGCTTGCTAGTAGCTAGATCAAATTTCACCACATCTGCAACATAAAATTCGATTCTTAAATTGTTAGAGCTAATATGTACACTAAAATTCCCCCAAAAAAGGATGAATCTCTAAACAATATATAATTACCATAACCACCCTCAAAATTAAAATATTATTTAATATGATCCCAAGAATATCCATCACAAAAACAACATGGACATCAAATTAGTTGATAAAAAAAATTAGAAGTTGCTTCTCAACACTTTATTACTAAAATAGAAAATTACATATTTACTGCACAATTGACTAGATGCATGATTGACATACCAAGAATATAAAAATTTGATTCAAATAAAACCCAAGGAAACCACAATTAAAATGGTAATATTAATGTGTTTATGTATCTTTTCAAAATTAAAAATTAGAACTAACCCAACATTTGTTTAGATTAACAACAAAAAAATCACTAATTTTTTTTTGACTTTAATGAGCGTGCAATGAAATCACAAATACATATCTTAGCAAAGCTATTGTTCTCCCAAGATTAACTCTTTTGATATCTAGATTAGAAAATAGAGTTTATTAATATTTTTTAAGAGTGTAAAAATCTCATAATAGTAAATATTGTAAAAGATAAAATCTTATATATTTTTTCCACAGGGATCCCATCAATTGTTGCTAACAAATGGAAGTTATAATTTTTCTCAAATTATTGTCTTGATTTAGAACTTATCAAACTTTGTGGTCCTACTTTCTTTCTCAAAGAAAAGGACGCAAGGTAACATATATTGGGAAGAGAAAATTTTGAATAAAAATTAAAATAAAAAAATATAATATTATTTCTCATAACAAATACTTCTTACAAATGTCAAATACTACTCCCAAGTTATAGGAAGACTTCACAACCCTTTTTACCTAAAGGCTTATAATAAAGTCATAAAAACATTATGGTTAATATTTTAGGGAGATGATTTCAATGTTTCAAAGCATTAAGATTCCAAAATTTATATAGTAAGCAAAATCTTGTGTTTTAATTATAATCATAGCTTCTCTCTTAATGATAGGATGACAACCTTCCCTATAGTATTCAAATCTCACACCCTATTAATTTTTTACCAATAATGTTACCATGCTTCGAAGTTTGAGCAAAAAGGATTCTAAATTGTAAGACTTTTTCACTCTACCAAATTTGAGAAATGTAATAAAAGGGATACAAATGATGTAATTCACTAAAGCAAGCATGTTACAACTAGGAAGATTAATAATAGTTATTATTTATGACAAAGTCTTGTTTTAGAAAAAACCTATGAGTTACAAATATCAATAGCCCATGAACTAAAAATTCATTCTCTAAAAATAAAAATGTTGTAAGAAAAATTCTTTTTCAATTCTGCCATTAGTAGAAACCATCTAAATATATAGACTTCAAAAAACTTTAGGAAATGAAAGGAAGGAAAACCTTATACTAAGTAAAACTTAGAAACCAAATAAAAAAGTTGAATGTTAATTGTAGAATCTATTTAATAAATAAATTTAAAATCGATTTTTTTTTAAAATTATAAAATGGGTTTGAAAATATAAGAAAAATTAAATATCTTTTGTTGTTTAAATCAAGCTCCGTATTTACATGGTAGTAAGGATTCCTAATCTATTAGTTGGTGTTATTGAGTGTCAGCTAATTTGAGGTTAATATTTCAAAACTTCTATCTATGAGGTATCCCTTATTAGATTGCGGTCAGTAGTTCAAAATTTGCATCTAATAACTTATAGGAATTGAACTACTAACCAATGACAATATTATAATGGTGATATAGTCAATGTCTTTGTCCTAAATCCAAATAGATAAATTAATTAAAAATACAATAGCTTATTGAAGATAAAAGGAAGGTTTCTAGTGATAAATTCAACACCAAATCTCTTATAATTTTTATACTTGAGAGCTTCAAGCGTAAAATGGTAGATGGCCTCGTGTCAATGCTTTCCAATGTGTGCAATGGGTGGGATTCAAAATTTTCAGGATGTTTTTCAGCGACTTATCTTTGATAAATTGTAGTGTAGCCTTTGGAATGGATCCTCCTTGTTTGCATCCCTCTCTCCCACAAGTACCATTTTCCCGAGCCTTTTGACGATGCCATACAATTGAAAGTGCATTCTTTGTGTGGATGACGAAGAAGTTGCTCAACATTGGCTCTGAAAGGTAGTTGTGGAAAATGATTTGTGTGGTGGATGATTTTGCATTTGAAATTATTCACTTTAGAAGGAAGGAAATCGATGAGATTTAAAGGGGTAAGAAAACCCCTTAGAAACAAACTTCTTTCCAGGTACATGGCTTCTTTGGATAAAAAAGAACAGAATCATGAAAGAAGTTTTGATTTGTTTCTAGTAAGAGGAATGATTGTGAATATGTTGGAATTTCTGATCTATTTCTTAGACATGGTTCTTTTGGATACTTTCATCTCATCTCATGGTGGAAGAAACCTTTCCCTATTAAATAATAGAGTTCTTAGCCAAAATAGAGGAAACCAAAGCCTCAGTGGAAGAGATAAATTGAGGGATATATAATACCTACATGTAGAAGTGTGTGAGTATCTACGATTGTACCTATCCACTTGTGAAACTAGACCCTAAATCTGCTCTGCAGAATGATGTTTGGCCACAAAACATTGTTATAGGTGGAGTTTTTATTATAACATTTATGCGATGGAAAAAACAAAATCATTGGAGGAGGTATTTTGTGAGTGAAATAAAATTTGAATCTATTAGAGATGATTTAAGCGGTGACGGGAAGAGGATAGGTGGATAGCTCATAGGTGATTGTCGAATCTTGTGGTAAAACATCCAGGCTGGTGGTCGACTCGGAATGTACCAAGAAGATACGATCAATGTTTTTTAGTGAAACACTTGGAAACAGTTAAGTTTATCCTTGTGTGCAAATGTTCCTGATGGTTAGGCTGAATGGTTGCCTTCTTGCATCATTCTTACACACATCTAAATTTGTTTTAAATTTATTTAAAGAGGACATATCTCAGTGAGGTACACTTCTCCAACTAAAGTTTGGGGATATGTTAATACACAACTAGAATGTTGAAATGATATATTTTCTCACTTACATTTGATTTTTATTTGTATCACTTCTCATTTTTCCACCTTGTACACCTATTACATGTTGTGGTATTTGGTATTATAATAGTAAACATGTTCTTCAATCACTCATAGGAAAATTTCTTACCATCCAACTCATGATTTCAATATCCTTAATTGACTTTATCCATTATTTTCCTCAACAAAATATTCTTGCTAGGAGGGAGGTGTTAAATTATTATGGTAGTTTTTTAATGAGACGTTGAGGTAGATGTATATTGACAGAACTTTATTCAATAAAAGGAGACACTAGAAATTTTTCTTAACACAAAATCATGTATGTAAACTCTTCTAAATAAGTTAAACTATTGTAGCCATGTACTTATGAGAAATATTATTTATAGGTTATGTTGGCGAGAAAATTTGTTAGGTGGAAAAATTGGTGGACTTCTTGCCAACGCTCTGAGACTCTAGGTCCCTTTGCTTAGGTGGCGCAGCTCCACTTTATTATGAATGAAAAATATAAGAAATTTGTTGTTGGCTAAGAGGCCAGGGATCCAACAGGCCCACTCCACTGTACCTGTGGAAAATTATTATAATGAATTGTAAGGGAGAAATTTGATGAAATATGGGGTAAGGGGAGTGAGAAATTAGATAAGGGGAATTAACTCTGCAAGTAGAATATCATATTATTGCCTAAGTTAATTAGAAGGTTCACATCTATAATGTATAAGAAAGAAACAAGGTTAGAGTCTCAATGACCAGAGGAAACCATGCACACAAAGTTACACACATTCATGAGCCATGAAAAAAATCAATCCCTTTCTGTATTGACATCTTTATCAAGTTGTACAATGCTAGAAATGGAGGAAAAATGATGAAGAAAAGTGGAAGAATTTATATCTCTCTTGCTTAGCTCAAAAAATATTTCTCTTGAGTATAAAATTGGCAACGCTTTAGAATGAGGGTGTTATCACATTATATAGAACTATAAATGTCTCTTCATCTATCCCCCATGGTGTCTTTTCATTTTTATTCTCCTGATGTGACTCTTGGTATTCCTAGGAAATAACATTAAGTTCCTTTTTATAAAATAGGGGTGACTTATTACATTACAAGACTATAGTCACCTTAATGAATAAGAAAAAATAGGAATAAGACAAAATAAAAAGTGCTCTCTGTAAATGAAGAATTAGAACATGAATGAAGAAGGGAGAGGGGAGAGAAGAAGAGAAGAATAAATAAGATAGAGAGAGCACTACTTTGAAGATGATCTTGCCGCTGAAGATCTCCCAGGAAGAAATGTATGAGTGATCTCGATGCCTTTGAATATTTTTTTGAATCTCACTACTATTGGTATCACCTTCTAATCCTAAGGGATTTGGACGAAAATGAATGAATTGATACAATTCTCCGTAAGGTAGTTATTTTTGCACTTTGGGTACCAAGTCTGATAATTCTTTGCGGTGATGGAGATGATTTCTCGTATCTCTGCCAGAGATTCCAGTGTGTTTTCTATGATTGAGAATGGATTTCCAGCTTCCATCTTTACCCATTCCTCTAATGCTTTCAAAATATCATCTATTGAAGAATCAAAGTTCGCTGGTAGCAACCCAAGATTTTGAATCTATGCATTTACATCATTCTACATTTTCTCAACATCTTACTTGTACCATTCAAACCTGAGCTTCTTCATCTGTTCCATGGTCATTCTCATATTTTTGTGTTCCCTGACTTCTACTCATTGATACAATTTTCCCAAAAGTATTCAATTTGAGGCATGTGGCGCAAGTTAGGTAGGTGGAATGATTATGGATCCTCCCTAATATAAAAAATCCACCTTGACAGTGTAGGAATACATACTGATAGATGTTAGGGAAACTTTGACATTGTTGACATCATGATGACTCTTACATGTGAAAACACCCAGTGAGCTGGGAAAGGAAACATGCTTCTTCTTTCAGCTCTTCAAATTACTATTGATGTGCATTAATTGTCTGCACAACTTCATAAACACCATATTATCACTACGATAACAAGGTAACCTCTTTGGAGAATGATTAAAGCTAGATACTCTGATGTATGACATGATATGATGTCATAAAGAACTTTTTTGAAAAATGTACTTGTAGCAATTGGAAGTACAGATTATCACCGATGAGCTGCCCCCAATCGATCATTTTCTTTCCTTACATGATAGTGAGGATGAAGAGTCCCATCAAATATTGAAATAAATTTGTACCTTCTTCTCCCATTACCCGAATTAGCATGATGATAGCATTAGAAAAGACATTTTGGAATTCGATGCACACAAGAGTCTTCAACGTGCAACAAGGCTTCCTCTCATGCTTCACCCAACAAGTGCAAGCCGTTGAAGATAGGATTAAACCTTAAACCATTCAGAAGATGAGGATTCTTATGTGATTATGACCATATCTTTCTCAGTGGGGATCTGCATGCATTGAGATATGGCCCTCGAATTAAGCATTGTAAGGAATAAATCATCATCTTCTTTGATCATCCTCGTGTCTGGTTCATAGTGTTGAGCACATGCCAACAATAATTTGATGTTTTTCAAGGATTGGAAATGGCCATCAATTACATACAACCCACTGACAAATCTATTTTCTTTTGCAAGCTCTCTCGGCCCATTGAACATTCTGCACTTGAGTTCCTCTTGGTCCATGTGAGTGACATTGCTATCACCCACACTCAAGTATTCCGATGTGAGAGCCAAAATAGGCTCTAGGATAGTTATCTTGAACTTCATGGTGGTAAAAAAAACAATATATGTTACTATGGAGAAGGTAGCAACTTTCTGCACTCAGAACAAAAAACTACTATTTTTGGAAACTACATCCCAGGAACTGCTACTTTGGACAATGTTACTTTTTTACCTTGTTGATTGCACTGAGGTGTTTCCTTCATGTTCCAAGCTTGTTGTAGATGTCTTGGGGTCAATTCAGAGCACTTTCTATTTTTTTAAAGTTGTTTTTTTTCTTTTTTCCTTTTTACTTTTTTGATTTTTTGACCCATGTGCCCTATTTTTCTATTTGCATAGTTTTTTTTTGTTATTTCTTCTAGAGGGATTTTGTTATTTATGGAAACTTACTTAAAATGGAAAGTATTAACCAGAAACACTTGATATTTTTAGAAGATAAAATTTTAAGTCTCAAATTGACAAAAAAATTATAGATTCTTTTTGTGTTTTTGTTCTTCAGTCTCTATTCAAATTTTTGGCTCAACCCGCTTCACGGTTTGATGGAAACTAAAGAAGAATGAATTTATGGCACAAATATCCAATTGGATGCCATTTAAAAATTAGGCCATATTTCGAGATTCTTTTTTTTTTATATTCAATTCATTTGGATGAGGAATAATTTCTCAAAATTTTATGAGGATCTGATGCACAATGATAAATTTTTCTTTTTTCAACCCAAGGGTTTCCGACAGCTCACATTCATGGATTTTCTTATATATTTTGATTTCTTCATGTTTCAGCAGCATGGAATGAAGGAAGAAATATGTTGAAGGTGTTGTAAAGGTTTCGAAGTAGCAACAACTGTTAGGTGAATAAATTATGACAGTTTGAGATTTCACATATGTGCGTGCAGAAGCAGTGGAAGCAAGCAGAAGCAACATGACAATGAAAAAAATTTACATATTTTTAAATTTGGTGAATTGCATCAAGTTATTAGTGTAAAAAAAGTGCCTCATCCCTATTGGGATACATGTCACGAAGTTATTTGTAGTTGAGAATGAGAAGGAGGATAAGAAAAGGCACTTAAAACACTCATTTGGGTCACATGGGTGGCTAAGGGATTAAGAGGGAGGGGAACATTTTCTTGCACAATCTGCATAAATCCTTGGTGTATTTGGTGGAAAAAAGTGTGCCCCATCTGAATTGGGCCAGTTGGTGGAATTTGGTTGGACGAAGCGGGGTCTAGGAAATGGAGCATGGGGAGCTCAACTTTGCGAAAGTGGCTTAACTAAGGCCATTTTGAGGTCCAAGGAATTAACTAGGAGCGAGTGCATTTTATTGCACCATGTGTACCAAATAATTGGTGCACTTGGTTCAAAAAAGTTTGCAACTCTTTCATTGGTCAAAATTTCAATGTAATATTTGATGTACTCCTTTAGTCGTACCTTGGGGAGTGGTTTGTCGAACCCATAACTTGAGTTCCTAGAGGATTTTTATAATGAAAATTTATATGATTTTACATGAAATTGGCCTTTTGAGTTCAATGGTGCGGGTCTCAGATCTTGATTCTGACCTTTACTCTATAAAAATAGGAATTTTATTATGGATTGAAGGTTGTGAACACCAATAATAAGTTTTAGATAGAGTGCACCTACGTGTTGTGAAAAATATGAAATCACCATCTTGTAGGGATATGAATTATATTTCCAAAGATATATTTTTTGAATCCTAAATCCTTACAAAAGTCTTGAAATTTCTACTTGAAGCTCAGGAGTTGTTTTGGCATTGTGCACTGCTTAGGCCTCTAAGACCCACTTTTGCTAAAACTACTCCAACAATTTTGAAACTTCCCAAAACCTTCCAAAATTGATTTCAAAACATTTTTTGTCTCTATGGTACATATCCTTTATTATTTTTGTCCTTTCATTTTTCTCTTAGGATGTGTACCAGCTTCGAGAAGACTATCCTTTACCAAACTTGTCAAAAAACCTATTTTGATGGATCTTTCCTTGGAAGCACTTATAATGATTGGATATCCCTAAATTACCTATGAGAACACTGACATAACACATGGGAATTATTTAGAGAGATGGGATAGGATTGAATCATTTATTAGGGTTGTTGAATAGAAAAAAATGATCTAAGTATCGGGCGTGCTTAGATAGGGCCCTGAAAGAGCGCGCGACACTATGATAAGATTGAACCACGTAGGATCATGACTATTTTTGGAGATAACATGTGGAAAACACATGGAGATAAAGGATTTTTATCCACAAAATCATATTTTGGGAACAATCGGCAGATAAACACCATGCATAGTTTAATCTAATAATAGGATTTCTACTTGGAGTTAATTATAAGAAATCTATTGTTATAAAACTTGCATGTTGTGCATTCCTTTGTAAAGGCACATGGCTATTATTAGCATGTGATCTATTTTGAGAATTGCATGGGTAGTGAAGGGAAAGTCTCCACCCATATATAAATGTATGGATTTGCATATTTTAGGATACACACACACACACACACAAAGATATAGGTGTGTGTGTGTGTTTGTGTGAGTTATTATAGAGTTATGATGTTGGTTTTGACAAGCGCTTGACTTATGGAGAAATTCTGTAGTGTATGAAGATTATATGTTTTACAGTATTTATGAAATGGATAATATTGGTTGGATAATGGTGTTGAACATGAATGAATTTGGTTATTATATGATTAATCTTGTTATAGTCATTGTTTAGTTCGTCTTTCATATACTCTAAGATCTAGATCTGGTTTATGCACTATGGGTTGTTTACTATTAGTTATGAATATGAATATGTTTAAACCTCATCATGCTAACATTTTATTTCAAGCAACTCTAACGATGGACCTAGAGCCTTTGCGCACTTCGGGTGAGCGCTCATCCTAGGCTGAGTGTTGTGCCAACATGCCCAGGTTATTTACTGCACATTCTAGGCTACATTATTTGATTATGTTGCCGGCACATATTTTTTAGTTGTTTTTAGGATATTTCATGATGATGACGTACTGGTTGACCTTACCAAGTGTTGAGGAGTGGTTAGTAGATTTAGAAGAGGAGTACGCTCTGAGATTCAACATTGGATCTGAGTTTGACACACCTGCGTGGGTGGAGCATAATTTGTATGACTATTTATATGAGACTTTTTAAACTATCTTTCCGATAGAGTTGTATGAGTAGCTGGTTATTTATGCATCTACAAGGAATTGGAGGTTTCACACAATTCTCTTGATGCATGAAGAATTTTAGGACCTCTATGATGCTGATCTGATTTGGATGTGCCCTATGGACACTTGGTTCTGTGGTGTTCTAAATAGCTATATTTTGGAGTACTAAATTTCCACTTATTATTTCTTGGAGATATCTAAGTTTCAATTTTTATGTTATCCCAGGGAAGCCTATCTGCAAGGCATTCCACTAGCGATCAAAATCTTGATGGTAACCATGAATTTGGAAGAGAAGTTGATGGATAGCTAAACCCCACCACACGTGGGGGCAGTAAAAGGTTTGGTGAAAGATGGCAGACCTAGTGGCAGATAGACAAAGAGAAGAAAGGTGGATCAAGTTCAATGAGGTGTGTGAGAGGGATTTATCAAAGTAGCGTAAGGGTATAGATTTGATGATCTTGTGGAGAGAGATAGCTCGTGAAGGATTTGGAGCTCATGTAGAGGACGTGGAGCTAGAGTATTTATAACTCCCCCATTTAGGCAAGCATGATAAGGAATGCTCCTCCACCTCTTATGAGAGTGGATCAATAGAGATGACATGGACCGTGGGCACACATTTAAATCTACTTGGTGACCTAACCCTTGTACTTGGTTTTCTAGTTTCTAGTACAGCCAGTAGTTAGCAAACTAGTTTGGGCATTAGAATAGCAAAAGTTAGAGTTAACTTATCAACAAGTACAAGAGTGAATTAAATAACAAGTAAATTTATGGCTGGGAAAATGTATTCCTTTTTATTTTGAGGACCTATTAGAGGTACTCTTTCAGGCATGTCGTCGGTGTAGGACACAGTCACACAAAACTTTGGACTCATGTCTGGGAGTAGCACAACTTCATAGATTGTAGGAATTCAGTTTAGTACTACTATTGGGACACAAGGCAACACATCCTCTGGTTCAATCCCTACTATAAGTGGAGGATTCAGGGGCATAGGTGGATCTAGAACTGGAACTGGTGGATCTAGAGGCAGAAGTAACACAGGAGGTTTTGAATCTTGTGGGCATGGTCCTCACCAACCCCAAAATATTTACATGGAGATGTTGCTTCATCTTCCAAAGTATAGGGTAATATAATATGTTATTGAACATGTGTATATGTGTGAGATATTTTGGCATGCAAAAGTGATCATGGATTCTGAGCGTAAGGAAAGTCAGTTTATAACTACGTTGCAGGGACATGTACACAATTATTATAGGAATTTTGAACCTGATCAGACTTACATGGATTATAAAGTGTTATAAAATGTTTTCCTTAAGGAATTTTATATCCCTGAGTTTGAGTGGAAAAGTATAAGCGTGCTCAAGAATATTAAGTAGGGAACTATTGAGAGTGTTTGGGAATATGATGCCCATTTCAAAATGATTTTGTCTAAACTTTCTTATGATATCCATGCAAGCTACCATGCATAGTGGTTTTTGGGAGGCTTGATCACACCTTTTAGGAGGGCCTTGTCACATAAGACATAAACAGATATGCACAAAAAGATTGAACTAGTGTTACGCGATGAGGTGGTTAGAAATATAGACACTCAAGTGAACCCATTCCTAGAAGCTCAGATTGCAGCAATGGAAAAGAAGTTAGAGAAACTATTGGTAAATTCTACGCATGAGACATGCACATGAGTTTGGTGTATAGATTGTGAAGTGGAGGGGCACACTAAGGATAGTTGTCCCCGAAGATTAGTGCGCTCATTGTTTTTAGACTGCGAGATATGTCATTTAGACCATGATGTAATTCACTGCCCATTGTTGTAACGCACGATATGAAAGAATGATTCTTTCTACCGCAACATTTTCCGGTCCACGAATCACAATACTGAAGATTGTAGACTGATTGATCAGATCCATGATGTGATTGATATTGGTGTATAATAGACAGGAGTTTCGAATAACTCTAAGGGTAAAATTGATCAACATGATCATGATCAAAATCAAAGGCGCTACCATCAGAATGAAGGGCTATTTGAAGGATTTCTTGGTAGAGGTCAAGGATACCATGGTGGATTCAGGGGCTGAGGCTGAGGTGGTGGAAGGGGTGAGTTTCCTCATGGAACATGTTATGCGTGTGGATCTCCTTACCACTACAGGCGTGAATGTCCTCATAATATTACTTGTTATTTTTGTGAAAAGAATCATAACTATGAAGAGTTCCCAGACTTATATGAACATCTTAGTAAACAACATAAATGGGAGAACAAGGGTGCAGGGATGGTTATAATACAACGTGCTATGGAAAACCAATGGATGCCAAAGTTGGCACCAGATCCTGAGGTGGTACCTAGGAAGATTTCTACATGCGTTGAAGCTGCGCGCACCAAATAAACATTACAAAATAATCCCACCATTACAAATGAGGAGGTTTTACATTCAAGATACCATGATCCTACAAATCAGAAGGAGGTTTATCAGGAAACCATGGAGGTGCTCAGAAATCTTCAGGATGAAATAAAGTGTTTAAAGGAACAGTCGCGAAAGTTGGAACAGAAGGCTGCAGAGTCATCCTAGTTAGATTTTGATGATCTGAAATAGGTATGTAATATGTTGTTCCAGAAGAATATTATTCCATTACTAGGGAATTTATTAAAGGGAAACACTCCATGGGTTGGGATTGAGAATGGATTCCAGATTTTGCATGTTAATTGCCCTCCCCATAGCTTGGATTATGACAAGGAGATCACTCTAAATTTTGTTGTGGATGCGTGGCTTTTGAGTAATATCCTAATTGAAAATGGCGTGGAACTTAATGTTCTTACTTTATATGCATGGGTGTAGATGGTCAGACCTCCATTACAACCATCCTCTAATGTGTTGTTTATGGAAAATCAAACTAAGGCCACTTCATTATGGTATTTGAAGGATGCATCCATTACTATACAGGGGGCCAAGTTCACTGGGGAATTTGAGGTATTAATGCTTGAGGAGGCAGAAAACTTCCTAGATCTACTTGGGCGCCCTTGGTTATATGCGAATAATGTTGATCTATGTTTCAAAAAGGGATATATCATTTTTGAGAACAAGGAGCAATGAGTTATTATCCCTTTGACATATGGTAAAACTGCACCCTATGTTGAACCTTTAAGTGAAGAAGACCTAAACAAAATTCATGGGTGCGTCATTCAAGACGTGAAAGAACTTGAGTCATCTAAGGAAGGAATCCTCCAATGGGAGGATGTAGAGTCCATCAATGATACTACAAGTATTTCTTGTGACAATTGGGTGGGAAAACAACATGCTGGTGGATGGTTCACAGGGATAATCTCATAGAATGGAGAGATGTGATAATTTATCTATCATCCTGGTTTCTAACGAGCAATATGCCTACTGAAATCTACGTATATCATGGTAATGGTCTTGTTCAACACCACGTTAAGCAATGTGAGAGAATATACGAAGAGGGTTATGAGGCTTTACCACCTTCACTGTGGGCGAACAAAATTTATGTCACCTTGTGCGGCTACGTGTGGACTTGCTATGTTTATGTGGATCAACATAGGGAGACTGAAAATTGGCAAGACTTGACTACAAGAATGATACTTTTGACTACTTCTCCACTAAACCTCCGATGAAAGAGGAGTTACAAGTTATGGAGCAATTGACTATGGGAGAAAGTACAAAGAATGAAGAGATCATTCAGGATTTATTTGGTGAGGAAAACCCAAGAGTACATTTTGATGAAGTAGATGAGACAGATGTAGAACTACTTGAGCATGTTTTCCTTAAGAAGGAGAAAGGAAAGATGGTCTACATAGTGGATGATGCAGAAGTAGATAATTTGGACATAGATCATTCAAAGGGTATGCACGAGGTCATAGGCAATGTGGATAATAAGGCACACGCTTATCATGAACCTATGAATACCAAAAAGTGAACATTGGCACAAATTTTGAACCTAAGGAGGCCATAATTGGAGACTATTGGTATGATTTTGAAGTGGCTAAGATAACTGAGTTACTACTTGTTTTCTAGGAATTATTTCCTAGGGGCTACCATGAGTTAAAGGGAGTGCATGATTCTTTGGGAAATATGAAGATTAAGTTAATGGAAGGTGTGTGCTTGGTTAGGAAGATACCTTACAAGATGAAACCTAACCTACACATAAAATTTAAAGAAGAAATTGACAAGATGTTGAAATATGGCATCATTAAGCCCCTAAAAGAATCAGAGTGGGTTAGCCCCATGGTAATCAATATAAAGAAAGATGACATGATTATGATTTTTTTGGACTACAGGGAGATAAATATTGCATGTGTGATTGATCCTTTCCCTACTCCTTTTACTAAAGAAATATTAGGTGTTGCAGGGTGTGAGATTTATTCCTTTACAGACGGATTTTTAGGATATCATCAAGTAAGGATTGCTAAAGAAGATCAAGAGAAAACATCGTTCACAACTGAATGGGGAAGTTTTGCATATATTATGATGCCCTTTGGTTTAAAGAATGCACCTACAGTATTTTCATGCATTTTTGTTCAAGCATTCTAGGATTTTATTCACAAATTCTTGCAGGTTTACTTGGATGATTGGACCGTTTATGGGCTTGTCAAGGATCATTGTGACAAATTATGATTAATGTTTGAAAGGTGTAGACAGTTAAGCATATCCTTGAATATCAAGAAGTGTGTATTTACTACACCTTTTGGAGCTCTGTTGTGACTTATTATCTACAAGGAGGGTTTGCTAGTAGATCCATCTAAGATTGTAGTCATTTTAGGCTTGGAGGAACCCACTAGTCAGAGTGAGGTGCGTGGATTCTTGGGCCACATAGGGTATTATAGAAAATTTATCAAAGGATATGCTAATATTTCCACGTCATTGGAGTAGTTATTAAAAGTTAAAGGAAATTTCTATTGGGGAGAATCACAACAACACGCATTCGAAGAGCTAAAGGAGAGACTTACTATGGCTCCTATTTTGCACTTTCCTTAATGGAACCAACCTTTTCACGTACATGTGGACACCTCTGGCATGGCCATTGGCATAGTGCTAGCTCAGCCTAGAGAAGGTATTATATATCATCCTATTTTCTTTACTAGCAGAGATTTGACTCCTGCATAACATAACTATACAACTACGGAGCGTGAAGCTTTGTCAATGATGTACATCAGTACTTTTTAGAAACACCTTTTTTGTTCTATACAGATCACATTGCAATAAAATACTTGGTGAACAACCTTTTTTTATAGGGGTGCATATGCCGATGGGTTCTATGATTCCAATAGTTTGACTTTACAGTCATGGTAAAGCCAGGAAAAAGAAATTCTGGCTCAAACCACTTATCAAGGATTCAATCAGGAGAGGATGCATAGAATATTAGAGATACAATACCATATGCATAGCTATATAGGTTAAATCATGCACCTTTGGAATTGGAGGACACTGTTTCCTTTTTACACACAAGTATGGCACCAGAAGGAATGAAAGCCTTGCAAAAGAAACAACTTGCAATTAGTGCCGCACATTTCATGTTGATCAGTGGTGACTATACAAGTTAGGTTGAGATGAAGTATTCTACTAGTGTGTACTAAAGAATAAGCATATGGAAATCATGGTGGAGGCTCATGGCGGTATTGTAGATGGACATTATGCAAGGGAGGCCATCGCGTGTAAGATTCTCCTAGCTGGTTTATGGTGGGAGTCCCTATAAAAGGATTATAAAGAATATTGTAAGGTGTGTGATCATTTTTCAGTTCCTTAGAAAACCTGGTCAGTGAGATGAAATGCCTTTTAGGCCTATTCCAAGTGTAGAGCCTTTCAAGAAATGGGAAATTGACTTTTTGGGTCCTATTTCCCTAGCCGCGCGTAGAACTAGATTGTACTACATCATCACTTGTACAGACTATATTATAAGATGGGAAGAAAAAGAACCTACAAAGGATTGTACAGTGGCTACAGTAGTAAGATTCTTATGGGAAAGTATTCTTACCAGGTATGGATGTCCGTTGAGTTTGACAATTGATAGGAGCACACATTTCTTGAATAAGACAATCGGGATATTGTTGGATGAATTTATGGTCGTACACCACAAGACCACACCCTATCACCCTCAAGAAAATGGGATTGTTGAGGCCTTCAAAAAGATATTGAGCCAGAACTTGACGAAAAATTGTGGTGTTGGAAGGAAATATTGGGATGATAAAGTTTCTGTTGTACTTTGGGAATATAGAACAACCTACAAAAGGTTGAATAAGGCCACACCCTTTCAGTTGGTGTTTGGCATATAAGCAGTTCTTCCCATGGAATTCATGTTACCTTATTTACATATTACATGTGTGATAGGTCTAGCTGATGAGCAAGCATTAGAAGAAATAATTGAAAAATTAATACAGCTGGATCAGAGGTGCACCATAGCACGTTGGAGTCAGAAGCATGAAAAACCTAGAAATAAGGCATGCCATGAAAGAAACATCAAGGAAAATAATCTTGAGGTTGGGAAGATGGTGTTTCTTTATGATTAAAATTTTATGTGCCACCCAGGCAAGCTTAAGGTGCATTGTTGGGACCGTATGTTATCATTCATATACTTGAATCGGGTGCTTGTCAATTAGAGGCGCTTGATGGAACATGGTTATCCAGTTGCTTCAACGGGAGTAGGTTGAAGCCCTACTATGAATAAGCCTTATTTATATTTGTAATAATGCAGTATTTCCATTTAGATTAGATTTCCCTTACTGTATTTCATTTAAGTGTGTTTCATTCTTTGTCACTATGATTTTTCGATTTAGTTCAGTGTTTTGTATAAAAAGCGTGTTTGTGTGCCAGAAGCTTATTATAGTTTGAAGTGTTTATATGTGCAGAGGACTACATATACCCTTAGTGTGGGGTCGATAAAGGAGGTATGAAAAATAAATAAACTCATGGGTGACCATAAAAGGAACAGAAGGAACAAAATTTCAAAATTAATGAGAAATTCTAAAGAATTGCTCAAAAATTAAGACCACGCATAAGGAACTGGGAACTTAGTATAAATCAAGGAGGCTATAACATTAGAGACTATGTATGATTGGGTCACATTGGATAAAATGATTTTTCTTAAGGTAGTGCAGATAGAGGAGATCTATGACAGATAAGTAGTGGCGTGCTAGAAAATTATGACTGAGGTGCAAAATTTTTAGGTGCGAGAGATTGTAACACGGGATAAGGAGGCATGAAAAACGCTCAATAGGAATTCATACCATGTATGGTGGTAGGTGGAGACATTAATGAAGGGGATTTTTGAAACTTGGTTTAAAGTTAGCATTTTTAAAATCATTTGCTACCTTACGAATTTGGAGAAAAAAATTATGAAGTGCGAGGAAGAGCTGGAGACAAAGAGCACTTTGCAGATCGAGTAAACCTATCACCTTTTGGAGCATGGTGTTGAAATCCCAGGAACGGAAGAAAGATCTAAGTAGTGGTGTGTGTGTGTGTGTGTGTGTGTGTGTGTGTGTGTGTGTGTGTGTGTGTGTGTGTGTAATGGAAGGGTGTGTAATGGAAGGGTAACTTAGGTTTCAATTGAATGGTAGCTAGGGTTTTCATTTTGCATTCGTAGAATCAAAAGGAGTGATGACACCATGGAGGGCTCCAGTAGTGGAGAAGGAGGTTGCCAATCTAGCAGAGGAGTGGTTGGTGGAGATGCTATATCCAGAAGGATTTATTGAGGGGTGGACATGGAAAAAAACATTACATAGTGTAGGATTTTGGAGATTAATCACTGCATTGAAAAATGTATGAAAGACATCATTGAAGAAGTTTACTGTAATGCCCTGTTCGGCATTACCCTGCTTCTTTTCGCAGTGACCCTTTTTGCTGAGTGTCGAATGGCTATGTGTAATTCCGTTGTCTTAGACCGTGTCTCAGTGATGTTTTAGCACCTTACCTCTCCTTCTTGCTTTCTCGAGTCGTTATTGACACCTCTGTATGTGGACCATGTAACGTCCTGTGTGTTAACCTATTTAAAGGAGGATCTTGTTGTCGCATGGTTAAGCTGGATCGTTGGTCATTATTAATGTGAATAGTGATTATATATATTTATAGTATATAATGATAATAATGTTATTTTAATTTAATTGTCGATTGGCCTTTATTTTATAGTATTATTGTTTTACCTTATTGTCGATTATCATCGATATTTTATATTAATTGTCTCTATAGTATTTCTTCTGGTTGTTTCGACTCTGATCGTGTTGTAGAATGAACCCCGTCCCGCGCTGAAGAAGGGGTTACCCGTCTTGGCGCCATGGTCGTTCTTTGCTTCGTGTTCGCTTTTGAAGGTCAACCTCTAGTTTTCTTCCCTTGGTTGCTTAGGCCTATTCGCATGTTGTTTTAATCGTTGTGAGTAATGGAGAATTTGATTCTTTCTTCCTCTAGCTTGCTCGTGTGTATGCGATTTAACCTTCTCATGTTGGCCCGTTCCACGTTCTTTTTTAAATCAATAACAACATATAAAAAGTAAAAGCAATCAGGTAGCTTGATATCAAACATATGGTAGAATTTAATACCTTCCATAGCATGATTATTTTCCTTCATAAAACCGTAGTTTTCATAAGAATCTATCTGCCTCATGTAATAATGTATATTTTAGGATCGTAGACAATTATTTTCACACCTATATATATATATATATATATATATATGAACTGATTTATAAATATATCAAAAAAATACTGTGCAGGTGGAGGGTGGGGTTATTAAAATTTATGTGTTATTTTCACACCTCATGTGCTTTTAATGTGCTTTTTGCAACCAACAAAATAAAGAAAACATTATATTGTACTTTTCTCTTATCCTTATGCGCCATTTTCTTCCCTTGCTTCACTTTGATTAAACTTGGTTGTTTGCTGGTGGTTGGTGGAGAATTATGGTCTCCATTTAATTTCTTCAATGCGTATTGGTAGTCTTCCTGGCACGTTTTCTTGGTGGGGCGAATTTGGGGGAAGAAACCGCTATTTTCTTTTGCTGGCCGCGCACAGGTGGATGTTGCTCTGCAGTTTTGTGACCTACTCTTTCCATGGTCACTGGTTGTCCTTGTTGTTGGGTTAGAGACCCCTTGCAGAGATTGAGCACCTTGTGGGGAAAGCAACATAGGTGCTGATGATGGAGAAATTACAGGCTGGGTGAATCTGATGAATGCATTTCAGGCATGTTGAGCCTACCTCTTGTAGTAATCTGCTATTTTTTTTAATCACATGAAATGAATGTATTCTTTCCTGAATGGCGCCTAGAAAAGGATATTCGTGGTTGTTTATTTACTGTGTGAGTGTGTTAGTTACTCCTTTGAATCTCCTTCTAAAATTTAATGGTTTAGCATGAACTTTCTCTCTTCCCTTTTAATGGCCTATTCTATTTCACATTTGTATAAATGGGTTCTTGAATTATTATGTATATCAAACCAAATTGTATGAAAAGAAATGTTGTTAAGTTTTATTGATTGGTTTCTAAAACAAAATTTGGGAATGAAAGTGTTTTCACTGGTTATGGTAATAACTGTAAAAGATTTTAATCTGCTGTTCTGATTGAAGTAATGGGAAATATTCATAGTTTTCTATTATTACCTTGTGCATATTGTTTGGTTAAAATGGGTCATACCCAAATTCTTGAAGCAGTGTGATTCTGTGCCAATACCAATCGTTTAGGTATGCGTTATAACTTGTTTCTATAATGGGTGCATATCTGATTATGTTTCTTGCAATGTATGAGGTCATTCGAGTCGTATTATTGTGTTACCTTTGCATGGGTCAGTTTGTTGTGTCAGAAATTTCTTAAAATTTTTTACCCAAATCCTGACTATGGGTTTAAATCGAATTGGTTACCTTATTTGACTTTGGCCTTCATCTAGTCACTTGGATGCGTGTAAAGGCATTCCTTTATATCTGTGAAACTTAATACAAAACTACTTTAATTGGTTGTCTATAAGGAATTTGGGGGAGTGTCCTGCGAGTTTCGTTGAAAATGTGTATATATGGACACATATGTCAGTTGTATCATTGTTACTATCATGGGTTCAAGAGAGAAATCTCCAGGAATTTGTTTTGGGTATGTTTATCCCATCTTTGGATAGATTGAGTTGATACCCTTGTTCAAAATTTTTTTTTTTTAATTTTGTTTCGTTGGAGGAAACAGGGTTTTACCTTAATAATGTAAAACATCTATAATGCCTCTAGTATGGAGTATTGTTCTCTATAACATCGGAATGTTTTTGAAAAACTCCGGGTCCTTGAGCAAATGTTGTTTTAAGAGTTTTTCCATGTTGTGCCTTGGCAATGTATGGTAGAACAAAGAGCAGCCCTCTGTAGTATTGGAAGAAAGGGGAGAATCGTGAGTCTTGTACTGATGTATATTAAGGTTTTCTACCTCTAGAATTAAGCTGAGGAATATTATGGTTCAATCTAATGTTGTCCAATCTCCCTTGCCCTCGTGGCTAATGGCATCAAGAAATCTGGTAAATGTTTTCTCCTGTTCCGAGGGTCCCATATGGATTGTTATATTTTCTATTCTCTTCACCGTTGATTTAAAACTCTTGGAGTTTTCAATCATAATTATTACCGGGTAACCACTCCAGATGGTTAAGTGTTGTTTTTTTTTTTTTTGTGTAGTTGCAACTCGTGGTAAGGTCTTTTGAGTCTGGGGCAACGACGGTGCATTACCTACCATGTATCAAACCCCTTGTGTTTGGACTTGAATATCTTATATTTAGACTTGGTTACTAGAAAATGTCCCGTTTTGTGACTTCGTTAAGGCAATCAGTGGTTTTCAACTTTTTACTGATATTGTAAGAATCTGTAAAAGTCATCAATGGACATTTGGGGTTACCTTTCCTTTTATCATTTGGAGAAGTTGAAGAATATGACTGGATGGATTGAGTATTGTATTTCAATCACCTATGATCATAGGATTAGTATGATTGAAATCTCAATACTCTTGGACCTTCTTGGATGGATTGAGTACTGGATTTCAATCACATGTAATCCATAGGATTACATGATTGAAATCTCAATACTCTTGACCCTCTTGTTCCTAACCCATAAGGTCTTGCCTTGATTAATGAGACATTTCTTTATCTTACTTGTATTTTGGCTTCCTCCTTGTTGGCTGGTATAAATCACTTTCTCGTGTGAAGAAATTTTGGATTAGTGGTTGTGCTTTGACCCATTCTTGAATTTAGAACATTCCTTTCATGATATTGTTAAATCTTAGCTTGTTGTTGCAATGGGTAGTCTTAACATGCTCAGTTCTCACGAACTGACTCGAGTTATACTTTGTGCAGATGGATTATGTGAAGTAGATAAAAAGAAAGAGTTGTAAAGGTTTCATTTGATGGAATTATGAAGTTCTTGTGCAAATGTCAAATGTGCCGTAAATTCTATAATGGTGCTTGTAATGGAGTTTGGAAGGCCTCTTGCCTTGGATTGTTCAGAAATTACGTGATGAAGTTGTCTTGTCCTTTTGTAGTTAAACCGGTAACTTATCTTTGTGAGAAATGATATCCAATCTTTATATTGATATGAGTATTGTAAAAATTTGATCTTGAGAATGAATTGTTAGGTTAAATCTTCCTAAGAATTAGTAACAATGTGTTATAAGTAAAATAAAATAGGTTGGTTAACCCTTGTAGAAGCTAAACAAAAAAATTTATATTCAAAAAATTAATGTAGAGGTGACCTACTTGAGAACAAGCAATTCCTTAAGTAATCAAAGGTGAAACTATCCTTGTAAAGTAAAATTTATAACTTGCTAACCCTAGCTAAGCTAGTGAACATTATCCTTATATGGTGAATTCTTAAACGAGTTTAAGGGAAATCAATGGTTAGTTCTGGAAAGATAATAAGGTTTAATAAGTAGGAGAAAACAATTTAGAAACTACGAAATTTATCTCTCAGCCATTTGGAAGGTAAATAGTTTTCTTTTGTAAAACTCTTTCAATGAAGCCTAAGTAAAATATTTAATAATTATGGATAAAACCTCAAGCTCCAATTAAATCTTGGTAATAACTGATGATGTCTTAAGGATGAAATTTTTCCAAGGTACTTTGTAATATTCTCTTAAGTCTTTTGAACGTGAATCCATGTTATAACAAGGGTATGAGCGAGTTTTAGTAGCGTAAGTGTGGATAGATGGCCTTGTGGAATTAAATTACCATCTTTATTAAAATAAATAAATAAAACAAATAATTGTCATAAAGGATAAGACTTTAAGTGAACTACTCTACAGTGTATAAGAAATAAACTTAGTTTTGTATGATGAATTGTGCGAATCTTATCCCGAGTCTCCCTGAAAACATAAGTCAAGAGTTAAAGGATGTTTTATTAAAATAAATAACCTTCAAGAATTTCATTGTGGTATACCCTAACTGTAAGTGTGTTATGTGGATGGACTTCTATGTTGTCCTGTTAATAAAAAAAAAGTGTATTATCCTTTTGGGTGTGAACGTTTCCGTGCTGACCTTGTAGTCATCCTCATAACAAGTGGTTATCAGAGTTGGTTGTAACCTTGGTAACAAAATGTTGTGTCGTGTTATGTGTCCAGCAAGCCAAAAAAAAATTATCCTATTTTTTTACTGTGTTGTCAGCATGTGTAGTCTTATGTGCCTGTTATTGTGGGCGTTACATTTACAGAAGGACTAACCGGTGACTAGCGGACGACACTAGAATCTTGGATGCCTCGGTGAAGAAACTACTTGAGATAATGGACATGATGTAGATTCTAGTGTTTCCGTACTCTAGAAACCCTGAGTATTTGTACCAGTGGTTGATGTCACGTGTCCATGAAAATTTTTCTACTTCACAGACAGGAGAATGAGGATTACTACCGAGTTTATTGGGAACCTGACAGGGTTGCATGACACAGACTCAGAGCTTACTGGAGACATATTAGATGATGAGGGAATTGATGCTAAAATATCCCTATACAAGTATAAGAAGGGGGTTTGAGCTTTCAAAGTCACTAATATTGTAGACATGGCCACCTGAGTTGCAGCGCGGTTAGCAGGGAGAAAGCTAGGAGCCACTGAGCGATAAAACGAGGTGAATATGTGTTGGTTGCATATAACACACAAAATGGTCAACAAGACATAATACAACATCACTAGATAAGTTGCATAAATATTTCTAAATGAGGTGCGCATCCAAGTAGATAAAGGTGAGAAGATTACTTGGGGCGTAATTCTATTATTGATTGTGTTCAGTGTGATTGGAGTACCCGACGGACCTAGGGAGAACATTTGGGAGTTTTCATTGGATAATAAGTCCCTAACAAAGAGATATGCCAAGTACATGTTGCATGGGTCTGTTTCTACTACATATAAGGAGTGCTTAGACAAGTGGTTCTGGAGATTGCGTAGGGTATTTTAAGGAGAATGGTGCATTCTACATGAGTTACCTATGGTATTGGATAGAGATGTTGAATTTCAGCCTACCAATATTTCATCTTGGGGCACTTCCACATGAAGTCTAGAGAGAAGGGCCCATTGTGTAAATTTCCTTTTGCATTTACTGCAAGGTACTTTAAAGACTTTGTAAATAGATTCCATAATGCCCAGTAGCTCCAGTTTGACACATACAAGGTAGACACATGCATTCACATTCTACGCAAAACAGTTGGATAATGTGGACATCACGCTAGAGAGTTTGGTCGTGGGGCAGATTGAACCAGTATGCATATACATATATTTGAGGCCAAGGTTCAATGAGAGAAAAGTGGTGAAGGCACAGATAAGGTTCTTCTAGGAGCACCAAAGAAAAGTAAAACAATGGAGACTTCAAGGCATGTTACATCTGTGCCTCCTACTCAAGAGAACCCAGTACATATAGGACTAAAAAACATCCTAGAATAGGAGGAACCTGAAGATAGCTCTGGACTTGTGCATACCCGTAGGATTCTGCTGAAGAGGCATACTTAAGAGACACTAGTGTAGGAACTTTACATCCAGTAAGGAGATCACCAAGCTTGACTCCTATGAAGGACGAAGAGGAAGAAATGAGAAAGTGTAGGAAATATGGTCCTATACAAGATAGTGAGTAGGAGTCTCCACATCCAAGCACGGAGGAAGAGGAGGAAGCTCCAAGTATGAGTGGGAATAGAGTAGAGGCCACCCCCACTATGGAAATACAGGATGATAAGGATATTGGTGAGTGCGTAGTCTATGAGACTATAGACCCAAATGTAAGTATTCATGAAGATCTCTCTAGTGAAGGGGAGAGCAGTGCTAGTGGGGATATAGAAGTCATCATGTGCCCAGTGTAAAAGGAAGGAAAAGATGAAGAGGAAGTGAACCAGGTTATTGGAGGCAATGTCCCACAGGATGCAAGCATCGTAGTACAACACGGAAAGGGTGCATCTACTCACAAGGATGTTGGAGAGCATGTCGATGCATATGATGAGGAAGAAGTGGTAGGTACTTAGAACTTGGGTTATATGGATGACCCTTCAAAAATTATTTTTGCCCATTTCCAGAGTATGCTACGAAATAAACAATTATATGGTTGGGATTGGATGGACCTTGAAATGGCCAATACACGCACTCGCAAGCAATTATTTTGGAGTGTGCAGACTCACATGGATGAGCCTAAATTTGATGTCTGCAAGGAGGTATGCACTTCAAATAAGACGAGGAAGGTTCCTCATACATGCCATATGACAGTTAAACCAACCTAGTTTTCAAACAAGCAGGTAAGTAACACCTTGATTTAAATGTCCACAGAAGTAGTGTGCCAAAATATGGATAAGTCAGAAATAATATGGGTGCTATTAGAAGATAAGAAGGAAAAGGACACAAAAATCAAGAACCTCACTCAAGAGTGCAATAATGCAATCGTTGAGGCCTAGAATGTTAAGAAGATGGTGGAGCAGATTATAGATGAAATTTTACAAAAGAGGCTTGAGTTTAAGGAAAAGGCTCCTCAGGAATTCAAGTCTAAATTTCACTATTTTTACACTACGGTTCACCTACTTCTGGTGGAAGGACCTGTGCACCTCCCCATGAAAAAGGATATAGGGGAAGAAGTAGAAAAATAGAGATCCACTATTTTCAGAAAGGTTTCAATTTACAATTCTTTTCTCCAAACCTTGAAGGATGAGCTGAGGGAGGTACACCAAGATCTTAATTTATGTGTGGAACCAGACACCATGATAAGGATCAGACCTATAGTAGAGGATAATGAAGTTCTGAAGTCAATGAAAGATGAAACACATGAGCACACCGAAAGGTTAGTGTTGGTAAAACAAAAATGTGAGGCCCGCATAACAGCCTAAGAACCACACAAGGATAAGATTGATGAGATTGGAAAACTCATAGCGCAGAAGACATATCTCATGGAAGGAATTCTATCAGGTATGACCGATATTGTCCAGGTGCTAAAAAATGAGAAAGATAAGATCACAAAAAATGATTTGGGTACCATAGCCACAAATATTCTGGAGAAAACAAGGAATGCACTAAGTGATTGGCATACCTTAGGGGCTGAACTCAAAACTGAATATCTAGAGTTAATACTTGCAATCGAAGAAGAGGATGTTGTAGAGTAAAATTCATTCTTATGTATAGAGTTTAATTCATTCTTTCATTACTTATTCTTTATTTTTGGAGACATAAGAAATAATTCCCATTTCTGGTATGAAAATGTACCTTAGTGTGGGGTAATGCTGAATAGACAAAAATGGTCTAAGTATTGGGTGCACAAAGATAGGGCACTGAAAGAGTGTGTGCCACTATGATAGGGTTGAAGCACCCGGGATCATGACTATTTTTGGAGATAACGTGTGGAGCACACATGGAGATAAAGGCTTGTGTTCCACACAATGGTATTTTGGGAACAAGCGGTAGATAAGCACCATGCATATTTTAAGCTAATAATAGGATTTCTACTTGAAGTTAACTGTAGGAAATCTATTGTTAGAGAACTTACATGTTGTGCATTCCTTTGTAAAGGCACATGGCCATTATTATCATGTTACCTATTTTGAGAAGTGCATGGGCAGTGAAGGGAAAATCCCCACCCCTATATAAATGTATGGATTTTCATAGTTTAGGATATATAGAGATATAGGTGTGTGTGTGTGTGTGTGTGTGTGTGTGTGTGTGTGTGTGTGTGTGTGTGTGTGCGTGTGTGTGTGTGTGTGATTTACTATAGAGTTATGCTACTAGTTTTGATAAGAGTTCGACTTATGGAGAAATTTTGCAGTGTATGAAGCTTTTGTTTTTTATACTATTTATGAAATGGATAATACTGGCTGGATAATGGTGTTGAACATGACTGAATCTTGTTATTGTATGATTAATCTTGTTATAGTCATTGTTTAGTTCATCTTTCATATAATCTAAGATCTAGATCTGGTTTATGCACTATGTGTTGTTTACTATTAGTTATGAATCTGCATATGTTCAAACCTCATCATGCTAAAATTATGTATAAGTAACTCTAAAGAGGGGTTTGGTTCCTTTACGTGATTCAGGTGAGCACTCATCTTAGGCTGAGTGATGTGTCAGTGTTCCTGGGTAATTTACTACAAATTCTAGGATGCATCAAGGGTGATATGAAAGAGGGCTTAAGATAACCTCTGTGTAAAAAAATTCAGGTAGGGTATGGTTTTCATGTTTGAAAATTTGGAATTTTATTGTTGCACATTTACATGATAACAATTTCTCTAGCTTGGGGACATGAAAAGGGTCGATCACATCGAGAACATCAAATGAGAACTCCAGAATCTCCATACATAACATTGATCAGTGCCTTATCCATTGATCCTTGTAGAACACACACAATTTGAAAGAGATAGACAAAAAGAGACAACCCACACAAAAAAACAACTGAAGGGAAACATGCCACACAATGGTAAAAGTGGAAAATAAACCTAAATCGCCTATAATATAATGTGGGAGACAACCCACTTTCACTGATGGTACTATTTAAAATATTTCCCATTGTGGTGAAAATCCAATGGTGTTCCATGTAGATACGATAGAAGGAAAAAATTTCTCTACACGTCTCACAGATCTGGAATGGGTTGAGCCAAAAAGAATCAAACTTCAAATGGATTCCTTTTGGTTCCCTTCTCTTGTCCCAAAGTAGAAAAATATCTCTAACTTTGAATTCTCTAGCCTTAGCCATCTTATCAAATATATTCTTCACCTTCAATTGGTGTTCCTTAGTGCGGTCCACCACTCTGAGTCGATTTTCTTCAAGCTTATCAAGAAACAATATTCTCTTTTCAATTGAATCTTGATATTGTTTATCTTCTACTCCCTAGAGAAACTTGAGAGATGGCATCTCGAATGTGACTTGTATTTCAACTTCAATCCCATAGAGGAATTGGAATGCTGACATGTTGATTTATTTCTTTGGTGTTATCATGTCTGCCCACAGAGCATCATAAAGCTTCTTGTGCCAATTTATTTTATTTTCATCTACAATAATCCAAATAATGGTGACAAGGTTTTTATTACTCGACTCGGCTTGAACATTCCCTTGTGGGTAATAGTGTAAGAAATGAGACAGAGAGATCCCATAGTGATAACAAAGTTGGTCAATTCTCTTGAAGAAAAGTAGGTTCCATTATTTGCCACAATATTTTGTGGGACTCTGAAATGCACAATGATATTCTCCTTGATGAAATTACATATAATTGCATTATTATATTTCTTGGCTGTGATAGCTTCTACCCACTTCGTGAAGTAATCCATTTCCATGAGCACATATGTATGGCTTGCACTTTAGTTGGGGTTCAAAACATTGATGAGGTCCAATCCCCATTGCTGGAATGGTTCTTCTATTACAACTATCCTGAGGGGAAGTGTTGCGAGATGTGGTATCCCAAATAAGTGTTGACATGCCTCATACTTGGAAACCCATTCTTGAGTATTTGTAAAGAGAGTCTACCAATCATACCTTCCATGAAGATTTTTATACGTGGTAACCATCAGTGAAAAGTGTCTATTGCAGGATTGGTCATGGTATGCTTTCAATAGTTTCTCCTTTTGTTCTTTTTCTACACATCTAAGAAATCACCCATCAAGACCTCTCTTGTAGAGAACATGGTTAAAAATTACAAACTTTTCTTCCCTTAGTTTAAGTGTTCTCTTTTTCTTGTATTAAAGATGATAAGGAAACTCACCATAAGTTAGGTAGTAAGAAATGTCTGCGTACCACTCATCTATGGTGTTTAAAAAGAGAAATTTCTACAAGTATTTGAAATGTTGAGAACACAAGCATTATTTCTCACCATGTTAGGCTTTGAGGGATTCATCTTTTGCTATCAGCTTGCACAAACCATTTCCTCATACCAGATTGAAAGGTCCTATCTCCAAATCATACTCATGAATTTTTGCAACCCAATTTCCTCTCTTGGCTCTAGGGTCTTGTTGAGTTATAATCGACTTAATTTTTGTACTTGGAACCATCAATATAGTGCGAGAGTTGAGTATGTAGAATCTTAAATTCTTCACGACCTTGACCACCTCATAGGCATGTTTCTCCAATTGACTGTAATTTATCTCATGGTTCTTTAATGTGAAGCTCGTGAATGTAATAGGTGCTTCTACTCCATCATTATTTTGGACCAGGATGGCAGAGAGCATGCGCTCAGAGGCGTAGCAGTACATAATGAATTCTTTATCAAAATTCGGGCATACCAGGGTCTGAGCTTTGGAAATGTCACTCTCAGTTGCTTCCAAAGCTGATTTTCCATCATCACTCCATTTGAATCTTTCCTAGGGCTTCATCATGGTTGCGATGCATTTAGTCAACTCTAAAAATTCAGGAAAAAAGTGCCATAGAGAGTTGAATTTTCCAAAGAAGGAATGGATTCCTTTCATTCTTTTTCCCCTTGTTTCTTTACAATATGTCCCATAAGTCTTCCTCCAGTCACACCAAAAATGCACTTTTTGGGATTCAATGATATGCCATTCTTTTGACATCGGATGAAAACTTGTTCGAAGTGCTCGAAGTGATCTCTTCAAATTTTTGAGAGTATTGTCAAGCCATCGAGATAGATGATGATGTAATATGTTTTAGATATTTGAATTATAAATCCAATGCTCTCTGGAATTTTTCTTCAACTTTGATCAAACCAAAAGGAATATTTTTAAACCAAAAGTGATCCATAGAGTGGTGAAGGTTGTCTTGGTCCTATCTTCTTCTGCCACTTTAATCGAGTTGTATCCTGAAAAACAGTCAAGAAATGAAAGCATTTATGATCCAATGAACGCTTATAAAATGTGATCCATGATTGGAAGTGGATATTTGACCTTCATAAAAGTTTGGTTCAAGTTTCAAGAGTCTACACATATTCTTATCTCCCCATTCTTCTTCCCACATAGAGTGGTGGATAGGAAAAATGATTATTGCATTCATCATCTTCAAAACCTCCTCTCTGATGGTGTTAGTTTTTTTTGGATTATATGGCCTTTTCTTCTTCCTAAAAGGCTTGGCACTTATCTTCAGAAGAACTGAATGATACATTTCCTTTAGTTGGAAGGATTTAATCTCATCATAATAATAGGATAAAACATCTGAATAATTTATCATCAAAGAGACAAACCTTCTCTTCTCTTCAGGCAAACAAAATTTTCCCATATTGATCATTCTCACCTATTTTGTGGTGTCAATGTTATCCTTCTAAAATTTGGTGGTACACCTTGATGGTCAATTTTCTCTATCCTTGATGAAGTGGTTGTGCTTATCAAAAATATTTTCCATAAACACCACGCCTCTAGGAATCTTGTTTCTTTTGAGCTTGAGTACACCCTCTTCATCGATCTCTTCGATTCCTTCTTTGTATTATTCAACCATCGAATACCTATGTGGGTTCTATCTTCCTTTGAAGAAGAGGTTATTACAATTATATTTTTTTTCTAAGAAGGCTAAGAGTTGATTTTCATCATTGAAAAATTTTCGGTGATTCACATTATCAGGCACACTAGGTCTGAAAACCATTTCTATGGTTACTTTATCCTTGTTAAAGGAAGGATGTGGAATCAGTAAGGAATATGACACCACAAGAGAACCAACCCTATCGTTATATTATCGAGGGATGGATTTGATAGAAAAAACATCAAATGATTCGATGCAGTTCATAAACCATGTTTTTATAATTCCTGAGCCTTGGATTTTTTACTTGGTATTGCTTCCTTACCTATTTTATTATCACTTTAGCATCTCCCAGAAATATCAACTACTTGATTATCATTTCTTTGAAAACACCCATTACTAGGAGGAGGGTTTCATACTTTGTTGTGTTATTTGTATTATCAAAATGCAGTTTATAGGAAAATGGGTATACCTTACCTGAAGGGGAAGTTAATACAACACCTGCACCAGATCCAACACTAGAGTGGCTACCATCAGAATCATTTTCCATAATTTTCTTTCTTCATCCTCTGTGAGAAAAGGTAAATTTTCATCCCTTTCTGAAGTGAATAAGTAATTTCCTAGCCCACTATCTTGAAATAGGCTATTTGATCTTGCATCTTCTAAATTCTGAACTATGTATTTCATCTTTCATATAGGAAACAACTTCTTCAAATCTCCCTTTACTAGAATGGTTGTGAAGGAAAAAATCATCTTGATTTCACCACCCAAGTCTCTACAAAATATTCTTCTGATTAACATCCCAAAAGATGATGGAATGTTTGCTACTAAGATTGTGAGAAACACCTTTTTCTTTGGAAAATAAGCCAAGGCCACTTGAGAATATTTTATTCTTCCTACCAATGACACTTCTTTGGATTCCATGGAATAGAAAGAGTCATTTGTATGAGTCAATTTAATTCCTTATGCGTTAGATACCTTAATAGGAATGACATTTTAAGAAGCTCTATAGTCTATGATACAATTACTAAGTTGGTAGCCTTAGACAAGGATAGGTAGAAAAGTTCTACATTGTTGGTATTTGATGCAATGAGGGATAACATGTTCTGTGAGGAGGGTGTAGATGGTGTGGGGAGTAGACCTTAATCATTGGGATTTGCAATATTAGGATTTGGGGTACCCCTTCAAACGGTATTAAAAAAAATCTCAAACTAAGTTGGCCGTGTTTGTAAGTATTCCATCTCCATGATATAAAATTTGATTCTATTTACATGCTCGACATAATAAAATGGGGATGTAGGGATTGGTAGAAGTTTTGCATTGTGAGGATGATGGAACCTTGAGAGCTCGTGTCTCTTTAGAAAATGTGGTTGCAAATTCAGAAGGTGAGGGAGTGGTTGGAATTTACTTAGATTTAGAGGGTTTAGCCAGACTAGCATTAGGTGAATTACTGACTTTAGAAATAGATTTTGAATTAGAATAGATACCAGAGGAATTTCTTGATACGACAGTAGGATTCTTACTTACTAGTGGGTATGGTTTCTCTTTGGATGAATCCATCGATGGTGGTGGTGGTGAGCCTCTTCTAATGATTTTTTTTCTATGGAATTGTTATTGGGGGATCTTCCTTCTTCTTATTTGTTACATCTTCTAAATACGAGACTCCTTTCTTAGATTGAGAAAGGGTGAACATTGCACATGATAATCTTGGTGTTTCCTCATCTTCATCCCCTTTGGTGTATTCAATGAGGTCATTATGATTATCACCATCGACCTCTTCGACTTCAAGATAGTTTCCATCCTTACCTTCTTCTTCTTCTTCAGGTTCTTCTACCTCTACTTCCTCTTTTGGTTCTTCAAGATCAAAAGAGGCATTGACCATAGGCACTTCAAGAGCAATCTAGAGAGGAGGTGGAGTTAATGTTGGCCTATTTAGAGTATTGGGATTCCTTGGTATGTTCCTCATAATCATCTATGAGATTTTATTCTTAAGAGAAATAATGTCACTAGCCATTTTCTGAATCATCAGATTAGTGGGAGTTGATCCTAAACTCTGACCCTTCTATTTAGCATTAGGACCTTTAATTTTCCAAAAAAATATTAAATAGTCTTCGGTCTTGATTGCGTAATCTTGTGCTTATTTTAAATCAGTTGGTTGGGATCTTCTGAGGAAGAATCCAACTTTTGGTGGTAAGGAACTGATAAATATTCTTTTAGATTGTTATCTCAAGGCGTGACATCTTCAAGGATATTGTTGATTATTTGGTTGTATTTGGCTATGAAATCTCTCATAGACTCAGTGGGATATTTCTTCATATGTACCAGTTAGACCAAGAAATCATCATAATCTTTTGTGGTTTTGAATCTGTGCTCAAATATGGTTTGTATATCTTCCCAACAAGTGATAGACCTTGCATGTAACATATAAAAACCAATCAAACAACCTTTCTTTTAAATGATTCTATGAACAATCAGATGGACACATCTTCATGTTTGAATCCCAACACTCTAAAAGTGCTGATGAATAATGTTATGTGCTATTCAAGGATTCAGGAACCATCTCCTCAAAAAATTGGAAACATATTTCTTGATCCTCGTGGTAGCTGATGGAGTGGTTGTGGAAGTGAAAATGGGCCAGTATTTCTTCCCTGTGGTACATTTGGTTTGTGTTCTTCTTTGTATTCCCAACCTTTCTAGGGTCGTTTGTATAGTATGTTGCTCTTATGGCTGCATTTCTACTTGACCTATTTCAATCTCTTCAATTTCCAGCTCTTATCTCAGCTTCAACTCTCATCTCAGCTTCAACTCTCGCTTCTATTTCTCAATTTTCTTCTTTAGTTTCCACATCTGTGAAATTTTGAAGATTATATTTTATGTAAAGAAAATCAACATCTAATGGATCCACCACGCTTGGGTTTCCTAAAAGTTAAGTTTCTGGACAAAGGGGATACCTTGACTTTCTGATCAACCTCTTGTCTTCGCTGAAGCACTTCAAAAATTAGATCAGTATGCCCACCTTTTCTTTGTAACTGTGTGTACTTTCTATCATCCAGTTTGAAAATATGAATTTATTTTAGGCTCTCCTTGGTGATGCTTGAATTTGTCTTGATCTTTCTAATTCTGTAACACACTCTTCTTCAAGAGCCAAAAATCTTGTGGTGATGAAGTATTGGGTGAAGCTTTTTTTTTATGCCAAATATCCTCTCTTAAATATGAAGTAGTATCCTCTTGAATGTGGAATAATAATTTAGGTATTTCAATAGGAGGATGACCTAGAATGGCCATGTATGAGACATACGTTTTTGGTGAAAGGAATGATAACTAGATCATACCACAAGCCAAGAACATAGATGCTAATCAAACACCATGATCAATAAGATGAAAGAAATTCGCTAGAATAACTTTACATAAACCTTTGCAAACAAATGAGGAACAATATCATATATTATTATGGAACTCAATGCAATACATTGAGAATAGGTCTTGCTTAAATAGTTAAGGAATAACAATCTAAGAACCAGTCAAGGTCGTAGATCAAGCCATAAATCAAGGAAATAACTAGTCATCAAAGAACTAGTCAAGACCATAGATCAAGGAAAGAACTATACCTAACAGCTAGATAATATCTCCTAATATCTAAATAAGATAAAATAAATATCCACACACATAAGTGGGTGAGGACAAATTCAATAAAGGTAAATAAAGTACCTAGGTGAACATGAGCTAAGGTAAATACCTACTCTAACACCCCCCCTCAGGTGAAGCTAGGGGCAAAAATAGATGTGGCATGTCCACATTATGAGTCCCGACAACTAGTCCTGATGAGGTACTCATGTACAATAATTGGGGAAAAAGGGACACTGCAAGGTACCCAAAACTAGTAACAACAAAGTAAAGAGAGTAAATACCCGCTCCAAGGCATCCCAAGAAGCTCAGATCAAAAAAATTGTACAATGATGAAGAAGTTTGGTGTGTACTATGGTCTGAATCCACTACTCGATCACAGAAACTCAAAAACAACTGACACTGGGTTTCACCAGAATAGCTCCATACAAGGAGACTGTCAACGGAGTGATTTCGAAAGTGTAAAAAAAAAACCAAACATAATTCGATCAACTGCTGCAAATAGGTGTGCCATGATCCAAGAACAAAAACCAAAGCAACAAGGCAAGGACACAAAATCTAAAGTGTCACGATCCAAGAAAATCCAAGGTAACAAGGCAAGGACACAAAACCTAAAGAAGCAAGATCAACACCACACCCTCCCATACTAGTGAATGGGTGGAGTGACACTACAAATCTATATGAGTTGTCAAAACAACTACTCCAACACTGATAAACTAACACTGGGCTCCACCAGAATAATCCCCCATAAGAGATACTGTCAACATGCCAAAAGTGTTGAAAATACAGATACAAAATCTCTCAACAAATAAGAGAGATACACTACACCTGCTAAAGAAAAATGTTCAAAACAAGAAGCATCACAATGCATAAGGTATAGAAAGTGGAGCAAGAGGCCTAATGGTGGAGGATTCACGCCTATAGAGTCCTCTAATGAATGCTTATGTCACCACCATGAGTGATCAGATATCCACCCCAAATCAACACGGATGGATGAAGAAGATGCCTGCATATGACTTGGTGAAAAATGCACAATGGGTGCATGCAAAAGAACATCAGAATGTGTGTCAAGTTGATCATGTCTGACAGCTGAAATCTCAATTTTCTCAATCCTGAGTGAAGGTGCAGAACTCATGTGTTGCTCATGATCCTCAGAAAGAGTCGAGCGAGCAAAAAATGGAGCTTTGTCAATGTGTGATCCCAATGAAGTATCTACTCGAAAAACCAATGTCACTGACGAGAATTCCACTTAACATGTGGAATAGAGGAAACAATACTCTGTGAATGTTTGTCAATGACTCCGCTAGTGAGACCCATAGAATGGAGCATGCGAGAAATGAATGCAGTGGTATGCTTCTTAAAAAATCCATGCAGCTGAGCATAAGTAGGATACACAACATGTGGTACTGTAATAGGCACAGATGTGGAAGAGCATGCAGTAATAAGCCTCACAGAATTAGAAGCATCAAAAGTAGGTTCAGGCTCAAAGATTTGCAGATCAATGTTAGTGGGTACAAGAGCAACAACTGCAAGTGGACTAGGATCATGGATATGGTTGTCCACAATATGATGGTGATGTTGTAGGCTATCAAGTTTGTTTTGCAGGGAGTGTATTATTATATCCTTATCATGAATGAGTGATTGTAGAAGATAATTTCACTTCTTGAGTGATCTATTTTCTTCCACAAATTTTACAATATCCTCTTGAAGTCCACATACTTCAGAGAAAAGCATATCATTCTCAGAATCCATGATAGGTACAAACTGCAACTCCCAAAAAATTTAGGATGTCGGGCTTAGCCGAAATTACATCCACAATTGATTACAACACTCCTCCATATTTGGCACTTTATAAATATAGTGCAAGTCTCAAAATAAATAAATCCAATGGAAAGATCACGAAAAAAAACACTTTTACAAAAAACGGCACTCAAAACCGAGTTACTGATCAAAAGATACAAGCTTTTTAATATTTTGCTCTGTTATTTATTTTAGTTGCCACTAAAACAAATAAATTGTTGTTTCCTTCACTACACAAATAAAATTAAAGGGGGCTGAAGTTAAGCACCTACTAGTAGGAAACACAATCTTTAAGCCCTCATATGACCATACCATATGGACTAGGGGCTAACTCCAATTTATTATGAATAAAAAAATGGGAAAATTGTTGTATGCCAAGAGGTTGCAGATCCAACAAGATCACTCCATTGTACCCATGGAAAATTCTTACAATTAACTATAAGAGAGGAATTTGCTGAAAAATGGGGGAAGGGGAGTGATAAATTAGACTAGAGGAATTAACTCTACAAGTAGAAAATCATATTCTTGCCAAATTTAATTAGAAGGTTCACATCCACAATTTACAAGAAATAACCAACAAGATTATATTATCGATGACCAGAGGAAACCATGCAGAAAAATTTGCACACATTCATGATCCATGAAAATAAACAATCCCTTTCTTTATTGACATTTTTATCAAGTTATACAATGCTGGAAATGGAGGAAAAATGGTGAAGGAAAGTGGAAGATTTGTTATCTCTCTTACTTAGCTCAAAAAATCTCTCACTTGAGTAAAAAATTCAAAACCCTTAAGAATGAGGGTAATCATCACATTATATAGAACTAAAAATGTCTCTTCATATACCCCCCATAGTGCCTTTTCATTTTCCTTCCCCTAATGTGACTCTTGGTATTCCTAGGAGATAACATTAAGTCCCCTTTTATAAAATAGGGGTGACTTATTACATTATAAGACTATAGTCACATTAGTTTATAAGAAGAAATAAAAAGTGCACACCCTAATTGAATAATAAAAACATGAAGGAATAAGGGAGAGGGGAGAGAAGAAGAGAAGAGAGAAAAGAGAGAGAGAGAGAGAGAGAGAACTACTCTGAAGATGATCCTGTGGCTCAAGAGCTCCCGAGAAGCAATATCAGATTGAAATAGATGCATTTGAATGTTTTTTTGAATCTCACTACTGCTGGTATCACCTTCTGTTCCTGAGGGATTTGGACAAAACTAAGTGACTTGATACAATTCTCCACAAGGGAGTTGATATTTCTAAACTCTGAGTACCAAGTCTGATGATTCTCTGTGGTGATGGAGATGATTACTCGTATCTCTACTAGATATTCTAGTGTAATTTTTCTGTGAATGAGAATGGATCTTTGGCCTCCCTCTTGACCCATTCCTCAAATGCTTTCAACAGATCATCTGTTGAAGTATAAAAGTTAGTTGTTAGCAACCCAATCTTCTAAATATGAGTATCCACATCCTTCTTCATTTTCTCATGATCTTCTTTGTACCATTCAAAAATATAAAATTCTTCCTATGTTCCAAATTCATCCTCACATTTTTGTCATTCCCTGAATTCATACTCATTGATGTAATTTTCCCATAAGTCTTCTGATTTGAGGCATGTGGCGCAAGGCAGGAAGGTGGAATGATTCTTTTATCCTCCTTTACATCAAAATCCACCATGGAAATGTAGGAATATATAATGATAGGTGTTAGGACAACATCGACATTGGTGGCATGATGATGACTCTTTACATGCCGTGAAAACATTAATAGTGAGATTGGAAAGGAAACTTGTTTCTTCTTTTAGCTATGTCAATTTATGTATTGACATGCACCAATTTTATGCACATCTCCATCAACACCAGCCTATCACTAGGATAATGAGAAAGCCTCTATGGAGCATGATCAAATACTGAATACTCTACATGTATGATAATTTCAAGAACTGGATAAAGCATGAGCCATACTTCTTGATCAAAGGAAATGGATTATGAAGACATTCTCATTTGTTGATTCCCTTCAATCTATTTGCTTAAAATATTATGAACATTTCATTAACTTTGGCATAGTGTCAGTTTTTCTCTTTCAGAACCACTTAGGGGTAATTCTCTAATTCAGGGGATTTTTAAGGGAAACATTTTGAATAAGATTTAATCCACTTCAATCGATCTTGTGTTTTTCAAGGAATAGACAAGATACAATTATCATAAAGAACTTCTTTGAAGAATGTACTTGTAGACAATTGGAAGTACATTTTATCAATGATGAGATGTCCCCATTCGATCATTTTCTTGCCTTGCATGATGATGAGGATGAAGAGTTCCATCCCAATTGTAATTTATAGAAAATGATAAAACAAAAATTCTCATAAACTTTAATGTTATTTATGAATTCTTTAAATTAATTATTGCAACATTAAATTTTATGAGAAAAAAATGAAATGAAAAACTATGAAATTGATTAGTCCAATATATGATCCAGGATCTAAATAAAAGTCACATAACTATGGGAGAATATTATAAAGATGTAACAACTTTCATATAAAATTTAACTTAATTTATATGCTTTTCAATTTGTTATGAAAACACGAATTTGACATGTATATTAAATTTTGAATACGATCAAATTACATCCATATAATTATTTAGATTGCCCATCAAATAATTTTATCAAAGTTAGAGTGTAACATTGAACGAACAACAATCCAACACTGGGTGTGAGATTGGAGCAACTTGAATAAAATTTACAAAGGAAACACCTTCTTGAATACCCATATGGTTTGCAACCCCATTAGCATAAGACTTGTTAGAGTGACATTGACATGTCTTATTAGGAAGGTCATTGTCACTAGTAAAATCCTTGAAAGACATCTAAAAACCTAACCTAGATCTTCGCATTATTTTAATGCGTGCACAATTGAACAAATGAAAACCATCGATTTCCTGCAAAGTTTATTTACACTAAAATATGATCTCCAGTGGTAGATTGACCTCATGTATCCCTATTAGCTTCTTCCCAATCCAAAAACCTTCAAGTAATCCATGCTTCAACGTCCATCTGCAGTGCCCTTACCACCTTTGACTTCTATGACGTTGTCATGTTGGTGGGGAGGTCTTGACCCATTGTATACACAAGCCTTTCGGCGTAATAATTTAAAATACATTATTAACATTTAATTTCCCTATTTACAATTTCAGGGGTAGTTTTAATGATTATGTGTTCAATATAAGTGCATTTTTCAGCAAAATATGTTGTTTAAATATTTATGCAATGTTGCACTTATATTTATATTGAATGTGTTCATAATTTGATAATGACATTTTTTCCAAAGAAAATCATTCAAACAAGGATGGGTTAACTATTTTGCAAAGTGTAAAATACAATGTTAAAACAAAAAAAACGTTTAGGATAGGCATGAAATCTCATCTCTGATTGTGGTCATGTTGCAAGATTAGCATTGAATGTTGGGTGATAGATTGCAAGTGCCTCTAATTGAGTCTTGTATTGTGTTTCATCTTATCAAGGGAAAGGGAAAGGGTACAACTGTTGAAGAATTAAAAGGGTAAAAAGATATAAAATTAGCACTTGCATCAATGGATGCAATGGTCAGGTTGATAGTGTAAAACAAAAGAAATTAGGAATAAAAAACAACTAGATGCCATTTTATTTTTGTATCAATTTTCAAAACTCTCTATCACAAAAATTTAATCTTTTTTTCAGAATTCCATCCATTTAATATTTGAAATTATTAAAAAGATAGTGGCATTAAGTGATATTAAATTTTTTAAAATGATGATACAGGTTTTGGCACAGATTAGATTGAAGACCTATTTACATAAAATTGAAACTCTCTAGATAATAGTACTGGGGAGATATAAGGATAGGACATGATTCCATAACCATGGCCATCTTCAAAGCAATCAATGATTTTCTTCAACAACATGTCAGAAGCATCACATTGTTGAGTGGAGTCACTGAGGATATTTGGGGCATTGAAAAGGAGAGAAATTGGGCCTTATCGTAGCTAAACGTTAACGACCCAACACATGTCACCACTCTAAGCATTTTTTACCTCGCAACAGATGATCAAATCAAGGATTAAAAGGGCCTAAAATAAATAATACCTTCTGGGAAGACTGGAGGAGTTCAAGTTGTTTTTATTTCTGATAGTTTGTCTATTTTTTTAACTATTTAGTAGCAGTTATGTCCTTGATTTTATTTTTATTAGTAGCGTCTTTTTTTTACTATTGTTGGACTTATCATAATATCTGGATTCATATCCTATTTTTATGCTTTTCTTGTTGATATGGCTTTTGAGCCTTTGTTGTAACATGGTATAGTCCCTTCAAAACTATTTCCCTTTATAATAAAAAAAAATTGTTGAGTTTGAATTATCATCTATTAACATATCATCCAATTGGTTTACTACATGATAATATATGCATTATTATTAAGCCCCAATAATTGAATTATTAACTATTATCATATCATCCAATTGGTTTTCCCTACATGATAATATATGCATTATTATTCCGAAGCCTAAAAAAATATCATCTTACTAACATAAAGAAGAGGTTCACGAACTTAAGGTATTTATCTTGTGAACAAAATTCAAGGAAATAATATATGCAAATAAATCCATAATATCATAACAAGTAAGAAAACATGAAACCTTAATGTAAATAAAGGATAGCTTGAATTCTATATTTGCATTAAAACAATTTTTTAATAGATTAATTAAAGTAATTTTTTTCGGCACTGTATACACATAACAAATGCGATGACAAGTTTGTGGCATACACTAGCATCTGTTATAGTTTGAATTTTTTCATTTGTTCCATTTGATATAGTGAGATGAAGCCCAACATGAATTTGTTAAGAATTCGACATCAGTTGAGAGGATAAGATGTCCAAGAGTTGGCATCATATGTGCATAAGACAAGAGATATTTCTCATTATTTTTCTATGAAAAACTTGAAAATGCACCTTAAGTTTTGGTATAATGTGTCATGTTAGGAATTCTCTAAATATATGGACAACTCCCGAATTACAACATCATCAATTATGGAACACTCTACTATTACATGTATTTTTGAAGATGTTTATCTCTTTGAAACAAGAAATAAGAGAACCATGGAAAAGTAGTGAGTGAAACACACTTAATTTTTTTAAGAGTATAACTAAATTGACCGATTTCTTCAAAATATTAATCAAGATCACCCAAAAGGAATCCTACCACCATTGAAGGGAGGTTATCAAATTGAAATTTTCCAATAAATTAAAAAAGGTAAGAAAACATTGACCAACTTAAACTGAAAAATAAATGTTTTCATTAAAAAAAATTAATTTCTTGTAGAACATAGTTAAGAGTTATGAAAAGTAAGATTTGTTGAGTTAGGTAGATTATAAAATGACATCTACAAAATTATGAGTAAAATCAACCTATGAGCACATGAAGGAGATTATATAACCTTTCACTTGATTACACTTTTACATTTGAAATTGAGGTTACTAGTAAGTCCTACCCTCAATAAACATTATACACAAAATATTATAATACATAAAAATAACTATAGCAAAGCAATCCATCCATAAATATTGTTTTAAGATATCTTCTACAAAATCCTTTGATCTAAAGTTAGTATATATTCATAATTAACATAAAAGCATTGAAATAAACATATCAAAATATAATTTGTCTTTGCAATCAATGCATACAAGAAGCCACTTTTTCTCAATAATATTGTATAACAATCCATGCTCCTTATGTAAGCTTTTCATACATGTTTGTTAATTCACTTGGCTATAGTAGCGTCTATGTTGTATTATGTTAGTCATTTAGTTAAAAACTTTGTGAGCATACACTAAACTTATGTTATTTTGTAACATTGTGTGAAATACTTAAATTCCTTGTCATTAATGTGGAAGTGGTTTTATTAACATGTTGTCATGCAAATGCGTAACAAGAAAATCCCCAATTTTCAAGCATGACAACCATACCCTACCTGGAATTTTTTACTCAAAGGTCATTACAAGCCCTCCTTCATATCACCCTAATCCCTGAGTCAGTTCTATCCCATCTCTCTATAGAAGTACCATGCGTTG
This sequence comes from Taxus chinensis, assembly GCA_019776745.2. Taxonomy (NCBI): domain Eukaryota; kingdom Viridiplantae; phylum Streptophyta; class Pinopsida; order Cupressales; family Taxaceae; genus Taxus; species Taxus chinensis. Next base: position 777,605,363 of record CM034146.1, read on the forward strand.
TGTCAGTGTTCCCATAGGTGATTTAGGGATATCCAATCATTCCAAGTGCTTCCAAGGCAAGATCCATCAAAACAAGATTTTTAACAAGTTTGGGAAAGGTTATTCTCTAGTCTTCTTGAAGTTGGTACACATCCCTAGATTGGAATGAAATTCCTGAACTCATTAAGGATATGTAACAAAGAGTTGAGAAAATTTTAAAATCAGTTTTGGAAGGTTTTGGGATGTTTTAAAATTTTTGGAGTAGTTTCAGCAAAAGTGGGTCTTATAGGCCTAAGTAGTGCACAGTGCCAAAACAACTCCTAAGCTTCAGGAAGAGATTCTGGGACTTTCGTAAAGATTTAGGAGTCAAATGAGATATCTTCGGAAATATAATTTATATCCCTACAAGATGGTGATTTAATAATTTTCACAACACATAGGAGAAATCTATCTAAAACCTGTATTTGGCGTGTAAAACCTTGGATCCAAAACAAAAAGACTATTTATCAGGGAGTAAATGATAGAATGAAGACCTAAAAATCCTACCATTGGATTAAAAAGGAAATTTTCATGTAAAAATAATATAACAAACTTCATGAAAAAACTCCTATGGGAACTCAAGTTATGGCCTCAACAAGTCGTTCCCCAAGGTACAACTAAAGGAGTTAGTCAAAATTTTCATTGAAATTTGGACCAATGGAAGAGTGGCACACTTTTGTTCACCAAGTGCAGAAATTATTTGGTGTAAAAAAATTCTCCCCTCCCATTTAATTCCCTGGACCTCAAGATGACCTCAGTTAAGCCCCTTTTGTAATGTTGAGCCCCATATGCTCCATTTCCTAACCCCCGATCTGTCCTATCAAATTATGCTAAGTGGTCCAATCAGGATGTGGCGCACTTCTGTGCACCAAGTGCACCAAGACTTGGTGCAGATGGTTCAATAAAATATGCCCCATCCCTCTTAATCCCTCGGTCACCCATGTGATCCAGGAAGGTGTTTTATGTGTTTTTTCTTAGGCCCCCTCTCATCCTCAACTGTAAATAACTTTGCAACATGTGGCCCAATAGGGATGGGGAGAATTTTTTTACACAGTAAAACAATCCCTTGGTGAAATTGTTTTTGCCTGCTTCCACTCCTTCTGCATGCACGTCTATGAAACCTCCAACTGCTGAAATTTCTTCACCCAACAATTTTTACTACTTCTAAAACCTTATTACCACCTTTAAAATATTTATTCCATCATTCCATGCTATTTCAACATGAAGAAATCAAGATATCTAAGAAAATTCCATGAATGCGAGCTTCCGGAAACCCTAGGGTTGAAAAACAAAAAAATGATTGTATCTCTCAAACCGTGCATCGGATGCCCATAAAATTTTGAGAAAACCTTCCTCATAAAAATGATTTGAAGCTGAAAAAAAATTAATCTCAAAATGCCGCCTGATTTTTTAATGGAAGATAGTTGAATTTTTGTACCGTAAATTGATTCTTCTTCAATTTTCATCAAACTGTGAATCGTGTTGAGCTAAAAATATTAACAGAGACTTAAGAACAAAAAAATAGAAAGAATATATAATTTTTTCGTCAATTTGAGACTTAGAAGTTCCACTTCTAAAAATAGAAAGTTTTACAGGTTTTTACTTTCCATTTCAGTAATTTTCTAAAAATGGTAAACTCCCTCTAGAAGAAAGAATGGTGAAAACCATACAAATAGAAAACTAGGCCGTGTGGGTCAAAAAATCGAAAACAAAAAACCAAAAAATATACTTTAAAAAAATGGAAAGTGCTTTGAATTAACCCCAAGATATCTACAACAAGACTAGAACATGTAGGAAACACCTTAGTATAATCAACAAGGCGAAAAAGTAATACTGCCCAAAATAGCAACTCTTGGGACCTAGTTTCCAAAAATAGTAGTTTTTTGTTATGAGTGCAGAAAGTTGCTACCTTCTTTGTAATAACATATATTGCAAAGTTTTTCCACCATTAAGTTCAATTTCACGGGACCAGATCATGTTTTGTCTCTCACATTGGAGTACGTGAGTGTGGGTGATAACAATGTCACTCATATTGACCTAGAGGAATTCAAATGCAGAATGTTCGATGGGCCGAGATATCCTAAGAAGAAAAACTATTTTTAGTGGGTTATACGCAGCTAGTGGATATTCCCAGTCATTAAAAAACTTGTAATTACTCTTGGCGTGTGCTCAACACTATGAACCAAACATGACGAAGATCGGGGTGGATGATTATTCAGTCCTTACAGTACTTAATCTGAGGCCCATATCTTATGGCATGCAGATCCCCACTGAGAAAGATATAGTCATAATCACAAAGAAATATGTGTCTTATGAATATTCCAAGTTTGAATCTTATCTTCAAGGTATCGCACTTGGATCCTAACTAAAGCACAAGAGGAAGCCCAGTTACACGCCAAAGACTCTTGCCCACAACAAATTCCACAATGTCTTTTATGATGCTATCATCCTACTAAGTTAGGTAATGGGAGAAGAAGGTACAAAATTCTTTTAAAAAATATATATTGAAGAAAGTGATAGAAATGACTCACTTATAATTTTGTATAAAATGAGTTCTTCAAACTTCCAACTTCTCACTTATAAGGAAGTTCAATCTTCAAATTTCACAGTTCTTGTAAGATCCCAATTCCAATGCATCTAGTCCGATATCCAATATTTATTTGTAATAATCAAACAAAACTAATTTAAAAAATTAGTAGATGTTTCTATTTTATCAATTAGATATGAATATTTTTATATTTCAGTAATAAGATATTAAAATAATTTTATTATTATCTTTTTAATTTACATTCCATTTTCATTTATGTTATATTTGTAGTGAAAGAGTCAAAATCTAAGTGCGTAGGCAGGCGGCCAACTTGTATTGAAATGCAAAGAGCTTCTAATACGTAGGGTGGCGTTAACATGAAGTATGGAACTCCTTATGGGTCGGTTGTAAATGAGCATGCCCATTTATATGATGGAAAACGTATGAAGTCATGGGTTAAATTTGACAGTCGTTTAGACATTTTTTGTGATTTTAGCCATACAATACTTGCAAATATTTTTAAAATGTCATGTGTGCCTTTCCAATTTGAAGGATGACTGTCATTTTTTTATATATATTTATAGGTAAATTATGCAAATATATATTTAAAATAGTTAAATATATATAGAATAATATTATATATACTACTAACTTTATAAAAATAACACTATTTTGTATTTTTGAAGGACAAGATTTAAAATTTTCCATTACCTAAAAATTGTTTGACACACATAGGTGGCCATCAAATTTAACCCTTGTATGAAGTTTGAATGACTCTATTTGAGTATGCATTTAGCAAGTTGATAAAATGATTTTTTTTTCCCAAGTAAACGGCTCAACTTTCCAAGACTCATAAATTCAACGTTACGGATCTCAATGTTTAATTATGTGTGTGTGAGAGACTTTAGACACCTATAATTTAGCTCTAGCAATTTAAATACTTAATATCTGCTAATTACCCCCTTTCCCACCAATTGACGACATATCGTCAATATAGCACACATTCTCTTCTATCATCGTTAATTAACTACATTACGCTAGTTAATTGGTCATTCTATCCAACAAAGACGATAATTAATGACCTTCTGTTAACTAAACCCATTTCCGCTTGAATTAATTAATTATCCTTAATTAATTAAGTTTCCCCTTTTATTAGATCAATAAATTTTCATTTATTTTATCAAATCCTTCTTATCCCCTAGATCATACTAATTGTTCTTCTAAAAAGCTTCTATAAGCTTGCTCACCTATTAATTAATCACTTTGGTTAATTAATAAATCCCGTCAAATCCCACGAGTCACTAAAGGAAAAACTTAAATCTCGTAAGGTTGACTCAACCCTCTTTCAACCATAGTCATCCCTGATTAACTCAACCTTGCTATTATCCCATGTGTAAAGGGATGTCAAGCTTCTTTTATCCACTGGGCTATATAAAGAGCCCCCATCTTACCTTTCTACTTACACCTAAATGAGCATAGAGCCTAGACTATAGCCATTTTATCATCTTAGATAATTATTCCATTAGAGGAGATAGTTATTTCTATTTCTTGCATTCATCTATCCAAGTTTGAAGTCATATGGAGATATGT